>JAECWQ010000031.1:17797500-20197500 GCA_018150835.1 Drosophila repletoides | reverse complement strand
GATGTGCGGATATTCGCGATATAGTTAAGGCTAACTGCAAAAAAATGCGTTTGCTGTTGTCACAATTTTAATAGTTTTTTAATACCCTACAGCTACTCAGTCGGCTGCAAACGAGCAGAGGAATCCTGTGGAAAGGATACGTTTTTGAGTGCATCAAATAAGTTGTCAGGCTGGAAACCGAACCAGTTCTCAAATAGAATAATAAATATATATTTTAATATTAATTTAGTTGCCTTGAACTTATAGGATATCTCCTGTTCCATCACAGAATTTCTAGGATATCTTCTGGTGTATCAATATTTCGACGAAGAACTTTTCAATTATTGCTAAATAAATATGAAATATGTATATTTATATTGTGTATATCCTTTCAGCGCTTTGACAGCTTTTGTAGCCATTTTAAAGCCGAAAACTCTTGCATTAAATAAATGAGAAATATTTCAAGTGGTTTACTCGCTTTTAGCCTCAGCGTCGTCAACCCGCAGCTGCCTCAGCAGCAGCAGCAGCAGCAGTAAAAATGGTCGGAATGCTGGTAATTAAGCGATTCGCGATTCGCAGTAGAAATAAAAAATTAAAAGTGAATTTCACAATAAATTAAAATGGAATTTAAAAATGAATAAAATATGCGAGCAGCGGGCAGCATGGGCAGCATGGGCGTGGCAGTCGTCTGTGGCATGCAAACAAGTGTTGCCCGCCCCGCTCCGGCCACAATAATCAGGGCTGGAAAGGAAACAATTGGAAATGCTGTTTAAAGCTGCCTGAATCGCGTCTAAAAAGCAACCCCCTCCCCGCCTCATGTTGTAGCTATCAGTCAGGGTATGACACAAAATGACACTGGCTTAAACTTATTCATTTGTTCTTTTTAACCTAAAGTCGAAGGACCAACTTAATAGCTGTTAGCCAACTGGAAAGGGCTAAGTATATTTTATTCCTTCTTTATTGTTGCTTTTATTTGATGATTAACCTAACCAGTTTCAGCTAGTGTCATTGTGCAGCTTAAGGGTAGTAAAATCAACTTGTCGCTTGCCCCAAAAGTATGCAATGAAATTTTGCAGCGTTGCTAACACGCCTCACGCCCCACGCCCCACGCCCCACGCCCCATGCCCCACGCCCCACGCCGCACGCTCCACGCGTGGAACAAAACGTTGCGTACAAAAAATTTCTTTATAATTCGCAAAGGAAATGCCAAGCTCAAGGAGTTAAGTGAACACAAATACACACAAGGACCCGTGCGTATGTGCCATATAAACACACACACACACACACACAGAAAGTGTGCAGAATATGTAGTCCAAATGTGGCACAAACATGTGTATGCTCAGCTGGTTCCTTCCTCTTACAACTCGTGAGCCACAAAAAGGAACAGCCAAAAGGATTACGAGGAACAACGAGGACGATTCTGGCTCTGTTTCTGACGGTGGCTCTGGCTCTGGCTCTGGCTCTGGCTCCGACTCTGGCAGTGGCAGTGGCAGTGGCAGAGGCAGTAGGCAGTAAAACGTGCGTTTCTAATACGCAACGTTGTACGCCCTCATGTTACTTCCAGTGGCGTATGCAGCAATTGTGTTCGGGGGGGTTAGACTTTTTTAAGGGTCTCAAAGAGACATTAGGCCAGAATATTGTTGTCAATGGATTGTCTAAAACTAATTTTAAAATATTAACTAAAGAACTCTGCTCAATGAAATTAAACGATTGCTAACAATTATGGGCATATTACTTGGCCACAGCTGGGGCTCACCCTTTACCCCCTTTCGGCGTAAGCCACAGTGGGCTGCTGTCATACATCATAAAGACGTCCTGGCCCGTTGTTTGGCCTGGGGCAACGTCAACAACAAGGGAAGACGACACCGTTTGTAGCTGCTGCCACACAACGACGAAGCCTGACCTTGATTGCGTTTGCAGTCGACTAACTTGGCCCAAAGACTTGGCAAGTCGCTCGCTTGCTTGGGATCCTTTGGCGAAACGCATAAAATGTATTTAACACACAATTTATGTCTGCACGAGGCGTTCAAATTTACAGGCCGCAGGCAACGGCAACGGCAACGGCAACGCAGAGATGCGCGGCACGTTTACACGGGTTTATTTTATTAGTCTTTTACAGCATTTCCTGGACCAGGGACTAGGACTAAGATCCTGCGAGGCGGCTCCTCTGTACTCCTGGTTCCCGGTTACGGGTTGCTGCCTCGCTTTTGTTGGCCATTTGCGCTAGACGGGAAATTGGCCCGCAGGGCCATCAACTACAAAAATCATATGTTTTATACATGCCAAAAAGTTGGCCAACTTTTTGATGTGTGTCTAGGTCTGGGTGGAGGCCAGCAAAAAGTTAATAGACTTTAATATTATGTTTCCCAGAGTTCCCTTTTATTTTTTGTATTTCAGCTAAAAGTTTTTATTTCGATTTTCCGACTTTGATCCCCGCCCAAAATACTCCCCCGAAAGTGCAAATCATTAGAGATGATCGTCCTGCGCGAAACGACACCTAGATGCCGCCACTTAAGGAAAAACTACTCGGAAAAATCACAGCAGTTCACAGAGAATTCGAAGGCAGTGAGAGAAACTTTCCCAGATGGAGATAAAAAAAGGCCCGCAAGAAAGTCTTTTAAAACTTAAAAAACTTGCACACAATTATGTAGACACCGAGAAATGCCAAATACTAAAATGTTTTCACATGTGACAGAGAAATAAAAAAGGGAAAACTTTTAATTTTCCGCAAAAGCTGTGCCAGACCCTTTTCTTAACAAGAACTTTTCATTTTTAATTAAATGTGGCAACTACAGATTCGCGTATGCCCTTTTCTCTCTCTCTCCTTCTCTCTCTCTCTCTGTCTCTAAATTCCTCCGACTGAGTCTCGACTCTCAACTCTCCACACTCTTTTCTCTTTCTCTGAGGCGTCGTCCCGTTTCCAGCCAAACAGGAAACGTGTCTGTGGCGAAAAAGGAAAGGAAAGGAAAGGAAAGGAAAAAGTTAGGAATCCGCCCTCTTACAATGAAGCTCAATTAGTTAAAGCCAACGCGCGCGTTGCTCAATCAAAGGCCAAAAAATATATTTTAGCCCCAGCCTCAGCCTCAGCCTCAGTCCCACAAATCGTGCATTATTATTTGTTTGTTTGGGCTGCTTATCAGCTGAGGCCCTGGCCCTAGCCCTGGGCTCAAACCTGACGCAGATCATGGATCCTCAGCCACAAAGCACAGTGGGACAAGAGTGCCACAAATACTCCAAAAATACTCTTCCATATGTATACATATTTACAGGGTATTTCTTGGATATAAGCCTTGACTTTTACCAGACTGACTTTTGTTCAGCTGAACGAGAGCTTTGTACCAGGGTGCATAGTTGGAGCCCAGGCGGCGGAGCGACGTAGGGGCAATTGCAGTCACGCATCTCACGATTGCGCTATTATATTCTCACCTTATGATGACTGACTCCGAGGCTGTGCAGCTAAAGCTGAACTTGCAGGCACAGCTAAAGCTGAAGCTGAAGCTGAATCCGAAGCTGAAGCTGAAGTTCGCCAGGCAATTGAAAAGCCGCAAACAATAATTGCAGTTGCCGTGGCCCAGGCCAAAAAACAAAAAACTAAACAACAAGGAATTCCCTAGTCGAGTATAATCGACTAAACGATACCCTGGCTTTACTCCTTCATTTATACATTTTAAAGGAATAATCATCCAAATGTTTCCCATTTTGTCTCGAAATTCGAATCCTTTGAGGGAAGGACACTGCCTAAACCTTTTTCTTGCAATCTGCAACTTAATCTGACTCTCGAAATTTGAATTTATAAACTGCCCCGTTTGAGCCTTTTCTCTGCAGGGTATAAGAACCGCAGCAATTTCGGCACCGCAACTCATCCTGTTAATAGGTTGAGGTACGGGGGCAGCGCTGCGCGAATTAGGCAAATTGTGTGCAATTTTTGTGAGTTCTCCTCACATTTTAGCCTTTTTTTTAGTGTTTTTGAAGGAGTGGGCGGGCAGAGCGCGGAGCTAACCAACTCGATTGATTGTCTGGTTCCTAAATGTTCGCCTCGAGATTCTACTGCTCTCAGATCTGTAGCTGTAGCTGAAGCTGTTCCTGTTACTTTTGGCTGTTACTGTTGGCTGTTACTGTTGGTAACAGTTAACTGTTACTGGTAACTGTGTTAAGAGATCCGCTGTGTTCCTCTCTTAACTGTATCGGCCCACGCGAGTTCACGGGTTCAGCTGGGCCTGCCTTCCAGAAGGCAGCACTTTTGTGTCATCCACCTGCCTGCCTCCGCTCTCAATGCACTCTATGCCCCAAAGCAGAAGCAGCAGCAGGACGAAAGCAACCCCCCACCACACTGAGAGAAATGTCTTGGAGCTGCCAGGAGATAAACACTCGACCTTCTATCGAACTCTCCTTTTTTTAAATGTTTTATAAGCAATTCAATAATATTTTGTACTAAATGTAAATTTATTATCCTTCAGAATGGACAACCCGCCTCTGTTTTTCTGAGTGTAACCGTAGAGCGAGTGAAGCACCTTCATTAACATACCAGCTGCAGGAAAAAAGGGGCCCAGAACAAGCAGAAGTGGAATAAAAAGGGAGCGGGTTAAGCCCTGTCCCGCCTATGGGTAAGGAATTTTTTAGCTTCATGGCTTGGAATTTGCTGTAATCCGATACAATTTAGCGGCTTAAAGCTTCTGCCTGCTTGACGCTCAAGTTTCTCATCATCTTTTTTGCTTTTGCTGCTGCTGCTGTTACTATTTCCCCCTCGACACAGCACTCTGAGGCCAGAGAGATCCGCAGCGAGGCACGCGCTTGTTTCTTTTATCCGCCTTCGCTTTTGTTTCTTGAGGGGAGCATAGCTGGTTGTTACGGGTGGTGAGTGGGAAAAGTGAAGAGTGAAGAGTGAAGCGAGAGGACTGACTCCCCGAATGGTGATTAGACGCCACTTCAAAGGCCTCACAAGCATTTACATTTAAAGCGAAAACTTGATAGTTAATTCCATTCCATGAATCTATCGAAGGTCACAAGTAAAATTTCAAGTGGGTCGCTCGTGTATCCAATCAAAATGTGGTGACACTTTCTAAGGTTAAAGCTCTACTGGGCTAAAGGGTTAAGCTGGAGTCTAGGAAACACTATAAGCAGATACTCGAGTTTCTAGGAAAATTGGGAATGAGAAGCCAAAAAGAAACCCCAATCAAATAGTCTCTATTTAAGAGTTAAAGATTTATAGGTAACTCTCTCTCTCTCTGTGACTATTTGTACTCAGTGACTGGGCCATTATCTTTACAGTTAGCATTACTTTCTATATAGTAAAAAGTATTTACAACTTGTGGGTGGCCGCTTTCATAAATTCTATTGGGTCAGCTTGTCTCCGCTGCAGGACGCACATCTGTGCTTATAAGATATGCCACGAAATCCGCTTTTCTCTGCTTCCTCCTTGGCGTTGTTGCACTCAGAAAACAGGAATACAACAAGCAAAACACGTAAGACTAGTGTATCCCCACAGTGATAGACAGGCAGATACTCTGTACTGAAATTTAACTAAATAAAAGGAACAATCTGAAGAATACATAGTCTCTTGCTGTGCTAATATACTCCTCTTAATTGTTACCCAAAGGGTATACAGAGAATAAAAATTCAAAATAAAAAAAAAACAACCAAGACAACAGCACAAGGAAAGACGAGGCAGACAGCCAGACTGACAGACAGACAGACTGAGGCGGTTATACAAAATGCATGTTGCAAAAAGGAATCTAAGCAATTTTCGCTCACAAACTTTACTCGGTCTGCTACAAAAAAGGATTATGTAATACTCGCAATATATGTATGTGTGTGTGTGTGTGTGTGTGTGTGTGTGTGTGTGTGTGTGTGTGTGAGAGTATGTGTGTATGTGTGATAAGGCAATGGGCCAAAAAGGGAGGCAACACGAACTGAACGAATTGTAGATTCGAGTATTGTGCGGGCTTGCGGTGTTTGGTAATTGTTTTTTACGACACGTAGAGCTCCAGCCAAATCCAAATCCACAGTACACAGTACACAATATGCTGCGGGTCTAAAGCTTGAGAGCTCTTAGAGGGGGCTGCCCAATAGAGATGAGCAATCATGGGTTTACCTGCAACACACGTTACTAGCCCGGCGGGAACAGGAGCAGGAGCAGGACTAAGTAACAATATTGGTATTAACCCACATATATGAACAGTCACAGACAGTGAAATATAGTCGTGATAGTCGTGTTTATATATAAACAAAATTGGGAATCGATAGTTCTTTTTGTCGCGATATATATCCAAGGCTATAACGATTCTACCTGGCTAAAAGTTCCTCTCCCTCAACGCTAGAACCTTGCCATAAATTTTTCCAAAGTAACAGTCACAGTTCGGAGCTCAGAGCTCAGAGCTCATCTCTATTGAGCCAGTGGCCATTTAACTGCATTGAGTCCTGTGGGGAATTCTGTGCATAATTATGAAGGATTTGCAGCTGCAGGTAGCCTCCTGGCTGCTGGCTGTTGGCTGGGTCTCTGAAGCGTTAATCTACACTTGGTCGTTAACCAAATTGACTGCTGGCAGAGGAACTCGTGAAAATTTCTATGTTCTTCCCTCCCCTCCACTCCCCCCCGTCAAAGTTGGCGTCGTTTATTTTTCACTTTTTCCACTCGACGATCCAGTAAATTGCAACATACATTTTTTCATATTTTCCCCCCAGCACTTTATTCAATTTTAATATTAAAACTGTGAGCTTGCTTTTTTTTCTGTTTCTGTTTCTGTTCCTGTTTCTGCTCCTGTTTCTGTTCCTGTTCCTGTCTCCGGCTCGTGGAAATTGTTGTCGTTTTATTTGCTTTTTATGCATTTCAATCCACTGTGTGTGGACGGGTGGAGCAGTGCTGCATTGGAGCATTGGAGCATTGGAGCATTGGAACATTAAACCAAAATTCAAATATTTGCTTGATTGGTTTACTTGCAGCTGGGCTATGTACTCCATCCTATATACTCCTATATATATTCATAAGCTTGTGTGGCAGCCTTGTTTGCTGCTGCCGGCATAGAAATTTGAATCTAAATATGAAATATTTATCTAATGCCGAGCCAAGCCAAAGGACACAGAGGACGCAGAGGACATTTCGAGCATAGCAACTGCAGCTCACAAACGTATTTAAACAGCGTTCAAATATGCAAATAATTTTCTGAAATATTTATTACGTTTGATGTGCGAGTCAATAAAAGAATACCCCGAAAGCCATCGCATCTTCTTCTTCGGAATGAAAGAGAATCATGTTTCTCTCTCTCTCTCTCTAAGCCGGTTTGAGATTTGGCTCTGAATTTGAATGGGCTTATTTCGGTTAATGGTTCCGGTTAGGTTCTAGCTGGATTCCCTGATCTAGACAAAACTCTAGATTGATTCTGAGGGCAGTAGCCGAGCCAACTTTGCTTGGATTCTCGTAGATCTTGCTTGATCCTTTTCTATTATTTTTGCTATATTAAAATTTAATTTCTACTTTTAATAAGCTGTGCAACTCAAATCGTTTCTTTCCAATTAAATTCCAGCTTTTTTCAATTATTTCTACAGGAGTAAATCAATATCTCCTGGCTAAATTGCAGGAATATGACGCCAAAGTGAACTTTAGGCACATTTATAAATATCCTGAGGAGCAGCACTTGGTGCGAAAATAATGACATCCAATCCCTGGCTGTAGCTGGAGCACCTGCAGCGAACCAAAGTCAAACGGCACTTAAATTAAATTAGGAACTTCCCCCCTATATAAGTACGTATATATAAAATCAATATACCATCAATTGGCGGCATTTTTAAGGCTTCAACGCTTCCAAGTCACAAAGTAAACCTGTCATTTTTTCAATTAAATTATCAAAATTACCAGCAAAAGCCAGTCGCCTCGATACGGAAACCCGGGGGGAAAAGAGGAAGAGGCGGCTGCCGCATGCCGCAGCCGTTGCAGACAACACCAACTTTAGCACGTGCTGTCAAAGGCGCAGGGGAGAGGGGACTGGCGAGAGGGGAGAGGGGGGAATACTATGACGTTGGCTTCCAGTTTCCTCGCCTGACAGACGGACGGGCCTGTTACCTTCACCTTGGCTGCAATTAATTCTGGTAACATAATCTTCACTTACAGGTTTGTATGACACTAAATCAGTGTGGCACATTTCGAGGGGCTGTTCTCAGCTCTCTGTGTGTGTGTGTGCGTCTATGTGAGTGTGTGTGTGTGTGTGTGAGAGAGTGGGCGGGGCCAGCATATTTGCAAGCCCCATAATTGGGGCTGTGTTCGGGACAAGGAAATTTAACGCTTTCTGCGCCAAATTTAATTAGTTCCATTTAAAGCTAAAATACAAAAAACAATCGAAATCAAGGAGCAGCAGTCAAAACATAAGAAAGAAGCCAAAGGTTCTCAGCCAGAAGATACTCTCGATAAATATTTATTTATATCAATCTTTAATATGCCTTTTTCCCAACTTTCTTAAAGACTCTTCCCAATACTCCCCCATTTGACCTTCGGGTCGAAAAGAAAAAGTGGAGCTTTAAGTGTCTAAAACAAATTGAGATATCCTTTTTTTTATATACCCGTTGCATACGTTTGTACACGCCTAATATACCCTTCGTTGTCATTTTTTAGTGGGTACAAAGCATTAAAAGACAGAAGACAACAACAATACAAAACAAGCCATGGGGAATTCTTTCCGCATATTTGCACGCCAGCCGATAATTATCGCTTGAAATTCGGTCAGAGGTTGACCGGCTCAGACAAAGAAAAAGATTCAAAAACACTAAAAATAAAAATAAAAATAAAAGAAGCAAAGCGCAACTTCCACAGATACCCAAGGCACGTTCACGTTCGGGTTTGGTTTTGGGATAGGGTTCGGGTGCGGGTTCGGGTGCGGGTTCGGGTGCGGATTCGGGTTGAGGTTCTCTTCATCTTCATCTGCATGCGGCGATTGTTTTGTGAAACCTTAAACACCTGATATGCAGCTCCGAGGAGGCGGCCGAAGGGCCAAGAGGCAGGGATCTGGAGATGGAGAGCTGGAGAGCTGGAGCTGGAGCTGGAACTGCGCGCAGGTGGAGCTTTTTTGAAGATCTTTTGCATGGCACATTGCACACGCATATTCATTGGCCATTTCATTTTCACTTTTGGACTCATTGAGCTTGAAGAGCCCAGCAGGGATGCAAAAAAACTAAAAGAAAGAAAAAAAACTACAAATCACGGATACGCTGATGTTTCACAGTGATTTGTGTCGACTACGTGACTTTTTTTTCAAAGAATTTCATATATAATTCAATCGGGTATTCGGTGTCTCGAACTTGCAACAGTTTCTTAATTATATTACAGCTTTTCATTAATTTTCATCACTAAATTTCTCTATTAAATCTATAAAAAGTTAGTATTACTTTTCTATTGATCTTTTTCTAGAAGCCATTATAGATTTGGTAAGGTAATCACGGTTTTTTGATGGAACCAGCCCAATGCAGGTGTGATCCATTCGACAGCCTGCTGCGAGAGTGTATCTACCTTCAGCCTTTATTTTGTTTTTTGTTTTTTTTTTTTGTTAAAGGTTGGAGCGATGCAACGCGTCGATTCGCTATGTGATGAAGATTAAGTAGAAAATAATTACAAGCTCTCTGGAGAGTGATCGCTTTGTGATATGCTCGGCGCGATTTGGGAGCGAGGACTGAGTGAGTATAATTACATAAATGGCTATGTCAGTGCGGTGACAGCTCAGCTTCATCGCAACTGTCAGTTCGTCTTGCCGTCTCTCTGTCTGTCCCTCCGTCCCTCCGTCCGTCCGTCCGTCCGTCCGTCTATCTCTGCTTGTCCGTCTTTCCATCAGTCGAACATCAATCGTGCGAACTTTCCAGATCCATTGGCCCGCCCACTTGACGGGCACAGCAAGGCCCCCCCAAAAAAAAAATGAAACGAAACACGTTATTTGTGAATATCACTGGGAAGAGCCATAAGGCACCTCCCTCACCTCACCGCTCCTCACCTCTCCTCCTCATCTTTCCCGCGATTTTGAACGGGGTGGAGTGGAGTTTTACTTGTAGTATTATCAGAGAGTTTACCTGTTCTCACAGCCTGTACATAAATCGCAAAAAAGGGCCCAAATCAGAGTATAAGATACACGAAGGGTTGCGCGAAGCCAGAGCCAAAGCCAGGCAACGCGAGGCGAAACGAAGCCATAAATTTTAAAGTAATTTTCTCTTGGCCTCGCATAATTTATGGGAAAATATTAAGCTGCCCCAAATACTAGTTGACTTATGCAGTGCAGTTGACCTGGCTGCCCGCGAATAGTTCCATAAAACTAAGCCAAATAGAGTAATTAAATTAAATGTGTCATGAGATACGAGTCACCTATATAAAAATACAAATACAAATCGCATGCGAGTAAAAGCGGCCGAAAGGACACTGAAGAATACCCTGAAAACTTTCGCACAGCAATTTCGGCATAGCTGAGTTATTGGTCTCAAAGTCTGGATCTGTGTCTGAATCTGGGATCTGATCCAGGGCTCTATTGGCTCTGCATCTTTATCCGACGGATGTGTGTGTGTGTGGTGTGTGTGTGTGTGTGTGTGTGTGTGTGTATGTGTGTGTGTGGAGCAGCGGGTCACGATTATCTGCATACGCAGCCGCCAATAATTTCAAAATTGGCGCACTTACAGCGCTCAGATGGGGTTAAGAGGGGATAATTTGAAAGTTATTTTGTTGGCTTGGCTCTGTTGGTTGTTGGTTGTTGGTTGTTGATTGTTGGCCACGGTTAAAATTATTGAGCAATATGCTGATCTGTAAAATCATAAATAACAAAATATTTGTACTTAGGCTTTGCGGCCTCTCAATCTTCGCAGCATTCTCCTCCTTCTTTTCTTTTAAAGGCATTTCGAGATAACTTTTATGTTATTAGGTGAGAGAGTTGCTTGCTTCCCTGCCTTTTTTCTCTTTTTCTCTTGCAGTTTTCGCAATGGGTTCGCCTCGGGCTTAACGATTGATAAAGTCTTTTTATTTACAAGCTGATAATGATGGTGTAGGCGCAGCAAGCGGCAAGCGGCACGCAGCAGGCAGCAGGGAGGAGGCAGCACGGGAACACGGAGGAGGCAGCTTTTGGCTTTTGCACCATTGCGACGCTTTTTCCTGCAAATTTATCGGGCAATTTGTGTGCACAGTAAAAAAGATAGCGAGAGGAGAGATACTGAGATAATCCTACGGCTCTCTCGCTTTATCTGCACTGGGCCAAAAACTATTTTGTAACATTCTACATAATCGCCGTAGAATCGTAAAAATAAATAAAAAAAAAAAAAAGAAACTCATAAAAATGTCACAACAAAACGCTGAACTCATTTTTATACGCATATCGGAATCACTTTACGATGCGCTACAAAAAAAAAAGAGTGCATAAACCATGTAACTTGATGGCGTTTCCAAAACACACAACAAAAAAATGGAGATGGAGATGGAAATGGAAATGGGAAAACAGAAGACTCGAGACACGAACTAATAACAAGAATGCCTAAATGGATCGACCGCTCGACCAAATGCTCAACGAAAAGTGTCATTGCCAAGGCGCAGCCAAAGACCCCTGAGCCCAGAGTCCAGAGCCCAGAGCCCAGACATAATATGGTATGGAAGACGCTATGCGTACACAGTGCGAAACTCTGGCCAAAACATCAATTTTTCCAACTTAAATATCAAAGATTTTCCCAAAAATTATAATAAACATTTATAGTTGGATATTTAAGTTAGAAGAATTAAAATTTCTGAGACGATTTTAGGCCAAAAAGTTGAAATAGGCAATAAACATTTCTAGTTAGTTTAAAGAACGTAAAGTGAAACGGTTTTTTACAGTGTACACTCTCTCTCTCTTACTTAGGCCGAGGCTTAGGCCGATTATAGCAGGGGCAGAGACAGCAGCCCAGACCAGGAACGAGGGGCGGGGAAACGAACATAAAAATGTCGCTGGCCGGCGATCTACTAGAATCGTGTTAAGTGTGCTATGCTTAGTGTATGAGTGTGCGAGTATGGGAAGAGGTTATACGTTATGCGGTGTCGATGTCACTGCTGCTAGTCTTCCAGTCTTCTTCTTCTTCTGCCTCTTCTTCTGCTTCTGATGAGTGTCATTAACATCAAATTACCACAAGTCAAAGTCATGTTGACCAAAATAAAAGAGAGCCCTAAGTAGAAGTAGATAGAGGGGGAGAGAGAGCGGAACGGGAGTGGGAGACCGAAGTAGAAAGAGCAGGAAAGGAGTCACGGAGACAGTTAGTTGAAAAGTTATGGAACAATATTGAAACTAAAACCACAACAAACGAAAGGAACACGCCTCGCACCATTCGCATCACTGTGGTCCAACTTGTCCCAACTCGGCTAAATCCGAAGCGACACTTGGTGTCTGCTCAAGCAAAAAAGAGCTAAACAGGAAAAGAGGGGCGGGCCGCAATGAAAACCCACTTAGACATTTATTCTAGCCATAAAGTATCCAATATGATTGATAGAGTAGAAGTTACCCCTTAACGAAAGCACTTTGCAGCGAGTCTTTCTTTCTGTGTCTATTTTAGAAGAAAAGGGGAAGATTTGTGCCTTCATTTCTTCTCTTAGCTTCCCCATTTCTAAATAGGTGTTATCCAAAATAAATACTTGAAACCTTTGCCTATATCTCATACTCAGCGTTACATATTCCGGGTAGACATAATATTCTCTATTTTATGGCTCCTTTTAATGGGTACAAATTATGAAAAATTTCCATTCGGCCCACGCTTCCAGCAGGTGATTCCCTAATAAATTGCTCGACCAGAGTCTAGCCTTCTATTAAGATTGATCTCCATTGTGGATCTCAATCTCAAAGCATACTTAAAGAGATGTGCATAATTATGTTAAACACGTCAAACTCATTCATAAATCTTTTTGGCAACGGTTGGCAACCAAGCCAGCCAAAGAGGTGGAGCGAAGCCACCCAAAGAGGAGGACAATCAGTAAAAACAAAACAGAAAAAAGGCAATATTTACATACAAGATATTATTCATTATACTCTGAAATGGGATGAGCTGCTTCACGCAGCCAGCGTCTTTTGTAGGTGATAAAAATTTGATAGTAATTTATTATGCGGCAAAATGCGGCACGAAGACAGGTTGAGGCTGGAGACTGAGGACTGAAAACTGAGGACTGAAGACTGGGATTGGGCTCAGTCTGAGTCTCTCAAGAGCTGCGAATAGCGAACGAAATCACAAAATGAAATAAATAAACCAGTCAATAAAAACAGAAAGCGAAACAATTTTAAGATGCAAATTATGCAAATGAGGCGAACGGATTTCGTGTACAGCGATCAAAAAAAAAAAAAAAAAAAAATGAGAAGCGAAGAGAAGAGAAGAGGAGACAACTAAAATAAACATTTTTTATATCTTTCACAATTTTGAATTTTTTCAGGCGCCGCGTGGGCGTTTTAAAAGGGGCGTGGTTAACTAGATATATTTATAAAAAATTTATAAAAAAAGAAAAAATATGCCAAAAAACTTACCGCTGCGTCGGGCTGATGAAGATGACGATGTTGTTGTTGTTGTTGCTAGCGGCGATGATGAGGCTGCCGTAGACGCCGGTTCGCCTTGGGGTCGACAGAGACGCTTCCAAAATAGCATCTTCAAAATTCAAAATTCAAAGATGATAATTATGAAGCAGATTACAAAGATGATGATGGTGATAAGACAACAACACTGATTGCCTAATTATGCGGGTGCTTTGCTTTATTGCAAAATGTTGTGAACATTCACATTAATTAATTACAAAACGCACGAAATTTGCATACAAGAAAAAAAAAAAAAGCCTGTGCACACGCGCGACCGACCAACTAAAAGGAACAGTCGCAATCCCAATTGGAATCGAAGTTGAGCGGAACTTGAGTCAAATGCGCACGTGCCGTGTTCAAATGCAACTGTGAAGCAAACAACACGAAAAAAGAAAAGAGTGAAAAGCGGCGGCGACAACGCCAACGTCAGCAGCGACAGCGACTGCGACGCTAGTTATAGCAGCAGCAAGAGTCACAGTGTGACAAGTGTGCTTAATCGTTGAGAATTTGAGTCACTTTTTTTAGTTTTGTGTCGAGTTTCCGCAAAGCTGTGGACTTCCGTTAAGCGGGTTTTTTCAAGCGGCGGCCGCCAACAACTGCGCCTCACGACGGTTAATTAACGAATAAAAGTCGGTTTTGTGAGCCAGGGCTTAAACGCGCGGCGGTAACGCTCGAAAAAAAAAGAAAATATGTTACACCCAACGACGACGGCGACGACGACGACGACGACGCCGGCAGCGATGTTGGTTGGCGTTGGCGTTAACGCTGGCAGCGCCCAGCGCACATTGGGGCCAGTGGAAGCATAAAACAGGTGTAAAAACGATATGAATGAACGTAAAACGGTTAAAGAAGGAAAAAAACAAAAAAAAGGTGCCATATGCTAGATGAACTTGTAGCCGTTAAATATTTTACGATCTTAGGGGTGGACAATTAGATGCTCGTAAAATGCAGCCAATTAAAAGATTTATAGTTAAGTTTTTAATGCGCAGAAAGCTTATTAATAGAGTGCCGATAGTATTTTTTATGACTAACGCCACCAAAAGCGCACTCAAAATTGACTACGGGACACTGTGCGCAGCTCTGCCAACGTTAACTGCAGTTTCGCCATTTTTTTTTTGCGCCCCAAGAACGCAACTTTCGGGTGGCAAAAATACAACTTATTCACCTTTTTGTAGCTTTCCTCCCCATATTTTAGGGCTTGATTGCAATATATTTATGACATTTCTGCTTTATCAATTTTTGCACTGAACACATCAAAAAAAATAAAAAAAATGCAATTGTCGCACATGCCGGTGCAGTATTGCCACTACTTTACACTATTAAGGGCGCTGCGCAGCGCCCTCAATGCCCACTGCAGCACCCTGGGCTGCTCATGTACGCCATTTCTGTTGTTGTTTTGGCGCTTGCTAAAGCACAGCATATTTCGACATTTTCGAGCTTAAATTCACATTGCTTAAGCAATTAATGAATTAATTACACATAAATTAAGGTATATACATTTTTTTCACTCATCTTTATCAACATAAAAAAAGCGCGAATTTAATATTTGCAATTGTCACGTATGCAGCGTTGCCACTAATTTGCACTCTAAAGCACTGTGCGCAGCGCTGCCATCAACTGCAGCGTCGCAGTCAAAAAAAAAAAAGTGTAACAAGCAGGCAGCATTTCTTCTCTACATCTTGACTGCTGCTCTCTCGCCCGTGCAAAGTTCATAATGCACGCAAAGCTGTTTTTTTTCCCTTTACTTTTCTTTTATTTCGTTTTTTTTTGCTTGCAGTTTGCTTGCACATTTATTGCTTTACGCTTGATGCGTTTGTTGTTTTTTTTTTGCTGCTGACCAACATGCAATGTTTGTTGCTGCTGCTTCTTCCTCTGCCTGTCTATTTGACATATTGCACTTGCTGCCGCTGCCAACGGCGACTGCGCTGCCGCCGTCAACGTACACTTCGTTGGCCTGTTCATTAAGCGAATCAGCGTAGCGAAGCATAAAGGCAAATTAACATAAGACAACTTCTTTTTCGACTTCTGCCAGAAATGTGGCGGAATTAAAGACCCTTTCTATTGCTTTTTGCTTTGAATGTATGAGTCGGCGGCACAAGTAAATTGCTTTGCTTTGCGCTCTGCGTCTAATTGCTATACAAATTTTAAACGAATATTTTTTTTTTTCGTTTTGCTTGTGACAGGTCATAGTGGCTACATACATATAAGTATGGTGTGTGTGTATGTGTGTGCTTCTGCTGCACGGGTCGCGGAAGTGTTGCCCATACACAATAGACAGTCTTGGCTGCACTGTACCATGCAATCATTATTAACATTTTTTGTAGGGGGTATAACAATTGCTGGACGATGTTTGTTGCAGTCGCCTAACATTTTGCAGCATGCTAAAGCTTATCGATTTCAGTAGCGATATTATCGATAATTTAATCTTATTTAAAAATGAAAATCGTTGACCAAATGGCAAAGCTTTTGCAGGATATCGATGACTCTCGATAGATGTCAAACGACTTTTTTTCAACATTTTGTGTTTAGGGTGAGGGTATATTAGCTGCGGCTTGCCATAATTTTGAATGTATGTCTTGTTGCTTTGCGCTTGCGTGCTTTAAATTTGTTATGATTATTATGATGAATATTATGAATATTTATGTGTGCAACTGCGCAACAATAACAATACAACAATATGTAACACTGTGGCGCGTGGTTGTGGCAACGATGCGTTGCCATGTCACCTAAGAACGACTAAAGGGCTACCAAACAGCTGCCAAACTTATTCAATTTACAACGAAAAGCAGCGAGCAGCGAGGATGTCTCGACCTTTGAGTAAGGATTACCGGGCTGAGGATTTTCAGCAGCTCAGCGAGCTGATCCGGAATCATCCGCTAATGAAGACGGAAACGACAGATCAGCTGCAGCTGCAAAAGCTACGCACCCCGGAATATCGCACCAAATGCGTAATGCGAGCTTCCTTGGATGATATTGCTCTAGGCGTGAGTATACAGAGAAAGGGAAAGGTAATAAGTAGCTGGAGGACTAAGCTCCGCTTTCCCTTACAGATAAACCTCTACAAGCTACATCTGAGCGGCGATAAAACGACACCCAAACCGGAAATAGTCCACTTTGCCCCTGTCCGGGCTAGCGCCAGCAAATCCATTAAACCGCCTGCCACACCCTTTATCAAAGTGCTGCTACGCAAAACGCCTTTTGTGGTGCTCTTCGAGCGTCCTAGCATGACAGCACAGCTAGACACCGAGGAAGGTCGTCAGGTGCTAGAGGATAATCAACGCTACGAGGAGCTACTTGCAGGCACGGATAAATCCCGTCGCACGGTCGATGCGGACACTCAGACTATGACGGCGCTGAAGAAGTCCAGGCTGGTCAATACAGAGCGTCTCTGCACAGATCATGTGGGCTCATATGTATCCAACTTTGAAATGTTTGATACGTACAAGGATTTGGAGGCTTCCACGAAGAGTGTGCAGGTGCAGGGCGAACAGAAAATGCAGGTAACGACGTATAAGGTAGGCGGTGTGGATCAATTTGTGGGCATAAATAGTCTACCCAGCTTTAGGCTCGCGCTGATGCTCACCATGCGCATCCTGGCAAGCAATGTGTATGAGCCGCAACAGCGTCGCTTTCGCAATATGACGCCGCCAGATCCTTTGGCCGAGGATGTCAAGTTTAAATATCGTTTGCGCTTGCTCTGGCGCTTAAATTCGCCCGCAGACCCGCTGCGTTCCCGTTTGAAACAGGCTGTCACTGCTATCAGCTTCTGTCCCAGCAATGGGGATATACTAGCCATCTCCTATGGCGTCTACACGTATGCCCAGGTCTCCGGTCCGTTGCGGCATGGCTTTGTCTATGTGTGGAATATAAAAAATCCGGTGAATCCAGAACGCTGCTTTAATTATCAGGTGCCCGTAGTCAGCCTGCAATTTTCACCGGCTGCTCCACAGCTCCTAGCCATTGGTCTGCATAATGGAGATATTGAGATAAGGGACATCTCTCAGCCGGATCAGCCACCATTAGCCATATCCCAACGCAGTAGTTCACCGTATTTTGAGCCTGTTACGGCCATTCAATGGATCCTACGCAGTGATGGAGATGTGGGCGACGGGCACGACGGAATTACGCCTTTCCTGGCCACCTCACAATCCGGCGCAGTTACCAAATATCAGCTCATTAACAGCCCTTATTTATTGGGCTTTGAACATCAGCGTTTTCAGCGTTCTGAGGCAGAACTGGAGGGCATTCCCATGCAGCGAACCAACCAGGTGCCTCTGCTTGCCAATCGACATCCTCAGTGCCTGGAACTTGTCCTGGATCCTGTTCAAACGGACATCTACTATGTCCTCACCGATGAGGGTACTCTCTATAAGTGTTCCACCAATTATCCGCTACAGCATTTGGAACTGCGACAGGTCCATGAGGCACCTGCCGTCTGCCTGGACTTCTCACCTTGGTCACCCCGATTATATCTCACCTGTGGCAGTGATTGGTGAGTACAGTTAGAAGAGAAACATTTTGAAAAATAATATTAAGCTTCGATTTTCATCTATATATCCAAGGGTCATTCGTATTTGGATGTCTGGAATCATCTTGCCCTTGATTACGCTGCATCATTATCTCTCTCCAGTTCACTGTGCTCGCTGGAGTCGCACCCATTCCACTATACTGGTGTCTCTAAGTCACAATGCCATAGATATATGGGATCTACGCTACAGCACACTAAAACCCGTCTCATCCACCACAATTGACGCCAAGATTAGCTATACAACTTTTCGGTAAGCGAGAAAAAGAAGAGAGCGGGAAAGAGAGCTTTTCTGGTTTCTTTCTTCCTAAGATTTCGACTCGTATTCCCCTTTAGTTTTACACACTGTGGACGTTCTATGGCCGTGGGTAATGAGGCTGGCAATCTTTTGATGCTGGCCTTTGAGGATATGCCCTTTCCCCCGCACTTTCAGTACAGGCAACTGAAGCGGGCCATTTACAAGGCTCTCTCCCTGGAACCCGAGCTAAGCCAACAAGTGAAAAGTGTAGGGTATTTTGGTTATCCCGGCGGAGAAAAACACACTGCAGTGCAGTGAAATGAGCGAGTGAAATTTATCTTAAAGCTAACAAGAACAGTTTATAGTTCTTGGATTCCAGAGAAAGATTCCTCGACTAACAAAAAGACATACATTAATCTGACGTTTATACCGATCTCTCTGCCAGATATATGTAGAATGAAACATAGTTTTCAAGGAAAATGGACTCTAAACTCTATATATAATTTATCCTAGAAATACTGTAAGGAATCATAAGGACTTTAAAAATATATATACTTATACATAAATTGGGTTGAGGGATATCTTGATATCGAAGCTAATACTTTTGGGTAAAAGTTATTTCTAGAATTATCCACTGAACGCTGGCTTTAAGGGCGGCAACAACACTAAAAGTAAGCAAAAAGTCTTATGGAAAATCGGAAACAACTTCGTCCCAGTTTCCTATCGCCAGTAACCCCGTTTGGAAGCCCAGATATCACTTTCATTTGCATACAAAGGTGGAATGCCTTGAGCACCTGTGATAGCCACCAAGTTCACGCTGTTTGTCTGGTCTGACGTCGAGGTCTGTGGTTTTTGTGGTATTCTATTACTATACCCTAACAGGGGGCATCCTAGCTTTATCGTTCCATATGTAATGCATTGAAGGAACCATCTCCGATTCATAATCAATGAGGATATCTTAGTGAAGAGCACAAGATAGACGAAGCGAGAGTGTAGGAATAGTCGGTCAGAATAAATAAAGAAGAGTTTTCAAATGGTTATTCCAGTCAGGAAGGGTATGCAATCTTCGGCGTGCCGAAAGAAACCTTCCTGACTAGTTTTTGGTTTGGATTTTCCGCTTTAGTTTGAGTATTTTCACCGAGTTTGGAGCATTGCCAGTTGAAATTGCACCACGTTCAGAATGCCTCAACAGCTGCGTCAGAATTTATTGTTGCCTGCGTCGCCTAGCGCAACCCTTCATGATCATCGAACTCATCTGCGGCGCATGCCACCCGCCTATAGCACCGCCCAGACCCCTTTCAGCCGGGACAAGGATTTCGCTCCACAGTTACGATATCACCTGGAGTTGCCCCAACTACGAGGCCGGAAGCTGCGGCCCTGCAAAGTTATCTTTGTGGGAGACTGCTCTGTGGGCAAAACGGCCATTGTCAATCGGTGAGTGAATCCGCTTTTGTATACCCTGTAAACTCTACCTATGAAATCTATTGTTCTCCCCAAATTAATTGTCTTACTTATGACCTTCCGGCTTAGCTTCTGCTATGATAAGTTCCAGTCCAACTATAAAGCCACCATTGGCGTTGACTTTGAGCTGGAGAATTTTAATATATTGGGTCACAACTTTAGCTTGGAAATGTAAGTACAGTGGAGCCTCCATATTATGAACTTACCGCAATTATGAGCAGAAGTTTTCTAGCGTTAAAATTACAATTGTTAATAAAAATTAAAGAAATGTTTTTATTCCATTACCATTCCAAAGGAAAGTTATTTATTATTAAGTAAGTAGTTCAACTTATCGAGCATTCACTGCGTTTTCAGGTGGGACACAGCGGGTCAGGAGCGATTCAAGTGCATTGCGGGCGCCTATTATCGCAATGCCAGCGGTGCGTAATACCCGAATTTCTCTTCGAATTCTCTATTATTCCAATCTTCTTGCAGTTATTGTGGCTACCTATGACATGTCGAAGCGTGAGACTCTGGATTCAGCCAAGAAATGGCTCTCCAGCGCTTTGAACTACAACACGGCACAAAAACCCTTAATTTTTCTAGTGGGCACAAAAGCGGATTTGCTGGTAAGCTCCGTTGTCTATTCATGTTTGTCCTATTAAATAATTTATAAATTAATTCCTAGACAAAAGAGGAGTTTATGCGCATGGAGCGGATTGCGGGCGTGGCAGCCGCAGAGTTAAAGGCAGAATATTGGTCGGTTTCTGCGCGTTCTGGCTATAAAGTTACATCATTTTTTCAACGATTGGCAGCACTGGCTTTCGAAACGGCCGCGCAGCATCAACTGAAGACATCAGCCAACAGTGTACAGCAAAAAAACACAGCTCAAACAACTGAAAAATCGCAATCATTTGGTAAATTTTTATTAAAGCACAAAATTATTGTATTTATGTTTGAATTTCTTTTTCAGATTTACGTAGCTATTTTCGCAGTCGCTTGGGCAAACAAAAAAGTACTTGTGCATGCTGATAAACGTATTTTTAAGTATAATATATAATTACATTTGTGTTTCAAATAAACCGCCTTAAATTTTAATTAAAATTGAGCTGCCAACTGTATTAATTTTGTGCAATATTGCCACATGTCCATAAGGCTGCCATTTATTGCTTGCTCTCTGCTATTCAGTGCTGCCACTCTGCTATTAAGCGCTGCCACTTTGCGTAGATCTGGCCACGCTACTGTCAAAATTGGCTTCCGCTCGTTTGACAATGCCCATTAGTTCTCCTTTTCATTTCTTTTTCTCGTAGAAATGCCACCTAAAAAGCCAACCGAAAAATCCGGTAAGCATTTTTCATAAAAAAATGCATAAAAAATATGTGAAATTAGGCAAAAAGCAAACCGAAAGCAAAACCTATTCGCAGCAATGTGTTTTTTTGTATTTTTTTTAAGTTTTGAACAAAAAGGTGTTAAAAAGTGTGAGACTCTATTGACCGCCACGTGCGTCTCGTCTGTGAAAACAATATGAAATTAAATATGCTTTGCTATAAAGTGTTTTAAGCCAAGACAACGTGCTATATTTATTTAACTCATACCAAAGTATGAGTAATTAAATAAAATATTGTGTATGCGTTGGCTGCTGCGATTGCTCAATCGTGTTTAACCTAACTTTTGCCAATGTTTTTTTTTGTCTTTGGCTATGTTTACTGGTATGCTAACGGTGAATTTTATATTCTACAGCGAAGCCCGGCGATAAGAAGCCAGAGGCAAAGAAGCCCGCAGCTGCCGCGCCCGCGGCTGCTAAGAAGGATGCACCAGCTGCAGCTAAGCCCGCAGCTGCTGCGCCCAAAAAGGCTGCTGCTGCTGCTGCTGCACCCGCAAAGAAACCCGCTGCCGCTGCAGCTGCTCCTAAGAAGCCAGCTGCTGCCGCTGGCGCCAAGAAGCCCACTGCCACTAAGAAGCCTGTGACAAAGCCAAAGGCCAAGTCTCTGGGTAAGAAGCTGACCGCTGGCAAGAAGCCTCAGTCGGTGCTGGCTAAGCTTTCGGCCAAGGCTCGCGCTGCTGCCAAGGGCAAGAAGCCCGCTGTTAAGGCTGGTGCCAAGCCAACCAAGGGTACTGCCAAGGCTAAGGCTGTTGCCTTGCTGAACGCCAAGAAGGTTCAGACTAAGGTGAGTTTAAGGGAACTGCTTGAAATGAAATATGGTTGAGAAACGATTGAATTTACCATTGTATAACTTCTTTTCGTTTAATCTTTGCAGATCGTCAAGGGAGCTTTTGGAACTCGCACACGCAAGATCCGCACCAATGTTCACTTCCGTCGTCCAACCACGTTGAAGCTGCCCCGCAATCCTAAATACCCAAGGAAATCGGTGCCCACCAGGAACCGCATGGATGCTTACAACATCATCAAATATCCATTGACCACGGAAGCAGCCATGAAGAAGATTGAGGATAATAACACTCTGGTCTTCCTCACACATCTGCGCGCCAACAAGAATCACGTGCGTGCTGCAGTGCGTAAGCTCTACGACATCAAGGTGGCTAAGGTTAACATTCTGATCAGACCCGATGGTCAGAAGAAGGCTTATGTGCGCCTGGCGCGTGACTACGATGCTCTGGATATCGCCAACAAGATCGGCATCATATAAACCCGCAAATTGGGAACGTTTATCGCGTTTTTCCTTTTAAAATCATAGAATTTTGCTATAAAAAAAAACAAAAATAACTCGCTGAGACGAACACGTTTCTATGTTGTCTGGGTATAATAAAAACAACACTCAAAAAACCTGTGAATTTTTTTTTTTTTTTGTATCTTATCTATTTTTCAGTTCCCTTACAGCAAATAGGAGTTGAGGTCTTCAAAAGGTATATAATAAAATCATTTGTCTAAATATTATAAATTATACTAATCCTTAATTATCTTTTCAGTTCATCTCCCTCCATTGACTGTCGTCTTCCTCTTCAGAAAAGGTGTGTATTTTTTTTTTTTTAATTTATTCCCCACTCCAATTTATTCTGATGATATTTACTAGTAGGAATCTCATTGAGCTTCAGTCATGCGTTGCTTTGAAATTAACTAATATCCCTCACTGATAAAATAAACCATTTAACTAACTCTCTAGTTTCTGTCCAAATATGAACTAATTAAAACCTTTTCCTCTCTTTCAGTTTGGGAGCCAGCCAATCTCTATACTCTTTAAAATGTAAGTATTATTCGATATTACAGACACTCTTTGATTTATTCTGATGATATTATTAGTAGGAATCTCATTGAGCTTCGCTATGAAATCACTTTTGACTCACTGAACAATTTATCTAGGAATTTTAATTATAAATCTATTGTAGAAATATTAACTAATTAGCGAACGTTTCTTTTTTTCTACATTTCAGTGACCGGAAGCCAACCTACTGCTGTTAATATTTAGTTTAAGCATAAGTTTTAAATATAGGAAAATATAATAATAATAAAGAAAATATTCTATTAAAAACTTTGTACTTTTTATTTAATATTTAAAACTTAATATCTACGGAATTGTTTCCTAAATTTATCATAATGATAATCATCAGTCGCGCGCTTAACGCCATTCGGATTCGTCTGGTGATGCGCCGGTTTGTTGTTGCCTTCTTTTTCTTCCCGCTTGCGTCTGCGCTGTTCGTTATTATCCTCGATATTAACTGAAAAAGAAAGATTATTGTAGTAAGTCCAACTATAAGACGATAGTTTCAAGGAGCAGCATCAGCTTGAGGGGCTAACGGAAGATAGCTTACATCGATTGTGTTGCATAAAGTTAACAGCCATATTGGTAGGTACAAATTGTGAGGGTCCATCCTTTTTATTCTTGGCATCCTGCAGCAGTTTCTGCTTGGCATCCTCTGTGGCTTCAATGTTGCGTATCTTAGCATGAATGCCTAAATCCACCTCGGGTATGCCATTTAGCATTTGATTAGATAACATTTCCTCGGATCTATGGGAGGACGACTGTCGCAAATGATCGGGCAGTGCGTACAGAGCAGCATCTTCGGGTGTTAAATATTTATGTGCATCGCCATCATCATCACATTTATCACCCGCACCGCCCCCTTTGCGCTTTTGCAGCTCCTGTTCTATGTATTTCATCATTTCTTCATCTTCGTCTCGTTTATTTGTCTCTGCGGAGAACTGTGTACCAATGCCAACATCATAGGCATCTTCAGCTTGCTTCATTTTGCCAGATTTCAGTGTTTGCATATTGACCAAGCCACCCAACTTGACATTAAACGGATCCTTAATGGCCAATTCTTCCTCTGGTGCCACCTTTTTGCCTAGTGCCAGGCCCACCAGGCTAACACCCTTGGGACGCTGTCGCAAGCGCTGACGCTCCTTGATTTCTTCCAGCGTGAGCCTGCAATAATTGCATTGCATTAAAACATATATCTATAAATAAATTAATTTATGCTCGAGATGGATCTTCCTTCCAATTTTGGGGCCTTTCCCCCCACCCGAATGAATCTCTAGCATAAACAGTTGACCAGCGCTACTTACTGCTCTTCTTTTTCACCATCATCAGAGTTCTTGCGTTGCCGCAGGTTTTTACGGCCGGATTTCTTAAAGACAACTTTTGTAGGGTCCCCAGTCTCGTCAGTTTGCATAATTTTATTGTATTTATTATAATTTTAAAGGAAAATCACAGTTTGACTTTTGTTTACGATTCACATCAAGCAATGACAGTAATTTAGATTGGTATACCGATATCTATCGCATTGCAAGAAACTATTGATAAACGCAGAGTTGCAACGACAAGCGTGAGGCAGTTGCTTTTAAATGGGAATTGTAATTCATATTTAATAAATAAATAATGACCGACCTTTCACATAAAAACTTTGTAAAAACGCATTTCTACTTCCCACAAAGAGTACTTCAATCATTCTGCAATCTTACAATATAAAAGTCAGCATTTGAATAGGAGCGAATTCCGATTTTAATGTGTTTATAAATATCGATATATCAGTTTAAATATCGATAGAAGCTCTTATCGTTTCTACACTTCAAACTGGCTTTATTGTATCGAAAAAAATATAGTCATTTCGATGCACATCCCTATGCTGCGGTTTTTAGAAACGTTTAGAGCAGACGCTGGATGCAAATAATAGAGATAGAATTGAAAAAAATAAATAAAATTAAAGTGTAAAGGAGCTGCTCGCTCAATATGTATAACGGCATTGGACTGACAACGCCGCGCGGCTCCGGCACGAATGGCCATGTCCAGCGCAATTGGGCGTTTGTTCGCACGGGCAAAAAGGACAGAGACTATCGAGCTGAAGATGATACCAAA
The DNA here is from genome assembly GCA_018150835.1 of Drosophila repletoides. NCBI lineage: Eukaryota > Metazoa > Arthropoda > Insecta > Diptera > Drosophilidae > Drosophila > Drosophila repletoides. The sequence goes on along the minus strand of JAECWQ010000031.1, from coordinate 20,172,477 downwards.
AAACTCGATGCACAACTTAATCGGCCGCCCAACAAGGAAATATTGGATCATGACCGCAAGCGAAAGATCGAGGTGAAATGCATCGAATTCGAGGAGATTCTCGAGAAGCAGGGGTAAGTGTTAATAACGCCTTGAGAGGATCCAACGAGTGCTCTCTTAAAAGATCTACTATGTTGTAATACCATTTACTCTGTAGCTTCAGCTATAACTGCGGCCTCAGCTCTGGCCTGACAGATTCCCTGGCAGTAATAGAGATAGTTTGACGGGCAGTTACTCTGTACCTCCGTTTAGGATGATTTAATACTGTTGACTGACTAGAGAATACTCTCTAGTGAGAGCAGCTTCTCAAGGGGACATGCTCTTTACTGCTGTCCTCCGCTCCTTAGTCTAGAGAGCTTGATCACAACGTACTCCATAGTCATGTCTTGAATTCTATAACAGCTGCTTACCCAGCTCTTTAGTCGAGAGTGGTAGACTGGGGATACCCTCAAGGGGGGAAGATATTAAGAATTTGAACTAAACATGATATGTGCGAAATTTGCTAGATCTAGCTCTGATATATATAAACATATGTGGATATATCTTGAAGGAGTAGCAGCTGTTACATACCTAAACAAAAATTGAACATGCTCTACGCAACCATTTTCAGTGAGTATTAGCCGTATAGAATGTGAAATTCGAATAGCCACAGCGAAGTCACCTTTGCTATTATATAACACCGGCTGATGCACTGCTCTGCAGTATGCTTTTATTTACATTTATAGTTTCCCTCTTGCCGCCGTTGTTGCCGCTGTTGCCGCTGTCTCTGTTTACATGCGGCGCCTGATAGCTGAGAGCGAAAGAGCGTAAACAACGCACGCACACGCGCTCAGCAAACCAGCAAACCAGCAAACCTACCACCAACCCTTCCAGCTGAAACAGCAGAGGCAGCCTCAGCGACAGCGACAGCGACGGCGACAGAAGCAGCACCAGCCCCAGTAGCAGCCTGCCCACAGCTCGCCCCTCCAAGCCGAGCCTGGCCAGGGTGGTGAAAAACTGCATTTTAGTTGTAGAGATTATTTCAATAGAGCACATCCGCATGTCATAACAAGGCGGAAGTGTGGCACGTACTTAAAAGTTCAAATTTTTAATATATAGAAAAAGGATATTAATTAATTATAGGCCAATAAACTATAAGAATAAAACGAAATCCTAAAATTTATTTTCAAGAAAATATAATAACCTCTGCAAGGGTATAGAAATTAGTTCAGTGTCGCCAGAGCGCTGTGTATTGCTGTGTATTTTATTTTGTTATTCAACTCTCCAGTCTACGAGGTATATTTGCAGCCTCTATTTCGGTTTATTTAAATATTAATTATTGTGTTTGTTAATGTTTAATTGACTAAAAACAGACGCACACCCGGGGAAATAAAGGCGCAGGTGGATTCGTATCGCCAGAAATTAATGGGCCAAGGCAAAACTGATCTGGCCAAGGATGAATTTGGACGCGTAGCGTAAGTATTGTATTCCAATAACCAACTATTATAGCACATATATATATAATAGAAAGTAAGAGTAGCTAGAATTATGTAATATTTAAATAAAAAGTGATCGGAACGCAGCGTAACGCAGCGCAACGCAACGCAACGCAACGCTGCCCTGAACAAATCAATAAATGCTTCAATAAAACGTGTCAAATCTCAGCCAGCTGTCAGCCACCCGACTGCGCACAGCAGGCGAAGGCGAAAGCGCACCCGCCCGCACTCGTGAGAACAAAAAGGAGAACAAGGAGAAACACCCAACAGTGTTGAGAGTAGAGAAAAAGCTGCTGCAAAGATTTTTCTAGCAGCAGTCACAGCAAGTCTTCCAAAGCCACTGCAGGCGACAGTACTCGCGCTCAGGAAAAGTTAATTATAAATATTTATAATAATAGATTATAATAATAGCACTATAAATAATATAATAAATAATATTAATACACAAAGTGTCCTTGGCAACGCCGACGTCAGCGGCACGGCAGGCAGGCGGCTAGCCAACGAGCCAACGAGCCAGGTAGCCAGGCATCCAAACGCCCAAACGCCAACAAGCAGCCACAAAATGAGGCAGCAGCCGCCGCCTGGAAAAATCAATAAATGAAAAATGCAAGAAAAAACAATTGAAAATGTGGCTAGAAAAATGCTATCAATATGCAGGCAGCCCCTCAAGTGTGCCAAGCTAAATAAAGATAAAGGAAAATGCATTTGGACATAGGTGGTAGGTGGTGGCTACCAGCACCTCGTCCGCCGCTCAATGGATTAGCCGCAATCGTCGTCTCCTCGTCGTCGTCATCGTTTGCCGTATTATTCTAGTGGTTGCTTTTAAGCAGTGGAGCAGTCGAGCTGCTCCCAACGAAGCTGCTGGAGTGGGTCGAGCGTAATGTGAGCCACAAACAACTGAAAGCAACAAATCACTAAATAAGTCTTCCAAAACTTAGCCTGTAATTAATTAGTATTTAGTCGTTAGTTAGTCGTTAAACGGAGTTCGACGAATGCGCTAAACGTTTGCCCAAACGGAGTATTTAGTCAAGTTCCAAGTGTTAATATTAAAATAATATTTAAAAAAAAAAAAAGAAAGAGAAACCCTCGACGTCTTCCAAAACAGAATGCGAATAACTTAAAAAAAACCCCAAATAATATACTAAAAATGTAATCAAGTAACTTTAAAAAAAAAAAATGCTAATCCAGCGTCTTCCAATTAATTAATAAGTATTTAAAACTAAAACTATATTTTTATAAGCAAAATATACATAAAATATATATAAAAAAAAGATTTCAGAGTCTTCCTAAACAAACCAAATAGATAAAGTTATAAATTATAAATCAAAAGAATATATTTTTAAATATAATAAATAAATCGTAAAAAACCTTTTGCTAATCCGCGAATAAAAATAAAACAGACAAAAAGCCTTAAAATAAAAGTGCAAAGAATAAAGCTAAAAAAAACGTATTTTTTTTAGTGCAAACAATGAAAATAAAATCGAAAAAAATAATTAAATAATTTGTGATACATAAAAAAAAAACATTTATAATCCACAAATAAACTTTCATAATTTAAAGTGAAAAAAAAAAAAATAGTTTATCATCCACTGTCTTCCTTATAAAATGTGGAACCTATTTTTTTTTAATATATAAACATAATTAAAAAATATATAAAGAGAAAATTCAATTAAAAACATTTATTAAATAATAAACACCAGAGATAAATAGAAATTTCAAATATAAAGAACATAAAGAAAAATAAAGGACTCGCTCTCTGCGTGAGCAACCCCCTTTCAACTCTCCACAAAGCAGCAGAAAATGCTCTCCTCGGAAATCTACACCAACACCACGACAGCTACGGCAGCAGCGACGGCGACAGCGACGGCAGTGGCAACAGCGAGCTCCTCCACGATAGCCGCTGTGGCCGCAACCACAACAAAAGCCACCACCACCAGACTGCTGCATGTGGCCAAGGCGAAGAAGCGACGCAAGAAACGACGCAAACGCACAGGACACGCAACCGCCGGCTGTAGTGCTGGTGCTGTGAATCCGAGCAGCAGTACCACCCCTGCGGCAGTACTTGGCTGTGGCAGGAAATGCAAGGCACAATATTTCCAGCACGATAACCGCGAATATATAGCCAAGTATGAGAGTTTTCAGTTTACGGCGCAGGCAACAACAACAACAGAAGCGGCGGCAGCAGCAGCGCTCAATTATGCCGCAGTGGCCAAGAAATTTAAGCCCTTGAGGCCAGTTTTGGGTAGCGGCGCCAAGAAGAACAGGCGAACAGCATTAACCGGGAAGACTCAAAGCGACTGCGACTGCGCCTGCGCCTGTCAAGCTCCTCCCACAACGACGCGTTGCCTGCAGGAGGCGTTGGTGATGCCAAAAACAGCTGATGCCAGCAGATGCCAACGGGAATGGAAGAAGAAGCAACCGAAAACTGAAATCCCATGTAAAAAGTTGACTTTCAACAGTGGAAGGACCATGCCGGCGCTGCCGGCTTTGCTTGAATTACTCAAGCACTCATCCAGCACTTGGCTGCAAACTTTGCTGCTGGGCGCTGGCAGTGCTGCAGTGGCGAGGTAAAAGGAAACTACTTACCAGCTCCCAAGGCCTCCCCTATCTGAATATATATTGATTATTAAGCATCATCTTACGGATTATCGAATCTCTTGTAATGTTTTTGTTTTGTTCTTTGTCTCTTGCAGCGTGCGTGAAACCCATCAGATAGCTGAGGCACAGCAGCAAAAGAACGCCAAACTGCGTGAGGCCTTCAACATATCCGAGTATTTTGTGGAGGGCAGCAGCTTTGATTGCGATCGCAAGGCCAAAGAGGATTTGGCTAAAAGCGTGGCACTGCAAAAGGAGCTGGACGCACAGCGTGAAAGCCTCGCAGCGGCAGCAGCCGCAGCGGCAGCAGGCAAAGACAGGGAAACAGGCAAACGCTATGCGTTGCTGCGCACGCCTTCCCGGGAGCGTGGCGAAGAGTGTGGCGGCTTCTCGGGCAAAGCGACGGACGCCTTGGCGCACAGTGGCGATGAGCGCGAGCACGTCTCAAAGTCTGACAAAAAGAAAAAGAAGAAGCGCACCAGGGACAGGTAACTAGTAGCCAAATCTGACACCAAATACCAATCTCACGTCTTCCTCTTGCAGTTCGGCCAGTCCTGAGCGCCGCAAGGATAAGAAGAAGAAGTCGAAGAAGCACAAGAAAGAAAGGTAAGAGCTCGCAAGAGTCTCAGAGGCACTGAGCACTTATCAAAGTTGTAGATCTCTTTCTCTCTCTCTCTGTCTCTCTGCCTTTCTTCCTTGTTTAAAACTTTCCTACCTTTGGTTTCCATTTGTTTCTTAAATCTCATAAACTTTTTGGTTCTTTCCATTGTCTCTTTACTGTTGTACTTTTACTTTTATTTCCTCCATTGTTGTGGAAACAAATGCAAAACTTGAAAGAAACTAAATAAATAAAAAAAAAAACCTAAACGAAACTCTGTAACTACCAACAAAAAACAACTGCTTAATATTTTTGTTTGTGTTTTTCGTCTCTACTCCTTTTACATTGCATTTGAAACTGATACCACAAAGGGACTCATATGAGAAAGAAAGTAAAAAGAAGCGAAAAGTTATGTACAAATGAAATTGCATACGAAAACACCAAATAACACCTTTAGTTTATAAACAAAGATCTATAATATATATACAATAAAACATCGAAATGAAATGTTTCAAATGCGTTGAACGAACGAACGAAACTATTGTTATAATATATATTGCCATATATTTGCGAACAGCATCGTTTTATTTTGATACTATGCGTAGGATACTCTATGGGCTCTCTTTGTCTAGCTCTCCCTTAGGTGCAGGTGCAGCCATTGCTCGCAAATTGGAATCTCGAGAGGATTCCCTGGAATCACTTGCTCTCTCTTCTCTCTTTGCGAGCGAGCACTGCCTACACTGTACAACAAACTAAACAGAACTAATGCCTATATAAGCACACACCCACACCCACACACCCACACCCACACCCACACACACACACACACACACTAATAACACATTGCCACATTATCGTTTTAATTCATATCTCAAAACAAAATTAATTGTGGTAAGTAAAATGAAAATTCGATTATTTAATTCATCATGTTACCAAAATTCTCTTCTACTTTAAACACACTAGAAAACGACACTAGACAACAGAATAACTCGTAAGGAAAGAGTATCTTCGGCGAGCCGAATATTAAATACCCTTGCAGACTGGAAAGCGATTGTTTCTATGCCACTCAATAGTCCGATTCTAAAAGTTCTGAGATACCTAGGAAAATAGTTGGAGAACTGTTGTGCTGACTGTTTCCTTCTGTGGTCCGATCCGGCTGGTTCCGCCTGCATCACTTAGACGGCATCAGACAGACTGACAGTCGTCCTGGTCAGTAATATTTGTTTGTGGCTGTGGCCCAAAGAGAGGCATTCAATGCGTGACCAGCTGCAGGGGAATAATGAAAATAGCACTGGAAGACAGTCTCTCTCTCACTCTCACTACGACTCAGACTCTCACTGTCTCACTCACACACACACTCTCTCTCTCTCTCTCTCTATGTATATATATATCTCTCTCTCTTTAAACTCTGTTAAGGAAACAAACTGAAACTGTGTTTTTGCCATTGAAAAAACAACAATTAAAAGCAAATTACTTTCTCATCTTTCTTTCTATTATTATTATTACCTACTTACTATTTAATTAAGACAATGAATGCAATTTTGAGCAGTTTTCGATTTCCGATGAAGGTAAAGCACTTAAAAAACCAAAAACCACAAGTTAATCCACCTTAATCTTAAAAATGTTGCTGCTAAACCAAGTCTCTGGATGTCATTTGAAAAGTTCACACAAAAATTCTAGATGAAATACAATGATCATTAATTAATTAACCTAATTAACTAATCAACTAATTAGCGAGTCCTTTGTAACTTCAGTGTGCACCAATTTATTCAATTTATCCCACATTCTACTTGCAGTAAGTCAAAAAAGAAGAAAGCCCACAAGCGCAAATACAGCGGCAGCGATAGCGCCGATAGCGACAAGGATAGCGATGACGACCAGGACAACAACAGCAGCGACGCGGAGCGTGAGTTGAAGAGCGCCCGCAAGAAAGCCAAAAAGGACAAGGTAAACCTTACCCTTATTAAATTAAGATAGTTAAGCGTTTGCCGAGCGGAACAACCCAAAGATTAACGACCGACCGAACCCAGTAAAAACAGACCAAGTGCATGAGCTACTACTACTAAATCGACTACTTGTACTACTACTACTTCTACTACTACTACCTCTACCACTACTACTTTTTCTACTACTATTCGTATTTATCATGAACTTAATCCTTTTATTGAACTCTAACCACTCTTAACGCTGTTTCAACTAATTTTCTATAAGTAAATATATACATATATATATATATATATATTGTACACACACACATATATATATATATATATATATAATATTATGTATTATCGTCCATATATTACCTCTCAGCCATACGAAGTATAACCTAATCATCTGATGAATTATTACGTCTCAAGCAAATATAATTGTCTTTCTCTCTACAAATATATATAAATATGAATATATATGTATTATATATTATGATTATATGATGATAAATCAATTGACTTTATCGTTTTTTCGTTGTTTTTAAATTATTCACCAAATATTAAACATACGCCATTTCTTCTCTTGCTTATTTACTTCTTTTTCCACCAAAAAATACCAAATAATATAATACAAAGTAACTGAAACTACTATATAAAACCTGCATATAAAACATTAATTAATTAGTAACAAAAAATCGACAAATATTTCTATAAAATAAACAAAAACAAATACCAAAAATTCACCCCACAAAATATTGTAAAAGGTAAAAAGGGCTTCAAACGCATATTCACAATCTAGTATTTTTTTCTTTCCTTTCCTTCTATTGATTGTTTTTCTTTCACTTTAATTTCCTTTCATTTTTCCGTTCGTATAGCTAGTCGAAAAGAAGCTATACACTTCTGTGTATGGCACTTTCGTATACCCTTGCAGAGATACCCTACGATAACTTTGTCTTGGAAGGATCCATCTCCGATCCCAAGCCACTACTATCTGTTTTGATTCGGCCTCCATTTTGCTGTTATATCAAATTACAAGTCCATTACTAAGATCAGAATACTATATATGGTATATAGCTGATATAGGAACAAACAATTCTCGAATGTGTATTCCTGTCTGCAAGGATATCCACTCTTCGGCGCGCCGAATATAGCCTTTCATTAATAGTTTTTCTTTGTGTTTTCTGTTGCTTATCTATAACTGATTTGATTTTGATTTCCAATGTAGTTTTTGTGTCGAAAACAATCCAATCACTTTTTATAAGTATTTTCAACGAAACGAAAAAGAAAATTTAAATTTTTGTTTACAAAAAACCCTTGGCGCTTCATTGATATAGGATAGCTTTCAAAGGCTCTCTTGTAGTTTTGTAAGTACTTTCATTTGTCTGTTTTCTTTAAGATATTATAGTATGTACACACTGCAAAAAAAGAAATTCTATGAAATTCTTTTAAATTCTGTTGAATTCTGTTAAATTCTGCAATAAAAGATAAAAGATCAAGGAGAAGAACAAGCTCTTCACCAAGAAACTAATCGCTATCGCTGCTAAAAATAACTTTCACCATATACCAAATGCGAGATCTCATGCGATATGTGTATATATCATGTCATAATCATCATAACGAATGAATAATGTCTTCAAATATAAATAAATAATAATTATACTATAATTATGCATATATTGCTAACAGTTAGACCATTAGCAAATGTTGCTGTTTTTGCTATCGGGTTTCCCTTTGCTAATAGTCCTTACTCTTTCATTATATGTAGAAGAAGCGCGATAAGAAACTAAAGAAGAAGAAGGATCGCGTGCGTGCCAGCTCCACAGATTCGGAGCGTTCCATGTAAGTACATGAGCAGAAAAAGAGTACACAAGGAATCGTTATAATAATACTCCTAATTAATACTCTTACAGCTCTCCTGCGCGCAAATCGAGGAAGACGTGTAAATCTCGCGCTCCTGCTGATGATAATGGCACGTCTCGTGATAATCCTTTCCGCAGTCGTTCAACAGAGCGACGCAAGGAAGCTAAATCACGCCGCAAGGACTCCTCTGTGGACAGTCGTCGCCATAAGTCCAAGGATCGTCAGGTGCGTACGAGAACTCCTGCGCGACGAGAGGCTGAAAGACAGCGTTCAAAGGTGAGATTAACTTCGAAGGATAGACAACGCTCCAATGAGAGGCAACGTTCAAAGGAGAGGCAGCGCTCTAGAGAGAGACAGCGATCCAAGGAGAAACTACGACAAAAGTCCAAGGAACGCCAAAAATCCAAGGAAAGACCAAAATCAAAGGACCGTCTGCAATCAAAGGAACGGCAACGTCCTAAGGAAAAACCGCGCTCCAAGGACAGGCTGCGCTCTAAAGAGAGATTACGCTCTAAAGAGAGACAGCGCTCTAAGGAGAGGCTGCGCTCTAAGGAGAGACTGCGCTCTAAGGAGAGGCTGCGCTCTAAGGAGAGACTGCGCTCTAAAGAAAGACTGCGCTCTAAAGAGAGACTGCGCTCTAAAGAGAGACTGCGCTCTAAAGAGAGGCAGCGGTCGAAGGAGAGACAACGCTCTAAGGAAAGAGTACGTTCCAAAGAAAGGCAGCGCTCCAAGGAGAGAGTTCGCTCGAAAGAGAAAGAGAGACAGCGATCGAGAGAGAGATTACGTTCTAAGGAACGGCAACGTTCCAAGGAGAGAGTTCGCTCTAAGGAGAGACAACGCTCCAAGGAGAGGCAGACCTCCAAGGAAAGACTACGCTCTAAAGAGCGACAAAAGTCCAAAGAACGCCAGCGATCTAAGGAGCGACAACGTCCTGGCGATGCCATAAAGGAACGCTTGCAAAAGCGCGAGCGTCGTTCAGTATCACATGAGCCCCGCAAAATGTCCCGCTATTCTCGCTCCCGTTCCCGTTCGCCCAAGAAACAAAGGACACCCTCACCAGCTGTAAACAGGCAACGCAGTCGTTCAACAGAGCACGTGCCGCCCAAAAAAGTGACGACGATCACGGCGCCAGCATTCAATCCCTTCAAGGCAGCCGAAGATACTGTCAATGATATACTGGGCACCAAGTCGGTGATTGTGGCATTGGAGCAGACAAAGCGCAAGCGTGCAGCCTCCTCCAGCTCCAGTTCGGCGTCAGGCAGCTCTAGCAGCAGCAGCGAAGCAGGCACGCCTTCGCCAAGAAAGCAGCGACGTCGCAGTCCAACGCCACCTGAGAAGAATATTAAGCAGGAGCGTTCCGTCACGCCACCAAAGCGCAGATCGAAGAACAAAGAAAAGGATAAGGGTAATACACCTAGTCCTAGACCCAGCAAGCGTCGCTCAGGCAGCTCCAATTCCTCTGAGCTGCGCTATTCACCCGCGGAACGCAATCCCGAACGCTATCAGGACATTGTACAAGATAAAAAACGCCAGCAGCAACCAGCGCCGGTGGTGCGTTTGCGTGCACAAAGTGATGACGGCGCCAGCGATGCAGAGACAAGCGGTGCAGCGCTGGATGAGTATCAGCAGACAGGCAAACGGGCACGCGAAGAGCTGCAGGAACTACGCATGCTGGAACAGCTAAAGTCCGGGATAGCGGCCAAGGCAAAGCAAAAAATCAAAACAATGGAAAAGAATGGCGACAGCCAGAAGGATACCGAGGGAAGCAGTGGTGAAGTAAGTGGCGAAAATCAGCTGCTGTTAGTGGCTGCTAATAAACGTAATTCGCTAAGTGAATTCCTTGTTGCTAACAATGTAACCGCTTTAATTAACCCACTGACAACTACAACAACAACAACAACAATAACAACAACGGCAACAACAACGCCGACAGCAACCACAGCAACGCCGACAGTAACAGCAAAGGCGCCGGAAAAAAGGGAAGCGAATACGCCGCCAATTTGCAATGCGCCCCAAGTGGCCGCAAATGGTGAAGCCAAAAGCCAACCCACAGTCAGTCAGTCAGTAATAGCAACAACCACAGCATTAGCAGCAGCAGCAGCAGCAACAACAACAACTACTGCTGCAGCAACCATAATAAGCACAGCAACAGCAATAACAATAAACCCAATAACAACTCCTACAGCAACAGCAACAGCAACAGCAACAGCTGCAGCTGCAGCTACAGCAACAACCACGACAGCAGCAACAACAAATGCTAAATTCAATCATAGACCACGCGTCTTTCATAACCGCACGCTGAATAACAATCCCAACAGTAGACATAATACTAACAATATTAATAATATTAATAATAATAGTAATAATCATCCATGTGGTGGTGGTGGTGGTGGTGGTGTTGGGGCAGGGGGTCCTGGCCTTTCTCATAACAATCCCAATAATGCGCTGCCCTTCCTGGCGGGCACTCCGGGCACATACAATCGCACGACAAATCGCTTGAATCATGGTCCGCTGCTGACGGCCACCCATTATAATATATGCAAAAATCAGCATAACAACAACCACAACAACAACATTGGTGGATTGCAACCATTGCTCAGTCGTCGTGAGCAACAGCAGCAGCAGCAACAACATTTAAATCGTAGTCTAACAATGTACAATCCTAGTCTATATGGTCATCCTGGTCCTCTGCTGCATCATCATCATGCCCGCTCTGTTGGCCTGTTGTCACTGAGCGGCACTACTGGTGGTGCAGCGGCGGCAGCAGCAGCTGCTGCTGGCTTGGCACTGCTTGGCCATCCACGCAACAGTAATATTAATTTTAATGCGGCTGCAGCGGCTGCGGCTGTTGCAGCCAATAGTATTAGCTATCATCATCATCATCATCATCAGCAGCAGCAACAGAAACCGAAAATTGTTATAAAACCCTTCAAAATTCACGATCCACAGCCCTTAGTTGCTGCCTTGGCGGACAGCACGCTGGTGGATGCCATTGTCTCCAAAGTGTCGACGGCTACGGTTGCAGCAGCGGAGAGTGCAGCGCGCCGCAGTCGTAGTCGTTCGCGACGCAGCAGTCACAGTCGCAGCAAACGGCGCACGAGCAGCAGTCGGCATCATCATCATCGCTCCAGCAGCCGCTCAAGATCGTAAGTTGAAAACAAGGATAAATATTTCCATATATTTAACATTTTCTCTCTCTCTCGCTAAAGGCGCTACAGCTCGTCAAGCAGTCGCAGCGGCTCAGGCAGCTCCAGATCACGCTCCGTCTCGCACTCGTCCCGCTCCAGCTGCACGTCGCACAGCAGTTCCGGCAGCTCCTCCAGCAGCGGTTCCGGTTCATCGCAATCTGGTTCACGTTCACCCTCCATACCACGTCGTAGGGGTTCGCCCAGCTTCTTGGACAGACGTCGTATTACAAGGTATCCAAATCTGATAAAATACTGCAAAAACCTTACTTTCTTCACTTTCTTTTTCTAGATTTTATTGAGTTTTAACCTAGTAGAGCTCAGATAACATTTGCCCTGACTCTGAATGATTGAACATTTATTTATTTATTTGTTTTTAATATATATTTTATATATTTTTTAATTTTCTTTATTTTTATCAATTAACTCTTGTAGCCGTCACTCGTCCCGCAGCACCAGACGTTAACAGGTCATGCCCCCGCCCCGCTTCAGTTGATTCAATTCCAATATTTAAACTTAATAGAAAACTTGATTTATTCTTTTTTTTTTACAGCTGACTCAGGAAAAAACATTTATTTTTTATAATCAACAACAATTTTATTTTCCGTAGCCCTCGTTTTTTGTATGCCTGTAAAATGTATTGTAATTTCTCTCTTTGAATATACAACAACAAATTATGTAAACTCCGAAACTTATATTTTCTTTTCTTTTTTAAAAAAGCTTTAGTTTTTGATTTCTGATTTGTGATTTCTGATTTAAATTATACAGTTTTCAGTTTGGTAAGTTTTCCAATATTATTTCAAATTTTTGTAGCACTCGTATCAAATTTTGGGTCTGTTTTAAAGGATTGGCTAATCTGGAAATTTATCAATTTCAGTGCACGTAAACGGCCTATACCCTATCATCATAATAAGAACTCGGCGGAGGGTATGGGCAATGGCGATGGCGATGGCGATGACCATGGTGACAATGACGCCTCCAGCTGCTGCTCCAGCTGCTTTAGCCGTGGCAGCTCGCCAAACTCCCCCCTTGGCGGTACACCCACATTGCACAACAGCCGCAGTCCATCGGCGATTGCTTTTTGAGTGTTAACCGATTCGCTGCGCAAGATGTGCGGCGAATTGTGAAAAAGAGATATTTATAGCATAGATAACCCCTCCTCCCCATGCTAGTCAGTTATATACCCTCTATAATACAATCTACGCTAAGCTAGACACATTCCCCCCCTCCTCAGAAAACTAAACTAAGTCGTATAATTGTTCTGTTTCTCTAGGCCTTTCTTTGAATTTGGTAGCTAAATCATAAATCTAGTCTCGACCAGAATACTCTTAATATACTATTATAATGCTCGGATCTAAAGACACCTCGATTATTTGCTAGTTTTAAGCTGCGTTTTTAAATAATAAAAATATTATTTGTTGCCATTTCAAATGCATTGTTTTATTGGATGTACAAAAATTGTTAAGACTTTTCGGTTTCCAGGCCATAAAAGATGCCTCTACACACACACACACACACGCACACGCACATACATTCAAATATTGCAATCTTTTGGAAACATCTCCAGATAAAGTGTTCAAAAAGAAACTAGAGTAATAGAAGGCGACAGTGTATATATATATATATATATATAAAAGTTTCTCCTTCTTTCGTGGAATGCTGCTTATTTGCTCTTCTCAGCCGCCAGCTTCTCCTGATGACGGCGACGCTTCTTGGCAATGTAAATTACCCAGATGAAGGAAATTATGGCCGTAGTAAGCGAACGGAACATGGGCGGTACGTAGGATATGTTCAGATAGACGAACAGCGACAAGTACTGCCAGTTGGCTCGCAGCACAGGCCAGTACAGCTTCTCCACATTCTTCACAGCGGTTCCATGAGAGTTACCCTATAAAAGAAATTGAATGCTTTACAATATAATTCGATTCTGGTATGGAGAAGTATGGTTAGAACGGGGCGGAATAAGGATCTTAAGAAAATTTAATTTTTTAGAGACATGAAACTCCCATCTTGTCCTAACCGAACCAATTTTCATATGGATTATCTTATTGACTTTTAGAAAATTATGTTTTGCAGACGAAAAACAATTTTAGAACTAAATAAACCCAATTCGGATATTGTAATCTTAAGAAAAGGTTTGGAAGAACTTTCGAACAATGGCAACTGGGAAACTGTTTGGAATAGAAGAGGAGGATGAAAAAAGACGATGCGACTTTTGGAATTGGTGAATTAATATTTTCGCAATTATCTAAATTCCAAGATATGTCGGAGTAGTGAAAATATAGAGGGGGGAGGGAGAGATGCAATTTGAAATTCTCGACTAATCCGAATACACTTACCTCAAACAGTGATAAGAAGTAGAGTGATAAGGCCTGATAAATGGGCGCATAAACTAAGCGCTCGGAGAGGAATAAGAAGAATTTCCTAAAGCGCAAATCTTCACTGAATAAACGCTCCACGGTCTGATAGAAATAGTGCGGAACACTACCTCCAAAGAGTAATCCAAAGAGTCCATAGGCAAATACGCTATGTTGGTTCAATCTTTTGGTGCCCGCAAGACGTTGCGAGGTGACATTAGCCGAGGTGGCCAAAACGCAGCTGCAAAACAAATAGATATGTCCAATTATAGAGTATTAGATATACAGGGCGTACCAGAACGAGTGCACACTTACGCCGTTATGGACTTGGTGCGCACAGGGTGATTAAAGAGCTGTTCCAGATAGGTGCCGAAAAGCGAGTAGAGCGGCTTTGAGAGTGACATATTTGCGTCTGTCGAAGGATAAAAGTCAATTTTAAACTTGAAAAATATTCGTATTTTAAAACTGTTCAAAGTGCAAAGTACGCCATAAATGGCTGATAATATTTTTGAAATAATTTTCCCTATCACTTGTTTACTTACCCCAAACCAAACGGTTGAAGCGGTGATAAAAGACTGAATAATAGAATATTTTTCACCTGTAGATTAAAAATGCAGCCCTGCCAGTGTTACCACACACATGTTCAATATTATTTTAGACAAAACGGCCACACTAATAACGTCAATAAATACAGCTATTGTAATAGTGTGGCGACACTGGAAACTCGTCAAAATAATTTCGACTCTCTTAAAGAAACTTTTCACTTGCCTTTTGCATTAAGTCTGTGTTTGTTTTCCAACCGAATTGTTCAAGATGGAGTTTCCTCCATGTCCACCCAGTCTAAAATCAATACAACATTTTCTCAAATTGGCCCAGGAACACGATAATCGCGATGTCGTCATTGCCTATTGGTCCCGACTCTAGTATGTAGAATCTTCTTTGTGCTTCTTCCGAAGAAAATCAATTAAATTCTTTTTATTTTCTTGTTTTTTATAGTGCTTTGCAGGTTGGCTTAAAGGCTTCCACACAGAGCGCCGAGGACACAAAATTGATGCTGGGTAAGTAAAGTGAATTTTATTTGTATTTAGTATAAGAGAGTATGACTCATCCCTGTTTTGTTTTGATTATGCGTAATCTCTTTACAGCTATTATGGACTGGCTGGAACAGGTGAAGAAACAACACGCCGATAATGAAGCCCTCACCAATGACGTAGCTGCACAAGCTCACATTGAGAATTATGCTCTCAAACTGTTTCTCTATGCAGATAAACAGGATCGAGAGGAGAACTTTGGCAAGTAAGTGAAACAGGGAGAGAGGGAGAGTAAACAAGTATAAGAGCTTGACTAAGCGACACTCTGTAGCCTGCTGTAATAGCTGCTAGCCGATTAGGTGATACTCTGCAGCCTGTTTGGGTTGACATGATTTCTCTAGAAGGATAACCCATGAACTTCTCTTGTCTTTTTATATTCTCATAAAATAATGCAATAAAATCGACAACCTTTTCCTACTATTTTCAGAAACGTTGTCAAGGCATATTACTCCAGTGGTGTGCTATATGATATATTGCTTACATTTGGCGAGCTGAGCGAGGAGGCATTGCACAATCGCAAGTATGCTAAGTATAAGGCTGCTTATATACACAATTGTCTGAAAAATGGAGAGACACCCATACCCGGTCCCTTTCCCGACGATGAATCATCTGAACTTGCCGGAGATAATGATAATGCTGCTGGTGGTGCTGGTGCTGGTGCTGGCGTAACACCACCAGAAGATAATACACCGGAAGGCAATTCAGAAGGCATAGATGCAGCTGCAGCTGCAGAGCCACCAGGTACACCAACATCACCGCCGGCTACTCATATAACACCACCAACAGCCGAGGAGGTTTTAAATAATCCAAATAAATTGCCCAGTCCTCCCGTGGAGGAGGAGAAACCAGGTGGCTTTGAGCCTTATGTGCCCACAGCTCAGCCCAACGCGGCTATATATCAGCCGATTATACCAGTGGCTGGTGTCCACATTACACCAGATCAAATGATCACAGCTCAAAAGTATTGCAAGTATGCAGGCAGTGCCCTCAACTACGACGACGTGAAGACGGCAATTGAAAATCTACAAAAGGCCCTGAAGCTGCTCAGCACAGGCTCGGAATAATTCCACAACTACGTATTAACTATATACTAACTACACCAGGCTTTAAGCACGCGTTCTTGTCCAGTCAAAAAATGTATGCAGATCTGTTCCGAATCGCACTTTCGCCTCTATTTCACAGCAATAAGCTGAAGCTAAAGTAATCGATCCTCTTCCGAAGAGCTTTATTGTCATTCTTTAAGGCAATCCCTTACCTTGCTCTGGAATGAAACTCTGATCTGGTCGCCATATTTCTTATATTTATTCGACTACGAAAATTAAAGTAAGATTAAATCGAAAGTGTGATTCGGAACAGAACTTAAAATCTCAATATTTGCTGACAAATTTGATGCTTTTTAAATAATCGAAAAACACACAACAGATAACAGTTAACACACACACATATACACACACAGAGCGACAATAGAAAAAACACGACTGATGTTGATTGATTGAATATGATTGAGTACATATGAGGTATTCAAATTTATTAAAATTGTTGCTAACATATGAAGTGTACGTTTTTTTAAAGGCTCTAAAGAATGGCTCTAATTAATGGTCTTTTGGTGTCTTTATAGCTATACTGTTACTCGTTACTCGTTCTCGTTACTCGTTACTCGTTACTCTTTACTGGTTACGCGTTACTCTTTTAGTAATGTAGAACGTCTTGATCACTTTCGCAATTATTATTTTATTTAATTGTTTCCTTTTATATTATTTATGTAATACCCGTACGAATACTCGTATGAATTGCTATTATTCTTTTTGGCACTAAATTAAAAAAAAAACATATTTCATTTTTTAGATATTCAATGTCTATATAATAATTTTTGATTTCCTTTTTATAAGTAGAAACGAGAGCTTTCGTATTTATAGCGCTCTCTGGTTTCATTTCTTCTGAGGTGCCAATTGAGTTTCGAAATACAACTTATCGTGCTAAAAAAAAAAAAACATTGCTGTTTACAAGTGCGACTATGAATTGGATTAATTAATGTACGACTAAGTGGCTGATAGATGAACGACTACTCTTTCCGTTTGTGCGGCATCTACTCGTCGCTCTACTCCTGTTTGAGTCCATTGGCTTGCGGGGGATTAACCGTCGCCAATTCAGCGGCCTCCTTGCGGCTAGTCTGATACCAGACCACGAGACGGCCGCCCAACATAAAGGTGAAGACAAGCGCAGGCCCAGAACGCTCGAAGGGATCACTAACCATCCAGTGCTGATAAATACCCAGCAGCATAAGCAGCAGCAAAGTCACATTGGCCACGTTCTTTACCTTATCTGCAGATGGAATTAAATTTAGCATATATTCTCCTTTAATTGTATTTCCCACTTACGATAGGGTATCAATGCCATGGCCAGCCCGCAAACAATCTCCAATATGCCAACGGTGCGTCTATACCATTTCGAGGGTATTTTTACACCAAAGAGTGCGGTCAACGGAAATACCTTGGCGTATTTCACATACTCTGTGCGCTGTAATTAAGAGAAACAAGGCAGAAACAAGTATAATTGAGTAAGGCTCGCATCTGTCTATCGATAGTATCGGTTGCTGGAACTATCGTTTGCTTATTGCACTGCAATTCTGCTATTAGAACTTACTTTCTGAATAAAAATAAGTTGAATGTATGAGAAAAGTCTTCAACTGAATTCAATCTTACACGAGTTAATTTCTGATCTGATGCGAACTAGTGTTAAGTGGAGCTGATTGCGATAGTATCAGCAAACTATCGATTGCGAATTATCGTTATGTTCACAGCAATCGAATTTGTCTGTGCCTGTCTATTCAAGTGCTCACTCATATTAAGCCATAAGCCATTGAATCTTGAGTACAAAAATGACCCCAGAACAGAAGGCAATGCTAAATATTTATTTATAAAAAGAAAACAAAAATTTTGTTTGGCATTCGCCAAGTGTTTTTCTAATACGAAGGTAATTATAAATGCTTCGGAATTGCAACAGCAACAGCAGCAGCAGCAGCAGCAGCAGCGCTGGCGAATACAAATTTCTTTCCTTTTTTTTCGTTTGAATCAAATATCTTACCTTAAATAAAGTAAAATTAAATAAATAAATGAACACGAGTGTTGAAAGTAAAATGGCGCGTAACGATTGCCAATACTAAATGCATTTATTTATACAAAAAAAAAAGGGAAAATTGTTTATGTGGGCTTGCACAAATGTGCTAACTATCGAAAGCGAAACGACCCGAAAATAGAAAGGTTATTCCAACTAAGTCATCGGCTTGGACAACTATAGTATACAGCTGCCCGTCGAGGAGCAATCTCAAGGTAAGTATCTGGATGAGAAGGGGCTGCTCCACATTATATGTCTGCCATAGGAAAAGTCAGTCAGTCTAGAAGGGTATGTAATCTTCGGCGAGGCGAAGGAAAGGCTTTTCCTTACTAGTTTGTTAAAAGATGTAAACAAAATCCAACAAAATATTGGCACGTTTCGCCTCAGCTAAGTGGCGATTGTTTATAATATTTCTCTATAGGAAAACAAGAAGAGAAAAGAGAAAAACAATTTACGATGGAAAATGTTGGCCTACGCATTTTCCACTTTCTATTTCCATGAGCAATGATTACATGAAAAAAATATTCTGAAAGTATCTATTTATTTTTATTCTCTTTAGTATAGATACAGTGCTCGCTCGCAAATTGGAATAGAGACATTTCTCGTGGATTGATTGCCACAAAGCAAATTCTCTTCTGTTGGGGTTTCTCTGAACGAGAGACTACTGTAATTCCTATCCAGAGAGCGCTCTGTTTTAAACGGAACTGAAAAATGTTTCGAAAAAAGCGTACGAATAGTTTTGAAGATCGTGCAGCGTTTTCAAAAGTATTTTTTCGGTGCTCTGAAGGCCAATGCCTGACATTGATGAGGTCGAGTTCAATGTGCATCTAAAAACATAAATTTAACAATTAATAATCATCTGAGAATTCCCGACAGAGCCCCAAACGACGCCCTGGTTTTTCAGGACTGACCCAGTAATATAAGAGCTAAGAGCTCGCCAGGAGTGGGTTCAGTTTCAGCCTTAAAGTGGGCAGAGCCTCCCCAATATACATAAATAATCAATGAGGGTGGGTAGGAGGGGGGTAGGCGACGAGGTAAACAAAGTAAAGGATGAATAAATATATCGATTTTTCGCTTGCTTACCAAGTCCTTATAGAGATCCTTGCTAATGTGCGGCGTCAGCTTGAGCGTGCCCACAAATATAAAGAATAGGCCCAATAATATGGAGAGGCTCTTGAGGACAATTGTATTGGATGCTGGCATCTTTTATTCCTCGATTTGATTACTTTTTATATTATTGATTAGTTGGATGTGTTGGATTGCACCTGTGTCTGGTATTTTCTCGAATCTCAATCTATATTATTGTATTATTTTTATAGCTACTGCGAGAATGCATAAGTTTAAATGTTTTTATTTATTGCAATATCATCGGGCACGCAATTTGTAAAATTTTAGTTCTAAAATATGTATAAAAATTCAGAAATGCCGAGCAAATTGCCGGGGCACGAGAGCGCTCTACTTTTCTACTTTTCTACTTGTCTACTTTTTGCTTGGGTTGGAGGAGGGCGGTCGGTTTGGGGGCGTAGCCTGGTTGGGACTGGGACTTATACAGCATAGATCACCCTACAATACACCGGTCGCTAATTTTAGCGCACGTCGCACAGCTTTTTTCCTTCGTGGTGCCGAAAAGCAAGCAACAAAACAAAAATTATTATAGAATTTTTCAAATCACTTTGTGCTAGTATGTATAATTTTTATGAATTTTTTCGGTTTTCGGTTTTCGCTTTTCGGTTTTCCGTTTTTATCCCTTGAAATAAACCCGTCTAACAACCAGCGCGCACTCGCGTTCGAAATGTGACTGGCTCGCGGAGAGAGGCAATCGGCTCATCCAAAGTTTATTGCAGCAGCAGCAGCCGAACGTGGGAAAATCAATATATGCTCTATAAAAGAGAAAGACACCGAGAAGAGAACGAGAGCTGTCTCTCTCTAGAGAGAGAGAGAGAGAGAGAGAGAGAGAGAGAGAGAGAGAGCGATAGAAGGAAAAGCGCCCTAGCACCACACAGGACGAGACGGAAAGAGACAGAGCGCAAGGGCTGACTTTTTGGGGTGGCTATTTGGACTGGCTATAAGAAGTTATTATAATTAAGGCCAAAGACCCCGTAAAGCCACCCCTAATAGAAACAAAAAACAAGTTAAAAGCAAAATCAAGCAGCAACCAGCAAAGCCAGGCAACAGGGCTACAAAGTATGTAAACTTTTTCAGGCTAATGAGTTTTATTCAGCGAGCAAAAACTGAGAAACTACTTAGGATTAATATTCACATGGCTGAGCAGAGCTCTACACCAGAACAATTCTCATCCAATCCACTCCGAGTCGAGCCATGAATTGAACCAATTGAACTATTTTATTCTCCTGAAAAGTTGAGGCTTAGGAAAAGTTCCTAGGCACAAAAATAAGTAGGATTGTTATGATTTTTGTTCTTCAATTTTATTTTGGTTAAAAAAAAGTATTTCTCTTAGACTAAATGTCTGTCGATTCCAATCTATTTTCTCAATTAGCCAAACTACCAGCCCATTGGCGGCGGCCCATTAATCGGTCCTGTGCCCGGTCCCGGCGGACCGTGACGTAGAACTTCCTGTGGCGGCGTATAAATCCTTTTGGAGTCAGCCAAGCGCTGATTGTGATTTTCAATTTGTTCGCACAGCTGTGCGTCCTCCTGGCGGGCACGTCCTTCATCATATTCCAGGCAGGCAGCACCATCTAAACGATCCAAGTCCAACCAACCCCGAAAGCGTACGCAGACTCCATTCATAATAAAACTCGAGCGCAAATGCACTTTATTGCGTTCCTTCTCAAAATCACATTCCTGTTCCTGGGCATACGGATTGTGATTGGCATTGAAATAGAGGTGCACATTTGTGCCGGAGGCGACGAAAGAGAGCTCCGCATAACCCTTGCGACAATCCGTAACAAACCTCATGCGCCGCTCATCCATGGCTCTCTCTCGATATCCTGTATACCTTACTTCGCTCTCTCTGCACAGCCGTCTGAATAGTTCATCACTATCGAATTTGGACTTCTGATCCGGCACTACTCGGGGCATTTTAAATATAAAACGCGGCTTGGGTTGCTCGTACATGCCCATCGTTTCGTACGGAGGCATTATGCCACCTTCTCCCAGACTTTGATGGTGATGCATATCTTTCTTCCCTTGCTTACAGATATATCTCAACAGTTTGAAGCTCAAAAGCAGACTGATCTTTAGTCTCAAATATTTAGGTTATATATAGAGCGAGGGTCCTACTTTTGACTACCTGTATTTTATAGTTTTATGATCCACTACAGCAGCTGCTCATCGGCTGAAGTTTACCTGCGGCCAGGTGTTCACTTTTGGGTTACTTTCGGCTCTAATTTCGCTGATATAGAGTCAAATAATATGCAAACTTAGAGAGAAGTATAGAAACATAGATTAGGGTGGATAATCCATATATTTTTTTGGTATACCGATGCCAGATGCTCATTATTTTCATACCTTGTTGGTTTATAGCAATAAAACAGTTTGTATTTTAAAATGTGTTTTATAGAAATCTTGATTCACTTAATCTGCTGCATATCATTTTCAAAATTTAACTGACAAATGCTTGGGGTTGCCAGACTGTAACTTATAGCCAGCAACATGTCAAATGTTGCCCAACATTCACGTTACAGGGTGCACCGAAACATACAAAAACAGCTGTCATTTTCTATTTTGTAAATTGCGAACACAAAAATTACAATTCTACAAATAATTAATAAATCAAAGTTTTAAAAGACTATTTACAATGTCTCTTGTTGCCTACGCCGCAAGTAGCGGTGAAGAAAGCGAATGCGAGGAAGAGGAGGAGGGCACAAAAGTACAACTACTTAAGCCGTTAGAAAACGGTGCTGGGATCAACAACAGGAACAATGAGGGGAATCATCCAACAACAACAAATGGACATATTAGCGATGAAGATGACGATTTCATACCGCAAGAAGTGTGCTTACAGGAGCTGAAGGCGCCCAGTGCGCGGCTGCTATTAAGCCTGCCCAAACCAAAAGTAGCTGTGCCAGACAAGGAGCAGAAGGAGTCTTTGCCTGCTGAGCAAGTAACTCAGGCGTTTGCCAAGCTTCCCATGCCACGCGGCAGCGCGAAATCAGGTGGCGCTTTCATAGAAGAAGCGGATGATGAGTTTTTGCATAAAAAAGCATTGCCAGCGGCAGTTGACGTAGAAAAGCCACCTCCAGCAGCAGCTGCCAAGACGCGTGTCAAGATAAGCATTCCTTCGCTGCGTGATTTCGCAGATGTAGATAAGGAGAAGGCGGAGATGGGGCAAAAAAGTAACAATCAAAATCAGGTTCAGCCGAAAAAAGGGTGTGGATTGCTCAGCCTGCTGCCACAGGCCAAATCGGAGCGGGTATTTACCAAACAATCAGAACCAGTTGCAGCTGGAGGTTCGTCTACAGCAAAAATTACGACTTCCGTTCGTCCAGCCTTTATACCGGATACGGTAAAGCTGCGACGTGCCGCCCATAATACCGAAGGAATTGAAGGTGTCAAGGCGCCGTCCAGCAAGCAGAAGCAGAGCACTCAGATCAAGCCCACAGCAGCACTTGTCAACGCCAGCGATAGCGAGGAGGGTGACGATGATGAGGATCAGTCTGTTGCCGGCGACTTCTTTTCGCTGCACAGCGAACAGGAGCTACCAGAGGTAAGCAGCAATGAGATTAGTGCCTTGGTAGCCAAACGCGCTGCCAAAATGCTAGAAGCCAGCAACAAGTATCTCAAGGAGCAGACAGAAAAGGAACAGGCAGCTGAGGAGGTTGCCGAAATGCAATCGGAAGAACTACGTCTGGCACAGAAACGTTACCATGAACAGAAATTAAATACGGAAGCCATGGATGCGCTGGTGGGCAAGAATGCTAAGCGACGTCGTAAGGAAGAAAAGGGAATGCAAGTTATTGATATTTCGGGCACGGAAGTGCTGCCCGATCGCGGCGAATGGATGCGATCAGCCCTGGCATCGGCTACAACCTTTCAACCCACTGGTGTCCTTACGGATGAGGAGCCAGTGGCTGGCACACGACGGAAACATCAAATCACATATCTCGCTCACAAGGCCAAAGCAAACGAAGCCGAACTGCAGGCCATGTGGTCAGCGAATCGACAATCCCGGCGAGCCACTCAAAGCAAATACGGATTCTAAGATTTTCCCTTTTTATATTTATGCACAATGTTTTATGTGAAACACAACATAATTAGAAATAATGTTAAAAGTAGAATCAAGGCGCTTAATTCATTGATAATGGTTTTTTTCGGATCTTGGGTAGCCTTCTTTACGAGTGGAAAACAGCTACAAGGCAACAAATCTGAAACATTTCAGGAGCGGTTCAGCTCGCGCCCAAGGTATTGGTTCAAAGCAACAAATAATCCATATGCTTTTGTTTTTTGAATCAAAAAATTCGTATATTCTTCGACCTTCTGGCTTAAATTAGTATATAAATTACATTTAAATAGACTGTGTGCTTAGCAAATAAATCTTCTAATTTTAAACCCGATTCGAATGCGTAGAAATGGGCTGCTTAATGCAGCCAACCCTCTCGCTGCCGCAGCTTACCTCCCACGTAGACAATGGCCGTGCAGAGGAGAAGCATCAGAGGCGCCATCGTAACATAGATGGGTATCTGCTGTGGATACTCCAGCGTCATGCAGATCATCACCTGGGATGTTATCGTAAGTAATACTCCGCCAATGTTCCATTTATATAGAAAGAGGAGATCTGTCAAGCGATTCAGATTTCGCCACTTCCGTATGAATTTAATGAGCACGTAAATAATTAGAATGCAATCGAAGAACCAGAGCGGTGTGAAGGTAACAAACCAGTTCCAGGTGGTTCGTGGATCTAGACGCAGGCAGAGTAGTATTAGGAATACCAAGACGATAAACCATGTAAAGAGTGCACGGTGTGCCAGAGTCATTTTGTATTATTTATAAAAATTGCATTGTTTTTCAGTTGTAAACAAAACAAACTATGAATATCGTAACGATTTTCAATACTGAGTTGCGCAAGTTATCGATAATTGTCTAGCGCAGGCACAGCTGCTCGCTTGATGGCTGACGTTGAAGGCTTTAAATGTGCGTGGCAACTCTGTAAACGTCATAGAAGAAGATAATTGACGTGTCACTTGAGAAGAATTGGTATATTGCGGTGTTTTCGGTTAAAATAGATTATTAAATTAAATGTAAATGCTTAGAACCAAGTAAATATCACAGCCAAAATATTGACGATTATTTTGTTGTTATTTCCCAAACAGAACAGTGTACACAATGTTGACAAATTTCGAGTCAAAGTCGGCACGGGTAAAAGGTCTTTCTTTTCACCCGAAGCGCCCCTGGATTCTAACCAGTCTGCACAGTGGTGTAATCCAGTTATGGGACTATCGTATGCACACGCTGCTAGAGAAATTTGATGAGCACGATGGACCCGTGCGTAGTGTGGCATTCCATCCACAGATGCCGCTATTTGTTTCTGGCGGCGATGATTATAAGATCAAAGTGTGGAATTATAAGCAGAGACGCTGCATCTTCACCTTGTTGGCGCATTTGGATTATGTGCGCACAGTGGCCTTTCATCATGAATATCCTTGGATTCTAAGCGCTTCTGATGATCAGACTATCCGCATTTGGAACTGGCAATCGAGGAATTGCATTTGCGTCCTCACCGGACATAATCATTATGTGATGTGTGCTCAGTTCCATCCAACAGAGGATCAAATTGTTTCTGCTTCGCTGGATCAAACAGTGCGCGTTTGGGATATTTCTGGGCTGCGCAAAAAGAATGTTGCTCCTGGACCGGGGGGATTGGATGAGCATTTAAAGGGTCATCCGGGTGCTACGGATCTGTTTGGCCAGGCCGATGCAGTAGTTAAACATGTCCTAGAGGGTCATGATCGTGGCGTCAACTGGGCCAGCTTCCATCCCACTCTACCCTTGATTGTTTCGGGCGCGGATGATCGGCTGGTTAAACTGTGGCGCATGAATGAGTACAAAGCCTGGGAGGTGGATACATGCCGGGGGCACTACAACAACGTTTCCTGCGTTCTGTTCCATCCTAGACAGGATCTTATCATTTCCAATGGCGAAGATCGCAGCATACGCGTCTGGGACATGACCAAGCGTCAATGCCTGTTCACCTTCCGGCGCGATAATGAACGCTTCTGGATTATGACTGCCCATCCTACACTGAACCTCTTTGCTGCCGGTCACGATGGCGGTGAGTAGCGAATGGACTATAATCCAGAACTTTTTCCTAATACGAAATCTCTTTTTTTATTGCAGGCATGGTGGTCTTTAAGCTGGAACGCGAGCGTCCCGCCTATGCTGTGCATGGCAATATGCTGTACTATGTAAAGGATCGTTTCCTGCGGAAACTGGACTTTACCACGACAAAGGATACAGTGGTGATGCAACTACGACCCGGAAAATCACCTGTTTACAGCATGTCTTACAATCCGGCGCTGAATGCGGTGCTCGTCTGCACGCGCACAAATAACCTAGAGAATAGCACGTATGATCTCTGCCAGATACCCAAGGATAATGAAAGCGAGCGACAGAATGAATCGGACAGTAAACGTAGCTCCGGCATAACAGCCATTTGGGTCGCTAGAAACCGTTTTGCAGTGCTCGATCGGAATCAGCAGCTGGTGGTGAAGAATTTTAAGAACGAGGTAACCAAGAAGATTCCCACCTTTTGTGAGGAGATCTTCTATGCAGGCACTGGCATGCTGCTCATACGTGATCCGGAATATGTCACGTTGTATGAGGTGCAACGTTTGGTTTCGGTAGGCAGCATTAAGCTAGCCAAGTGCCGCTATGTCGTCTGGTCTCCAGATATGTCTCTGGTAGCGTTGCTCTGCAAGCATTCTGTTACGATATGCGATCGCCGACTGCAGTACTTGTGCACTGTGCAGGAGAATTGTCGTGTGAAATCCGGCGCCTGGGATGAATCCGGCGTATTTATCTATACGACCAGTAATCATATAAAGTATGCGATCACTAATGGAGATCATGGCATTATACGTACGTTGGATTTGCCCATCTATTTGACACGTGTAAAGGGCAATCAGGTCTTCTGTTTGGATCGTGAATGCCGGACACGAGTTCTCCACATCGATCCCACAGAGTACAAGTTCAAGCTGGCACTGATTCAGCGGAAATACGATGAAGTTTTGCATATGGTGAGGAATGCCCGCCTTGTCGGACAGAGCATCATTGCTTATCTGCAGCAGAAGGGCTATCCCGAGGTGGCTTTGCACTTTGTCAAGGATGAAAAGACAAGATTTGGTCTGGCATTGGAGTGCGGCAATATAGAGATTGCACTGCAGGCAGCCAAAGCTTTGGATGATAAAGATTGCTGGGATCGTCTGGGACAGGCTGCTTTGTTGCAGGGCAATCATCAGGTCGTGGAGATGTGCTATCAACGAACCAAGAACTTCGATAAGCTTAGCTTCCTTTATTTGATCACTGGCAATTTGGAGAAGCTTAAAAAGATGAACAAGATTGCTGAGATACGCAAGGATATCTCTGCCCAATATCAAGGCGCTTTGCTGTTGGGTGATGTCAAGGAACGCGTGGGCATACTCAAGAATTGTGGACAGTTATCTTTGGCTTATCTTACAGCAGCAACACATGGCCTGGATGACTTAACAGATTCTCTGGGCGCTACGATAACCGCTGAAGGCAACACGCTGCCGGAGATTAATCCAGATGCTCAGCTGCTGCAGCCGCCTGTGCCTATACAGCAGCTGGAGACCAATTGGCCGCTGTTGTCCGTTTCGAAGGGATTCTTTGAGGGCGCCATGGTAACAAGAGCTGGCAGCAGCGCTACAGCACGCCAGGCACTCAATATAAATGCTGATGCAGCACTTCTGGACGAGCACAATGGCGGCGGCGATGGCTGGGGCGCTGATGCCGATTTGGGTTTGGGCGATGAGGATGATGGCGATGAGGAAATGCATGATGCTCTAAGCAATGATGAAGCACAGGAGGAGTCAGGCGGTGGTGGTGGCTGGGATGTGGGTGACGATGATCTGGTGGTACCAGTGGAGCTAGCTTCCAAAATTAAAGCATCGGCATTGGATAGCAATTACTATGCTGGCCCCAATAAGGGTCAATCACCGGCACAACACTGGGCTAATAATTCCCAACTGTTGTTGGATCATGTCAAGGCTGGAGCCTTTGAGAGCGCTTTCCGTCTACTTAATGACCAGCTGGGAGTGGTCAATTTCGTGCCCTTTAAACAGCTTTTCCTGCAAAACTATGCCTGTTCACGCACCAGCTTTACGGCTAATCCCAATCTGCAAGCCCTTTCCGGCTACCCCTTGCGTAATTTTGCTGAAACAAATCCCAAGCTGCAGCGTCCCGCAATGGGTATTAAACTGAATGAGCTGGTCTCACGTCTCCAGGCAGGCTACCAGATGACCACAACTGGCAAATTCGGCGAGGCCATCGAGAAATTCCATTCAATATTAATAAGTATTCCTCTACTGGTGGTAGACACCAAACTGGACACGGCAGAGGCACAGCAGTTACTCAAAATCTGCTCCGAATATATTCTTGGCCTGAAGATGGAAACGGTGCGTAAGGGTATGCCCAAGGCCACGTTGGAGGAGCAGAAGCGTCTCTGCGAAATGGCTGCTTATTTCACCCATTGCAAGCTGCAACCCGTGCATCAAATCCTTACGCTCCGCACCGCACTTAACATGTTCTTCAAGCTTAAAAACTATAAAACAGCTGCGTCATTTGCTCGCCGCCTACTGGAGCTAGCTCCACGTCCAGAGGTGGCACAGCAGGTACGCAAGATTCTGCAAGCTTGTGAAGTGAATCCCGTGGACGAGCATCAGCTGCAATATGAGGAATTCAATCCATTTAATATCTGCGCCATTAGCTGGAAACCCTTGTATCGTGGTAAACCGGAGGTCACGTGCCCCTTCTGTGGCTCCGCGTACGATCCTCAGTATAAGAATAGCCTCTGCGCCGTCTGCGAGGTCAGTCAAATTGGCAAGGATTCCATCGGACTGCGGATTTCCACGCTGCAATTCCGTTAAATAAAGCACCAAACGAATCCTTTTCATTTATTTTATTTTTACTTTTAACATTAATATAATTATATAGGTATATACATACACACGTACATTCATATAAAAAAAATATCTGAAATACGATTAATACGAATCGTTAATCAACTTTTTATTATAAAGAGCCGAGTTATACAATAAACGCAAATGAATCAAAAGTCTCCAAGTATTTGGATAAATTGTAAATTAATCTGGAGGGCTTGGAATCAAACTGTGTGTGTGTGAGTGTGTGTATACTCCGAATCCCCAACTCTACTTCTGATGCCGACTCAGCTGGGATACATTTACATATATACACCCTTTAGGATCGGAGCTATTTAAGTATATGTTACAGTCAGACAGATTATTCACTAAGAACTATCAAGCAGATTTTAAAGTGTTAGTTCGTCATCGCTTCACTGCGTCACAATTAAAATACCGCAATTATTAATGTGTATGTTTATTATAACTGTGCGTGTTCTAAGTATAAGTTAGAGTATTTAAACGTCCATGGAAAGGGAGAGGGAGAGGGGGAGGGAGAGAATAGTTCGACGCCACTACAGGTTCACAGTAAAAGGTTCTGTTTAATGCCGGACGAGCGAAACATTAATTAGTTTAAGCCTAAATGCTAATACTAAATCTACGGGGAGCATATTTCGAGTTCATTTTAAATATAGTACGAGTATAATCATATTATTTTAGTTAATACAGTGCTCGGTCGGAAAGTACAGCTGTAGAGAGTCTAGTGTGTCTAGTGCGTCTAGTTTGCGAGCGACCACTGTGTTATTATTAAAAATATATGTTTAATTATTAAATTAATATAATAATTTAGAGTACTTTATAATTATTATATTAATATTATAATTATTGGTTAATTATTTATAGCTATAGTAAAATCTCGCAATTGCTGGCAAGTTTTCTTGGGTAAAGAGCAATCTTTTAGCTATCCATAAAATATTGAGTATTTGGAAATTGAGTCTCTTGTTGCTGCTGCTGCTGGTGCTGCTGTTGTTGGTGGTGTTGGTGTTGATGTGGATGTTGCTGTGACGGCGTTGAGGCCGTCCAAAAGTCCAACTAACGGCGCCACATGCTGGCGCCCACACCAATGCCGCCGGATGCTACGCCACGACGCACTGCCTCCATTTCGTCCTGTCGATTGTCCCGATAGGCACGCTTTGTGTCCTCGAATTCACGCAATCGTTGATTATATCTATCGATTTGGTCGCGCAGTATGGCGTCCTCGTGCATAGCTCTACGCTCATCGTATTCCAAGCAGCCAACGCCATCCAAGCGCTCCAAGTCCAACCAGCCGCGGAAACGCACACAGACTCCGTTCATAATAAAATAGGATTTAATATGCACCTTGCCATGTTCCTTATCAAAATCGCATTCCTTATCGTGCAGGTAAGGGTTCTGATTAGCATTAAAGACAAGTTGAAGATTTGTCCCTGAAGCCACGAAACTCGTCTCAGTGTGCCCTTCGCGACATCCGTTCATGAAGCGCACCTGACGCTCCTCAATGCTGCGCTCCCGATAACCTGTATACCGTATTTCGCTCTCACGGCTCAAGCGACGGAACAGTTCATCACTCTCGAACTTGGATTTCTGGTCGGGCACCACCCTGGGCATTTTGAAAATGAAACGGGGCTTCGGCTGCTCGTAGAGTCCAATTGTATCGTACGGTATCATATTAGCCAGTGCAGCCGCTTCGTTCATCATTTTGTTAAATTTGTTGCAAAAGACGCACAATGGATTGGTAAACTCTCGTCGATAAATTTATATTTTCAATAAGCTGATGGAAAGCACCAACGCATACAACAAAAAATTCTTGCGGTTTTGTTATACTAACCGATAAAAAGTGGTGGGAGGCGATAGACGGCATATATTTTGCCACCGATAACAAATGGTGGCCAGTCGATAGATCGCACCAAGGTTAATACTGCCACTTTTTAAAGTCTGGCCGCTTTCCACGCCAAATATGAAGTTTCCCTTGCAGTGTTTAGTAGTTGAAAATAAACAACGCCTCAAACAATAAGTATTTATATTTTAGTTATAAATAGTGATTGGCCACTTAAGAAGTGCTGTTACATGTCTACCAATATAAATGCTATAAGTAGAAGTGGCCACTTGATGCATGAACGACAGTCTGGCAGCCTTGCGCGCCATATGGTCTTTGGCGCAACGCGGTTGTTTGTTTACAATTGGGCATTCCCATTACAATTGAGTATTCTCCACGTAACATGAGCGGAACGGATAGGCCCATTGACGATGATGCTGCTGACACTGAGAAGCGCCCACAATTTGGCACACGTTTGCTCAAGGATGATGCCGATGTTTATAAGCACAACGCCTGGTAAATATCTTCAAAGGCAATTTACCAGCAAAACTTGGGAACACACGCGGCAGCGCAAGAAACCAAGCGGAGCTGGTGGTCGTATACTCAGCGATACGCGTGAGGTGTTCGAGTTTAATGCATGGTATATACCTTAAAATTGAACAGCTGCAATATACCCTATTTAAACTGTAATCAACAGGGATCACGTGGAATGGGATACGGAGCAAGAGCAGGCGGCATTGGCGGCAGTCGAGAAGAATTCCACTGTGAAAATGAGCGAAGATCAGCGGGAACGTTTCCAGATGGATGCGCCCAAGTTCTGGGACTCATTTTATGGCATACATGATAATCGATTCTTCAAGGATCGCCATTGGCTTTTCACAGAATTTCCCGAACTGGCACCGTTGACAGCCAATGAGGATTCCCAGCCGCGCAGCATATTTGAGCTAGGCTGCGGTGTAGGAAACACCATATTGCCTATACTACAGTATAGCACAGAGACCCAACTTAGGGTATATGGCTGTGATTTCTCTGAGCGCGCAATTGAAATCCTGCGCAATCAGCAGCAATTTGATAAAAAGCGTTGTGAGGTCTTTGTCATGGATGCCACCCAGGAGCAGTGGCAAGTGCCCTTCGAGCAGAACTCACAGGATATCATTGTTATGATCTTTGTGTTGTCAGCTATTGAGCCCGCCAAAATGCAGCGTGTGCTGGAGAATTGTTATCGGTATCTGAAACCAGGTGGATTGCTAGTATTTCGGGATTACGGACGCTATGATCTGGCACAGTTGCGTTTTAAGAGCGGCAAATGTTTAGAGGATAATTTCTATGTACGTGGCGATGGCACCATGGTTTATTTCTTCACGGAGCAGGAGCTACGAGACATGTTTATCAAGGTGGGACTGCAGGAGGAGCAACTAATTGTTGATAGACGTTTACAGGTGAATCGTGGACGTTGTCTCAAAATGTATCGTGTATGGATACAGACGAAATTCCGGAAACCTGTCTAAAAACCCGAACTCGAACCAATTTTCTACTCGTTCTACTCGTTATGCGCAGAAAAGCTAACTTTACTCGTTGCTTCTCGAAGCTTTTGTACTCGTTCTCCTTGTGCCCTGAGCTTTTTTCCCAAATACACATAACAGTTAGGAAAGCTGCAAGTCTTCGCAGTTGGCTAAAAAACGTCGTAAGTGAAAATTATTTTAGTGCTGCGTAAAATTTAATATATTTATTTTTCAAATATATATGTAATATTTCTGCTGAAATTTGTGTTGCCCAGAAAATAGTTTATACTCTGTAACTATTAAATTTGTTTGAATATAATTAAACGCAAGCGCCAAGCTGACTAACAAAGCAAAAGGCAAAAAGAAAAAGAAACGTTGTTGTGTAAAAATTTCATTGATTTTTCCTTTGGCAAAGAGCAAAAGGTTTGCTGACCAATTAATTTTAGTTAAAAATGCATTTCAACTGAAGAACCATTTTTCTGAAGTAGAAAGTTTCAAGTGCGCCTGCAAGTAGGCAACATAAATTGCAAGAAATGTATGCATATATTTTTTATATATATATACATATGTATATATAGATATATATGGGCATGTGTATATATATGCATATGTATATGTATATGTATAACAAATATAGATGAAGAGAGAAGGGGCGTGTGTGTGTGTGTGTGTGTGTGCATGTGTGAGATAGAGTGTGTAGACGTAAATAGGCTAAATAACGTTAGAATTAAAAAACAAGAACATAATGACATACTATAAATAGTTGCAACTATTTTTACCCCCTTCTACCCATAACAGTTTCCAACGCAGAGCCAGTAGAAGATTCCCCACACATACAGCGCTGTCGTGGCAAGTGTATACCCAACACACACACATACTCCGTTTCGTATTCTGTCTGTGTGCGAGCGCAAATTCATTGACGAATAGCGGAAAAAGCTTCGCTTCAAAGAGAGAGAGAGAGAGAGAGCGAGAGTGTGTAAGAGTGGCAGACCGAGAGAGAAAGTTTTGCACGCACAGCAACAACTAGAGAGAGCGCGAGAGAGAGAGAGAGAAAAAAAGAAAAAGGGAGAGAGTGAGAGAGCGAAAGCGAGCATAGCCATCGATAACAAAAACAACGAAACGGTAAAGTTGCGCTGCACCCAGCACCCGACACCTTCTCCGCGCAACCCCTGCAAAGACGTTGACCAAGTGCATAAAAGTCAACGGTAAACGGGATACGAATAAGATACGTAAACGGATAGTGAACGGATAGTCGCCATTGAGTCCCAAGCGTAGACGACACTTGCAAATTTATTAATACAACTAAAAAATAGCAGCGGCAGCAACAACAACACCAACAACAAATCGAAAGCAATGTAAGTGTTGAAAATTATTGATTTCTCTAGCTCTGACCATTTTCGCGCAAACAAAAGAAACTTATTTGTTATCCACACGCCCAGAATAATACATAAACTTATACATTTAGTGTGTTATATACACAAAAAATATATATAAAAATAGTGTGACAAAGTGGCCACATTTCTATTGTGCGCTCTGCTAATATCCTTACAATTTATTCGCTGCGTCAGCTGTCCGTTCTATTGTCCGTCTCCGTGGCCGTCCCGTGGCCGTCCCGTGTCCGTGTCCGTGTCCGTCACATGGCACTTTCCCGCACCGCAAAATCGATAAACTTAAACACAAGTTGACGTTGCGTTGCCCCTATGAGTCAGTTTAGTCATGCAATATAAAAACGAAAAGGAAAAAGTCTTTTCAAATCTGACGTGAGATGCTAACGAATTTCGCATTTTCCTTTTCAGGATATGAGAGCTTTCAGTTTCAGAGTTTGAAGTCAAAAATCAATTCCAATTTTTATAGCATACTTATTGGAGCAGCATTAACTGCGAATGTTTTTAAGCATTCACAAAGTTTGAACCACTTAGAACCGGTTCAGTTCGCGATTTTTAGGTACTTCGAATCATATCTACCAACGATTCAGAAATCTGAAAAACTTGCTGAAACTTTTGCTGTTAAATAAAAGGTTTATAGGTTATGCTTGAATTTATCATGAAAATGTATAACTTTTATTTTGATATTATTATTATTATTACCATTATTATTTTAATTACTCTCTAAGCCGCACAGAACAACAATCTAGCAATGGGCAAGAAAGACAAGAATAAGGAACAGTAAGTGTCTCCAAGCGCCAAGAGTAGCCCGGCTAGAAAACTCGAGCACTTCAACATGCCCAACGCACGTATAGAGTACACATATATACATATATAATCGTATAAATAGATAAATAAAAGCATATATATACATATATATATAGATATCTACTCGTATCTCTTGAATTCATATCATGCGACGTAATCGAGAACCCGCAAGTCGTCCCACAAGTATTTAATTTGAGATCTCCATGGGGAGTTGATTAGTGTAGAGGAATGCCATTATTGATGACTAATGAGTGTCTTATTCTCTCTATATATATATATCTCTGACCTGGTAGGGCGGACGCTGCAGCAGCTGGAGATGCACCACCAACCGACGGCCCACCGGCCGGAGAGGGCGGAGATGGAGAGATTGTGGGCGGACCACGTAACCCGCAGCAAATTGCGGCACAGAAACGTTTGCAGCAAACGCAGGCTCAGGTCGATGAGGTACGTGCCACAGCTCCTCGCAGTATTAAACGAAAATTCACGTAAAATAACCCAAACATTCTATATAGGTCGTCGACATTATGCGCACCAATGTCGAGAAGGTCCTGGAGCGCGATGCTAAACTCTCCGAGCTGGACGATCGTGCCGATGCCTTGCAACAGGGCGCCTCGCAGTTCGAACAGCAGGCAGGCAAACTAAAACGAAAATTCTGGTTGCAGAACTTGAAGGTCTGTACACAACACACACACAAACACATAATATACCCTGCAAAATGATAAACTTTACCATTCCATCCCTCAGATGATGATCATAATGGGCGTCATTGGTCTGGTCATCGTAGGCATTATAGCAAGTAAGTTATTCGTGCGGAAATCCCTATGCATACACATATATCATGATATAGTTTCTACAACTTTCTCTCAGAACATACAGTCCATACTAGCCATTCACACACACACACACACACACACACACACACACACCCACACACACACACACAAGTAGACACAAGAAGAAAAAAGATACAGAACTCTCCACAATCCCCGAAACTATTTATATTGTTTTTGTTTTTCTGTTGATTTCCCTTTAATTTTACTCTGAATTTGCCTTAAGTTGAAACAAACTCGTAAACAAAACTAAATTCTTTTCGTTTTCTTTTACTTCTGTCACGTTTTTTTCTCTAGGTAACTTTATGTAGATTGCTAAAAAACTAAAAACCAAAAACTATCTATAAGAAACTATAGTAACTTAGTTACTAGTTAAATATGCAATGCTAAACAACATCAACCCAACAAATCAAATATCAAAAAATCGAAAATCGAAAATCGAGAATTCACAGTTTGATGATCGTTCGCTTAAGTACTGAATTTTCAAAGTAAATAAAACAATTGACGCCTTACGAAATATCCTTTTCCCCAAGCAAAATTTGTTGCCATTTGAAAAGCAAACGAACGAACGATCCATCGAGCAATTGCATCCAATGTATTTAGCATATCATGCGATCCAAAAAAAAAAGAAAACACAAATAAAAAAAAAACTTCAACATCATCTGGTTCCATACGATACCATAAGCACCAGGTTCGGTAATTTGATTTAAGGCCGTGTTGTTTTTTTGTTTATACCCTGTAAAATTATCGTTGTTTATGTGTGTTGTATTCATTTGGGCTGCTACTGCAGCCCTAGAAACACCCTGTGTCCGCTAAGAAAACAGCTAAAACCAAAAACCAAAACCAAGTAATTTGAATTTGAGTGAATTTAGAACTATTCATTTGTACCCTGTAATTTGTAGGAACTCTATTTGGTTCACTGTGTTGGGTTAGCTGACATGGAAACGTAATTTTTGTGGTTTGTTTAGTGTTTTGTTTCGTTTCGTTTCGTTTCGTTTTGTCTTAGACTATTTAAATATAATATATATATATATCTATATATATATATATATATCTAGATACAACAATGTGAAATGTCCTTCGTCTCGCCACGCCCCGTAATACATATCTAGTGAAGACTGTAGCTTTTTAATCCAAAATCGACTCGGTTCAACAGCAAATGCATAAAGTACTGCAGTTTTGTATAGTTTCTTACGTATAATATAATTTTTAAATGTTTTTGTTTTACTTTAAAATTCACCTAAAACTCTGAAGAGAACACCCCACACTTGCCATTAATCCACGCCCACATCCACGCTCACGCCCACGCCCACGCCAACGCCCACATTTACTGTACACAAAATTTTCTCCAACAATTACAGAGAAAGACGAAGAGAAATAATTTGTGCAAGCTTAAGCTTTCAAACATTTTTGTTAACAATTTAAGAAAAATTATAAAACAAAACAGTTAAATATTTACCAAATTTATTATTTGAGGTAAAAGGAAGAAAATCTTAATATTTTGTATTAATCATCTGCTTATATTATTGCTAGGTGCACAAATCTCTTTTGTTTAAAACGAGTATTTAAGTATTCTTATTGCATACATAAACACTTACCTATCGATAATAATAATGCACAAGGCTGCAAATCGGTTCTGAATCAGAAATCGGAAATCGGAATTGGAAAAATGTACATGCGTAACCGGTTCGTTTCCCTTAAACCTAACGTTTCTTTTATGATTTACACCCGATTGAACCCGATTGAAAGCTCTTTCAAAAGTGACAATTTTAAATATTATTTAATGGTGAACCAAGATTTCAATACTTAATTTTTCTTAAACCAAAATCAAGTAAATGCATTATAATTTATCCAAAAAATTTAAAAATTTCTTCATCTCTATTTTGGTGTTTTCCAAAACCGTTTAAAAAGCTTCCGCATTCTAAAATTTGCCCCAGGTTTGCAGCCTTGATTAATATACTACTACATACGTACGTGTGTATGTATCTATGTATGTATGTACGTATGTACGTATGTATGTATGTATGTATGTATGTATCTATGTATGTATGTATGTATGTACGTATGTATGTATGTATGTATGTATGTATGTATGTGTGTATGTATGTACGTATGTAACCGAGTAATATGAAAATTTTGGTTCCACTTTAATGGCTTGTACATCGAAACAAAAACAAAAAGAAAAAAGAAAAACGCAAATTGAATTGAAAATGAAATGAATTTCTCGTAGAACCTTTCATGTCGGATGATGCTGCTGCTTCTCCACCTCCTGCTTTGCAGCAGATTCATGCATCCGCACCAGTAACAGCACCAGCATCAGCATCTGCACCAGTATCAGCACCACCACACCACACACCACTCAAATCCGAACAACCAACAACGACACTCGAGAAAACTCCATTGGCTGAGAAATTGACCGATGACCCACCGAGTCCGACGGATGACGTGGCGACAGGACAATAATAACGCTCAAACAACAACCAACAACCAACAACAACCAACAACAAGAACAACCCAAAAAATAGAAACCAACAACCAACAACAGCACAACAACAACAAGATAAAATTCAAAAAATTCAGAAAAAAAAAACATTATACACTTTGTTTCCAAAAAACAATTCGCATACGATAATTATCGAACACTGTAAGCAACAACAGCAACAAAACAAAAAAACCAAAAATTTTACATGGCTTTACACGTGCGCTTATCGATTTTTCGTTATCGTTTTCCAAAATGCATGTTTGTCGACTTGCCGTTATGCAAATTTTGTTATCGTTTTCGATTTTGATGCGTGCGCTTTAAATATATATAATTTATTTGTTTATTTGAGTATTGGATGTTCTTTGATAAAAACTAAAAGAAAACAATTTTTGTAAATTTTATAAATGGACAATTTTTTGTTTAAATGCACCAACAGCTAACAGGCTAACAGGGGACCGAAAGAAAACATAAAAGAAAATAACTAATAACTAAAAAAAAATGATGGCCAACTGAACTTGCTTGAATCAGGCGTGCCCCGGCTTCCACTTTGCCACACGTTGCACTCAAAAAAGTGAGGTATACTTCTAGGAGCGTATCCGAAAAGTATGGCGTATACTTGATTTCTGTGCAAACTAATGGCAAATGGGAATGCGGAACAAGGCATCTGCATTTTGACATGTAAATAAATGAGTTTAAATGCAGCACGCCCAAAGAGGAGATATTTATCCATATGCATAGTATGAATATATTGGGCGCTGCCCAGCTCTCATTTCATAAAAGCTTTACAAAATAATCATCAACGAATTTGAGCTTAAAAGTCCATTGAAGTGTAATATACTCTGTATTTGGCGTATACTCGTGTAATTGTATCTTTATGTAAATGTCATATAAAAATATGTTCTATTTCCAATGCATACCCTGTAAACTAATAAAACTCTTTCCCGCACTGACAGATAAACTAGGACTTATAGGAGGCGAACAGCCGCCGCAGTATCCACAATATCCGCAGTATATGCCGCCACCACCGCCGCAACAACAGCAACCCGCCGCCGGAGGACAGTCGGCGCTGGTCGATGATGGAGCTGGAGCAGCAGCAGCAGCAGCAGGAGGAGCTGGAGCGGCCCACGCGGAGCATGGCGGGGTGTAAGTAATTATGGATGGCATTTACTTGTAAGGCCAACAACGTTTCTTCAGATACAGAAAATATATTCAAAACGGAATTTCAAAAATACAAAAAATGAATAATGAAAAACTCAGTTAAACTAGCAAAGAAAAATCTCGAGAATTGCAAAAGAAAATAAAAAATAATTGTACTAAAAAAGAAAAAACACAAAACAAAACAGAAGAAGAGAAAACAAAAGAAAACGTCAGAAACATTTTAAGTAAATTATGACTCATAATATGTATTAATAAATAATTATAAAACAAAAACAAAGAAAACACAAATCTAAAAGACGCTCCGGACAAATTAAAGTTGTTGCTAATTTGTTTATGGTTACATTATTTCAAGCATATATCTCTCTATATATATATATATGTACTATATAGATATATATATATATATATATATATATATATAATTCTATGCTATATATAAATCTATATATATATATATTCATATATAAGTCTTATCCACTCTGCTGGCGCTGGCAACAAGGAGCGCCAGCGGCATTGGCAGAGAAGAAGGTTCAGGTTGCTTCCCAACAATTTTCGCATTCGCAGCTCTTTGAACTCAGTTTCCTTTAGCTAAAATATGAAAAAAACCAAAAAAAAAAAAAACTAAATAACATTTCGGAAAAGTTTCGAACTAAAAAAAACGTAGACAAGCTTTTGTTCCTAAATAAAAGTAACCAAAAAACAAAAACAAAAACAAATATTTGAAATGTATAATCCAAAAAAAAAAAAAAAAAGAAGAAGCAAGTAAAAGAAAAAGAAAAAGAAAACAATCTACTTATCTAGAAATAAATTAAATAAAAATAAATGTATACATAAAAGTTTACTGTGCAACATATTTAATAACAAATAAACAAATAAAAAGCAAATGTAGTCAATGAAGAAAATGAAGCGTTTATGCGATAGAATACAAGCGAAACCCACACATTTAGCGAAAATATACAATAAATATTAATTTGCAATTTGTTTCGTTTCGTTTCAAACTAAAAACTAAAAACTAAAACCTAAAAACTAAAATGTTCTGCAAAAATATATGAAAATACCAAACAGTTCAACGATTAAATTAAGCGCTTGTCACACAATTTGTTGGTCTATATTCGATACGATAAACGATATACGATATATATATCTGTATTTTTTTTTTCCTTTTGTTCCTTTTTGGCAAGAAAAATTATGAATTTGAATATGTATATTTCAATGTTATATGAATAAAAGTAAAACAACATATTTGGCTATTCATTTATAAAAGAAAAGAAAAGAAAAGCAAAGCAAAGAAATGAAAGAAAAGAAAGTAAAGAAAAGAGCATAAATAATGCATATACTATTAAACTATATACGTTACGATATACATACATATATAGGGACTTGACAACCAGACACTTCATTCACTCCCTCCCCACAACCACCCCCACCCCCACACACACACACACACACACACTGAAAGAAACCACTGAAGCAGATATAAATGCATTGAGAATTCGTATGTCTTATGCCATGCCGAGCAGCAGGAAGCGGATCGGCAAATGAGAAATTTGTAGCAC
Organism: Drosophila repletoides; assembly: GCA_018150835.1. Classification (NCBI taxonomy): domain Eukaryota; kingdom Metazoa; phylum Arthropoda; class Insecta; order Diptera; family Drosophilidae; genus Drosophila; species Drosophila repletoides. The sequence goes on along the minus strand of JAECWQ010000031.1, from coordinate 20,132,602 downwards.
ACACATGTATAATTGATAATGTATTCTATTCTATTTGATTCGAATTGTTAACATAAACAAACAAATAAAAATACATAGAACAGAAAACAGAAAACAGAAAGCAGAAAGCATAAACATATTTAAACAATCAACGTATTAACGATTAACAATTACCAATTACCAATTAACAATTAAACAAGCGCCTGCCCAAAAGTGCTTTGCCAACCAACTGAAAGTGTGGCACAAATAGGACAAGAAATTAAAACGGAAAACAAAAGAGAAACAAAAAATAAACGTTAAAGTAAACGTAAAAGTAAACGTAAAAGTAAAAGTAAAAGTAAAAGATAAAAAGTAAAAGTTAAAAAGTAAAAGTAAAATCGATGTGCAGGTATTTTAGCAATATTCGATATTCGCAGCGTGTACAAAATATGTCGCCAATTGCTTAATCAATTGATCAATTGATACGAGTTTTGTTCAACAACAAAATAAATAGATAAATAGATAAAAACACACATACAAAGCAAACACACTTCATATGCATATAAACATTTAACAAATAATACTATACCTAAAATTAACTAAATAAATACATACGTATATTCGATAACTAGCGACAATGTTTGTGTTTGTGTTTGTGTTTCTGCAGTAAATAGAAATGCGTTTCGACTCCCCCACCCCCACCCCTCTCTCTTTTCGTTTGACTCACCCCCAGCCCCCTCCCACTAAAATATATAAACTCAATGTAACCCCAGAAATTACGATTGTGTGTGTGTATATGTTTAATGAAATGAAGGAGAGTTGAAGGCACAGCGAAAAGCACTCAATAGGCGCGTAGTAAACCGAAGAGAGGCAAGCTAAAGGTGGAGAAGCAGGCAAGAAATAATACCAAGAGAAAGAGAAGTCGATATATAATTAAATATATACATGTGTATATATATGTGTGTATATATATACGTAAACATATATATATGTACCTTATATAAACAACAATAATAATACTAATTAATTTAATGATTAATTGCACCCAAAAAATACATAATTATTTAAATAAATAAATAAACAAAACCAGAAACCTATACGAGTTTTTATACAATCCCATAGCTATCTCCGTCTGCCTGCCTGTATAGGCGAGTAGGCACACTTCTTCTGGATCGAACCACTATATCTTACATGGCATAGAAGAAAGCAATCTACTTCATCTAAAAAAAAACCACCCGATAAAACAAAGTAGTTACTGGGAGTGTTTTGTTTTTATATACAAAACGAACAGTGTGTTTTCTAATTTTGTGTATACCATGAAAATTCCAGATCATACTACTATAACAGTCGATTTAACAAACATTTTCGAATGGTTCGGAAGGATATGTAGGCTTGGGCGCGTTAACAAAAAACACTTCCTTGCTTTGTTTCAAAATATAATACCTTGTTTTCTCTGTATAAAATTCAAGCGTAGTTACATATATTGTCTAGATCAAAATTTCAAATTCCAGCTACTTCTGTAAAAAAAAAATAGTACCCTCAGATACAGCTCACATTTTATTTTGATACATATATTTATTTTAATGACTAATCACGAATATGACATGGTTTGGATTCACTACCAATTGGTGCGAAAGCCAGAAGTAGAAGGAACCGGAGTTGTCATGAACATGGCCATCCTCGCCAAGCTCTATAGACAGGCGCGTCTGGCCATAATGGAAGTAAGTATAAATCATTTTAGCCTTTTTCTTTTTTTTGGTTTAAAGAACGTTTATTTAAGACGTGACATTAATGTATAAATACGCGTTTACCCAGCAGCCGCACGACTGAATTGTGTGAGTAAAAGCCAAAAACGAGGCTTGACAAAAGCTATGTATGTTAATAGTTATTGATATCGTATATAATGCTTAGCAAAAGACTAGAGATCTACAGCAATTTCTCAATATCCTTCGATATATCCATGGGATCAGTTGTGGGTGCATAACGGTTAACTGGTATGCCTTCCTTGTTCACCAAAAACTTGGTGAAATTCCATTTGATGCCGCTGCCCAAGGTGCCGGTCTGCTTGGCCTTCAGGTACTTGTAGAGCGGAGCAGCATCATCGCCATTAACATCAATCTAATGGCAAATGGAGATTTTATCACAATTAATTAATTCAACTAATTAGTTTATAATCAATAATACCTTGGCGAACACTTCGCCAATGTCAGCCTTGGAGTCGCGCAAGTGACAAACCATTGCTTCCCCATCAGCCTCGGGCATCTGTGAACCAAACTGATTGCATGGGAAATTCAAGATGGTTAGACCACGTTCTCCATACTTCTCCTTCAAATCGGTCAATTTCTGATAGTTATTCTTGGTTAGGCCACACTTAGAGGCAATGTTGACCACCAGGATCACCTTGCCCTTGTATTTCTCCAAGGAAATATCATTGCCATGTGTGTCCTTTACGGAGAACTCGTAAATGGAGGCTGCATTCTTATAATCACCGCTAGACATGTCGAGCTGAAAGTACATGGAACACATAGGGTAAACAATTGATTATAGACCGGCATAAAGAGGGAGGCAGCAGTAAACAAAAAGCGGAAAGAACATAATTTAGATTTAGAGATTCAAGACCAAAGGGGCTTAGGCACACTACGAGGCAAGGCAGGCAGTCAGGCACAAAGTTTGTTTTAGTTTCGCAAAGCAAATTAGCTAAATTAGAGTTAGTTCAACAACTACAAATATGCAGACTAACGCTAGAGCTGTCAAGAAATCAATCCGCATCGGTTTTATGGATTTCAGGGAGTTCCAGAATCATCTGTAGTATTTCGAATGAATTTCCCAGTTATTTTCCATTTATAATAAATTATTTAAGTCCGAAAAAAATCCATAAATTTATTGACAACTCTAAGCTACTCCAAAGCACACACACACGCACACACACACACACACACTACTCACGGCCGCTGCTGTGGAGTACTGTGGAGACTTCGTTGCTGTATCCGCTGCGCTACAGTAAACACTGGCACTGGCACTGGTCACCAACGGCAAAAGGACAACGCAGTAGCGACGATATTGATTCACTTGAATTTCGGCTCTGGCGCTGGCGCCAATGATTCTGGCTGTACTGAAGCGTCTGAAGGCTTGTTGCGAAATGCTTTGTATGTGTCTGATATTCATATTTATTTAATGCAAGCCTGCAAGTAGTCTGTGGAAATACATACGTACACTCATACATACATACATATACTATATAGCTATTATCAGTCATTAACAGTTGTCATAGTTAGCGAGCGAGCGAGAGAGAGAGAGAGAGCGATAACTAGAACAATTGGAATGCCTGGAATATGCTTGGTCACTCGATTCTATCCGATTCGATTTGAGAGTGCATAATTCATGAAGGTCAAAGTCAATTCGAAATCCAAATCAAAATGAAGGATGACTCAACATACGCACTTAATAGCCGAGACAGTGTCGTACACAAAGGGGGGTTTTTTTTTGTTATTGGGGGGTTGCTACAATTATGCCAATGTGACGTGAGATCGAAATTTCTAGATTATGCTTCAAAATATCGGGTGAATCACTGAATTTACCTACTCTTTTTAGTAGTCCCTTCTTGTGAGGGCTATAAACTAATATAACAAATATTGTATACATCACAGGAACTTTAGAATTTCAAAATATATCATATTATATATATGTATGTATGTAAAAATGGGTGAAGCTCAGGTCTCAAAAAAAAAAAAAATAAATAACACCTGCTTTCTATTTTTGTATCTACAATGACTTATGGTAAATATTATAGCCCAGTGTTAATAATGTTCATGCCAATGTTAATTATGCAAAAAAAAAAGTAGAGAAAAGTTAGTAGTGCTATTATTTATTTCCCGTGATCTTTGACCAAACAACTGCGCCTGCCGACGACTATCAAGAGCCCCTACCAAAGGAACCCAACTACGCCACTGTCCTACATACTGTACATACATCCACGTACAAAGTTGTACACACTCGTAAAGAGTGTAGTGTATACACAGGTTAACACGTGTGCGTGCGAGTAATGCGTCGATTAGATAGCATCAGGGATATATATATATATATATATATATATATATACATATACAGTCGTACTCACGCGACATTCGACCGCAAATTACTTATTTAGCATGCAAATGAGTTGGTGTAACTGCCGCTGAATTGTTTTGTTGGAGAGTGTAATTACTTGCATGGTTAGGTAGATGTAAGTGCCCAAGGCTGTGGCCAGCGCGCCAATCAGAAAGGATATCATAGAACGACCAGCCATATTTATTGTTCCCTTTTCTTCTTCTTTTTCTGTTAAATGCTTCAATTATAGATAGATAGACACACTGTAAATGGTAATTTCACAATAGATTGCTTGCAATGGACAAGTGACAGTGAGGCAGGCAGAACTAAAAGAAAATGCAATCTCACGCTGATATGCAGCAGCCCGCCAGGGTACAAAGTACACAGAAGTCAAACGAAGAAAAAATCGGCAATTTTATGCTCTTTGGCCACACAATCTCTAAATATATACACGAATATATGTATGTTTTTTGATATGAGCAATAATACGATTGGATTGGATTAATCAGTGTAACTTTTGCTTACTTATTTCGTAATCTTTTTGTTTTGAAGCTAAAATGAAAACTGTTACCGGCACTGCTCAGAGACGCACAATAAATAGCTTTTGCCTGAGACATTCGGCGTCAGTGTTGGCAGCTTAGCTATTTTGCAATCGATAGTCGTAAAATGGCGACTCTGCTATGTAGCTTTTTATTTGAAACTTTCAGCTAGTTTCTTTTATTTTGAATAGTGATCATTTTATTTTTAAATGGTTAAACTTGTCGTTAAATAATAATATATTTAAAGCATTTCTAGCTGTTAGTATCTCATCAAATTAGCCATTCTTTTCAGCTTTTTTATGATTGTGTCAGTTTAGCATATCTTATGGTTTTTTATATTGTGGTCAACACTGTGTACCGGTCGTCTTTCAATATTTTCATATCGATACATACAGTTACTGCACATCGATATATTTATGGGTTGCCGTAAAAAGCGCTTTTAAACTCTGGTCACACTTTGTAAATTTTCTTCTTTTGTGCTTGGATGTTGGCCATTGACTGCTAATAAATATAGTAATAATATGTGTGCAAAATTAAATGTGAAATGCAGTTTTTAACGCATAAATAATGGTTATGACCGCCGCTGCTTAAGTGTAAACACGCGTATAGTCGCAGCCGGCTCCTACTGCCAAGAGGGATATACATTTCCATACAAAATATACAAACACCCATACACACACGCACACGCACAGGCAAACACAACATTCAAACACACCCACACTTATTCATATACATACATATTTGTAGCATACCCAGTAGGAACAATAGTTTGTAGCATACTCCCTTAAGACAAATAGAAAGCAAAGAAAACGGCCTCTAAATGATGCTCTCATCCATAAACAACTCCTTTGAGCAGGACACACACGATGTGGATGCCAATTGTGATGGGCCGGATTTGGATTTTATTTACTCCGATGTGGATAGCTATCAGAATGAAATAGCGGAGCTGTATAGCTATACGGAATTCAGTGAATTTCAAATGAATGTTAAAGCTTTCGAGGATCAAATGGAGCTATATGACTTGCCGCCGAATTGGCAAAAACAGGACGCGGCAGCGCAGCGCAGCATTATAATGAAACTGGTGGATCAGCTGGAAGTCTCGGATAGATCCTTTCGCATGCAGGCTGCACGCTGTATACTCTATCTGGCGCAGGGTTGCTGGGCTGAGGTGCAATCGGATGAGGAACAGCATCAAAATACGAGAGACAATGTCATTGCCCTATACGAACTAGGTGTCTTTTCGTCTTTCATTGATTTGCTCAATATGGAAATAGAAACTGCTTGTTCGCCTGATATTGTGGCTGTTAAAATCACAAATGTTACCCTTGTGGACTCGACGGACATTCGGGTTATTCTGTCTGTGCTGTACATCATTACAGAGACTATACGGGATGAGAGGGAGCGTGGCAGTGAGGATTACAAGCAACTGGCTGAATCATTCGTGCAAGAAATTAATAGTCCCTTGCCGGATGGGGAGCTGCTCGCTGTTAAGCTGCTAGGCATGATTACGCGCTTCTGTAGCGGGGCTGCACCCCAGTTTCCCATGAAAAAGGTTGTGCTGCTGCTGTGGAAAGTCTCGCTGCTCGGTCTGGGCGGCATGGATGTCCTGAAAAATCTCAAGAACGAGTACAGAGCGAAGGTCGGCTTGGAACCTATTACAGAGGATACTCTGGAAGTTACGAAATGTATGCGTGCAAGTTCACCGCCTGCTACGGCTACGGATATACTGGAGAATCAGTATCCCAAGCGCAATTTCAAGTGAGTGCCATGGAATTTTTAATTTTTGTATTAATTTACAACTCTTTAGTTCCTTCCCTACAATAGGCGTTCCTTGATGAAACAACGCTTCCTGGATGAGCCGGAACAAATTGATATGGAACTGTCGGGAAACGAAGGCGGCCCGAACGCAAACAATGGCAATTCAAATGCAGGCAGTGGCACAGGCAATGGAGAGGACGAACTCTCCCAGTATTACCGACCTTTTGATGATCCTTCCGCTTCCACGTCTGGAAATAATAGCAGCAACTGCGGCACTGGCACAGCGACAGCAAATCCCAACAATCAGCCAAGTCTCTCACAGCCCCCAGCGGCAATGCAGGCAGTGCAGATAACAGCACGATTGCCATGGACGCCAAAGGTTCGCCAGAAAGATATTGATCAATTCTTGGATATATCAAGGAATAAATTCATAGGCTACTCTTTAATTGGAGATCATGAGAGTCTAGCTGGATTGCCGCAGCCCATACATGAGGGGTTTAAGACGCTGCAGCGACACATGTATGTCAGTCTGGCAGATATGCAAATTAAAAAAGAAGAGGATATAGCAAGGAATCCAATTTCTACACACGAAGATGAAATAAAGCTGACGCCCGCAGAGATACTCTATCAGGCTATATTACCCAATTTGCCGCAATATATGATAGCGTTACTTAAGGTGCTTCTAGCTGCTTCGCCCACATCCAAATCGAAGACGGAGAGTATTAATATTATGGCTGATGTGCTGCCCAAGAAGATGCCGCTAACGTCAACGCAATCAACTAAGCTAACCGTAGATATGGGACGCCATAAAGAGATTATTGTCAAGGCGGTATCTGCCATTATCCTGCTATATCTAAAGCATTTCAAGATCAACCATGTCTATCAGTTTGAGTTTATGTCCCAGCATCTCGTATTCGCAAATTGTATACCTCTCGTATTAAAGTTCTTCAATCAAACCATTACGGAATATGTGAACACCAAGAATTCCATACCCTTGCTAGACTTTCCGTCTTGCGTAATCGGAGAGCAGCCGGATTTGAGCGGTGATAGCTTTGTCTATGGCGGCGAAATGTCTGACAAACCTTACTCCTGGCGCAACGTCTTCTCATGCATTAATTTGCTGCGTATATTAAATAAGCTGATTAAATGGAAGCATTCTAGGGTCATGATGCTGGTGGTATTCAAATCAGCACCCATACTCAAGAAAACCCTAAAGGTGCGGCATGCCATGATGCAGCTGTATGTACTCAAGCTGCTCAAGATGCAGACCAAATATTTGGGTAGACAGTGGCGTAAATCCAATATGAAGACACTCAGTGCGATTTACTCCAAGGTGCGGCATCGCCTCAATGATGATTGGGCCTTTGGCAATGATCTGGAGTCGAGACCATGGGATTTTCAAGCGGAAGAGTGCACACTACGCGCCTGTGTAGATCGCTTTAACCTGCGACGTTATCCGGAGGCTACACAAAAGTGTGGAGCCGGTGGCAACAATGGCACTGCCGCGCAGAATGCCGAGAACGCCCAGCAGTCGAATATGCATACAGGCAATGGCAGTGGAAACAGTGGTGGTGAAAGAGATACCAATGGTTATGGCAATAATGGCAGCAGTGGAGGCGGCACTGCCGGCAGTGGACAGCAACAGCAGCTGCATGATTACGGTGTTGAGGGTGGTTTCCCCAGCGATGAAATACTCACCCATTCAGACTTTGCATTCTTTGGCCACTCAGGCTGGTGGGATCGCAAGGTTGAGTTAACAGATTACTTTAAGGCTAACTATGCTGTTTGGCTGGAGGAAGAGGTCTACAACAGTCAAACCGACTGGGATGCGCTCTAAGGGTGAGTTCTAACTTGGTTTTTCCATAAGTGAGTCCCCCTTCTAAATTGGGTAAACCTCTTCCTTTTGCAGCTTCCACTGGATTGAAGCATACGCAGCTTATTTAAGCAAAAAGTTATTAATTTAATGTTCAGCTTATTATAAAGTTGACATTGATATAATCGAATCCCTGTACGCAGAAACAGAAAATGCAGAAAATGCCGCAGTCAAACCAGACGCTGGGCACACTGGCACTATACTCATTCAGACAAACAATTGGCAATAACTTTGTGCATGCAGCTCTCAATCAATCATTATTGAAAAAAGCAACAAAAAAAAAAAACGGAAAAAGTGAAAAAAAAAAAAATAACCGACCGATCGATCGATCGACAAGTAATTGTATATTTAATAATCATGCATACTTCTTCTATATATAAATAGATATTTAATGTATTTATTTTTCAATTTTTTTCGTTGAGTTCCCCTTCGTTTTCCCCCCCAAGGAAATGCTATACAAATAAAGAAACAAATTTAGTAAATGCGAATTTCAGAAGATTAATATATTTGTGTGTATTTTCATTCGCGTGAGTTGTGTGTTTTGTTTCGCACAAGAAAAAAAAACTAGTTACTTTTAGAGGTCCATAGTCTTATATACATATATGTATATAATATAATGATTTAAAACACAGTAAATATATTTTATATAGTACATACAATATTTACAGGTGGCTAAGTAGTGCCCCAATAATAATAAACCCACAAACTTACGACTAATAAGCAGTTTATAAAGGGTTAAGGTTACAAGTTTCTCCATAATAATATTGAATTCCATTCATGTGATTTTCTTTAAGTCATAAATAATATTTAGATATATATATATATATATATGTATAGTTATATACTTAGTACACAATAGTTAGCACAGCTAAATGAATTCCTGAACCATTTTCAAATATATATTTCACAATCCAATTGCAAGACCTCTCTATCGTCTATCGTCTCGTTGGAAAACGTTACGGGTAGAGTGGCCCAGAACTATAGTTACAGAACTATCGATACAGATTTCACGATTAGAGGAGACTGCGATAGTTATTTGTAGCTCTATTTAATGAGAGAATGTGTCATTTAAACTAACTTACTTACTAGCAATAGAACTAACTAATTAATGGAAAAAAAATAAGTTTTCGCATATTTGCAATAGTAAAACTCCGTCTGTCTGAATGTACATGGATTTAATTAAAATACAAGTGTATTTTCTTCAAACTTTACTATTTACTGCTCCATGGGACAAGCCGATATATGGTTATTATTACTGGCCACACTGGCCATATTATAGAGCATGCCGAAACGCTTCTGTTGGGGCGGACAGGCCACGGGGGAAGCGGCTGTGGGCACATCGCAGCGTTCCTCGAAATAGTGGACAATGCGTTGCAGAACAAACTTGAAGATTTTCTCCTTTGGCATTTCACCATTCAGGAAAGTAATATCCTTGCAATCCCGATACTCGGCAAAGTTCTTCTCATAGTATGGCCATACGCACAGCTCAAAATACCCTGTAACATCAGGGGGATCATAGGTGCGTTTAATGCGTCGCTCGTAGCACTTCTCATAGGGCAAATGGAAATGGTATTTGAGATTGCACAAGGCCAACAATTCAGGCTGATTGAAGATCATAAATCCCTCAATGAGCAGCACATTTATCTTTTTATCTCTCAGCTGAGCGGCAATCTGTGCATTAATATTTAGACGCATCAGCTGATCCGGAGGGATTTGGCCATGAAGGTGTTGCTGCTGCTGCTGCTGCTGTTGCTGATGATGATGAAGATGATGACGATGTTGTTGTGGCGGATGATGATGATGATGTTGCTGCTGCTGCTGATGATGATGATGCTGGCGGTGTTGTTGCTGCTGCTGCGGCTGATATTGATAAGCAGCGTGGTGCATATTATGCTTGCCTGGCAACTGATAATAATTCGAAGCATATTGTTGCTGTTGTTGCTGCTGCTGCTGCTGCTGTTGGTACTGCAGCGCATAGTGCTCGAAATTAGCATAATTAGCTATTTGTTCCGTCGGTCCATTGATCACTTGCGCTATGTCGGCCAGCATTTGTTTCATGTCCAACGAGGTGATAAGCTCAAAATTGATAACATTCAATTTATCCACACGCTTATGCCTTCTGTCGTCCACAGGCAGAAAATAATCATCCTGTGATATGAGCTGTACATCGCCGATGGTATACGGTGTGTTCCAGAGTCGAGCATTGCGTAATTCCTTAAAATAATCTCGCAAGCCGTGAGCCAACGTCGTCTTGCCGCCGCAGGTAACACCCGAGATCCCAATAACCAGCCACTGAGGCATTTTGAATCCAACTGAAGCTCGGTCTACACAGAAGCCTCTGCTATATATTCCTTATATATATATATATATATTTATATATAATCGCAAGATCTGGCTGATAAGGCGACCTTTAGTAACGCTTCGCCTGCGTAAAGCTCCAAATGTGGTAGAAAGAGAAGAGCGCTATGCCGCCCAAGCAGATTACTCCAAACACAGTGGGCACTATGAAGGCGTACTTCAGCGGCGGAAAGAACGAGCGTATGGGATTACCTACAGAGAGAGGGAGAGAGAGAGAGAGAGAGGGAGAGACAAACAGGAATAATAAGAGAAAGAGGGCGAAATCGGGAGAGTCTATTAGTTAACTGTAAAACGACCTTGACATTGCTTGAATACAGAAAACCAAAACCAAAAACAAAAACAAAACAAACAAAACAAAGCAAAAACAAAAACAAAAACAACTTGTGAATTAATTTGAAACGTTGTGCGACAGGTAGCGTTCTTTCTGCTTCTACCTTGCTGCCTGCCTATGTAGACAGAACAAAAGGAACGCAAGCTGCTGGCATAGCCGCCTATCAAAATACCCTGCAAATAAGTCACTGGGAGTAAATAAATTACACGATTCGTTCCCCGAACTGCCTTATCAATGTCAAAGCTGAACCGATTAATTGATTAGAATTCATTTTAATCCAGATTAAATATTAACCCGATTCTCTATTTCTTTCCTTTTTTCACTGCGAAGACTCTAAAATGAGCTTGAACTAATTTTTGTTACAGCCAAATAGCTATTTATTTTTTTTTTTTTGCATACCTGTAGCGTCATGCCGTTTAAGCCCTTAAAAAACGAATTTTGAGTAGAAGTTAAGAGAGAACCGAAATTTAGAAGAAAAAACCAAAACAATAAAAGAAAGTTTTGGGGGTTTACAATTATTGAAATGAGTGAAATTTCAGGGACACTGCGAACAATATATATTTTTTATTGTCATTTAGAAGCCCCTCTTCCCATGGAATAGCTGTTTATAAAGGTGTATCCACCCTTCAGGTGAGCAGAATAGAGAGCGCTTCGAATTACGATATCAGCCGCACCCACAAAGAAGGGCGGCTAGGGTAACACAGACTTATGTGTACATACATATGCACATGTGTGCGTGCGTGTGTGTGTGTGTGCGTGTGTGTGTGCGTGTAAATAAATGTATTTAAATTAGCCGCACAAAACGAATTTCATCCGCGGCACTTTAATTACAGCACAAAAGCCGCACGACTCTGGCAGAAACTGGGGCTAAGGCGGCTGCCTGATGATGCTTTGAGTTTATTAAATAAAACTAACAATAAAAAAGTAAGTACTAAGGAGAGACTATTTTGGCGCGCCGAAGATTAGATACCCTTTGCAGACTGGAGTAGGTCAGCTATGTACTAAATGAATGAATAGTAATCCGATCTTCATACTTCTAATGCTCATTTAAATTGCCTTTCTATGGCAACTGTGGATGGTAGGATGCATTACATATTTCGCGACTTAATTATAATACCCTCTGCAAAGCAGGGAGGCAAACCATCTTCGGCAGAGATGGGATACGGGGGCAGGTAGAGAAGTTTGGATTTGGCGTGGAGACGCGTTCTTTCGCCTGCTACAAACGTGGTGTTTGCGAACTGGCAACTGGGGCATACAGGGGGGTGGGGGAAGGGTATAACATGCAACACAAAATAAACAAACAAACAAACAAAAACATTTAGTTTCAACTGTTCTTGGAACTTACCTTCATCGAGAATCATAAACGGTAGAATGGCTACCCAAAAGAAGTAGTAAAAAAAGACGGCGATTGCGACTAACAAAATGATTTTTCCGAGCTGAGCATTTGAAGCCATAAATAAATAATATTTCGTATTTTTATTTTATTTATTTGTTTATTTGAATGCGACACGCGACCAACAGCAGTAAATAGTTTCAACTGCGCGTAGGATGGATGGTTATATACATGCATACACATATATATATGTATATATACATATATATAAATATATATATATACGCAGGTGTATTATTGTATTATTTCATTTATTTTTACTTCTATTATTGTTATTATTATCGTCGGGTGTGACTCAATTTAGGAAGAATATTTTGAGGTGTTGCCATAAACAAACAGGTGGTGCTGCACGCTTGGACCGGACTCCAATGTTTTGCTATTTGCTTTATATGTGTATATTATATATCCCTATATATGTGTACATAGGTGTATGTACTTGGTTTGTCTTTACATGTGTGCGAGCGTGTCTGTGTATATTTTTGTATATTTGTATTTGTTCTGGCCAACAGTAAGAAGAAGAGCAGCGCTTTAGTTGAGTTCTCGGATTTGTGTCTGGCACTGCGCACTTTTTGTAATTCTTACGTAAATTGCCTGTAACTGTAGTTTATTTGCTGCTTTTGGCACACTTAATTCATGCTTTAGTCAGTGTTTAGTTGCGTTAATTGAGTTTAAATCGCAAATTGTTTTAAACTCGCTAGCGTAAGCTGTGTCCGGCGTTGTGTTTCGCGTATATAGTTATAAACAAAATGCCAGGGCTACATGCGCCCTCCACAATATCTATCGATAAATTGTCACTCTATCACTGTGTGACAGCCCTGTGTAAAATACTTGGTATCGCGTGGAGTTTAGGTGGTGTTCGCTACGGCACTTAAAGCACCAAAATAACGGTTTTTTGCATGTTTACATATCGATCAATATACTCATTTCCGGTTAGTGATTGTGAAATAAATATAACTATCGCATTTATTATAGGTAAATTATGTAATGCCTAAGGACGCAGTTGATATATGATGTGCAACGAAACTTTGTGAAATTATTTTAATATATTTTTATATAATATATTTTCATATATTTTACAAAATAATTAAATATTTCGTATCGCTGGAACGCTGCGTGCGCTAATCGTTCATAAGAAACTAAATATATTTAAGAATATGAAAGTAAAGTACTTGGTATCGTTTGGGAATCGATAAGCCTTTTAAATACTTGTTTTCAAATTCAAATTTCGATATTTTTCGATCGAGCGCCCAAATTGACTCAGTTGCTTGACAGCACAGTAAATAAATAAACTAGTGAGCAAAGCTGTCGTATTTATATTTTATGTAAATTAAAAATCTCAAAATGTCGCGCTCTGTATACGAAGTGCAACGGGACTTTGCATTAAACAGCGGCCTTTGCTCTGAAATCATTTGGGATGCGTAAGTGCTTAATGCTTTTTTTCGTATTAATCTTTATATAATATATAGGAATATACTCCTACTTACAGATTGGCAGCCGATCAGGCTGACGTACTTCAAGAAAAAATAGCGAACTTAATTACCGGACAGACAAATGCAGCGGCCAGGCAGCGCCAGCAAATATTCCAAAATGTTTGGCAGCAAAGGAAATATACAAATGGTATGCTGCTCTCAGCAATTATTTACGTATTGGTCACAGAAGAGACGGAACCGGAAATGGTCATGAGCGCCACCACGTACAGCTGTCATGCCGTAATACGCACCAGGAAATGCGTGCGAGAGGAGGGTGAAAATAGCGAGAACTGTTGCATGATGTTTATAGATGAGCTGGGACGTGTTTATGCCAATTGGAAGGAGTACGTCTATCATAACACCCTGCCTAAAGGCACTATGGTGGCACCCAGCCAGGGCATCTATAGATTCACCAATGATGAGGATTGTGGAGTACATTTAATGCTCCATGCAACGCCTGCTTCGCAAGCCAGGCATAAGATACTTAAAGCTGGCGATACTCTGGCCGCAATGGGTAGCCTGGCGGTCTGTGTGCCAGTAGCTGTTACTTTATCTGTGCCTGTGGCGCCATCTATGGTCATGGGTGCCATGCTTGTGACCGTATCAGCAGCTGCCTACAGCACTATACGTTCGATAAGCTACCTCCACGAGCGAAAGAAATACGGCCAGCCTACAACATTGCGGGATCCAGAGGCCCGTAACAGTTGGCTTGGCGTGGCGGGCGGCATTGTGGGTCTCGGCGCAACTGGTGCCGCCAAAGTGCTGAGCATTGCCGGCAGAGAAACCAATGTAGCTGCTCAGCTAACCGTGAAGGGCATTCATGTGTCTTCCATTGTCATATCTGGTACGGGTGTGGCAAATGGGATCTACGATATGTATTTGGTGAGTAATTAATTTGCATTACTTCATATATACTAACTAAGCCTTTCACTAATTCTAATACTAGAACATCAGCGATGATAAGCCGCTGAGTAGCATCGATGTGCTGCAAATAGCTTCCAGCCTGCTGTTATTTACGCACTCCATTAACAATCTACGCTTGGCCAAGAAGGCAGCTAATGGCTCCAGCCTGCGGGACGAGGTGCGCAATCAAACCAGGTGAGCTTGTACTTAATCCTAATCCTAAAAAGGAATGAAATAAGCTTGTTTTTTTCAGGAAAATCTTCTGTCGAATCGCTGAAGAGTCTGCCAAGTTGCACAGCGATGCTGGTGGAAAGAAATTTGATATTGTACGCACACTCAATGATATACCCATTAGGGAAACGCTGCTGACTCTGCACGAAATCTATAAGCATTTGGCGGAAGGTGCCATCGCAGTAGGCACCTCGTTGTTGCCCAATCTGGTGAGCCAAGATGTTTCCGGCAAAATGCGTTTGAATGTGGAATTATTGGCCACAAAATTTGGTCCCAAGTTTGTACAGCATATCAGCAATATGGGCAGCCTGATGGACGTGATGCATACCCTGGCCAAGTATTTTTCCGATCAGGCAATCCAGTTTCTACTGCAGCTAACGCGCAGCTTTCTGGAACGAAACGTGGAGGGCATAGAGATAGCTTTAAATACTTTTCTATCCACGGAAACGGTGCTTTATAGGATTTTAATAGAATGCATTAAGAATTATAAGGACTTCACTGTTGAATACCTGGAGCAACGACAGGACGAGATCTCAACTATAGTCTCTAACTATTTCCAATCCCTGGAGCCGGTTAGCTCGGATAGTCGAAAATTCGACTGCCCTGATTGCCATGGTGTCTATTATGTTAGCGATTTGTAACGATTATTTTGATTTAATAAAGATTTATATTTTATATATATAAAAAGAGTTTATCATTACGAAGGAATAAGATCTGCATTTCAGCTTTACTCATTTATTTTCGGTAATTAAAAGCAACTAACAATAACTACAGCTTGGCTTAGAGGCTCACAAGCAGAATGGTCCATCGAAATTGTCCATTCGGCTGAAATCGTCAGCCAACATTTCTCCATTGCTGGAATTATATCGCACAGTTACATCATAAATTCCGTGATTTGGTAGAGTGGTCAACTGGAGAAGATGTATGGAGACACGAGGATCATCGGCGATATTTAGTTGTGCTTCGAAGGCTTTCCGGATCCTGTGCAATGTGAGCGGCTTACAGATATGTTTGAATTTACCATTATTACGGATCAGAACTTGATCGTTTATATACTGGACCGCCTTATGAGCCATCTGGATATCCGTTGGCTTAAAATTATAATATTTACTATAGGACCAGCAGGTGCACCAGTGATAGGAAATGGAGACATCCGCACAGCTTCTGTTAAGTGGAACTGGCTGGATAAGACTCTGGCCTCGGGTATAATCCTTGACGACGCCTTCCGAATCCAGGATATTCCCGCTACGAGCGAATTCCAGAATGTGCTTCAGTGTTGCATAAACATCATATGGAGCTGTGAGGCGATTCCTGTTCACCTCGAGAGATTCCACAAACTCCGGATAAGCTTGCTTTAGATACTCCGGAAAGGAGACAAACAGAAATGGTTGACGATCCTCCAGCCAGCCCAAAGTGCTATGCCGTGTGGGTCCCAGACGATTGCCGTGGTCACTCAAAAATAGCACCACAGTGTGCTCCATGGTGCCCTGTTCCACCAGTTTCTCCAGATACGTGTGCATATAATGATCCATAGCAGAAGTACGTGAAATTCTAGGTCCATGACTGTGCGTATTTGTCCAAAAGAA
The DNA here is from genome assembly GCA_018150835.1 of Drosophila repletoides. Taxonomy (NCBI): domain Eukaryota; kingdom Metazoa; phylum Arthropoda; class Insecta; order Diptera; family Drosophilidae; genus Drosophila; species Drosophila repletoides. The sequence continues at coordinate 20,116,117 of JAECWQ010000031.1, read as the reverse complement.
GCCAAAGAAACTATCATTTTGATAGCGTCGAGCAAACTCCAGGGCAAAATTATAAACATGCTCCGAAGCGTGCTCATAGCCCAAACAAATCTGATCCTCCAGTTCCTCCTGCGAACTCTTGTCCAGCCACTGTTCGGCAGCAATCAAATATGGACGCATATAGTAATCCACTGGTGGCTTTTGGAAACCCTGTTTCTGGTAATTAAATGTATTTATGGGTACATCGTCCTCGCCAAAGGCTGTCACATAGCCCAGACTCTCAAATAGCTTCCATATGAATTCGCATTTGTCCAGGCCGGCAACCTCCTGGGGATTGCACTGCTCCATGACGCTGCTCAGATTCTTGCCAGTCAGCAGGGCCATTAAATTGACAAACGTATTATCCCCAACCTGTAGGGGCAGAAGGAAAGAGATTGATCGACTAGAAGATACTCTGTAACTATTGATCGAGATGATATCTACTATGGAGAGGAAATCTTTCGTAGCTAGTTGGCTCCTACCTTATTATAGCCAGACATCTCGAACCAGCCGCTGTCAACCAGATAATTGTAGGTTTCCGGCATGGCGCGAATGAGATTCAGGCGGGAGATCGAATCTATGCCAATCACAAGAACACTGGGGGCACGTTGGCTATCTGCAGTTTCCCATTGCTTCAAGCGATGACGCAGCTCAGGCCTCTCCGGCACAGTGGCATGTCCATTCGTATAGATAAGTTTGCCATTTGCATGACACTGGACAATGAAGCCATCGTAGCTATTAGGGAGCTGGACGCTTTGCTCAAAGCTCTGGCATTCCTGCAGCTCTACAGCTTGTTCACTGCAGCGCTTTACGCCCATATAACAACAACTGAGATTCGCCGGCACGGGCTCACTTAATTCTAGGTCGATCTTTAGATACCTCTCAAACATGGTTTCATTTACGCTCAGATCGTAGCTCTCACTTGATTCGTTGTATTCCACCCGGGTCAGCGGCAGGAGCGTGGTACAAGGCTTGTACTTGACCCGATGGAAGTTCCTCATCACATCCCTGGTAAAAGGATTCGGATTTGGGACTCGGCAATAATCGGTGAGCACAACATAATCCCGCGCATCCTCCAGGCACTCCAACACGGGTAAAAGTATTAAAATAAATATATAAAGCCACCAAATAACGACTTTAGTCTCCATTGAACTGTTCCATCAACTGCCAGCAACAGAGTGAAATTTCATTCAATAAATTCTCCGGCTTTTATCAAATTCCAAAGTCAACGCCTGCTGCTGCAGTTGGCTTTATTTTTCGTTCCTTTCGGGGAATCCAATCGATATTTTCTGAATTCTTTGCACTTTCAGTTACAAAGCTTTGATTATTTTCTATTTTTCATCATTTTCAGCCCATGGAAAACTTTCTAAATAAAATATGCATTTTTATTTATCGAGAACCAACCAATAGAATTGGCCTTTGCGATCCTAACGTAACAGGTCCTGTCAAGATCCTTAGAGAATCGACCAAGTTTCGTTAGCAAAAAAAAACAATTATAATTTTCCCGAGGAGATGGCATAGGAAAAGTATCCTCAAAATAGAAAATTGGCTGTTAACCGGTCATATGGCAGATGGCCTTAAGTTGGAGCTGGGTGTTGTGATCTCATCGCAAAAAGTCCTAGAAAATATAAGACTATTTAATAAAACATAAAATAAGCTTGATCTCGGCAATTTGAAGGACTATCGAGAAGTCATTTGACCTCCCGACCAGATAGTCATTACTCTGCCAGATCAAAGAAAGAAAACTATAACTGGAAATGTCCTTGCGGAACCTGACGAGGTCTGTTTCAAAAGGTAAGTATTCATAACGACCGAAGGACATTCAAATTGTCCCTGTAACTCCCTAGTTATCCTAGATTTAGTCTGTTTTCTTGCACCCTTCGACTCACGGTGAATCCTGGAACCCTACCAATCAATAGTATTGGGATCCCAGCCCAATACAACCTGGTCAGCTATTTCAGGGACTATCGGGAGCCATTGAGAAAAATTGCCCGTGGTAAAGGAAATAAATAAGGCATGTTTAAGATAATAGTAAAAACCTGTTTATTTTTTATGACACATTTAAATTGTATTTATTATTATTTATTATTGTTTTTTGTATAGTTCCATATAACTAAACTTAATACTTGATTCATTTGTCTACTGTGTTAATACTGTGGCAAGAGTTTGCTGGCCGATAATAAATATATGTGGACAGCAAGTAAGGTACCTACTCTATAAGAGTGAGCGCGTCTTAGATATGTATAGAGATATGTAAAAATAATAATAAAATAATAATAGGTTATAATATTAGCAGCTAAATATTGTAAATGGACGGAATCAGTTGCTGACTAGCGTTGTAGCATCGTTGTCGATTCCAGATCTTAGCAGAAGAAATCCTCATTGCAATTGTGATAACAGCAGTAGGAAATGTTATCGTAATTGTTATCGGAGTTATCGCGCTTGAAGCGCAGTTTCTTGATGTGATGGGGCTTCCTAGGCTTGTAGCGCGGCACTACGTCCAGCTCGATGAGGCGATGATAGTGTGCCCTGCTGACCTTCAGATAACCACCAGCCGGGTAACTGCTGCGGCTCACAAAATGTTGACTTTTATGAAGTTTATCATCTGTAAAAAGGGATAAGAAAATGGTTTCGTTTAATATTTAATTTCAACTTGAACTTGCGCCTTGAAAACGCACGGAACTGTCGTAATTCGTATTTTTTTATTACGAGTTTAAACACGTTTTTTTTCCTCTTTTTTTTTTTTTGTGTTTTAGCAGTTCCGATATATTTTGGGTTGACTGACTCTGTGGCCTTATTTTTAAGAGCTCGAATTAAACTACTTACGCGACAATTCATTTATGTGATGTTTACTGTAGTCTATGGAGCGCCTCTCTCGCCCCTCGTCCTGCTGGAAGAGTCGCTCGCACGCTTCCATGGCGAACGTTTTCATTTTGTCCAAGGAGCAAAAGCCTTGCGCCTCACTCACCAAAGAGCAGGCCAGGATCAAAGCCAGCAGCGCACAGCGGCACGCATTGAGCTGCAAAGCAAAGCAAAAAAAAAGGAGGCAACAAATAAGTTAAAATCGTCTCTAAATATAATCAGAATTAATTTGTAATTGTAACTCAAAACCGCTTCGAGTGACGCCAGCTGCCTGCCTGCCTGCCTGTCTGGCTGACTGGCTGACTGCCTCGAGACTGGGTCACAATATAATAAACTGGAGCGCATTTGCAAGTCGTTGCAGCCAAATGGCATTTTTAATGAGCTCGAAACTTCCCCGATTGCACACTGTTCAGCCAACTCTCGAATATTCAATTGAATATTATGTAATAAGAGTCAGAGTCCAGAGCCAGAGCCAGCGCCAGCGCCAGAGCCAGCGCCAGAGCCAGCGCCAGAGCCTGAGCCTGAGCCAGAGCTACAGGTAGGCATTTCCGCATACAAATAACAAGAAAATATTGAGCACATTATGCTTATTTTTGCAGTGTTTTTTACAGAGAACAAAAGCGCATTTGTTTTGATTTTTTTGACATTATTTTTAGCTCAGGTGCTGCAGGTAATTAGCTCTGAATATGGACGGACAGGTACACACCCCTCTTGGAGCGCTTACAGTGATCGCTCGCGAATTAGAACTGCCACAAATTAGAATTAGCCAATTAGAAACTAGCCAAATAAAATATCGTAAGCCCATGAAAAGCTTTTTCATACGAAAAAAAAAAGAATTCACTTCTAGAAACTGGGGAGCGACCACTGTGCTATCAACTGTCAATATCTCAGCCCATAAAAGGCAATTAAAACGAAGTTTATGCTGGGAAATATCGCTCAAGTGCTCGTAGCGTTTGCACTGGCAATTATATAATGCTGAGCTATTATTAAAAAAAATATTGTTTTTAATCTTAACAGACAAATTCTTTTGTCGACAGATTTTTGCTTAAAGATTTGGAATAATCCCAACTCAGTTAGAAGAGTTCCAGCTGCAGTTTGGGAAGCTTTTCTATTTAAGAAACATAAATTTAAATTGTGATTTTTCTTCAAATTTTTCTTTGAGTAATTCTATTTTCTATTTTCATCAAATTTAATAAAAACCAAATACTTTGTAAATCTCAACTCACCTTAAAGTGCATTTTAAAAGTGTGTTTTATCCAATGTTTTGTTTATTTGAATTTTAAATCAATTCCTCGCTTTTTCTATTACACTTGCACCTGCCCCACTAGCCACACTGCGTATGCGTAATATTATGAATCAATTTTTTTGGCGGGCAAAACAAAGCGAAACGAAGCGAAGCGAAGCGAAGCGAATTGGACGCACGAACAATTAAAGCAACCAAAACACGACGAACAGCGAACTTCAAATGAAAGCTTCAAGCAAAGTTGTTAGCTTTTATACCGCGCAATGTTATGCAAATGCAGAGCGCAGGAGCAGCAGCAGCACCAGCACCAGCAGCAGCAGCAGCAGCAGCAGCAGCAGCAGCAGCAGCAGTAGCAGTAGCAGCAGCTACGTTAACGGAGAGCGAGAGAGAGACAGAGAGAGAAAATGTGCGTGCGTAAGCGTAAAGGCGCGCCGGCGCTGGCGCTGGCGCCGACATTAACATTAGCTTCATTAGAACTGAAACGACGTCAGACTTGAAAAGGATGCGCACACAGGATGCCGCATCCAATTAAAAAAAAATAAAATCAAAATAATTTAAAGCACACATTTTTAATTTGATATGCGTTTAAACGGTTTTGCCATTGCCAAGGCTATTGCAACATAATTGCCAATCATTGCAGAGTCATGCGCTGATAAAGCCAAACACTTAACAGCAATTTCAGCATTTGCCGGCATTTTATCTCAAACCTTGAGAATGTTATTGTAACTGTTATTGTCATGTAATGAGGAAGCCGGCGCTGCAGTTATTATTGCTCTGGCTGTCGCTGTTGCTGTCGCTGTCGCCTTGGCAGCGGAGAAAGTGAGCGCCAGCGCGTGGCTTACAGTTACATATGTCAGGTATATACACACATACACACACGCACACATTTGTATTTGTAGCTGTTACCTTGTTGCTAGGGTAATTCCGTTAGCCGCATGGCGAGCCTCACGCACGATGTTTATCGTTGCGAAATTATATGGGCATTTTCATTCATAAAATTTTGGTTAGCATATTTAGCCTAACAGCGTCACAAGCTTTACGCCTGCGCAGCGCGCAGCTGCTTAACATAATTATGTTGACTGTTACACACACACACACACATACAGCATATAACATTTCTTATAATTAACATTGACAATGCAAGGTGACTGAATTCTAATAATGCAGCATACTTTGCTTACAACAAAAATTCTAATTTATAATTGTAACAAAAAAAAAAACGTTTGAATCTCACCTAGTTGTAGATCTGTAATTAATGCAAACCGGTCTTTAAATTTCCTTCAGACTGACAGACACATGTAATAACTATGTTAACGACTTACATACATTACATACATATGTATGATCTATGTGTGTGTGTGTGTGTGTGTGTGTGCATGTGTGCATCGCTTGCAGTCAGCGTGCATTGCGTGTGTTTAGGTCAAAGAGCTTTCCATACGGCAAGGCCAAAGTGCTCGCTGCTCGCTCTCTCACACTCTGTTAAATTTCACTCTCATCTCAATGCACTCTCACTTTTCTTGTTGTTGTTTTGTCTCAGCTGCGCACGCAGCCTGAGCGAGAGCGAAAGAGAGAGGGAGAGGGAGAGCGCAACAGGTGCAGCAGCAGCAGCAGCAGCAGCAGCAGCGGCGGCAGCAGCATTGACGTTATACTGACATTGAGCGCTTAACGGTTTTTCTTAATTGCCAACGTCAAATTCGCTTTGCATTTTGCTGCATTTTGTTGTTCTAATTTTAACAGATATTTCGATTGGCCACATTAAAGTGCGACGCCTGCGCAGGCGTATTTACATGCTTGCTTGCATTTATTTATATAATTTCTCTCATTTCATTTCATTTCTTTTCTCTTCATCTTTAATGTCAATGCACACTTTTCGGCCGACTTTTTTCCTTTCCGACTTTGATTCTTTCTCATGCGGAAACGTGTCGTATGCGCAATGCGTAAGCATTTACATACCTTCATATATATAAGGCGCAATTATTAGTGCAAAACAAAATATCGATGTAAACAATAAATATGGAAATATTTTTGAAGAATTTTTTACTACGTGTGTTGTTGGTGCTTGCATCGTTTCTTTTTTTTCATTTTTTTTTTTTGTAGTTTGCAAAATATCTAACGGTAACGACGGCACGTTTAGTGAAAAAGACAAAGCTACTGAAATTCAACAATATTCTGGATTCTCGTATATAGAGCTAGCTGCATATTCATGTGTTTGTATGTATATTTCGCATGACTTGAGGACAGGAACGAACGAACAAGAATGTGTATAATAAGTTGCTTTGGCATTTACGAAAATATGCATTTCATTATACTCGAATACCCTATAAAAATGCCTACGAATTGGGTATCATTAGGCATTAGGCATTCGAAACGCCACTCCAAAGACCCATCTAAGTCAAGAGTATCCAGCTGAAGGCACAGACAGACTATACCCAGACTAGTGTATCCACTTATGGAGCGTGCCTGTGCGTGTGCGCAGTGCGCACAGTTAATTATGTAGAGTATCCGGTAGTCGAGCAGACTCAGCTAGAAGCAACACTCTTACTTGATACGCTTTTTTATGTTGTTATTGTGGTCTATAAAACGCAAATTAATTGAGCTGCAAATCCAGCCTGGATTTTGATCTAAAAGTCGCTCATTCATAAATACAACAGATGTATGTATGCACACACATATCTATATACAATTTGTACATACATGTATGTATGTATGTATATGTACAGACATATGCTACGTACGAATATTTCACAACCTGATTTAAGAACCACGCCACTTGCGCCATGTCAACGATCTTATGTGTACACTGAAAGAAAAAGGTACAGCGATTCGATTGATTCGATGGCTCCCCAGTCTGATCATAGTATAATGCGGGTATATGATTAATTTGTGACTGAAATGCGGTGGCAATAAAGTTTGGGGAAAACTAGAAAATTTGTTTTCCAAAGTAGAAGCGAGGGCTTAAATTATCGAACAGTTCGGATTATTTGAAGTGTATGCTCTTATCTCATTCGCATTCGTACGCGTATAAACATACCTGGGCAACGGCGCAGCGATCTCATCTACCGCTGGATGGATTCGGTTCGGTTTTTGGGCTGCCCGAAAAACTAAAAAATAAACTGGTTCTGGTTCTAATAGATAGCATCATCATCATCAACGGCATCAGAATCTCTCTCGTTGTTGGTGTCTAGACGAGCTTGGTCCTTGGCAACAACAGAAGAAGCAAGAAGGTCCAATGTCTGCTTGGCTCTGGGTTCTTTTCTGGTGGCGTTTTTCGAGGCGTGTTCCTTGAACTGAAGGCGAAAGTGGTGCGTCACGTCCGCATTCGCGTCTCATTCTCTGACTTCGTCGGCGTCGGCGTCGACAGCAACAGCAACAGCAACAACAACAACAGCAACAACAACAACAGCAACAACAAAGTTTTGCTCCTTTAGCGGTTGTCTGTCAAAAGAGTTCTTATTTATTCTTTTTTGTTCTTTAAGCGAAGAGTTCAAGAAACTCTGCACATGCCCAAGGAATGCTCGAATTTCTAATGAGAAACCTTTGCGCCTGCCTCCGAGGCAAACCGACATTCTTATGCTCTTTCCCATGCCAGCTCATTAAATCAAGTTTATATGAGTAATGCCAATAAAATTTAGTTGGCTATAAAACATCTTAGTCATAGCCAAAACGTTAGCATTGGCCAACATTAATCAAGTTTTTAGGTTATTGAAAACAAAAGTATTTCGAAAAAAATGACCAAGTGACGTAGTAAGAGCTGCGCATCATTGCTACCGTCGTCGGGGGCTCCTCTGAAAGTAACCGAACCGGTTCAGCACTGCAGTTTGACTTATTTTGTAATTATAAGTAATTAAATTATAAAAAAAAGTATTCGGATCGGTTTTTATTTAAAAACTGCTTCACCTTACCTTAGAAAAGAGTTAAGAGTCCGAGCTTAAACCGGTTCGGCTTATAACCGATTCGCAACACACTTTTAGCCATAAAGCAAACTATAGCCATGCCCAATAGAGGGCCTCAAGGTGTCAGCGCCATCTAGTGTCGAATAAAGTAACTAGAACAACAGCTGTTGCCGGCCGCATTGCTGCTTAAGAAATACAAATAACAAACAGAATGTTTGGAGCAAAAGCGCGAAATTTGTTGCGTAAAACCCAAGTGGGTGGCACGTGGAGCTGGTGCCGCTGGAGTAGCAAGGCCAGTGAAGCGACGCAGGATGACAAACGTCAACAGGTGCTCAATGAGCTAGCGGAGCCTCTGGAGAGAAGCCATCGACCGACCATAGATCCTAAAGAAACGTCCGTGGTACTCTTTCCCGGCCAGGGTACACAGTATGTGGGCATGGCCAAGGATTTGCTGCGTTTTCCCGGCGCACGACGCATTTTTAAGCTGGCCAACGAGGTGCTGAAATTCGATTTACTTAAAATTTGCCTGGAGGGGCCGCGGGAAAAATTAAATCGCACGGAATATGCACAGCTTGCTGTGATGGTCTCTTCATTGGCAGCACTGGAACAGCTGCGCGAGGAGCGTCCCAAGGCCATAGAAAGCTGTGTGGCCGCCGCTGGCTTCAGTCTGGGCGAGATTACAGCGCTTGTCTATGCGGATGCATTGCCTTTTGATAAGGCCTTGAAGCTGGTACAGGTGCGCGCCAATGCTATGCAAGTTGCCTGTGATAAAGCCGAGGGCGCCATGGCTTTAACTTTATACGGACCGGATACCAATTTGGGCGCGGCATGTGCTAAGGCGCAACAATGGTGCGTGGACAAAGGTCTGGAGTCACCCTACTGCGGAATTGCCAACTACATGTATCCACACTGCAAGGTCATCGCTGGTAATGTGGAAGCTTTGGCGTTTCTGGAGCAAAATGCAAAGGCCCTGAAGATAAAGCGCATGAAGAGATTAGCGGTTAATGGAGCGTTCCATACGCCCCTCATGCAGAGCGCCGTGGAACCCTTTGCACAGGCTCTACAGTCTATTCGCTTGCAGGATCCTGTCATACGCGTTTACTCCAATGTAGATGGCAAGCCTTACAGACATGCTTCGCACATTCTGCGCCAACTGCCCAAGCAAATTGTACGGCCTGTCAAATGGGAGCAGACGCTCCATGAGCTCTACGAGCGCCAGCAGGGCGTTAGCTTCCCACGGACCTTTGAATGCGGCCCTGGAAAGGGTTTGCTTCAAGTCCTCGAGAAGGTCAACGCCAAGGCAGCGCAGTCCTCACATAATGTTTTAGCATAAGCAACAAAGGATTAGCCATAAAAATTTCTAACGTGTTTGCAGAAGTAGAAGTAATAAATTCTGGATTTTAGTTTTGCTTTATAAAAATTTATTATCTTTGCTATAAGGGAAAAAAAATCAGAAATGCACATGGAGAGGGAAGTGGTATTGACGGCGGCGGGAGACAGGCTTTAAGTTTTATAATCCCTTGTGCTCATCCGATGCGCGAAAGCAGCTCCTTTATTCTTTCGAAACCGCTCGAATGGATCGTTCAGATTGTTGCCCACGCCCTGAAAGGATAAGTATATTAATATCTAGTCCTTTAGCTTTTATTACCTTATTAGCCATTATTACCTTATACATATCCTTGCGATCGCGCACCTCGCCGCCAGATATGGGAGTATCGATGCCCTGATTCTTGGAACCCAATCCTGTGCCCGTACCGGCCCAGCCCATTTTCATGAGCATTTGATGGCCCTTATTAGTTTCCTCAATGAATTCCTGCGGCTTAGCAAAACTGCTGCCACTGCAAAGGAAAGGAGCTTAGCTTAAGGACGACTCTTGAGTTAAGGCCTGTTCACTTACAAGAAACTGGGTGGCGTGGGCGACCTATCGCGTTCCACACGTCTGGAATTGTTTACATTGCTACTTCCATTATTGCTAGTGTTATTATTACTGCTATTGTTATTATTATTAGTATTATTGTTGTTACTGTTGTTGCGCTCAGCACGATTCTCGCGCATGTTGGTATTGTCACGTTCATGACGCGGCGAACGATTACGGCCCTTGCGATTGCTACCGCCGCCGCCTGCACCACCACCGCGAGTACGCTGCGGCGGCGGTGTTAGGACGCGTTCCAGGGAACGCGACTTGGAGCGAGAGTGGGATCTATTACGATTAACAGGCGTATGGGAGCGGGAACGACTGCGGCTCTTTGAACTGCAAAAAACAAAAATGATTTGTTAAATAACATTTTACTGTTTTGGCATTTATGGTATTTATCCCTACTGGTAGCAGCGCTTGTTGCTCTTCTTCGCCTTCTCGAGCACAATTGGGCTTGGCGAACGGGATCTGGTGCGTGTGCCGTTCCTTATTTCCTCCTCTTTTTGCTTGCGCGCCGCATTCTTTACCTTGTAGTACTCGTAAAGGCCCAGTTTCTCCCAGCCCTCACTGCAAGAATTGTCAAGATTTACAATTGGCTTTCGTACTCTTTGAAGAGTCAGCGTCTACTTACTTATCTCGGGGACGATCGTGCGAAGGAGCCGCATAGAAGGCATTCAATGCATTTGTTAAACGTTCACTTTGTGGCGCCGGCGCCGGCAACCGTATATCCGCCGGATCCAACGATTTATAGTTATAATCCTCCAGTCGTATGAGTGGCACTATGAGACCCGCTGGCAAATCATAATACGGCGCTGTCGGCACTTGTGGTTCCTGAGGCTGCATTGACGATTCCACCAAATCCTGATCATCCAAATGTGACTGGTCCCCATCGTCAGGCCGTTGTTGCATCACTACGTGTAATGCTGCATTAAGTGCACCGAGACTCACGGATCCTTCCGTGCCTTGCACCATATTATTCAGAGGCAATTGTCCAAAAGGAGTGACTTGTTGTTGTTGTTGCGGGTGCTGCAATTGTTGTTGGTGTTGTGGTGGATGCTGCTGCTGCTGTTCATCGGGATGTCGCAGTTGTTGATGCTGCTGCTGATGTTGCAACTGCATTACGGCTTGAATAGCTGCATTAAGAACTCCCAAGTCCACGGGCTGCTCATTAGGCCCGACTTGCGTATACTGAGCTGTTAGCGGCGACTGTTGTTGCTGCTGCTGCTGAGGTGCTGGGAAGCCTGGCGGTGGTTTGGACATGTCCGGAATGAAAAAGTTGGCACTACGCGGATCAGGAAAATGATTGCCCTGCTGCTGCTGCTGATGATGTTGTTGCTGCTGCTGATAGCCTGCATACATGTTGTTGCCAGGTTGTGATAGTTCTGTTGGCGGCGGCGGATTCATATGCTTATCTTTATCTCCTCCTCCAGGCATTGCAATGCGTTGCGCCATCAACGAAGGTATACCCTTGGCTTGAGGCGTACCGGGTCCCTGCTGCTGCTGTTGCGCCTTTTGAGCCACAAGTATTTGCTTCTCCAGCTGCAACCTCTGCTGCTCCAACTGCGCAATTTGTTGTGTGGCATGTTGCATAAAGATCTGGTGTTGCTTTTGATAGCTGCAAGTAAATTATAAACAAATATCAGTAAAATATATATAACAGAACTATATTACTACATAAGCTGTTAATAAATGCTGCAAATTGGTCAGATAGTCATAGTAGAGAGAAGATGAAGGCTTATCTGAGATGCGACCATCCAATTTACGTTATCAACTTATTATTTACTCTAAGGTCTACTCTAAGGTCTACTCTAAGCTACACTCACTTATCCAGTGTGGCTTTGGTACTCAGCGAGTATTTGGTGACAATGTCATGATGAGTGTTCTGTAGATTTGTCTTATACTCTTGCATGGACGAGTCCGGCGATTGCAGCTTGGATATGACGCAGGCATCGAAGAACTTTGCCTTGGATTCCCATAAGGAAAGCAGCTTCGACAGCTTCTGGCGTTGATCATTGCTGGCAACTAATCAAAAAAACAAAAAACCAAATATATATATTTTTAAATATAACAATTAAAGGCATTGTGGATGCACTTACTCAAATCTGCGCTGCAGAACATCGGTATAACGACATTCTCGAGGTTGTTCTTCAAATCGCTGATATTTTTTCGCATGCTGTAAATAGATTATTGGGCTTAAAGAAAGCTGCCTACAAGCTCGAGTTGTTTTGGGTCTAGGCAGTCGATGGTCAGGCACCAGGAGTCCGAGTTCGAACTGCTCCTGTTCTCTTAAAGTCTGTTCTGTCCATGTGTGTGTGTTCTGTCTGTTTTTCTGAACTAAGCAACAAAGTTTTATCGTTTATGGCCATCATTATCACGGCTGCAAACCCAACAACAACATTCTAATAACTCTCTTTAACCCTAATCTCAGTTGGGAGCCTCAGGATTTCCTATAAAATAATTAAGTGGAGTCCCAAGTACTTGTTAAAATGAGACTAGCAACAAACGGCCGAACCTTTTACAGTATAAATTAATAAATAATATTTCTAGCATTTACCTTCCGGATACAATTGGAATTTTGAAATACGGTTCGACTTTTAACCGGTTTGCAGCCTTGATTAGTCGCGTGTAATAATCATTTTTTTCTCTGTTACTTAGTTTTATTATACTACAATATTTAATTTTTTAGGTTTATAGTGCGAACTTACCAATGGTGGAGTATATCATTAACTAAATATATAAGATGCAATTTTTGCTGAAACGTTGAACCATTGACCAAAGCCCTAAAAATAAATTAACAAACGAAAAACATATTTTTGTCCATATTTTCTCTCTCTCTCTCTCTCTCTGTACGCACAACAACAATTCTCAAAGGTGTTTGTTGTGCTGCGTGTGTGTGTGAGTGTGTGTGTGTGTGTACAGTGCTTATTGCGTGTGTTGTGTGTGTGTGAGTGTGTGTGTGTCTGTGGTAGTGTAATTGTGTGTGTTGTATGTTGTGTGTGTGTGTGTGTGTGTGTGTGTGTGTGTGGGTGTGAGTGTGTTCGAACTAAGCAACTGTTTATTGCTGCCTAACTACGATCAGGAATAAACGTGCATCTTCATATAACGTGTCTCTTTCAAAACGAATCAACGAATTAACTCAAATTTTGAACGAGTCGAGTCGAGCCTCAACTCGGCGAGTTCGTATCTCGCGGTCGCGGTCGCGCTCTCGCTATCTCTTTCTGTTCTGCGTTCGATTGACGATGGTCTCACGCTCTCTCGCTCTCTTCGATATTTCATGCATTTTTCGTGCGTTTCTTTTGATTTCGCTTAGTTTCGCTTAGTTTAGTTTAGTTTAGTTTCGTTCGGTTTCGTTTTGCTTTCTACTCGTTGTTTTGTTTTTCGACACTCGTTGAAAGAAAGAAACACATGTTATTAATAAATGTTGGAAATTCAATTAATTGTATATAAACTGAGGCATACTTCTTTAAAAGATATTGTAAAACGACATTGATTTTTGCGCTGTCGGTTGAATGCTGTAAAATCCAGTTCTTGCCTAAAATTGCAATATCAAAGGGGTTACTCATATTGTCATTGTCTCTGTGCAAATTAAGTTTATAATAAATTAATTATAATTTTGATTTTGACTTCGATTTTGATTTCGATTTCAATTTTGATTTTGATTTTGATATTGATTTGTTTAAATGTTTTCTCTTTTTGTTTTTTGTCTAGCTCAAAAGTTAACTGGCGTATTCATACGCATTATATAATTATTTTTATTATTATTATCATTATTATTATAGATAATCTTAAGTCTTAACTAAACTATAATAGCGAGTGGAGCCTATTATATTTACCTGCAGAGATGCTGTCCTTGGTGCAGGACTCGATGATCGGTTGAAGGACACCATCAAATTCCCGCAAAATGATACCCTGCTCGTTAGCCAAGTGTTCCAGCTGTGTCGTCTGTGCCGCCGCCATCGCCTCGTCGATTTGCTTTGTCTTTTGTGTCATCAGCGCCTATTTATTTTTTTTGGTTCGGTGGTTCGTTTGGTTCGGTGCGGTGTGGTTTGGATCAGTTTTCAGGATCAGTTTCATTGGTTTTTCGATCGGTTGATTTTTGGTTTGATTTTGTTGTTTGGGCGCACACACAGAGAGATTTGTGATTCGTTTTCATATTTTTCGAATGCGACAATAAACGAAGTTTCGTTTTTAACAATTTTTATTTTCGGGTTTGTTTTGTTTTTAAACACATTTTTTTTTGTTATCATTGTTGGTATGAAGAGTGGTTTTTTTTTTTATATTTTTGGTTTGTTTTTTGGTTTTATGTTTCAAAAAATATACAATAAAGCAAAAATTTAATGTAGCATTGTAAAATAGTTAGTTCGGTAGTTAAAACATAATATTAATATTTGTAATTGTAGAATTGTGAATTGTTTTAATAGAGAGGAGAAATGCATTTGAATAAAAGCTGAAATATGAGTAAATATTCGCTAAGGGTCTAGGGGCTAGGGGCTAGGGGCAGGGGCAGGGGCAGACGAATGATAGAAGCAGAAAGAAACACACACGCACACCCACACACACACACACACACACAAGGACGCTTAATGCCCCATAAAAAGGCTACCGATGCGAAAAGGGAGAGAACCATCGCAGAGTCACAAAGTTCCAATATAAAAGAGATATTTGAGGGGACAGAAGAGAGGGATCACTGTACTGGCACGAAGGCCGGCTAATTGCAGATTAAGTAATTGGATATTGAGTGTTCCTTAGAATCTCGCTTGAATTAAGCTGAGTGTTTATTGCTAGGATGATGAATTAAGAATTTGTTAGTGGTTCGAATTTAGGGTGGGATTGAGTCGAAAGCACTGCAAAGAGTGATAATATATATTGAATGACCGGAACCGGGATAAGTATAGCGATCCCGACAATTCCTCAAACTCTCAGATACTTAATATACAATATACAATCGGACGGAATTAAATGCAATAGGAATAGTTTAGGAACAACCATAATTTATTGAGATGAGCGAGATTTGGGCTTAGGATTCGATGTGTATCTCTAATTGGAATACTGGTCAGAACTTAGTCTTGGGAATCAAGAGGAACTCTTTGAGCTGGTTTCCATTTTTGGGAGATGCTCTCCGAAGCAATTGCAATCAAATATATTTATATTTATGTGCATTTATGTTTATAAAGAGAGGAGGAATCACACCTGTGAAGAAAGCAAGTAAATATAGCAACTTTATTTACCGTATGTTGTGCGGAAAGATTTGCATCCGATTGTTTAATTTGTTCCCTTAAAGTATTTTGCTGCATTTTGATGGCATCCAATTGTGCAGCCAAATTCAATGCCAGCACCGTGCCATTACCTTGCGAATTGGCATTAGCTACAGCTGGGCCAGGTCCAACTCCGGGTCCAGGTCCGGAGCCAGATAACACATTTGCATTGGACGGCCACATATGTTGTTGTGCTTGTTGCATGTTGTTGTCCTGGAGAGGTGGTCCTTGCGGCGCGTAATGGACGAGTGAAGGCGGCTGTTGTAGCGGTGGTGGCTGTTGCATATAAAGACCAGGAGCGGGCATGCCTCCTTGTTGTTTCAACACTGTGTAAAAATAAAAACAAACAGAACCCTCAGATTAAAATTAAATTTGACAGTTGGGTAACTTTCAATGATTTAGGTACAAATAAGTCGAATCACACATTGTTTCGACTGAGATTATTTTTAAATTGTTTACACTTAAAGCTAACATTTCAATTGGGCTAAGTGTACCATACCAATTTAACAGTGTACCAATAAATATTATTTTAAGCCAGTGGTACAAGTGTACCAACAGGTACCAAATTTAATGTACCAATTTGGCAGAAATGTACCCATCTATTTTTTTTAGTCCAATTATTATTGTTTTGTTTCTTTTTTTCTTTTGGCGCATTTTCAGCTAAAATCCGATAATGCAGGGGAATCGCTTTGCTTACTTGCTTGCTCCGCTGCCACCCGCAATTGATAGTAGTTGGCGAATTCTCCGCCATAGAGAAACTCGAACTTTGGATTGTTTTGTTGCTTTTGTTTGGTGATCGCTTCGAATTCTGGTCCATTTCGAGCAACAAATTCAGCCAATTTGTCTATTATATTGCGTAAACTTGCATCTAAAACGAAAGTTAGTTTTTTTTAGTGTGAGTGCGTTTTGTTTGTGTGTGTGTGCAGCATTTTTGCAGCGCCTGGGTAATTTATTAATATAGTTTACCTCTTGGCGGTTGTGCATCCATTTTGTGTTTTATTGTTTTACAAACTAATTATTTTTGTGAAATCTTAAAAAACATAACTTTTTACAATTAACTCATCACTTTCTGCGGCGACCGCATAGAATTTTTATCAATCACTCTTCTTTTAGCCTTTTTAACAAGACGCCATGTTTAGAGCTGGCAGGTTCGTGTTTTGCAATTTTTATCGATAGTTGATTGCCGTCTTTCGAATGCTATTGTCCCAAAATAGGAGCTGAGCACGTTGTACATATTTTGTTGGAGGAAATATGCAGCTTGCCTGCTTACCGATACTTATAGTCCATTTGTAATTTATCGATAGCTTGGGTAATTGTAAGCACGGCACACTTGCGATTTTTTTTTGCAAAGTTTGAATGTATCGATAGCTTTCGATTGGTTCAAAAGAGCATAAATCGGGCATCTTACTTTTTTATAAAACCTGCCAGTCATTCATTGCATTTTATTTTATAAAAAAAAATCTAAAAAAATTATGTCAGTACGCGTTATTAACGATGAATCGCATTTCCAAGCGGAGCTTACCCAAGCGGGTGTACGCCTAGTAGTGGTCGATTTTACGGCTACATGGTGCGGCCCCTGTCAAAGGATTGCGCCAGTTTTTGAGACGTTTCCCAACAAATACCCAAAGGCAATATTTCTCAAGGTGGATGTCGACAAATGCCAGGATACAGCCGCCGGACAGGGTGTTTCAGCTATGCCAACATTTATATTCTATCGCAACAGAAGCAAAATCGATCGCATACAAGGTGCCGACATTGCTGGATTGGAGGCCAAAATACAGGAACATATTGGAAGCGGCGGCGTTGAGGAGGCGGGCGAGGATTATGGCCAAGGATTGGCAAGTCTCTTATTTATTACGTTTTTTAAACAAATTCGACTAATTTAGTTTTTATTGTAGATGGAGCTCAACACATTCATCTCTAAGCAGGAATGCGAATGCTTGAATGAGTCAGACGATCACAATTTAAAACAGGCCTTAGCCTCAGCCGGCGGTTACTTGCAATCGGATTGCGATGAGCAGCTCATTTTATCGATAACGTTCAACCAAGCTGTTAAGATACACTCCCTGAAATTCAAGGCTCCGCCCCAGCTGGGACCCAAGGATGTGAAGCTGTTCATCAATCAGCCCCGCACCATCGACTTTGATATGGCCGAGTCTATGAGCAGTGTGCAGGACCTGTCGTAAGTTCAACCATTCCCTTTTACAAAAACTATTCAATAACTGTGAAACCTCGGCTTGTAGTCTAGCTGAAAAGGAGCTGGAGAATGGACAGCCCGTGAATCTACGCTACGTAAAATTCCAGAATGTACAAAACATACAGATCTTTGTGAAGAACAATCAATCGGGCGGTGATATAACTCAAATTGATTACATTGGCTTCATTGGATCACCCATTATCACAACCAAGATGACTGACTTTAAGCGTGTCTCCGGCAAAAAAGGCGAAAGTCATTAAAAAAGCGTCGAGTATTAACCGGATGGGAGAGTTGTGTAATTGATATACGAGTTACGGGTAAAATGAAGTTTTACACAATAATAAAATATATTTCCCTGCCATGGTTCTTGTACTTTCAACGTAAACTTAAGAAAATTTCATGAAATGCATAATCATTGACAACAAAAGCAAAAACAAAAATAAACAAAAAAGAATCCAGCTGGCACATTCAAGTCGAACTTCTTAAATATCTGGATTAAGATTGGAACATCACATTATTATAGCTGTCCTTGGGAACAATCGGGTAAAACATAGATTTGTGACATTCAAAATTCTCCAATTCTTCCATTTTGAATAAGTTCAACTGTATTAATATCTAGAGATGTAGAAGGAAGGCATCAAAGGTTACTCTGCTGTTTGCCATCGAGTTCCTTGTTGAGCATTTGCCAGGCTCGTTCCGCCTGCCGCTGCGTGAAATCATAATCCCATTGGGAACTGAAGATCACCTGCGATTTGGCAACAATACTGTCATTGCTTGCTTGGCTGGCGAGTCGATTCCTTGCCTCCTGTTCACTTAGGTTATTCCGCTGCATGACGCGCTTTATAGCCTCCTCGGGCCGCACAATCATGGACCAAACTTCATGGCAATTGGATTCCCAGCCTGCTTTCAGCAGTACAGCCGCCTCCAGGACAACTACCTTGGGCACCTGCGCTGCTTCACGCAAGCTAGCCAGCCGTCTATTAACCTCTAAGACTATCGCTGGCCAAACTATAGAGTTTAACAACTGTAGCTCTTGTGGATTTCCGAAGACTCGAGGACCCAGCTTGCTGCGATCAATTCGCCCATCGCTGGTTAGGATTTCCTGACCAAAGTGATTCACGATCTCATCGTAGCATGCTTGACCTGGCTCATAGACGTCGTGGGCCACTTTGTCACAGTCTATAACATGAGCGCCAAAGGTGCCCAGACGCTCAGCCATTTTACTCTTGCCGGAAGCTATGCCGCCTGTTAAACCAATAATATAGGGTCGCATGGGCAGTTGAGGGCGTGCCTACAAACATTACAAAAAGAAAATTAGAAAAAAAGAGAGAGGAAGGCAAGAAGAGGGGTTTACCTCAGGCTGACGCCAACGTGTGCCCAGAATATCGATTCGCGTATTACTGGAGCTGACCTTTGAATCATGAATACCATCGTTGACATTGCTTTCCACAATATCTATGGCAAATATATCCAGCTGACTGAGTCCTTTCATATGTCTTATCCCGTTGACCTTTTGACCACCATAAAGGGTCTCCGCACTGACCACAATCATATCTATATCTGGATCAGTTTGTGTCGGTCCAAATGGATCGTCAATGGGTACAATATCATATTGCACGGTATCATCAATATCATTCAGGAACTCGCGTAGCTGTGCAATTCGCTCTTCCACAGGCAATATCAGTTCTGGCAGTGTTTTACCTGGATATAATAAAGGTCTGTTAATCTTTCCCTTAATGCATTACATATTGCGTAAGTAAACTATAATGCCCTGAAAAAGCCCACGAAATGATCGCTTATCATGAACTGAGAACCGATTAAAATAAAGTGCTTAATCATGAATAATTTACTTTTAGTCATAGCTGCCGTTGTGACGCCGACAACGAGACGTTTGCAAGTGCGCAGTACAGCTTGAGTAAGGAATATCTTGTGGCCAATGTGGATGCGATCAAAGGTGCCGCCCAGGACGACAGTGGGATAAACCTTTAGATTTAACGCTGTTGCTTGGCTGTTATTCTCCTCCGGCATAATTAAATCTGTTGTATTTTCGTCCTGTAGAAATATTGTAGGTTTGCTGATATTTAGAGCCGTGCGAAGCCTATCACAGATTTCCGGCTGATGGGCATCCGAAAATATCAGATCCACTGGTTTACATAATTTCACTGTTCGCAAGTCATTCTCTTGTTGCTTCAGTGGTGACACTAGGACGCGTAAGTCTACCTTATTTCCCACATATCTGGTGCTATCAGCATAAAGCTGTGATATAAGACGACCCCAAACAGTTGGCGGCGACGCCGGGGTGGTAACATTAAGATGAATATAAAGAGCATTTACATATTTTTCAATGCTGCGCAGAGATTTGCCCAATTGCTTGATATTAGATACTACTAGCAGTCCAGTGGAAGCCATTTTACCGCACGTAATCTCTTGACGGAGGAGTTGTGCTGATCGCAGTGTCTCTATGTACTTTGGACTAGGTCTGTTGATGTTTTTTCAAATACATCGATATGGACTAATCGAAATCGATCTGCCGCCACATAAGCATATGCAGGTTAAAGTCAACTCAGTGTTGCCAACCTACCTTTTTTCCCAAAAAAATAAAAGGTTTTTTATAATTTTTATAACTTTTCATAATCTATAAGAATTATAAAAATCAATTGACAAATTTAACAACTATGTTAAAATTATTGGTATCTTAATTTATTTGTTATTACTTTGAAAATTGTGATATAACGGAGCCATATTTCAATAGATATTTTTTATCGATAGCTGGCTATAATTACTCTAGTCTTTTCAATACATTAAAGTAATCGAAATTTCAAACAAATTGGCGTCCCACCATTTTTTTCTCGCTTGTGCTCCCTTGCTGATTGAATATCAATTTAAAGTTCGTTTTTGTACCAGTTTTTAGTTTACACAGGAGTTTTAATAATGGATTATCATAAAACAATGTTTAAAGCGCAGACAACGCAGCTGAGCCAGCGCGACCACAATAATGAAAATCGGGAACGCCACCGCGTCGCGCGTTCAAAAAGGCGCGAAGAGTGTTTTCAAAGTAATCGCATGATAAGCGTCAGTCCGCCGCCAACGTCAATTAAAAAGATGGAACTTGCGCCTGCTACTGCCGAGCAGGAAAATCAACAACCAGAGAAAGTTTCAAAAAAGAAGGCTTATATGGAACGTTTTATGAAATGGAAAGTGGAGGCCAAGCAGCGTGCCGCAGCAGAGACTCCAGCAACAGCAGCGGCTGAAGCTGCAGCTGTTTTTGTCCCACCCAAACGACAATCGTTGTATGTTACAGTAAAACTAAATGAAGCCCTGGAGAAAAACAAAAAACAGACTGTTTCAAGGAACGTAAAGCAGCCTTCTAACAAGCCCACTGCAGTTGCAAAGAAGCCTCTAGTGGAGACAAAAACCTACGCTCATTCTACAGCTGCAGCAGCTTTGGACGTAAAGTCTAAGCCCGAAACAAACGCAAGGAAGCCACAAGCTAGCACCCAAGCCCCTCTTGATATTGGTGCAGAAAAGACTAAGCTCGCAACAACCGTAAGGAAGCCTCTCGGTAGCTCACAAGTCACAGCTACTGCCGCTGCTTCTGCTAAACTGAAAACCATTACTAAGAAGCCAACAGAGATCGCCGCTACTGCTGTGAAGCCCAAGCCCACAACTAACACTAAGAAGCTTGCGCCACCAATAAGAACGGCTATGACTACTGTCAGGCAGCCAACAAAAGAACTCCATGTAGGAAGTAAACCAGCCGTAGCTGCGAGAGCTATAACAAAACCCCAGAATTTAAGAACAGAGCCGTTTGATAAACCCAAGCAAGGTGCTCATATTGTGAAACCCATACGAGGTGGAGCTCGTATTGTTAAACCCATACAAGGGGGCGTCAGCACCGGCGGCGCTGCAGGCAAGTTCAAGGCGGCAGATGTACAAAAAACAGTGAAAAGCAATGTGCCTTCGCTGCTCTCGCGGTGTATGAAAGCCAAAAAACCAACTGCTGGAAACAGCAAGCAAAAACTGTTCGATCAAGCACCAAACCTGAGGCAGCAGCTGTTGGAAATCACCACGAATTTGGATCTACCGGCTACTCCACTGGAATTGGCTACAATTGATCATAATTTCAATGCGCAGGCAACATCGACACAATGCAAATCCAATAATTTAATCGATGTCTACAAGGAGCTGACCAATATAAGCCCTGTAACTGTCGAGGAAACAACTAAGACTACTTCGCACACTTCTTCTGTTAAGCGACAGTTGATCCCAGCAGAACCAGAGGCACATGAGCCTCCCAAACGTAAATTTAATTTTGCGCGCTATTCGGAGGCAAATTCTTTGCTGGAGTCGCCGCAAATGGCGGATTCACAGCACACCCTAATGCCAGCAACCGCTGAAGGTAAAATT
Organism: Drosophila repletoides; assembly: GCA_018150835.1. Classification (NCBI taxonomy): domain Eukaryota; kingdom Metazoa; phylum Arthropoda; class Insecta; order Diptera; family Drosophilidae; genus Drosophila; species Drosophila repletoides. The sequence continues at coordinate 20,094,327 of JAECWQ010000031.1, read as the reverse complement.
AGACTAAAGATTTTCGAAAAAAGAGTTAAATTTTTATTATAGTTTCAGACTACAATGGCGTCGAAGAGAAGACAATTGTGCCGCAGACGGAGCTGCCACAGACAGACCTGCCACAGACGCCGCCGGCTCAGAACTTGGAGAATAAGTCTAATTATCTGAGTCCATATGTGAGCGTATCACGTGGCAAGGTAAGCTGCAGAATTGAGCGAAAGAATCGTAACAGCATATATCTACAGGAACTATCTGAAACACCTGTGGCAGTGCGTCGTACTCTAGAAACCGTAAAATACTTTCGTCATCAGCTGGAAAATGAAATTAAGAACCTGAACGGGTTGTGTGATGTTTGGAATCTGTATAGCACAGAAAATGAGGAACATCTAGTGGAGACAGGTGGCAAGGATATGATAGATGCGGCGATAGGACAGACAAAACTGCTGACCACCAAAAAATTAATGCAATTTAGCAGTCTCATTGATCGCTGCGAGGCAGGCGCTACGGGTGTTGGCCTGCGTCCCAATGACGGCAGTGAAGCAACCAAACCAGTTCTAGCCGAGGACCTGGAGGGCTGGTGGGATATGGTACGCTTACAGAGCGATAATGTGGATAAACGCTTTAACAATTTGACCCGCTGGAAAGAAAACAATTGGAGCGATCCTGATGCTGTAATACAGACCAATGGCAAAACTAAATCGACAGTTAGGCCTCAGCCCAAACCCAAACTCAACGCCAAGCCAAGCAGTAATTTAAAGAGCTTTCTACGCAAAGCGTTTGCAGACAAGCGTAAAAATCAGGCAACGGAAGCCCTGGCCGAGAACAGCTCTCCAGTGTCGAGAAGATCTAAGAGTCGAGTAGTTGTAGTGAAAGATCGCAGATCATTCTCTCCAGTACCCACAGTGCTACGGATGTCCTCCGGAGGCAATCTTTTATTGAGATGTGCACTTGAAACTGCCGCCTCCGAAAAGAAATCCTACCAGCAGACGCCGCCGCCGCCGTCGCAAACTCCCAAAAGAATGTCTATATTAAAAACACCCGGAACTAAAAAGAGGGAGACCATAACACGCGGCGTTATGTTTAGTGCCAAGAAAACTGTACGTCGTTTTCAGTTTGCCGTGGAGGAACAATTAAACAGCGATGAAGAACACGGATTCGACAAGCTCGAAGACTGCGAGGAAGACATGACATTGGAGCGAAGCCATGATGGGAATACAGCGTCAACATCTCAGGGAGATATTTCGCGCACTTATTCATTGCGCACTCGTAAAATAAAGCTAAGACCTTCGTCTGAATTTATGTAGTATTCTAAATATTTTTTGATTTAAGGCTAACGTATTTATTAAAAAAAAAAACGTTTTGTATTTTTTTATATAACTAAAGTTAATTTTTTTTGTTATCTTAAATGTTGTAAAAGCAATATGTAATTAATATGAATTTTTTTTAAGTTTTCATAATAAAGACATAAACAAAAAAAAACATTCGATGCGATGAGTGACTTGGTTTGATTAATCACTATTATTTTGAATATATTATTAAACCGTTACATAATTTATAAACCTTATTTAAGCACATCGATAAGACAGGCTCGCTTTGTTTCTAGATATCGATTATCGGTAACTGCGACGCACAACTAGAGGTGCTCAGGCGATATCGTTCGATAACAGTTCCGAATGGTTTGTTTTGATTTAAAGAGCGAACTAAATGAACTGTACTTATTGACTCTGTTCGTTCATTTGATTTGATTCTAGACAACTCTGCTACGGTACACCCACCACTGAAGAAAAAAGTTAAGGATAAATTTTTGTTGTTTAAAATGTCCCGACAAGCTTCCCGATTGGACGCCAAAAAAGTGGTAAGTTAAGCATTAAAAGCAAGATCATGCCTCCAATGCTAGTTTTAAGCGTTAAGTTTAGTTATTGGCTTAGCTTAAGTAAACAAAAAACATTGAAGTGCCATCCACCCTCAAAATCGGCTTCACATTCGCTTTTCCAGTAAGTGTTGTATATTGTGGGCGTGAAAGAGAAAGAGAGAGAGGGAGAAAAAGAGGGATACCAGGGATGGATAACCATTTTAGCACTAACCGCACAACAGCAACATCAACTACAGCAACAAGAATGAGCAACAGCAACAACTCAAGCGGCAACAACAACAGCACAAACAACAATAGCAACACTTCAACGGCAACAGTTGGCGTAGGTAATGCCGGACAGCCCATACAAGTGATACCAATGCCGATGCTGCCCGCAGGCGCAGCACAAATAATAATTGGCCAACAAGCGCAGCAGGCACAGGTGCAGCCCGGCGGCGGCGCAGCGGCAACGGCGGGCTTAATACCGCTGCAGGCAAATCAAATAATGTTGCAGGCGGCGCAACAACAGCCACAAATGCAGCTGATGCAGTTGCCCGATGGACAAACTATTTTATATCAGACGCCAACAATAACAACACTGGATCCGACGCAAGCAGCGCAGTCAACGCCGCATTATCTAAATATAAATGGACAATTGGTTCAAATAACAGCAGCGCCCAGCAACAATCAGGCGGCAGCAACAACAGGACAGCAAATAATAATGTTGCCCCAAATGACGACAGTAAATACAGCAACTGTTGCACAGAATAACAGCAATGCAGTGCAGCAGCAGCAACAACAACAGCAGCAGCAGCAGGCACAGCAACAGCAGCAAGCGCAGCAACAGCAGCAGGCGCAGCAACAGTTGCAGTTACATGCCACAGCAACAACAGCGAACACTACTCCTGTCGGCGGCGGCGGCGGCGGTGGCAGCAACTCGAGCAGCGCTGACGTCAGCACCAGCACAACGGGCACCAATACAAATAGCGAAGAGGATGAGAATTCCAAAGGAGAGGCAGATGAGGAGCCACTCTATGTGAATGCCAAGCAGTACAAGCGCATTTTAATCAGACGGCAAGCCCGGGCGAAACTTGAGTCTCGCATACCCAAGGAACGCTGTAAATATTTGCATGAATCTCGACATCGGCATGCCATGAATCGTGCACGCGGCGAGGGCGGTCGCTTTCATTCTGCTCAGGAGAAAGGCGATCCTTCCGGCGGCTTGGATGGGCTCAGTCTTCCCCTCGCGGCCAGCGGCGGTGCCACCCTAAGTAGAGGCACAGCGCGCGCTCCACCCAAATTAATAGCACCACACCAAACTCCGAGCATTACAATAACGGCCATTAAAACGGAATAATACTGCATGTTGCAACATGTTGTAGATAGCAATTAATTATACTTAATTATTAAGTATTCACCTTAAGAGTAGACCTAAGACTATTTGTCATCTTTTTTTTGATAAAATAAATTTGTATTTATTTAAATGAGTGCTCCTCTGCTGGTGATACGCTTTAAGACAAACAAACTGTAATAGAGCTCCAGCATGTGTAACAGATTTGCCTGTTCCCGCTTACAGCGCCCTACGTGGCGTACTGAATGTTCATCTAAAAGAGCGTCACAACTGTTAAGATTTATAATTTTACACGTATATTTAGAGCATAATGGGGAAACCTTAGACATTAGATATTATTCAACGGAATTAAGAGTATCTTTTCTCGACTCTACTACCACTTGGAACATTTAGAACTCGGAGTTCCTGACGCTTACCTATGGCGCCCTGGTTACACAGATGCTCCGCGACTTTGAGAACGTGGACGATGTGAACAAGCAGCTGGAGAGGATCGGCTACAACATGGGTATGCGACTCATTGAGGACTTTCTGGCCAGGACAATGGCGCCACGTTGCCTGGAAATGAGAGAGACGGCAGATCGCATACAGCAGGCATTTCGCATCTATTTAAATGTGCAGCCCACAATCTCCAATTGGTCGGCCGCCTCCGATGAATTCTCTCTGCTTTTTGATTCCAATCCTCTGACGGAATTCGTTGAGCTGCCCACAGACCTGTCCAATTTACGCTACAGCGCCATACTCAGCGGCTGCATACGTGGAGCTCTCGAGATGGTCCAATTGGAGGTGCAATGCTGGTTTGTTCAGGTACATATATAGGCATATAGTATATTCATAACAAAATCAAATGAAGTCAAGCAAAAGTAAATTAATTCTTTGTGCGTAGTGTGTGTGTGTGTGTGCGTGTGTGTGTGTGTGGGTGTGTGTGTGTGTGGGTGTGTGGAGTCAAGGCTGCAAACCGGCCTAGATTCGTGTCGCATTCCGCGATCCGTACTAGATTCAGTTAAAAGAACACTAAAGAATGTTTTCCAGGGACTCTTTTTTTCGATCCCTGATGATTTGTTTATTATAAGTTAATTGAAGTAATTAAAGTGATGCTTAAGTTACCTAAAAAAAAAAAAAGGTATTAAACTTGGCTCTGTGTGCGAACCGGACCGAACCGAACCAAGAGCTGCTCCTTGACTTCGAGCCTGCTCCAAATTGAAATCTTGAAAGGTTTGCAGCCTTGTGTGGAATACTTTTGTGGGTGTGTGTTCTCTGTCTCTTCATGCCGTATTTATTTTTGTTTGCATATTATTCATTCTCTCTGCTCTTTGCAGGATCAACTGAAGGGCGACAATGTGACGGAGTTGCGTGTTAAATTCGTGCGACGTCTAGAGGAAGCCATACCAGCTGGCGAGGATTAGATATATATACATATATATATATATATATATATATATATAGAGAAAGAGAGAGAGAGAGAGAGAAATTTGTATAGAGAATTTAGAACTTAGTAAGATTCTATTGAAAAAGCTGCATTCCGAAGCGAACGCGCAACAATTTAACAGCAACAACAAATAACAATAACAGCAATAATTACGATAAACAAAAAAAAACAGTTTTAGTTTTATTTTTATTCGACTTTATACAAATTGTTTTTCAATTCACATATATGTATATTAATATATATATATACATATATGCATATATATATAATATAAAAGTAGTTATATAAAGCATTTTTTAGTTTTTTATACAGAGTAGAGATGGGCAGGGACGGGCGCGATGATAATTGGCAATCCCTCCGCGCCCATCTCTAATATCGTACAAGGGGTTAAAGAAAAATATGGTTAAGTATAACAAGAGTGGCCTGAAGTTGTCTCCACAAGTTCTTAAGCGTTAGATTAAAGCAGATCTTGTATATTGATTCGTTAAGGCGGCTTTTAAATTGGGGTTTAGTTTAGCTTTGCGGCCAGCCGCCGATCGCTTTTCAGTTTAGCTTAGCGTCCAGTTTAAACCAGGACGAAGGTAACAACAACAACAACAGACAGCAACAACAATAATAAAATTATTACTCTGGTATTTTTTATGTTTGATTTGGAATACTTTTTACAGGCACAAATACAATACTTTGGTTACATGATTTGCTTATTATGTTTTTGGTATTTTTATTATTATTTTTTATTTGTTGTTGGACTTGTAGCTTAGTTCTGCTGCTGCTGCAGCTGTGGCTGCTGCTGTGGACAAAGCATTAGGTTGAGGTTCCGGCGCGTTAGAACTTTGCGCAAGGCTTGTAGCGTTTTCATGCAGATGACGATGCAGCAGCCGTTGGCCACGCCCTCCGCTGGGCTCTTGCAGGTGCAGGAGCTGCTCTTTAGGGCGTTAGTAGCTCCAGACTTGACCAGAGGCTGCGGCGGTTTTGTATTGTCCGAGGAGCAGCAGCTGGAGGCGGTGGCAGCGGCAGCGGCAACGGGCGGTAGTGTTGCTGGTGTGCAGCAGCCAGCAGTGGGAGCGACTGGCGCAGCTACAACGGCACCGCAGCAACCCACTGTTGGTGCTGGCTGTTGCGGAGCTGTAGCAGTACCGCAACAACCACCCGTAGCTGGCTTTGGAGCGCTTGAATTGCAACCACAGCCGGTCATTGCTGCTGTCTTGGCAGCAGCAGCAGCAATACCGCCACCGCAGCAACCTTTGCTGGCATTGTCTGCGCTGCCACCGCCGCCGCTCATGGAAGCCAAATTTTGCAGCAGCAAAGCAACATCCTCGATGTTTTGATTCATTTCCGCTTCGCGTTTACTCACTTTTTTGCTGCTGCTGCTGCTGCCGCAGATGCGTTTGCCTGTGGCGCCGCCTGTAGCAATTGTTGTTGTCGTTGTGGTTGGCTTTGTTGTTGTAATGCTAGCGCCGCAGTCACCGCCATGACAGCTCTTGGTTTGATCACACTTGCAATTGGTGCAATTACAGATGCCCGCATCTGCTGTGATCTGCTTTAAAGTTGGCTTATTGTCTCTTATGTCCAGCTCTACCAGGCCGGAGGCATCAGTAGAGGATGCCGCCGCCTGTGCTGCCTGCTGCAACGTTGCCTGCAGCAGTGCACTGTTATTGTCAATGGTCATGAGTATATCGTTGAGCAGGGATTCTGTTTCCATATCCTCGTCCGCATCGAAGCTATCATCCTTGAGCAGCTCTTCAATATTTTGCTGGTTTAGCTCCAAGGTAGGCAAACTGGGTGGTGGCGTGACTGATAACGTCGTAGCTGTGCTATCCTCTGGCGGCATAGATGTGCTCATCATTTCCACATCCTGTGCCTGTGCCGGCATATTGCCGCTGACTGCGCTGCCAAAGTTTGGCTTTAGGTCCACAAAACTGGTCATTTCAGTGGGCAGCGCTAAACAGGCATCAGTCAGCGGAGACATGGACATAATGGGCTTAGACACAAGCACGCCCGCATCTATCCAGGGACTGGGTATTTCCTCCTCTGCAGCATAGGATAAGGCATAGGCTTGTGAGGTTTCAGGCAGCATAAAAACATTGGATTGTAATTGTTGCAGAACGACGCCGCTATCATTGCTCGTTGTTTCTGAGCTTTGACTGCTTGGATTTAGCAGCACCATTTCCGCGTGTTGCAGTTCCGCTTCCAGTTCCGTTTCCGCTTCTGCTGCTTCCGCTTCCGGTTGCTGCTGAGCCGCTTTCTGTGCACGCTTCGATTTCTTCTTGCCCTTATTTAACATTTGCCGCTGATGCGTCTTCTTGTGCGATTTCAGGCTGTGCGAAGTGCTAAACGACTTCTGGCAGCTATCCTCCTGGCAAGGATACGGCTTCTCACCCGTGTGCGTTCTGCGATGCGTCTTCAAATGATGCGATGCGGTAAAAGCCTTGCCACAATCGTCCTCCGGGCACTTATAGGGCCGCTCCTGGGTGTGCGTTCTCATATGCTTCTTCAAATCACTCAGTGTTGTGAAGCATTTCTGGCACATTTCACAATTGAACGTCTCCCCATTGTGCAGACGTAAATGGGCGTGTAATCTGATTATACAGATATAAATATATTTATATATATATATATATATACAGATATAGATTAGACGGAATACAGAAATAGCAGCTCTTCCGCTGATACTCACCTGTATCGCGTGTTGAACGCCTTATCACAGCCGTTCACCTCACATTCGTAGGGCTTCACCTTTGTGTGAACGCGTACGTGGATCTTCAGGCTGTACGAGGTGAGGAACGCCTTGTTGCAGCCTTCCTCCGTGCACTTAAAGCTGTAATCACCTGCAAGTTCGCAAGGGAAGGAAAAGGGCAATTGATCGGCTTTTTATTGTTGTAGTATCGAGATTCACTTTGGTTTTGGTTCGAGGATATTCGATTCGGACTGCATTGGGATCTGAATTGGTTAAGTTCAAAAGCGGCTATTAATTCGAACTGCAACTGAAGCTGGAAAAGGTTGCTGCGTGCGTTACACGCGTTACGCGCAGCGCCTAACTGCTATGACACACAAAGTAAGCGCACATCGTTCTCAGTGTTGGGCAACTTGGCATATTGATAGAAGGTTGTAAAGAATTCTGATCATTGTATAAATGTATATTACAATTACTATTTGCTTAAATAGCGCTATGTTTTTCTTCTTTTATTTTATTTATATCTATTTCTGGTTTTTATATTTCTTTCTTTGATCACATTCGTTGCGTTTCATTACGCGTGACGTCACGTGTGCATAACAGACCTGTCTTCCCACAGACCAGAGTTGGTAAGTGTTGGAAACAGAACAACAACTACGCACGCAGCGCACGCCGCAACACACGGATGCAAATTTGCTTATAAAATCAATTTTAAACGTTCGATAATTAGTAAAGATAATGAACAATGCTGAGCTTAAGCTGATTAAAAGTGTTAAACAATATCCTTGTTTATACAATAAATCGGACTTTGGGTTTCGCAACCGGCAAAAGAGGGAAGAAGCGTGGTCAAAAGTCGCCCAGGAATGCGGTTTACCAAGCAAGTTCACTAAATACTAATTATTTATTTGCCTTAAAAGTTAATATTTAATTTGGTAGTTAGCCAGAGCCAATGTCGCTGGAAAACACTACGCGATCGTTTTGTGCGCGAATACCACAAAGCTGGAGAGGATCGCAAATGGAACCATTTCAAAGACATGTCCTTCCTACAGGAGCACATCAAGATACGGGATTTCGGGTAAGGAATTACATACAATGATCAAGATTGCCTGCCGTAGCACCAATCCACTGTGCAAGTGTATATATAATATCTTCGGTGCGCCGAAGATAGCATTATTTTCTTAACTTGTTTTAATTTAATATTATTTTTTTCGGCTAGCCAACAAGACTTGGTTGTGACCGACACCGAGCTCGCCTGCGAAAATGACGAATCAAATCACAGCTGGAAGACAGAGTTTGGCTCTAGAAAAGATTACGACAGGAGCTATGACAATGAGGAGGATGTTACGTTCAGCGAAGCAGACTTTGGTATGCAACAAGCACAGGAGGAGTTCATAAAGGTGATGGGTCTGCTGGAGAACGCGTTAGAGGAAAGGTGTACAAAAAAGAGTACAGACGAAATGGACTCTGACGCTTCACTGTCCGATCCCTTCTACAAATATCTCGAGAGCATATTAAGTCGCGTGGATGAGGCAACACGTGCGGACATACAGCTGGAACTATTGAATTTCGCCAATAAGCTAGTCAAAAGCGCTAATCCAACGTCCTAACGGACGGATCTGCACAATATATCTACCGCATAGCTGCCATTGAAAGGAACAATCGTTCCAAATGTACTGCAAACTCTTTTGTTTCTCAGAATATCTTGATGATATTTACCAGTTAGACTACTCTATTCGTATCATAAGGATGCGGTCAAATTAAATGAACTGAACAACAATCTCAAATCAAATGTGTATGCCAATCTCTGCAAGGGTATGTAATCTTCGGGATACCCTTCCACTCCACTCCTTACTCACCTGTGTGTGTTTTTAAATGCGTCCGCAGATTCCCAATGGTGCTATAGCTGCGATAGCAATTCTCATAGTTGCACTTGTAGCGGCTGAGAGCCTCGTCCGAGCTCTGAACGTTGTGTGGGGGGCAGAAGACAAAGAAACATGGATTAATTAGCAATACTTTTTATATATTTATAGATATGTATTTTGCTGAGAATCTATGTACAAAGTCGTGGGTTTCGGAATAGTCGTTAGGTGTCGTTAGGTATATGTACTTATTATGTTTATGTAGTCGTAAGTCGGCCAATAAATAGATTTGTATATATTGAATAAGAAGTTGCATGCTGAGAGAGGAGGGGAGGGGAGAGGAGAAGGGCTCAAGTGTTAGCGGGAGGGGAGGTCAGAGGTCAGGGGTTAACTAATACTACGCACCAAGTCGATAATTGGTTAGCAATTAAATTGATTATACGCCTAGCGAGACAAAAAGAGAGAGAGAGAGCGAGCGAGCGGATGTGGGGGGCAACACGACAAGGCGACGGCTGCCGGCTGCCTGTTGCCCGCTTTATTTCTAGCTTTGTTTTCTAGTAGCAAGCGTTATAAATAATATATATTATATTAGACACGATGTTGTGGGCGTGGCATGATGAAATGGGGGGCTGTGTGTACCTCATACGCCAATGCCATTAGCTGATCCTCTTCGGTATCCTTATGCAACGCACCCGGATGTATGCAATGAGCCAGCTCATCGTCCTCATCTGGGACCTCCTGCTTTTCAATATAGCTATGATATAGGAAGATCGTTGGGGGGTTTTTGTCAATGGATTATCTCGATTATAGAATTAAAATAAGCTGCCGCTGCCGCTGCTGCTGCTGCTGCGTTCAAATTGTGTCAGTGGGCCTTCAAATTGTTTGTATACATTCATTCCAACATATAGAATTAATTTAATACTCTAGCAGGGAGTATAATGATATTGTGAAGAGCTTTGTAACGATATATATATATATATATTAATCAGTCGTTAAATTGATTTATGGTCTACAAACGAATATTTTCCGGACTGAAGCTAGAAATTTGAAAAACTTGGATGAACTTGGAGATTCGGACTGAACTTGGAACTTAGACTGGGCGGAGTTCCATCATTTTTTTTTATCATCTTCCCTGCAGGAAACATCATCTTCTAGTATAAAGAATCTACTGTATTCTGGATGGATTAAAATCCACTGCTAGGGTATTAGAAACTTCGCCATGCGCCTAAGTTAATCGTAGCTGCTCCTTGTAAGAGTAAGAGCAAGAGCACTTAGTTCTGATATATATGATTAGTGAGGTTAGGGCGCAACGAGAAACAATAGCAAGAAAAAATATCCATTAGTAATCAGTTGACAGCCAAGCAAAGCAGAAACATCAGTCAAAATAATAAACAGAACACAAGAATAGGGGAAAAGAAAACAGCTTGGACGAACTGGAAGCCCCTTTAAGCCATAATAACCAGATTAATTAATATTTAATATTGTCATGGCCAAACACGACGTCGTCAAAACTATAAAGAGAAACACACTCGCATAAATACAATAATACAATAACAAACACAACACAACACAACAAGACAAATAGGAGGGAAAATAGAAAATATTTCATTTGGAAAAACAACAAGTGCGTGGGCGAGTGGCCACTGTGGTGACGAGGGGGCGGGGCAGAGTACAGAGTGCGGTATGACTAGGCTGCTGGGTCTCAATAGACCCAAATAGGCCCTCCCTTCCTCTGTCACTAGACAGTGTTGATGGATTCTTAGAGGCAAAGAGAGCTTGACCAAGTAGCTAGATATGCCCAATAAATAGTGTGTTCCTCTGAGCAGCGAATAAAAGTTAAATCTAATAAATAGTTTTTATTGTTTAAGGAATTTAGGGAATGAGGAAATAATTCTGAAGAATTAATAAACAGAATCGCAAGTCTGCTCTTAGTAATAATGGGAAATATACTCGATTGCTTATCCCACTTTTAGTGTTGTTTCATCCATCATAAAGATATCTGTAGCTATAATTTTATAGCTAAATTGTCAGCACTGACGCTGTTCCTGCAACGGACACAGCTGGCAGGCCCACAGCCAAGAGACCCCAACACCTGCCCCCTCCCCGCAAGCTGTCCTAATCTCGCATATCTCGAGCGAGTGCTGAAAAATGAGAATTATGATTGAGGTGAACACTCATGACGATATAAATAGACGTAGCCGGAGACGGGGACGGAGACGGGGATGGAGACGCAGACGTAGAGGAGCTGCAGGGAGGGCAGAGCAGTACAAATTAGAAAAATAAACAGAAAAATAATTGAAATGTGATTGTATTCAAATTAAATACAACAAAGATTGCGATTGGAATCTAATCGATTGAACAACTACTAAACAAATAAAGCTGATAATCAGAATTTAAGGTAATCCGGGACACATTTTACCATTGAAGACTAGGAAATTGTTGGAAAAATTTATGGACAGATTTTTAAGCTAATAATTCGCCTGCCAATTAGAATTCCTCTTAATAAAATGTGCATTTTTTATAGGCGCTGATAATACAAATACTATAGACTATATATTCAGTACGGAACAATCCGCTTATCTGTGAGCCAGTTTTATACGGAAAATAATAGAGCATAACAGCTCAATTATATGGAAACTGAGCATCATATCATTTGTTATGTAGAGTATATGGCATAATCAATCTGGAAGTGCTCCAGTTGATGGAAGATTCTCGAATGGAATTTCACAATGCTCGTTCCCGAGAGAGCCATTTGATTCTAGCTGGAAACCGGCTATATTACAACGGCTGTCCATGAGTTAGAGGCAAAAAAAAGCATTAATACAAACTTGTGTTTTTCTTGCACATCGACTATGTATCAATACTATGTACTATATATTTGTATATATATATATATATATATAGAGAGAGATATGTATGGATCTTTATTTTTGTAGTAGGGGAATTCTAAATGCGTTCATCGGCGAACCTATTTTTAGACCAAACAAACGATTCGAACGGAGGAAAGAAGCAGAGGGCGACTGCAGCAACCGTTACATTCTCATTGCCACCAAAATCAACTAGATATATGTATACACACACACACACACACACACACATGTATGTATTCCTTTTCTTTTAGAGGTGGGCGAACACCGGCTAAATATATATATATATATATATATATATATATATATATATATATATATATATATATATGTATGTATGTATGTATATAGGGGGGCAATTAGCAACAACATTCAAGCATTTCGGACACTTTACGGACGCGCGTTGTAATAAGTGGACATTGGAATTGTTCAAATTTGCCAAATTGTTCTAGGCCCACATATATCTGTCTCTATATACATACGTATCTATATGTATATATTTGGATCTAATTAGTTTTGGGAAAGCTACGAAAAAAGCTGAGAACAAGAAACTGAAAAACATGGCAATGGCAGGCGGGCAGGCAGGCTGGGAGGCTGGGAGGGAGGCAGGCAGGCAGGCAGGCTGGCGGGCGGGCGGTCAGGCAGGCACACGTCACATCAGAGCGCAGACAGACGGAAGAAGAAAAAAAGCATGCAACAAACAGATTTGTGTGGGCAGAGTGGAAATTTTAACCATGGGCGGGGCATTCCCATGATCGAGGGGTCAGCTACGGAATTTAGACTAAAGTGCAAGCACCTGCCAAGGTTTTTTTCTATTGTGTAGATAGTAAAAGACATGGCAATAACATAAGGAAATAGCAATAATAAGTGATAAAATTATTGATAAGCAACGAACTATCGAGCTATCAGTGATAAGCTATGAGTCCTTTCGGTTGACTTTTTAGATTACTCCCATTTGCTTTAGTAGCCTGATCTAAAGAAAATAAAGTCTTACTTTGTTCCTCCATGCAACATTCCACTCTTTAGGATATAGCTGTCCGATCCGGCCTATTCTGTCCTCCTAGCCCAATAGCAGAGGCTTGCTTGCATAGCAACAGACGGACGGACGGACATAATCAATAAATTTACTTTACTTTGTGGAGCCGCAGATTCCTGAGGCAATGTATTACTCATTTCGTAATAAATATTAATCGAAATTATCGATAACTATTAACAATTACAACCACAACAATCAAATAAAAGGCAACCCAGGAAAAAGGCATGCAATAGAATAGACAATAATAAAGAACGAAAGCAATCGGGAAATAAAAATCAAAAAGGAAAAGCAACAACAACTACGCCAAACAAGCCAAGACATAAGCCAAAGCCAGTGTTGAGCAACAACATGCAATGGGGCCAGTGTAAACTACCTCGTCCCGAGTGTAAAGTACGCAGTGTTGCTCGGCATACTATCGTTGCTAGGAGCGGTTGTTGTTGTTGTGGCGGCGCCTGCTGGTGATGACACTTCTTCGATAGTGGCTGGCACAACGCTGAAGGATACGACTGTGGGCGGCTGCACCTGGACGAGCTTTTGATTTTGAAACTGATATTCCAGTGTAAAATAAATGTCATCCAAATTGTATGAAATGGGCGTGGGCGTGGCTGTGGGTGTGCTGCTAATGGGCGTGGCTGTGGGCGAGGATAATGATGTGTTGTTGTTGTTGCTGTTGCTGTTTGTGTTGGTGCTGGTTAGCAACAGGGGTGCAGTTGTCAGTGTAAACACCTCAGCGTCAACCAAGTCGTTGTCGTTGTCATTGTTGTTGTTGTTGTTGTTACTGTCGTATGTTTTCTGTGTCGGCGTCTGTGTGTGTGGCTGCACCTCCTGCGGCGCACCGTATAACGTATATTCAGTTGTTGTTGTTAAGCCTATCGGTTGCAGCACCTGTTGCTCGCTGCCGACGCTGCTGCTACTGCCGCTGCCAACGTTTCGCTCTGCTTCTAGCTTGGGCGCCAACAGCGACGCTAGCAGCGCCTTGTCCTCCAGTCCATTAAAGTCTAACTGCGGCGAGCCAGTCAAAGAAGTACGCGTTGAATTTGTATCATAATCCCTGCTGTCTGATAAGGAATTTCCATGATTGGAAGACGACTTCCAGCTGTGCTCGTAGTACTCGTGGTGGTGTTGTTGCTGTTGTTGTTGTTGTTGTTGCTGCTGTTGTTGTTGAGCAGAGCAGAGCGTCTCATCGCTGCTTGCATCCATTTTTCTAGTATTTCACAATCACACATATACACACACAATCATTTATTTAACGCATGCAGCTTTATTTATTCTTATATCACTGTGTAATGATATTTATATATATATATACACATATATATAAATTATATAGGTATATAAATTATATATGTATTACACCAAAGAATTAGAAAATGTATAAAAGAGCAAGAGCGGCGAACCCGAGCAGAAAATCACGTCCGCGCAACACAACAACAAAGATAAGACTAGCGATGGTCAAGCACATGTAAGGCACATATCGATGGGTCGATTCATTCTTTGATAACTCACACATTCGATAAGTTAAAGCTTCTGCAAGGAATACCCTTACCTGATTTTAATTACAGTTTCATAAACAAATTGGAAAGTCGTTGATAAGCTCTTAGAAATGCTTGTATTGGCTAATTAAATTCATCCCTATTTCACAAAAATTTTTAGGGCACGAAAAATAGGCATAGAAATAAATACAAATGCATGCGAACATCTGTTTTCCGGTAGCTGTTTAGTGACTTCTTAAAAAACGTTTGCTGCTGTCGAAAATTCACACCTTAAATTTGCGCGCCTATTAGGTTCTAACGCGTATCGTTATCGAAACACACAATTTGGGGTTTGGTCACACTATGCGCAAAGGCAAAGGCAGTACATATACAAAATTCATTGATTTTGTCAACGTAAAACACACAGCGCATAGCTGCACAGGCAAAGGGGAAACATATATAAAGTGATTTTTAATTTAGTTAAATAAATTAGGGACTCAGCTGCTACTAGATGGTTTAAGAAACAGCAGGAAAAAATAACAAAATGCAACGCTTGCAACTGGACGCATGCTTCCAATAAGACGTTTTCTGTTGTCTGTGCTCCCAATGTCCAATAAGAAAGAAGTGCGAGAAAAAGAGCATACGGTGTAAAAGGCAGAAAAGCAGAGCAAAAAAAAAAATACAAAAAAAGAAAAACAAAAAAAAAACAACATACGAACAAAATAAGAAAAAACAAAAAAGAAAAGAAGCAAAAAATGACAATCGTTGCAGAGGACTAAAATATTTTGGACGCGAATTTGAGCGTCCGGCGGCCGACCGTAAAAATGCCAAGGAACAACACTTGCAGGCCAAGTGAATGTGTAGCTAACGGGAATACCAACAACAACAACAACAACAAGGCCAACGGTAAACAGGATGGCGCTGACGTCGCCGTCACAGTTGGCGCAGGCAGCAGCAGCAGCGCAGCATGTGTTAAGCAGGAATTTGCTGCAGCGCCGCCCGTTAGCCACAGAAAATCGGAACGTCGAAAAATTGCTCGCGATATTTTTCTGGTATTCGAAGAGCAGCCCGCCCGTCGACGCAGGGGGCGTGGCGGAGCCAGGGGAAAATGCACGCGGGCAAAGCAGAAATTCGGTCATTTGAAAGTGGCGAATACGTCGCGCGTGCAGAAGAATATTTTGCGTGAAATCAAAACGGAACCAAAGTGCAGCACGGCACCAACAGTTGCTGTTGCAGCAGCGGAACCAGAGCCGGCAAAGGAAACGGAGCTGGAACCTGTACAGGAACAGGAACCAGTACCAGAGCCAGAGCCGCAACTGGAAGTGGAATCACAGGTGGTGCTGCAGACGGCGTCCAAGGTCAAAATGACCGCCGTGAAACTTGAAACCAAAACAATAGCAATAGCGGCATCAGCAGCAGCACCAGCAGCAGCAACAGCAGCAGCAACAGCAGCAGCACCAGCAGCAGCACCAGCAGCAGCAGCAGCAACAACAACAACAGCAACAGCAGATGTTGCTGCTGCATCACCGCCGTCACCAACAACAACAGTTACTGCACAACCCAGCCAAAAAGAAGAACTGACGCCAGCAGCAATCACACCGCCTCACACAGCAACAGGACCAGTAGCAGCTAATTCAACAACGCCCAGCGTAAATCCAATTTTTTTGTGGGTCAAACAGGACGATACGAGAATCGTTGAGGTGCGCTGCGAGGATTATGATAAACGTAATCGCATTCGTTTGACCAAAACCACAAATGGTTGGCGTTCCATGCCCAGAACGGATGCGTCCTCTAGCCGAATTGTCAAGTTCTTCCATAGCGCTGCAACGCCCTTGATAAAGGTCAAGCGAGAGCAATTGCAGCAGCAGCAACAGGAATTGTATGAGCAGGAGCAATTACAGCAGGAGCAATTAGAAGAGCAACAAGAGCAGCAGGAGGAGCAACATGACTGGAATGTTGTAGCGGAGCAACATCAACAGGAACAGACTAATCTTGCTGCTGTCATAGAGAATATTGTCGTGATGCCTGCGCAGCAGCAACTGGAAGAGGAAGAGGAGCAGCAGCAACAATTAGAGGCGACTCCTGCGCAACAAGCTAACACGGATGTTTGCTTCGATGCGCTGCTGGACAGTGAAACAAATGCCTCAACGAAGGCAACCAAGACCAATACCAACACGCCTACATATCAGAGCAGTCCTGCACACTTCTCGCCAATGCCCTCTTCCGCCTCGTCGCCCTCACCACTGGAATTACAGCTGTGTCCCAAGACGGGTCTGTTTTTGCCCCAAGGCGTGGCAGGCGCCGAACTACCAATTGAGGAACCGCAGGAGGAGGCGGAAGCGGAAGCGGTAGTGCAGCGAGAGCAAGAGGAAGAGGAGACGTCAAGCAAGCCTTCGGCGAACGATCACTCCTGTCTGGATGTCAATACAAAGAATCTAAAGGATCTGCTGGATGATGCGGATGACCTGCTGCAAAATTGCAGCAGCGATAATGGCAGCAGTGGCGCTGAGTTGCTCGATTCGCTGGTGAAACGCAGCTGTGAGGATAATCTAACGTCTGCGGTAGCTGCTGCTGCAGCTAGTGCAGCAGGCGGACTTAGCTCGTTCTGTGTGCCGGATATGGTAGCTGGCAAGGAGTTGCCCAGCATATTGGGCATGGACAGCAGTGATGCCCCCAAGTGCCTGTCCTTCAATGAAGCCGGTGAGATCGAAGGACTCAACGGTGATCTCTTTCTTAGTATTGATGCTTTTGACAAACAACCCGAAACGGAGGTGGCGCTGGAGGCGGAGACGACTCTCGATAAGCAGCAAGAGCAAGAGCAAGAGCAGCCAGTCGAGCCCGCTCTGGTCGTGGTGCCGGATGAAACGCCCAAAGATTTGAGCTATAAAAAGCGTGAGGAAGTCTGTCCACCCTCAGAGTCCCGCAGTCAGTGTGCGGTTACCTCCAGCTCGGATATACTTAAATCGAAATCTCCAGAGCCAGACCTGCTGCAGCTACAGTTGCCTGCCACCAGCATACCCGCCGAGGTGGAGACCACCTCGGAGACGATAAAACATCTCATTCTAGAGCAATTCCTCAAACTGAATGGCAATCAACAGCAGCAACAAGCGGAGCCCATGGATTTGGGCAAAACGTCGACGGACAAGCTCCACACTGTGGTTATAGATGATGAAGATGAGACGGATGAAACGGAGCCCGTGGAACCATTGAAAAAGCGCGCCAAAGCTATTAAAATGGATAAGGATCCGGATGCACTAACTCAACTTAAAATGCTGATAAATAATCCGCAGTGGAAGGTACCGGATCCCATACTCGTGCCAAAGGATCGCCTGGGCGCTGTGCTGGCATCGCCTGCGCGAGAGATTCCCCTCCTACTGACCACACGGCCGGAATTGCGACTGCCTGAAGCTTTTGCTTATCCGGAAATCATACAAAATCCAAATATTTTAGTGGTTACTATGGAACAGTTAGAGGCCATACTCAGAAACGATTCGGAGCAGTCCAAGTCAGCCAAGCCAAGCGATGCCACGCCCTTAAACTTAAACCAAAACCTGCCCGCCTCCTTGGTGCAGCTGCCCAGCAGCAAAGCAGCTGTCAGTCCAAGTCCCAGCCCGAGCTCCAGTCCTCTCAAGCAACATATTGCTGCTGCAGCAGCCGTCAAGTCCATGCAGCAGCTCCCGCAGCCGGCTAAGGCGACAGCTACCACACCCACAATTACTGCTGCAGCACCGCCGCCGCCACCGCCTTCAGCGGACTCTAGCATGTCCACAGAGCTAAATGCCACCACGCTCGCGCTGCTGCAGCAGATGCTCTGGCTACCTTATTTTGGCCAGCTCTCGCAGGAGTTCTTCAAGACCCTCAAAGATCCTTTGGTGCTGCAGCGCAAGTTTATGAGTAATCTGTTGCCGCTGTACAACAACCAATTTGGGCTGCAGCATTTGGATGAACTCTACAAGCACTGCCTCAAGCAGAAGCCAACAACTGAGGCCCCTCCCGCAGCGTCAGTGCCTACGCCAACTCCTGTTCCAGCTAAACAGCCACCGCCTGCTGCTTTTAATGGCTTTAGCAATCCCATGGAGTTAGCATACATGCAGAAGTTGCTTCAGCAACAGCAGCAGCAGCAGCAACAGCAGCAACAGCAGCAGCAACAACAACAGCAGCAACAACCACACAAGCAAACCTCACAGCAGCAGCAGCAGCAGCAGCAACATCTCCATTCGGAGCATAAGCGTGCCAGACGGGATACGGATACCATGCCGCTGCACATATCCAAAACCCAGGCAGCGCCTCTTTCTGCTGCTGCTGCTGCTGCTGCTGTTGCTGCTGCTCCTCCTCCTACAACTGCTGCTGCACCTCAAGTGGAGCACAAACCACGCCTTACCTGCAAATCTCTGTCAAATCTCTTAGAGCCCGAAAGCAATGTTGTGCCGCTTTTGAATGTGCCCTTTGATGGAATGCGTCGCTCTTCCATGCTTAAAACGCCGCTTGAATTGGCCAAAGAGCCAAGCAGCGGTCGCCAACTGCGCTCAAGCAAAGCTCCCGTTACATACAATCCCCTAGAGCAGACCAAGACACATTCGCTTACACAGCAGCAACAACAGCAGCAGCAGCGCAAACGTGGCAGTGTGCTGGCGCATGAGGTGCAGCAGCAACAACAGCAACAGCAACATCTAGCGGAAGCAGCAGCGGCCGCAGCAGCAGCAGGTGGCACTGGGATGGATGCCAATTCGGCACTTTGGCATCCGCTCTTCGGCAGGTAAGTAATTAATATTTGGTATATTAAAATGGGCTTCATTAAAAAAATCAACTCTGCTCTCAGCAATCCCAAGCAGGGCTACACCAGCCCCTGGCAGTGGACAACAGTGACGGCCACTGGTGAATGACAGTCAAGCCGGGCTCAGAAGGAGCCAGCAGCGGCAACAACCAGCAACAACAGCAGCAACTACGAAGAGCAACTGCAGCAGCAGCAACAACAAGACTATAACAACAGCAATGGTTGCAGCTATCAAGCAGCAGCTAAGCAGCAACTGCCAGCAGCAACAGTCAACAATCAAAATAATCATAATAATAGTAGCAAATTTTGTTATCCAACGGCAGCAGCAGCTGCCATGGAGAACATGATCCAAAGCAATCAGCTGTTAAACTCATATCTGTATCAGAAAAATGATAATGCTGCCGCCGCCGCCACAACAGCAGCAGTTGCGGATGCCTCTGCTGGGTACATGGCGGAGCAAGGGTACTGGCAGCAGCAGCAGCAGCAGCAACAACACCAACAACACCAACAACAACAACACCAGCAACAGCAGCAACAGCAGCAGCTGCAACAGCAACAACAACAACAACAAAAACAGCAGCATCAACAGCAACAGCAGCAGCAGCAGCTGCAACAGCAACAATGGAGCAATCACAATAACAACATTAACAGCAACAATCAACGCAGCAGCAATTATGCAAACAACTATGCAGCAGCAGCTGCTGCCTCAATGTACATGCAACATTTTAATCCTTATATGCAACAGAAGGCAGCGCTGCTCGCAGAGAAGGCAGCTGCGGCGGCAGCAGCACATGGCAGCAATAATAGCAAGCACGGCCGCTACGCCGGAGACTATGGCTAGAAGCGGAGCCCAAGGCGGATCGCAGCGGATCAGATTGGATATAGCGTTATCTTTTATATAACCAAACAACACTTGCATATTAAGCATAAACATATAGACATAATAACTCTACATGCATATATACCCTATACAAGCGTTTTATATACCCTATAAAAGACGTTGCGTATAGGCCTCATTTTATCGAAAAGGAATTGCTAAGAATCATTTAATCTTAAAAACAAAACAGCAACAACAACAAGGTAACCGGAAAGCAACAATAATATTTAAAAGAAAAAACAAAACAAAACAAAAAAAAAAACAATTAGTAAAAATTTGTTATTGGTAGTTTGTTAACAAAAAAAAAAAAAAAAGCATAAGAAAATCAAAGAAAAACGAAAACAAAAGAAAATATAAGTAAAATGTAGTAGAGAAAGTAAGCAGAGGCAATGGAAGCAACAAGAAAAGAAAACAAAAAACCTAATTATTGTATTATTGTTAACCCAAGCTGCGTTATATTATTATTATGATTATTATTATTATTATATTATTAACTCGTGTGTGTGTATATAGCGTTTTTATCTAGATGTATTTCACTTGGTAAGACCCCCCTCCTTCCCCCCCCCCCCTCCAATACATGTAAACCCCCGCTCCCCACTAGGCCAACCCCACCCAGTCTCCTACTAAAAAGCAAATACCCTTCCGCAGCGCTAAAAGGCAAACAACATTTTGTATTCATTCCGCAAAGCAAAGCTACAAGAAGATTTTTTTTTCTGTTTTCACTAGTTATTCCCCTATTATTATTATTATTATTATTACTATTATTATTATTATTATTATTATTACTCTTATTATTATGCTTATTTATACGACAAAACAAAATCGAATCCCTTAAAAATGTGCAATCTTCTTATATATTTATGTTTTAACAACAACAACAACAACAATACAACACAAGAATCACAAAAACTTATTATGAGAAAATGGCAAAGCAAACATGAAAAATAAAGAAAAACCTTTTAGAGAATTTCGCTGATAAAGGCAACAGAATAGCAAAAAAAAAGAAGATATTTATATTTAATGGGGGTTAAATGAGTGGCATACTTTAACAGGGCGTATGTGTGATATTTACAGAAATATACAAGGAACAGGCATACTCGTATATCTGATGGATTCCCCTGATTAGCCCAAGGAATGTGAGCAGCTCAATCTAATCAACCGTTCAACATCCGTTCAAAGATATGTGTCTAAGGTAAAGCTACAGTGGTACGAATATTGTTTCAGGAAAGTATAAAAGCAATAAAAGTATATAACGTCGCTCCAACTGAGAAATCTATATACTTTGTGGGATCGGAGATGACTCCTTCAATTCTCTCTCTCTCTCTCTCACTCACTCTGCTGGATGAGGTGTCCGATTGAAAGCCTTCTATTTATGGAACCCGCAGGAACAGTCAGCCGAATCAAAAATATAAATTATGCTTTTTGTATAAATATATATTTATATATTTTAATTTCGGTGTATAGATATAGATACAATAAATGTTAATTTCTGTATAAATACGCAACTTTTCACTTACAAACAATATTATTGATTAAGTTTATCATATAGGTTAAAACCACATCTAAGTAAAAAGATTTGATTCTCTTTTTTGTTTTTGTGTGTGTTTTCATCAAAAGCATTTAAAATGCGCGCGTGCGAATGTTTCCAGCTTCTAGTTTTTAGTGTGTACGTTGGATGTGTGTGCAAAGTGCTCCCAGCCGATGATCCCAACTGATTTGTATAGATAGAACCTATTCAATTTGGCGATGTGCCTCCTGAAGGCGTCCAACAACGCCCTGGTAGAATTTGATTTGCTCGGCAATAAAGTTTTTGAGTGTTTGCTTCAGATGCGTGTCCCGTTCGCTTTTAAAGTGAGTCAGTTCCGCTAGCACCGTATAGGAGACGACATCTGTGCGTCTATTCACATCCTGTAGCTGGGCATTGCTCATCTTATTTTCAGCAGTGGAGCGCTCACAATCCTTGCGCTTCTGTATGGCGCCCTTGTGCGTCGAAAAGATGTCCGGAAAGCAGTTCAACACGCCTCTGAAAATACACTATATTATACACTACTCGCTGAACACCTATTACTCCTAACTCACCTGTAGATATGCAACCGATCAGATAGGGGTATCCAGTCATGCTTGGGCTGATCGCCAAACATTTGCCCAATGCCAATGTAGATGCCACCAATGCGGCCTACACTCTCCGACAATGGGACACCATTCCGGGTAGGTGCACGCCGCTCATCGATGGACAATGATTTAGCCAGCTCGGCGAGGCCCTCTCCAATGCGTTGAAACTCCTTTTTGCTTTGACCCAGCGAGCGTTTCGCCATATCATTTGAAATGTTATTTAAATTGCGTATAGCCACATCCATGGTATGAATAAACTGAGTGCCGCTCTCCAATTGGGCGTCTACTTTGGAGTGGAGTAGATTCTTATCCGGTGGTGCGATGGCCAAACAATAATTGACGCCCATATAGGGGTCACGTTCTGCTTTCCGTTTGCCGGATTTCCAGATTTTTTCATCCGTACAGGTTAAGAAATGATACCAAACCTCACACTTCGACATGACCGGATGACGGCATACCCAATCCACAAATTCCTGCAACTGCACCCGACGATGCTCCACAAATTGTTCTTCATAACGACCAGAGATCTGCTTATCCGGCAGCGGTGGAACCGGAATCAAACAGAATTTATCCACCAGACGTTCGTGCAGCCAATCGAAGTGCTTATAGCGACGCGACACCTGCCAAATGTATCGGACAAAAATATTTGGACGGAAAGATTAGATAGAAATTCAATTCGATTCAATTACGAAATGTGACACAGAGAATGTTCGAGGGAAAGGGGAAACTTCTGACTCATTCAGCACAGTGTAAAAGCAATAAAAGAGCAGTGTACAAAAACAATAACAATTGCCTTACACACACACACACACACACTTAAATAATAATTGATTTGCAGTTGGTCAGCAGTTGGCAGTTGGTTGATATTGTTGCCCCGTCTGCTTGCCCCCAATTGAACTCCCAACTTCCAACTTCCAACTTCCAACTTCAACTCCAACTCCAACTTGCACTTCAAGTTACATCATTCTTACACTGTGCTACGAGTTTTCATTTTAACTAAATGATTTCATTGTATTTTCCAGGCTGATTCTGAGGTGTGACAAATACTGATTTTTGCACATTTTATTAAATGACTTTATTAATTAAAATGTGTTGCCACTCCACACATAAACACACACACACACACACCCACACAGCGGTCTACATAATCATATATATACATAGATTTGTATATAAAAGTATAATTATGAACAAATGATATAATATTTTAACTTAATGCAAAGAAATATAAAAATACCTTGCATTAACAAGAATTTTATGAATTGGAGAAGACACTTTCATAATAGAAACATTAGCTTCCAATTGGAATTCAGAGAATACAATTGGAGTTGTAAACATATCTTGTTGGATAGTGTCATATACTCCTCCCCTTCTTGCACATATACGCACAGGCAAGTGCGTGTGCTCCCACGGATTAAGGGTTTATCGGAATACAGGGACCACTTATATGTATATATAGCTACATATATACTTACAGAGATATTATTAAAACTAGGCGTCAGCTGGTAGGCAATAAAGGTTTTCATGCCTTTAAATTTGGATTCTTTTTTGGGGCTTGCGACAATAACGGAGTAGGGTGAATGATTCTGCGTCCATTGATAAATGGAATCTTCCACTTGGGTTATGTAGGCCAATTCGCATTCGGGTATTTTCTCCTTAGAGGCATATAGGCCAAGTATATAGGAATCGGAACTTTTGGCAAACATTCCCTTTTTGATGGTTGTCGAACTGGCGCCACCTGTTGTCTGCGAACTCAACGAGATGCCATCATCGTTAGGCGCAACAGGTAAGTGCCTATTGTCATAGTCGCTTGTGGAATGCGATAGGCCACTAGTGCCGCGTACCATCGCCGAGGATTTGCCCCCTGCTGGCGCTATTTCCGAATACGTTTCATTGTCATCGCTATCACTCCAATTGCTGTCGTCATCGCCATCGGGCGTTGGATCGTATCTGGGCGGTGGCATGCCAAACGGATCTGCAACATTTGTTCCTGCAGGTGTTGCACCGGAATCAGCTGTACTGGCGGAACCAGTAAATTGGCGTGCCTCAGCAGCGGACATCACTTCCACGTACGCCGCTGGAAACAGTCCAATTTGGCCAGCATTGTTTTTGCCCTCCCACCAGCCCTCGCCCACATCGCTCCTGGTTACAGTTAATATGTCTCCGGTGCGTATCGACAGTTCTGATGAGCCGGGCTCACCAGAGAAATCGTACATGGCTCGTACGTAAGATGTCATTTTGGTTTATTGCACGATTCTAACGCGTTTTGTATTTTTTTATCTAAATCCGCTCCCATAAAACACAATTGAAAAACGCCAGTGTCTGAGTCAGTGTGTGTGACGACTACAGTGTGACCGTTGGTATGTTGCAATGCATACGCAATCGTTACCGCAATACCGATACCGATAATTTGACGAAACACAAATGTATCGCTATGCATGCAACTCTGTGGAGTAGGCACACAAAAAAAATCTTGTTCGTGATTCGTTCGATTGGATTTTATTAATCATTCACTAATTGCGCGTTGCCGATTTTTGTTGGTAAGTGGAGCATATAGATTTTAATATTTAATGCACATTTGCAAAGTTAAGCCTGCACAAATTTAACAGTATACATCTATGTATAGCTAAACACTGTTTTACTGTTATAATTTTTATTGTTGCTCTTGGCTTATTCTGGTTTTTCACCGACTTTTTTTCAAGCAGCAGTAACAACAACAACCAAAAAGAAAAAAATAAGCGAACACGTCAAAGAAAGAAAACCGTTGTCGAAAAAATACCTAGAAGTAAACAATCTGAGCGGTACCCGTGCAATTTATCAATAAAAATAAGGAAAAAAGAGGAGACAACAACAAAATGCAGCTGCAGGCCAAATATTTGCTATTATTTCTGTTCGTCGGACTGTTCACCTCATATCGTTGTCAAGCAGGGGGCGTAGAGGAAGGTAAGTGCGACAGAGAGAGAACGACATTGCCACAACGAATTTTATTCATTGTGTGTGTGTGTATGTGTGCCAATGGCATCCAGTAGAACTTGAATCACTTCCGAAATGTACTTCTGGCCACATTCCTCAGTAATTGCATAAATATTCACAACTATTGCAATATTCTTCGTTCTCGCTATATATTATATTATTTATTTTATATACATATGAAAACTAAGTATCCAAAGCTCTGCAAAGTTTCTACTGGGTCATTCAATATGTATTAAAATCTTAAATGCCACATTCGTTTCTGTTGCCATATGTGCATGCATTTGTGTGCGTGTGTGTGTGTGTGTGTGTGTGTGTGTGTGAGTGTGAATATATAGTTTACAGAGAGCGTAATTGACGAAGTCTTTCAACAACAACAGAACTTTCCATTGAGAACCACTTAAGGAATGTCTGTTCCTTTTTTTTATGTGTATTTTTTTTTTTTTTTTGTATATGTAGCTAATGGAACTGCAGCTACTACGGATGTGATTCCTACCGTTACTGTGCCGGTGCCCAATAATGATACAACAACAGCTCCAACAACAACCACTGAGAAGCCGACAACAACAACCGTAGCGCCTCCAACTGTTCCACCAACAACAGTTCCACCACCCACAACCCCAACAACAACAGTTGTACCACCCACAACTCCAACAACAACTACAACTACAACAACAACTACAACCACAACTGTAGCACCTATTACCACCACCACACCGGCACCAAATTCAACCACTACAGTGGCACCCACCACACCGGCACCGCCATCAACAACTACGGCAAAGCCAACACCAGTGCCCTGCGGCCACTTTGATGGTTCCTCTTTTATTGGTGGTATTGTGTTGACACTGGGTCTGCTGGCCATTGGATTGGTTGCCTATAAATTCTACAAGGCACACAATGAGCGCAATTACCAGACTCTTTGAGCCGCCACCGCCTTTACGTCGGCTTTTAATGCAGCAGCCGGTGGTGGTGGCGGAGGAGGTATTGGCGGTGGTGGTGCCGGAAGTAGGATAAATAATGCAGCTACGGATGCCGAACGTGTACGTTTTGTTCAACCATCGATTCCGCTGCGTTCGCCGCCAGTTCAGCCGCCGCCACCACCGCCATCATCCGCTCATCTATTAGGTGGTGCAGCGGCAACACACTCAACTCCACAAAATAATTCACCCTCGGCTATGGATCGGCTGCTGCAAACGTAATTTATCTCGGGGTAAACACTCAACAAAAAAAGAAAGAAATCAGAAAACAAAAATAATACAAAAAATTGAAATGTACCCAAAGAGTCCAGATAATCTCTATTTCTCTCCTCTCGAAACATTTATCCGGTTTTTCACTCTGTTGAAGGCTGCTCCTTCTTCTAGTTCCCTTATCAGCTATATATACATACTTATATAAAAAATATATATATATATATACCTATATACATATATATATATTAAAAATATGATATACATTTCGAATGGCTTTTATGAATCACTTGAATTAAGAGTTTCGCTGCAACTTAATCAGTGAATAAAGCGGATGTTCAACGCCTTATAAATAAATAATATGAATGCCCTTAAGCTTGGAAGAGAGTGCGAAAAAGATAAGAAAACAATAATATATATATATATATATATATTTGAACTTGTATCGGAGTAATAATGGCAAATATGTGAGACTGCTTGGGGGAAAGAACTGAAAAGTTAGGTGAAGAAGGTTAAGTAATCTAAAAATGAAAAACAAGAAAAAACGAAAAAAAAAATTAATATAGAAGGAGAGCAAACGCGAAATATATAAATTTTGATTGTATTTACAAAACAATTTTAAATAACTACAAAGAAAAAAAAAAAACCAAGCATATTTATGTATTTAATGAGCTATACAAGAAATCAATCTCAATCTTAATTGCTTGTCTCACATTATTCCTTGTTTTTACAAACAATTTGCATTTTGAATATGAAATAAAATGCTGATTACTTTTCTGATATTTGCCCCAACACCTAAATCCATATATATATATAGCTTGTTCGTGTTAAAGTTGTTGCCACGGAAAACAAAAAGAAGAAAAAATCAATAGAATAAAGTAGAATATGTAGATGCAATGACACATTGACACGGCTGAACGAAATGAGAGAAAATATATACGAACAGAAAAATGGCGCTGGCCGTAAAGTCTTCTTTTAGTATAGATACAGGTATCAGCAGAGTTCCATTGGAACTCCAAGAGAGAGTTATAAATATACTACAAATGTTGAATATTTTGTATTTAAAACGAACAACACATATGAATTATCTAAATCCCTAAAGATAAAAAACCTCCCACATTTATTGTTAAACCCAAATCCCCTTGCACAGAAACAAATAATCTCATAATTACATATATAGGCTTATTAAACTACTAATGTATATCCAGTAAACACTCAGCCGGCTTATTGAGAAATGAAAAAATTACCTAAACTATGTATGTATTGTATATCGTGTACGATAATAAAAATATTTTAAAATTAAATTGCAAGTTTTTTTCTTTTTAGATCTGTAGGAATGCTTACCATAACCTCTAGATGTTATAAGATACCTCGAAGAACAAAAATCCCTATATGCAATAACTTTTGGAAAGATTGTTCCTGCGGCAGCTATATGATATAGTTGACTGAGAGACTAGTATTGCATAGAGACAAGCAGAAGGACACAGCTATATCGACACATCTATAAGGATTATATCCATTTCTCTGTTTTCTTCTGTTCTGTAAGCATAGATCATTCTTCTTCATGCCGCAGGGGTCTTTAAAATTGTACAGGTTTATTTTGGTTTACGTTGTATTTAACATTTTATCAGGTCTTATAAAAATGTAGTTACATATTATGGGAGGCACAGCTAAATCTAGAAAATATATGTATATATTTTGACTATTCAGCGGTTACAGCTTTCTTTACTTTCTTGTTCTCGATTTTTTGGGTCCCTTCCTCGACAGCTGCTTTTCGTTTCAAGTTCTTCTTGGGTTTCTTTTTCGACTGGGTATTAAAGCGCAACAACAATTTGGTGCCACCAATATGTAGGTCCTTCTTAATGGCATTTCTGGCATCGTAAGTAGTGGGTAGTGTAACTGTAGCGGCGCTAAATTCCCGGAATTTTCCCTTCCCGGGCTTTATTTGTATATCGACGGCATTTTCGAAAAGCTTTCGCACCTGAGCAACAGAAGCGGTCTTAGGCAAATTTGTGATAAGCACAGAGGAAGTGAATGTGTCCTTGCGTTGCACCTGTTTGGTGGCACGTTTTAAGAGAAGTTTTGTCTTTCGCTTCTCCAGCGATTGCTGTTTGCGTGCAACAAGTTCGTTGACAAATTCATCGGAATCTGTTTTGGGCAGAGAAACAAAAATACCCTTGAAAGCTACATCACTTTCAATTGATGCTTTTATGTCCTTCAAAGCTCTATCGCGATCGTCCTGCGATTTGAAATCCACCAGGCAGAAACGTGCGTGTTTTTGACGTGGCTTTCCTGCCTTAGTAATAAGAGAATGTAACGATTTAACCTTTAATTGGAATTCCTGTTCATCCAAGGGTAGTTTCTGGGGAAATCGTATATAAAGACGAGTTCCTTTCCGCTGTTCGTATTTGTTGTGAACTTGTTCCTCTATGATGTCAGCTCTGGATTTTGTTGGGGCCTCCGCAGCTTCATCTTCCTCTGAGTCCGACTCATCTTCATCGGATTCTGTGGCGCTGGCTGCCAAATCCAATTCGCTTTCATTTTCGGACCCTGCTGATTCTTCGTCATTGCTTTCAGCCTCTTCTGCGCTACTTTCTTCTTCTGCACTTGGTATATTCTCTGCCTTTTTCTTCATTTTCGTTTTAAATAACTGAATTTGTTTATAACGCTTGTGCTGCACGTGTGGTATATACAACCAGCGTTGCCACCCAAAAATTTCCATGGCCAGCGCTACCGTAGCGTAATTCAGCCAGCTGTTATTACTATCGATTATTGGAATCGAATGATTCGATAAATAATAAATTATGCATGTCTGCACTTTTTTTTAGAGACAAGTCTATCTATCTAACATTTTCAGCAAAACATTGAAATAAAAAAATTAATAATGGGACTCGTACAGAATGTTATGACTTGGTTTACGTCCGAAACATCTAGAAATAAAAATTCGGCTCTGGCAGCTGGATTTCTGGTAAGTAAACGCAATAAATTTACCTTTCTGCGCAATTCTAAAGATATTTTTTTGTTTGTTCCTTTTTCATGCACAGTTCTTCACAGGGTGGTGGATAATAATCGATGCAATGTCTGGAGATGGACAGCATCAGATCACGACAGGACATGTTTTTATAGGCATTTTTGGTACCATTAGCTTCTGCATGATAAATACAGTTAAAGACGAACATGTAAGTATATATATTTACTATATTCACTTCTTTATAAGCAATACAAAGAAAATGAGTCATTTTCTATGATACTCAAAGAAAGGTAAAAGCAGTTCTATAGAAGGAAGCAACTGTTACGCTTTAAGGTATATAGTGTATACTTGATCGGTATCTGCAGCGGCAGATAAAACGATATAGCTATGTACGCTTATGAGGCTTTTCTGGCCTTTTACAATTATAGGCTACAGTTGATCTAACAATATTCATCTGTTTGAACGCGTTTAGTTCAAATACTACAAGAGCTGGAGCTCTGAAATCTGGTATGTAGCTGCTGCTATACCATTGGCAGCTAAGGGTTGTATCAAAAATTATATACATCTTTCCCCCTTTCTTTAAACTCGAAAAAAAAAGGCACAATTAAAAGTACCCTACATTTTAGAATGATTTTCTAATAAACCCAGCAATAATAGTTATGGAGTATTTGCTATTCGAACTTTTTCTGCTACAGAATTTATAACAGGATAAAGAAACTTAGTTATTTTGTTGGTTCTTTTTCTTTCATAGATTTCAGAAGATAATACATCGGAGTCGGGTGCGAGAATCGCCAAAATTTTCCTACTCATTGGCTTTGTAATTGGATTTGCATCAATTATAGCCGCCATTTGGGTAATGGTTGATGATTTCATAAATAATGGTAAGGAATTTAAAGTTAGTTTCAAAAGTAAACTAAACTAATCATGAAATATCTCTTACTATACGCAGATAAAAAGGATACAAGTCTGGGCGTGGCGCTGTTACTCCAAAATGTTTTTATACTATTGGGCAGTTTGGTATATAAATTCGGACGCAACGAGGAGGAGTGGAACGACTAAATGCACGATATTCCTTTCCGAAGGAACTGTGAGCTGCTCTTAGTAATTATCTATAATTAAACTCCACAAATACATACGCATATACATGTATTATCATAGACCACAAAAAAAGATTGCGAGTTTGAAAGCGTCCGTTTATTTCCAGCGTCATTGCATTAAGCGTTTTAACACTTAAAACAAATAATCTCATTTTAAAATAATATTAAACGACGACTCACGCGCATTCAATTTAAAGTGTATTTTATTGCAGGCGCGCAAAGCATTAGGCCAACGATAATTAAGGCAGGCCAAAGCCTTTTTTCGCTTTGCTGAGCATATCTATAAGAATAATCATTTTAGATAGTCGCTATAAACTACGGTCAAACTTCTCTATAATGAACTTGATGTTAACTTCTAGACTGCTTCCTTTTTACTTTACAACCTCCGAACTAAAGGATCCACTTTGTGGCTTCTCCGGATACGGATTAGTTTAATTATTTACTCCAGTTCAGTCCGAATCAGAAAAATCTATTTTCGCGTTTAATCTATTTACAATTTTGTATTTCACATTCAGAAAAACAAATATTTTTAAAACCAATTAGTATAGAGTATAAATCGTTACAGAGAAGTTCGTTAGAGCGAAGTTTGACTATATCTAATCACGTAGATCATACGCGTCAATAGGACACTCGTTTTCGTTTTGAAGGCACCACTGTGGTTGCAGTGCTTCAGCGCCCAGGCCATTTTCCACGAGGCGTTCCCTGTGCAACAGAAGACGTCCCTCTGCCTGCTTCCAGCTCTCAGTTGGATCGGACCAAAGACGTTCCGCCAAGGCGCTAGCACGTGGCCAAAAACGATTATCTAGCGTATATTCATCGATTTGTTCCGACCAAATGGCAGCTTCAGCGCCCAGGACATGATGTGGATAATCTCCACCGATTTTGGTCAAATTATTCTGATAGACCTTTTGCCAGCCAATGTAGGGAGAGCACCAGTTATTGCCATCATTTACCCAGCCAGCACCGCCACAATCAAAGTAGAGGGCATCATAGTTGGAAACAATAACACGGAATCCGCGTTTCAATATCTTCTTGATGACCGCGTCGGTGCCCTTTGTCCATATTTGTATTATATAACGTTGTGGATCCAAATAGTCATCAATGTAGGGCTCCTCGGTGAGCGTGCTGGTCCACAGAACAATCGGAAGCTGCGTTCCATTGCTCACAAGATCCACCCGGTTGAGCGCCTCTGTCTGATAATGGCCCCACAAACGCATAAAGTCCGCCTCGTTTAGACCCCAACCCCGCTCAATCATCCAATTCCTGATTATTTCGCTGCTGTTCCAGCAGGACATAGAAACTTCATCTCCACCCATGTGAAACACATCTGGATCGAAGAGCGAGATCATATCACTGAAAATATCCTGCAACACATTATACATATCGTTCACTGTGGGATCCAGCTGTCCGCAGGGTGGTTCCACGCAGAACTTATTCCAGGGCTGCGCATTAAAGCAAGCCGTCATATTCTTATGCTGCCAGCCCTCGCCCACATGGGCGGGACTATCAAATTCAGGCATCACCCGTATACCCCGCACTTTTCCATACTCCACTATGTCCTGTATATCCTTGTGACTGTACACCTTGCTGGGCGTATACGCGCCCAGCTTGGAAAGTTCCGGTCGTTTGCTTACCTCCATTGGGAAGCTATGCGAGTCCGTGATGTGCCAGTGGAAGGTATTTAGCTTGACCATAGCCATGCCATCTGGAATGAAAGAGAATATGAGATATGGGAAAGAGTTTAGGTGCCCTAGTCGGGAACGCTCGATTGGAAGATGCTCGGTAAACAACCGACATCAACTTGCTTTTTGCTCAACACATACCCAATGTTCTCTTGATGGATTTCACGGAGTAATAATTCCTGGATGTATCCAACAATAGACCACGCCATTTGTAGACGGGCGCATCACTGATGGAGGCATTGCCCACAACTTGAACCTCACGTCGAATATCATCATAGACAATCAGTTGACTGAGTGATTCCAAGCCGTGACGTGCACCAAAGAAATTCTCCGCAGTGATATTTGCCGTCACCCCGTCCGAAGTCGAGGTAATGTTAAGAACATAACTTTCATCCGTTTCCAAAGTTAGCCGCCTGGTCACAACATCATCCGGCGCATTGATAACAATAGATAGTTGATATCCACCCTTTTTCAGTACTTTTTTATTTGGTATCTTGGCGTTGAGCAGATCCATCCATCTATTCTCTGCGGACTTCCACACTTTATCCTTTTTATCTGTGGCAGGCACTTGGAATTCAATGGATGAAATGTCCACCTGCTTCATCATCTGCTCCACAAACACAACTCCTGTGGGCTTGGGCCACAGTGTTCCAATATTATTGCCACAGAAGAGCCTGCAGACAGGTAGACTAATTGCCTTGTTGAAGTTCAGCTCGCTCAGCTCCACCTTACGACAATGGCCAGTCTGGCATTCATAGCCATAAACCAAACTGCAAGAAACGTAAGGGAAACATTTAAGAAAAACTACTTTGATGCCTGAAGGGATCCAGTTTGGTTTCAGCTTCAGGTTTGTATTGAAATCGGCTCTTAGAAACTGTTAAAAAATTTTATTTCAGTGCTTTGAAATTAGTATTTAAATCATGGAACCATTCCAAGAGAAGTAATGGAAGAATTTATTCAGTCTCTTCAGAACAACAATTATTAAATTCCTATTTGATGCTTGGCAAAAATTATAATACAGGTTACGGTAAATTAATACTGGTTTTCGGAACGGTATTCCATTTAGTTTTGTTTAAGCGAATTTACGGTCGTTAAACTCGAAACAAAAGAAAACACACAGAGCAAGAATCATGAAAGGTAAGATCGAACTTGTAAGTTTTACTAAGATTTTTTAAGGAACAACAAAAAATGGCAGCTATATGATATAGACGTCCGATCCGGCCGGTTGCGTCTTAAGATGTTGTTGCCTTGCGGACATGGCAATAGTAGCTCATCTTATTAACCTGGTCCATAAAAGATAATTGCTTTATGATGTCGGAAGAACCGCCTTCAAGGCATAAAAAGGTGATCTTTTGCCCTCTTTGCCTGCTCTGAAGATCAGGTGATAAATGTGTTAAGACGTGAAATTGTGTAGTGTATTTAATTAATAACAATTAGCAATTGTATAAGTTACAACTGTTTAATTGCCATTTTACTTTATCTTGATTAAGAAACGAAATTGCACTGCATCATCATTAGGTTCGACTTACTCAGCTCCTAGCGCTGCTCCAGGTGCTGGCGCATAGCCAAAGGCCAGCAGCACAGCGAAGGCCACCACTGCAAGCGGCGACGTGTAATTCATTTTTTCTCTTGACGCCGCGAGAGAGAAATTAACTATAAAAACGCACAGGGAATAAGTTAAAAACAAAACGGGTTTCACTCGTAATAATAGCCCCCAGTTCCCCCAGTCAAATAATATATGTATGGAAAATATAACCTGAGTCGTGGGCTCTTCATCGCCAACTGACGCCTTGTTTTGCTTCGCGGCCAATTTATCGGCTCGGCAACACTTAACATCGATTGCGATTACTCACAAACACACACAACGCACAGAGGCACACAGGCATATATATGTATTTATGTGTGAGTATATATGTATGTACGTATACCGTTACGCCTTGTTATGTCGAGCGAAGGCAAAAAGATTACATACATTTGCTTTTAACTATCGTTCTTGTTCGTTCAAGAGTCGTATTTATAAATATTGAAAACAAAAACCACTAGAAGATAGCAAAAATGGCTCGTAAATCTTAGCGAAAGCTGTGTAAAGCACAAAAAAACTTTTCCTTTTTAACTACTGATTCAGGTTCTTCCTAATCAATTTATTATTCATCATAATCTATCAATAAATTCTCAATATTTGATTGGCCTCCAAGTGCAATTTCATTGAGTAAGCATCAGTGAAAATACACAATACAGAAGCGTTCCGTTCCAAAGGTAATCTGAAGTTAATTAGAGAACTTAACAATAAAGCACTCTTGATGAGCCTTTCAAGCTCTGGAAGAAAGTTTCCTTATACAACAATAATTATCCCATACTACCCAAAGAGGGAAAAAGTTAATGCAATAACCAAGATACTCGGTTAATCGTATTAACTCAACATGTATATATATATATATATATATATGCTTCATATATTAGAAATGTTTTCTTCAATACATGCCAGAATTATAAGGTTATAAATATTTTCAAAATTTGGCATTAAAAACAGACAGGTAATACAACTTATTAAGATACTTTAATGTATAGCTTTTGGAACATATTGTTTATGGGGTAATTCTAAGTGGGATTAGCGCCTTTCAGGGTTAAAGTATTGTCTTCGTAGGTCTCCAAAACATCAGCCAAATGCTCGTTGTCTCTGGGTTTTTTGAACTGTCGCTTTTTGTTTGCTGCCTTCTTGCGTTTAGGTACTGGCTTTTTAAGACCATGATCTTGCATGGAACGTATGCCTGTAATTAAAAAGAAAACAATGATATAGAATACTTTGATATATATACGTTGATGTATATTGGTTATCACCTTGTTTCTCGAGGTATTCATCGATTTTGGCATCGTCCATGGCATCTACGGTGGCAGAGCGCCAAAGTTTTTGAAATTCATCATCGACCTTTAAGAAATATTATATATTACAATATATTAATTATTAATGGGATATATAAAGGTAAATGCGAGCTTACTGCAAAATTGGCGGTTCTATCGTTATAGAACAATATCTTTTTCTTATCAATGGGACGTATTATAAACAAAATTTCAGCTGCGCGGTTTTTCAAAACCTTTTCACAATGGGGCAGAGATTCTTGTACATCCTCGAGCAATATGCCGCCAAGTCCCTTTAAATCGTGTTGTTTCAGCAATCTCATCAAGGTTTTGCCATCTTTTATTTTATAGACAGGTTTAAAGCTAAATTTCGTGCCATCAGGCGTAACATCAATCTTGGGATTATTGTTCAGAGCCTCACCAGACAGCCACTGCAATTAATCAGATAATTACTCCTGTTTTTTTGAAACTACATATTTTATAGCCTTACGCTTTTCACCGATTGTCCAATATCTAGCTGATTGGTTTCATCTAGAATTTCTTCAATGGTCAAGGGATGATCATCGCCATCCTGATGACGGGTTCTCATAAATTTCACTATTTTAGCGAGAACGCCAAAACGATACTGGGAGCTACCCGACATGGTTTTGTATCTAGCGGAAGGAGCATATTTGTTGACAGGATCCACTCTTGCAGTTATCTTTTACTTACGTGGATGAGTCCAGTTTTGGCGCCGTGTGTGGTCGCATTTTCTTCTGGGCGTCATCTCGGTTCGGTGGAGGTGGTGCCCTTTCCGTTGCCTTTTTCTTTTCAACGCTTTAAATAAAAACAAAAATACCTGCAGAACTAGGATTCCAAATAGAAAATTAGTTAACTTACGTTGGCGTCGCCATGGCCCGTTTTTTGAACGCTTCGCGTTCGCGCAGCAACGCTGGATCCATTTTGCTAATATTTTTTTCCCCTCCGAATCAGAAAATATAAATATTTTAATCAATTGACAAAACCCAAACAAAACTTTGTCGTGTTTTACGACTGAACAAACAGCTGTCAAGTGCGTTTTCAGGGGTGCAAGCTAAGTTTAATTTCAATTATCGACTAATGCGGTCGAGGGCTGCTAAAACACTCATATGTTATCGATAACGATAGACTAGTTGCGATAACGATTGCATTAAGTTGAGCGCGGAATATATTTTAAAATACAAATTTATATATAAAATAAAACGAAATATGTACTGCTTAAATGCACCTCCACGATGATGACGGGACGAGATAAATTATTTTAAATTCAAAGATGTATTTTGTAACTCATAAATGCCTTTTGTACCTACCATGCAAAGCACCAGGCGAATAGAAACCAGCAGCAGGTGAAAAAATGTTAATTAACGTGGCACTGTTAACTAACAATGGCACTTAACATTTGCACTGTTAACATAACATTAATGAGCTGGCAGCAAAATTAAAAAAATCAGCAGCTGGGGCAGCTAAACATCGAGTATTGATGGCCGGGATACCAGGCGAACAGAAACCAGCAGCAAGCTGACAAAAATTTAAATTTTACCGACCCGCCCTCAAAGTATGCAATCCAATAAATATTGTCAGTTAAATGTTTGAATATTGCCGCCGTTGCTTGAATTTTAAATCTGATATCAAAAAGGTCATAACTTCCGTAAATCCTTACGGATTTTGATGCGACTACCCGCGTTCTACTCGTAAGGACCAACTCTATCGATTGGCATTCAAGGATATAGGGGTCATCTAAGGATCATCGACTTGAAAATTTTCAGTGGAGATGCGCGAGAAATCGATCCAAAAACACAAAATGCAGGATAACTCGAGAACTACAAGGACGATTCGAATGTCCTTTGGTCAGTCGATAGCCCTTTTGAATACTTACCGTTTGAGACAGGATTCGTCAGGATCCGCAAGGACACTCCCGAGTTATAGCTATTTTTCTGTATACAGAAAAGTCATTTTTTCCCAGCTCCCTGAAGGACTTTCGTCCTTTTTATTACATATTATTATCTGTCAGGACAGGTCCTATCTGGTGGCCAAAGGACATCTCGATAGTCCTTCAAATGGCTGAGTTATAGGCGATTTTCCATTTTCAGGACAATTTTCCTATGCTACCCCCTTGGAAACTTTTTAAGTGCATTTTTTGATATAAAAATAGCTGTAACTTGGCCAAATCCTGGCGCATTTGACCAGGACCTGTTTTGTTAGAATTATAAGGACCATATCTATCGATTGGCGTTCAAGGATATAGGGGTCATCTAAGGATCATCGAATTGCAATATTTCAGATGCGCAGGAAAACAGGCGAAAACACATAAAAAACAGGTTAGCTAGAAAGCTGTAAGGACGATTCGAATGTCCTTTGGCCGGTCGATAGCCCGTTAGAATCCGCAAGGACATGGCCAAGTTATAGCCAGATTTCTGATTACAAAAGTCTTTCTTTCTCAGTTCCCAAAAGGATATTCATCCTTCTTGTTACGTATTCTGATCTAACCGGATACGGAGAATCTGGTGGCCAAAGGACATCTTTCTAGTCTTCAGGCTATGTTCGCAAATGTATAAAAAGACAATTTGTATTTGGTAATTTCGTTTATTTTTATCGCTTTAT
The DNA here is from genome assembly GCA_018150835.1 of Drosophila repletoides. NCBI lineage: Eukaryota > Metazoa > Arthropoda > Insecta > Diptera > Drosophilidae > Drosophila > Drosophila repletoides. The sequence continues at coordinate 20,056,651 of JAECWQ010000031.1, read as the reverse complement.
AGGCTTTACATAATAGGGTTGTAATTTATTTAATTATGTCATAATCGAGTGGATAATTTTCTCTTTTGTTAATATATATATATATCTTATCTTTGTCGGAATACGTTAGTAAATTGTACAAAGAGAGTTCTGTTATAGTATATAGTTTCTTGAGTTTCTTTTTTTTCTTTTTCGGGTAATGTTAACTGCGATAGATTCGATTCGATAGTCCCGTAAGTGGTTGGTGTTTTGCAATCATTTATATATGTGGTTTATCGTTGGCTCCGTTCCGTTCCGTTTAGGTCTGGTCAATATAATTGTACAGTTTATTGGTTGGTTGGTTTGGTTGTGGTAATTCTTGTTTCCGTTTTCCGTGTCTGTTTCACTCTGTGTGAGATTATGGTTCTGGTTCTGGTTGTGGTACAGGTTCTGGTTCTGGTTCTGGTTCACGTTCTGGTTGATTCCGTAGTGTTTTTTTGGGCGGTTGAACTGTCAGTTGAACTGTTTAATTGAACTGTTTTGATTTTTTGTTTTAGTTTTTGTTTTTGTTTTTGTTTTTGTTTTTGTTTTTGTTTTTGTTTTTGTTTTTGTTTTTGTTTTTGTTTTATTTTGTTTCAAAGTAAACTACTCGTACATAATGTTCTCTGTTAAGTACAATGTTGTCAGTGGGTCTGTGGAAATAGAAAGATAAAAATTGTTTTGCTTATTATGTTCGTAGTCGATATATGATGGCAGCATCGTCAATTTGCAGTACAAATCTGTAGTAGTAATCTAATCTGTTATACAGCAGTCTCATCATCTATTTTGAATTACAATTAATATGTAGTAAGCATCACTTTTAGATTTTACACTAAGGTACATACGTATTACTGACAAACTTACCTCAGAGCTGGCGATATCAACGCTTTAATTCCAACTATGGCTACATTATTTTTATAATAGATACACTGGATCAGTATTAAAACCGATTACTTACCACTTAATTCCGTCGTAAGCGCTTCCTGCCGCTATCATCGCCATCAGAACCGCTCCGTTCCTCAGCCTCCATAACCTAAACGAGATAGATGGGAAGAAATATATCTTTAATCCTTTCTTCTCTGTTTCAATCTATCGTTCGAATTCGTACCTTTATTTTGGTACCACATATTTCGGCACCATTTAAGACACCAATCGCTTTAATGGCACTGTCACGTTCTGAGTACTTTACATATCCACAATTCTTATTTGGCAACAGATACACATCGATAAGTCCCTTCCAGCAGGAGAATATGTTTTTCAGTATTGAGTGGGGCAGATTCTAAAAGATCAAAAATCACATAAATAAAAGAAAATTACAGAAATCATTTTGCGTCGCCTACCGCTGATAGTACAATGAAGAGCCTCTGGGCTACTTGAGCATCCGGCGAGGCGAGAGGCTGTGTTGGTGGCAAAGGCACATTGCAAATGGCATCCTTTTTGGTGCGTTCTGAAACAAAAGTTTAATGTAATGAGATATATATATATAAAATATACTGTGTGTGTTGCTTACTGTCAATAAACGAAGTGTCCATACGAGCTGAACTCATGCCGTTTACTTTAACAATTATACGCTCACCCATCGGATATTCCAGGCCATGCAGTTTATCCCTGTAGAAATAAGAAATGCTTTAGTAAATTGCTGGATTGAATTAAACATTTAGTTATTTTACTTGGCATAAATAGCAGCTTCAGGATTATCATAGACGACCACAGCTTCGTTGGTGCGTGGGCCATCTGAAAGTGTTTCGATTGGATTCAAGGCAAGGTATTTAAAATGATTTTAAAAATCCTTTCTACTTACGTTCCCGCATAATTTGGCAGTAGTCGAGACCGGGAATAATATCAAATAGACGCCAAAGCTGATCCTGATTGACGCAATTACTGACTGTAACCTCTAAACATGTAGGCTGAGGGACGGGCACATTTTGCATGCGTAGAAAAGCAGACATGTCGCTATTAACCGATGTGTTCCAATCGTTATTAAAGCCTCCACCACTGCCTCCTCCACTGCTGCCACCACCACTGCCTCCATTGTAGCTGGAGCCACCGCGTCCCGAACTGTAAACGGGACTATCATCGGCAAGCCGTCCATACTGATCCCTTTGTGTTCGTGTCGAGCCTTTTGGCTCGGCAAATACTGCCTTGTACTTGGCCGAACAATTCTCAAATGCCACAGCCGCATAATAGAATCTTAAATAGTATTGGGACAGAAAAATATCGATTCAAAAATACACAACAAAATTTACAGACAAGGTTTTATGTTTCTAACTTACTTTGTGAATCGCACATAGCCAAATCCCTTTGGGTTTCCGTTGTTCTTCTCCCTGACAATGGTCACATTTTCCACTTCGCCCCACTGTGCAAACTCATCGCGTATATCATCCTCTGTGGCGGTCTTTGGAATTACAATAAAAAGTCGTACATACTTTTCCTGTTCATTTTCCGATTTATTTGAACCTTGATTACGACTGCAAATAAAATGAATAAGAGGGAGAGAGAAATATATAAAAATGGCTGAGGTGAGCAAAAAATAATGACGGAGTGCAATCACTGCAGAAACTGAGTACAGTGCGTCAATTTCCGCTGAAAATAGCTACATTGTTAGTTATCTCAAATACAAGAGGTTAGATTTAGCTATAAAATGGCCGAACTGCCAACACTTAGCAGAAATAATGCCAGGTCACTTACTTAGCGGCAACCAGCACCTTTAGAGTTCTATCAGTTTTTCCAATAGTTTTCCCATTCATTTGCTCCTGTGCCTTAGCGGCATCTGAAGTCTTCGAAAATTTCACATAGGCGATTCCTTTGTTCTCCTGTGTGTGCTTATCCTTGACCACCCAAATGTCTTCGATTTCGCCGTAGGGGGAGAACGCTTCGCGAAAATCCTCTTCAGTGTGTGCTTTGTTGCATATGATGAAAAGTCGCGACATCGGAGGATCATCGTCATTCGAATAGTCCTGACCGCCGCCACGTCCTCCGCCGCGTGATTGAGAACGATAATCAGACATAGTTTAAAAGAAATTATTATTTTTTTTCTAGTTTGTTTTTTTTTTTTAATTCAGGCTAGACGCCGTATTACAAAATGGCAGAATAACCAAAGAAGTATTTGTGTATACTAATGTGAGCGAATAATCGATAGACCTATCGATTGTTGCCGGTTTTTTCCCCCTACTTTCCAGCACTGCTTTATTGCAAATTTGTTCTCCTGTGGTACCTTTTTGAAATGGCTTATAATTACGTATTTTTCAATTTAATATAATGCATAAAAAAGCTGAGCAGTATTTACTTATGCTAAAGTAAAATAATAATTGCTTGATCGATTGATGCCCGTGTATTTTTTTGCAATCAATTAATTGACTTTCCAACACTGATTTATTGCAAATTCGATAATAAACTAGGTAGACAAACAGATGCTCTACCTGCTGTATAGTTTGGCTACTGGCATATTTTGTTTATAAAAGGCGTTCTTCTAGATCAAATGACAAATCAAGGACGATTTCTAATGCTGATATTGGCTATAACGACCAATTTTAGGTTTGCTATTGGCGATTTTAATAAGATGTCTAGCAAATCGCATGTAGAGGATTTTGAGGGAGTAACTGCATTGTTCGAGGCTCTGACCGCATCACCACACGATGGTTATACATACGATTGGCGCGTGTTTTCATTTCCAACAGAACGCTATGATGAAATCGTTGAAGATAATGTAATACGAAATTGTACAGTATTATATCTCGATCAGTGCACTTCGTGGAATAAATGCAGACAAACTTGTCAAAAGACGGGAGCTGCCAGCTATAGGTGGTTTCATGACGGCTGTTGCGAATGTGTTGGTAGACACTGTTTGGGCTATGGCATAAACGAAAGCCGTTGCAGCCTGTGCCCCGAACCTGGTTGCGATGCTGACGATTTGGATTAATTTAAATATATATTACTTATAATTAGAATAGTTAGAATACTTTAATAAAATATATAAGAAATAAAATATTAAAAGACTTATAAATGGGTACAAAATAACTAGCCACAGATTGCTCGACAGCTGTTGAGAGTTTGCTGGTAGGCACTGCTTGCATCTTGTTTATCGATAAGCGATAACCAAATTATTGCTGAGCGCTGTATCTCTATAGCTCACATCACTATTACCTGTCAACTCCACGTTGTTTTGGGTCGCAGCGTTATTAAGAAATTCTTAAATTTAAATTAATACTAAAACGCTAAAGATGGGTCGCAAATTCCAAAAGAAAAAGAAAATTGAGCAGCTGGAAATAGTGCCGTTGGATGAGAATCCGGCTCTCCCAGCACAAAGAGCCTCAGATGAGGTCGTTCCCCGCAAGGTAAATTCGTGTACAGTGGTACTCATTGTGAACTTACGCAGCAAAATTTACTGTGGTATTTTTGTTCTTATTTATTTTTTAGGACAAATGGATAAACAAACAACGTGTTTTGGTGTTTGCGGCACGTGGTATAAGCCATCGCGACAGACATTTGATGCGTGATATAAAAACTCTAATGCCGCATCATCGTGCGGAATCGAAGATGGAGCGTTCCAAGACTCTGTCCGTTATTAATGAAATGTCAGAAATGAAGCATTGTAATAAGGCGATGCTGTTTGAGGGGCGCCGAAAAAGGGATTTATATATGTGGGTCTCAAACACGTTGGGCTCCACAGGTCCTTCTGCCAAATTTCTTATAGAGAATATACACACCATGGCAGAGCTAAAGCTGACAGGAAATTGTTTAAGAGGCTCACGTCCATTGCTTTCGTTTGATGCTAAATTCGACGAGTTACCCCATTTAAAACTACTAAAAGAGCTCTTTGTACAAACCTTTTCGGTGCCCAATCAACATCCCAAGAGCCAGCCGTTTGTTGATCATGTTTATACCTTTACCTACCTGGATAATCGCATTTGGTTCCGGAATTTCCAGATACTATCCGAGGACGGTGGCCTTTCTGAGGTTGGTCCTCGCTATGTCATGAATCCTGTTAAGATCTTTGATGGTTCATTTACGGGCAAGACTATCTGGGAGAATCCAGATTATGTGAGTCCATCCAAGCAGCGCCAGTTGCTCAAGAAGGCTGCCAAGGATAAATATGTTAATCGCGTTGAACAGAAGGTACAACATGAAGCTACCCTACCGGTCAATGCTTACGAGGGTATTGAGAATGAGGAACTCTTTGATGATGACGATCCGCTTGAAACAGCTAAGCTGCTGTCCGTAAAAGCCAAAAAGAAGGCAGCGGAGAAGAAAACACCCAAAACGGATTTGACCAAAAAAATTAAGGATAAACAAATGAAGGCCGTGCAGCAGGTCATTGAGCAGCGAAAGGCGAAAGTAAAACGTATAAAAAAAGTTTAATGTTTTTTATTTATATTTAATAAATACATACATAAATACATATAAAAATGAATACGTTAAATAAATACAAATACAATTGTGCATTTGCCTCGATTTGATTACACTAGTTAACAGAACATTTCCGTTAGACCGTTGATCCGAAATTACAACCTGGGACGAAGTTTGCAATTAGCTTTCTACTTTTGTACTTGACTTTCGGACTTAGCATACAATTTTACATTGCAATCAACTATTATCAGCTTAAGATTTTTGTTAACTAGTGTAATTATTACAATATATATTATGAAAATTACTTTTCACTACTTTTTTTGTACGTTTTGTTGAGTTATTTGTTCACACGGAGGGTTTCTGCATTTCGTTATGAGTTTCTTTTTTCTTTTCTTGGAATATTATGGATAGAGAAAAGCGTCTTTATAGCTTTATAGAACTTACTCCGCCATTGGGGAGACTTCGGCGTCGGTCGGAGGCAGTCGCGTAATGCTAAAGGGTTGCTTGTTAATGGGCATCATTTCGACCACTTGAATAGGTGGCTCTTCGCCAGGCTGTAGCGGCTCTTCGCCCACAAGTTTGGCCAGATTACTCTGAGCCCAGCGTCCAGCACGTCCATTAATTGTTTTATCTTCGCACACGCACAGGAAGAGTGTATCCACAACCATCTGGAACAAAAGTTTCTTTTAATTATGATACTACAAAACTAACTTAAAGGCAACAAACCTCAAAGAGTGAGAGTATAATGTGGGCAATAAAGAAAGAGAATATTATAATCAATATGACGGGAGCCATATAGAAGTTTAGGCCAGGCTTATCTTTCAGCATAAAGATACCAATCAAACCGGACAGAGCGGCCACTACAACTTTGCCCAGGAAAAGTATAAAATCGCCAATACTATTTATTGTGGCCACTTGCAAGACGTTGGTAGCCATAGCGTTCCAGGCCTGAAATATAGAAATTTTTTTTTTAAAAATGTCGATATCTAATGATAACGATTTAGAAGGCTTACAATTCCTGCAGCTGGACAGAAATTAATGGATTCAATGGCCACCACAGTGTAGGCATTGTGATTAAGGAAACGTATAAACTTCTCAAGCAGCCAAAAACCGCAAATGCAGCACTTCAAGCAGCAGGCAGCGCATTCAGAGCCCTTATCCTCGCCTTTCTTTAATCTAAAAAGAAAGGAAAATGAGTAATGAATGTAAAAGCTAAGGTGGAAGAAACTGTGGTAAACACTTACTTGGCATACAGATAGGTCAATATGAGACGCGGTATTTTAAATATTGTTATGACAAACGATCCCTTGGCCACGGTACCCAAATGATATTTTATCAATTTACCAATTGCATACCAAGTTGGCGTCGTGGTCGGCTTTCCAAAGTACCAAAAGGCAACAGCGGCGGCCAAGGCGAATTGCTGGCAGGCAAAAATGAATTCAACTGTCCAAATGAGACCCACTACATAGATCCAAAACATGCTGCGTAGTGCACCGGCGTCCGCATACTCTATACGAGCGATGGCTAGTGAACGTAATAAAATGAGTTAATCATTATCATAGTCAAGGTATACGAATCAGAGAGAATTACTATAACAAAACCGACTATTCTATATACAAGTTCTATAATACATATATATATATATAAAAAGATTTAAAAAAACATCGAGGAATTTTGTTATGTTAGTGTATATACATGATATAAATCGATGAAAACAGCAAAACACATTAGCATGAAAGGCGATTCATTTGTTACTTACATTATTCAGAAAACCACAGTTTTTTAATTATAAAATATAAATACAAATATAAAATAGAGTTAATATGATTGAAGTATTCCTGTTTAAGGCTGATATTGCAATGACCAATGAATAGCTGATCATTTAGAGGCCAGCAGAGCTATAGGGTATATTATTTACGCTCTGGACTCTTAAAAATCCCCGCTCAAGAAGTAGTTAGCGCGTTTTAGACTATTATTTCTAGCTATTCTTATTACCAGGTTTATTCCGAATTCTAACTCGCAATTGGAGTTCGGAATAAGCTGATTATTTATATATATCACTTGGCTATTGCTTACTTCTTTCATCCGTGCCAGCAGATGTTTGATTCAGCAGCAAAGCAGCATTGGCTGGCAGCATCGGTTGTCCTACTGGGTTATGGAAAGGCGCAATGGGGCTCTGGTCGGGTGTAGTGGCGGTAACAAGACATATGACGACAACAACCCAGAATGAGAGAAATGCTATGAGCACTACAAATGCTAGCAATGGAGCTATTAACAGCCCAGGCAAATTCATCATGCAAACGCCTGCCTCCTCGAACAGAGCCGACAAGCCAGATAATTTGTTTTTAAGGAAGTAAATGATGACGAGAAGTATTATCTGCAATATTCACAAAAAATAACTCGTTTAGGAATAAACCCCGCACAGGTATTATTTAAAATTTTACCATGGTTATAGTAGCTATTATGGCCAGAGTAAAGACAGCATCCTGATTCCGCAAGAACTCCTCCAGCTGGGAATATTGTGTGTTTGGAGCCTTGTGGCGAATGCTATAGTAGGCGTACCACAGAGCAGCAGCTAAGCCAACGCTGGCCACAATAACCAGGACACATATAAGCCAGGATACCAAGCGGGAGAGCCAATGCATCATGGTTACCAAAACAATGGAAATGACTGCATAAAAAAATGTAAGTTAATCATCAAATTCTTATATTAGTGAAGCGATTATAATTTACGTAATGAAATCCCACAGACAGCCGCAATAATATGCCAAGTGGAGTAAATGTCGCCCAGAAACTGTTGCGCCACATCCCAATTGTTGAGCATATTGACCACTTCCTGGCTGGACTGTTTGGGAACGCAGCGATGCAGCACAGGTGAACTAAATACAATTAATAAATCGAAGTTTAAATAAATCCCAATAATGATAAATATATATAAATACCTCTCGTAGACTGGAAAAGGGGGGCACGGACCGAGCGTATTGAATGTTTTATCATCTTTACTTAGCTTATCCAGTTGTGCCATATTATAATTATATTTGCAGAACTGAGCGCCAGTTTCCGTATAATATTGCAGCAGTTCCTTGGGCTGAGTCAGTGTGCGCTGCGGGCAGCTTTTGACGCAGATTTTCAGAGATTTCTTAAGTTCCTTTACATCGAAGTAGAAGAGCTCCGGTTTATCTATAGTATTCATACCGGATAGAGGAAAGTTCTGAAAGCGTTCATTGTGCTTAACACCACAGGTATTGCCAAAGGAATCGTAGCCATTGATTAGACGCAGGGGATTGCCGAAAACAAAAGAAAATATCGCAATGACAATCTGCAAGAGAATCAGAATATATGTATATTATTAATAAGATATAATCAGATGACCTAATCTGTAGGTTTAACAGAGGCGTACGCAATGGGAATGGAAATGGAATGTTCGATTGCCCGATTCAAGCTAAATTGTTTTAAGAAGGGGTCGTCTTGCAACGCTGTCAATATGATAGATGATATTAATATATTACTTTTTTATACTTTTACAAATTTCTCTCAAAATCACCCTCCTATAACATATCTTATAGCCGCCTCTGATATCTTTTTAACACAACTATACTTATATGCTACTGTTTAAGTGCAAACGCCCACGCTTCCGCTGCTGTCATGCTAAGAGCCACTGTTACTCATAATATTCGTATGCAGAGCATGGCAAATTGTCTCTTGACATGGGAATAGCGTGTCCATAGATATTATTTTTGAATAGGTCCCTATCCACACATATACACATATCAAAATATTTCCATTTCTAGCAAAAAAAAAAGGTAGAGCTCCGTTTAAGCCCTTATTATTCAATGCGGTAAGCTTTTCATTAGCAAAATTAGCAGCTGTAGTCGAGAATCTTTGACTAGCAGATACCCTGTAAGCGCCACGCCTAGTATTCTGATTAAATTTGGTACATATAAAGAAGATAAATAAGTAAATTTGCAAGCTAAAATTTAAAAATAAATGTATTTAGCTAATATGCTGATATATAATCTCTCAGACTCACTACAAATATAAAATATATACATTTAATAGGGTAGCTGCTTCTTTCCACCTGTTACATACGCTTGCACAAAATGAATACACCCTTTCTGAGACAATTTTCAATTGGTATAAAGTATTAGCAATTCTACCGCTCATATGATGGCGATGACGACACTCCCTCTCCTATTTCCCGTCCCCCATTCCCCTTGCTCCACATGCGGGTCAAAACACTTGCACACAAACACAATGAAAAATTTGATTAATCTCCGCAGCTTTCACTTTCTTACAGCTATTTATATGGATTTTTCTGAGTGAAGAAAGGTGGGCGTTATATCGCAGTGGAGCTATCTATATTCTTATGGTTAGAGTGCATCTATATTTATTTATTATCTTACCAAAAATAGCCAAAACAATATGTAAATAACAAGCCAAAATACGTCTGTGCAGGAGCGGTATTTCGGTCGACTTCTATTGTTTTGAGCCTCTCCCTCGCCGTCCTTGCTTTCAGCGCAGCCCATCGTTAATTCACTCTTTTTGTTATATTGTATTTAATTATTTGGCTTATTAATTATATTTGAGCAAATCCTTTCTTTTATTTGCTTCGTATTGTTCACAACCAAAACCGCGAATGTCTGCCAGGGATGCACAAACGCACGGGACGCGCAACAACACTTAGCGATGGACCAATCGCATTTTATATCGCTTTAGGAGAAGCTAGCCTATCGATATCATTGAATAAATCGATTGGCGACGGCTGAGCAATGCGCATGCGTACGTTAATTTAAAAACATTTATATGTGTTTGTAAGATCAAAAATTCATTTCCACTGTTGAGAATTCTAAAAATCAAGTGAAGAAATATAAATTTTCAAGCTAATTCTTCCATTGCTTACACGTAATTTATTAAAATATCGAGCTTATTCAATTATAAATAAATTTGATCGAGCTTTTTAAATTGTAAATTAACTTTTGACTAATAATTAACTTATTCTGTATAAATTTGTTATTTTAAAAAATTCTGTGAACATAGTTTCTACTGCAGCTGAAGCTAAAAGGAAAATGTTATTAATAAAAAAGCAAACAGAGTTGTTGTAGAAATTCGAAAGCTAAACATCATTTTCATCGTATACATAAGGAAAAAAAAACCTTAATAAATAATGTTTGGCAAAAGGGGGAACAATTTTGCCAAGCACTTACAGAAATTATCATTCCAAAATTGTTCGTATTTTTCGTGTGTGGGGAACAATTTTCGAACAAGATTTTGTATGCGCCCAGAACTAATACTAAGCAATATATTAACTTAATTGTTCTACTTATGAAATAATCCTTAGAAAGACGCATGCCTAATCCAGAACTCGTATGGATTATTATCCATATAACATTCTGGCTTATTATTTTTTAACTGTGACTTTGATGCCACCTTTGACGACTGCCTCCGCCGGAGGTTGACCAAATCTACGACTCTGATTTACATTGCTTTTACGGCGTATTGTGTTGGTTTTAGGTTTGCTGGAGACGGGTTCAATTTCGATCTGAGTTTGGCTGCTGCGCTGAGACTCTGGCTCGAATTCCTCTACAGTTGGTTTATAGGTTCGAATACCCGAATTTGATCGTACTGGCAGCAGTGTAACTAAACGGCTTGGACTTGGCTCTGTGGAAGTGGACTCGGCAAATTGGGAAGTCTTAAGGAGTTCCTCGTATTTCAGTGGATCTATTACTTCTACCTCCGCCTCGCCCACAACGGGTATTGCCGCTCCAAGCACCTCCGTAGAACCATCATCCATAAAGCTAGACATGGGCTTTATAAAGGGTTCGCGTTGTTGAAGTGGCAACTCTATAAAGTTCTTAACGCTTGATTCTAGCACGGGCAACTCTGTTGTAGTAGTAGTAGATATAACCTTCACCCTTGTCTCATTTCGCTGACTATGCTTCAGTTTGTTGTGGGAGAATGGCGGGAATTTCGTTGAAACACTTGGGGTTATGCCCAGCTTGGAGGCCAGAGTGTCAAAGATAAGGGATATATCCTGTATATTGCTGGCATTGTTAATCCTTGTTTTGATATCATGCAACGTAAAGTTCTCCGTCTTTTCAACATCCTCCGAAACCCAAGCTTGCAATGTCTTATTGAAGACCCTTCTCATATTACCACTGTATCCAAAGTTAAGTGGCGAGGAGCTATTAACAAACTCCCATTTAGAGTGAGAGGGGAAGAGATTGGAATCATCTAGCATGGTGGGTCGCTCGCTACTCGGACGTATTCGTGGTTTTTTCGTCGTCGAAGTGGAAGTCGTACGAGCCGGAGTAGTTGTCGGTGTTGCTGTTGTTGGTGTTGTCGTGGCTTCAAGCGCAGGAACGGGCGATGGCGTTGCGGAATTTCTTTGTAAGATCAGCTCCTTGAGGTTCAGGAAGTTGGGCTTTGACTTGGTAACAGCACTGGTTACTTGAGATTCCAATTCCGATTCGTCCTCGTCCGGCTCTATGCGTGACTCAATGGGTTCTGGTTCTGTCTCCGGCATGTTTGTGACGTTTTCTTCCTTCGGCAGCTTGAGCAGCTCCATGAAGAACTCGCCGATGGTATCAGCTAGCACGGAATTCTCTGTGGTTTTCAGGGCAGGCAATGCGGGCGCACTAGTAGGAACATTATCTACCTTAATCTTGATGGGTGTAGTGGAGCCAGTTACTGCTACTGTGGGTGAAGTGATATTCAATTTCGGAGTTGTAGTTTCTAAGTGCTGTACTTCCAATTTACTCTCGGCATTGGTAGAATTCTCCTGCTTCTTGGCTATGACACCGCCGCCAAGATGCTCAAATTTCTCATTGTTGCCGTCTATATTGAAATGGAGTTTATTTATGCCACCTAACGTGGGATTTATAGGCCTAAAGGGTGGTATAATTACATCATCGATCAGCGGCACAGGCAATGGATGTGGCTCAACTAGTGCACCACCCAAGCGTTCTATATTCTCCGTGCCGGGCAAAAAGACCGGACTGCCAAAGCTATGATAGAAAAGCATATCCTGATCCAGCTGACTGGGACTATCCAGCTTTCCGTCCGCCTTCCGCTTGGAGGCACCACCGATAAAACTACCCATGAAAGGATCCAGGGTTACGGTTACTGGTGGCATAGAAGCAGCTGGTGGCGTAGGATTATCAGCTATAAAAGGTAGCTCCAGTTCATCGATGCGGCGTTGTGGTATATGATTCATAGTGGTCGTTGTGGGGCCTCCCATCACAGGCAACGTCTTGGTGGGGAAAGCTGGTGGTGGTCCTGGCAAAAGCTCCGGCACCTCTCGATGTATGGGGCGCCAGGGCTGTGTGTCTAAGATGGGGAATGTGGTGAAGAGATTTGCATCCAGCTTGGGTACCACAACTGTGGGAGAGGGCGGCGCCACCGAGGGAAAAGTAAATGGCGTAGTTGTTGTTGTTCCTGGAGTGGTACTTGATAAAGGCGCCTTTGTGGTTGATGTTGCCTTTGTTGTTGTTGTTGTTGTAGTAGTTGTGCTTGGCTTGGGCGTTGTGGTTGTAGTTGAAGTTGAAGTTGTCGTTGTTGTTGTAGTTGTAGTTGTTGATGGAGTTGTTGTTGTGGTTGTTGTTGTTGATGGAGTTGTTGGGGTGGTGAAGGGCTTTGCTGTGGTCTTCAGTTTCCTTGTAGTCGTCTTGGTGGTTGTTCTCGTAGTTGTGGGAATTCTAGTGCTGCTTGTGGGGGTCTGAGGCGTAACTGTGGTTAATTTCTCAATGCTGGGCTTCTTGGGTTTGACGTGCAATGAGTAGGGCGTCACCGAGATGGTCTTGGGCGGCAGGCTACTACTTTGATAGGAGCGTGTGGGTGAAGCCTTCTTGCGTGCAATATCCGCATCTGTCTTCGTTATTTCGAAAGATCCTTCGAATGAGCCCTGAATGACAGGCGCGTTCTCCACATCAATATCAGGCTCATCATCCGGAGAATGAGGACGTACAGCTGGATTACGAGGTTTGGCAGTGCTTAAACCGGAAGCTTTGGTCTGCAATGGTGTTCCAGCTACAGCGCCCTTCTTCATGAGTCGTTTCTCCAGCTGTGTCTGGCTTGTAGGAACAGTTTGCTGCAAAGAATTGCCGGTCAACAACGAATCTGGCTGGAGCATGCCTAAGTACTTACCGCTTCTTTCAGTATAGCCGCAGAACGCACCACTTGCTCGTCCAGTATGCGCTTGATCTCTATAGATTCGGTGTCTAGTCGCAGCGATCGATAGAGTGATTTGTTAGCTGATGTTTCCAAGAATAGTGACTCCTTAATATACTCCTCCACGCTAAGTATATTTCTATAAAGAATATAGATTAAAGATTAAGGCTCTAAATAAGAAAGCACACTCTCTTACTGTGGCAGCTTGCGTACATCCAGAAAGACGCGAAAGGAGACTTTTATCAGCGGACCCTCCCCAAAGCCCCAAACATCGGTGCGAAGGGGCAGCAGATCATTATCTGTCAAAGCACGCTCCACAAACCTTTTATAAAACTCGATCTTTTGCTTATACGTGGTGGTATGGTTATACTTCAGACCCGTAGAGTAAAGATCGCCCTTTGCGATGCGGAAAGAGCCCTCAAAGCCAAATACAGCTGAAAGTGTGAGATTAATAATAAGCCAAGGGATAAAGGATAAACAATACTTACGATCCTCTAGCGTGGCCTTTATAGAACTAAAGTAGAAGGCTAAGCCTGCTATAGAGATGACTGCCAAGAGTACTATAAAGGCAGCAGTAGTCAGTATAATAGAGAAGGATCGATTCTTTGGATAGTGTGTATGGGTTTTCGTTGAGAACGTGGAAGGCGCAATATTTCGACCATCTCTCCAGATGCCCCAAGTATTATAGCCATACTGACTATTCAGGCTATGATCATTCGTATATGATGGCTGCTTATTCATATGGTAGTAAGCGCCCAGCTGGGAACGCCTTCCCAGCGTATTCTGGTAATTGTAGTCCGAGCTGTTCTGTAGATTTGAAACGATAAAATTCTATTAAACTGGGGGCTTTATTCTACGAATTAAAACCGTGTTAGTAAAGCGTGCCAAGTAGTCTAGTAAGTCGACCCTTTCGACACTTAATCGAAACTAATTAGATAATTATCCAAGACGCTTCGATTGAACAGCGAACAGCGAACAGCGAACAGCGACGTAGACTTTCTCAAAAGCCCCGCTAGATCTCTAGACACTTTCTACGCCAAAAAAAAATCTGTTAAATTTGGCTTTGGCTAATACCCTTTGTTCTTATCTTAAATTAGTTTCCTAGATCTGAGCAGCGTGAGATCCATAATCTACTTTTCATCCTATGTCAGCAAGCAAGCAACAGGAGTACGAAGCATTCGGCATTCGTGATTAGCGCTAATTTATTCCCAGGTGGAGTATACGCATTTAATTAGTCAGTCATTGCACTATGGAGAGTCTGGTAGTTGGATCATTTCCTGGGAACACTTAAACGTTGACTTTGGACTATTGCCAGAGTATTTGGGGGGCCTTTAACAGTCATTAGCTGCAGGGCATTTTATAGTCTCTCTTTCCAATTGCTCCGCTCTCTTTTCTTCTTTTCATTCTTGACAACCTGTTGTCGCAGCAACAGCTGTTTCTTTGGCCTGTCTTAGCCAAATTCTTATTAGTTGCTCTCCCTCTTTGCGCTCTCTTCTGACTGCTGACTGCTGACTGCTGAGTGCTAGGTACTGGGTATTGGGTTCTACGTTCTTCGCTACGGAGAAAGTCATTCACCTTTAGCTGCGAGAACAGCTTGAACTGTGGAACTCAGCTTGACTTAATGACTAACTTGGTTTCTGTCGTAGACTGAAGAAAAATGCTAACAAACAATTTACACAGCAATCTTACAGCCTAAGTAAATATCAATCTCAGTTTACTTAGGGCTCTCTCTCGTTCGATAAAAAGATCTTTTATTCTTCCTCTCTGTTCAGTGACTAACTTTTAACCTATATTTGTAGCCCAATCTCTTTTGGCTCTATCATGCAAATTGGCTAACAGAATTATTTATTCCAGAAGGTTTCCACTTACCATTTGCCGACATGTTTGGGTGCGATATATATCGCTGACTCCGGACAAGCTTTGGAAGTATTTCTTGGTGCCATAGACAGTATCCATGGTGGTTGAATTGATAGATTTGATCGTTGAATCGCTGTAGTTTTACGGACTATTTTAGTAGGTTCTATAAGGAGGAAAAAGGAAAAATTCTCTATTAGTGCTTCACTTTCGTTGAACCGTTGACTTTCTTTGAAGAGAGAAAAAACAAGCTAAACTTTTAGCTGATTGCTTCATCATTCTGTGCCAAGTCGACTAAAGCTTCCGGTGACCGAAAAACCGGCCAGTCCTGTTTTCACATCCTATTAAACAAACGAAAATTCTCACTTTTCGTGAGTAAAGTAAGAAACCAAAAAGAAAATGCAAAAGAACTGAGTGGAGGAAGAAAATTCAGCAACTTGTCAACCGGTTTACTTTGTGCCCAAAGACTGAAGTTCGTGTCTTCTTTTTGATTTAATAACTCTCCTATATCATATATCATAATTAATATATAGAACAATAAAGTGCGCTCAGTTGGACAGTGGAAAAAAGCGAAAGCTTTTTACCCAAAAAAATAATAATAAAAAACATCTACCTGAACCAAGTCTAATTAGAGAATTCCGACACTTTGCTGTGGCTGCGGCTGCGGCTCTGGCTCTGGCTCCGGCTCCAGCCCTGGCGCAGAGATACAAATTCGAAATAATTGTATGCTTTGGGGGTCTTTGGAATTTTCACTTCCCCACCCCGCCGCACAGCACTGTAGGGTCTCTAAGAGAGCTCTGGGAAAGACAACAAAATGCAGAACCAACAGCCCACAACAACGTCGAGTGACTTTACTAAGTACCCCAGGCAGAAGATCAGCCAAAGAAACCAGTTCTTCAGCAATGGTTATGGGCAGGGGAATGGGTATGGGAATGGGTATGGGTATGGGTATGGGTATGGGTATGGGTATGGGTATGACTTGGGATGCCTTGCCTGGCTGGGCAGGGTTATTGCTCGTGCCAGCATCATATACATACGTAGTATTTACCGGGCATAATGCCACTATATATAATCAAAGTTTACACACTCGCGCTCACAAATACCTAGAGAAACCTGTGTAAAAATAGTCTTTCAGTTGAATACCTGGGATGCCAAGCAAAGCAACAACAACAGCAACAGCAACAGAAGAAACATTAAAGATGGTTTTATGAGCTTTGAGCCCGAGACTCTGAAATGTCAAAAGTAAAAGTTCTGCCTCGGAATGCGTTGAGATGATCATTAACAAAGTTTTGGTCCCCAGACGCTCGAAATCTTTAGGTGAAACTAATTGTTTCATTTTAAAGATGCATATGAGATCTTCTTTTATGTTTTTTTTTGGGGTTCCATTCCGAAATTTAAACAAAAAAACCAATAGCAGAAGCTGCGAGTAATATATCTAAATATATATATATAAATATCCGACCATTGCTGGGGAATATGTAACTAATAAAGGCCTGAAGCAGTATCAGAATTGAAATCTGATTGGGTTGAGTAGTTGATAACATTCTGAAATTTAGTATAACGTTCAGTAGAGACGCAAATCTCCCAGAAGAGAAGGCGTCTAACACTAATTTAGCCATAATAATCTAATAGTTAGTAAATAAAACGGCAACTCTTTTCGTATTAGGCCAAATAAAAACAGAATTTGCATAATATTCGCTTGGAGGGAGCAGAGAAGCAGCAAAGCAGAAAAAGATTTAAGTACAACTCGTACGAGTACTCAGTTCAATTAGTGTTACGAGCACATGCGAATACCCATACAAATGCAGGCAGGCAGGCAGGCAGGCAGACAGACAGACAGACAGACAGACAGACAGGGAGACAGACGGAAAGAAAGAAAAAAAAAAACGCCTGACCGAGCCATAGGTTGACGTTGACCCAGTTGCGCAGTTGAGCCGAGAGCCAACAGCCAAGAGCCAACAGCCATCAGCCAATAGGCAGTAGCACTTGAGGTTCGAGGCCCCAAAACTGGAAACCTGACCATTTCTTTTGGAGAAAGAACAAATTGACTGATGTACGTTAAAAATAGCTGAAAAAAAGACTCAACACTCATTCGGCTCACTCACAATTTGGTGGCATTAAGACGTCGTCGTCGTCGTCTTCTGTCTTCTGTCTTCCGTCTTCTGTCTGCTGTCTTCTACGTGTTCGTCCACGCATAAGTTGATTAAATTTCTCGCATTAGCCGATTTTCTCCTATTGGTGAAATTGGTTTATTATTTTTTTTTTTGAGTGCATTGCGCGTAAACATAGAAATAATAAAAATCATAAATAAATAAAATCTTAAGACCCGAGAATGATTGATCAGAATTTACTTTTCACTATGCCAAATTTCTAATGGAAGCGGAAGCAACCTATTTCCCTCTCCAAAATGTTGAAAGAGGTTCGATTTGCAGGTGCTTTGAACCGGTGCAATTTACTGCAGATGATCCGAAGGCAGCGCTGGGACTCGAACCCCAACTGGAACCAGTTCCGCAATAAGTTTCTTGGATTGAATTCAATTGTAAAGTGGTCAGTTTCAGAGTTAAAATCTAAAGTTGTAATTTCTGATCCGATTCGAACCGATTACTAACCCGATTCACAGACGCAGAGAACTGGCAGCAACTGTACCAGAAGATAAAGGTAGTTGCTAGGTATTTCTGGGAAACGAAGCGAGAGTTTCGGGCATTAAAATGCGTCTGGTATTTCGATATTTCCAAAGAGATTATAATCAAGCACAGAGCTCCTCCAGAGAGCAGAGCTACATCCACTTTCAATAATAATGGCCCCAGCAAAGTGTCAGCCGAAGTCGAAGTCTGAGTCTGAGTCGGAGTCGGAGTCGGAGCTGGAGCTGAAGAAAGTGAAATGTGAACAACATTTGGTCATTTGGAAATGCTTATCAACAGAAAAGAAGAAGAAAAAACAGAAATAAAATCAAATAAAATAAAATAAAGAAAGAAAAAAGTCAGTCAGCAGCCAACAGTCAGCGAAATGGAAAGTTTATTTTAGAGCGCATCTCGTATATCTTAAAAAAGAAAAAAAAAAAAAGAAATAAACTTAAAACTAGAAGAGCGAAAATTGAATCATTCAAACAATGCAGCGCCGAGGTCCGAGCAGACATATCAAAATTTCCCATTTTTGAAAGTCTCTTTGCGAATTGTCATCTGGCGACATTCACCAAAGATTTCTTGTTATTTTATCGATGTCATAATTATTCCACTGATTTATTATTTACTTTTATTTTTAGTTTTATTTTTATTGTTTATTGTTTACTGTTTACTGTTTATTGTTTATTTTCATTTGGGCAAGTGCAAATTTATGCAATCTTCGACTCTATTGATAGACTGATAGATCAGCTAAACGGTAAAAAAGCGTTGTAAATAGACAAATAGAAAGGGAAGAGGTAAGAAAATGATTTTCTTATTTCTTTTATCAATATTTTCTACATTTTTGTATTAGTTAATACCCTTCCATCGGGTATTTTGACAAGGTTACGTTGTGTGTGAAGCGTTGAAGGAGGGAACCCCAACTTGCTTAGGGATATACTTTATAATGGACTAGGACGAGATAAGACGAGGCGATAGCGATCTGTCTGTCTTTTTCTATATCTGCTATTTCCCAATAGATCTTAATGAAACTTTGATGTCAGGGCAGGTATCTAAGATCGTAATACTATATACATAATATAGGTTAGATCGGTTGAAATAGTCGGCAATCTTTAGTGCAGCCAGTTAGCCTTGAGTTTAGCATAAATATTACTCGTTATACTTTCAGATTTGACCTTGAAAGAAGATCAGAAGTTGGAAAAACTTGAACAAAGTGCTTGGATCAGCTTGTAATATTACCTTAACAATTGAATAGAACTCGAAAGATTTGTCTTTTCCCCTTTTCCCCGTTCGCAGGAAAACTAAACGGACGCACTCATGAATGAAAATAATTGTATAATATAGGAATGAGTGTTTCTCTCCACTGCCAGGCATGAATATGCAATATGCAATATGCAGTTTCATAATCATTCTAACGGCAACAGATGAGGAGCCTTACTGGAGCAGAACAGCCAACCCAGCGAGCATAGAGATACTTCTCCACGTACTCTCCTCTGTATCCGCCTCTCTCTCTCTCTCTCTCTCCAGTGTTGGCACTATCTGATAAGCGATGCCAAATGTAGAGTTGTGTGTGTGGAGAGCTTTACTAGACCCCTACTAGAGGTAGAAAGAGTTCTCCACGTACTCCTCTCCCTCTCTGCTCCCTGCTCTATCTCTCTCCAGTGCTACTATCTGATAAACGATGCGAAGTGTGGAGAGCTCTGAAAAGTGCATTTCATTTTGGATGACTTGTCGCACCACCGAAAGCGACAATCTTCTGCACGCCAATGGGAATTACGGAGTGGCTCTCTGCACAGGTGGAAAGGTGCAGGTGGGAGGGGGGGAGGTAGGGAGGGAGGGGCAGCTAGTCATTAAAAGCATAAACCGTTACGCTTAAAGCGACGACCAAACTAAATATGTAATTAAAATCAAACAAATCTCGAAGCGCCTCCGCTCTTTTCCCATGTGTGGAATAGAATTTGGTAAGCTTGACTGTACCCCGGGAATCTCTGCTTAAAATATTGTAGAGTCACCCGAGTCACCGACTACGAGTTGTTGTTGTTACCTGCTTTGTTCTTACCGTTAGCAGTCAGTGTGCTAACAGTACTCCACACAGTGTTCAGTATTGGCAACAGTCTCTGCTACTCTGCTACTCTGCTAAACGGCTCTTGACAACGTTAACATGGCATGGGATAAGTGGAAGCTTTGGGTTCGGTTAACTATTTTGAAGAAGATTTTGAATACAGATTCTGGAGTCTCTTACTTTTGATTGAGAAAAGGTTCCCTTCAAAAGGGCCTCCCATCACAAGACCCAATCCTACACCAAGACGTTCAGTTCAGGCTAGGAAACTTCTAGTTTCCCTTAGGCCACCAACTAAAGCGCTTGTTCAGGAGAGGCTTAGGACTGGTTAGGCAACTTGGCACCTTGGCACCTTGGCACCTTGGCAGCCTTTTTAATCCACTTCGGGAGAGGCAAACATAAAGCAAAGAGTTTATATACTTTATGTAGACAGATGGATAAAAAAGAATGAAAAATAAGCTAAGAATCCGAGGTGCAATTAGTGCCACGATCAAAATGCAAGACACGCAGATGAGCGAGTGCATTTCATTTTCTTTTTTTTTTCTTTTCTTCGACTTCTTTTGTTGTTGTTTTGTTTGTGTTGTTTGCGTTGTTTTGTTTTTGTTTTTTGTTGTATATCGTTGGAAATACCGCAACGAACTCGAGTCGCATTTGAGGTCGATTTTCTCTCTGCCTCTTCAGCGTCTTCCGCTGCTTCTGCTTCTTCGTCCTCCTCTTCTTCTTCTTCTTCTTCTTTAGGCCCATTAGATGCGATTTTGCATCATTTGAATGCAATTTAGTTGCAGTTTAGCGTTATGTTCTATTTCTCTCGGGGCTCCGGACGATTCTCTGTCATTTTCGAGTGGTTTGCCGCCGCCATCGTTATCTCTGAAGAATCGTGCGGCACAGTTGACCAGGCAGAGACGCAGACGCAGCAGCAGCAGCAGCAGAGAGGAAGAAGAATCAACTGTCAATAGCAATTCGGGCCAACATAATTCATAATAATGTTGATTTCTTGCCAATTTGCGATTCGGGGCGGGGGGCATGAGAATGCCTGAGAAAATGGCCGTGTGGGCGGACTGAGGGCGGCGCTTCGAACTCAGATCAAAGGCGGTCAAAACAAAAGAAGAAGAAGAGGAAGAAAACAAAACCGGGCCTTAACGAGCGAAAGTGTTTCATTAACAGAATTTGAGACATTCACGAAACGAAATCAAGCCGAAAAAAAGATCCATTAAAAAATGTACATAATTTACAATCTACATAAGTTTTCGAATTTTTCGCGCCGCATTTCTATTTCTCTTTTGAACTACTTCCGCATGAAAATTATTTCTTTTCGGCAGGTGAGGCAGTGAAAATTAAATTACGAGTGAAAATGAAAATGGAAATGAAAATTGTCGCCACTTGATACTTTGAGCAGAAATCAAGGCGTGTCTGCCTGCTCAGGATGTCTGTCTGTCTGTCTGTCTGTCTGTCTATCTGCCTGTCTGTCTGTCTGACAGTCTGTCGGTCGCTCGGTCAGACGAATTTTGTTCAACCTGTCTTTGGGATCGCCTCAGCTTGGACTTCTCTTCGCTGCATTCATTATAATCATCCTCTGAGTCATATCGAGTAGGACTTTCACATTTGGAAATGAATAATACAGATTACAGCTACAGATTTGCCCCCTTATCACTGAGTCAGTTGAGAAATTTGCGTAAATTTCGCTGATATTGGGTCGAACACGCAGCGTTTCCTCTTGTGGAGCACTCGCCTCTATTCCGTTTAATGGTTTATGGAGTTTATAGAACCAATTTCCGGCCGGGTTGCCTATTTGCTTGATTGTTGGATGCTAAAACGGTTCAAGATGCTGCTGATAATATCAGCTCACCTCCGGTGTGCTCTTACAGTGAGCGAAATAAGCACTAGAAAGTCGATCTCTTCTCAAGCCTTAGAATAAATTCCCATGTCAAAAATAAAGTCAGTGAGAATTGAATCCGATTATGCGTAAAGCCCAGGAATACTTGTTTTAAGCTTAGCTAAGATCGATTCTTTGACCACTCCGATCATTCTTTTCTCTCTGTGTACATTGTACAGTGTACAGTGTACAGTGTACAGTGCACTGTGTTGGTGGAAAATGGAAAATTGCCGAGCTTATGCTATTCTCTCGATGTGTTCAACGGGTATACCAATTGGCCCAGTTCATAAATGTGGTAATTGCGCGCGGTTTAGCGACATATAAAGCACCACTCGGAGAGACTTTGGAACGTTCTGCCATTCTTTCTATTCTTTTGCTCCGCCATTGTTATGTTCTTTCACTCATTCTTCGTAGAATCTGGCAGACGACGGATCACCTGTTGCCCAGTTCTTAGTGCGTTCTGTTCTCTTCTCTTCTCTTCCTTCTCTTCTCTTCTCTCCTGTTGTGTGTGGCAGGGTCCCCTCTGTTTTCTATAGATTCTTTATTTCTTTATACATATGCACATACATATTTACCTATGTAAATATATACATATATATTTCCTTGGCATTGCCGCCCTTTTCCCCCTTTGTTGGGATCCCATTTTCTAATTTCTTGGCGTCTTTTACGTACTCGCTTTTTTATTGCCATTTTCATTTTAACATTCATAATTTGAAGTTGAAGTTGGCTTTTTATTTTAATAGTTTTTATTGCTCTTGAAATGTTTTTTCTTCTCCTTTTCTTTTCTTTTGCTTGGGGTCGCACTTGGAGTCGGAGCTGGAGCTGGAGCTGGAGCTGCAGCTGCAGCTGGAGGTGAAGTTTGAGTAATGTAACCAGTTTTGTACCTTCGACTTCGCCTTCGACTTCGACTTCGACTACTTTTCTAGTTTTAATGCATGTCTAACTAGTTTATGGACACCGACAGACAGCGACTAACTACTCTATTTTGTTAGGGCCTTTATGGAATGGAGTTGAGTTCATAGACAGTGGTCACTCGTCATAGAAAACTAGCAACGATTGGCCGAAGCCTGGATACCCTCGCCGAGTGTTCCTAAGGCAGCTAGCTAGAACGCACTCTCCTACATCTATTACTTTTATTTATTTGATCAATATACTTTAAGGAATATAAAGGATTTCAATAGAGCAACTTTTAGACGGCTGTCCGATCCGGCCAGTTCTGACAGCCGGACCAGTTCACTAGTCTCATGGTCCTGGCCAATAATATACATATTTCGTGACAAAGAGTTAATACCCTTCCTCTACAAGATTATACAAAATTAAATCTAATTTAAAATATTCCAGAAATCTACTCTAGTAAAATATATACTTGACTTTTTTAGAATTAAATGGTTACAAAAAATTCTTTTGAAAAAATTCAAATTACAAATAGCAACCAATTATTATTAAAATATGAAATCCACCCAGTTCTCGCATAGGCAGTGAGCACTGTACCCCTCTACCAATTGGTGGATTGCTTACCAGGTTGGGTATACGCTATAGTCCAAATCCAGTCCAGAAATTAGCTGCCATTTGACTTAAAACTAAATTTTATATCTAATGGCAATTAGTTTTTCGTTTGTTAGCATTCCAAGAACCTATCTACTTTTCAAATAAACCGCACAAACTCTTTCTATATTTTTTAAATTTCCGAATTTCCAAGCGGCACAGATATTCACGTTGATCGATGCAACAGAAAAAAACAACATATACAGCGCATAGAAAAAAACGAACTGAACGCGCCCGCAGCTCAATCAACACTGATTTCTGCTGGCTCTCGCAATCTCAGTCGTAGCCTACACTTATAGAGAGAAAGAGAGAGAGTCACGCAAGCCGAACTCGCTCTTTGTCTTTCATGCTTCTGATCGCTTTCACTCTCTCTCTCTCTTTTTTATGCACAATTGTTATTTTATTCAGAAACTATATCTATCTATATATATTACCATGCATATACGATTGATCGGGATTCGAAAAATATTTTTAAGTATTTCAGCATAAAAGGAATAAAAATTGGACTGTTGTTTTCATTGGAATAATGGGTTCACTCTTTGTTTTTAGCAAGTTTTTAGAACATTTTAAATAAAATAATTTATTATATAGACATTTCATAACACATTTTTTAATACATTTATTTAGTTTTTCGCTAAACTCACTTGAGATAACATTTCATTTTGGTTTAAATAACTTTATTATATGGAAAGAGATACTGAATTTTTGTATGGTATTATCCCTCGACAAGCTTATTGCCCCAGGACTTGGCAATCATGGCGAGAGCGTGACGTTTTAGTTTTGGTCCAATCAGAGGATTCATTTGGGCCATGTAACAGCAGAGCCAGAAGAGCCAGCAGCAGGCGGCAGTTAGCATCAGGATGCATCTAATCAGATTCTGGTGGGGACCCTTTGGTGTCATTATGGGCATACCGATGCCCACAGCGCCCCAAACGGCTGTGAAAAACAGCACTGGAAAGAATGCAGCGCCCATGACTGTATTTTATTGTTTTCTTTCTTAGGCTTTGTAAACAGTAATTTTAATTGTAACAAACACTTCCGTTTCGCGTCCAATAAGAATTATCTATACCGTGGCGAGAAATCAATAAAACGGTAACAGACATCAACCTAATGACTATCGATATTTATCGAACTTGCTGACTTGGACTCGATATATACCAGTTGAGGTTGTGGTGTTAATTGAGGCTGTGGTGCGTCATCTGGTGATTGTTTTCATTTTTTTTTTTAAATTGCATCGTCATATTTCAAAATATAAAAATTAAATGTTTGTTAAACAAATAGTTATGTGGATATATGAAAACTGCTTATTATAAGTGCTGCAGCTCATAATTTTTTTGCCTTTGTTGATTTTGTTGCGTGTATCGATTAGAGGATAACTAGCTATCGATTAATGGCTACGCGCCAAAATTTAAATCATCCAAAATAATGAACTCGAATTTAAAGGAATATATATGCATCGTGCAAGACTGCAATAAAATATTTAATACGAAATGGAGCCTAAAGCGTCACATTTGTACTCATCAACAAAACTCGAAAGTCAGTTACAGTTGCGATAAATGCGATAAAAGCTTTTCTCGCAAAGATTCCTTAGATCGACACTATCAGTAAGTAACTGATTAACTAATTTATTTTTATTAAATCCTAAAATATATCTTTCCCCAGATTATGCCACAGCAATTTGCAAGTGATGTATATGTGCTCCGAGGCTGACTGTGGCAAGATTTTTAGTCTGAGATCTACTCTTTATCGCCACTTGTTCTCGCATTCTGCCTCTTTTACGTGCAAAGAGTGCGGCGCCAGCTTCTCCCGCAAGGATAACTTATCCAGACATAGGACGTAAGTATAATAAGTCGAGTGTATAAGTTTTATATAATATCATATTTATTTCACAGAATTCACACAACTAAATTAACACCTCAGAATGTGGAGCCGAAACAAAGTCTAAAAGAACCAATTGAGTGTTCTAATGGCAGAGGAGATCATACCTACACACTCTCAGCTAGCTAATCGCGAATTTGTCACAATCAAATTCAAACCGCCCGCCTAAGTAATCGATAAGCGATTGTTGTAGACTGAGCAAACTGATTGTCCTATCGAATTAAAGTACAAGTCACATGCAACTCTTCGTTTTACTCGACTATCGATAAGCATTTTATACAAAGCACTCAATAGTTATAAAGTAAATAAATTTTTACATTTTTGTATTTCTGACACAACGAAGAAACGAGAAGAACCCTAGTCAAAATGACGATGCGCCCAGATGATCACCGTCGAAAATGGGACAAGAACGAATATCAAAAATTGGCACATGAGCGCCTGCTCAACCAGAACGCGGCCAAAGAAGAAGGTAAGCGAAGGAGGGAAATTTCGTTATTGTTTAAAACAGGCTTGTAAACCGGTTCTGAGTTCTACCTTGATTGGTTCAACATTTGCTTGCTAATTAACCTGAAACCATACTTTTCAATTATTACTCCAAGTATCAAATCATTCAAATCTGCCGAACCATCACCTTGAACCGAACTCTTTAAACTTGCATCCAAATACTGACCGAACCGGGTTTTGCAAGCCTCTTGAACCAAAGCGAACCTCTTGCAACATTTTGAAGGCTTGCATGCGGATTGTACTATAAGATTTCGTTCTTTTTCTATATGTTTGCAGAGCCTGTGCAGCGAGAGAATCTAAAGAGGCGCGACTATAAGGTGGATCTTGATAGTAAACTGGGAAAAAGTGTTGTGATAAATAAAAACACACCTACCTCACAATCTGGCGGCTACTATTGCAATGTATGCGACTGTGTTGTCAAGGATTCAATTAATTTTCTGGATCATATTAATGGCAAGAAGCATCAGAGGAATCTGGGCATGTCGATGAAGGTGGAGCGCAGCACAGTTGATCAGGTAAAAGAACGCTTTACGCAAAACAAAAAGAAAATGGAAGAGAAGCAGAAAGACTACGAGCTGGAGAAAAGATTGCGCGAAGCTAAGGAGGAAGAGGAACGCTATAAAGAGCATAGAAAGGAGAAGAGAAAAGAGCGCAAGCGTAAGGCAGAAGAGAATGGCGACTTTGCATCTGGAGCTGGAGCCGGACTTCCCGATGATATGGCCGCTATAATGGGCTTCTCAGGCTTTGGGGGCTCCAAGAAGAACTTATAGGTCTTAGTTGTTGAATTGCTGCTTTATTAGCTGTAAGAAGGGAAAAAGAAATAGATTTTTAGAAAATAGACAAAGTTTTTTCCACCCAACGAATCGCTGAGACTGTTTGTGATTGGTTTGCGACATTTATTTCTTTTATACCATATAATATATATATATATATATTCATATATATAGTATATATCATGTATATGACAGTTTTACACCAGTATTGCCCAATTAATAATTTAATAAGCAGTTCCAAATGCAAAAACGGACTTAAAACCATTTCACTAAAACTTAAACTAAAGAACTTCCCAACGAATAAGATTTTTGTTTTGTTTTTTGGGATTTAAGTGAATACGAATCCATGCTCAATGGGTATATCCCAAGGAATGCTGAAGAACTCCCCGGGCAGCTGGGTACAGTGCGTCGAGTTATAATCGCGTAAATGCTTGCGCAACTAGAAATAAACAAATGAACAAATTTTAATATTTATATCTACATGAATAATACTAATATAATATTTACCAAAAAGATTGCCATTTGACTGCGCGTTTCTTCAGTATAATCGGCTCCAATCAGCATTGG
This sequence comes from Drosophila repletoides, assembly GCA_018150835.1. NCBI lineage: Eukaryota > Metazoa > Arthropoda > Insecta > Diptera > Drosophilidae > Drosophila > Drosophila repletoides. The sequence goes on along the minus strand of JAECWQ010000031.1, from coordinate 20,029,468 downwards.
ATAGGCTTTTCCCTCATCGGAGGCATAAGTAATAAGGCGCGACATGCACAGTTTCTCCTCGGCTACGGTATAACTATACGATTCCAAGGGCTTCGACAGCAGTCCCTTGGTGCGGGACATTTGAGCTGGAGTAAAGAGGTTGGGATATCTATACTTAAGCACTCCCATCGTTAGGTAATTGCCACGATTCGTATCAATGCGGTTATCTCTGCAAGGAAAGGGATTCAATGTTTATTTACGTTTGTACAGTACGGTGCAAATTCTGACTCACTCAGCAATAATCTCATCCTCAGTGCGACGAATTAGTAGCACTGGTCCACCGTATTTCATGGCCAACTCGGAGTTATTAAGATTACAATATTTGCGAATGGCAATGCGAACGATGCCTCCAAGGCTTTCAGGCATGCGTGGCTGTGCCAAATACAGAACATCATCGAAAGTGGCATCTAGAATCTAGGCAAACATATAACATTCAAAAATAAGACTTTTCGAATCCTTCAGTTAGCTTTGTTTATATAGTACTCACCACGCCCTTAACTTCGGGATATATAGACGCCGCCCATAAGGTGCTGAAACCGCCGATGCTCCAGCCATAGAGTATGATATCTTCAACGGAAAAGCCCAATTGATTGATGGCGAAACGCACCACAGCATCAATAGCATTTTTATCCTGCTCGGGGTGCGGCGAGCCCGTGCTGCCAGCAAAGCCCGGATGATTCCAGCCCAGTACAGAGTATTTTAATGCAATCGGAGTGCCCATAATGCCCACCTCATAGAATCCGGCATTTCCCTCGGAGCAAATGACTAGAGTTTTCCCATTCCCAACATTATCGTTGCGATTATCAATGAACAAAGTGTCGATTTCATTCGAATCAATTGTTTTCACCTTATAGCGTATACCATTATCATCTTCAATTAACTTGGCTCGTCCTGAGATCAGCATAGGCCCTGTAATTTAAATAGTATATTTCAGTATAATCTAAATTCCGATCTTATTTTGCATATTTACTCATGAATTTTTGTAGTAGCTTCACTGAGCCTGGATAAATCATTGAGAGCCCAAAGGTATTTATAGCCAAATAAGCTATCAGTTCACAGGGCATTGTGGCAAAGCTCATACCCTCACGTCGGCCAACCGCATTTGTTGTCTTCTTTGGATCCCTGTAAAGGTAACATTATTGCAGCTAGAGACGTTTTTTTCTTTTTAAACTGTTGGGATGTTAGGGTCCTTAAGCAATTCCTAAACGCTCAGGATTACTTATTCGTTCCCTACTCGCTCCATACTCACCCAGCCAAAGTTTTAACATCAAAATCCACAGGCCAAGCTGCGAAATCAATATCGTATCGACGTAAAGCATCCGAGGATCGATTTGATTTGGCCTGTATTAGAGCATTTATCATATTCGTATATGCCCGACTCTGGCGGCGTCCAACTCCACGCATAAACAGCGAAATGATGACTATAAGGCCAAGGCTAGTCGTGAGCTTGGCCAGAGTTGGCATCGAATCTGCTACGAAGTAGCCGCGTCTATAGAGGAATGTGAAGATCAGCGGAGACGTGTAATAACTGACCGACCACACAACTGACAGCTGCAATAAATAAATAAATAAATGTATAAGTTTATTTTTGCATTTGATGATGACACCGGCGAGTGTTCACCCAGTAGAACTTTTCCTATAACCGGTTCCAAGAGTTGGATGACACATGGAATTGTATGACTTTTGGAATGGAGAATTGTAAACATAATACTATGACTAAGATCGTGCCCAAAGAGCAGGACAGGAAGAAGGAAAGAAAGATAATGTCATGAAAAAGGAACGTGGCCAGAAGTACATTTCAGAAGCAGCTCATATTCTACTAGGTATCCACTCCCACACACACCCACACACACACTCACCGTAGACAAAATTTGTTCACCAAACTTTTCGACTGCGCCGGGCTCGTACATTTTCCGCTGGAAATGTAAACGAAGGAAAAACAAAAATATAATTATTTATTTAATAGGCGAGTAATTAGTTCTCACCTGAGGCTCGGGTACACCTTTGTACTCCATGTACAATTTGGGCCCGAATATATAATTATAAAAACTCATTTTGTAACTGTGTTCGCGTCTGCGTCTGAAAATATTATGATTTTTTTTTTTATTGAATTGTGAAAGTTAGGGCTCACAGTCCCACAGCCAACTGAGAGGAAAAACTAGTTCGTTTTGATAGAGGTGAGCGCGTGCTTATCGATAACAGCGTTACACAAAAGTGCTGGAAAGGTGCTGTGTAAATAAAATTTAGACTTAAATATAACTCATAAATATATATATGTATATGCCGAATCATATTTAATTATTAAATATTAATAGATTATTAAATAATTTTATAATAATTTTTTTTTTACATTAAGCAGCGAATTTAAAAGCACAACTCACGCGCAGGTCATAAGAACTATGACCACGGAACTAGCTTACTGCATTGACTCCCTGGTTTTCTTTTAGCTTGTCTGCAGCCCTTGACATCAAAAGTTCCTTGATTGGTGGAATCGAATCTTTAGCCGGCAAAAATGGATAAGTTTAATAAAGCACAGGCCAAGAATTTAGCTGCAGCACAGAAACTGGTGGAAGCCTACGCTTCCAGCTCAGAGGATGAAGGCGAACTGGATGAGCAGCATATACTAGGTGAGTACCATAAAATAAAACAATTGTGACGTGTACTCGAGTGTATACAATGAATAATCATAAATTTATCGTTTAATCTTTATGAACTCTTTCCAGATCTCTTATACAAGCACTACCAGAGCACGCCGAATAGTGCTACTAGTGGTTACAAAAGAAGTGACAGTGGAGCCAATCGCACCGCTACCTTCCTGGAGAATACCCTACATTCTGGAGCGGCTAGCTGTCTGATTTGTATAGGGAGCATACGCCGCTTGGAGTCCATATGGAGCTGCAAAAGTTGCTATTGTTTCTTCCATCTGAACTGCATTCAGCGTTGGGCCAATGATAGCGTCATGCAGATGAAAGTGAAGGCGCTACAGCAGCAAACGAACGTCAACCAGGGACACTATAATCATTTGGGGGAATTTGTGCCGCCAAAGCGTCAGAAATCGCTCCATTGGTGCTGTCCACAGTGTCGTCAGGATTATCAGCCAGCAGACCGACCCACTCAATATGAATGCTTCTGTGGCAAAGAAGTTAATCCGCCGGCACAGCCCTTTCTGGTACCCCACTCCTGTGGCGAGATCTGTGGCAAGTTGCTGCAACCGAAATGTGGCCACGACTGCAAGCTCCTCTGCCATCCGGGTCCGTGCCCACCCTGTGCCCAACAGGCGCTCAGCTCTTGCCTCTGCGGCAAGGCAGCGCCACGCTCGATGCGCTGCATCGACAAGAACTGGCAGTGCCAAGAAAAGGTGAGAAACACCACGATAGATTAAACAAAATCCTCTTTCACACACATATTGTATGTTTGCAGTGCCAAACCTTATTAGCTTGTGGCAAGCACAAGTGTAACCAAAGGTGTCATCGTCCTGGCGAGTGTCCGCCTTGCAGCAGTAAAAGCTCCCAGCCCTGCGGTTGCAAGCGTGAATCAAAAGTGGTTAATTGCTCCGATCCCAACTGGAAGTGCACCAATGTAAGAACACAGCAGCTGATAAGATAAAAAAAAATCTATAGATTTTAATTTATTACTTTATTTTTAGATCTGTGGCGCTGTTTTTGCATGTGGCCTTCACAGCTGCGATAAAATCTGCCACGGAGCACCTTGTGGCGGAGGTGAATGTCCTTTGGGCGTGAGAACCTGTCCTTGCGGCAAGAGTGTAAGATGATTTATATGCCCTGAATATATCTTAGAAACTGCAAGGTATTCGGCTTGGAATCGGTTTGGATCAAACTTTTCTATTTCTTGCAGAACAAAGCTGGCGCCTGCAGCGAGGTGGTGGAAACATGTGGCGACACTTGCCAAAAACTGTTGTCCTGCGGTAAGCACACCTGTGCGCAACGCTGTCATCGCGGGGCCTGCAACTTGGTAAGCTCAGCAAAAAGTCACAAATTATAAACATTTTCTAATGAGAGTTTTATACTGACAGTGCCTGGTGCGAACGAAGAAGAAGTGTCGGTGTGGACTGCATGAGAAGGAGATGCCCTGCTCCAAGGATTTTAACTGTGAAACAAAGTGCAAACAAATGCGTGATTGTGGCAAGCATGCCTGCAATCGCAAGGTATGCTTTTTAGACGCCAATATACTCTGTAAACCTATATTAAAAGCTATTATTTTTTTTCAACAGTGCTGTGGCGATCAGTGTCCGCCATGCGAGAAAATATGTGGCAAGCAACTGAACTGCAACAAGCACAAATGTCAATCTGTCTGCCACAACGGACCATGTTATCCCTGTAAATTAGAGTCTCAGGTGAACTGTCGCTGCGGCAAGACACGACGCAGCGTGGCTTGCGGAAGAGAGAAGAACGCGAGGATTGCATGTCCAGAGCTCTGTCGGTTAGTTGATGATTAAGACAAAAAAAAGAGCTTATTAAGATGATTTCTGCTCCACAGGGTTTCTGCCAAATGTCATCACAGCATTAAGCATCGTTGCCACAAGGGTGAGTGTCCGCCCTGCAACCAGATTTGTGGCTTGGCTAATAACACCAGCAGCTGTGGACACATCTGCAAGGCGCGCTGCCATGCGGCCATTAGGATGCCTAAGCCAGCCGATGCAGCGGCACGTCCACATAAGGTAAACTCATATTCATTTCTATTGTCTACTCATCGCTAATACCATAAAATTCCTTTTTAGTACTCATACCTCGCACTACCACATCCACGCTGTGAGGAGGGTGTTAGCGTTACCTGCATTGGAGGACATGAAGTGGCTGTTTGGCCTTGCTGGAACTCAAAGCCATCGTCCTGCCAAAGGAAATGCGCACGTCAATTGAAATGTGGAAACCACAGTTGCGCCTTGGTTTGTCACACTGTGCCTCAGCCGCAGGATATGCAGCAGCAAGCGGGCTGCGGAAATTGCGAGCAAGGATGCGAAATTGCCAGGCCAGAAGGATGTGTGCATGCCTGTACCAGAGGGTGTCATCCGCCGCCCTGCGCCTCCTGCAGCTTTGCTATTAAGAGCAAATGTCACTGTGGTCTAAATCAAATTGTTTACAAATGCAGTGAGTTTTACAATAAAAGGGACACTGTGCAGCAGCTGGCAGAGCTGCGGGAAAAGCTGCGTAGCTGTGGAAATCGTTGTCTTAAAAATGTAAGTATCTGGAACAGCATAAGCCATTTGTATTAGTTAATATGCGTTTAATGTGCAGTTTGCCTGTGGACATCGGTGCTTGACTATATGCCACTCGGGAGAGTGTCCTAGTCCGGAACTGTGCCGCAAAAAGGTACGAATTTACTGCAATTGCAAGCGTCTCAAGCTGGAAGTATCCTGTGATAAGCATCGTGCTGGCCAAATATCCTTAGAATGCGATGGAAATTGTCTGGCTGAGCGTTCTAAAGCGGAGGCCATTGCGCAGCAGCAGCTGACGCAGCGACTGCGCCAGGAACAGGAAAAGAATCGCCAGGAATTGGAGAAATTTGAGCTGAAATTCGGCAAACGTAAACCCAAGGAACGTAAAACTATAGACGTGGAGAAAACCAAAACGGACATTAATTGGCAGCGCTTGGCTATATATGCTGCAGCTCTCCTGGCATTGCTCGGTGCACTGGGCGTGGCATACTATGCAGACAGCTGAGGATTTGATTCATAAAAAATAAGCCAATGAGTTTGATTTAAAAAATATAATTTACATAAAAAGCGTAATTAACTGTCAACAATTATGAGCACTTGTCCTTTGAGTATCCTTTTCCTTACGTACTGTATCCTTTGCCCTTAAGATTTCTTCGCCTTTTTCTTGTACACGCAGGCTGCGGCAAACACAGCCGAACTGAGAAAAGTTGAAATCAGGAAATTGGATAACAGCATCCAATCATGCGACTGCACATAAACTGTATAGATGCGGGCTGTATACGAATTGAGATTTATATATTATCTTTATTAAATACATATACTGTAAGAAGAGATATTTACTCATGTTGGTGAAGGCAGATAACGCCCAGGTTGTACGGCTAACAGAGCTGGCGTCTTTTGTACGCAGTATTGCCAGCAGCTGGAGAACCTTACTAGTCGCTCCTATGGGCGTGCAGAAGGGCTGAAAAGTAAGCGAATTATAGCAATGAAGAAGCAGAAATATTTACGTGTATGGTATTCCCGGCCAATTAAGTATCTCTTACCCCCTTCAAATCTACTCATTTCATTTTTAAAAAATTTGGAGTTTTGCGGCGAAAGCCTAGCGATTTTCGTGAATCGGAACACGGAACAGGTCTCGTGTATACGGGACATATATGAGACATTCACACAGACAATAGCAAAAGGCAAATAGCTCTTAAGACAATTAAACGACTACAATACGAGACGAGAGGAGAGAAGAGAATCCGAGAGAGATGCGAACTATTCTATATAAATAGCATCACAAATATTAAATAATATAGCAAACAGCAAACAACAAACAGCAAATAAAAGCAATAAACACACTTGACCTTGGGGCAATGATGCTCCGGGCAGAGCTCCTCTTTTCTAGCATCATTTTAAATATAAATATAAAGACAAAAACTGGTTGACCAGAAATCATGACAACATAATTCATTAAATAGACCAGGGGCAGGGGGAAACGAGTTTGAACTGCGCCGAATGTAAAGACAGAGAAGCATAATACAGTGGAACCAACGCTATATTTAAAGCCGATAATTCGAATTTTCAAAACTTCATTTTAGTTGTTTACGAAAATGTCTTTGCTATGATATAGAAATGCTTCAATTGATACAATTCGTGAGTTTCAATTTGTGTGTGACCACTGTACTTGTTATCTAGTCGAAGTCGAAGCTTCTAATCAATTATAGGGTATAGATAATAGTATGGGCATTACTCACCACCAGGAATGTCAGGATGATTATTGGGAAAAGCTTGAGATAAATAAGCGTTCCTATCGTTATATAGAATACACTAAATATTTGTGTACGCTTGCCCAGCATATCCTGATACTTGAAGACATAGTATATAAGAATATATTCCTGCAGCAGCAGTACAGGGTATTCCATGTAGGAAAGAAAATCATAGCCTGATGTATAGTTATAGGACATCATGACAGTATAGCTGAATAGCTCCAGGCATAGTCCAAATACGCTGATACCTTGAAAGATAAAGAAAGTAGGATATAAAGTGTGGGCGAACGATTGCGCGGGCTTACACGACGAACAAGTTTATGAAGTTTTTCTGATTTGCCTTCATTTATACCACAAACTTAAAATTTTTTTTTACTTGAAAAACATTAAGTGTCTTTATCGTGTAAGCCGCAGGCCCATGTCCTGGGCATCTTTTTTACCTTTCGATGATTCATTTTCCCGTATTGTATTTATTTGTGGCACTTTAATAATCAGACAGGAAGAGACTGTTATCAAGCTCAACAAATCTGCAATAATAAGCACAAGTCCTTTTTCCAGGTAATGGGACACAACGCCCCCAAGCCCCTCTGTTGTGGTCATCTTCAGCAGCTCAACTGATTCTTATAGGCTTTTTTTTGAGTGGATTTGAACATAAGTTAATCGATTGCGCTGGAAAATGCCTATCGATAAGTCATCAACAAGGCGTTAAATAACGTTTTAGAGTGCATACAAACCCGTTTAAGGGTAAAGCTTATGCTGTGATTTATGCAGTCAAATATACATTTGTTTAAAGCCTTTTATGCTTTAGCATAAATAGCATAAAGTTAAATAAAATAAATATCATGTGATCGAACGTTGGTATCGAAGTATCGCCTTTTCATTTCATACGGGGAATATCGATGTATCGATTTTCACTAAAGCTAATTTTTTCGATTTTAACTCGACGTTTCTTCTTTCGATGCTTAGTGGTTTTCACCTGAAGCTTGCATTGGTATGAAACTATTGGAGGGAATCCTTCGATTTCAAGGATCGAAGTAACTTTAAGAATATCTATTAAGTCGCTAGGGTAACACAGCAAATTGTGTTTTTCTCTACTCGTTAACTTTTTTATTGAATGCTTGCTTTGCAAAAGCTCTTATTAATATTGCGATAATTTCTTGATTTTTAATATACATATCCATAAAACACATGATATAAAATATACTATTTATTGAATTATGGCTTGTTGTTAAAAAATATAAAACCACCTGAATGCATGTTGTGAAAAGATCAAGGCTTTATTATTAACGTATTAAATTAATTCTATTAATTTAAATTCAATCTTATTAAAAAAAACGATGTATCGATGTTGCAATTTTGAAAACATCGATTTTGTTTTGCGCGGACTTACATCACTACATTTTTTGCTATCGCTATGCTATCGATAGAAAGCTTCACATCGCTAGTATCGATGCCTTGCTACGATACTTTGGTGCTGCTTACACATACAGTGGCAACGCAGCCCTCAAGTCATATTATTTCGTCTCAATTAAAGTATTTTTTGTTTTTGTTATCAGAATAAAACTAATACATTTCAACAAAACAAAAAATACTGGAGAGCTGACAACACCTTGAACGGAAAACAGCACAGAGAACGAAAAGTACGTGGTAAATTCGATTAAACGTGTGTTCAGAGTGTGTGTGCGTGCGTGTAACTGTGTGATTTTTGACTAAACGCAAAAAGTGTTAAACGGATGAAATAATTAAAGAATTAAGCTAAACTGCAATTGCGAGCCACAGATGTTTATCAAATAACTGAAGACTATTGGACAAAGTGCTAAAAAAAAATTATTTAAGGGGTAATGTAAACTCATTTTCTCATGCATGTCGTGACATTTGTGTGCGTATGCGTGTATATGTGTGTGTATGCATAAGCAGCGTTATATATGTGTATTAGTGTTCCTCTCTGTGTGTGCGAGTGTGTACAACAATGTTCACATTTTTCTTTTGTTGTTTGCTCCGCGAACGAATTATGGGGCGATGCAGGTGCAGAAAAGTGGGGTTAGGGCGCTGCAGAAATCAGTTAATTTAAACAAACTTTTTTCTTGTTTATTGTTATAGTTACAAGGGAGTTCTAATGCAGGCAAAGCCAAACATATTTTTTCCAGTTAAGCCATGAATATGACACTAATGGATGGATACGGCGTATCGCAATGGATAGGGTCTCCTATATGTGGTATGTGGTTGTGCACAGGTAACGCGAATGCCGTGTGAAAGTAGACACCAAAAGAAAATATGAAGAGACAGACAAGACCGAAAAGACCCTTCAGGAGGTCAACAGCCATAGGTGCAGGGGAGGGGTGTGGACTTATGGACTGTCACGAAGGGAGGGTACAGACATTCTCATGCACATATATCTGATCTGTTGATGTACGTGTGTGATGCAACACACAGGATCTACACGCGCACACACAGAGAAATTGCGAGTGTGTGTGTGTACAGAAGATTCCTATGTGGATCGCTCTTTGTGTTCGGACTGTTGCGCTGCTTGCATTGATCCCTTTTTGCTGTCTGTAGCCCCTCTCCCTCTACCAATCTGTGTGTGTGTGTATGTGAGCATGTGTTGGTGTGCTTTCAATTGATGCTGTGTGACAGCGGCAGCAGCAGCAGGCAGGCTGCGAGATTAAGAGAGAGAGAACGAGCGAGAGAGGGCGCGACGTACGAACGACGAGAGTGCGAGAAGGAGAGACAGAGATAGAGCGCGCAAACAAATAGCGGCTTAAATTGCAAGGTGTACGCCATCGATGTTGTTGTTGTTGTTATTGTTGGTGTGTATCTTTACTGCTTCTTCTTCCGTCCGTTACTTTTGCTCTTGTCATCGCATGCCTTTACCTTTTCTGCCTGGCCTGGCCTGATCTGTCTGTCTATCTGTGTGTGTGTGTGCTTATATTTGTATTTATGTTTGTGTTGTTGTAATACCCGTTTTATCTTCTTTGCCCATTCTACTTCGCGCCGTTTTAGCTTCTTCCGCCGCTGATGCACTTTTGTGATTTCCTTTGCTTTGCAGCGGCTGCTGCTGCTGCTGCTGCTGCTGCTGCTGCTGCTGCTGCTGCTTTACAAACATTTTTCCCACTGCTTTTCTTTTCTTTTGATTTTGATTTTATTTCTCCCATTTTTTTTTTTGCAATTCTTGAGTCTCATCATTTGAACGCGAGAGAGACAACAAGCAAAGTGCCTGCACACGATCATCATCATCTCCGTCGTCGCCGTCGTCATCATCGTTGTGCTTATTACTTTTGCCGTTTTGTCTCTTTCTCCTCTGCTTCGTATTGCGTGGGAATTTTTTTCCCCAGACCGTCGCTGTCGCAGCTCAAGAGCAGAGCGGCTTAGGCAAAGGTAGAAAAAAAGGATAGTTTCCAACTGTTTAATTTAGTTTCTAGTAAGTAAAGGATGTTTCCTAGGCCTGATTTATTTCAAAGGATTCTCAAGATAGAGCTTTTATTTTTTTTTTTACTAATTGGAATGATATTTCCTTCTCCGCGGGTTTTATTAATATGGATTTCCTTTTTCGGCTAGAAGAATATTTAATTGCAAACTTAGTAGAGATATTTGATGGGTTCATCGTTTCATGTGTTATCATCCTCGAAAAAGAAAATTGTTTCAGATTTTTCACGTTCTATATTTCATTATGTAAAGTTTTCTTCAGTTTTAAAGGACTCAGCATATCTCGTTGATGGAAGGTCCTTGAATAATCCCTTATACAATATAACATTAGAGACCTTCTGATTTACGATTCTATTCCTTTTCAGGAGAGTGATTGCAAGTGCAAGGGACAGACTTCTCCTCGCGCATAGTGATAGTATTATGGAAGAAGGATGTTCAGCTGCTAGCAGTAACTGTGAAAGTGCCGAGGAAGGTCAGCAGAAAGAGACAACTCAGTCCCCGTCTCCGACTCAGCCAGAACAACCTCAGCCAAAGGCGAGCACTAGTAAAGTGAGATTTGAAGTAGGCAAAGCGTTTGTAAAAGGAAAAGATTCTATGTCCAACTTGAGGGAAGAAGTGGAGGACTGTGTCTCTTCAAATTCGCAACATGACTTTGCCGTAGTGTTGGATGATGAGTCCAGTACAGAGACGGGTGTACTGGAGACATATGAGATAAGCTCTTCCAATTTACTGCCCAATAATATGGGAGCTGGACCGGGCGGTGCATCAACGGTAGCCGTTGTTGTTGTCCCCGTTGATGACAGCTCCTCTACGGATACTCTGAATGGAAATGGAAACGGAAATGGTACTGCCGCCTCGGAGGAACACAGCTCATTTTTTAATAATAATACTGAGCCATCCGTTGTATGCCTTATAAATGATGAAGATGACTTTGACGAAGAGGAGGACGAGGAAGAGGAAGAACTTGTCGAGGAAGATGAAGACGAGGATGTTGGAGAGCAATCTATGCCCTCAAATTGCCCCAACACATCACAATTGGCCGGTGATGGTATTATTATGACAGCCGATGGCTCTAAGATCTTTTTAGAGACGCCTGTCGTAGATGAGCCTCAATCACATGCTCATCCCATTGCCACAGCAGCGAATGCCGCGCAATCCGAGCTACTTCAAGGCAAGCCGAAACGCCTAAGCGATGAATTCGAAGCCGAGGCACGTGCCGAAGAGCAGGATGAAGAGTCAGCTGTAAAAGGAGATAAGTCTGAGCCAGGATGCGGCAATAATAATAATGATGGATCGGCCAATGTGGCAACCAGCTCGCTGCACGACAGACAAATGTCCGTGCGGCTGAAGCAAATGAGTTTGACAGCCAATGCCGAAGCATCGGCATCATCGGCGACGGGATCGACAACGTCTGCCAATTCCACTTCCCAGGCGGAGATCGAGTCTATGGATCGAATTGAGCGTTCCGACTTTGAGAACGAACAGCGACTAACTGGCGGCATTGTGCTCGGCACCAGTTCCGTAATAAGTAAGAATCGTCTTAATCTAAGTCTGATCAATCGTGCTGGAGCACCTGCTGGGGCAGCAGCTGCCGGTACAGGCACAGGTGCCGGTGATGATTGGCCCAGCAGCAGCAATGGACGTGCATTCTCCTCAGATAGCAAGGTAAATTTTACTGTCTAATAGAGAGAGACGCACATTGTGCATCTTTCGACATGTATTTAAAATGACCTTCATTCATTTAAAATGTCCTCCTTCGTTTAGTGCACGTACAAGGATTTATCCACGACTCCAACGAGTAGCCGTAAATACACCAATAGCCGACTGAGCAAGTCCACTGCCAAACTCAACTTAGGCTTCACGTTCGGTCAAGCTGCAACTGTATTGGAATCATCTAAAGCATCATCTAAATCCTCAGGTGGCCTACAACAGAATAGCGGTAGTCCCAGCTCTAGTTCCAGTTCCAGTTCCAGCACCGTCTCCAAGCTGCCTTCAGTTATTGTGGAGCTGACCAATGCATCTACTTCCACATCAACTTCTACTTCCACTTCAGGCAGTAACTGCACAGATGTCCATACAAATACAAACTCGAATGACAAGGAAACAGCTGCAGCTGGTTTAGTTGCTCCACCAGCAGTGACCACATCCTCGGTGGGCTCACAGACGGGACAAGCGGAGGGTGGCTGCAGTCGCACCAGCGTGGTTGCTTGTAGCAGCAGCAGCAGCGCACAGGATGTGGATGCACAGCCTTCAACTTCAGCCACCTCAACGACCTCTGCCAGGTGTCATTACGCACCATCCGCCGTTTCGAAGATCAACTCGCGACAGGTCCATGCCAGCGCACAGACTCAGGAACGTTTTTTAGCTCGCAGCGGACTGACAGTCGGAGGTGCTAGCATTTCTATCGAAAGTAGCAGCCGTAATCGTCGTCGCTTGCAGGCAACGCGCCGAGGCTCCGATGATGTCATAGTTCTTGGAATTGTTGTCGACGAGAACAATGCGGATGGTGGAGCAATGGTAGATCCGGCTGATTTTAGCGCTGATGAGCCTCCATGGGGTAATTGTGATGAGGATAACAATTGCTCAGACCTGGAGGAGATTTGCACTTGCCAGAATAGCACCATGGCCAACATCAGTCGCAGCGGTAGCACTGCCAGCTTGAGCGAAGCTTTAGAAATGGATGCCACAGCCACGGCTGATGAATCTTTGTCCAATTCCACTGTTTATTGCTCGCAGCAGCGCAAACGCAAATATAATGAGGGTCGTCTGCTGGATGGTGACTACTCCGTGAGTGTGACTGGCAGTGGAGGTGCATCTGGAGGCGCAGGCGGAACCGTTACCAATACGGAGGCCTGCGATAATAACCGTAAACGCATTGCCTACGATTTTGCGTCTACACCGCGGTCTTCCGTTGCATCTGCTGCCACAAGCTCAGTGCTGCACGCCATCACGCCAACGGGCTTGACTGCCGGAGTCACTTCTCCGGCGTTGAGCCGACGCACGCCGCGTGCGTTAATGCCGACACGCGATAATCCGCCGCCAGAGCTGCTGCATTGGTTGGCACAATTCCAGCGCTGGACTCATGCCGAGCGTCTGCTTGCCGTAGATCGGCTCATAGATCATTGCGACCCATCACAGGTGAGACACATGATGAAGGTGATTGAGCCGCAATTCCAGCGTGATTTTATCTCGCTGCTACCGAGGGAATTGGCTTTATTTGTGCTCTCCTATCTGGAGCCAAAGGATTTGTTGCGTGCCGCACAGACCTGTCGCAGCTGGCGTTTTCTTTGCGATGATAATTTGCTGTGGAAGGAGAAATGCCGCAAGGCTCAAATTCTCACTGAATCGCGCAGTGATCGTCCCAAGCGCGGACGCGATGGCAATATGCCGCCCATTTCCTCGCTGTGGAAGGCTGCCTATATGCGTCAGCATATCATCGAGATGAACTGGCGCTTAAGGCCGGTGCGCAAACCCAAAGTGCTCAAGGGACATGATGATCATGTCATTACCTGTCTACAGTTCTCCGGTAATCGCATCGTTTCTGGTTCCGATGATAATACGCTCAAAGTGTGGTCTGCAGTCAACGGAAAGGTAAGCGTTAAATAAAATGTAAACCTTTTAAACTGCTCTCTAATCCTTAATATCTCTCTCTCTCTCTCTCTCTCTCTCTCTCTCTCTCTCCCTCTCTCCCTCTCTCTTTCTCTCTCCCTCTCTCAGTGCCTGCGCACCTTGGTGGGTCATACGGGTGGGGTTTGGTCGTCACAGATGTCCGGCAATATTATCATCTCCGGGAGCACAGATCGTACCCTAAAGGTATGGGACATGGACAGCGGCGTCTGTGTCCATACGCTGCAGGGGCACACCTCGACGGTGCGCTGCATGCATCTGCATGGCAACAAGTAAGTATCAATGGGATTATTTTTAGTATACATCTATAGTTTATTTACAATTCAATTGAAACATCTTCGTAGGGTGGTCAGCGGTTCACGTGATGCTACGCTGCGTGTGTGGGATATTGAGCTGGGCAGCTGTCTGCACGTGCTGGTGGGTCACCTGGCGGCAGTTCGGTGTGTGCAATATGACGGCAAACTGATTGTGTCTGGCGCTTATGATTATATGGTGAAAATTTGGCATCCCGAGCGACAGGAATGCCTGCATACTCTTCAGGGACACACAAATCGCGTTTACTCGCTGCAGGTACGATATATTAGAGTAAATAATCCTTAAGGATAGACACTAAAATTGAGTTTCGCTTGCAGTTTGATGGTCTGCACGTAGTTTCTGGTTCACTGGATACCTCGATTCGTGTGTGGGATGTGGAGACGGGAAATTGTAAGCACACATTGATGGGCCATCAGAGTCTCACCTCAGGCATGGAGCTGCGACAGAATATACTCGTTTCGGGCAATGCTGATTCAACGGTGAAAGTGTGGGATATTACAACAGGACAGTGCCTACAGACACTATCGGGTAATTGGAAGAGCTCCATCCATTGAGATTGATAGATTTCTTAACAGTTTAAATGGTTGTTCCACAGGTCCAAATAAGCATCAAAGTGCAGTCACTTGCCTGCAGTTTAATTCTCGGTTTGTTGTTACCAGCTCCGACGATGGCACCGTCAAGTTGTGGGACGTCAAAACCGGCGACTTTATACGCAATCTTGTGGCACTGGACTCTGGTGGTTCAGGCGGCGTGGTCTGGCGGATTAGGTAAATACCAATAAACTTGTCCATACTTTTACAGAATCTGATCTAATTTGCAATTGGATCCATAGGGCGAATGATACAAAGCTAATTTGTGCAGTGGGTTCACGTAATGGCACGGAGGAGACCAAGCTGATGGTCCTGGACTTTGATGTAGAGGGCGCGTGTGTCAAGTGTTCATAGGACCAGTCTCAAGATGGGTTGCAGATTAAGTTCCAGTTCAAACGCAGAAAACGAAAGCGCCCTATATATATTATGATACCCAGACGCTAATTGCTTAAGCTTCCTCATTGGGATTAAAGCAGACGGAGGCGTCATTTCATTGCAAGAACACAACACACCATGCCACCACACCACTGAATCACACCTCACCACTGAAACACACCACACAGAGAGATGTCTATCAGTTATCATTGCTTGCCTTGCCAACAAATGCGGCTGCTCCCACACAAGACACATACCTACACACGTACACACACACACACACATACACAAGAAACACACCACATACACACACGAAACATACCACACAAAGAGGGGAGCTGGGTTGTGAGATTTGCCAGAGGTGTATAATGTTTTTTGAATGTTATAATTTTCAATTACGTTGCTTTATAGCCAAAATTTGTTTTCCACCATAGAATAATTTTTGCTTCCTAGGTCTATATTTCATTATAAATACGTACACACATACTTATATTGCATATATACTATATATATATATATATATAAAAGTCGCGTTAGGTTATATATATATATATACTATATGATATATACACACATATACACGTATATATAGTATATGTATATATACATACATTTACACATTTACACACACACACACACACATTTACACACACACAAAACATATTTTGTTCCGTGTCGAATGAAACTGAAACTTTATGAAAAACAACACAGCTTTATATTGTTTAATTTGTAATTTGTTTAATTGAAGGAATAACTATGATAATAATGTTAATTTTTGCGGTTTTTCCCACTTGAGTTGACTCTTGTCTGTTCTGTTTCGTTCAAATTGTTTTGTTTATAATTCATGCACTTATCTAATTGTAAAGATAATTTTTTTTCGATCTGTTTTGTTAAAATTCTTCGGTTCAGATTGTATGTTGAGATATGCCTCAAAATTATCTAAAAAAAAAAATTTATAATTAATTTGAAGATGGCCCAGAGGGAGCCGTATATATAGAGAGGGTAAAAAAAGAGTATAGAGTATTAAGTATTTCGTGGTACTCATTTGGGGGAGCAGCTCACACACACTCAAACACACACCCACAAACACATACACATACACACACATACACAAAAGCATTAAGCGAACATATATTTTAATTATAGACTGATTTATTAGTAATTGAAATTAATCTACAAATCTAAGCATAAATCTGAATAAACGCAGGAATAATAGTTAAAAAAGAACAGAGTTAAAAGAAATGCATGAGCATGTGATTTTATGTTTGTTATATATATATATATATATATGTGTATATATATATATGTAAATCTATATATATATACGTATTATATATTATCTTTTCTAACTAAAACAACCAGCAAACAACCAAACTGAGAAATGAAACACTTTATAATCGGCCAATAATACGATATATGATATATATATATATATATATTTGTACTCTCTATATGCAGAGGGTTTTTGGGGGCGTGGGCGGGGGAAATAGCTACAGACATGCATATACTCTACACAATAATTTATGAAATACTTTATGGCATTATAATCGTAACAATAAATGCAGTAATTCTAAAAATGTCCTTGAAATCGATTTATTTCAAATTCAATTGTAAATCAACGCTTAATTCATTCAAAATTTTAAAAAGAAATGCTAGCAAACTAAAAGGACGATTTGCATGTCCTTTGGTCAGTCGATAGCCCTTTCCAATGATCACCGTTTGACACAGGATACGCCAGAATATGGCTGGTTAAAGGCATATCGACTGAAATTTTTCAAGTCGCTGATCCTTAGATGAGCCCTATATCCTTGAATGGCAATCGGTAGAGTTAGTCCTTACGAGTAGAACGCGGGTAGTCGCATCAAAATCCGTAAGGATTTACGGAAGTTATGCCCTTTTTAATATCAGATTTCAAATTCAAGCAACGGCGCCAATATTTAAAAATTTAACTGACAATATTTACTGCATTGCATACTTTTAAGGCGGGTCGGTAAAATTCAAATTTTTGTCAGCTTGCTGCTGGTTTCTGTTCGCCTGGTATCCCGGCCATCAATACTCGATGTTTGGCTGCCCCAGCTGCTGATTTTTTTAATTTTGCTGCCAGCTCATTAATGTTATTTTAACAGTGCAAATGTTAACTGCCATTGTTAGTTAACAGTGTCACTGTTAATTAACATTTGTGCACCTCCTGCTGATTCTGTTCCCCTCGTACTTCGCCAGGTATTTTTTAAAATTTTTGGTATGGTACGTATGGTACGGCGTCCTGCTGCAGGACAAAAATGTATCTGAAGGATGTAAATGACTATCGTGATGTCCTTTTGCCACTAGACGGGAATTTTCTGTATATAGACAAATAGCCTTAAGTCGGCCATGTGCTTATTGATCCTGACGAGTCCTGCCCCAAACGGAAAGTATTCATAAAATTTGTTGACTGGCCAAAGGACATTTGAATCGTCCTTGTAGTTTTCTAGCCATCCCGGTCCTTGTTTATTGACCTGTTTGCTGCACATCTGAAATTTTCCAAGTCGATGATCCTTAGATGACCCCTATATCCTTGAACGCCAATCGATAGATATGGTCCTTACAATTCTACCAAAACAGGTCCTGGTCAAATGCGCCAGGATTTGGCCAAGTTACAGCAATTTTTCTATCAAAAAATGCACTTAAAAAGTTTCCAAGGGGGTAGCATAGGAAAATTGTCCTGAAAATGGAAAATCGCCTATAACTCAGCCATTTGAAGGACTATCGAGATGTCCTTTGGCCATTAGATAGGGTTTATCCTTTTAGATCAGAATATTTAGTTAAAAGGACGAAAATCCTTCAGGGAGCTTGGGAAAAAGGACTTTTATGTGTACAGAAAAATAGCTATAACTCGGCCATGTCCTGGCGGATCCTGCCAAGACATATCTCAAACGGTAGGTATTAGGAAGGGCTATCGACAGGCCAAAGGACATTAGCATCGTCCTTGTAGTTCTCGAGTTATCCTGGATTTTGTGTTTTTGGTCAGTTTTTTTGCGCATATCGACTGAAAATTTTCAAGCCGCTGATCCTTAGATGACCCCTATATCCTTGAATGCCAATCGATAGAGTTCGGCCTCACGAGTAGAATGCGGGTAGTCGCATCAAAATCCGTAAGGATTTACGGAAGTTATGTCCTTCCGAAAAACTCATACAGCGCATGCATTTTCGTTGCATACTTTTAAGGGCAATGCAATCGTTCCTGCGCAGATACAGAAGCATCTGGGAGCTGCAAAGCTATCTGAGGAATACAAAAGTATCTGAGAGATGCAAAGGCATCTGTTTACAGTAATAAAACGCCTTTTTATAATGAAAAACTGAGTATATTAGGCCTTCATTACCTTCAAAAATGCATTTCATATGCGATTCAACTGATAAAGGATTATAATTATAATACATAATTAAGTTTAAGGAGTAAAAAAAATAAATGTGGAAATGTTATGTTGTTATGTGGATAATAACTTTACATTTTGGACTTCTTGCTGTTGTGTCCCTCTATGCCCAGATTGCAACGCGAGGCGAGATCCTGCACTGAGATGAGTCCTGTGCTGCTGGGCTGAGGGCCACCAAAGGCCGAGGAGGATAGATTTCCATTGCTGGGACGTTTGCGAGTGGGGGAATGCACAGGACTCTTCTGCTTGAGGCATTCCACATCATCGAAAACGACCTGAGCACCGCCACCACAGGTGGGGATTACATTACCCTTGTACAGTTTCGTCTCCACATCGCCATCGGTGTCAGCTTCCTGGGAAACAAGGCAATATTTGGTGGCTCCGTGTCCTGTGAGTTCCTTCATATCTGTTAATTTCGTAACCGATTTTCGGTTCTTTAGATACGGCTGCATAATCGTACCCAGCGGCACAGGATTTGCTGCACGATGCTCTAGCCACTTATCACCTGCAGATCTGGAACGACGGTGACGATTATTGGCTGCAGCCAGGCCCTAAAATCAGAAGGAAAGAATTATAAAAAGCTATATATGTAAGCATATTTGTGGAGCGCTTACATGTCTTGGTGTACAGTAGATATCCGTGCGTGTCGTTGCCGGCACGGAGGACGCTGTGCGCGCCGTAAAGCCACCACCACGTTCCTTTTCGTTCAGCAGATCCTCTGAGCTCTGGGAACGCGGTAGACTTGGCACATCTTCCGACTGCAGTATATTCGAAACTAGACGTAGTTTCTCGTCCTTAATCCGCATGCGTTCCTGCATTTTGGCGCGTTGCTCGCGCAACTTTATATCAAATTCTCGCTTATTCTTATCCGATTCGACGGCCAATTTTGAGTTAAACTTCTTCTTTTGCTTCTCCTTTTCCTGTTCCTTCTGATTAAGCAAGTACTCCTGCTCGTTGAGCTTCTGTGTGAGCTCCTGTATCTGTCTTTCCCGCTTACTGACTGTATTATTGAGCACATCAATGGAGCTTTCGTGTATGCGCAGCTTGTTCTCCAGTGCTGCACTACGCTCCCGCTCCTGCGTGTAGACAGCCTTAAGAGAAGCCAGCTCTGTGCGCAGTTGCAAATTATCTCGATCCAAATTCATTAACAATAGCCGGAAATTGTCACCTGTAGAAGGCAGAAAGCTATAGAGGATTTCAATGATTACTATCTAATAGGGGCGCTCACATTTAATATCCATATTGCCGCGTAGCTTGCGACGCTTTTCGATGCGCTGCTCCAAATACTGCATTAGCTCCTGTATCTTACAATCCGCCTCTGGACTATCCATTTGATAGTTGGGAAAGTCTGCGCCAAGGCTATAGACAAGACCCACATCCACTTCCAGCTGCTTGGCCTCCGGTATGCCCAGCTCGTTCAGATTATTTACGGCAATCTTAAATAGTTTGTTAGCCTTGCGACGCCCAGGCGTTAAGCCCAGATCTGGTTTCATGGGCATGGCACGAGCTATTTGCACCTCCTGTGTCATCTCCGCAAATTTCATCACTTGCTGCAATTAAAAAAATGTTTCCGATTAAAAAAAATGACAAAATTTGGGTTCAGAGGTTTCTAAGATATTTACCATATTCTCGTCGTAATCCTCGATGCGTGGATTGATGCAGACAATCATAGAGACTTGACCCTCGCCGTCAAAGTAGTTCTTGAACATGTGTGTAATCTTTGAATCACGATACGGTATCTTTTTGGGTCCAGGATTAGGAGTCTGTTGACTTTCGCGCAGATACTCCAGGCAGGTGCGCAGTGTCATCAGTGAATTATTTATGTTGCCCGCCTCCCGCAGCCTAACACCCGTGTTTTTAGTACGAGACGATCGCTCGCTACCTGCCAAGTCCACTAGAGACAGTTGACTAATTGTAATCGTGTGCTTATCCTGCACGACGTGCTCCCCCTGGCAGTCTGTAGGCGCCTGCACTAGGCGTATATTGAATACGGAGTGACTGCGACTCGACTCCGCATTGAGTATCGTATTCCCCATGCGTTTCCGCTTCTGTCCAACCTGGAACACCTCGAGTGCTTCCTCCACTGTCTTAACCTCTACTTCTGTAACGCCATGCACAAACATTTGATGATTCGCGTCCTCACGTATGATTTTGCACTGCAACGATCTGGGGAGAGTCAAAATAAAATATCAATATCATAGCGGTATTATAAGCCAGACAATACTAGGATTTTTCCGGGAAAGTTCTTACTTTTGTAAGCCTGAATCTTCTAAAAGATCATAGACACTGTTGTTATACATCTCCACATAGGTGATAAACACCGAATACATATTATCCTCGTCTACTGATAAAGGCGTTGGCTCCACTGAAGCTTGTGATGCTATTTCCGGATCAGATTCTTTGCGACGAAATCCAAATCTGCCTGCGCCTGCAAAACGTTGATTCATCTCCTGCTGACGCTCGAGCAAAGCATCCTCTTCCGATAGTATTTCAAAACCATTCAGTCTATCCGGTTTGAAGACAAACTTCTTGGCCTGGTAATCCGAAATAGTGCGAAAGAGCAGATCCAAGCAGCGTGGCATAACGCCGCGATGCCGTGAATTGCCTGTCATAGTATAGGTTTTGCCGCTACCCGTAACGCCGTAGGTGAAGAGTAAACTATTCCTGCCTCGTACCAGATTCTCGACCAGAGGCTGTGCTACGGCCGTAAAGACATCCTGCTGGCTTGCATCCGGCTGAAAGACATGCTTAAAGATATACTGCATTTCACGCTGAGCACCGTTTTGCTTATGATGCAGTAGCTGATCATGGCCAGAGTTCAAGGCAATGGTTGTCGAATTCTTAACCCGCATGCAGGTTAAGTCTCCATCTGACTGCAGCGGTCGCACCCGGCAGTAGACATTCACTGGGTCCTGTGGTCTGCCAGAGGTGTTCTTTCTCTTCTCTGTCTGCCCCTGGCACATTCCTAGCCGGGGCGTCTTGGGAACGCGCATTGGCGTGCGAGTCCTGCATTAATTTTGAAATGTGTAAACAGTACACTTTTTTATTGCTGGCGTATACTCACATTGCTTTCATTTTCGGATATTTTTGTTATTTTACTACTTTAAATTCTTTTTATCTCTTTTTTTCATACACTTTCTGTTCGTTAGCTTCAAATGCTTGCGCCCATAGGGACGCCACGCTTTCTCTTGCTCTTCTTTCTCTAATTTGCGTTCACAGCCAACTTCATGCAAAGCAAAAATGCGCAGAAAACGCAGTGTTGCACTTTTAGCATGCCAATATTTTATGTTTTACATATGTAAACTACAATTTATTGCCACTGTAAACGAATTATATTTTAATTAAGTAATATGA
Organism: Drosophila repletoides; assembly: GCA_018150835.1. NCBI lineage: Eukaryota > Metazoa > Arthropoda > Insecta > Diptera > Drosophilidae > Drosophila > Drosophila repletoides. Next base: position 20,007,411 of record JAECWQ010000031.1, on the reverse strand, counting down.
AACATTATTAATTATAGCAGTTGATGGAGTAAATGATAATTTTGAAAACATTTGTATTTTTTGCCATTCACATCGCAATGTCGCGCAACAGCTGCTTGTTATGTTAATTAACAGCATGCTGTTAATTAACAGACTGTCCAAAGGGTCGTTAAATTTGAAACTGCTGTTCTGACGTCATAACTTTTCGTTAAATTTAAAATCTTTATTTTTGTATGTTTGACAATTATAGAAAAGTGAAAATATTGCGTTAGTTATTTAATGTAGATCACGTGTTTCATTATTTGGGAAATCACTTCTGTTTTTTGCTCTTGAACACAGACAACATGTTGCGCATGAGAGCAGGACCATTCCAATGGCCGGTTAACATTAGCTTCCAGTATAGCAACGGCATAAAGTCTTTCTTCATGATAAACATGGAATACCGTTCCTTGTTCTGTGCCACGGGGAATGTTTCCAGGGGCGTTAGATTATAATCGAACTCTGCCAGTATGCAGGTATTATACCCTGTAACCAAAGGACACGAGGCATACCCATCGTAGGAATCAGGCAGACTCTTACCATCCAATGCCGCGATCATATTACGAAAAACGACAGGAGACTGTGCAGCTGTACGGGGCGGGGGAATAAATTTATGAAGGCCAATAATAAAATACCCTTACAAGAGTATTCGGAGAGGTATTCAGTATTCTCTTACCTGCAGAAGCGGCAGTCTTCGAATTTGGCGATCCAGAAGAGTCGCCTATAGCGAACACGTTTCTGTATTTTATATGCTGCAGCGTTGACTTATCCACATCCACGAATCCAGCCTCATTCACAAGCTGCTTGCATCGGGTCAGCTCATCTGGAGCGCTCATTGGAGGCACCACATGCAACATGGAGAACTACATAAAGTATAATATAAAAGAACAATTTTCACTTAATTTAAGGAGTGTACCTGCTCCTCAAAGCGTTCAGTGGGCTTGTCTAAATTCTCAAACACAGCTATATTCTGTTCGGGCTTAACCTCAATAAGATTACGGCGTGTGTTAACCGTTATGTTACGCTTTTTGACAATGGGCCACAGGGAATCTGCATAGTGTTTTACTCCAAAAAGCACAGGCAGAGCCGTATTATAGCTAATATTGATATTACTGCGTTTGCCCATCTAAAAATTTGAAAATTATTAAAGGTTTTGACTGTTCCACAATGTAGGCTTACCTTACGGAAATAATGCTCTGATATATAACAAATTTTTTGAGGTGCACCTGGACATTTGACAGGCGATGAGGGGAAAGTAAAGATAGCATTGCCTCCATTCGTATTACGTAGCACATCATAAACACCCTCCACATATTTTGGGGAGTATATGGAGCAGACTTTGCCATTGGGTGTGGCCAGAGCTTCGACTAATCCGGGTATCTATATACCATATAGAATTATATATTGCTCCAATGGTCTTCTCCGAAAGTTGGTTTCCTCACTTACCTTATTGTAGTTAAGCTGTAGACCTGTTGCGATGAGCAATAGATCATATTTAATTGTATTACCACCAGAAGTTTTCACCGTGTTGCTATCCGGATCGAACTCAACAGCCTTCTCTTGCAGCCACTTGGCCTTCTTGGGCAGCACTTCACCCATGGACTTGTAGGAGTGTTCCAGACGCTTCATACCACCACCAATCAGTGTAAACATGGGTTGGTAATAATGTTTCTACGGGAAACTATGGGGTTAAGTACGGCTCTGGGCACTTTTACTTAGGCTTACATACATCGGCGGGCTCAAGCACAATAACTTTATTCTTGCCCAGACGAGCGGACAGCTTAGCAGCCATGGCGCATCCCCCGGAGCCACCGCCAACAACCAGAACTTTGCATCTAAAAGATATATTCATAAATTGATAGATAGATAGATACAAAGCATAGATGGATAATTAAATTTGTAGCACCATAAAACAGCTGTGGCCTGCGGCAACTAACATTTTTGGTATACGTGCTTAATTCCCTGGCCTCTAATCATGCTAATTGTATTTGTTTCATAGATATGTTCAGCCCCCCTACTCCCGTACTCCCCTACGCCCATATTTACTGCACACACCTTTTCGTAGAAAAAGTTAATACGAAAAGTTAAACGATTCCATTGGGGCCTGTTTGGGGCTCATGACGTAGTTTCATAGCTAAATTCAGCTGCTTAAGAAAGACTTACTCGTGGTTATCGAAGAGTGCTTGGGAGGCGGATATATTTCGTACCAGGTAACGCTCACTGCCGCAGTATCTGGCCAGCAATTTGGCCTGTCTTATGGCCAGGGGTAGACAGCTGTAGGAGTTCATTGCGCCTGGAATTTGTGGTCTATATTTTGGATCATACGATCGGAAATAGTATCGAAACTGCGGCAAGCCACTTACTGAGATGATGTTTGCTTGGCGACTGAGCTAAAGGCAAAGCTTTCTGTATTTTATTATCACACACTTACACCCTGCGCAAATGGACTGTACACTAGCCTGAAACCGGTTATCGAATATATTATTTACGGGTGTATATCAAATTAGTACTACAATTAGCATTTAAATAAAAACGTTAATTGCTCTTAACCAAAAATGCAGAAAACTAACTTAATTATACGAGTAAACATATGTTAAATCATTTGGCTGACTATTAACATTTCTCTCTTGGTGTAACCCACTGTTAACCTTGAATGAGCTTTGCGCGCATGCTTTTAGCTTAGTGGCACGCGAAAGCTTTCGTAAGCTTTGCCATCTGACTGTGGCGAACAGTGAGCGCTAGCTATATTCTCCCTTTGCTTAGAATCGGATAATGAGATAACCATACTATGCTGTCCACTCTCATAGATATTTCAAATAATTAATACATATATTTATTACATTTGATAAATGAAATGGTTGTCCGGTCTGGACTCACTTTGGTACATCTTTGAAAAACCTTCTCTTACTTCAGGATTCTTTTGGAAAATAAAAGTTTTCCTTGGAATAACTTTTGGACCGATTTCTAATACGGAAGCAATATGATATAATACACCGATCTTACTGAGCTTTGGTTTTCATTGAGATTCATTGAGAAACAAAGAGGATTGCTATACAAAAACTTGCGAACCGTTTGTTCCAAAGGCAACAAGAAGGTTCGTTCACCTAGTTAAAAACCTGAAATATAATAGAATATATCGACTGGTCTCATCCTCCCGATCAAATATATATATAAATACATTAATGGGTCGGAGATATAATTCCCTCTGAAATGGTATCAAAACTGCAATATAATATGGGGTTGCTAGTTTAATATCGTTATTTCAAATGTAAATATATTAAATATTCCCCATTAGAGAAGTAATTAGAAAGAAGAAGATAAATAATAATTGATTTTTTAACAAATCTGATTGTCAATGTGCCACAAGTCAGAAACTGAGCGCTATGAAAATTGGGCCAATTTAGCACTAGTATGGCGGAAAGGCCTGCCCCTAAAAGTATGCTTCACTTTTGAGGCACATATAAATCTCTGAACTGAGCCCATTCAAATGAAGATTATTGAGATAACAGAAGGTACTGTAAATAAAGATAAGAGTACGTGGGGAAGGTGGGGCCGGAAAAAGGTCGGAATATTTTAGGGAATGGCGACGCATTTTTGATATGATTAACCCAAATGAAGTTTATAAATAGCTGCGCCCGCCGCGACGTGGCATGCCACAAGTGGTGCAAACTGTGTGACAGTTGCAAGTTGTTTCTTGCCGGGTTTAATTACGACATGCTGTTGACTGATTGGCGGCTGATGATAACTGATGACAAAATGACTGTTGGTGGCCGAAAACAGAGAGAGAGAGAGAGAGAGAAGGAGAGGGAGCGGAAGGACAGTGGACCCCAAAAGCAACTTGTACTCTTGTAGGGACTTCTGTGTGTGCTACTGTAATGCGTCCCTCTGTCCGCCTGTCCCTCTGTCCGTCTGTCCCGTGACCGCGTGTGGGCGTGACGATATCCCGTTATCAATTGGAGACAAGCTGGCAATTCAAATGAAGCCCTATTTTTTTCTATTCTCATTGATGGCTAAATTAGATGCCCGAAGCGTGGGCGAAAAGGCTCAAACAAAACGAATGACTAAGATAACGAAAACTGTGCGCGTGCACACTGAAAAAAAATAAGGTCTAAATTCGAATATATTTCAAATCGATTTTTATTTTTACAAGAGAAAGAAAGCGGGAATTTCTCGTATGAACCGACAGAAAAAATTCAAAAGATTTTTCAGATAGCAGCACTGACTCAATCCTTTCAAGATCTGAAAGAAATTCTATCGGGTTCAAGAGAAGAGAATATTTTAAATATTACTATTCAGGTTTTCTACCAATAATAATCAATTGTGATTTGGCATTAGAAATATTGGATTATAAACAAATGTTCTAAGAGAGGCTAAGGGCCTACACTTTACATAGGCTTTTCTTAGAGAATTTTCTTCAAGTGTCGGTGGGGCTGTGGGCGTGTGTGGTGTGGGGATGCACAACGGGTGTGCTGAAGCGTTCTGGAACCGTTCGGCGGCAACAACTGTTGCCAGGCAGCGGTCACTGTTGAGCTGTTGAGCGACAGGCAAGGTCCCCACAGACATATTGATTAGGCCCCGCTCATCATCATACGAGTATGATGATTAATGTACTTGTACTTGCGTAATTATTGCACATGTCAGAAAATAAACTCCTCCTACTCCTGGGGTCGCTTGGTGGAGCTTGGAAGCTTTAACTCGTCGTCACATGCAACTTCATTTGAATTTAACGGTTTCAGACTGAGAAATACAAAAAGGGAAATGAGGAGGGTGGCGGATGGAGGGTGGAAGGAGGGAGAAGGGAGGATGGAGGATGGAGGAGGGAGGGCGGGGAGCAGCACGAAACGAGTGCATTTCAATTTATGGCACGGAATCAATTAAGCTCTCAGCTCGCAACTGCATCTAAAATAAATGCAACGGAGGCAGCAGGTCTACCAAAGCTGAAAGCTGAGAGCTGTGAGCTGTGCGTGACGTCTATGGCGTCTGGTTTCTTTAGCAGACATTGATCCACAGCTGCCGCTCCATAGACTCACCTAGGCGGGCCGTGGGGAGTGAAAGGAGCAGGGAGCAGGGAGTAGGCAGCAGGGAGCCGGGAGCAGGGAGAACAACTGGCGGACAACGGAAGTACCGCCCAGCTGAAACTGGTTAGGTTTTTGTGGCATAAACTTCTAGAGGCCACAAATGAAATGCAGATTTCTCTGGCTATTCAATTCGGACAATGAGAAGCGACAGAATGAAGAAACCAACAAAAAAAAAAAAGAAAAGAAACCGAAACAGAAACAGAAACCGAAACAGAAAAGAAACACTCATACAATCAGTCAATCGTAGGCTGTGCAAACCAAAGAATTCCAGCTGTTATACAACATTGTATATTCAAATGCTCCAAAGTTAACAGGGGTCAACAATGGGTCAAGCACTAATTACGCTACAGGCACACAATGATTCTATGGGATTTTCATGTTTTCGATGAGTTTATTTCATGAGAATTGAGATGTGAAATGTGAAATGATCGAGATATCGAATAATGCTGTCCTAGCTATTGAATTACTGATCTACTCGGAAAGATTCAATGAGTCATATCAAAGTGGCACTTTTAATTGCCAGTATAGCTATTAAATCAGTCCGAAAGTTGAGTAGTTAATTGCCGGATCGGATGATATCTTTCTATCAATATTATTATTTTATAGCTATTGAGTAACTCGAGAAGAATAATGGATGATAAGTCAGAAACTGATCTGCAATAATCCCAATTATTAACTCCGAAAGACAGCGGAACACAGTGCAAAATAATTGCTAATAACCGCAAGATGAATAGTTTAATGGCTAACTATCCTTTCTTCCTATCCTATCCCATCCTTATCCTACCATATACAATCCACAATCTTCGATTTTTCTTTTATATTGAAACCACTCTGAAAATTTAAAACGGCTTGGACTATTGGAACACTGATTTGAATTATACAGTTAGAAGTACCTGATTCGATGATCCTAACTATTGAGTCACTCCGAAAGAGATGTATGTGTGCGTGTGTGTGTGTGTGTGTGTGTGTGTGCGTGCGTGTATGCAAATTAGGCAGTTTAGCTGGTTGGTTAAGTAGGCAACTGTACTTAAATTATGGATTGAGGCTATAAAATACATAAATGAATGCGAACGGAACGCATTTCATTTAGCAGTGAATTCACCCACCGAGCGATTCAATGCGAATATTAATAAGAAAAATGTGATATAAAATAATTCAAATAAATTTGCATTCATTTTTTCAATCAAAGGAGCCAAGTCCCAAGAATCAACACCCACAAACACACACACACACACACACAGATGCAGACGCACACAGCGAGAGCCACACACGGACATAATACGAAGATGGAACCGAAGACAGCATCACTAACACTCGTGTCGCAATGCCAACACGAATACCAATGCGAATAGAGGAACATACAAAGACCAAGACAATAACTGTAATAAGCCGAGTAGAGTCCAAATTGACGAGTAGCACTTGTTGAATTCGGCGGCCGTTATAAAAGCATGGACGCTCCAACCTTTCGTCACACAGTATATAACACTAGCCAGCAGTCACATCTCGAACCATATTGAGCGCTCCAGAACCAGAGCCACAGCCACAGCCACAGCCAGAGCCAGAGCCAGAGCCAGAACACCGCCAGAACCGAGCATTAAAGGAAATAGCATCCATAGCGAGAAAAAGTGTGAAAACAGTGATAAAAAATCAAGTGTGAAGAGCTGCCCTATAAACAATATGCAGGTAGGCTAAAAACTACTACTAGATAATAACTTAATTTTAATTCGATTATTCGATTGTAGTATTTTTTTTTTTTTTGTTTTTTTTTTTTGTAAAAAAGAGGCGTAATTTATCAGTCCCTCTGACTCATGAGACACCTGACACCTGATAGCTGACTCTGTCTATTTGCCACTTTCCAGCCTATCTGGCATATAGCATCGAAATCTCAATTATACGATAATAGTGCTAAACACGAAATAAATTGGCCTGCTTCTTTGTTATACCGAAAGTCTACACACCCTACGCACAACAGGGTAAAATTTCACAATTAAATGAAATCATCTTTCGGAGCATCGAGCAGAGACCGGTTCGGAAAACAGTAAAACTTGCCTAACTCGAATTACCATATTCCACTCGAAGTGACTCACAGAGCTGTGACTTGAATATTTACAGAGAATTATAGCGAAATTCTACTTAAATAAGTTTGACTGTACGACGATTTTTATTGGTAGGCAATAAAAAATGCTTTCCTTTCGAAAGAATTCTTAAGTAATCCCCATTAAGTATACTACAACAATTTCGTGTTCTCTCTTGAGAGGCGTTCCATGCGCACCGACTGAACTAATATGCCCTGTTTTAAGAGTACCCAGGCTCATTGTTGGACTGCCATATTAAATAATAATTGCGATAAGTTGGATGCAACTTGAATCTGAATCAAGTTGGGTTTTTAGTGGTAAAAAGTGGATAAAAGTAGATTGCAGGCCGCAGCGCTTCAGAGAGATATTCTAAAATCAAAGTTCGTGACTTAGTCATATTCTATATAGTAATTGTATACTTATATTATAGTCCTATAGTATACCTTTTATATAATACAATCTAATAAAATCGAAGGCCTGCATGGGACGTTGAAAGCTTATCGCAGCAGTTGGCTGAACGATTGACCTGGAGAAATCTCAGCTAGAGAGATTGGCATTGGCAACAATACTAAAATTAAATATATACAAATAATTACATATATTAAAATTAAACTAAATATAGAGCGTATTGGGGATTATTGAGAAGGTCATAATTCTACAACATCCGCAAATATTGGCCACTCAATGTCTGTTTTCCGCTTAAACCAAACTAAATACTGGAATCTTCTACAGATCTTAAATAATATCGTAGGATTCAAGTCTGTTCGCATATATTTCAAAATATCTGAATTTAATCCTTTTACTATTGAATACTAGTCACAATTCTAGAGATTTCCATAAGGAGCTTGCTCTAAACTCCTTCGTGGAGATTTCAATTCAAATCCTACGAATCCAGAGCTCAGTGTTTAAAAGTATCTGGAAATATTACTTCCGAATATCAATTATAATTCTAGAGACTTCCATAAGGATTGGCGACGCCGCCAAGTCTGCTGAATCCATTCCGAATCTGTTTGTTTTTCTCTCTGATAAAAAGAAAAACAACAACAAATCGGTGAATTCCAATCATAATGCTTCCCAGGCAATTCGCGATCGATTTGCGATTCGCTTAAACAGAAATATGCTTTTAAGTTCCGCAGCATAAACAAATACAAGTTCCCCCGATACGTAAATAAGTAAAAGGGAATGGAATAAAGAATAAAGTGGATAAAGACCCAGAAGAATCACAGAAAGGAAAACTTTTTATGTTTGAATCATGACTTTCGGGGTTTCTTCTTTTCTTCTTCTTCTTCTTCTTTGCAAAGCAGATCAAAATATCAACTAACATCTGCATCCGAATTTGAAGGGAGTTTTGACTTTCGTTTAATTTCAAAATCTCAATAAGATCTCAAAGTGACTCACTCAGATTAGCTCCAATTGGCCACTGGGGCTACGTGCGTGTCGAGACATGCACGCAGAATTGCGACTGACGTTGCGCTGATCACGTCCAAGTCCCAGTTGCACCCCCGTCTTGTCCCTCACCTCCCGGGACCGGCTATCGTCCGGGCGTTGCAAACGAGTCTACAAGCGAAATCAATTGAAAAGCAATTAATAATCAGATCGCTTTGTAATAAATTGCAATTTATTTAATGCTAAAATGTAAAAAAAAATTGTAAAAAACATAAGCAAAAAAAATTTGAGAAATTGAAGGCGAAAAGCGCAATGAAATATGTGCATATGAAATTGTCAAAGCGGAGCACTGTACCGCGGCGACGCTAGTGGGGGGAGGGGATGGGGACGGGAGAAGGAGGCGGCCAGGCGGGTGTCAGTTCAAATGCGTCACAGTTACTGAGTGGAGGCAAGGGAGAGAGAGAGAGAGAGGAGGGGCAGCCGGATGAACAGCATTCGCTTGGCAATCAATTTTGCATTTGCATGTTGCCGATCAAGACAGAGAGCGAGTGCGAGCGAGAGAGAGACAGAGAGAGAGAGAGAGAGAGAGACTGCAGTCAAGCTTTGCTTCGAAACTTGCGTCGCTCTTTAATTGTTTATTTGCCTGTGGCTCTGTATGTGCGTGTGTATGTGTGCCTGCGTGTGCGTGGCAGCAGCAGCAGCAGCGGCAGCGACAGCGACAATGCCTCTGCTCACACTGGGTCGAAGGCAGCGCAAGAGACGAGCCCCCAAGCGGCAAAATAGGCAAAGGGTGCGGCAAATTCGGTGTGACGTTGCGCTGCTCACGACACTCACACACACTCACACACACACAATACACGCACAGCAGAGCTAAAGCTGCTATTATGTTGTTATTGAGACAAGAAAGATGTGGGCGATGAATGGAAAAATCTTTATGTATGCTCATATACAAGCATATGCACATATACGTATATATGTATGAATATGTGTGTGTGCACAGTGACTCATAGCTTATTTTATGCATTTTGAAATAATCATCTTTGGGAAAATAAATTCAAAATTTGTGGATAAACTGTGAAAGAGACTGAGATCTAGTAAATGAATGTATTATATTTATTCTCTTATTATTTTTTATGTAAAAAACTACAAGCACAAAACTGACTGACTGAAAATCAAATAGTTTCAGAGCCACTGTACACACACATATCAAAATACGTAGTGTAAACTGTCAATTAGGAGAAATTGTTAATTGTGTGGCATTCGACTCGTTCGATTACTCGTATCGTATCATTGCGAGCGGCCCTGTCCTCGATGTATTTGTGTGTTGTGTCTGAAGCAACGAGCCCCTTTTTTTTATTATTTTCAATTTACACACATACACACATATCTATGTACGTATTCGTATTATTATTATTGCCCATAATTGTTTTTCAAGCTCTAATGAACTTAGTTTTGATAATAGCGCCAGAGTTGAAAACATTTATATACGTCATAAGATCTTTGGCATGAATAGTTTTGTTTTGCCTACTAAAGAGACGTTGCACAAATACACATACAAATACAAATCCAAATACAAACAGTGGAACTCTTTCGTTGTATTGCGATTATAAAAAATAAAAAATGGCGAAATGGCGAAATGTGCCAAAGGCGTAGTTCGGCGGAATGCGTAGCGATTTAAAAAGAAATTCCCATAAATCATTTAAATTAGAATAGAGATGATTAGTTGGAAATCATGCGAATTTCTTAAATATTTAACTCAAAGAAACCCCATAAATCATTTAAATTAGTCTAGCTGAACTTACCCAAGTCTGACGTAGCTGCTAGTATCTACGTGAATCCCAGCAGTTCTGCCGAAATACAGTGGTTCAATCCTATGCTAGAATTTTAATCACATATTAGATTCCAAGTAAAGCCATTTTGTTAAGTTTTAGTGCACATTAAAATTAAATTATCTGGAAAAGTAGAATTTTTGCCTTGGTTTTGCTGATTTCTTCAAAAAGTTGCTTTTTTCTCACGTTTTAATTTGCAAGCGACCACTGTACCTGATTATTTGAGACCTAACCTCGCACATGTTATTCGTAATGCCACCTGCCATGCTACGATTAACTCTGACTCTGAATCTGACTCACCGTGAGTGAGTGTGTGTGTGTGTGTGTGTGTGTGTGAATGGCAAAGAGAGAGGGGGAGAGACAGAGAGAGAGAGAGAGAACAAGGGCATTGGGCTTATGGGCTATGCTCGGCTTTACCTTCTGCACGCTGTATTCAGCAGCAGCAGCAGCAGCAGTGACTGCGCTGTCGGCGCAGAGTCGAAATGGCTGATGCAATTGCAGCATGGAATTGGGCGAGAGTCGAACCACTCCGATGGTGGTCGACGATTGCATTAGTATTGGTGTCAGTATTGTAGTATAGTTGTTGTTGCTGTTGGGTGCTCGGCCTGTTGCTCAATCAACAAAAGGTAAGCAGACGACACAAGAATGCAAGGGAAGCATTTCACACACTCACACACTCGCACACTCGCACTCGCATGCACACGCACATACACACAAACACATATGCACGTAGACACCCAGAAATGCTGAGGAAATAAAAGAAATGTAGGCATAGGCACACTCCATAGGTCAATTGATAAATTACGATAGTACACACACACACACACACACACACACACACATATATATACAGAAACATACATAGACACACACACACACATACATAGTATGAATATGAATGAGAAGTGAATAGTTGAGGAAGTGCGACGACATTTGTAAGTACAGTCAAAGTTTTTTAAAATGAATTCAAAAGGAAATCTAAATCTTTCCCCAAAAGAATTTCCTATAAATTCAAAGCTACATTTTCTAATTAAGAATTATCCCATAAGCTAGAGTACAATTTCTCCAATTACACATTTCCCCAGCTCGTTTTTCCATAGCATAATTATTCCTTCTTTCTGGAGAGATTGTGAGATAGTAAAGATAGTAGATAGATAGATACTAGATACATGATTCAGGGCTAAAATGTGCTCTAAATAGAAGTAATACTGTGATACCGCTACATATGGTTTTCGTATTGTAATTTTGAGTTAATGCTAATGCCTAATGCCTAATGCCTAACAAGCTGAACAATTAGCGATAATTGGATTTCATACCGATTTCTCGTATAAAAAATTTTCCACAATTATGAAAAAAAATAAATAAACCACGTCCGAAAAGTGGTTTCAAAAAATTTCCATTCCATTTCATTCCATTACAGTACAATACAAATAAAAACTACATGCGATGAATTGTATTGTAAACGATACAATTGTGGTTGTTCGTAGTACTTAAAAACGAGATTTTATTCGTATGTTCGTAGAATTGAGGAATCATATCATATGTGCATATGTGCATGTGTGTGTGTGTGTGTGTGTTCCGTTGATAATTGTAGAGTTTTGAAAGGGAAATCCACTTTAATGCTAGAAGATTGTAGAAATCAAGTTCAGCTTGAAAACAAAAAGTCTAGTCATGCTTGTCAGTGTAGTGCAGCATTTCCTAACCTCAAATAGGGAACTTTTTTCAACGGAATTTCATTCTGTTTCTTTACTTTCCTTAAATGTCAGGGTTTTTTTTCTCACTTATTACACGATTTTACGAGGTCGAGGTCGTTCAAACTATAGCTACCAAATATCTATAATATTTTACAAAAAGAAAAAAAAAAAAAGCCATGAAAACGGCACAGAATCTGTGGCATGCACATGAATTTTCTCACGTCGTCACCCGGGTGTACGGGTACAAATACGAATACGAATTCGAATACGAGTATATCCAATGGATGATTCGTATAACCTGCAATTCACATGCCAGCATGACAACAGTTTCGACTCTATCTGTATCTCTGTCTGTGTGTGTGTGTTCGAGTGTGTGTGTGTGTGTGTGTATCTGTGTGACTGGTCTCTTGGCAGTTGCATGTTGCACTATCTTTTCCTCGAACCGAATATCTCTGTCCCTCTGTCTGGCTGTCTTTGAATGAGCCGGTGCAGTTTGTCTGTCTGCCCCTACGACTGGCTCTGCCCCGCACTCCTCCCTTAGTAATACCCAGTTCCGGTGAAGCCGTTGAACGTTTTGCACGACGCGACGCTAATTAGGAGAAAAGTGCAAACTAAGCTGCTAGAGAAGACGTAAGCGAAACGAGCGGGGAGTGGACGGACGGAGGAGAGTTTGAACTTTACAAGTAATGTTTAGCGGAAGCAAGCCAATTTGGCTAGTTAGCAGTTGGCTAGCTGGCTAGCTGGCTAGTAAGCCCCATTTATAAGCCATATTCCATTTAGCATGATGCAATAATTGGTATACTCGGCGTGTACCATCCACGATGATCGTGTGATCCACCGTACCATCGAACGATCGCTACGACCTTTCTTTCTTTAAGCAGCCAAATTTCTAGGAAATTGAAACTTTTCGGCATAAATCAATGCTACGAAGCTGAATTAGAGATGCGATCCGATTGATCGCCGAGTTCACTGGGGATTTTGGTACTGGCCGGTACCGCCTGTCTATGAATATTTATGCTGCGATGATCATTTATGGCAACTGTAGCTCTGTAGCTCTGCCGGCTCTCTATGTATTTGTATGGGTTCAAAAGATTGCATCCGTATTGCGTTTGCCTTTCCTGGAACACGTCAATGAAAAATCTCAGCTGCAGCTTTAATTGCCTATCGATAGGAAATGCCACCCAGACGATCTGTGTATATACATATATATATATATATATATATACATACATAAATAAGATCATTTTAAACATAGAGTATGTCCATCACACCAAAGGCCATTTCAATTCAGTGGCCCTTACGTCAACGTTACGTTATCTCCACATCACTTACCGCTTCTCTTTCCTCTTCTCTTTCCTCTTCCCTTCTATTCCCTTCTCTTCTCTCCTCTTTCCACTGTTTTCTAGTCGTCTTTGAGGTGTGCCGGCTAAGGGCAGGCACGAGACACAATCTCGCAGCACCTGCAAGATTTTTCATTTGTTCAATTGAATTTCGCTTTTGTATCGCCGCCAAATGTCCCAGAAGTGGTGCCAAAGGGGGTAGTGGGGAACTAGGGAATAGCTACTTGCGCTCTGGCAATTTGTGTAACGTGCAATAAATATATTACTCTTATAGAATTGCATCTCGTTGTCGCTGTCAATGCGGCTGATGATTGTCGATAAATCAAATAAAATAAAATACAAGTAAAAGTGCTCTAATTGAATATATGCTAGACTATCAGATACTCTCTACACACTGTAGATAAGCTCCTTCGTTCCTACGTTCGATTCTTCTTCTCTCTACAGAGATTCTTCTCTATAGTTCTTCATAATTCTACACATATTATATTTGAAGTTTTTTGTGGCAGGACTTCTAGATACCCTATCTTCTGCGTTTTTTATAATAGGTGCAGGGTATTTGAAAAAAAGAAAAAAACTAGTCTCAGCCATAGAACGCGACCCGGCCGAACCCAGTCAAGCCGGGCCCCAGATCTGCCTACTAGCTGCCGCCCAGCAACAAGCACAAAATCCGCTCTCCTCTTTCCATTCTCCTTCCCCTCTCTGTCTCCCTCCCTGTGCTATCCATACGTAACCGCACAGCGGAAAGCGAACACGCGATCACTTGAATTGGCTGGCTGCTGCTGCTGCTGCTGCTGCCAGTCTGTCTGCCATTGTAGCTGCACTACAACAGCAGCCATAGCCACAGCCACAGCCACAGCCAGAGCCGAAGCCAATCCTACCCGCCCCAACCCGCCAGCCGGCCAATTCAAGTTGTTGCGGCCCGTTCTCGCCCCACGTTCCAATGTCCCACGTTCCACTCCCCGCCAGGCAATCAGTGTGTGTCGCCGCTTGTGGTTTCTGCCCTCAACCGACCGATCGCAGCAGACAAACTGGCACTCACTTGATTGCAATGAAACGGGTGAACGGGCGAGCGGGAGAACCGAGGGGCAAACGAGCGAACCGTCGGTAAACGGGGAGACGGGGCAACGGGGAAGACAGTTAAACAAGTCAGTTGGTTGGCGGCTAATGGAACCTTGCATTAAGCCGACTCTCGTATGATTCCGCCCGCAACCTGCCTGCTCCCGCTCCAGAGCGTAAAGCCATGCCGACAGGCACGTACGAATATGCCTGAAAGAAGAAGAAGAGCCTTGCCTTGGGTTCGCCATTCATTTAAATTCTTGTCCTAAACAAAAAGGAAAACAAAATAAGTCTAAGAGTCAACTAGTTCCGGAACTGTACCTACTCCACATATTGAAGGTGACAAATTCTCAAACGGAAAACTATTTTATCCGCAAGATTGGATTGTAATCCCATCTCTGAGTGCAATAGTTGTTCAAATAAACCATCCAACAACCAGCCCCACATCTCTGGCATCAGTTCTCCGTCCATTATCTATTAGCTAGCTGAATTCTGCCCGAAACTGTACCTTTCTATCTAATCCGTACGTTCTAATTAACAAAAAGAGCAGCTAAAATAAAAAATTCACTGCAGAATATTATACGAAATGCATAGAAAACGAAAAGAAAAGCATAGAAAAAATAGAAAAGAAAGACCGTTTCTCGCCTGGGCCTGGATAGGCCGGTTCTAAACGGTTTGGTTCCGGATAGATCGGTGGATACGAGATCGAGATACGAGATACGAGATACGAGACACTAGATACGAGTATTAATTGTGTGGATGGATGCGCTAAGAATGGTGTGCGGTGGCTGCTGCTCTGTTTGCTGTTAGCTGTTAGCTAAGAAGCCAGCCGAAACCCAAATACCGAATGAGCTGCCGAACTGCACGAACAATTGCAGTAAAGCCGAAGGAGAGAGAGAGAGAGGCAGGGAGATAGAGAGAGAGCGAGCGAGCGAGAGCTCAGCTAGCGAATGGAAGAGCAAGTGGAAGAGAGACAGAGCGACAGAGAGAGAGAGGGAGAACCTCTGTTCGGGTTGTACTGGGTCGGGACACGACGCTCGACCGCCGTTCGACCACCGTTCGCGCCAAGCATATATAAAGCGAAGACATCGCGAGCGTTGATTCAGTTCTGTTACAGTTTTCAGCTGTTGAACACAACTTGAGTGCCTGATCGTGCTTGTCTGTGCCTGCTTGTGCCTGCCTGTGCCTGTTAAAACGCCACTTAGTCCGACAATTGAAATTGCCCTTAAAATAACGCGACAGAAAAATCAATTAAATTGAAAATCAAGAAAAGCCGAAGCCGAAGCCGAAGCTGAAGCCAACTATTACTGAAAGAAACCACCTTGACTTGTGTGTAATGTCGATGAACCGTGCGTATTCCAAAGAGTGTCGCGCCTACAACAACAACAACAACAACAACAACAAACACCAACAAAAAGAACCAACCAGATACCAATAAAAGTCCGAGGAGTCAAATCTCTCGCCCCACACAAAGATACACATCTCCACATCGATAGACGACCATACGAATGTGCCAAAGCCGTCAACAGCTCGACATTCGCTATTCGCCGCTTTGAGAACAGAACAGTTTTTGGCTGTATTTTGATTTTGAGCCCACCTTCTTCAAGACGCTACAACAGAGCATCAGAGCGATTAGAGAGAAGCGCCTTTGCGTATACCCAAAAAAGTAGTCAAAATTTCACCGAAACTAAGCTGCAAGGCTATCAAGACGGCATCCCGCGTCGGACCTATGTCAGTTTTAAGTCAATTACTGCTCTTGAACTTCAATCAGAAAGCCCAGAGTCGAAGCCCACACAATTTAGAGCTGATAAACTCCTTCATAACATAACAAAGAGCTGTCGATCAGCTCCCGATAGATCGCTAGAGAAAGAGGAGACAGAGACGCGAGAAACGCCAAGCGTTTTATATACGAACGTTAGGGAGAAATTCGCAAACATTTTTTACCGGAAGAGAAAAAAGAAATCAAATCAAAAGGTGAGTTAACGATCTAAATACTGATCCAATTTAAAGATTCGAAAACTTAAATCCGAAAACTGAAATCAGAGCCAATGCCATATAGAACCCGTTATGAAATTATAATTCAAAAAAAAAAAAAAGTCAACGATCAGCGAAAAACCCCAAAACGAAGGGCAAATTGAGTTGAAAAAAATCTGATGCAATATACGCTATTCGAAACACCATATAGACGACGACGACGACGACGGCGACGACCCTAATATGCATAATACCCATCGAAACTGTAGCGCACGTCAAAAAAAAAACCTATTGAATAACTAATCGTTGGACGGACGTCTAGACAGATGTCGACGTCGTCGTCGTCGTCGTCGTCGTCGTGGTCGGTCTTATGACCAATATATATAGAGTCGTGTACTATATAAAAGTGCTTCTGGGGGGGTATTTTCGAGATAATCTTGGCCTTTTGATCCATGGCGCGTGGGTGTTTCCAGCACAGGAACTGACGTCACAGAAAAATGTGATTTCAATTTCTTTCTATACTTTTTTTTTTTTGGTTTTTTTTTTAAGTTTTTAAGTGCCTACGTGAGACTTTTTCCCCTCATTCCCTCTCTCTTTTGTTATCTCTCTTCTGGCCCATCGAATGTTCTATTCTATTTCGGTGGGTGAACCGCGTGGTATTGTGAAATTAGCTAAATGAATGAATAATGAGGGCAAAGCATCTTATTTAAGGACGCTCCTCTATGGCGTCCACTCTACAAATCGAATATTGAATATTGAATATTGAATATTGAATACTGAGTATTTTGCAAGATCGAAAGATGGACTGATCGGTACAGTCTCCCATTGAACCTGCTCCCAAGTACGGACTATAATCGAGAATTATTATATATGTGATTTATATGGCCGGCCTGCCTGCCTGCCTGCCTAGCTGCCTGCAATCTTCATGAGTTGATAAGTGTTACGTTATTTTATGCAGTGTCATTGTGGGTTTATTAACCTATATTATAGTCGGATGATATTGAACTTTGATCCCTCCCAGCCATTATCAGCCATCAACTAAGACCCGCCTCTTTGCCTTTTCTTTCGTCTTTCAATTGCAGAAAATGAATTTAAATCTGTGCGCCATAGCGCTGCTGCTGTTTGGTAGCCTCTCGGTTGCCCACAGTCGTGCCGTGGACATTGTGGATGAGAGCAACGATGTCGAGAATTCCATTGAGGTGGGGCCGCAGGAGTCATCGTCGCAGGATAAACATCACAGCGCACGCCCCTTCGAGGAGGATTGGCTGAAATTCACCAAAACGCCACCCACCAAGCTGCAGCAATCGCCAGGAGCTACAGTGGAGATTGCCTGCGAAATGATGGGCTCCCAGGTGCCCAGTATTCAGTGGATCGTTGGTCATATGCCGCTCTCTGAGATCGATAATCTGGAAACGAATGCCATCTCAGAGGATGCGCCCACAGCCATAGTGCGCGTCAGATCAGTCCATATTATCGATCATATGCTGAGTGAGCCAAGAATCTATACCTGCATTGGACGCAGTGGCTCCAAGACCATATTTGCCAGCACTGTGGTGCATCCATCCCACGCCACCGAACAGAGCCTGAATGGCATGATTGTGCCGGAAAAACAATACCAGGGTCCACAGAAGCCACGCATTATTTACACCGAGAAAACTCACCTGGATCTGATGGGTTCGACCATAATGCTGCCCTGCAAGGTACACGCTCGTCCCCATGCCAAAATCACCTGGCGAAACAACGAGGATAAGGACATAATACAGAGCCATCGCTTCAAGGTGCTGCCCTCCGGAGATTTGCTCATTTCCGAGCTCAAATGGGAGGACATGGGCAACTACAAATGCATAGCGCACAATGCCGTTGGCCGTGACTCAGCCGATACCTTCGTATACCCCGTACTTGTAAGTATCTCTCTCTCTCTCTCTCTCTCTCTATAGGGTATACCCCATACCCAGTCAAAAGAACAAACAAAAGAAAACCTTTCTCTATTTTCACTTGCTTTTTATGCCGTGCTAATTTCCCTTTCTTCCCACTCTCTTTCTCTATTGCAGAAGGATCAAGACTAAAGATTCCACACAAGGCTATTGGATTGACAAAAAACAAAAACAAAAACAAAACAAAACAAAACACAAAAACATTTTTAGTTAGTTAGATAGATCAAATGCCTTTGAAGATGCGTGAAAAAAAGAAAACAAAACACAAGAGAAAATACACTAAAAAAAAAAAACAAAAAACAAAACATTTAAAATTAGCTTAAGCCAAGTTAAACTCTAGAATCTAATGCCGGCTTAGACTTTAATGAATTTCTTACCAATTAATCACCCAACATTTTCAAACAAATCGAATAATTTTTTGCGAATTCTTATTTAATGCCGGGGATTTTGGCGACTGTCGAACTCCCCCACAATTTTCGGTATAGTTTCTATTTTTTTTGCTATTTTTTTTTTGGTAATCTTATGTTAATCTTTTGGAATATTTAGTTCTTAGCTTTAGAGTTTTGCGTCAGGTAATCGAGTTTCGTTTCGTCTAAGCAGCAATGATTGTTCCTAACGATTCAGGCAAAAAAACTAGTTAACGTAATAACGTAAAGACGTAATAATTGGCCGTTACTTAATGTCTCTTGGCTAAATGCCAAAGAGAAGAAGAAGAAAAACTACACCTATCCTCCAATCCACCACTGCACCACTCCAACTCACCACCACCACTCCAACTCACCACGCCACACAAATTCAACTCGAATTCCCGCAAAGTATTCGCCTATCATTTCTACAATTAATTTATTGAACGATCGACACATCCATTAAGCATATATATTCACATACGGAAAAGTATTTACTGAGTTAACAGAACAGTCTTTATATATTATAAATACCCTACACCCCTCACACACACACCCCACACACACACATACCCTATACGATCATATGTTTATTTTGTAAGCTAATGGAACTGAATTATGGTTTTTTTTTTTATATTATACACACACATATATATATATAAATATATATACACATATATTTAATTAATTTAAAGTGTTTGTTTTTTGAATAAATACAAGTAAAATAAAAACACATTTCACTGGCTTTGCTTTCTCTATATATTTATATATTTCTCTGCATTTATTGATATACAGGATCATACAGGATCTTTACAGGTATTCGGTATATTAGTCTCTACACTTCTACAGACGTCAACAAAACTCTGGTTTTTCTTTTTTAGTTTATTATAACAAATAACGAGCAATAGTAAGAATGATATAGTGGGTGCTGAGTACTAAGTATCTAAGTTTAATTTCTCATTTGTGATTATAGTTTTAGGCTTAACATTTCGAATATTTTCCAAGTGTTTTTTGAGGTTAGGTTTACGTGTTACGTTTTACGTTAATCTCTAGTATTACGTAGTCTGATTGTGCGCTTTAAACAGAAGCAGAAACAGAAAGAGAAAGAGAAAGAGAAAGAGAAAGGGAGAGAAAACAGAAGTTAAAGACATCGAGAAAAAAGATCCATTGGCAAAAGGTTTTTCTATTCTTCTTTTGTTTTTATTTTCTTTATAGTTGTATCTTTATACTATTGTCTGTTGTCATTGGGAATTCAATTCGGAATTCGGAATTCGGAAAGGTAAGCTGCGAAATGCAAAGAGTTTCCACAATCTTTTATTTTTCTCTTGGCCCTGGGCCAGGCTAGAAAAACAAATGGAATTTTTTTACGTATTGTCTGCAATTTCAACGGATTCGTGGACGGACTCTAATGTTACGTGTTTAATTTAATACTTTTTGTTGTTGTCAATTGGAAATGAATTAGTCGAAGATTGCCCATTGCATTTTCACTGCCCAGACACGAATTTGCTTCGCTTCGCTTCGCTTTAATTTATTTTCGATCGAAAGTTTCTCACCAAAGCACACCAAAAAAAAAAAAAAAAACTAAAAAAGCTGGGGGGGACTGGGGCTGGGGCTGATCTACCTCTTTGCTGTTGCCGGGCAGACTTTGGGGCCATTTTGAAAGTCGAGGCGAGGCGTGAGTCAGATACTCGATAAAACGAGCCGCTGCGGCAAACGGAAACGGCGCGGCGCGGCGAAGGCAGGAGACAGAGGAGGACGGAGGACGGAGGAGGAGATACATTGATATAGCCGGTCCACTTGCCGGCAACCAGTTTGCCGTCTCCGCCATCAACTCGGCCACTGAATGACGGCACGTATGTGCTAATTTATATATATAAAAAAAAACTGTATAAACGTCAGCACAAGCCTAATGATAAATGATTTATTCGAAAATTTGTCAAAGCTAATTGGAAGGCGCGCGCGCAAAGAAACCCACCGAGTGGTGGAGCCCGTCTTGCTTTGGTTTTGGTTTTGGTATTGGTATTGGTATTGGTATTGGTATTGGTATTGGTATTGGTATTGGTAATGGTATTGCCTGATAGAAGAAAGAAGGCAAAGACGGCTAGAAATACCCACCAAGTGCCCAAGTCCCCAATTCCCCACGCCCCCCCTGCAGAGTTGGTATGTGTCATCCCCTCAAATATAGTAGACTCCGTACGGGAGAGTGCTATCTTCTGTCTGGCTGTGTGTAATAATTCTAGTGGAATATAATAGATACTTTAATCGAGATACATTTTCAAGCGATTACTTTTCATTCTTTTCTTTTTTTTTTTTGGCACGTAAACAACAAGAATAAAAAGAAAAAAGAAAAAGAAAACAACTGCGGACAAACACGACAAATATTTTGAATGAATAATACAATAATACGGAAATTCCCAGTAAAAAGTAAAATAGAAATATTCCTGGAAATGTTGAAGCATTCCTGGGGTTTCAGAGGAAACAAGCGACTTAAAAATAGCACAGGGTATAAAAAAGAAATATTGCGGAATATTGTGTAAGCTCGCTGGCTTGAGAGGTTTCTATTCGACCAGTATGTGCTCCTGCCTGGCTTCTTCCTATCCTCTCCTCTCCGCTCTCGCCTCTAGACATTGAGAACGGAATGCTTTTTGCTGCCCCCGCTGGGAAGCTGTACAGCGACCACAGCGAGACGACCATCGCGCAATGGGGCCAGGATATGCGTATTGCCCGGAGTAACCACTACCGTCTGTATGGGCACGTGCAGCGGAATGTCAAAGACGGGCTTTAACCTTTAAAGAGAACTCACAAAAGTCAATCACAATCAAACGAATAAGAATACGAATACGAATCTGGATTCAGACTAATCCGATTCATATAGATAAGATATACTGGACTCACCCGTGTAAACGACTCATGGTTATGTCACCCGCATCATCGGCGACAACCAAGTAGTCGGAGGCGCAGGCCAATCCAGTTACACGTCCAGAGACATACTTGGAGCCCAAACTAGCTCCATTGATGCTATACACATGCACCGAGTGAGATGTATCATCCAAGGCGCTGAACGCAATGTGACCTGCGGCGGAGGAGCGGAGAGGGTACAAATTAGAGAGAAATTCTATTAAAAGCTATAAAATTTACACAGGAAATCAAGGGCCTAAAGCTTGCCAAGAAATCTTGAAGATACTTTGGAGGCCTTACGATAAAACAGTAGAGCGACTTGGGAGGAAAAACGGACGAAGCTAAGCGATATAGTTATCAGGGTTAACCAAGGCACAGCTCTGTATAGATCAGCCTGATCCGGAATATATATTCTTCTCTACATCATCTCTTCCATGGACTTTTCTATATATGGGATGATTTATAGCTCATATTTATGGAATGGATTGATTTTAATAGCTGGGAAAACTGTTCAAATTGTTCAATTGGTTCGATTCGATTCGAGAAACAGGCATAATAATTAATAATAATTGAAATGAAATTATAACACTCGTAACAATTACAAATCCTTATCGAAAATCAATCAAACGCTGACGTCAGTCCGATGATAAGGCAATAAGTCAATGATGCGACTAAATGCCAATAAACTGCAGGCAATGAACAGGTTATTGGAACTGGATGCGGGGAGCGGGGAGCAGCGAGAGGCAGAGAGATGTGGATGAGGATGATTGCATCCCTGGGATCTATTAGCGTTTTCTTATCGCTTGAAACATGACTTAAAGACGACTTTACAGAGACGCGGCGGGAAAGGGTGCGTCAGGGCGGCAAAGATTGCGGAATGTGGGGCAGGGTGTGCATTGCGTCCGAGAATGATCTACGCAGTTGGGAATAATTACGAGCAATCGTCGTATCATATATATGTGTATATGTATATACTCATAGATCCGGCCCACAGTGCGCATTGATAAGCAGCACCAGCAGCAGCAGAAGAATTCTGAAGAGGATTATGACACGCTCCATTAGATAAAGCAATGAGCAATAAATGCGATTAAAGCGATGCGTAGTTCGTATGACAGCTTATCAGTGGAGCAATGCCAATGAAATTCGATTGGAAACCCGTTTTAATCTAGCTAAATCAAAAAGTAGCAGTTGGCCCCCCTCATCCCCTCCCAAGTTGATCTAGCTGCCTGAAGATCGCATAATACTCGTATTTAAGTTTTTTTTTTTCCGCTCTCGGTTCAGTTTTCTTGAATGGCACCGTTTCCGAGTTTCGAGTAGTTGATGCTTAATTCGAGTGGCTGCTTCCACGTGATTTTGTTTAAACTAGAAATAACCATGTCACAGGCAGTTTGCCAGATTCTCTCTCTCTTCTCTCTGTTTCCAGTTTCCAGTTCCCAGTCTACAGTCTTCTGTCTTCTGTCTTCGGTCTTCTGTCTTCGGTCTTCAGTCTCATTCTCGCCAATTGCGAACCATTTACATTCATTCAAAAGATTCTCATTCCTTGTCTGCTATTTCTTCTGATACCCTTCCAAAGGGTATACTGATTCCCCTACCAAATACGTTAATCATAGAAGGAGGCTTGTCGCATAACATAAACCGTATGTCTTGAGTTAGACCCTAAGAGTAGGACTCAACCACATCTAGGATGCAAAATACCACATAGGACCGATCGGAGGAGAGTCTTTATCTTTATATCTTAAAGATATTCAAAATTGGAGCATTATTTTATAGAAACTCGATGACAATTGTCATGATTCATGGTGGACTTATCTGGCACGGGAATAGGGTATTTACATATGCCGCATACCGAAAATCATTCATTTTTTTTTTTATTATTATACCCTCTCATAAACACACACACACTCACACACACACGCACACACACACATTTATGGGGCCCCTCGCTGAGATTTACTACAACTATTTCATAAAATTTTGTAGCGCCTGAAGAATACGAAAAAATGTCATGAATGAGTCTGCTGCTTTTCGATGGACTCTACGAAGGGGTGGTCTGTGGGGGGCATAAAAGGTGGAGGGGGGGGGGGTCTGCTGGGCGAGGCACGAGGGGGGTGAACTGTGCTGAATTGAAGGCGGTCGTTGTGGGTCGTGTGACTGTGACTGTGCCTGCGCCTGTGACTGTGACTGTGATGTGATTGCGGGACTTGCGTCGCTTTTGGAATTGATTCCATTAATAATAAATGTGAGTGTGTGTATGAATGCGCATATTTGAGCTCTAATTGATAAGCCCCGTTCTATGGAGAATATATCGATAAGGAGGAGGGGTTGGGGGGGAAGGGTGGGGTGAAGGGGGGTTAAGTTTGACATTTAATTAAACCCTTGTTATTAATTGAGCTTGGAAAGAACGCAATAAAAATGTGCTTATAAAAAGCGTAAAGTGGCCGATTTAAATGATTTGATTTATAAATATTTTAATACAATTCCGTTAAGCCTCTTGCTGGCCCACAACTCGATTTGATTCGATTCGAATCGATTCGATTTTACTGGTTTAACTTGCTGCCGGATATTGCGAAATACTCTTTTTTTTTGTCAATCAGTCGATCGATAAGAGAGGCCTGACTACTGCACTTGGCACATTGAATGCTCGATCAGAGTTTCGTTTTTTACTAAAATATGCATATATGCATATATATATATATATATTATATATGTATATAGTATGTATCTGTATCTGCTTAATCAGCAGCTGATTGCGAAGAAAGAGCTCACGGTGCAAACTCATAAATTCCTATGTGGCGCCAGCCACTTGAGTTTCCCCTCTCTACAGCTGCTTAAAATACCAAGAAAAATTGATTAAAGAACACTCAAAACACCTGGCAAATGGGAGTAGTTTTGGTCATATTGAATCATTGAATCACTGCGTTGAGGCAGACATCTATCTATATCAATATATATATATATATATATAGACATATTCATATGGCTTTATCTTATCACCATAAAAGGCGTTCAATTAGGGCAGTCACTGTTTGGTATCTTAGCCATTGGGCTGAGTCAAGTATTAGCGAAGATGTCGAGCGAGCTATCGATTGTCGTCTTATCGACGATATTTCTGATACTCTTTAAATAAACTAGTAAAGAGTTTTCGAGTGCTGATAGACACTCGATAGATTGTCTGATCAATTGCACTAATATTTAAAATCATTATTAGACAGCACTATAAATGCCGTGAGCTCATTAAAGACTCGCTTAAGCATGGAGCAGACAATTCGAGGAAACTATCGATACTATCGATAACCTTGGTTCGGCTATTAACTAAAGACTGCCTCAGTAATTTCTCGCACTTATTATGATAAGACTATTCCATAAATGACAAATGGAAAATAAAGAAAAAAAAATGCATGAACAAAAGTCGAGCAATTACCATATAAGTGAGACGCATACATGGTCATCCGTGCATACACACGCACATAGAGATTATACGGGCATATATACATATGTATACTTCCAGGGTGGGAGGGAGGTGGGGCGGGACGAGTGCTGCTCGTAGAATATCACGTGATTTTTGTTGCTTTGTCGCCTGAGTTGTGTGTTGTGTGTGGCAATTTACACTCCACTGATAAGTTAACTGCGCTGATTAAATTGTTTGAGTGTTTGCTCTTTAAACAAAATCGGAACATTGCCTTCACTAGCCTCCTACCCCCTGCCCCCTACCCATTCCCCATTCCCCATTCCCCTGCTCTTTCTCCCACCCAGAGCAAGCACGTGAGTTTTCCTGGTACTTTTGGGATCTCAGTTCAATGATTCAAAGCACTACAAACAGAAGCCTATCTACGTTCGTCGAGCCATCAAACAATCATCTTTAATAGTTTACGCCTTGGAGTAGATAAACCCCCAATGAAATTTCTTCTTGCATACTTTCGAGCGTTTAGCTATGAAATAAGTATTGCATACTCTGGGACATGGATTTGTAATGGGACAAATTAGTTAACGTTCCAGTACACTTACCATGATATGAAACAGTGACGTAGGAGATCTGAACACAGAATTCGGTGCAGCCGATGGGTTTCAGGGTGCGCACAAACTGACCCTCCTGCAGCGTATAAACGTTGACAGTGCCGTCCTGTGGGGAAAGAGACAATAGATAGATTCAATCCTAGAGGAGGTCAGAAGAGCGCCCACTCACCAGTGAACCGGATACGACGAGATCCAGCTCCGTATAGATGGCAACACTGGAAACAGCATCGTCGTGACCATAGAGCACAGTCAGCGGCTTTGGGGAGTAGCTATTCTGGGAATTCAGCTGGGTTATGGCCTGCAGATGGGACTGGCCTGTCAGAGCGTGCACTGGAATGTTGCTAGTCGGACCACTGGTCTGCTGATTCGCCTGAATGCTCCACACAATGCAGGTACAGTCTCGCGAACCAGTGACCAAATATGAGCCGCAATTGTCCAACGCCAGACAAGTAATAATATCCAAATGGCGCGACACTGAGGCAACTGTTTTGCCCTTGTTTAGATTATAAACTCGCAAGGAGTTATCCCAGATTCCGCCAGCGTAGAGTAACTTGCCGTCGGTGCTGACCGCAAAGTTCTGCGAGTGCGGCGGCTGTGAGGAATGAAAGGGTCCAAAGACGCGTTTGCGGTTTCTGAAACAGACGTAGAAAGTCATTAAAGCTGATCTGGAACAGCCCAAAAAGTTAGCTTACTTTAGATTTGTTGTAGTAGCATCGATTTCCAGCAAAAATCCCTGCTCCTTGTCAAAGGACATCCATGAATTGCAGCCAAGTATGCAGGCTTTCGATACACTGACCAGCACATCGGGACTCAACTGTAGGAAAGAGCGTGGCGGACTGCGCGGTGGACTTAGATAAACTATAGGATCCTTGGGCGTCGATAGCTCACAGTAATACTGCACCACCTTGTCTAAAAACTGGGTGAAATCGGGCTTTTTGAGCTCAGCGCGTACCAGTTTCAATGCGGTCTCATCTTGGGTGAGGCGACGCGGATGTGGCTCTCGCAGCAGCTGAGAAGGCACTTGGCCAAAGTTGTTGATCATGCCTGGAGAGGATTTTGATTATAAAATTAGTCACAAGAGCAAGTAGCAAGGAGTAAGTTAATCACCTTCAACAGCTTCCCGTTCAATGGGATTTGTTATTTTATCCAGGTCCACGGCGCCCTCGTAGGAGCAATAATAGAACACATTTAAAGCCTCCACAGCCTTGGGTCCTTTTTGCTTGTACCCGAAGATAAGATCAATCCAATGATGTAGGTTCTGACTAACGTATTCAGATTCCAATGCGCGACGATGTATGGCAATAAACTCCTCCGGCGTCGTAGCCCAAGCCGGCAATATAACATCATCCACCTTCTCCTTGGTTATTTGCAAATGGCCCAAATCAAATCTAGAAGAGACAAGGGAAGAATATCAGTAAATTCCTTTCAGTAATTCCTGATTAATTCCTTTTATACTTGTTCATATTCTTGAGAAATTCCGGAAAGTAAAAGAACTCGGGAATAAGCTCCTTAACATCGTTGGGATTGTCCATTAATAGCTTCCATGTTTGCGGAATCGAATGAAATTGTCGATCGGCCACGTCAAAGCGACCGCTCTGCAGGTCGACGTGGAGCGAGGTGAAGGGTTCAACACGTAGTAAATAGTGAAGCACTCCAGCGGAGTTAGAGTAGTGTGTTCCATAGTGGAACTTTGGTATGGCACCCGAGGGATCCTCGAAAGAATCGTATTTGCTGCGCACTTCGGCTTCATTCTTCTGATTGATCTGTTAAGGAACAGAGAAGTCTAATTCAAAGGAAGGTCTACTAAATTGACAAACGAAGAAAACTTACGCATCCAATTGGCTTGGATAAGTCACGAAATGATCTAGGATCGGTTAGATCCAGCACGTCGCTGGTGTAGTCGGCGAGAATCCAGGGGAAGACGGGATACTGGCTCAAGTCGTTATACGAACGACCTGCGGGAGAAACGGAAAAACAGATGAATGTCAAAAGAAGCAACACATTTTGATAGCTCTTTCTCCTCCTTACCAGCAATGGTATTAAGGTACATTAAGTACTCAAAGTTGGATATCTCACGATTGACCCAGCGCTGAGTAAGACCGGATGCCCTGAGTAGTTCGGGCGGAGAGCGCCCAGAGCCGTATAATATATTCGGCAATGGAAGACCCACAATTTTTGTAAAGACCTTGTTACGGGTCTGCAAAGAAAGGGAGTTAATCAAGGAGCAAACCCAATTAATAAAGGTCTTCTACCTTGGTCGTAAAGTTAAGGAAATAGCTGGTCTGATCTATGAGGAAGATCTCCAGAGCGCTGCGCCGTAAGTTGTATTTGCGTAGATGAACCTCGCGTATTTTGTTAATTGAAAACCTAAAAATAAAGGAGCTATAGAAATAATACCAGTATAAATAGGTTAAGCTCACCTAAAGTCATGCTTAGAGCCATCGTCTGAGGCTGGACTCAGATCCACAAAGGTGAAGACACTCTGATTGACCTCAATGCGCCCCTTCACCTTGGTCATTAGGGTGATAAGCTCACAATCCTGAGACATGACTAGCTTCTCCAGGGCCGCATCCTGCTGTGATTGTGTATCGATCAACTGACGCAGCTCCTCCTCCAGCTGAGAGCTCTCATCATCTGCCAGAAAGTCACGTACCACCGCATTCTTAATAGTCGAGTCAAACTCTGATATTTCCCTAATAAAGAAAAGATTTTAGCCGTTAGAATATGCTTCTCAAGGGAGTGGGAGTACTCTGACGCTGCTTACTTTGTATCGTAGGCATTGGTTGCATTATCCCTCAAGTTGGCCGCATTCTCATGCTTGTTGGGATACAGCTGTGGCTCCAGCTTGAGGCGCATGCGTGCCACATTCTCATGGGGCGATAGCTTCCAAAACTCTTCAGTTTGATCTCTGTAAAGGAGACACCGATCATTGAAAAATTTGCTTGATTTTGGGGGAGGATTTCAACTTGAGCAGAGCTCTTATTCATAGGAATCCTGGAAAACTGAATCCTTTGGGAGTCGTAACACAAATTAATTTTTGAAATCAAAAGTTTTTTAGGTATTTATTTAATTTTGGGTTTGATGAAAGTAATTTTAGAGGCACGACAATGATTAATCGAATATATACAAATGAAAATCCTTTGTCAAATTGGGTTCACTTTCTCATGCTCCTGGTTCTATTCTCCACATTAGACAACAATGGGAGCAGCTAGAGTCTTGGCGAGCACGGGAGCTGGTGCCAGTGCAGGAGCGGCAAAGGTCTGAAGCTTGGCAACAGGCGCAAGAGGGGCGACGGGTGCAACGGCAGCCACTGGCACATCCTTCTGGACGACGGCATTGAAGCCATTGATGTCATCGGCATAGTAGCTGACAATGCGGCGGGAGCCATCAGCCTCAATCAGGGAGTATGAACCACGAACAACATCTCCATCGCGGGTTTCCTCCTGGGTCTTTGAGTCGCCGGTGATGGTGTCCTGCACATCATAGGCGAACTTGTACTGTGGGTGAGCATCAACAATTTCAGTGGCCAGGGGAGCGGCAACTGGAGCAGCCAGAGGTGCGGCAACTGGAGCAGCCAAAGGTGCAGCAATAGTCTTGGCAAGCACTGGAGCAACTGGAGCAGCCACTGGAGCAGCAGCAATTGGAGCAGCAGCAAAAGTCTTGGCAACCAAGGGAGCTGGACCAAAGCCCAGAGGAGCGGTATAAGGTGCTGGTGCGGCAAAACCAAGAGGAGCAGTGTAGGGTGCTGGAGCGGCAAAGCCTAGAGGTGCGGCATAAGGTGCAGGAGCGGCAAAACCGAATGGTGCAGAGTAAGCAGCTGGAGCGGCATAACGCAGTGGTGCAGAGTAGGCAGCCGGTGCGAAATACGGTGCTGGAGCAGCAGCCAGGGGAGCAGCAGCCAGAGGAGCACCCAGTGGAGCAGCGGCCAGATGAGCCTGAGCCGACAGAGCCATTGTGGAGAGAACTGCAACAACCTATAGAAACAATGCGTGGTAATCCTCGGGAATCCTTGCAAGAACACATCACTTACCGTCAAAGGATTCATTGTGCGGCTTGGGGATTTAATTGGATTGTCACCGTCGGTTATCAAAAATGAACTGACATGCCATTACCAAAAATACGCCGTCTTTTATACCGCAAGGCAGATTCATTCGCGAAATTTACATGTCGTAATGGCTATAATACTCAGCTCCACTCAGCTGATGGCACCCCGCTCGCCCTCTTCTTCCCCGCCAGTTGGCCATTCCTCTCTGTGCGCTGCTCTGCTCTGCTCTGCCTATGATCCAAATTCGTAGCACGTAGATCCATTTTCTGTTGTCAATTTCAAAAAGTTTTCAATTCCAGCGTGCTCCCAATTTGAATCCGAATCCGAATCCAAATCCAACTCAGAGTCGCACTTCGTTCCATGGCTACGAAAGTGAATGCGTCTTTTTGGCAATTGTCATGCAGGTTCCATTCCAATGACAACGATTTTATTTTCCTTTACACCGAGAAATACTTTTTACCAACACAAAACACACGCGAAAACCATGCGAATTACCCAAATACCGAAATAATTCAATAATTTTGGTTTGGAATAAAGTTCAGGTTCGAGGGTTTTATAAGCATGATTAAAGATATAAAAGTAGTGCAAACCTATCGATAATATTAACTATTGGTTAAAGTAGCACAGAACTATCGAATGTCTGCAGCCCCAATTGAAAAGAACATAATTATGCATATTTAACTATCGATATTATTAACCATAGATAAAAGGGAGACAAAATTATCGATAGCTTTCTTGTAAGAACAAGATGCAAAGCCAATTGGAAAGAACTTAATGATGCAACTGAGCTAAATTCATGGTGTTAAATTAATAGATCTGAAAATTGCCTCAATTAGATAGCCAAGTTAATAGTGTGTAAGCCTCGTACAGCTGGCTGGGTGGGTCATTTACTGCTTGGGTGGTGCTGCTACCAAGTGGAAAGTTTTAATTAGAAATGCGAAGGGAGTACGAAATTGTATAAATGACAATTGGATGGTTTCTCTTACGTGGTTAAAACTGGTTTATTGTACTTTGATTAGCTTTGTCTTTTGCCTGCCGTCCCCAACTATGTTGCTTAGTGTTATACTTCGATCCTAATAACTATCCAGTAGCCCTGCTGATGCAGATTTGACCTGGTTTGGCTGTAGCTCTTTTTATTGTTGGCCGTACTCAGTGCTCAGTGCTCAGTGCTCGGTGCGTGACTCTTTTACTAAATGCATCGCACGACCTTGCGACTTGTTGGCTCTACATTTGTCTGGCAGAGTCTTGGGAGTCTCCAAAGCTGAGAGAGAAACTTGGCAGACAGCTCCACTGACGGACTGACGCACTGGAGGACTGACGGACTGACGGACTCATTGCTCTCTGAAGACGCACAGTTGACGCTGGTTGTCACCGGAAATTGACGGAAATTGACGAAAATTGACGCTGATCGAATTTTGGCAAAACGCATTTTATACTTCTGGCCTAAACAAGTCCAAACAAGTCTAGATTCCATAATTGGCTCCCCAGTCTGCGTTCTAAGCCCGAATTAAATTGCTGACTTTTACCTGTCAAACTTGTAGGCCGAAAATTGAAATAACTGAATTCAAGTTACGAAACTCTATGAAACTGCGATCATAAATATTAATATTTAGAGCACAATATCATAAATGAATCAAAGAAAAGGTAGAATATTCAGTTTATAAATAGTTCTGGACTTCAGTAAAATCAAAGTACAGTCAACTTTTTGTATATGAAAAGGAAAGGTATTAGAAAAGATATTACAAGATAAAAACTACCTAAAAGAATTGTATCATAATGGATACATTAGTGAAAGTCCTTTTTTGTAATGGAAACAACGCCCCAAAGCTGGGAAAAGGATTGGAATCAAATTGGCTATATTTAGCCGTGCTTAACCTATAAATCTCCCCAGTTAAAAAACCACTTTTTCACTCCAATGAATTGCAAAAAAAAAGCCAACGTTTTAGAGGGGATTTGTAAGCGTAAAAGGTGTTTTTCGAGCGTAATTAAAATTAGTTGGAATAGTATTAAATAAATACGAGCAGAAATACGCATACGACCAGTAAGCCAACTCATTTGCAGCGCTGGCAACTGTGGCAAGGTCACATTGCTTCGACTGCATTTCTGCAATGGAAAAAAAAAAAAAAAAACAAATCGCTAAGTGCGACTCTTGTGGGCGCTCCACTGTGCGTGCCTGCGTGTGTGTGTGTGTGTGTGTGTGTGTGTGTGTGTGTGTGTGAGTGTCTTGAGTACCACTGTGCGTAATTGCTTTGTCTGCGCGACGCGGCTGCCCCCTCAATCGCCGCCCCTTTTGATCAATTGCTTCCATTTTAGATTTCTAATTAAACGAGTCGAATGGCTACGCAGCCAACTCTGGCCAAAGGAGCTGCTGAGGGAGGAGGGCGGGCGAGGCGAAGCTATGAATTTTGGTCTCGTTTTCGTTAACGTTTTGCGATTTGGCCACTGAGCCGGCGGCCCAGCAAACTGGCCGATGGCCAAGTGATTCGCTGGCCAAATGTTATTACATCAGACGAAAAATATACACGAAAAACAAAAACTAGAATGAAAGGCGATTTCTGGCAAGACGACTACCCAGATACCCTTCTAATTATTCCTCATAATTATTCCTAGAAATGAACTGAAACGTTCAATCTTAAGTCAAATTTTAATTTAGTTTTAATTCAATATTTCCAAGGAGAACTCGAAGGGAACTCCGTGGAGTGGGAAGACTCCTCTTTCAAGAGGAAACCATAATAGCCATTGCAAAGTGTATTGAATAAAATGTTGGAGAGCCTGAGAATTGGACGAGATCTGGTTTTTTGGGGCAGCGGAAAACGAGTCGAAAAGTTTGGAGCGGCGCTCTTGAGTTGCAGCTATTCCATTGAGAAAAACAGCAGAAATGTGACGAAATGTGCGACAGAAAACATGAAATTGCACTAGGAGCACAAGATCGAGATCGAGATGGCGATGGAGACGGCGATCGGAGAAGGCGATCGAGCATGTGCATCGCACGCTCATCGAGATTTCTGTATGGAGACTGAGAGTTGAAGCCAATCACAGCAAACAGCAATTGTCACTTGCCATTAGCTTGTCCAATTCGGTGTTGATTAGCTGGCGGGGATTGGTCTGGGGCAGGAGGGTATTTCGGGGGCTGTTGCATGCCACAAATGGTTGAAGTTGCTTTGGCTGAGACGAATATAAAACTGAAGAACTTGCGGAAAATGCATCTCACAGTCGAGCTGAGTTCTTGCAGTGCAGACACGCGCCTTCAGCCTCCAGTCTACGGTCTCCAGTCGCCAGTCTCCAGCTTCCCGAAAAACACAAACTAAATATCCTCCAATATGTTCGTTCAGGTAAGACGAAGGCGTTTTAAATCCCAGGACTTTTTTCATCCTTAGGAATTCTTTCTCTCTCCTTCAGTCGCTCTGCTTGCTTGGACTAGCGCTGTCTGGCGCGCTGGCTCTGCCCATTGATCCTTATGGTCCTTCTCTGCTGGCTGCTCCTGCCATCTCTTATGCAGCACCCAAACTCCTGGCCGCGCCCACCATTGTACAGCACGCAGCGCCCACTTATTTGGCTGCACCCGCTCCCGCTCTGGCTGTGGCTAAGGTCGCCGTGCCCGAACCATACGATCCAAATCCACAGTACAGTTTCTCGTATGGCGTCACAGATCACCACACTGGCGACTCCAAGCAACAGGAGGAGACTCTGGTCAATGGCGTCGTCCATGGCAGCTATTCCCTGGCCGAACCTGATGGCACCATTCGCAAGGTGACCTACACTGCCGATAAGGTCAACGGATTCAATGCGGTCGTCGAGAAAAAGGGTGTGGCTGTTGTAGCCAAGCCCGCCCTTGCCGTTGCCGCCGTTCCCGCAATTACCAAGATTGGATATGCCGCGCCCGCCTATGCTGCGCCCGCCTATGCCTCATCTGGATATGGCGGACACTACTAAGAGAAGAGCAAGGAAGGCAGAAGCAAAGCTCTCCCGGGGCCTCAGACCATTGTTGAATAGTTTTAGTATCATATATCCACATGCTTCCCGAATCACAAAAACCACCACCCGAAACAGCTGACGTGCGTGCTGTCTCTGGACTTCGTATCATGACGAGGATGTGCCCACTTTTTGATCGTAGTCCCCAAAATCAATGTAGCTCTCTTAGGAATACAGTTTTCTAGGGTTTTTTTTTTGAGGAACATTTATCTAGTGATTTACTTTATGCATCTACTGAATAAAAGTTTCGGTACAAAAAAACCCATCAATGTTTTTACTGAATTCGACAATCTTTTAGCTGAAGCTGAAGAGAGGCTGAGTATTCCAGGAGAGAATGGAAGAGAAGCTTTTCAAGCTATTCAAGAGAGTTCTCCTGATGCCAATTCTCTCAAGGTTAACGGCGTCTTCATTCAATTTCATCGATGTTGTGGTAGGTTCGGCCTCCAGCTCAAGTCAAGACCTAACGAAATCCGAAATGGGAAGCTATTAATGCGGAGCACGTAGCACAGCTAAAGTTATGATTCATATGAATCCAAAGGGTGACTGGGCGCTGGGTGCTGGGTTTATGTAAATTGGGGGGGAATTGCTGGCACGTCCATTGAGGAAATATTTTGTGTTCCCGACTGGGATTGCCGACTGGGACCTTACGTCAGGCATTGGCTCACTTTTGGCTTTGGGCAGCGGTTGCTACATCGCCACTTGGCCACATCGATCGGCTGGAAACTCTTTAAAACCACGCACCATTGTTGTCCAGAGACAGTCGAGAAAGTGTCAGTCAACAGACAACAACCGTCAAGCTTCTAATCCAGCACAATATCAATCTCAGCATGACCCTAATCAAGGTAAGTTTTGGCTAGAAGAAACCATGCAGACCATGGTCTAAACTCTTCCGTCTATCCGGCAGTCTATCATCCTCTGCTGCGCCCTGTTCGCTGTCATGGAATGCGCCCTGTTGCCAGCTGTGCCCCTCAACACAGAGTTTGATCCCCATCCACAGTACGCCTACGCCTATAATGTACAGGATGCGATCACAGGAGACAGCAAGAGCCAGCAGGAGGTTCGTGACGGAGATGTAGTCAAAGGATCCTATTCAGTGGTGGATGCCGATGGCTCATTGCGTACCGTTTTCTACACCGCTGACCCAATTAATGGCTTCAATGCGGTGGTGCAGCGTGGTCCAGTGCCAGTGCCAGTTCCAGTGGTTGCCCCCCGTCCAGTGGTGGCCCCAGCTCCATTCCTGGGCTAAGCTAAACTAAAAAAACAGCTGCTCTATAGCTGATCTTAGCTTGTAGATAAGTTATTGTCTGTTCTGTCGATCTAACCACAAACTCATAAATCAGTTAATAAATTCAGTTGGCCAAAGAGAACAACCCACCCAAATATTTATTTTTCTTTGGACACCTGGCTGGATATGGATAATATCAAGGAGTGCTGACAAATTGCTTGTTTCCGAACTGAGAAATGCGTGATAAATGATCCGAAATCTAATCAGCTTCGACTGCCTTGATTATATAGACAGTCCAGAGGAACTCCTATAGGAATATGCCTGGAAAAATGTGGTAAGAAAATCCTAGGATCTGGGAAGAGACATCTGAGTTCTGATCCTAATACAACGACAGAACGAGACAGAACCGAACTATAAACCATTGATTATTATTCCCGAACCAAGTCCCATGGGAGACTGTGAGATTCGAGCTCAAGATTAGCCCGGCTTGCGGATCCGAAGGACTTTAAAGATACATTCCCCAACCAAACCCATGCTGTGCCTGTTGCTCCTATTAGATTTCAGCCTAAGATTAAAGCCACCCCCTACCGAATACCAAAGATCACTCTCTTTCATTGCGAACTGGAGCTGGAGCTGGGAACATTCACTCGCTGCTCGACACGCAGTCGCAAATTATTCAATAGCTTAATTGAAAGTACTCCAAGAGTTACAAATTTTTTTTTTTTTTGGATTACGCAAAATGCGCATGTCTCCGTCGCCGTCTCGGCTGGCGTCGCTGTTTGGCGTTGGCGTTGGCGTTGGCGTCGGCGTCGGCATCGCCGTCGACGCCTAACAAGGCGCAGAGCGCGTTCAAAATTAGTGATAATGGGCAAAATTGTCCCAATGGCAG
This sequence comes from Drosophila repletoides, assembly GCA_018150835.1. Taxonomy (NCBI): domain Eukaryota; kingdom Metazoa; phylum Arthropoda; class Insecta; order Diptera; family Drosophilidae; genus Drosophila; species Drosophila repletoides. The sequence goes on along the minus strand of JAECWQ010000031.1, from coordinate 19,971,580 downwards.
TAAAATAAAAAGAAAAAATAGAAATAGAAATAGAAAAACCACCACACAAAACATTGCTGCAGTGGCAATTGCACGTTGCACGTTCCACGTTGCAAGTTGCAGTCTGCGGCCAGTCTAGGCGGGAGGAGGAGGAGGAGGAGGCAGCGGCGGCGGATGGGACGGGTAGGGGAAGCAGAGAATTATGTTGGGTTGCGACTTGGGAGGGGGTTGCTTAGGCGCGGCGCTGCTTTGTGCCAGTTTCGAAGGCTGCTGCTCAGCTCTCGTCTACACAGACCAAAATTTCTGTGACTTTCAGTTTGGATTCCAGCTCAAAATTCCAGTTAAACGGATACGTTTTTAGTTGCCAAGGATACGTTTTTCAGTGGAAGGATTTCAATATTCTGAAGTACCACATTCGCTCCTTTCCATCTCTTTGGGCCTAGAGGAATCCGAGATCTCAAAGCTTTTTTTTGTGCTGTGTACAGACGGCAGCAGCGCACACACCTTTCAACAATCGATGCTGGCAACTGGGTGCGTGCCGTGTCGGTGTATCTCTCTCCCTCTCCCTGTCTCTATAAGATCTGTTGGCCAGCACACACACACACACACACACACTGAGAGAGACACACACACACACACACCTGATGTCGCCTGGGCAAAAATCGCTTTCGAATTGAACTTTTTTGTCACGATTAGTTCAAAAAATGCCCCCCGAACCGCCTGCAACCCTGATGCAAGCTGGCTTTTTCAAACAGCGGTCCACTCCACTCGCCCATCCGTCCAGCTGTCCAGTCGTCCATTCGCCTAGGAGCCAGACAACATGCGTGCCATTCTCGTAAACCCATAAGCCGAAGCCGAAGCTGAAGCTGAGGCTGAAGCTGAAGCCAAAGCTAAAGACGCAGCCGAAGGCGAAGTGGAACCCCGCCTGTCAGACAGCTCGATTCGAGCCTCCGCCGTCTGAGGCTGCCCCTCCTTCTACTCTTCTCCAGCAATTGCCAGGGGCACTGCGACGCAACGAAAAATGAATTATTTTCGTTTTTCTCGTTGTTTGTTGTTGCTGCCGCTGCTGCTGTTGTTGCTGCTGCTGCTGCTGTTGTTGGTGGTGTTGTTGGTGTTGTTGGTGGTGCTGTTGGTGGTGCTGCACCACACGCATGCGCACTTTTTAGTTGTTTATATTTTTTGTATTTTTTGCATAAATATTTTTCGCAGATTTGGTTGCGGATTCGAATATTTCGGGGCTGGGGCTGGGACTGGGCTCGTTTTTTGCGTGGCTATAAAAAGCAATTGTCGCTCGGTTTCAGAACCACAGAGTGAGTTCATTTGTCAGCCAAGCAGCAGCCGCAGCAAATCTACAATCTTCAGAAATCTACCCAGACATCTACACGGCAAATCTTCCATCAAAATGGCACAAAAATTGATGCTTGTACTCAGCGTTCTTGTGGCTGTGGCCAGCGCAGTTGTGGTCGGTCCCGGCCCTGGACTAGCGTATCCCGGCTTGCCCGCATATCCTTCGCTGGCGGCTCCGGTCTATCCGAAACTGGCCGCACCAGTATATCCTGCCCTGGCCAAGGTGGCAGTGGCTAAAGTGGCTGCTCCTGAGCCATACGATCCGAATCCACAGTACAGCTTCAGCTATGATGTTCATGTAAGTAAAAGCCTTAAGTCCCCATTGATCCTGGCTCCAAGGTCCTACGCCTTTGTTTCTTCTATTTCAATCTGTGTTTTCTAATCGGCCGACTGTTTGTTCTCTTTCAGGATGGTTCCACCGGCGATGTCAAAAATCAGCAGGAGTCTCGCAGCGGCGATGTTGTCCAGGGTTCCTACTCGCTGATTGAGGCCGATGGCACCCGTCGTATTGTGGAGTACACAGCTGATCCAGTGCACGGATTCAATGCTGTGGTTCACCGTGAGGGCGCCGTGGTTAAGGCTGTGGCTCCTGTGGCCAAGGTTCTGGCACCGGCTCCATTGCTGCACGCACCTGTTGTCGCCAAATTGCCCGCCTACGGACCAGCCTTGGCACCCGCCTATCCTGCCTATCATGCACCAGCCCTGGCTCCCGCCTACCCAGCCTATCATGGACCCGCCCTGGGACCCGCCTACTCACCGCTGGGCTATCATTAAGCCATGGAGAACGAATTGAAGCAAAATGAACAACCACAAAATGAATCACCAAACAACGTTGCCGAACCCTTGCCAAACTTCCAATGGACACCGCCAATGAATGGACACATCGTGTACTTATCCTCCACATGGCTCAGCCTATCGACAGTCGATAGTCGATAGTTGTAGTATTAGTTGAAACTGAAAGCGATTTATCGATAAACATACGGCGACCTCACACGCCCTTCGACGTCTTTCATGTATATTTCTTGTCTTCTTAATCTTAAGGCTGTTTCGACCGCGATAAAGAAAAAAACCTCTATAAACATTAATCCGACTGGCTATTATATTTTACTTGGCTTAAACGAGTGGAGTGCAAGGCAGAGGAATCAGATAACGATTCATAGTCATTGTCAATGACTTGGACAGGTATTTCCAGCCAGAACCAGAACTAGTTCTAGCTCTAGTTCTAGTTTCTACACTCTGAAAGTGGTTCGACCTCAGAAAATGTGAGCTCCATTAGCTCAGTCCACGCACCGATTGACCGTCAATGCAAATGCAAAATGGAAAAGCCCAAGGTTTACGCCTCATTGGCAATGGCTAAAAAGATATCGGTAATCGGTAATCGGTAATCGTTAGGCGGTAATCGGTAATCGGTAATCGTCAACTGGCAATTGGCCACATGGCGTGCATGACACAAACTGGAATGTGATTGGAACACTAAAGATAACTCCCTTTTAGCCCACGCCCAGACCACCAGTCCACCAGCCCACCAGTCGCCTCCAGTTGGAACCACTCGACCAATTATGCATTCGCTGCGGGCACATCTAATATGTATTACATTTGTTCGTTGCATAAATGCTTTTTGATGATTTAATAAAATTAAATCGTAATTTTAATTACGACTCAACTGATGAGGCGCCCCAACGCAGCGAAAGCCATCAACAATTCACAGCACAGTGGGCAAAAAACCATGGAAAAGCGACTAAAAAAGGCCTACCTATAAAACCGAACGACAGGCGCAACTGTACCCAGCTCTCCAACTGAACGAAAGACGATCTAGAAGCCTCCGTAGAAAACCCTAATCCATCCGCTGTGGCTAGAAAGTGAAATGAATATTCACTTTCTGGCTGATATTTTTAGCTAATAAACAAAGAGGCTTAAAAATTAAAATTAATACTTTCAGCCTATGGAAAAGGGGGCTGAAAGATTAAAGCTTTGTTTACCACCATTTTACTTTGATTTTGAAAGCTTTTGCCCATTGTTGCCGCCAGCTATGAGGCGCTGCACAGAGACGCCGCGGCGTGGCATTAATGAGCACATTTGTTAGCATTTTATAGAGAAATGAACACAAAGCGTGGCAGCTACCTGTCTACACGCAAATCTTACGACTGAATATGTATATATATATATCTCTATATCTTCATATATATATATATTTGATTTATATGTAGACTGCAGAGTGTAGAGAGTCGCGGAGTCGCCGAGACTCGCATGTAATCATTTATGTTGGCGCACACGCCCCGTTTCAATTGTCGCCTTAATTAAAATGCTGAATTTTGTCTGATTTCATAATGCTAATCAAGAGAGGGGAGGGCGGGGGGCAGAGAGGGGATAGGAGGGAAACTGTAGACTTACCCGGTATACCAGGGCCCCCTAGGGCCGTACAAGAAACGCTTTGCGGTCTTCCATTTCTTCCGTATGTGATTATCATTTGTTTTATGCTGCATTGCCGCATTTTGCAGGCGCTGCATCTCCTCCACTTGCCGCACCTTCCATGGCATGTAGATCTTCTGCTGGAATACCCTGCGATTTGTGGCCTGGAAGCTAGCACGTTGCTTGGACGCCGCCTTGCAGGCCTCATAGCATTCCGCCCAGAAGCGATTGATTGGCTCCCACAGATGCAGCTCAATCTCCCGCTGATAGCGGTCATAGAGAGGCTTCACCTGCAAAAAAAATACAAACAAATTACGACAAATCCGACATGATTAATCCATTTAATATGACAGCTTAAGCTACAAGTTTTTATACCCTGTAATATAGTGTAAATTATGGTGTATAGGCAGAAGGAAAGCCTATCGACAAATGTGTTCCTCACTTCGCCTGAAGGATCTAAGAGGATAGAGTCACTAAATTGGGTATCTCCTATGCTTTGATGGCCCTATGAGAGGATAGCATTGATCAGTTATGAAAGATCTACCCACATCCAAAATTATAGGGTATATCGCAGGTCAGCAGCCGCCATTACAGCATTAGCAACTTGTTTTCACTTTCATTCGCTCGCCTCACAATCAAAATCAAAGTCTGAGCCTGAACTCGATATCAGACTCGGAATCGGAATCGTCACGTCCGTTCAGGTTCAAGTTCAATGTGGATGCAGATGCAGATGCAGATGCAGATGAAGCAGCAGTGGAAGCTGAGGAAGCGTCGCTCAGTCGTGCATCTCGAATGCAGCTGGGACTTGGTTGCTGCACCGAAACGAGTTTTTCTTGATCTTGCGATTCACGAATCAAATAGACGAAATTTATTTCTTTCTTTTTATCTATTTAGTTTTGGCCAAAGCCCAACCACATCCAAACATCCGCATTTGGGCATTCTTTTATATAATAGGCTGGCTGCCTCGAGCCACCTCGAGGGCACACGATGGTTCCAGGGCGCTGGAGCTGAGCTGGAACTGAGCTAAGCTAAGCTGATGGTGCACCAGTGGGTGCTTTAATTGCAACGCTTTGTCATTCGACTGGTTCCAGCACAGCAGCAGCAGCAGCACCGCGAAGAGGGAGACGAAGACACGACGATCTATCGTCTCTTCTTCTTTTCGTTCGTCGTCTGCTGCGCCAGCAACTCTGTGCAGCCAGCAACCAGCAAGCAGCAACAAAACCAGACCACTTTCTTGGAGAGCGCTCAGTTACCGAAAGAAAGTCCAACGATTCGTGACCGGGTGTACGCGGCAAAGCCACAGCCACATCCACCAAACAAACAGCTCATCAATATCGTTTAACTACTGCTTAACTAAAGACAGTCTTCAGTCCACAGTCTTCGGTCTTCAGTCTACAGTCTACAGTCTTCGGCTTTAAAGACAGTACTGGAGCAGGCCTCAATGAAAGTTGTTGCTGTTGGAATTGATTTTTTTTTTAGTGCCTAGAAAAACGCCCATAAAATGTGGAGTCCATTGTGGCTCAGTGTCTGCCTTGTAAGTGATATGTTTAAGTGATGATACACCAAGTGGTGCGAGTATCAGTGATCTGAGGCATCTGGGAACGAATACAAATCTTGTCCAGCAATTTATGAACCATTTAGCATTCTTGCTCTCCGAAGGAGCAGACCACAATCGCTTGGATTGTTTTGCATAATTTTCAAGGAGTATAAAACGATAGTGTCCCCCTTCTACTCGCAGGCCGGCAAGGATTACTTATGACATATCCTTGCTTTGGATTTTTATTCAGGGAATAACCTGTTACCAATTGTATCAACACAAAGAAATTACCTGTATCCATGACGCTTCCAGCCAAGTCAAGACTTTTCCATAAACAAAACCAGAAAATACCCTGCCATTTTGTGAGTGGATATTCAGATTTTCTTTGGAATTATGGCCTGATCTTGGCCAGAATTATCATTGCCAGGTGTTTCGTGAAGATGGCAACTATATTGAATAGTATTTTTATTCCTTTCTATAGTGGATATATAATATAGTTGTTCGATCCTGTCGATTCTGACAAAAAGAATGATCATAGCAAGTTTCAAGAACTGACTGAGAAGATTGCATAGAAACAGACAGGCGGACATGATTCGTCTCAACATCCTGGTCAATAATATAGATATAGAAATGCCTTGTAAGATCAGAGATGACTCCTCAGCATTTCATGCAACAGTTACAGGAGTAACTCTCTCTCGCCCCATCTCTCGTTCGATGCGTTGCATGTCGAGTGACAAAATCATAATACCCTATGGAAGGGAAGGCAGCTCTGCCCACTGAACCTGAATTGGTGACGATGTTCAGGTTCAATGCTTTGCGTGCCGCTAGACTCGCCTGCCGCCCACTTCTGCTGCCGCTGCCGCCGCTGTTGCGTGTGGCAGCGTTGCAAGCTCTGTTGCATGCCCGCATGCCAGGCAGCCAGCCAATTATGGCTAGGTAAAGCTGAAGAAGGTGGATGCAGAAGCACAAAGGAAGCCACAGACGGCCGAGGGGCACAGCAGTGTAGGGAGCGAGCCTCGTGATTGCGTTACGTGTTCGCGGAAGCAGCGGCAGCAGCAGCGGCAGCAGCAGCGGCAGCGCTTGTTGCAACAACAAGCGACGACTGCGACAGCGACAGCGACTGCGTCATACGTGTATATTATGAAAAGGCGCACAGAGTGGGGTTAAAAGCCAAAGGTCGAGCCAAAATGTTACCAAATTGTTGTATTAATAGTTGGGTGAAAGTTTTCTACTGCCAAAGAAACCACATAAACTCTTAACTCTTAGCTGTTAGCTCTTAGCCATTAACTCTTAGCCATTAACCATTAACCATTGATCTGTCTTTCAGCCGATGCTGCTGCTTCTGCTGCCGTTGCCTTTTGCCCTGGGCGACAATGTCAAGATCAATGCCACAGAACCCGCTGCCCTTCCCGCGGCTGCCTCACTGGTTGGCTCCAATTCGAGCGATCTTCTGCCTACGGCGGAGAAGCTGATACGTTATCGTCGCCATCCGCCGCATGTTTTGCGGGCTGCCTCGAAACGCAGCAAACAACGCCGTCGTGTCAAGAGTCCTGCTCCGAAGATTAGATATGGACCACCCAGTTATCCGGCTGCAGCGCCTATCAGCAGTTACTATAAACCATCGCTGGCGCCTTCCTTTCCCACGCATATAGAGGAGCCCAGCTTTTCTCTAGACGATTTTCAGCACTTGAAGTTTGATGGCGCCGACTTCAAGATACCCGCCTCAAGCTATGAGGCACAGTCCATGGATCTAAATCTTTATAGCCATGAGGATCAGGAACTGTATGGTGCCCATAAGTTTCCCACGTTGGAGTATAGCTTCAGTGGTGCTGGTCATGAATCGCCTCCGTTGAGCACCTACGAGCACACGCCCCATCAGAAATATGGTGTGCCCCCTTTGCAGCAGAGTATCGGTCCTAGCAGCTATGAGCGACCCGAGTCCTTCATATCACATCACTATGGAGCACCAGCGCAAACGCCACCTTCTGGACCACCATCTACGCATTATGGCGTGCCGTCTGCACCCGCCCATGCGCCCAGCTTTACCCACTCGGCACCACCACCGCCACCACCAGCTCCCGACTCTTACTCCATCTACGAGCAGAAGATACCTAATACTGGCTACCACCAAAGCTTTGCTGAACCACCAAGAGCACCGCCGGCTCACAGCTCGAATTTTGAGATTGCCTACTCGCCGCCTGCCTACGAGATCAGCACATCTTACCAATCCAATCAGCCACAATATGAGCACCCGGCACAAGACGGAAATTTTGCCGAACCGCCACCATCAGCACCACCACAGCATCCGGCTTTGAACTATGCTCCACCAGACGTCCATCAGCCTAACAACTATGCCCCACCAGAAACACATCCGCCTAGAAGCTATGCCCCACCAGAACAACATCCACCTAGCAACTATGCACCGCCGGAGGCACATCCTCCAAACAGTTATGCACCACCGGAAACTCATCCTCCCAATAGCTATACCCCACCGGCTGCACATCCTCCTAGTAATTATGCACCACCGGAACCACCTGTTGAAAGTTATCCGCAGGAGAACTATGCACCACCGTCAGAGGAGTTGCCGCTGAATCCCAATCATAAGTTTCCCAGTTTTGATTTTCCCAAATCAAGCTACGAGGTGCCCATTTACGATCCCATACCCTTTGAGGCATCCAACAAGGAGGAGCAAGAGTCATACCCACCCAACCTAGCAGAGAGCAACTCCAACGATCTACCAGTGGATGCACATGCCTCTGGCAGCTCTCAGAAGAAAAGAAAACGCAAACGGAGACCCTCCCCATCGGCTGTTCTGTCCAAGAAGCACACTCTGGACGTGCCGGAGTTGCAACAGGCCTACGATGCAGATTCTCATGTTCATGTTAGAGGCACCGACGTGGATACGGCAGCACATGGCTCTTCGCACGTGGAACAAAAGCGAAACTACGTCAGCTTTGTGACACCATCGACCAAAACAACGACAACAACCACTACAGCGCCCTGGAGTCCTATGCGATTCCGTACCACATCCAGTGGTGCTTTTATACCCACAATTATAACCACTACACCACCCAGTCGGACCACAAGTCGCAGCAGAAGTCGCGGCACCTCCCGCTATCGCAGCCGTAATAGCCCCAGTTCTACCACGGAGATCGCCTCCACCAGTGTTACCATACAGAAGTCTCGATCTCAGAGCTACTACGATGGCACCCTGGCACCGCCCACCTATCAACAGTTCCCTGTGCTAGCGGGGCGTGGCACACGACCGACACGCCCCCCCCAGGCACGAGGTGTAGGCCATACACTGGCTCTGCAGCCCAATACGGAGAGGAATCCTACGCTAAAACGTACCACCAAAGGCGTCTTCGATACGACCTACTTCAAGAGCCCCCAGAGCGATCGGGAAATGGAGCGTAAACTGAATGTATTGCGTCAGAACTTGCCAAAAAATCACAAACTATATTAGGTATAAGAGAGACTATATGGAGAGGAGGACATGGAGGATGAGTATTTGGGAAAGGATTGTCAAAGACTTTGTTACATTTGAGGTTAAGTTTAAGAATTAAAAATGGAATATAAAGAAAGCTAAATCTGTGTTTTTAAAAGGGATTTCAGGGACAGGATATTCCGAAGGGTTTTCTCTCGTCTTGGCGGGTATCCTTTTAGGATTATAACAGTAATAGAACACTTACCATGCGTTCCATAAAGTTGCGCCACTTTTTGCTGGTGCTGTACATTTGGAAGTCATTGAAGAAAACTGGTCCTGACGAAGTTGAAGGTAGATCTGGCAGAGTTGTATCCAAGTTAAAAGCGGATCGGCATTTTTCCAGCAACGCCTTCATAACCGGCATGAGAAACGAGTATTCCTCCGGATTGCCAACTGCGACGAATAAAAGATTATTATGGAATAAATCCCTGACTAAGACTTCTCACCCAGCAACTCACCCTCTATGGCATTATCCAGAGCACGATTAATGCTGTACAGTAGATAGGATAGCTCGGCGGGATCCTCTGTGGACCGGCTTTGTAGTATAGCATGCAGTTTAGCTGTGGCCATGGCCACAATGCCAGGATTCGGATGATGCGAGCACTTGAGCAAGAGGCCCAGGCACAAACGTATCATATCCGACCAATCATCCGAGGAGCCCTGCTGGAAAATCATCAGGGCGTCAAGTAAAGCTAGTACACCATCCAGCAACTTTGTGGAGCACTTCTTGGACTCATCCTCATTAGAGCCGAGCACCACCAGTTCATAGACCATACGTAAAATATGCGAGGCATTCTATGAAGCAAATATTATAGATTAGGATTAGCAGTAAAGAGTTTGCAGCTGGCCTACCTCCTGATTGACAAGCGTTTGGCTGCCATGCTCGGAGAGATCGAACAGAGAAGCCTGCACGGCCATTTCTAGAATGCGCAGGCGCAGCGAAAGATGCGAAGTGATCAGCTCATTATTTAAAGCCAATAGATTAATGCAGCCCAAGACTTGGCCACGTTCCTGCCAGCACAGTGGATGATCGTTGCCTATGCCGCGCCAGAATACATTGAACAATGTATTGGAGACTAAATAAACCAACTGCTCCTCTGTGTCCACATCGCCATCAGGCACAAAATCAAAGCCCGTTGTGCTCTGTATAAAAACAAAGTTTAGAAATGATTGGGTCAGTCGCTAACTAAAAGATATTTACCTCCAAAGAGTCGCTCTTTTTGGCTGTTCCATGTGGTGATTGCGTCGAGCTATCCGAACTGAGCGACTCCTCACGTTGCAGTGCAGCTGTCGGCGTAGGCGGCAACGCATTGTCATTGTCCGTGGAGCTGCCCTGGGTCAGGGACTCAAAGGTGTCCTGGATATCATGAGTGGTCTGCCTTATAACCGAAAAGACGCTATTTACGTTTTCCACAACTGCTCCAGAAACAGATTCTGCGAGTTCTTTTATTTCGCTCTCAATGACTGTGGCTGCTTCGGAAACGCTGGCCTGAATCTCATTCAAGATGAGACCGCTGTCGCTTTGCTCCTCCTCGTGAGCCTGCGCCTGGGCCTGAGCAAGTCCAATTTCCTGTTCCGAGAATGTAATAAGATCCGCTTGCGCCAGAAAACTAGAATTATCCTCCAGTAGAACGTCCATATTAATGCCAAAGCTGCGACGACGTTCCTCATCCGGCGGCAGGCTCGTAATGGGCTTGCGGATGAGCAGGCGGGCAATGGATTCCTGCCAGCCCGTTTGCCGGGCAATCGCTGCCGTGGAATGTTGCTTTACAAAGGTTGTTTGCAGCAAACGTTTGGCAATCTCCAGCTTGACCTGCAGCTCACAGCTGCTCACATGATAGACGAGAAAGATGAGACCGCCATAATCTGGCTGTGGGCCCAGCATTTCATCCACCAAATGAAAGAGTATGGTGGAGCTAAGCGACATGGGTGTTATGAAGCTGAAGAAACCAGGAAACATGCTCTGATCGCTGCTTTGATCGTATAATCGCAGCACTTGTTTGTATTTCTGATGTACACGCGATGTGGCCAGCAAACCGCTTATAAACTGCAAGGATAAATAATTTAGAAGGATTCTAGCCACTGCAACTGTTTACTTACTCGAATGGCAGCCTCTTGAACCTCGCTGCTGTAGCTCTTGTCCACAAAGAAATTGTAGATAAGATTAGCGCTCTGTGGCTCATGCAGCAGCAAAACCATTTGATCCTTGCAATTCTTGCCACGCACATAGAACGTCATCATCTCCAGAAATTCAACCAAGACAAGCTCCTGCCGCACCGAAGCCAGAAAAGCTATTAGGGCATTCACCTCCTTAATATTCACATCCTTTTGTAAATAGAAACGCACAATGCCAAAGAGTGTAGCACGTATTGTCCTGGCGTCATCGCTGCATATATTATCCGGCGTACTATAATACTGACGCACTACATCCAGTATAAACTGTACTCCGTAGCGTTTCCGAAAGTATTTCCTATCACTTTTAATCATCGCGCTCAGATACTGACCATGACCCAGTGTTATTTGGAACTGCAAGCGTGACCAAATGGCAAAGTCAAATACTATGTGAGCATAGAGGGCTTGTAGAAGTTGGGAGTCGCCGCCAGCTGTCGATTTGTGGGCCTGCAGAGACTCCATTAGCAGATGTGTAGCCATCAAGGCATTCACATCGAAAAGCTGTATAGGACAACGTTGCAGCATGGTTCCTATAATGGCCAGGCACTCCGTATGAAGCAGCTGCTGCTGATTGTTCTCCTGATCATGTGTGAGATATCTTAGCAGGCAAAGTAGGCTGGCCAAAGGATGCTGAATCATCTTCCATTCGGTATACGAGTTGGATGAGAGCATTTCCCAATCTGTGAATTCCTCCGCTGTTGGGCTTTTTATTGGTGAAGCGCGAGATTCATCGCTGGCGCTGCCTATAGAGACATCTGCATCCTGTTCCTGCTTGACCAGCCTGTGTAGCATGGGCAAAACCGCACTAACGCCTCCTATACTATTGATAGTATCCTGTATTTTGACTGTCTTACAGTGTCGCGCACTAATTCTGCCCGGATACCGGCCGCCTGGTATCAAATCCTGACAATTGCCATGCCAAACAGCGCCCGGCGAGTAGCAGAAAACAAATCGTGAATTCAGCTCCAACAAATCATTATCCTGCGAGAAGATGGAGCTAAAATTCATACCAGCATCAAATATAGTCTTCAGGCTAGTCGTTGGATCCGCCAGCAGCACACCGCCCAGATGTCCTTGCAGGCACGCCTGCTCTCCGAAAACCGTATCCTGCATGCCTATGGGAAAGTTCTTCACATTCGGATCGAAGGCTGTTTGGGTGCGCAGCGGTAGAGTAAAATAGTTGGATACCTGAGAGAGAAAGGGAGAATTACTCATCAACTGAATTCTATATAATATTATTGCACCTACATTTGCGGAGAGCGTGCGCTCTAGCAGACTGGGAAGCATGCCCTTGTAGGCAGGTCCACTCTCCTGGGAGGATGATCGTGGCAGTGAACCACCTTTGGAGTTTTCAGTGTGCTTCGGCTGTGTTGCAACCACCGAACCAATGGCACATAGTGAGAAGGGTTCATTTACAGCCTGCACTTTGAGTGTAGCACTCAGTTTCTGAACAAAATCCACATAGATATTTATCTGGCTGTAGGAGAAGGGACGCTTGGGCGGTGTTATGGCCACTGTGAGATAATGCCACTGCCCATCCAGCAGCGTTTTGGTGGCCGTCGCCGAGGTAAGATACTCCCGACGGGTCAGCGCAGCCACCACCACATTGCCGTTGGGCTGGACAAAGACCTCGAAGCCAGAACCGCTGCCCGTTAGCAAGGAGAGCAGCATACGTCGCCTACCCGACTCGGCTTGTGCCTGATCCAGAGCGTTGAAACGCACCAGGATATGGAAAATAAAGCCATAAGATCCAGAGAGTGTCCAGTTTCTAATATCGGGCACTACAATACCATCCGATGGCTGCTCTATGGCGAAATACTCTGCACAGCAGTTGCTTCCACGCAGACTTTGCAGCGCAATCACGACTAGAGTCTAGAGAGGATTTAAAACGGATTTAAAGTTACGTTAAATCAAAAATGTAGCTGCTCCTTGACTCACCTGCTGCAGCTGTTTGTGCTGAGCAAACTGCGGGCCTTGACGCAGCAGAGCAAATATGCACTTGAGTTCCATTGGAACAATACTGAGCTTGCTTAGCTCCTCAATTAACTTAATTAGATTATGGGCACAGGCCTCGGCCAGCGTCTCGCCGCGCAGCAGACAGCCACAGACAGCCTTCACGACGTGACTGCCACAGGCGACAGTTTTACTTGAAGAAAATGAAAGGAAATGGCAGATTATTTAAATAAATTCCAGAGGTTTCTCTATATTACTCACGTGCCATAGTTATCAGTACAGCCTTTGAGCAGCAGCGTGCTCACATGCAGCTGCTCTGGCTCCTGTAAATCCGGCAGCCACTGCAGTAGCTCCAGCATCACCTCAGGCAGCACCAGCAAACGCTGCTCTGCATTGTAACCCAGATTGAAGCAGGCATCAAGCAGCGCAGCCGAGGGCAATTCGAATTGCCGCATGCTGCTAAAGAGACGCTCAATTCGCCCACTCAGGCGCAACTGTTCAGCGCTGCGTGGTGAGCTGTGAGTCAGTGCAGCCAAAGCATCCATATTGCTGCTCAGGGCGCTGGTGTGACTAACGTGCCAGTTCTGAAGTTTAACATACAAATTTGACATTCTTTTTCGATAGTTCTTCTGTGTATTGGACCTTACTTTAATGCCTAGTGGGAGTCCAATGAGCAGCTCCAATAAATTGGTCTCCCTAACGGCCTCGCTGACAGCCGAACCGGTATTGCCAGGCGGCAGAAAGAGTTGAACAGACGCCACGGTGGCAGCCAAGGCGCCCATATCAATAGCCACATCGCTGTCTCCGTCGCTGGTTATATCGAAGCTGGCAGCGCCGCTATCAAAGTGTGTTGTGCCCAACAGTTGACGCAGTGCATCACAATAGAGTTGTATTAACGTAACTAGATCTATTTGGCGCTGCGAAGAGATGAATAATTAATATAACTTGCTTGAAATAAATTCCAGAATAACACTACTCACTTCTTCTGGACTAGATTTTTGCAGGACGACAACCATCAACGCATAGCAATTTAGGGCTAAACGACGCAAGCTGCTCGCGCTTTCCCACTGCTGCAGGATGCGCATGATGATGGACACCGTTGCCGGGCAGATGGCTCTCATGCCATTGCGCTGCAACCGCAAACGGAAGGCGAAATGAAGTTTTAATAAGACATTTACATTGAATAGATAGGGACAACAAGACATAGAGAGAGAGAGAGAGAGAGAGAGAGAGAGAGAGAGAGAAAGAAAAATATAGCCAAGCAGTAGGTATGGGCGGACAACGGGACAAATATATGTAACAAGGAGCACTCCGTTTATCAAGGAACCGGTTCAGCAGCCTTGTTAAATATACAATTAATTACATAGTATATGAAAAGCGTTTTTTACCACTCACCAAGTTATCACAGTTTAGAAGCTGCCCATCACCCGAGTGTGGGGCATTTGAGTTTGAGTTTGTAATTAGAGCGTTAGTAATTCTATTTGTTGAGTTCGAGTTTAGAGTTTTCTGCAAATCCGTTTTACACATATTTTCGCATAGAGAGTATAGCATAAATGAAGAGAATGGAATGAGATATTTACGTGGTTTTTGGTACAGCAGCACACGTTAAACAAATGAAATCGAAATTAAGAGATTTGAAGCAAATGAACAGAGAATACAACTAATTAACTAGTGCATAGAGCAGTAAACTGTGAGAGTTATTGTACAATCAGTTAAAACATAATATTAATAATAATTGGCGCCTGCAGCATATCCAAGTGAATTAATTAATCAGACATCCCGTCTACCCTTACGCTACCTGTGAGCCGCATATAACAGCGCCCAGCACATGCAGCAGGCTTTCGCCGATGTCCGGAAATCGAAGCAATTCCTCATTTTGGAAACAATCTAAAACATCCAAAAAAGAACCACTGTAGTATGGGAATTGGATTCAAGTCGAAAGTGATCGACTAGCAGATACGCTGTACCCAATGTCTCCTGAGAGGCAACTTAATACTCTCTTTTTAGTAGTTTTTAGTGGGTACAGCGCATAATATAATATTGATAAGCGAGGCCAAGCTGAGTACGCTTACCATAGATAAAGGGCACAATTTCCACATGTACCGCATGAGGTTTGTACGGCAGACGAGTGTAATCGGCTACCTGGCCGCGTAGAAAGCTACGCCAGGTGAGATAAGGATCGTACATTACCTCCAGGAATGATGAAAAGCTGCGAACCAGGTGACTCATACCCATAGAAGTGCGTCGCTGCTCCATTTGCTACAACAGCAACAAAAAAAGCAAACAAAGACATGAGCAGAGATACTAAGAACAAAAGATAAACACAGTCGCCTACAGCATATGCTCGATAAGTTCACAGGGGAAGTCTGGATATCGTTGGGTTCCATCTATCGAGTGTACACTGTAATTGATTTGATTGCTTACCTGGCTGAATACCTTGGATAGTATGGCGATTAGATTGGGCTTGTACTCATACTTGATGATGGCCAAAATGTTGTCAAAATGCCGACAGATAATCACCAAGCACTCAATTAATATGGCCACCTGTTCAATGCCCTCCTCTCCAAGTGTATCCGTATCGGAGGCATCTCGTGCTACAATTATAAATTTCCCAATGGCGGGCAGCAGCTCATCCGGCAGTCGACCTAAGTGCGGTCCATTATCCGGGCGCACTTCGTGCCACAGTGGACAATCGACAGACTGAAAGTCCAGCTGCAGCTGACTGCGCCAAATGTCCACAAAGCGTGATACAAATTCGCGAAAGTACGTCTCGTCATTCTGCAGGAAGAGACGAGAAGTTCACCAAGAGATTCAAGCGTTAAACACCGTTAAACCGGTTCGGTGTGTAGTCAATTACAAGCTGAACCAGTTTTAGATATTAGAAGCAACCAGTTTTCGACTGAAACGGTTCAATATGGATATCCAATTATTTATCTATCAAAAGCTGTATCTAAAGCAGAATTGAACCAATCTTTATGGTTCGGTTCAAAAATAATTACCGTTTAAAATCTCTACAAAATGTTACTCTACCTGAACCGATTCAGTAACAAGTGGAGAACATATTATATTCTTTCATATCATTGATACTAAATTCGATTTATTTTCATTAATAAATAAATTGAAAACATTTAAAAATAAAGAAAATCATGAATTCCAGCCGTTTTTGCAAAACGAAAAGAATTTTGCCTGGGCAACCCCCTTTCGACCCCGCTGAAGGCCCGCAGGCTTTGCAGCTGCTGCTGCTGAGTCTGCCTTTGATTATATAACCATTAGAGCATAAGGCAGGGCGGCAGGTCCTGAAATTAACCGCATCAGCTTTAAGAGAAGAGATTGCTGAGACAGCGAAACAAAAACAAACAAATACCCAAAAGCTATCGCACAGTTTATGCGGTGATTAATGCGAAAAACACGTCACCCGCCGCCCCAGCGTCTCCCGCAAAAGTCGCGTGTTGCAAAGTACCGCTATGTGAAACTTGCTCATGCTTGCCTACGGGGGCTTACCTTTGTTGTGTACTGTACCCACAGATTGTAGATATCCTTTTTGTTATCCATTTCGCGTCTCAGCTGTGCAAAAACATTTGTTAACCGTTGAAACTTATTTGTTTACAAGCAAAGAAACCACCGCCGGAGCAACAACAACCGCAACACTTGTCGATAACATTCACACTGTGAATTATCGATTTGGCTAGCTGTACACAGCAGCTTTAGCTCGTTTAATACTAGTACAATATTTGCATATATAAAAATAATCCAGTGGATTCCTATTAAACACTTTTATGGTATAAAAAAGGATTATCAATAAGCACAAATTATTTTTTCATTGTACGGCGAGCTGTACAGACACAGCTGGCAAGCACAGCTGTTTGGCGTTGCCACCTTCTGCAGTGTTTCTTCTTCTTACATTTTTGGCTAATCGACAACGCAGCAAACAGTGTTGCAAAAGGGCGTTACGAAAGCCGTTAAAAAAGTAAAACATTTAAACGTTCGTATATTTTTTTCACCCCAGAAATAAGTAAAGAATTGTTGAGTTTTGTAGGCTGCTAAATGCGTATTTATTTTCGAGATTTTTTTGTTTGTTTGCTTCTGTTTTCAATTCTAGTAGCATTTGTTTGTTGTTTGTTTTACATGATATTAGCTAGTAGTTGCGCTTGTTGTTGTTGTTTCTTGTATTTTTTCTTTTTTATTAAAACCAAAACTATGTGTTATTTTCTTGCTTATCTTTCGATAGATTATTCGCATTAGGTGCAGTTTTTACCGTTGCAAATGGTTCTATATAATTTTGAGAGTATTCGCATCGTTTTACTTATTTTGTTTCGTTTTCTTTTGTTTTGTTTTGTTTTTATAGAAATATTACGAGTAGTTTTGTTTGCTTGCTGTTTTCATTTGAATTTTTTGCTTTTCTTTCTTTGTTTGTTAATATAAAAAAGGAAACATTATATTTAAATACTAAATTATTATGATTTTAATGCATAATTATTTATAAGAATTTTAATTGAATAGCTTGAACCTTTTGTTTTTTGTTTTTGTTTCTTGTTGTTTTTGTTTTTAATTAATTAGTTTTACCTATAAATATTATCATTATCATTTAATATAATAATCTCAATAAAATTAATATGTAGAAGAAAAATCTTATGCCTCTGTTTCCGTTTAGTTAAAGCTGTGAGTTTTTATCCGCATTAATTAGAAGGATAACAATTGTTATTATTATTATTATTATTATTACATATTTGATTTTTAGTTTAGTTTAGTTTAGTTTTTAATCAAATAAACATTGCTGCTTCGCTTATTTTTCACCCTAGCACTTTATAATACATATCTAAAAATCCTTAGCGCTCCTCCAATTTATCGATTTATTTGTAAATAAGTTGCGCGTGTTTTCCTTTTTTTTTTTTTGTTTTATTTTATTTATATTTATTTTTTGCTTTGCGTCTTGCTTTTTTTTTTTGGTATTTGGTATTGCGATTGTTGCGAATAGAAAAATAATTCAAGTAAATATTTGTATATGTAGGTGTATAAGTATTATAATTTGCTTTAGGTATTCTTTTCGTCTCTTCTCTTCTCTTCTCTTTATTTTTGTATATAGTACTTAATTTTGTTCTGTTTCTTTCTCTGTGTATTTGTACCAATTAAAGTAACACTCTCCCCTCACCGATACCAAACAGTGTCCTTGTATGAAGCGACTGACTTCTCTTTCTCTCTCTCTGTGTCTCTTAGCTATCATATCGTATCGTATATATGTATATATATAGTATTGCATGCATTTTTTACTGTAATTTTGAATTGAATACTTCTGTGTGAGTGTGTGTGTGTGTATTTTAAGCTTATATATATGTATATATACATATACATACACATGTAATATTATGTGATTTGTGTGAATGATTAGTTTCCTATACTTGTGTGTGCGTGTGTGTGTGTGAGCGTGTGTGTGTGTGTGTGTGTGTGTGTGTGTGTGTGTTTAGTTTAATAATAAGGTAAATATATCTATTTAATAATCTATCATAGTTTTAAGTGTCTCTAACAGCTCTGAAGGTATTCAGGTTTGGTTCGCATTTCCGTGCGATGTTATCGATTGTTTTGGGTAGAAATACTTGGTTTGCTTGCTCCGTTTTCTTGTTTTCTGCTTTCTCCTTTCTGTTTACTCGGCACATTGGTGAACCCAACTGCTGATGCTACTGAGAACTGGGAGCTCTCTTTAGGACTGCAGCAGCGGTTCATTTTCCGAATCGGAATCTAACATTTTCCAGACCATGCGCTTGACGTTTCAGACTGCCGCTGTCGGCCCAGGTGGAGTTGAGATACTCGTCGTCATCGTCTTGCTCAAGTTTCTGAAAGATTTATAAAGGAAAAATATAGATTAGTTTAACTGGGATAGACAGATGCGGATTATATAGTTCTTAAAGCATAGAGAGCATGACTAGAACTAGATTCATTTGGCTGGTGAAGCTTCTAGAGAAAACTTTAGACTTATATTTGTTGTCGCCCTAAAGTTGTAATCTTTCTTTGGGGACTTAGTTCAGGTTTTCTGGTTACAAGTTGCAAGCTTGCCCATAAGATATCTCTTGTGGAACCAAAGGCTTAGCTTCAGGGAAACTGTATCCCCGGTCTCAATCCTTACCCTTGCACTGAATTCGACGTTGATAGAACGCCGTTCTCCAGTGAATCCCTGGACAATTCATCAGCCATTTGCACCTTCAGTTGATGCCCAAACGAATTGATTTCGGAATTGGGCGTCATTTGCGAGCTCACCGGCGATTGAGCTATGTAGTGGCCAGGCGTGGTAATGGACCCGCCTTGGGATATGCACGTGGTCATGCCGGGACCACCATTGGGCAGTACACCCTCCAGGCAGCTATCATTTGTCGTCGAATCCATATTGACGATCTGACTGCCGGCTGCGTTGTCGGCCAAGACAGCGCCATCGCTGTCATCGACAGCATCAATATCATCAATATCCATATCCTCGGCATTCTTATCAAGCGGTGCTGTCTCCTCATCCTCGTTGTAGATCTTAAAGTAGGCGTACGTCAGATAAATAACCGAGATGATAAACGAAGGTATTGGTATGGCCATTGAATAGACCAAATTTAAAGTATTTTGCCAATAATCCAGATCACTTATGACCAAGCTGGGATCCACCTTGGAGTAATAACAGGGAAACTTAATACCAATCTTTGTATAACGTTTCAGCCAAATGGTACAGTTGAGCATGGGCGGATAACCACAGCCTTTGACATTGGGAAAGAGGCGTGCGCCTACATAATAATACGTGGAATTACTACCCATAAGACCCTCGTTTAACTCGGAGATCTCATCAAAGGGTCGCCGTTCACCATTAATTAATGTGCCCGCAGCGCTAATGCCATTCATATCCTCTGAATCTTCTATGAGATATCCATTGGAGCCGTCGGCATCTCCAAAATTGAGCTGCTCAAAGCGACCACCAGCAGATATGGAACCGCCGCCCATTGAACTGGATTCCATATCCATATCTATAGCGGTGGCATCACCACCACCTCCAAGATTATCATACTCGTAATCTCGCAGAGCACGCTCGTATCTATCCGTGCGCTTTACCGGCGGTATAACACGTTCCGCTTCACGTAGATTTATGTGATATTCCGTAAAATTAAACTCATCCGTAAAATTATACAGATTCAGTCGATAGTTGACACGTATCTGCGTGCATGTATAAATATCCTTCGTGCATCCCTCACGACACGAGGACCACGAGCAGTTCTTTGCACCAAAATAGATCTCCGTGTCGTAGGTTTCGCATAGAGCGGGCACCTCCTCAAATTGCATGAAGATCGTCGTAAAGGCGGGTTCTATGACGAACGGAACCAGAAACAGAAACGCAAACAAGCTGAACGTGCCCAGCAGTATAAAGAAGGCTGTCGTATAGAAGAGCAACTTCTCCTTTGTTGTCCGTTTATCCTGCTCATCTCCCATGCTGCAGCTGTATTTCTAGGCGTTACTTTTGGTCTAAAGATGGGGCGAAATTAATTTCCGGCGCAAGGTCTGGAGCGGCAGCAAAGTATTCCAATAAGTTAACAGGCAGAGTGGGTGTATTTGCTTATTATAATAATATTTATGTAGATATCTCTTTATATATATATATATATATATATGTTCAATATAGTATATATATATGTCGGTGCACGTTTAGTGTTGAGAATTGCTGTCTTAAGTTTAAGCTTAAATTCAGTTAAGCTAATTTATCGATAACACGTTAACGATTACGATAACTAAGAGCTACGTTTTACGTGCAGTTATATCACAGGGCGAGTCGAGAGTTCGATTTCGATTTCGGGTTTCGAGTTTCTAGCTGTTGCCTTCCGTTTCCGTTTGTGCTTTATCTATTTGTTCTCCTTTTTGTTGTTATGATTTGCTCCATTTCCGTTAACTTTCACAGCAGCCGCTGCTGTAGCGCAGCAGTTCCATGCCTGCAGCTGTAGCTGTGCGTTGCCCCTCGCTTAATTAGTCTAAATATAACCCAGGGATGCGGCATTGAACAAGGGCGGGCCGGTATTGAGTGGGAGGGGGGCGTAGACGTCACTCCAATCCTGACCAGCTGTCTCCGTCTCCTGGCAGTGTGTGTGGGTATGCGTGTCTCTGTGTGTGCGTGTGTGTCTGTCTGTGTGTGTGTGTGTGTGTGAGTGTACAAGTGTGTGTGGTGTCTGTATGTGTGTGCGTCAGTCAACCTTTGCTAATTGCTTTATGTGTCCCAACGGAGATGTTTCGTCAGCAGCAGCAGCAGCAGCAGCATTCGTAACCCTTCTGCTGTGCCACCTCTGTGGTCCCACAAAGCAAGCTTAGGCTGTGCTTTGCTCTTCCTTCTTCGCTCTTTCTTCTTTCTTTCTCACCCTTCCTTTGCTTTGCTTGATTATTTTATGACTGCGGCAAAAGGCTGCACGTATGTGTGCGTGTCTACGTCTGTATGAATGTGTGTGTGCGTGTGTGTGTGTGTGTGTGTACGTGTGTACGTGTGAGGCCTGCCAATGGCCAATTTTGACTGACGGCAAACTGTTCTCACTCTTTGTTGTTGTTGCTGTTGTCGTTGCTTATTTGTTGTTAGTTGCTTTTGTTGTTGAGTTGTTGAACAAAAACAAAAACGAAAACTGCATGCTGGACGGACATTTCGTATTTATTTAATTTTTGGTTTGTATTTGTTGTTTTTTGTTGGTTCACTCTGCACTTTATCTTGTCATTTGCTTCACACTCTATTCGTCATGCGGCCACGTGCAGTTAAAACACTGTCCATCACGGTTTGGTTTGGGGGTTAGAAAGAAGTTTCGTGTGTTAGGTTAGTTGATTGTTGATTGTCAAATGCGTAAGGAATTTTTATTATTTCTATTTCTATTTCTGTTTCTATTTCAATTTATATTTATCCGCGGTATTTCGAGGCTTTCCAGTTTATTTTTATGTAACCTCGACAACATTTAAATAGCGTTCGTTTCCAAAGGAGGCGGGGCACTGCGCTCTCGTGTTTTGTGTGGAGTATTACGAAACGGAAATATGCCGCCCAGTGTAGCAGGCAGCCAGCCAGCAGTAGCAGCAGCAGCTGCAGCCCTGGCGACAATGAGCTCACATGGGCGTCGAAACTCCTTCAGCGAAGTTGACAAAGGGAGTCGAGGAGGGAGGGGGGATGGGAGGCAAACTGGAGCCGCAAGTAATTTTCAATTCATTTGGCACGCTTACATTCTCATTGAGCACACACACACACACACAGAATGTGCACATGCATACACACAGAAGTACTTTATGCGGCTGAGGCCCTGGTAAAGGGCATGGCTAGGGATAGGGATAGGGGTAGGGGTAGGGGTAGGGGTAGGCGTAGGGATAGGGATATTGGGTTTTGGGGGTGGGGGTGGGGGGCGCCTTGGCGACTCCTCGTGCTTTGCACGAAACGATTTTTTCATTTGCTTTGTGATTCAATGAAGCCAACTGGCGTTTGTAATTCCAATTGGAAACGGTTAGCAGAGAGGCGAAAGGGGGGGCAAGAGTTTACAAGCGAAAGCTGCTTTATAAATTTTGCGGATTACGCTGAGCACTTAATTCATAAAGTTTCAGCTAAGTCGTGAAGTAAATTTTGTTACCTAAATTATGAAAAAAAGTAAACAACTCAAGAAATGGGGATAGCCCCGGCATAAACTACGGCAAGTTTTAGCCTGTACTTTGTTATATTCGAAAAGTATTCCACAAATTAAATAGAACTTGACATAACAGAAATGATTTATCTGCAATGTTTGCCAGTTTTGCTTTGCACGCAAGCAATAAAAACTTCATGAAGTAAAGTTCATCGTGTAAATCCGCAACTTGAGTTATAACTGTTTCTTCCTTTTTTTTTTCTGTTAATGGCCAATGACGTTGTTGTTGTCTCTAGCTACTGTGACGTAGAGTTGCGTCCTACTCACACACACACACATCTATATATATATATACATATATAGACTACAGAGACATACAGACACATATACTCCGCTGTTTGCATGTGTGTGTGTCCGTGTGCGAGTGTGTGTGCGTGTGTGAGTGTGTGTTTACTCAAGGTTCAGGTTACGATTACGCATTTTCAATCACACAAAAGTCTCGGAATTGTTTTTATTTGTTTTGTTTTCTTTTTGTT
Organism: Drosophila repletoides; assembly: GCA_018150835.1. NCBI lineage: Eukaryota > Metazoa > Arthropoda > Insecta > Diptera > Drosophilidae > Drosophila > Drosophila repletoides. Next base: position 19,948,570 of record JAECWQ010000031.1, on the reverse strand, counting down.
TGTTTGTTTGTTTGTTTGTTGTGCACAAATTACATGGCTCATTTTCAGCTTTAACCATTTTTATGACCTGATTGCGTACGGGTCAAAAGTTCAAAATATATACAAAAAAAATATCCACATTTTGTCATTTTCCGCAGAACCGACAAAGAGGCGACGGCAACGGCGACTGCGACGCAGGCGACGACAGTGGACAGACGGCAACGACAGACGACGACGGCTGAACTCTTCACCGAAAGGACTGCCACTGGCGACGGTGCAGCTGAACAAGCTCAGCCAACGTGCGCGGCCAGAGCTTTCGTTGCACTACACAAAAAGTGCGGCAAATGCGACTTGGTCAACAAGAATGTGCCCCATTAACTCGAAAGTAGGGTATATTCTTATATATATATATACATATACATATATTCATATACGTATACTTAATTAATATGACGTATACTTCGTTAATTATACTGATAAGCTGGCAACATTTTTGCTATAATAATGCCCAAAAAAGTATGCTACATTTTTTATATAAAATGGTGAACCTGTTCTCTCATGTAAACAAACTATTTTAGAGTATATCTGCACGTCGTTGTTAAGCAGTCAAAAGCTTTCGCTCATGTTGTGCTGCCTGGCGGAAAAGCTCACAGCAACAGTGGCGGTCCGACTTGGATGACGTAAAGCCAGGCAACGCATGCGTTTACCCAGAGCAGCTGCTCGCAGTTATTCTCACTCGCTCTCTCTCTCTCTCTCTCTCGTTCTCTGTCTATCTCTCTCTCTTTCATTGCAACTTTCTCTTACTCTCAGTTTCTCTGAGTGTGCCTCTCTCTGGCTCTGCCTCTGGCTTTCGGCGCGAGCAGAACAGAATTTGGAGCTTGAGAAATGTCAGAAATGGTCGTAAACAGCAGGAAAATGTGAGCCGCGAGCCGTGCACGTCACATATTTTCATCTGTTTAGAATTTTCTCGGCTCGGAAAATATATTAAAAAGTATTAATGTATATATATATATAGAAAATAAAACATTTTAATCAAATCATTTGCTGCCTTATAACCCAAAGCCGAGAATCAACTGAGAAATATTCAAGTGAAAACGTGAAAAATACTCATTTTTTTATTTTCTTTTCCATTATGAAACGAGTGCGAATGGGTGTTGTTGTGGGTGGTGTACAGGGTATTTTGGGTGTTGTGTTGTGTGTGTAGAACGTAAATAAACCTCAATAATATTTCGCTGCGGAACTCTAGAACTGTGGAACACCCACAAATTGTACATGTGAGTATAACAGAATGATATTAAAATCAAAAAATAAATACAACTTTCACTGCATGACCTTACTCATCCGAGCAGTGGAAGAAGGGTAAAAGTGTTGCCTACTTATGAGCGCTATTCCATTCCTACAAAAAACCTATCCAAAATTCACGTAAAACTCGCCCCAATCAACAAATGTTGCGCTGCCTCTGTTCAATAACACTCACCATTGATTATTCAATGGGTGTCCTGATATAAAAAATCAAAGGGAGGGCTGTGATCCAGGCGTGAGGACCTACTTTTGTTTTATTAAAAAACTAGGCAAGTTTTTAAAATCAATTTGGTCGTACTTTGCAGCTACTTTTATCCTATTAAAATGAGAATAAATACAATAAGCAATAAAGCCCAAAAAAAAGGGGTCCTATTTGTAGAGAAAAAATAATATATAAATAATATCAAAATTTAAAAATCGTGAAGATAATCTACATAAAAAGTGGTGCTGCAATACATAAAAAAATTTAAATACAGAAAGAAATTGCTAAATAACAGAATGAGATTTCAATTTGGAAAAGTAATAAGGATCTTTTTCTTTAGCTATACTCAAAAATATGTAAAATAAAGCAAACCAAGAACCAGATCCAAATATTGAGTGTAAGAAAATTTACAAATTAAACAAAGCCAAATTATATAAAAACTGTGATACTTTTTCTAAGCACAAAGTCTCGCTTCAGGTAATGAATATGCATAAATAAATTAAGTATTTAAATTTCGCGCCCTATTTTCCAACACTCCAAAGAAAGTTGGCAGCACCAGCAGCGTTGCCAATGCTTTGATAACCGCCTATCGATAACCACCACAACCAAAAGTCGAGTTAGAAAAAGAAAACAAAGACAAGTGACAAACTAAAACTAAAGCCAAATTCATAAACCAAAGCGCACAAATCTAAGCCCATAATATGGTATCCGCTGTGTTGCCCGTCCTATTCTTCACCGCCCTTTGGGGTGCCGTAGGCATTGGTGGTCCCATTATGACGCCCCGCGGTCCACAACAAAAGCTGATTCAGTGCCTGCTTATGTTAACAGCCGCCTGTTGTTGGATCTTCTGGCTTTGCTGTTATTTGGCACAACTGAATCCTTTCATCGGACCCAGATTAAGTCAACGTGCTGTGTATATTATAGCAGACTCCTGGAACAATCCCCTCAAGGAAGGCTAGCATGCTGACGTAGCAGGAACCGGAGGCAGACACCAAGGGAACCACAAGACAATCAATTCATCTGTATTAATCTCTATTTCTATTGTTAATCTCTGTCAGCCAATTGTCTGCTTTAATCATAATAGTTCAAATTGTTAACAGATAGTGTATTTTTTTAAAAATATATATTAATTTATCTATTTTTGGTACTACCTAACACTGAATCACAGAATATCACTGCTTTGGGGAATGGGCGCTATGACTAAGAAGTGATTTTCATGTGATTCCGCCTCGTGTCACCGCTTTAGTCCTATTTGTTTTTTAATGTCTAAATTGTTATTAAATCGAAACTTTTTAGGTGAAGAATTGGTTCAGTTTTGAATAAAATACGAATTTTTGGGCGACTTATCGAAATTTCTTGCCCAAACCGGTTCCGTTCGAAACTAGTTGGCAGCCTGATCCTTCAATAATAAGGCAATATACCCTATATATTATATTATAATGTTCATTATTATTTGTAAGGAAAAGGTTCTAAAATGATGATAGTGTTACATCAAAATGATATTTTGTATTACTGAAACTTTTTACTAAGATAAAAAATAAGATCAAAGACAAAAACATTATTAAATAATGGATTAAGTGGAGGCTAGATGAGATACAAACATCGTTTAAATAGTATGACACATCTAGAGGTATTCCCTGTCTTTTGGTACCACCCGACGACGTCATCGACACGCCCACCCACTGCTAGGCGACCCTGCCCCTGTGCACTGCATATCAACAACAGAAATTGGGGCGTATACTTACTGAGGAGGAGGTAGGGAGGGGGAGGCTGAAAGAGAGCTTGAGCTAGTGCACGTGCACTGGAGAGTCACGCGGAGCTTAATCAATGGAGAGCTCAAGCGGCGGCTGCAGGGGCGTGGGCCGGGGAGGGGAACACTTTTGCAAAACGTGAATGCGGAATTATTGATTTTATAATAAAATGCGCGCGCAGCGCTCTGATTTTTTGGCAAGAGAACAGAAAACAGTACTAAAAACTGGAGCTGGAGCGACAGCGGCGGCATGTTGTCGGCGGTCAGGAGAAGGATAAACGAGAGGCCGAGGCCGAAGCACATACGACTGCTGCAGCAGCACCAGCACCAGCAGCAGCCGCCGCAGTAGCCGTCGCAGTAGCAGTGCGAAAACTGTGCGAAGCCAGGGAAGGCCAGCCAGTAGAAGCCTTGGGCCAAGTGTAAAAAAAAATCCAAAAAAAATTATAGACAAAGCCCCAAGCAAAACTAATAGAAAAAGCATTAACTATTTCGCACGAGCTGTAAACAATTAATAAATTAATTAAAAACAAATACGCTTAAGATTAATGATGAAAAACTAGTGTGAAAACTAGTGAAAACTAGCAGTAAAAACTAAACACAACAAATAGAAACAAAATAGAAAAACCTCTAAAAATCAATAAGCATAGGAAAAGTGCAAAAACGTGCGCACAGCCTGTGGAAATTCATGAGGAAAACTCAAGCAAAAATCTGGCAAGAGTCGACCAAGTTATATAACCTCGACGACAATTTGCGTGGGACGTCGACGTCGTCGTCGGCAGGGCAGTAAATCGATATAACTGCCATATAATGCGCTACTACTAATTGGATTTAGTCGTGTGATTAGCCCAGACAGACACCCAGCCAGCAAGCATTGCCAGAGATTAGCTAGTAGAGATTCAGCGGAGACAAGAGCCACACACTCGCACACACACACAGGGGCAAGATGGGTAAAAAGAAGGTGCTCGTTGAGGATCTGGTGGTGCCACCGCAGGATAATCGCATCTGTGGCACAATTTGTATATGTCAAATGACTCTAGTCCTGAGCTCAGTAGCCCTGGTTTATCTCACTGTAGCAATTTATATGCCCTCGACTCGTGCTTTCAAAAGTGGCATAGATCCCACACCCGTCATGTGCACCACCACGCGTGCCTTGAATAAGGAGAACTGTGAGTGGGGCAGCTGTGGCGAATGGTGTTTGAGCAAAACTTCGGGCGCCTGCATTCAAATCTATGTTAATCTACGCAGCAATGGCACCAATCTAACCTTTCAGAATTGCACAAATTCGGCGAATAAAACATGCTATGGCATCGACCAGGATCGGGCGGATAAGGCACGCTGCATTAACGATGAATGCAAGAACCTCACGGGAACTTTCAATTGCACCGCCGGACAGTGCCTGAACATCACCGATGCCTTCGAATGCGTCTTCCATAACAGCGATGCACCGGTCAAGTGTTCCGGACGACGTGGCAAAATCAACTGCATGGACATCAGTGGCTTATTCTCCTGCAGTCGCGGCACCTGCCGGAAGATAAGAACACCCTATAACTGCGATAGACGCTGTGTGGATATACCCACACGTAATAAAAACGTCGTGGTTCTCAGCGGGGATAAGGTCTACTTGTCGCAGTGTCAGAATGCCATCAATGCCGAGACACTGGAGGAGGTTTGGAATGAGTCTAGCGATAATGTTGCTATGACTTCTTGTTACTTCATCAAGAACACATCGGATCGAGTGGATGCCGTGGATTGTATTAATGGTTCCACATTGGAACATAATATGCTCAGTGATCTGACCAATTTTACATATCTCAGCCATTTGCATGTGTCCGTGGCGACGCCTGTGCCAGAGATAGCACCACCCGACGTTGATCTAACCATTTCGAATGAGTCCAAATTGATGATTAATCTGGAGGGTTGCGTTAATACTCTGATGGATGAGTGCAAGGAGTTTCTGAAGGACTTCGGACGTGATGGCAGCGATCATAATGCACGCGCCCGTTTTCCCTGCTTCTATTCTCCGTCCAAGAAGGATGTCGTGGTGGCCCGTTTCGATCTGGAGGTCACATACCGCCAGTTTGTGTTTGCGTCGGTGGTGCCGTCGGTGCTGTTCGTGGTCTCCTGCTCGATCCTTTTGCTCTGCCAGCGTACCGTCTATGTGGGCGACGATGCCAAGATGCGTTTCAAGGGTTGCGTCGATACGGAGACCATTCTCAACAAGAACAACGTCGGCACGCCCACCAACGGCGACATGGGCGGTGGTGGTGGTGGCGATGAAGTAATGGCCCTATGAGATCCGTCACGTAAGCGCTTCCAAAACTAGGGTTACCATTAATTTAACAAGGTGTTACGGCGGGACTTTCAGCATTTTCTCCCTATATTGATGTCTTATTGGTAAATCTATCGTTTAACAGAGATCAGCTAGTTCAGAGTAGAATTAGGAGCGATCTATAAAGCTCAAATAGAGTAAGCCAACTTATGAACCTAGAAAACATTCTGCAAACCAGTTCGACGACCAAACCCATAGAAACGACATTTTTTAACCTGAATCCCTTTCAGAGTTTCCTAAAACTAAAAGGGAGTTCAACCTCCTGAATCCAAACTTTTGGCAGTCTAGCTAGATAGTCCTCCCCACCTTAGAGAATAAGCTGTATGCCGGCTCTAGCACCAAGCCCCATTGTACATGGTCATCCTTTAGGCCACAAAGCAACCCAGAACCTTTCCGAAAGAGAGGTTTACATTCTAATTAGAAAACATCTTTTACAGGTATTACATTTAGTATGACTCTAATTGTATTCCAAACTCTCCACCCCTTTTTAGGCATTCCTCTGCTCCAGGAAGACAGTCCGGTGCATCAGACTGGCGTCTTCGCTTTGCAGTAATGGGAGAGTTGGGCACAATAACCACTCGAAACTCTTTGTAATCCTTCCATCGAACTTCTAACAAGCGACCACAGACACACAACCACACACACAGCCACACACAGCCACACACACATACACACACACACACAGAGAACAGAACAGAACAGACAAGAGGCTTGCAAGGACACTCCTGAGCTAACAGCAATCACTGATAAACTAACAGAAGAAAACATAAGAAAATAAATGCGAGGCATGTGAATAATTCTCGAGATACGAACAGATCAGAAGACAATATTAGTATAATTTGTATATTTTTGGACAGGCTACTTATTGGGGTGTATTTTAGAGAGTAGGCGTAGCTGGTCCTGGCATGGACTGCGGCGGCAAGGGGGCGCTACGAGGCGAAAGTTGATTGATTATTTACTAACTAAGTTACAACCATATAGAGAATATACTTAAATGCACTCACACACACATACCAGCGCACGCACACACACACACAGATACAGAGACACACACAGATACAGATACACCCACAAGGATACACCACATGGGAATTAGAATCAGGCCTTAGAAGCAGGCAGATAAATTCAGCAATGGTCAAACGAATTGGAGGGATGCGTGATCAAAAATAATAAAAGAAAAAAAAGATTCAACTAAAATCGAAACGACAACCACAAGAACTAGTCAAAAAAACAACAAAAACAAGTTAAACTAAATTAAAGAGCATAAATTTAGCTAACTAATCAACAAATACACTAAAAATTGCAATTTTAAACCAAAAAAAGAAAAAGAAAAAACCAAAAAAAAAAACAAAGACTTAGACTAAAGATAAAACATTTTCCATTTCGGCTAAAAAAGAGAGCAGGTGTTAGGCGAGTGTGGAAGCTAATCAACACACTCGAATCGAGAAGAGAAAAATCCTTAGGCTAAAGGGAGAATCCCCTAGAGAGAATTTCTCAATAAAGTTGTTTATTGTTGTAGGCTTAGAGGGCAGCAAAGTTAGCGGTGTTCATTTTTAAGGCTTTTAGTGATAAAAGAAACCCAACACACACACACGACCACACACACACACACACACACACACCCACTAAACACACACACACACACATACAGAAAAGAACAAGCAAATAATTGACAATGAAGAAGAGCTCAACGCTGACGACGACGACGTCGATGCCGACAAGTCCCACGTTATCGGCACAGACGCTCTCCGCCAGCAAAATGAGCCTGAGCAGCAGCAGATCAGGACGATCCTCCTGTCAATCGCATGGCCCCATAAGACCTGGCAGCGGTTGCGTGGATGCCATTAAGGCTAAGCGCGAGGAGATCGAGATTGATACCATACTCGAGAAGGCAAAGTTCTACACCTCCGTGTGCCTTGGTAAGAGCAACTAAGTCCATTTATAGTAGAACTAAACAATTAATAATTGGCTTGTCTTTCTTCTCCCTCCAGGTACGACTGCCATACTGTCGGTGTTCACATTCCTCTTCCTGATACCCTTTGTCGTGGATCCCGCTATCTCAACGATCATTGCCGACTACGATCCGGTGCCGGTTACTTGTATCGTTATAGATCACATCTATGCAGAGGGCATCAAGAATTGCAGCTGGAGCTCCTGTCGCGAGGGCTGCACCTCATCACTCACAAAGTACGTGACCAGCTCCGATTGTAAATCTTCCAATTGAATATTACATTGATTCATTGATCCACCAGGTGCCATCAGTTGTTTGTCAACTACACACGAATCCCATTTAGCGATTGGGAACGTAATCCACGAGACTTGGAGAGAGTCAACTGGGATGTCAGCTATACAAAGTTTCTCATTAACTCCGAGGGCTGCGGGTATCCGCCCACGACCAATTGCAGCGTCTTTGCCAGACAATATGGGTAGGTGGTCTCCTCTCTGTTCCAGAGTCTCCCTTTTTATCTGTTAAACGAATTTTTCTATACAGCTTCTCTCATATTGGAGAGCCCTTCCCCTGCTACTACAGTCGTGCCTATCCGGAGGTAGTCATCGGGCGCTACTCATGGGAGAATAATCTTTACCATCTGATCCTTTCGCTGATAATACCGAACGTGCTCTTTGCCATCTCAATAGGCGTGCTGAGCTATTGGTACTGCCCCTGCTGTGAGAAGGCGTGCAACAAATCCTCACGCGTCTATGCCGAAAAGTTTCCAACCAAGGAAGAGTGAGTGTTCTATATTTATGACCAGCGCTGTGCTACTACTAGTTTTTGTGTTTTCATCGTTTCGATATTCGATAAAAAGAAGTCCCCTTCCCCCCGTACTGTAGTAGAGAACACAACTCAAAATACACACACACACACACACACACACACACATCCAAACATAATACACCTATAAAATACTATCGATAATTTTATCCATTGTGCCTTGTATTGAAATTGTCAAACAAAATAATCGTTAAATCGTACCGTATATCGTATATCGTAAATCGTATATCATAATATCGTAATTGCGTAATATTGGCCTAAACAAAAAACAAAAACAAAAAATATCCTAAATTATTATTGTAAAACTCGTTCCAACTTTTAAGTTTGCCAACACAAAAACACAAGACTTTTCATGCGTTTTCCGTTCTTTTTTCTCTTTTGTAAAATTATTTTCAGGATCGTAAACTGCATGAAATGTAATACGGAAAAGTCGTTATCCTTGAATGTATTTTGAATACAGTGCCTGAATATTTAAAGACCTGAATCACAAGAAAAAGAAACCCCCCTCTCCCCCCCCAAAATATCACAATATATTGAAATAGGTTCCAAAGCAAACGAACGACGGATTACAACTTTGTTGTTTAGGTCTAAGTCCAAAATAAGTGGGGCACAATCAAAACAATACAATTACATAGAACATAATATATAATTATTCTCAGCACGCTCACCACACCCAACTCTATATATATATATCTAATATCTGAATAATAATGATTATAATAAAAGCGTTACTCTGAAGTGTCCTTAGCAATTTCACGCATTAGCCGATTTCAGCTTAAAGCTGCCATATCGTTTAGTCTAATATAGATCAATCCAGCACATCGAGCAGCGAGGATCTAGAAAGGATCCCTTTTGAGCTGTCTCGACAAGACTTTGTTTCTTATAAACCCTATAAGCAAAGAGCACAAACTGATATGATATTAATATGCATATATATATATTAATTAAATATATATATATATATATATATACTTATATCTGAGGTTTCCCTATGTTAGAAGTAACTCTAAACAATTCTCTCCATCTTCTAAGAAATGATGCACTTTTACGAGGGAATTTTTCATTCACAAAACATCGCTCAGTTCATTTTGTCTCAATTAAAGATTAAAGTAAATTTTACTATATATATATTTATACTATTACTGTTATTATATATATTAACATATATTTAGCATGTTTTCTAGTGTTATTTAGCTTTATTTTGCATGTCTTACTTTTAGATAATATGCTCGTATTACGCGTATAAATAGAAAAATAGAAGAATTTGCTTTTAGCCAACTCGGCATGCATCGTATTAACTGAATTAAAACTGAATTATCTCGATATATCTATGCATATCTCGATATTGCTTTATCTAAAGAAGTCCAAGAACTTTATTCCAATTCCAATTTGTTCCATTCCATTCAATTCTTTTAGCAAACTGCTGTGTCACAGTGACGACGATGATGAAATGGAATACTAGCAAATAGATTAGTTAAAAGCCACTTAAATCTGTAGTCTGTACCAAACACACGCCCACACCCACACCCCCACACACACACAGACACAACATATAGCTTATAATATATATATATATATATATATATATATATATATACTTAGATATATATCTAAAAGCCATCTGCCATTACTATATAGGAAAAGTACTTAATAGCGGAGCATTGAAATCGACAACAATTTTTCTATATATACAATTTGTTAAAACTCTATATTCATTGAAGATTTGCTATTAGTATATTGTTGTGCTATATTGCTATAGATACACACACCCACACACACACACACACATCTATATAGGTATATAGTAGTCTATATCTATAGAGAGAATAGTTTTTTTTTTGATTTTTTTTTCGATCTTAGCTCGCTTTTTACAAATCGGTGCTCCGCCCCTTGCCCATGATATATAGAAGAGCATTACGAATCTCAATTTCTCGACCTTTTTCCACACATAATAAATCTAAAAGCTAAAACTAATAATAAAAAAAAAAAAAAAAAAACCAAAGAAAAAAAAAAAGATAATGCTTGTTTTCAAAAAATTGTGATAGTAGTCATAAACAAAATATTAAGTAAATTCGAAAAGTAAAAGTAAATCAAACAATTGTATACCCTAGAAATACAATTAACTGATGAGTCGTCTGCCAATCAGAGATGAGTATAAACAAAAACTGATTGGTCCAACTCGAAACACTTTTGAAAACCATAGAAAGCAGAACCAAAAACGAAACCACAAAAATACTGAGAAAAACATTCATCAATCAATACAAAATACAAAATACAAAATACAAAAAACAAAATACAAATTACAAAATACAAGAAGCAAATACACTTTCCGACATTTTGAAATAGTTTTAATAATCTTATGTAAAACAAAAACAAAAACAAAAACAAAAGCAAAAAGAAAAACAAAAAAGAAAAAAACATGAAATTAATGGAATATATATATATATATATATATACTTATATATGTATATATATATATAGCTTAATAGCAGAACCGAAATATAACGCACGTTGCTTATGAGAATTTTTTAAATCATACAAAATATTTGAATGCAAAAATGATTAAAAATTTTTTACTTAACGTGTCTTTATCAATAAAAACAAAACAAATTTAAGAAGCTAACGGCCTAATTAATAAACAAATTACACTAAAAAAAAAAAAAGAAAATTCAAAAAAGAAAAGAGAACAAAAACACAAATTGAGAGTTTTATTGAGAAAGGCTGAGAGGCAGACGGGAAAAGCTTTCTTCTTGGGCGCTCTCTCTCCGTCTCCCATTCTACGGCGCAGGCGTTGTTCCGGGAGCGGGCGGGAATACCACACGGACGCGTCTTTTATTTGTTGAGCCAGCTCCAGCTCCAGCTCCCGCTCCCGCTCCCGCTCCCAAGTCTCTGCTGTCTGTCCAAGGGTTTGTTTTGGCATTCTATTTTCGCTTTCGCTTTTCGCTTTAAAAGTAAAAGTGCGCAGTGCAGTCGAGTCAAGTCTAAAGTCGAAACCTTTGGCAGCCCTGGTTACCTACTTTCGTTTCTTTCTTTTTCTGGAGTCAGTTTCATTGAAGCACGCACGGAACGCGGACGTGAGTTTCGACACTTGTTTTTCCAATAGTCCAAAACAAATGAAAGGCAAATAAAAGTAGGATTCAATAGCAACACACTCGAGGCTTTAGTTCATCCATAAAACATGTGAAACGTCAGCAGGAGCACAATAAAATACAATAAAACCAAAAGTTGACACGGAAATAGAGCAAACAAAAACCCTCCCCCCTCCTTCCTCCTACCTCCCACATCCACCCAAAGAAGGACCCCAATCACCTTGAAAACAGCATAGGGTAAACGAATATATATATCGAGCTGAACTGGAACTGGAACTGGCACTGCCAAAATCAACAAGTCGTAAATCTGCTTTAATATGGCGCGACGCAAGGACAAGCCCCGCCTTATACCCGAACAGGATAAGCGCATTTGCCGCGCCATTTGCCTATGCCAGCTGACTATGGTATTATCCTGTGTGTCCATTGTTTACTTGAGCGTAGCCATCTACTCGCCCTCCCTCAAGTAAGTATTGAAGGGTGAATTCCTGCCGGAGGTGTAGCAACGCACTGATATTGCCGCTTCTTGCAGGGCCTTCAAGTCGGGGTTTGAACTGGATCCGGTCATGTGCCAGACCGTGGATCGTCAGATGCCCAACAATTGCCCCTGGGCCTCGTGCGGCGAATGGTGCTTGACTCGCACCAGCGGTTTCTGTCCACAAATCCATTCGGTGGTGCGCCGCAATGGTACCGATATACAGCTCAACAACTGCACCAGGGTTACCAATACCTCCTGTGCCATGGTAAGTGGAACGAGAACTGCTCACTCACGTCATCGCCATCAAGACGACAAATGGGCGCCAAGTGACTCAAGTACTTTTCTCTACCCATTAAAAGTATGTCGCAGTGGGTATAATCTCTTCCCATTTGGGATAAATTCAAGCTCTTTCTCTAAACATATCATGTATTAATCCCTGCAGCTACAGAGTAGCTCCTAGTCGAGCACTCTAAATTACATCGCTCTTAATTGCTATCGTTGCTGTGTGTGGCACTTAATGTTGTTCAAACATCTCAAGTATTTGATCCATTTAGATGGCGCCACAGAACTTTATGATCATTGACTTGTCCTTAATCCAATGGCATGACAAAATCTCATCCCTTCTTCCTTCTTCCGGCCACAGATTGACTTGAATCGCCTTAACAAATTCAACTGCAACAATGGCACTGTGTGCAATAATATACGAGGCGTCTTTAACTGCTCCAATGGTAAGTTATGCTTCCTTCTCTGCTATAGGTGTATACGAATATTTAATACTCTTTGTAGGCCACTGCAAGAATATGTCCGAGTTCTTTTTGTGCCATCACAAGCCGGATGGACCTACGATAAATTCGGCCAAGGATAATACCAAGCTGAATGGCTTCTTCGAGTGTCATGGAGTACAGTGCACGAAGATTAGGCGGCCCTTCAGCTGTGACCGCTATTGCTCTCGCATAACCACTGCCAATGTTAATACACTTATTATGCATGTGAGTAGTCCAAAAGATGGGGATGCAACTCTTTTTATTGGCTATATAAACGGCGTCTTCTTCTTTCCAGGAGGACAATGTTATTGCAGCGGACTGCGAGAACGCTGTGGCCTTCAATGAAGCACGTGGCAGGGAGCACGGCGTACGCATTGAACCCACCGAATTCTGGAAGGAGGATGATGGCAATCTGTTGACCAACTGTGCTTCAGTTATACGCGAATCCGATAATCGCATAATGTAAGTAACAACTGGACCATTCGTCAGGATCAATTCCTTAATTAGTTTTTCATCCTGGTTCAGCGCCACAGACTGCATAAATGGCACTTTGTTGGAGCACGAAACGCTGCCGGCTCCCTTTATGAATTTCACTCAATTCTGGGCTATTTATGAAAACAGCACACGCTCTGTGGATCCCGAACAGAAGTTTCTGCCCAATCAGGCCAACCTGACCATATACAGCTGGAAGAAGTTGTTTATCAATTTGGAGGGTTGCGTTAATACCCTGCGCGGCGAGTGCAAGGATTTTGTCGCACGCTATGGCAACGATGGCGATAATAACACGGCACAGTCACGCTATCAATGCTATTACAATAAGGTAAGATGACGCTTTTCCCTCAGGCCAGATCAGATTTCATAAACTTTCTGGTTTCTGGTTTTATACCCATTAAAAGGGTACATAGGGTACATTAATGGAACAGGCTTTGTAAAGTTACATTTTCTGATGATACCCTTCCTTTACAGAGTATATCTTAGTCAAGCCTTTTCATGTACTTTCAGGATGCTAATGTGGAATTTGTGGTTGCACGCTACGATCTGGATAAGGTGTATCGCGAGCTGATTGTCTCACTGATTGTGCCCATTGTACTCTTTGTGGTCTCCTCCATTTCACTGTGCGTCATTACAAAATCGGTTAAGGTGAGTTACAAATATATAATTATAGTATATTATTTTATAATTATACTTTTAATACTCTTTCAGGTGGGGGACGACGCCAAGATGCGTTGTATTTGCGCTGGCGATGATTCGGACGATGATGTCTTTGGCAATGCTAGCTCCAAGCAACCAGAACAAATATATGACACGGATGACGATGTGGTTGATTTGGAACATCAAGCAGTGGGTGGCTTGGATATGGCTCCCGAACAGGGACATCCACATGTGGATACACATGAAATGGTGGGCAGCACCAAATCCCTTATAGCGCTCAGTCCAACTGACGATTCGGGCACCAGCGAACAGAACTTCGCAGAAGAGCACGATGAGAAGGCAGTCAAGTGCGATGTGCCAGAGAAACCACTAGTTATACTATAAAAAAGCGTCGGAATAGGCTTGCAATGCGTACCGAAAGGACGAAAGTTCCAAAGTTGTTACACATGGTTACTCTATATAGAATTCTACCAGGGAACTGAATTTAATTTCTACTATTTACCTCCGCATTTATACAAAGATTTATGACACATCTATTGATATATCTAGGGAACTCGTCTTTAGCATAGGAAGAGCATATTACGTAGATCCCAGCTACTTTTTTTTTCCATCTTCTTGTACCCAAAATAGAAGAAATTGTATAGCCCTAGGCAATGAGCTTTATTAACCTCTGATGGTTATACGACCAAAACTTTAACATAAATTTACATAATAGAATCTCTGCCCCACTCGGTTCAGTGGATGTCTATTGAAGCCTAAGCTGAGTTGCATTTAAAAATTAATATATATATAAATCTGTGTATATATTCCCAGGAATATAGAAACTCTACACCAACGATAATCTCTCTGGAAATCGACTGACAGTCTACTGAACCAAAGAACTTTAGATGTGTAAGCCCTATGCACCAAAATTTTGGGCGATTGCATTTAATTAGTATATACAAAATCAAAAACCCCAACGAGTAGCACCCAACTCCATGGAGAAATCCGAACTTTGCCTTGATTTTCGATATTCGTAGCTATGCAATATACAGAGAACAAATACGGAATCTACTCGGAATATTCTCGAACTAATTTAGCTGATCTATGCAAATATATACTATATAAAAGCGGCTTAACTTTCTACACTTTTGAACAACTATAAATTTGTTTATAGACATTTATCGTATACGTATATATATATATATATATATATATATATATATATATATAAGTGCATATTTATAGACCCTATATTACGAATAAAGTATTTGGAAATTCTCTCTCGAAAATTAAAACAAAAAAACACTTACCTTCAGCTCCTCTTGACGACGAAATTGAGCTGCCATCATTTGGCGGCGCACCTGCTCGGAGATCACCTGCTCACGAGCAGGGGGACCCTCGCCTAACTGATTTATCTTGACTACAACCTTGATAGAATGAATATTGTTATAAATCCCAAGGAGAAAACTATAGTAACTTACCTTGGTCTTATCATTATGGCCTAAATATTCGCTCAGCTTTTTGCCAGTCAAAACCTGACGACCAGCAAACCATAGTTGTGCCTTGGAGGGTTCAATAACCTCTTTGGAAGCCTGAGTTCCAGACAAATCTTCCATATTTGCAAACTCCATTTGTATGGTATCGTATGGCGGCAATTTCATAGGATAAACTATGGTCACAGCGCCACGTAGAATATTTAGAGCCTCCTCTACGATCTTTAGGTTCAATATAGATGACGATTTCACCAGTTTCTGTATAAGAATAAACTCGAATTACTTAAGAAAGCCTGAATAACTGAAAAAACAGTTCGGAGACTCAAGGAAAATTACACGATCCGAGAGAAATTTCTAGAACGTTCGGACAAGCGAATCAACTAATTGAGTACAATTATTCTGCTTAACCAAGAACGATTTCAACTGTAGACTTGCCCATCACAAACCCTGCCCAAATCATTACCTTATCAATCATGGCCTTAGCATCGTTCATGGCATTTGCCAATACCTTCCGCATAGCTTCGTTTGGCTGCTGCCCGTTGCGGCGGCACATTGGATCCTTTTGGAAGTTGAAACCGCCCATGGGAATGCAACGCTCGGCATAAGGATCCTTTAGTTTGAGCTCCTCGATCTGATCGTCGTTCAGACCAATCATCTCATGTGGCAGCATTGTTCCATGATCGGCCAATTCTTCAATTTCCATGCAGAGACGCTGCACTTTTAGGCGCCCATTGAAAATGGAGACAAGCTCACGAATAACGGTATCAGATTGCATGGTCACACTGGTCTCGTACAGAAAGAGACTATCGTCGCCACGTTTCACTTGTAGCACAACCATTTTTACACAAAATATATAATATATTTATAATATTAGTTTTTAGTTGAATTCTCTGTTTTATATGATGCTCTTTATATTTTATTTTGTTGTTTGAGAAAACTCGGTTGCTATGCGGCAAGCAACATTACTGTTTAATTATTGTACACTGTTATCGATCGTTATCGTTGGCGTTGCCAGATGAGTAGGCATGGCAACGCCAACGTTGTTTGATCAATAGCAGCGCTTAGCATAGCGCGTGTTTGAAATTGTTGAACGGTTTGTGCTGAGCTGAGTGACTCACCGGTCAATCATCAGAAATATGATCCTTATCTTTCTTGAAGCGGAACGGTGCTATTTGGTTAGGCACCAAGCCTAAATTTCGACGGCATATTAAGATTTTCAGAAAATTCACACCTTAACCTTAAATAACTCTTGTTTTACCTAAAAATAACTTTCAAGAAAATAATTTCTTGCTTTGAGCTTCAAATGAAAAATTATATAAAAACAAAAGGTTTATTATTATCAACAAAGATTTCCGGATAAGAAATGAGAATCTTTCTCAACGTTGATACGCTCTAGCTAGCGAGCAGATGAGCGGATCGAACTTGCGAGTAAACGCCTCTTTTTTCCAGCTGGACTTTCACCATTAAATGAAAATCTTTTGAGCGTTTCGTAGTTATTGCACAACTAGTTTCATTTTTCCTAAGTACACTCATATATAATTAGGCGTAGTACACAATCAATAAATAAGTATATATACTCTAACTTAGGTCTAACTGATTAAAATGCACCTGTGTAGGTAGCATTGCATAGAGGGTAGTAAAGTACAAGTAGCCTACAAATATTATATGTTTTAATATGCATCATTCCCAATATATGTACAAAAATTTGCAGCTCTGCGTTCCTCTGGCTGCTGCTTTTCCGGTAAACACTGTATCGGTAAAGGTTAGCGGTAACGGTAACTAATGGAGGGCAACCGGAAATAAGATCCACGTGCGTAACGGTCAACTCGAAAATTGAGTTCCTATCTCCAATTTAGGGAAATGGATTTGTCTGCCCCGTTTCAGAACTTAAAGATCTGCGCTACCTGAGCACTCGCCTGAAGTTTTCCATTTCGAAAATGCTGTTCGATAATCTGCAAGAAAAGTTACATATAATTATTATCAAAATTTATATACATATATATACAAATATATGAATTATATGTTACAACTCACCTGCCAAAGGCATTGAACAGCGCAACGATTTCGGTACGTGATAGTCTAAATATTGGATCCGCTTCAATATGAGGTTTATCCCACAGTCCACTTTCAGTGGCTAAATTTAGTTTTTCCGAGTAGAGTATTTTCAGGGCAGTGCCCAGACCCTGCGTCTGCAGTTTTCCCCATAGTTTGCACTTATCGCAGCCCACACAATCCATAATTCGGGATATATTTCGGAACTTTTCCTTGTAATCATGCTTAAACTTGACAGCCGCAATGCCACTACTAAATAGAGCGTTCTCATTGAAGTGTGACTGGAACGATCTGTAAAATTATATGGTAATTAGATGGGATTTCTTATAGAGTATATAATATAATTATAAATGTGTAGGCAACGGAGGAGACATTGCCGATCTTAGCGAAATTTTCAATCAATACTCACTCAATGACTGAGAGCATATCGTTGATGGCCATCTTGACCTCCTCATCCTCCTCTGCAATGCCAGTATAATAGTCCTCTCTGCGAAGGTATGGAGCCGCTTTAGCTAAAGCTCGCAATTCTACCAGATATATGAAATATAAGTTCCGCAGCCAGTGAGGTCCTTCGCCACTTGTTGTCTCTGGGCTAAAACGTTGCTTGAATTCCTTAACATTTGGTCCCCAAATGCCTTGTGGATCGAGGAAATCCTTTGATTCGGATAACAAATATTTGGAACATAAATGTATATTAATGCTAGAGTGTAGACCCGAGATTATGCGATAGAAAGCACGCTGTTCCAGGCAAACATCATGTAGATCGATATGAGGCATATAACTGGATAATTTCTTAGATGTCGTCTCGTTGTTGCCAAAACAATTTTCCAAATAGATACTCTTCCAAATACGATGGGCCGAATCACCCTTATAGCCCGTATAACGTTCCGGATTGATTAAAAGATCCACATATTGAGCGCCCACATCGTGATCATCGACAATGCAAAAATCCTCCTCAGCTTCATCATGCTTGGCCCACAACTCGAATTCCCTATGAGCCTGATCGCTTATGCTCGTGTCCAAGAAACCCAAAGCACTATCAAAATCCTCTGCATTCGAACAGCCTCGATCCAATTGTGCCTCGCGTGTATACTATAAATAGAGCAAGTTAAGGAAGTCAGTTAATACCAGAGACTACAGAAGCGTCTTACAGCTGTACAAATATTCAATTGTCTTACAAGTCGGTTAAGGCAAACAGCTTCGATTAAAGTAGATTAAAACAATAAAAGAATAGACTAAGGCTGTTCTAGCCAGGGTGCTCGACTAACAGATGCCTCGTAATCAAGGCGCATATGGTGTAATAGACTATATTTCAATCAGTTCTAAATTTAAATATAACATACTCGACGTACTCATTAGCAATCGCTACAAGGTACGCTACAAAAAGGGGGGCGTATGAATGGATTTCTGACGCATCACTGAGCCACGTCAGCTTCAGTTAATGTCCACAGAATTTGCTTAGAAGATACTCAAACTGTTTGCCATTGCGGACGCCAACAACAGCAACACGTAACAATAAATAATATATGAATTTATATCATTGTCTGCCTCTTGAAAACCCATTGAGCTTGCAGATAATATAAAAAGATTTTTTCATAGGTGTTGTGTTTCTGCCAAAATCAATTAATTCACTATATCGCTCTGATAAGAATGAAAGGAAGCCAGGCGCAGATAGTGCAGTTAGAGAAACAGCGATACGGAGAAAGATAGAGAGTTAGCACGACCTTGAGATGCTCTGTAAAATCGCTTTCCAAACCTTTTTCATGACACATTTAGTTTGAAATGTAATTAGTTTTGAAGCGGTTCCAAAGTATACAAAATTTATAATAAAATTTAATAGTCTAATATTTAAAAGAAGCCACATTATGTTTAATAATAGCTGATAAAATCACTGAGATCTTTGGCTTTATGTAGTCAGAATCGACTAAGAATGTAGATCTAGCTTTGATCTAGCTGTTACAGATAACACCTTTCACAGGGTATTTCAATATAAAGTTTGTCTCACCTTGAATGCCGCCGCCTTATCCCTTTGTTCGCCCTTATCCTTAATACCCTGTGGTATGGCTTTCTCCTCACAGTTCTCCACCTGACAGAAGCGTATGGAACAGCGACTGTCGTCTGGCCAGAAGGGACAATCCTGCTTCAGATTCACCTTGTAGAAGCGAAAGAAATTTTTCACTAGCAAACTTTGCAGGCGAGGATAAATTTTCATATTATTAAAATGGTCCACTGTGTGCACATCACAGCTGCAATCGTTTATGGAGCCTTCCAGCTGCAAATAAAAATTTGTTGTAAAAGTTTTCTGTAATTTCTAGTGACTCCTTTCCTTTACCTCACAGAAACAGTTCTTAGTAGTCTCCGCCTCGTCGAGTGTCGCAAAAAACCCGCCAGTTAAGTTTGTCCAATACAATAACACCAACACTGCTAGGCCCAAACCACTAAGGGTCAAGAGATTTCTCCGAGTTTTTCCCGGTGCCGTCATCTTTAACGGTCGTATTTAAATTGCCCTTGGCTGCTACTGCTTCTTTTAACACTGCGTCGTTAGCGTCAAAAGTAATTCTCACTGATTTCGCCAGTTCAAATTCATTAAATAAGCCAGAGTCCAGGTGTATTTATGTAGCGCATTGTTTGGTTCACACGCAGCTGATTTTGGACACGTACTCTAGTATCGATAAATATTTGCGTAGAGAGCATCGATAACAGCTCGTTGCCATTGAAGATGTAAGCATTGACGTCGGCGTTGCCACATCAATAAAAAAACTAAAGAAACTATCAAGCCAAACAATCCGTTACATTCAAATTACATTTAGTTTCCGTTGGTGGCTATTACATATTTTTGGGAATTGCAATGAAAATTTTGAGTGTCAACTTTTTGAAAACTAAATTGTAGGTTTCTGTTCTGATTTCAAGAAACATATTTTTCGAAGTTTCGTCTTTAACATTTACATTTAAAATTATTATTAAAATTAAAAATTAATGCGTTATGTTTTTCAATCTACAGAAATGCAGTTTTTAGCCTAGATATTTATTTTTCATTTTTCTTCTTCTTTCTTTCTTTCTGTATAATAAGGAAAATATAACAGATATTAAATCATTTGACTTTCCTGTATAATTTAAAATTTTGATTATATTCCATTGTCCTCAATCGATTGCTAAATGTTAATATTGTTGTTGGTTTTGTTTTATGCTGTTAATTAATTACCTCAAATATTGATTTCCATCTATTCTTTGACATGAATGCATCTTTTGTTCCCATGACAAACCCTCAGCCCTCCGTCCCCAGTCCTCAGCCTTTCGCCCTCAGTCCTCAGCCTTTTACACGAACCTCTCAGTATGCAAATGAAACTCTTTCGGTTGATTTTCGGCTGTCCCAGAATCAGATCAGAGAAACATCGGGGGGTGAATCGCTTAGGGGATGACGGGTAGGGCAGCAGGCGGGTGATTAAGCATAAATCGCCCAGGGCATTATTTATTGAAGACTGAAACCACAACAATAATTTTTATAGATATATCATTTTATCTTTTAGATTATAGAGATTTTATTGGTGATATCTTCTTTTGACCAGTTAAACTGAAATCTTAGAAGTATAATTTAAAGAGAGGGAAAGGTGGTTTCTAATTGTAATATTTATTGTTTACTAAGTATAATAAATTAAGTAATACAACTATTGCCATTTACTTATATCAAGTATATAGAAAAATTATATTCGATATATTAATCACATACTTTTTTCTATAAATTTATTGCATTCTCATTATCATAGTTAAGTTCTCACGAAAAAGTGAAAATATTCGTACGGCCAGAGAATCAAAAAAAAAAAAAAAAGAGGAAAAATCAGCTAAAAAAAAATGTACATAAAGAAAGGGTTTAATCAATTTTTTTAAATAGGACGATTAATATAGAAAAAGAGAAAAAAAAACGCAGACAGAAGAAAACATGTGTGGCCAAAGAAGGACCGAAGGACCAAAGGGCGACCCTCGGCATTGTTTGAATTGAAAAGGAATCATCTCCGAACCGCCGTTGATTTGCATACGCAGAACGAGAAACGAGAGACGCGAGACGAGAGACGAAAGATCCTGTTGGCGAAATTAAGAAACTACCACCACCAACATACTCAGAGATACGATCCGTTCCGAGCCATATCTATTTGCCTTTGCCCAGGGCCACGGCTAGGGCCAGAGCCAGGGCCAGGGCCAGGGCCAGGTTTACGGTTCAGGTATACAAAAATACTCCTCGCACTCACGCGCACACGCACACTCACACGCACAGAGAATGATAAATAAGTTTTTTTTTATTCACTATTTTTTATGTAGTTTTTTCACTTTTTTTTTACCACTTTCAATTTTTTTTAATGCAGCGTTTTATTCAAATTTCAGTGTGAGAAGAAGTTCTTGTTGTTGTGTCTGTCTCTGGAGCCTGGGAACATCCGCGAAGCATCTCAGCGCCGCTCTGAAGTTGTCCTTTTTATAGATATTTGATTCGACGGGGCGTTAGTTTGTAGTCTGCCAGGGCTAATTAGCTGGGATCTTAGAAAACCATTTCTCTGAAAGAACGTTTTAAATATTCTTTCACGAATTTCATTTTTCAATTAATTTTTGCTTAAATTAATAAAGAACCTTTCACTTTAAACTGTAGAGTAAAAAAGAGTTTACTTAATTAATTTAATAACGTTTTAAAAACTGTGGAATTCATCCCGATTTTATACTAAAGATTAGAGTGAACCTGTCATGCTGAAAACAAAGTCCTTTTCGAGGCACAATTATTTTATTTTTTATCAAAAGGCTAATTATCTTGGCATTACTCGTATAGAGAAGCTATCAGAGCGAGAACAAATCCTTTTTGAGGTAGAAGTAGTGCCAACCCCAAACTAAGTCCAGGGATTATGCAATCTTTTAAGCCAATATGCAAATTTTGCGAAAATCTATTACTCTTCGATCCTGAGATTTATGCACTCATAATTGCATTTTACATTGTTTGACAACAGTGAGACGTCAACAGCTCCTTCGAAAAGGATTTGCATTTATGCAGGATAGCTATAGGTACGCATGGAAAGCAAAAAAAAAACATGTGAAAATTTGCATAGGTTGCAGTTTTCGTATCGGAATACTTGAGATTTGCATAACTAAGCCCCGGGCATAATGCGCAAATGCGCAAAAAGAGGAAGATCCTTGGAAGATCTTATAATTCGCTAAGTGGGCACACTCCAGGGGTTAATTTTGATGCAATACGAAAAGGCTTTAACCTCTGCTCAAGTGTCAACAGTTACACAAGTCCTGAGAACTAAGAATCAATTTCGGATTCCACAGAGATTTTGCTCTTTTTCTTTATGTACAGTTTGCAGGCTGTATTCCGAATAACCTTATAGTAGATCGATCTTATATATCTTCCTTGGATGCCTATAGAGAAATTAAATAAACGTTGCAACAAGTCTTGGACCGATTGTTCCTATGGGAGCCATATGATACACAAATTCTATTGAGATATTTCAAGAAACAATGGGGTAAAAATTGGCTTCCGATCCGGCATAGAAACAGATATGCTCATTATCCTGGTCAAGTATTTATTTAGATAAATGCATATATTATTTATATGTATATTAAAATATATATATAAAAGATACTTGGTTCTTTTTGTGGCTAAAAAGTTAGAGACTGGTGCAGAAATTGGTTCTTAAGCAGCGTTACAGCTGTTGCCTGTTGTCCTGAGCTCTGTTTATGGCCGGCTGTAAAGAGCAGCCGGCGAGCAGGCAACAGGTAGAAAGAGAGGCGGCGCTTTGCAGGTGGCCAAAACAGAAAAGAGAGCGCTAGAATGGCTCTCTTTATGCTTAGCTCTCTTGTCAGCTTGTTTCTTTTGCTCACTTTCTCCGGCTGGCGCTGCTGCTGGACGCGCTGCCTGGGTCTGGCTTGGCCTTGGCTTCGGCTTTGGCTTCGGCTTCGGCTTGGCTTGGCTTGGCGAGAACCTTGAACGATGGTCAGTTTCAGTTTGTTGCTGGCTTTCGCAAGGTGCAGTCGCAGTTCCAGTCAATAGAACAAAAGCAGACAACAGAATAAATAAATAAAGAAACGGTTAGTTGCAGTTAATAATTGTCTGTGTCTATATATATATATATATATATATATATATCTATGTGTGTGTGTGTGTGTGTGTGGTAGGCAGACTTTGCATATGCAGAAACTGTGCAGAAGAACTGTGCCGCATTCCGACATGTCTATGCCTGTCCTGTCCTGGTGATCCAGCTAACAGTTATATGTTACCGTTACCGTTACAATCAGAATCAGAATGAAGAAGAAAGAAAGAGAAAAAGACTAAAAAAGTCACCTAACTTGTTCTTCTCTCGACTCGGCGGGACTTTAATGGAAGTGTGAAAAAAAAAAACACACACAAATAATTTGCAAATTGATCAAAACTTTTTTTTTCGAAGAAGAAGAAGAAGAAGAAGTAGAAGCAAAACGAACGAACTATGATACTTTACCGTTACACTCTTATGCTAATTTCGTGTCTTATGTTTGTTTTTGTTTTTTTTTCTTGTTTTTTTTTTAGTTTTTGGTTCTGTTCATTGAATGAAAGAAATTCTTCTTTCCAAACTTTTGTTGATATAGCGTGAAATTTCAGATACGAGTAATTCGCAACGGGCGAAACGGTGAGAAAACGGTTCAACAGGTGGGGAACCGGTGGGGAACCAGGTGTAAACGTGTCGAGCAAACGTCGCGCCTTATGCATCTGACCCACTTTTATACGAACTTGGTATTCATAAAGGCGTAGGCGGGCCTCTAGGTAGAAACTGTTTGACGGCTGACCCAAAATACGTGCTAGCTCTATGGAGCTCTATGGGGCTCTAGAAGTATTTCAGTATTTCTTTCGATTCCAGCTTGGAACAGGCGCCAAGAATGTTTTTGTCTAGCTTTCTAGCTTCTTCTACCAAAAACGAAGACGAGAAAGAATGAGACTGAGACTGAGACTGAGGATTGTCGCACGTCTTTCTTCACGGCCCTTTTTAAGAAATTTCCGGTTTTTTTGTTTTTGGCTTTTTGGTTTTTTACGTGAAAGCAGAAAGCGGGCGTGGCTCTCAGAGGGGGGTTGAAAGCGGCTGAGAGGCGAGGGCAGCTCTCCATAATTGTCATTGAGCTCCAGAGCAGAGTTTAACTAACATTTCCATTTCCATTTCCATCTCCATTCCCATTCTGTGTCTTCTGTTATTATAGCCTTTGTCCAGTGTTAGCGGCACTTTCGCTGCAGATCTTTTAAGTGAGATATGAGCAAAAGACGAGTAAAGGTTTCAGTTTTATTATTATATTGTTTTTTTCTTTTTTTTTTTTGGTTTTTTTCAACTGACGAGTACTTTCTATTTCATTCATAAATGGTGGCTACTACAAATATTTATATACTTAGCCCGAAGTTATTGTTAATACCTTTGTTTTGCAGTTGGAAAACCCGTCGAACTGGCTGGGTTTGTGGCAACCCAAATACATTTATTAGGCTGGAGCTTGGAATGCTTCTAGCTGAGGTTCTCGTGTGCCCATTTCGGGTAACGCTCCCCTCTCCTGTCGCTGCCCCTGCCCCTGCCCCTGCCGCTGCCCCTGCCCGCTCCCTCCCCAAATACGTATACGTAATATTGAAATGGGGCACGATACAACGGTACGATCACCTGTGTCTCCACCTGTCACAGAAACAGAAACAGAAACAGAAACGTAGAACCAGAACCAGTACGAGTCGAGTAACAGCCATCCCAGGCCATTCAGCCATTCCCAGCGAAACGAGGCGAGGCAGAAACTCCAAAAACTGGTTTTGGGGCACACACAATCCCTCCTCTCTCTCCCATCTCCCCCCCCTGCTTATCAGTCTTATGGAGTAGTGGTTTAAGCTTGCAACAAAGTCTTGATCCGTCTTTATGAGCTCTTTGTAGGCCAATGATCTTAGCTCTCTTAGCTGTTGGCTCAGCTTAATGATGTGCTCTGCACATTGATCTTTGTTACGTCACAGGCCTTTTGGGTTACATGGGCAGAGCAGATGACGCTTTAACAGTGGCTTACGCCTGGGGGACTCTTATGACAATGCCCCCATTTCCATTCAAAGAATCTTGCGAATGTTTATCGAATGAATTTACAGTGTTTCAACCAATTTTGGGCTAATTTCTTTCAAGCTTTTCCTTTTCTCCTTTGGGTTTCGTATCCTGCATAGTTCGGGCTCTATTAACAACCTTGGACAGAGTAGCGTGAGAAGTTCTTTGGACTTCCATGGACTTCCATGTGGTTTATAGCCTACTCTGACTCACTCTGTCTCAAATATGGGAAAAAATAAAACTTAAGGCCCCCTTATAAGAATCGCTGCATTACGCCACTGTCGCTACCTCTGATTCAGACTCAGATTCCATTTCGACTTTCACTTTGGCTAATTATCTTGAGATTTTCTTTCAGATTCTTGCAACGATATGAGCACGTGAACCAAGCTGATTAAATAAAAGCAAAAGAGTTAAATGAACAAGTTAACAAGAAAGATGCCATTTTCTGGCTATAATTTGCTGTGCACATTGAGCCTCAGCTTGTTGCTGTTGGCTACAGCTTCTCCATTGGTTCGTGCCCAGGATGACTCTCTAGCTGGCAGCTTTTTATCCGGCTTGCTGGATACAATAACTAGTACGGCGGATGCCAAGGATTGTCCTGGCGTCTGTGTACATACGCTGGCTACTCTTATCTGCTATGAGGTGCTCGATGATGTGCCCTGCCCCTCGCCCAGCATGAAATGCTGCATTGAGAACGCACCAGGTGAGGCTTTAGTTCTGATCCTTTGCTTTTCAGTTGTTTTCTTAACCGTAAGTCCTTTTCCTTAATGTCAGGAAAAAATGCAACCGCTTTACGTACACCGGCAGCCACCACACCCAAAATAAGCACCACAACTACCAGCAGCACCACCACCCAGCGGAGCACCACAACGGCAGCGAGTACTAGTACCACTCGGCGTAGCACCACCACAGCTATCACCACACCCAAGCCGAAGCCAAAGCCGCAGGTGAAGCGCCCGCCTGCCACCACTTCAGCGCCAGTGTCCAGCACCACAAAGAAGCCGGCAACCACCAAAAAGGCCACCACTGGCAAACCAAAGGATAAGGAGGAGGCCAGTAAAACTGAAGATGAGAATAGTAAGTAAAACTGCTGCCAACTGTAAGCCACTATAAGATCTCTAACTCCAACTATCTTATTTTACTTGGCAGAGAACTGCACTGGCGTCTGCGTGGCGGATCGCATCGCGGAATACTGTGAGGCTTATCTGACCAGCGGTGGTCTCTGCAAGGAAGGCACCAAATGCTGCGTCTCCCTGGACGAGTACTCCAACGGCAAGCTGCCCAAGGATATCTATATACCAGCCAGTAAGTAGCTGCTGCACCACAACCAATCCTTGGCTCATCTTAAACTCTATTCCCCACCCAGAACACATGAGCAACCTGAAGGGTAATCAGACCTTGGTAAAGTCTAGTGCAACCACAAAGCCCAACAGCACCAATGCCATTTCCACTAGCAGCACAACAACAACCACAACGACAACCAGCACCACACCAGAGCCCGCACGCACCAAGACCCACAGCAACAGCAATAACCACGTGGCAGCCAAGCCCACAAAGCATAAGAAACCTGCAACCACCACGACAACAACAGAGGCGGCAACCGAGGAGGAAGAGGAAGAGGAGGATGATGAGGAGGAGACGCAAGTGGATAACCACAAGAATAACAAAAATAAGCTAAAGTCGGGTCAGTCACAGGATCAGCAGGGTCAAGTACTCAAGGAGTGCGAGGGCGAGTGTATGAATGGCATCTTTGCCATATTCTGTGATGACATCGACTCGGAAGCCTTTTGTCCCGGCGAGGGCAGCTGTTGTGTTACAGGAAGTGCCTCGGAAGCGGCACCAGCGAAGACGCCAACGCCCAGCAAACCTGCAACAAAGATTGCCTCTAAGCCAGCCACAAAGCCCGTGCGTCCTGCTTCACCTCCACCGCCACCACCGCCTGCTTCTCAGGGCGGTGGCGGTGGCGGCGGCGGCGGCGGTGATTTTCTCTCGCAAATTATTTCATTTGCGGAGAGTACATTGAAT
Source organism: Drosophila repletoides (assembly GCA_018150835.1). NCBI lineage: Eukaryota > Metazoa > Arthropoda > Insecta > Diptera > Drosophilidae > Drosophila > Drosophila repletoides. The sequence goes on along the minus strand of JAECWQ010000031.1, from coordinate 19,921,143 downwards.
TCACCATCGGCTCCACCACAAGCACCACCCCAGGCACCACAAGCACCACCACGCTGTCCGGGCTTCTGTTTGCTGAACATTATGGCCGCCTTTTGCGAACGTCCTTCGGTGCTGTTGTCCACTCCCACGACGTGTTCGAAGGGTTCCGTTTGCTGTGATAATTCACGTGTGGGCGCTCCAAAGCCCAAGCTGCCCCCGCCGACGCCACCACCCACACCACCACCCACAGCACCACCATACGTGCTGCCCAATACGCCCAGTCCGGATCCACGCGAGGAATGCCCCGGCTCTTGCATTGTCAGTCTACTCAGTTTTACCTGTTTCAGTGAGTCCTTTATTTACTTTCCTTGTGGCAAATTCTAATTGTAATCCTCTGCAGAAAATGCTGAAATGACGGATCTCTTCCGGTGCAAGCGTTCGGGCCAGATTTGCTGTGCACCTAAGAGCAAGATTCTAGAAAAACAACAGTTCCAGACGCGTAATGATACCTCCTACTTTAATTATCCACCCATGGGTCCACCACCGCCTTATGCTCCACAACCTCCCCAGCAGCAGGCACCACCGCCGCCTTATCCACCCACTTCTTATATGTCCAATCAGCCGCAAATAGTACCACAGCCACCACACCACTATCAGCCCGGCTTGCCACCACCGCCGCCCAACTATGCAGACTACTATGGACCCGGACCAGGACCTCAGCCTGGCATGCCGCCAGCTACAGCTCCCACGACCACAACGACCACCACCACCACGACAACACCACGTCCACATGTCTATTCTAAGTACGTGTGTGGTGTGAAGGGCACGCTGAGAACGGGTCGCTCCCGCCGCAGCTCTCCGGCTCTATCCTACGTCTCTTATGCTCGAGCCAAGTATGGAGTTCAGCGCTCTGCCCGCCAGATGAGTTCTGCCTACGCAGGCAGCAGCAGTGGCAGCGGTGGCGGTGGCATCAACAAATCCAATGAACGTCTTGTGCTCGGCTCCGCCATTGTACCCATTCAGATTCATAATGACAAACTGGGTGATCTGGTGGATACGAGTGGCGTACAAAGCAATCAATTGCGCTCCTATCACGACCAGCCTGAGCCTGAGCCCGACCAGACAGCTGTCGTCTATCCAGATTATTACCAGCGTTCTATTTATGCTAATCCCAGCCTGCTGCAGAGCAACTATAGTCGCCGTAGAGCGCGTGTGGTAGGCGGCGAGGATGGCGAGAATGGAGAATGGTGCTGGCAGGTGGCTCTGATCAACTCTCTTAATCAGTATCTGTGTGGAGCAGCACTGATTGGCACCCAGTGGGTGCTCACCGCAGCGCATTGTGTTACCAAGTGAGTAGTTTTATCCCTGATTCCTCCCCTAGCATCAACCAACCTGATTGTTTCTCCTACTCCTTGCAGCATTGTGCGATCTGGCGATGCGATCTATGTGCGCGTGGGCGACTATGATCTGACCAGAAAGTATGGCAGTCCTGGTGCACAGACGCTTCGCGTGGCCACCACATATATTCATCACAATCACAACAGTCAGACCCTGGATAATGATATAGCTCTGCTCAAGCTGCACGGTCAGGCGGAGCTGCGGGATGGCGTGTGCCTCGTCTGTTTGCCAGCACGTGGAGTGAGTCATACGGCCGGAAAACGTTGCACAGTCACCGGCTATGGCTACATGGGCGAAGGTACAGATTCCTTACTGAAGGACGTTTTATTTCATTTAAAAATCTAATCTCTCTCTCTCTTCCTACTCATTAGCTGGCCCCATTCCCTTGCGTGTCCGTGAGGCGGAAATACCCATTGTAAGCGACACGGAATGCATACGAAAAGTGAATGCGGTGACAGAGAAGATCTTCATATTGCCCGCATCCAGTTTTTGCGCGGGCGGCGAGGAAGGGCACGATGCCTGTCAAGGCGATGGTGGCGGTCCCTTGGTCTGCCAAGATGATGGTTTCTTCGAACTAGCAGGCCTTGTCTCATGGGGCTTTGGCTGCGGTCGGGTTGATGTGCCTGGCGTCTACGTGAAAGTCTCCTCTTTCATTGGCTGGATCAACCAGATCATCAGCGTGAATAACTTATAGTGGGAGAGCCCAGAGCAGGACGAACCCCGCACTTGTAGGCATTTCCTGCTTGGAGCAGGAAGTCTTCTACGACTGTTCGATTGGGTTTCATTATCTTGAGCTCTCTCTCTCTCCCCCCCTCTCCCTATCGACTGCTAACATAAAAACCCATCCTAGTGTAATCTACTCATACCTAACTCATCTCTCTACTAACAGCCGTCGTTTTTCGCTATTCGTTTTTTTTTTTTTATATATTCCTTACTATAACTCTAGAGTAAACGCAATCTTTGAAAGTATTCCCCTGAAAGTCCCCTATATAATTATAATAATAATAAAAAACCTATTGTAAACTGTTTTTGTATATACAAAAAGAAGAAAATACAAGAAAACGTTCATCAAATTTCAAATAAAAACAAAAAATGAATTGAAAATAATCCATTCGTAATGCGGAGCTAGACGTCATTTGAATATATTTTTAACGGAAAAATGTCTAAAAAGGAAAAAAAAGATGATATAATGTGCCGTACTGCAGCACAGGACACTCACTCCAAGGAACAGGCTGTCTTTTGAGATATTTCAGCGAGAGGCGGAGCACGAACTCACTCAAAACCTTGGGAGAGCACGACTCTCCCAACTCTCTTGACTCCCTCCCGTCTCAAGACTCGATCTGCCATCTAATAAGAGAAGAGAAACGAGTCTGCAGAAAAACTTACCCTCATTGGGTCTCGAGTGAAAACTGGTAGAGCCAATGCCTACTTCGTCTACCTCAACCTCAACCTCTTCGTCTTCGTCTCGGCTTCGGCTACGCATGCCAAATGCTCCTCTGCCGCTGCCTCTGCCTCTGCCGCTGCTGCTTTTTTTAACCCTTTCGTTGAGGTCTGCGTGATTTTGTGAACGTGTTTTTCTTCTCTTCGCGAGATTTTGAAGAAAACGAAAGGGTTCCCGGGCTGTCCAGGCTACAAGACCAAAACAGAAGTTCGTCTGGCCTCGAGCTGAACGGATGGCAGAAAGATCACAAATCTTGCGCGCTTTCGAGTGTTCTCTCTAACGAAACGATCTTCTATTAACCGAAAAAAAATCCTCCAATAATCCTCGATTTAAAGCGATCCTCAAGCACCTAGTGTAGTGTGTAGACTCCACCGTTTAGTGTAGTTTTTGAGTACCTTTCGACTTGCATGCTTTTTTTTTTACTTTTTTTTGTTTGTGCTGAGAGGATTCGATTAATTCGATTAAACATAAAATAAATAATCAAAAATAATGGAGGCCAATTCTCCAACGACTGCTGCTGTGGCAACAACGACAACGGCTAGTACAAGTGCTCCAGCGGCCAACTCCAGCTCCTGCATAGTGGCTGCAGGATCAGTTCCTCTTCCAGTTGCCTCTGCTCTGGCGTCGGCTGGCACAGCTGCCTCATCAACGAAGAGCCACAACATAGGCACGACAGGAAGCGGAACGTCCAGCAGCTGCTCTGCCCTGACAACAACACCCAACCCAACCCTGCCCCAATTACTCACGACAAGCACGAGCACGAGCACAAGCACGAGCATAGAATTCTGCAAGGAAGATGTGAATAATCTATCCTTAGCCAGCGGACTTTCCGAAGGTCAAAGATCCCTTTCCGGCGCGCCGTCGGCATCCTCCAGTCCCATACTCAGTCCGCAGGGCAAAATATTTGGACGGAATGCCAATGGAACAAGTAAGTGCAATTTAAATTACTCCACTAAATCATTGAAGGATATTCCCTTTAATAACCAAAATGGGATTAGCAGGAAGGAATTAGGGCTACAAATGTCGAACCTAATCTCCAACTAAAATCTATATTGTTTTCTAGTTTTTCGAACGACAATTGGTTAATATATTACCAAACTTTTGGCTTACTTTGGCTAATAAAAATATAGCATATATAAATATAGCTGCTATAGAAAGGAACAATCGGTCCGCTGACGATAGCCTTTCCTAACTAGTTTTAAATATATTACTACTTCCTGGAATGCCATTTTTACTTCAAAATAATACGTTTCCAGTTACAGAAAAACTTTTTTGATTAATCCTCAAAATAATCAGAGATTTGCGACCAGAACTATTTATTGATATTATTAGTGCAGGCTCTTTAGCTTTTTTAGAATCCTTCAGTTTAATTTTTTGGGTTCCAGCTCATTTCAAAAATTACCAAAATTTCAAAAAAAGTGATTCCTGATTATGAAATAATTCTGCTAGTTTTAAGAAGCCAAATTAAAATATTTCTTTTTTATATTTGTGAGGAATAATCAAAGAATTAGATTGAAGTGTAGAGAGAACTGTATATTTTATTATATATTATTTTCAGAGAAGTTTTTTGAAATATTTTTGTTCAAAATGTTTATTTTGCGCTGGCTTCAGCTTCCTTTGTTATATTTGGTTCGTTGGCTGTTTATTCGAGTAATCTTCCCGCGCTTTTTTCCAGCTGAAAAGCTTCATGTGGCATTGTTGCTTGTAACGGCAACAAGGAGCTGCCCTAACGGACCCTTGCAACAATAGAAAAACCTTGTTGGAGGCAGCTTCAGTTCCGGTTTCCATATCCTTGGTGCCAGCGCTAGAGCTAGAACCACCCTGAGTAGGGGCAGGGCGTCCTCTCTTTCGCCGTTGTATTGTCTCGATGCCAGGTAGAAACTCTACGTCCAATGAAATCCATGCTGCCATCAGGTAAACCGGCTAGACGTTGGGTGACCCTCAAGATGATAGGCTCGTCTTCTAGGGGTAACTCGATGGAAAAAAAGGCAGGGAGAAAAAAACTCACCCCAGACTGAGACAGAGATTGAGGGTAAAAATCTGGGCAATAGAAGCAGCGGGGCAGCATTTCAGTCAGAATTTGCAGCATTTGCAGGGTTTCTTTTTCTGCTCCTACTGCTGCTCCTGGCTCTGTAATTGTTGTTCTCATTGTTGTTGTTGTTGCTGCTGTCGCCAGTTTATGGTTATGTTTGCTTCATCATCAGGGGCCATTGGCACGTACGCAGGACGACGCTCTGCCTCTGCCTCTGCCTCAACTTATTGCAACCAATGGAATTTTGATCGACAAGAATTTGGTCGTTCAAAAAGTCGCTTTTAATTTATCGTTGTATATGAGAAATAGTTTCGGTTAGTTGGCCACAGCGGGGCGGGATGGGGCATGGCGAATATAGGGGGAGAGCAGTGGCGGCGGCTCCGGCGTCTGCGCCTCAATGCTTTTTGCCCATAATCGAAGCGATCGCACGATTGACAACCCTCACACGCATACATAAAGGCAGCTCTCCTGTGCACTCAGAGAAAATCCTAGTGAAATCGTAAAATCAGGAGAAGACTTTGACTCGTCAATATTAATAAACCGAAAAGAACTGAAAAGATTAGCACAAATTAAATTTTACCTTATAGAACGCTGATTAAAAAGTCTAGAATTAAGTCAGAGATATATTCAAAAAATAAATAAATAAATCCTTCAAATAATAATCATAATAACTTATTAGTTCTATTGAGATTTCATGAGAAACAAAAGAGTTTTCCATACAAGAATTATTGGACCCTTTTCCTCCTTTATAAGGCAGCTAAACGATGATATGGCCCGATCCACACGCTACCGAACTGCCCGAAGAGAGCAGTCTGATATAGGCTATATCTGGTCCTGATCAGTAATATCAGTAATATATATGTTTTATGATAGCCTCTTCAAGAGTTCTTTCACAAGCCTTCTATTTTTCTCTGAGTGTAGCTCTGATCTTGGCCTGGTTAGCCAGCCAGCCAGCCAGCCAGTCAGCCAGTCAGCCAGTCAGCCAGTCAGCCAGTGCGACAGAGAGACAGGGAGACAGGGAGACAGTCCGGTAGCTTGGTATGTGGCGTCGAATGTCATTATTGCTTTCAAGTGCCAACTAAAAAGCAACTGCAGTTAATTTTTTGTCCATCTTTGCCATTTGCCAGCGCATAAAAACAACATATTTAGCAAATAACAACAACAACAACAGCAGCAGCAACAAGGGCCAGAAGCAGGCTGCAACAGGAGGCAGCAACATTAACAGACTTGCCACAACAACAGCAACAACAGCAACAAGAAGGAGGAAGGCATGCAGCAAAAAGCGACCCGCAAATTAAATAAATAAAAAATCAACAAGCAGCAGAAGTCTGGAGAGGAGCTGGCAACTTAGTGACAATCAGCGCGCCAACTAACCAGCCCAGACAACCAATTCTACTCGTAGTTGCTCCCAAACCCAACCCAACCCAACCCCAGAAAGAAAGACAGAAAGAAACGAACCCAAGGCCCATCCAGTTTCAGTCCTTCTTCTTCTGCTGCTTCTGCGGCTGCTGCTGCTGCTCCCTGGGCATTATTTGTGTATTGAAATCACGTCTCATTTATTTATTGCTGCAAATGCGTGCCCCTCATGCCTCCTACATCTTTTCGCCCCCTCCTCCACCAGACTAAAGACTTGAGAACTGCGAGTGGAGGCTGGTGGCTGGAGGCTGGAGACTCCCGACTTACGCAAAAAGATTCTGCGTCTGCGTTAAATACTCTGCCATTGGGGCTGGAGCAGAGAGCCAGGCGCATGGCATAGGAGAAGCGTGGCGTTGACAGTGTCTACTTAACCCAAGCACAGCCAAGCACATCAATTTACTCGTAATTAAACAGGTCATACGAGTATTACAGGGTATCAGAGTATTACAGGCTAATAAATATGGCCTGTTTTGATCAGAGTTCTTACCGAGTTCTTCTAAATCAGACAAAGAAACCTCGATAATTAATTGATTTATCATTTCTAAATTATAAAAGCTATTAGTATAATTCAGGGGTTGAAAGAATCAATTTCTCTAAAAGATTTTGCAAGAATCTGAACTGTTTTCCAATAGTCCTTTGGTCTGCCTTAAGAGTATAAGTATTCCCATTCAATCAGGAATCTTCAATTTTCTAAGCTTTCTCTTGAAGAACTGTTGAGTCTTATGGGCTGCGCAGCAGAAGAATTCTGTGAAGAATTGTCTGCTCTTTTGGGCTAAGTACAGAGAGACGATAACAAATTAATCTTGGTGGAAGAATGTGTCATAAATTGTGACAAGCATGCAATCAATGGGTTAATGATTGGCAGCGAGCATCAAGTGACAACACTACACTACAGTTACAGCTACAGCTACACCATCCAAGGTACACCGTCCAACATGGTACAAACTATGCTCAACCTTAGCCTCCTCCTTCGCTTATTTCTGTGGCTATAAAAACAGAGAAACGGCCACAACGATCGATATGTGTTTTTCTTGTTATAATTTAGTTGGCCAGCTTGTTTTTTTCTCTTCTTCTATTAATTAAAGTTGGTAGCGCACATGGCTAATGGGAACTGGTAGCGGGCAGAGCTCGAGCTGGAGCTGAAGCTGGAGCTGGAGCCTTCCCTGGCTGCTGTGCGTCTAAAATATTCTCACATAATTATTTACGATTTGACATAATCATCATCATCTTCAGCTTCATCTTCCTCTGCTGCTGCTGCTGTTGCTGCTTCTGGCGGCCTTTCAAGTCTCGCAATAAATTGTGGCAGGAGAGTCGAGAATAAAGCTAAGCATCCCAGCTGTCCGCTGCACTCCCATATAGAATTTCCAATATTTCACACGATGAAACATTTACATTTTATGCCACAGCCACAAAAAAATGATAAAAAACCCAAAAAAAAAACCGAAAAAGATTAAAATGATCCTTGCGATCCTTTCTTGCTGATCTTCGCGCATGCGTGACGCATTTCTAACGAGTTTTTTTCGTCCATCCTTCCGAATATCCTTGGATCGCAGGGGAAAGCGAAAGGGTTCAACCCTCAATGAATTTGCTTATGCAGATGAGAGGTCTCCGCGCAGCCGAAACTTTTTCACTTTTTCGCTTTTTCGAGTTTCTTTTTTTTTCCCTATTCCTTTTCCTTTCGTTTTCGTTTTCGTTTTTTGATTGGGTTTCGTATTTTTTTCTCGTTTTTTTTTCTTAGAGCTACACAGAAAAGGGTTTACGGTCCAGACGTCCGTCGCGAGTTTTTTTTTTGCTGTTTTTTATACTCATAAAAAACGCGAATTTAATTAAAATTTTTTTCTTATGATCTTGCAACATTATGAGAACGGGCAAGCGCCAGATCTCTATAAATATCATTTTTTCTGCTTCGCTATAAAAGAGAAATGAGAGGAGCTGTAGGGAATAGGTTTTCCTCAAATATCCTAAGAAAAAGCCTGAGTTGCGCTTTCTTTTTAGAGATAGTTTTGAGAACTCTCTTCCTAGTAAGTTATATAGCTGTACCTTCTAATTTTCTAAGGATCGATAAATAGAGATCGATAAATATTATTCTCTTCGATAATACTCGTGTATAGGGTATAAGTTTGCCTGCTATCTTTAAATTTAGTATAACGATCACCCAGTAAAGAGAGAGGGGAGTATTATATTATTTTCCCTTGCGTACAGGGTATCTTCTAGTCGTTGCTTTATTCTAAACTATTGTCTAATGTTGTTGTTGTTTTCCTACAGTGATCACCACATCCCGACCGAGCAATGAGGCTGAGGTGCAGCTTTATAGGGTGCTCCAACGAGCCAGTCTGCTGGCATATTATGATACCCTGCTGGAGATGGGCGGGGATGATGTGCAGCAGCTGTACGATGCTGGCGAGGAGGAGTTCCTGGAAATTATGGCGTTGGTGGGCATGGCATCCAAGCCGCTGCACGTACGTCGTCTGCAGAAGGCGCTGCACGAATGGGCCAATAATCCAGGGCTCTTCCAGGGACCCATGCTGCCGCAGCTAGGTAAGGGTCATAAACGAATCCAGGTTCCAATAGAGTCTCATATATATTTCTATCAATTTTGAACAGGTCTCTGCGAGACGCCTACAAAGCCTGTTCTGGTTTTTAATCCAGATACTACACCCGCGCTACCACGCAGTAAATTTGCTTCCTTCAATCCTGCCACTTCTTTTCAGGCCTCCAGTGTACCGCTGCCGGCGCCTACGCCAAGTGTTCCGTTGCTGGCGCAGATTAGTACGCCTTCTATGTGTCCGACGCTGCCGCAAGTTTTGCAGCAGCAGCGGGAATCAAGCGCTGCACTGGTGCTGCCTGCTGTTGCTGGCGTTGGTTCAATGGCCACGCCCAGCGCTTCTGCTCACCAGGTCTCATCTAGCTCGCCGCAGCTGACCCCTGTATTAACGGAGCTGCAGGTGCAAAGGATAACCATGTGTGCAACGAAGATTGCGCGTCAGCTGCCGCAGCGTGAGCCGCGGGCACAGACGTCCAAGAAGCGTACGACACGGGAGCTGGAACAGGTGATAGCAATGGCTGAACATGATCCTCGTCGCATGGATGAGATACGTAAGTATTCGGCTATTTATGGGCGATTCGATTGTAAGCGACGTCCGGAGAAACCGCTCACCCTGCACGAGGTCTGCGTCAATGAGGCGGCGGCTCAATTGTGCCGCAATCCTCAGACAATTTGGCTGCTGACGCGCCGTGACGAGCTCTTTCCTTTAGCTCGACAGATTGTCAAGGACGCGGGTTTTGGCCATTCGGCCAGCATTGCCCGCTATGGCAATCTTTTAGCCCAAATGCCAGGAGCTCAGGCTCAAACACCACGTAGCACAAGCAGTAGTCTGCCCATTGATATGGACTGTGAGTCGTCCAGCGATGCCGCTGCTGTGCCGGTCAAGCGCCAGCGACTCTCCTCCACAGAGGCGTCAGCTCAGCAGCCCATGGATCTGAATCGGGTAAGGAAAACAGAACCCAATGACCAGTAAACCATCCCATGGGCTGTGGGTGCAGTGTTTCAGCTTTCGCTTCCGCTTTTGCTACCAGCTGCCAGCTACCCAGCTGCAGCTTCAATTTCAGCTTCCAAATTCGGGATTCTCCACTTGTTAACCAACATTTTTCCTTGCAGCTAACACCAATCCGCAAATGGTTTCCAAATTTACTAATCCTTTTGCCTTCTCAGTATTTGAACATATTTTTACTATCGCCAGTACTATCGCAGCAGTGAGAGAAATGTATCGTTGTTTTCGATGTATTTTCCTAACTATTCTCTATTATTCTCTACAGAGAATCTCTGTAGATTTCTTTCATTTAATATCTATAACTATCTAGTAAAGTGAGCCGATAGTATTAACGATAGTAAAAGTAATTTTCTCCTTTTTTTTCTGTTGTTTATTTTGTAGTTTTTTTTAGATGTTTAAGCTAAATCTAGTCTATTGCAGTATTTTTGGTATTATTATTGGTATTTTAGCTAAAATCTTGATATTTCTATTTGCGATAATACCTATAGAGAGCTTCCAAACCAGAACCCTTTCTTCTGTTCTGCTTTGGGTTTATCCTGACTTTCTATCGTATTTTTAGTCTAGTTTCTATTCCCTAGCTTAGTTACAGTTATATAGTGGGTAGTTATCCTTGTTATCCTTTTTATTTGCAATATATTTAAATAAACTTTCCGCTTTTTAAACCCAATCAACAATGTGTATTCCTTCCTGCCTAATACAAATATTTATATATATATATATACTATATATATGCTTATGCTACCTGCCGAGCTTAGCCTACGATTTAATATATCACCAGAGATTTTAATCCAAAATATTATTGCCAAAAACTCTAAAACAAAAACAAAAACAAAACCCGAAGGAAGCTGTCGAGGATTCGCGTTACAATCTGTTTGCCATGTACCAAAAGTTTGCCAAGCCGCCGTTTGACCTGACGGAAATAGCCAAATTCTCGTGAGTTATTCAATAATTTCCTTTTGTACAGTTTTATTATAATTATATATATATTATTTATTAATATACATCCTTTCCAGCCTGGGCAAGACGGCAGACTTTGAGGACAATGATTCGCGTTTCTCCTTTAGCAACTCCAGCTCTCCGCCCATGCCAGTGAGTATGTGTTGAAGCGAATACCCTGCAGCAATTCTCGTCGAGAATATGCCGAATAAAAGGCCACCCTTCATTATATTCCATAGGTCAATGGTCTGGAAAATGAGCGATCCCCAGTCTCTTCTCTGAGCAACTGTCCCGAGTCTCATATGGCCAGCGATCTGACTCTGAGTGAAACCGTGGATCTGACTGCTACTGGAGTTCAGGTCATCTCTGCGGCAGGGGATAATATTATAGCCGTGGCCAATCCCGCTCTGGCAATGAGCCCCACTCTAAACGAGGTACTCAAACGGAATGCAGCCTCCCCAGAAGTCTAGAAGGGAATCCCCATGAGTATCGCATAGTGCCACTTTTAGTTTTGTAATAATTTCAGTGCAATTTAATTAAATTAATTCAATTTGTTAGACCTAACCGTAACATTAAATAAATATCTAGCGGATAAATCCTGTGATCTATACTATTCTGTAATAAACATTTAATCTTATGCACCCAAAGCTCCTGTTTTTTACTGAGTCCATTTTGTAGACCTGGGAGAAGGCTCTCTTAACTCCATTCAAACTGAACCTGTTTCCGAATGGAATAGCATTTTATTCTCTAGATTTGGTATTCTATTTTTATGGAATTCTAGTTTTATGCTAGATCCTGATGTGGTTCTCTGTAATCTACACCCACAGTAGAAGCCTCTCATTATCCTTTTCAGATATAAAATCTTTATCTTAAATGATGCATTAAGGAAATCATATCACATATGAACAATTGATTGATCAATTTCGCATCAAATATACCAAAAGGGGATAGGAAAAGAATTGGGAATCGAGGATTACCCTCAGTAAATTGTCAATAATACTCGGGTTACAATGAGGCCAACAATTGTGGCCTGTTTCTGCGCCTTGCCAATTCGGATTGTGTTTATATTTGCGATTGTGGGTTTTCCCATTGTACACCTCTTGACTGTTGATGTTTTTTTCGCAAAAGGCAACTACTCTACCCCTGCCCTGCCCTTGCTCAATCTCCTTTAGGGTCCCACCCTTGCCAAAAAAAAAGGATATTCGCAAGGACTGTCAATAAAGATATCAGAGCTAATGATGAAATTAACACCCTTGTCTTGGGAGTGTTATCCAAAAGCCGCTTTCGCATGCAAATTTTCGAGGGAAGGGTATTTCGTATGCAAATTTATGTTCTGAGATAGATTATTGATAAATGATCGAAGCATAAAGGATGATGATCATGTTATGATTTGGGTTTAATTGAAAATCTTAGGTTAGTGCCAGATGCCTCAAGAAGACAGCAGGAACAGGAGCAGGAGCAGGAGCAGGAGCAGGAACAGATTTGAATCACAAAGTAAATGACGAATGAATAGAAAACTCCTACAAAGAAAATGTTGAGAAACATATGCCATGTGGCCACAAAGGCGCGGGTGAAGGCGTGTGCTGACTTCGTAAAGGATTCGTCTTACATCAGATTATAAATAGATTTGAAGGGGGACGACGGAGCATGCCAAAAGGCTTGGAGTACTTTTGAGCTGCTGAGATGGCGCCAAAGAGATACTACTAGCAAAAGTAGAAGAAGTCCTTAACCCCTGCTCATGCTCGCATTCAAATCCTTTCTCAGCTGCAATTAGAATGCAGTTCATGTCTAAGGAGTATTTATCCCTCCAACCCTTTAGTTCTAAGACCCAAGATCATTACAAGCATGATTGATGAGCTAAACGCGTTCTCTCTTCCTTCCCTGCTTCTAAAGGGCTATTTGCATAAGTCGTCCTGCGTACTGTGTCCTGTTGTTGCTGTGTGCTGTGTGCAGGCATTTGTTTTAGGGATTAGACAACTCTGAGGTCATGAGAACAAAGTTCAGAACAAAGGCAAACATTTTCTTGACTATCGAGTATTATTATTATTATAATTATTTACTTTAAAATATATAATATAATATATATACATCCTCCTTTAAGATGTATCCTGCAGCTTTTCGAGTATCCAGTCCATAAAGTATTGTGTGCTGCTATAGACACCGGGCACCTCGGGTCTGGCACAGCCCACGCCATAGGATACTACACCTATTAGATAGAAACGCATTTGGCTATTGACCCCTTCGGAAGTCATCAGGGGACCACCAGAGTCACCCTGGCAGGTATCCTTGCCCCCGGAGAGTACGCCCGCACAGAGTACTGCACTATCGAATTGATCCTCGGTGAAATAACGTTTCAGCTTCGCATAGCTACTGCGGCAGACCTCGTTATCCATGACAGGTATCATCAGCTCCTGCAACACCGTGGCGGATTCACCGCCCTCCTGCGTCTTTCCCCAACCAACGACAAAGGGCAGAGTTCCCACATAGGACTTGGAGCGTAAGTTGGGTTCACTGGGCATACAAATTGGTAGAATTAGATCCGTAAACTCCACATTGCGTTCCAGATAGAGAACGGCTATGTCACTGCGACCATTGCGACGATTATACTCGGGATGCGCCTCTTTCTGGGAACGGAAATAATACTTAGACCAACCATAAATAGAGGACGGGAAGAGAAGCTACTTACTCTGACCACAGGTATGTCTATGTGTCGTGCCTCCGAATCTGTGCTCAGATCATGCTCTCCCAAGCGCACAAAAGTTCTGCGAAGATAAGGATAATATTTAGATAAGAAAATAAAGGATCCCCCCGCCCCCCAGGTAACTTACAGATCTTCCCTTATGCAATGAGCTGCGGTTATCACATGTCTGGCGGTGATCAGTGTTCCACCACATTTGAAGGGTGAAGAGGAGCCATCGTCGTAGCCCAGGAGAGCTATCCAGGGCCAGGCGCCCTTCTTGGACACCGCACCTCCCACAATCTTTTTATTCGTGGTCAGGGTATAGCCACAACCTTCCGCAACAGTGGGCAAACGGCGTGGTATCTCAGCATTATTTACAGGCTTCACCGGCGTCGGAGTGGCCACCGTTTGACCCGTGGGACAGCACACATTTTGACCCACTTTGCCACAGATCAAATTGGACGCTTGCACATATTTGGCAAACTCGGGATCATTTTTCTTCACCAACAGCTCATTTAGTATGGGCTGACAGCTCTTGATATCTGCAAATACAGCACTGAATCTTCTTCTTTCTCTGAGAGAGTATTGATTTAATCCTTACCCACACACTCTCCAAGTTTTCCGGGTGGTATACGACAGCTGGGACCACGTGGTTCCACGAGAGGAGCTGAAGTAACCGGTGCAGATGTGGTTGTTGGTCTTGTAGGAGGTGGTGTTGTCTGCAGAAAAGGATTACGTCCTGGCGTCTGAGTTGTCCGAGGCAATGGCACTGGCTGGGGCTGCACAAAGGGACCCTCTGTGGGAAAGAAAGGATTTTGGGGTCGCTCTGTAACCGGATTAGTTAACGGTCTGGTACAGCACACCTAAAGGAAAACATATGGCAAAAGCATAGATCGCAAGATAGATAGATTCAGATGGAGATAGAGCCAAAGATTTTCACCATTTTACCATTGGATCACCATTAATGCTGCGTGTGCCACAGCTGCGCTGCAGCGCAATGACATAATTCTGGGCCGTACGCCTATCGGTAACCTGAAAGACTTGGGTCACCTGGGGACAGTAGCTGAGCACCACACAGCTTCCATAATAGTTTTCAGGTGTGATGCAGTTCTGACGAACTAAAACGGAAAAGGGAACGAGGATTAGAAAGCTATCCTAGACGGTTTCTACTAAAGTTATCGATAGTAATATCGATAATATCCACTACTATTATCTTCGCGTCGATTTAAAAACCATTAAATTATTTATAAGTATTTCTAATATTTGGAAAAATTACTATAAAAATTTCATGATCGGGCAACTATATAGAAGTTGCCTAAGCTAATGTTCTTATGGCAGTTTTATGATGGTCTATTCAAAAACGCTGGAAACTGTTTGCTTTTTGACTGAATTTTAAATTTAATATTATTTTCTATTTGTTTTTTCTTCTAACATTAATCCTGAACTGTTTCCAGTGGAATACTTGTTATTCATCGGTCTCTTGCAGTCATTAACCGTACAGCTAAACGTGCTCGAAATTGTTAAGTCTCCTCCCAAAAAAAAAACAGAAGAAACTCTAAGGAAACGTCTCTCTGTGGGTCAAGCGACCTTCAAGCGAGCTTGCAATGACAGTGGCAATGACTGGTTTTTGGTTTTTTTTGGTTTTTTGATGTTTTTTGGTTTTTTTTTTGGAACTTGAAGCGTAACGCCAGAAAATAAAAATATATTTAAATAAATAAAAATTCAACTAAAACATATTCGCCAATTCCAGAGACGAGTTTAGTTCAGTTAGATGAGACGCAGTATTGGAAAAAAAACAAAAGACTTAGGCAACGAACTTGTCACAAAAGACTTAAGCAACAAACTTGTCACAACAAAATCAACCAAAATTCATTAAGTTTGTAATTTGAGGCTGTAATCACTGCTAAAATATTAATATATTTTTATAGACACAATCATTTTAATAGAACAGGTTTCCAGCCTCAGTTTTGTTTATTCAATTTAGTCGACGTCAAATTGGTCGGTTGGTTAGTCGGTTAGTCGCTGAAAGTTCTATAGCCATCAGATATTAGTTTTAGTTGAGAGAAGGCAAAGCGTAAGAGTATTCCGTTTATATAGAATATATATGTAGTATATTATTATTTATATATTATACCTTGCCTGCGATTGAATTGGGCGGGCGTGGGCGTGGCAAGGCAGACAAGCGTAATCACAACAACACTAAGCACTAGCTTCATTTTTAGAACTAACGTAACTCTCGCTTAAAGCGGCTAAAACAAAATACAACAAAAAACACACACACAAAAAGATATTCCGTGTCGCTGATGCTTCTCACGATGCTCGCGACTCGCCGCACGTTATCAGACTGAACGCGTCTTGGGTAGAGCAAAGCTTCTTGGGCTTTTTTTTTCGAATGGAATCGAATCGAATTTTTCGATTTGGTTGCCGCCCGATCGCTGCCTAAACGAAGCTTTATATATAGAGATGAGAACCGAAGCCGACGTCGACGCCGACGACGACGACGACGACGACGACGACGACGACGACTTGGCGAGGGCTTTGCGGGAAAAATCTGTTCTCAATGGGAGACGACGAGCATCGAATGAGAGCGTAATTATATCAATTAAAATTACAAAAATATATGTCAATTAAATCTGAACAAATACGAAAAAAGCACCAAATTCGCTGTAGTTTTGTGCACTTTCCCATAAAAAATATGAAATAGATGACAAACATTTCAAATTGGCATGCAAATTTCTAGAATTTCAATGATTAACCTCGCCTCTATGGGCATAATAGCGCCGCTAACCTGGAATTATATCAGCCAAGTGTTAATTAGTGATATAATTTGTAAATATCTAAGCCATAAATAATTATTTTAATCGAACTACTAACTACTAGGAAAGCAGGAAAGCATCGAAGTGATTGGGAGCAAGTTGCATATGGAATACTCTTCAAATCGTGGTGGAACTTGAAGATGAGTTCCCAGAGAACAGTCTGAGGAATAAGTAGAAAGATCTGATATCCAAAGAATCCTCTACTGCATTTGGTTCGAACATATTATATATATATTATCTGATAGATAGATAGACTTGCTGTCACATGAGGCATGAGATAGTTAGAGTACCCCATAAACGGATATTAAGCTATAAATTTATGGAAATTGCTCAAGGTATGCTGTGATATTACGAATACAGTTTAGTAAATGAGACAGAACCAAGGCGGATACGCGGTCAACGAAAAGTTGTCAACGTTTCAATTTGTCATTGCCGAGTTTGAAGAATTCCAAGTGAGTCAATTAACGACAAGAGTAAACATAAATGCTATAAACATTGTTAGGATTGTCATATTAAAACGGATTTAGTTTCAGATAGAATCTAATAAAGTCGTCAGATCTGCTCAAATCACCTAAGACAAGTTAATTGCCCCAATCGCTTGGGAATCACTTGAGAGAAACTGTTTACTGGGCAGCCGTAAAGCTCCAGTTCTATCAAGAGATTCGCATGCACAAAAGCTCATTCATATGCCGATCGATTGAGAGATTGTAATATTAGTATTATGACATTGCATAGACTCATAGTTAGTTCTTATCGATGATCGATGATATAGTGCAAAGAGTCGAATAAGTGCCTGGAATTTTGAGTAGCTGCTGTCCGATTATTATGCGTAATATGCAGTCGCCCATAGAGATCCAATGACGGACGATGAGTAAGCTTTTAGAATGCCGCACAGGTCCCAGCCAGCGTGGCTTGGGTATTTCTGGCTATATTGCTCCTTGACGTACGAATTCCGGCTACGAGTACTACGAGTAGTCGCATCCATTTCGTGTTGCAACATGGACCCCCTGCCTAGATAATTGGTTCTAAAAACGAAGAATATACTGCGATTTTTACAGATGCTAATTGAGATTGATTAATGCCCAGCGATCGCCACAAAAATAACCGGTTTCCCTCGTACTACCCGATTCGGGGAAGTCATTCGCTTTGTACTAACATTAAACATTAAAAAACAAGTAAAATCGCATAAAAAAAAAGCGTGCCGTTTCAGTACACAAGTCTCGAGCTCATCTTCAGACTCAAAAGTTCAAATTTAATTTATGGGAATTTCGGAAATTCCAGGCTTGTAAGTATTAATTTATTTGTTATACAAAATCCACATCCAAATAACAACTGGAATTACGAGCGCCTTCGCTGTTTTCGGGGTATAACCAGCGTTTAGTTCTCCTCTTTTGGCCCGATTGTTCCTATATCAGTTATGGGATATATTAGGCCATTCCCCAAGCAATTTCAAGCCAGCCTTTGCTCTGTAAGTTTCAGCAGGGAAACAAAGAAGTTTTCTATGGTAGCAATATGATTCTTTAATAGATCTTTAGTAATATATATTCCCCATAAATAGATAGTTCTTTATTTTCTATTTCTATGTATTTTTTGATAATAGTTTCCGGGAGACATTTCTGCGTGCTCTGCTCGTATAGACACCCCGTAGAATCTGCTGTATCCAGCTCAAATAGCTATAGGTTCGCGTGTAGACACCCGGAAAACCTGGACGAGCACACTCATAGCCAAAGGAAACAATGCCCAGTAAATAGAAGCGATAGACACCGCCTTCCAGCTGCGGATGAAATAAAAAGATGTTAAATGGCATCATAAAATGAAGAGAATCAATTTGGAAAACAAACGAAATCATTGTGAGAATGCACAGAGAGTTCCCCTTTCGCATTAGCAAGAGACTGAACCACCTTGGGGTTATTTTGGAACCAAACTGGTTCCAATCAAATGATCAAATGAGTCACAAAAATGTAACTGACCTGCGGCATCATAAGTGGTCCACCGGAATCCCCTTGACAGGCATCGACACTGGAGCTGCCTGCGCAGATTAACTGCAAGAAATGAATTCAGAGAGAAAAAAAATGGTGAAAGATTACTCACGATGATAATATGATCTCTTAGGAGCTGGTTTACCTTGTTGCTGAATTGTACAAACTGGAAAACAGACTTGTAGCTCTGCTCGCAGCTCTGCCGCGAGACGATCGGCACCTGCGCATCTCTCAGCACATTTGAGGTGGTTCCCTGATGCTTGGTTGCTCCAAAACCGGCCACAAACGGATTCATTCCAACAAATTCATCCTCACGCTGAAACCGGCTTGAATCGGGCAGGCAAATTGGATGTATATCAGCTGGAATTAATTGGGGAGTTCCCAATTTAATTGAATTATTCCGCTTCAAGTGTTAATCAAAGCTCAAGAAAAGGCCTAATTTATTGGAATTCGTTTTTGTGTTGAAAAGTTGCCTCTTACCTCTAGATGGCGCTTTGAAACTTAATTAAAAATCAACTTGAAGGAGCTCGAGTCGATAAGAGGAAGGATAATTTGTATGTCCTTTTAATGAGGCCACTTACCGGTAGATGGCGCCTCGCCGCTCAGCTCTATCAGAGCGATATCATTAGCAATGGAAGCCAGATCGAACTGCTCATGGACAATGGTACGCCTGATGCGATAGTCTCTCGCATCCGGTTCCGTTGACTTGGACAGATCATGAGCGCCCAAACGCACCAAAGTCAGCGTGGGATTAATGCAGTGCGCCGAGGTAACCACAAACTGGGAACTAATCAAACTGCCGGCGCAGAGAAACTTGAGAGCGCTGCGATTGGATTCGTCATAGTAACCCAAGGCGGCAATCCAGGGATAGGCGCCTGAGGAGGAGAGGATTGAGAGCTGATTGAAGCTGTTTAAGCAGAAGCTTACCTTTTCTAACAGGCAAACCGCCAACGACGCGATTGGTGGTGGCGCCGCCAATGCCACAGCCTCCAGACGAACCACCACTTGAAACTGGTGGCACAACAATACCCGGAACAGGGGCAGGAGCCGGAGCAGGAGCAGGAGCCACAGTGACTCGCACCACATTTTGACTCTGATTAGGCGGAGGTGTGGGCTGAAAAACAACAGGTGGTTGAGGCGGCGCCTGGGGACTCTGCGTAGCGCCCAGTGGTGCAAAATGAAAGGTGCCCGCAGGTGGTGAAGTGGTGGGAAATGGTAGATACTCCTTGGGACTGCGGCTAACCAAAGGAGCACGCTGCGATGCACAACACACCTGAGTCGAAGCACTTTAGTTTTATCTTAAATAAAATCTGGTTCAATAGATCTTTACCAGAAAGCTGGAGCCATCGAAACCACAAATAGATTGACCCACAAAGGATTGAAAATCACTGGAAACGGCACCGGTCTGGTACTCCTCCAGCAACTGAGCACATGAGCCAAGCGGCAGACAGCTGCCAGCGCGGGAACGTGCATCAAAGCAGCTCTGGAACTGGGGCTCCTGGGCTGAAATAGTAGCGGAACGGAGAGGTTCAGGTGGTGCTACAGGTGGTTCAATTGGTGCTACGGTTGGTGCAAAGATTGCCAATTAATTGCTTTGATAATTTATTGCGTTTTTTGTTTATGTTTTTGTTTTGGTTTTTTGGTTCAACTACAACTAAGTGGAATTAGAGGACGGATGATGGGGATTTAGTTTGATACAAGACGCCGCCGGCGCCGGCGACGACCTCCATTGAGCGGTATAAAGACCATCATGTCCGATCCAATTGTGGCGCGGAGTGGTGCATTCTGCTGCTGCTGCTGCTGCTGTAGCAGCTGTTGCTGGCGAGGATCAATGCAGGGACAATTTGGCAGCGGGCTTAATCCTCCAGGCAGACAAACAAAGGGTTGGGTAGGACAAGTTGTAGGCACAGGCAGTGTGGTGCCAGCGGTCGTAGTGGTGGTGCTGCTGCTAGAGCTGCTAATAGTTGTAAATCCCGTGGTGGTTGTAGTGGTGCTGCTGCTGGTCGTAAATGGCGGCAATGGAGGCGGCGTCAACGGTGTCTGTGGAAACGGCGGCGTTGGCTGGAATGTTGGTATCACTGCGGGCGTGGACGGAAGCGGTGTTATTGGCCCTACGGGCGGTGGCGGTGGCAATGGATAGACGGGATAATAACCTGTCGGATACAGCGGGCACAGGCCCTTCATGCTGGCCAAATATGATAGGAATGGCCAAAAGTAGACCTTCACACAGAACTCATCCAGTAACATTTTGAACTCTCCCTCTCTTTCGCTCTTTCGCTCTCTCTTTCTCGCTCAATCTCTGTCTCTTCCGGGGGCGCAATGCTCGTGCAGCTTCTGCAAATGTTGTCCAACAACTGAAGCGGCCTTTTTAGCGTTTTTGGACCACATTGCAGTCAGCCAACTGTACCAATGTTTATTTTTAGCATTTTTTATCAATTATTCAATTATTTATAATATAATTCATGCGTTTGTTGACTCTTCCAGGTTTCGTTGCAATTATCTGCAGATTTCATAGAGCGGATGCCTATTGTGGAGGCTCTTTTAGAGACCATACGATGCACGACCCGACACGACACGGCACGACATGCACGACTTGATTTACATATATAAAAAGGCAGTAAAAGCTCTGTGGAAATTTCCTCTTTAAAATTCAAACTCCTAAGTCAACTAATTTATTAATTCCTTTTTGGGAGTGCTCCTAGGCTCGAAACAAAACCTTACTTTCTGGGACCTCTCGAACCGGTTCGCAAACCAAAGCCCGTGTCACGACACGCTCACACCTCTAGGCGAGATGACTAAATGTTCTTTGATCAAGCATGATCCAACCACGATCAACTCTGCTATGCATTGTTAATTTTGTCGAATTAAAATAACTGGGCCACTGACGCTTGTCATCCGATTATGTGCCACAGAACTCCGACCATATGCTGCCATATTTATATATATATAATGATGATCGGGCTATAAAAATATTTAGTGTTTACACGGCACACTTTAGTACCGGACTTTGTTTATGTTGGCCGATGGCAATCTCTGTTTTGTTTTGATTTGATTTGTTTTGGACTTGTTCTAGTCAATTGGGGTAACACTTACAGTTGGATGGAGTCCCAGAGATCCATATAAGGTGCAAGAGTAGCCAAAATCTGGAAATCCTTAACTGTTGCATGGCAGCTTCTGGTTGTGGCACACGTTCCAATCAAACAGAATTCTGAGCTTAGACTGGGCCAGGCGGCAATTTAAGCCAAATAAAAACATAGTAGCCGCGATTATAATAATATGATGGTTTAATTGTTGCAATTTTCTAAATTAAATCAAATTGCCTTTATAGATGAGATGGGGGTGTAAATTAAAGTATTTATCTGTCGGCAAAAACACTCATTGATGACGGATCGCTTGAACTTGAAAAAGGTAAAGCACCCAATGAACCGCCGGGAAGGTCTATCAAAAAGCGATTAAAGCTGAGTGGGATGCTCTACTGAGCGAGTAGTGAGATCAGTCAATATCAGCTGAATACCCTGTAAAGTTTGCAAAATAGTTTAAACACCAGGCTTTCATTTGGATGCGCTTATTTATTGGCTTTGAGTTAGGCACAGGTTATGGTTAAAAACGATGCTACACTGAGAGACGAAACGGAAACTTCTCTAAATCTAAATGCCGACTACGACTACCTCGTGTTCTAGTACATACAACACTCATGCATACATATATGGAATATGTAATATTGGCTATATAGAATTATACAAATATTATAATCATGTATGGACATGTCTTATAAGCAATGTGGTCCGCCTGATCCTTGGATTCTACTCCCGGTGCTTGCAGTCTAGAAAGAGTTGTGCCTGCGATTGTACGAATCGAAAGATCTCGAGCAGCATTTCATTGGAAGTCTTGCAGTTGGTCTGTTGGGATTCGAAGAAGCCGCCCGATCCTGTAACTCCACCACCGGCACCACCGCCCACTGAACGCTTGCCCCAGTCCGGCGAGAATGTCAGCTGGAAATCATGTGTATAAAATATATATTTTCACTGGAACATTTTCAATTCAAATTTTTATTTCCAAGCTTCCAACTTACTTGACAATCCACACAGGCCATCAGGAAGACGAGCACGGCTGCAATGAGGATTTCACTCTTAGGATTCATCTTGTGTTCTACGAATTCTGGAACAATTGCAGCTGCTTTTATACCCCAAACAGCAGATTGGTTCTTGGCTCAATTTCCTTTTAATTAATTTTGCATTTGTGCGGATGCTCTGGCTCGGACTCCGGCGACTCGCTGGAATCATTGCTTTGACGTCATTGATGTGTGAATCAAATAGTTTTCTGTTTAATGAAGAAATCCTAGAAATCTTGCTGTTTCTTTCATTATTTGGACGCCTTTTTCATCAGTCGCTTATTGTTCGAAGAGTAGCTGATTCTACATTATAAAATATATCGGTAAAGCATTTAAACGCCCCTGCCTTCTTCTTCCCACACTCATAACTTGGTCAAAATTCAATTGATTTTCTCGTTAATAGGAGATTTTCTTTCCTTATTTTTCCAGAGACTTTTTGCCCTTCAACCTTTCAATTCTTCGACAGCTGTTACCCAAAATGTTTTCTTTTCAAGAGTAACTTGATTCTACAATTCGAAATATTTGAGTAAAGGTATAAAAATATTAAAGAAATGTTCTTTCCTGTTTCAAAATTTTCCAGACAATCCTTTCCTCTTCCAATACTCATAGCGCTCCAGAGTATTCTTTCTTCTTTCAACACTGAAATGTTGCCCGTCTTCCAGAATTGCCTTTCCTTCTCCTTCTGCAACGGCCCCTATAAATCTTTCGATTCCCATTGATCCAAGTGATTCCTTGCCTGAACCCAGTGCACCCATTGACATTCGATGTGAATGAAAAGAAATTGTTTTTAAGAATTTGTTGGAAGCATTTCTGATTTTTATATATTTATTAGAATTGCGCATATAATTTGTATTAAATATATTTGTATATGTATATATATGTGTGTGTGTATATATATATATAAATATAAATTAATAAGGTTTTGTTAAATTAAGCAGTGTCGCGTTATAAACAAGAATACAAATTTACGATTAAAAAATAATTATGTAAAAATACACGTTTCGTATAAAAAACAGAATAATTTATAAACTTTTACAAGAGTTTTACAAATATTTCATTATTATTGTAAGTATTGTGCGTTTTATCGACTATCGCTTATCGATTTATCGTTTTGCTGTTTTCGTTTATCAGTATAAAATTTAAATTAAATGTATATTCATTATAAAACATTATTATTTTGTTTGTTTCCTTTTGTTGTCCTTTTTCTTTTTGATTTGTTTTGTTTTGTTTTCTCTTTTTCAGTTATCAATGCGCTGACTAAATGCAACGAGAACGAGGCACTCAATTTGTTTATATTTTGTTAATATTTCTTTTTCTTTTGTTTTGTTTTGTTTTGTTTTGCTTTCTTTTGTTTTGTTTGTTTGTTGCAAGGACAACCGAACACAACGCAATCTGCGATAACGCCTAACAAAATTATTGAATTATACAAGCAATCTCCACATATATGTATATATATGCATCTATATATGTATATATATATATGTATTTGTATATATATGTATAATATATTAGTAGTAAATAACAATACAAATTACAATAACACATTACTTTTGGCTTAATCGAAACAAAAACAAAAACTTGGCTCAATATTATTGCATGGCATTTTGCACTAAAAATTTTTAACCATAAAACATTTCGTCCTTAATTGCTGCTTTTGATCAACAAATAATATTATAAAAATATATATATATATATTATATATATGTATGTGTGTATATATGTATGCATGTAAGTATTTATAAATGTTATATACAGTCGGACCCCGATCGAACGACCCGAACCTTTAAAGAGGTTTTTATGTATAAAAAAACAGAGATTTCGACTTGGAGTAGAGTTCGTTCGTTTTCTCGAGGTTCGACTGTAACTATGCAAGGACATTTTTTGTTTTTTTTTTTTTTTTTGAGTTAATTTAGTTAACTGGCGAGCTGGGCGTGGCACTGAAGCCTTTTTGATTCTCTGCTGATGATTCATCTACTGGGCAGCTGGCAGGTATATGTATATCAAATGCATTTCGTTTCAGATTCGTATTTTGTTAACCTTGTTGATCTGGGAATCTGGGAATCTGGGAGTTCATCGGGAATCTATATAGGGCTCAGTCAATGCGCACATTTCAATATATATGTTATTACAAAATTTGGTGTTATACTCGTTACATTCAGGAGATTCTCCGCACTTCCACACTTCCAACTTCACTGGGGACCGCCTTACATCAGGCAGCACTTCTTTTTGCCCTTCTTTTTGTATCCTTCCTCAATATAGGGTCGTTCAGCTATTTGAAATTTACGCACAATGCGGACGAGTTCGTGAAATGCCTGATCAACATTAACACGCAACTTGGCACTACACTCAATGTAGGGTATCAATAGATTTCTGCTCCTGTTTTGTGCCTCCTCCAGCGACACCTGACGCTGATGCTCCAAATCACATTTATTGCCGACCATCAGCATGGGGAACTCATCCCGATCCTTAACACGCAATATTTGACGTTGAAATTTTGGTATTTCTTCGAAGCTGGAATCATCATTTAAGGAGAATACTAGCAAAAATCCCTCGCCCGAACGCATATACTGCTCCCGCATTGCACTGAATTCCTCCTGTCCGGCCGTGTCCAGTACTTCAAATGAAACAGAACATTCCAATTCAGAAAATTCTGTTCTATAGTAAATTGTATCTAAAGTAAATACTCACTGTCTAGCTTGGCTGGCACATCGTCTATGACACACTGTTTGGTGTAGGAGTCCTCGATGGTGGGATCGTAATCTGTGACGAAATAGCTCTAGAAATATAGAGAAAAATCAAATCATTATACACTTTTCATACGTAAAAATAAGAAAATAATTGAAATATTTTGCAATGCCAAAGAAAACTACTGAAATATCCCGAACCCAAGGAAAAACAATTCTCTAAAAATTGTACCGAATCCGCCCCGCTTCGTAGAATTTGCCCGGGTTCACCGCCCCTGGGCGCCTGCGACGCCCACAATTCACTTGATTTGTTTACACACAGGGACGCCACTTTTATCATCTGAAGAAACAACAAATATAGTTGAATACTACTACAATATCTATATATATATATAGCTATATATGTATGCATATTTTGATGAAAATCTTTGCATATATATAGAAAACAAATGTTCATGTGTGTGTGTGTGTGTGCGTGTGTGTGTGTATAGTGAGGGTATATATATAAATATACATATGAATGGGAATGGATAGATGTGGCATGAGGGAGAGATGGAGATGACGCAAATGACTAAAAATAAACCTCGAGCATTGCCACACTGTGCCATGATACGACGCCAAACAGTAGCAGTTGGGCAGACCACCGCCGCCGCCGCCGTCGTCGTTGTCGTCGTGGTCGTGACCATGACGAGGGGGCCGTACGCAAGTTGACCTCAGAGCTCTAGCTCTAGCTCTAGAATTAAGCCCATAAAAAGAAACTCCAAATTAAAACTGATTCGCTGGGAAACGCCCTACAACTATCAGGGTTGCCAAGCGCCACACAACGGAAAAACGAGATCATCTATGTTAGTCATCCAATCGCTGATCGCTGTCCCAGTATCAAAACGGAGTTCAGCTTTGAAAATGTATTTAAAAACTATTATTCTAATATTGATCTGCCTTTTCTCTCTGTGTACACATTTCCTAAGCAATGCTAGCCATATTTGGGTTCGGTTTATGAACCCGATTATTCTTCCAACTGCTTTCGTTTAAGATCGTAAAATTTCGATTTAAGGCTAAGAACAGGTAAATTTTGGATATCAATAAAATACATATATGAAATTTATAGAGTTCTAGTTAATCCTACGTAAAGGAGAAACCAATAGGTAGAGTATAAGAAGTAGCAATTGGATTTGATATCCACTGGAATTGAAACTTAAACTATTGGAATTCCACTTTGGAACCAGTCCGCTTGGCCTAAGACTATTTAGTAAATGTGAAATTTCCAATAAAATCCCATTAATTTCGCACACGCACAACAAATACATAACGAAATATATACTCGAATATATATTCCCAAAAAGAGATCAACTCGCTTTGCTGTTTGCCCAAAACAAGGGACCAGCCCACTTGTTACGTTGCCCACCCCTGCCGCCCCCAGAGATGAGCTCAGTGTCACTGCGTTAAAGTCACTGTTTTGAATCACTGTTTCAGTCACTGCTCAACACTAATGGGTGTTTGCCTTGTACTCATACGACGACGTCACCAGAGCTCTCTGTGTATTCCAGTTGGCTCCACCTCACCACCTCACCTGTATGAATTGTATCGTTATGGCAGATTTTCCTACGCCACCGCCACCGACAACAACCAATTTGTATGTTTGCATTTGCATTTTCCGACCGCTCTATCTACGAATGTTGTATTATTTTATTCTTTTACCGTCCGCGAAGAAAATTCAACTAGAAATAAAGCGATGTATCGACATCATCGATTATCGTGCCGCGTGCTGAATGTTTCGATTATTCGCTGTGCACCAGTGTAGTCCCAACTATCGACAAAAGTAACGCCTGGAATGCGAAGATTCGCGTCGATATTTATCGAAATCAAATTATAAAGTACATACGAAATTTATTCAACAAGTGTTTGTATGACATCTAATATTAAGATTTACCCAAAGGATAAGTTAATGCGACTCGGCCACAATGCAGAGTCGAGCAAGCAAGCTTGTGAGCTGCAGCAGACTATTACAGCCATCGACAATTTTCATGTGAGTTATGCCAATTTCTCGTATAAAGTTCAACTTGAGCTGCTCATCCACATTGAGACGTTTACAAACACGAAATATATTCCCAATGATATCCTCCGGTGCATAGCCGAGGCGCCATAGCTTGGCCAGGATCTTATATGCCTTGTGTATATCATTGGCAGCGCAATGTTGCAGCATATCCTGCAGCAGCATAGGATGCGGTTCATCACATACTTTGAATACATTGGCACCGGTTATATCGCCAAAACCCTGAGCGGTCGACTGTAGATTGTTTAGGCCTTGACGCATGTCACCCTGTGCAGTGAATACTATCGCCTCCAGGCCATCCTCATCGTATTTAAGCTGTTCCAGCTGGCACACCTCAATCAACTTGGCCATGACCTGAGCATCTGATAGTTTCGTGAAGCGCAACATCGCACAACGTGATTGTATCGGTTCGATTATTTTCTCACTCGTATTGCAGGCCAGTGCAAATCGTGTAGTATTACTATATATTTCCATGGTGCGTCGCAGCGATTGCTGTGCACCCTCTGTCATACTGTCTGCCTCATCCAGAATCACAATTTTATGACGTCCTCGAGGCAGCGTTACCTTCTGCTGAGCAAACATCTTAATCTTATTTCGTACTACGTCTATGCCACGCTCATTTGAGGCGTTCAGCTCCAGCACAGCATCCTTATAGCTGTCTCCCAGCAAAATGCGGGCAAGGCACTGTATTGTTGTTGTTTTGCCGACGCCAGGTGGACCCTGTAATAAATAAAATATAAAGGTTTACACGACTAATTGCTTTTCCAATTTACACAAAGTGCGGACTTGCACAGCGAAGGTTTTTTTCGTGTAATTCCTATTCATTCTTTTCTGTATAAGCTGTGATTTACTTTGTTTACATCGGAATACTTTACCGCTATAATTATATTCGGCGAATTGCCTTGCGTGGAGAAGACCGAGAGGCGGGAGACTGTATCCTCATTGCCCACAATTTCTTCAAATTTTACTGGCCGATATTTCTCTATCCATGGTAAATTGCTGCGCTTGTCAGCTATAACGGCTTCCGGCTCTTCCGGCATCTTTTTTTTATTTAAAATTAAAATTCTTTGATGACAATTGACAATTGACAAAACGCGGGATGCTTGGCTTATGTTAGTGATGAGCACTTGCAATCCAATGTCGATAGCATTTTATATCGAAACAATTCTTAGTTCTTTGAGAAAGCCACCATTCATTAATTATGAACAAAATTTATTGCAAATTCTGATTAAAATAAAAGTTTGTACAAGTGTTCACATAAATTTAAAGAAAATCATCTTGGATTAAAACATCCATCGCTGATATAAATCGATTTACATAGTGAGTAATTTGGTATTTTTTAGTCATGCAAAGAGTATATATAGCAAGCAGCTTTCTGTTGTGCAATACCATCGATGGGCCATCGAGCAATTGTCGTCGATGACAGTTATATGCTCGATATCGATAAGTGTAGATGTAGAAAAAAAATAAAGTGAGAATATGGCGAGTCTTGAGGGCCAGCAAGAAAATTATTCGAATAATCCAGCAGGTAGGCTTAAATATAGCGAAAACAGCAAACAAATTAAATAACAAACAGTGCGGTTCAACGGACATCTGCAAAAAAGTAACCAACACCAACAAAAAACAAAGAAAAAGGCAAAAGAAAAATTTTTTTTTCGACGACGACTCACACGCAAAAGCGAACGATGTGAATAAAGAAGAAGCCAGAAGAAGTGTTTTGCCTGCCTTCCTCTCATATGGGTGAAATTTGCCCCACGCCCCCGCCGTCCTGCGCCTTAACCAAAAAGTCAACCGGAGTTTTTTTTGAGTTATAAATAAAAATTTCCAGAGGAAAAACACAATTTTCGCTGCCGCTGCTGCTACCGTTGCTGCTCTGCTGCTACCGTTGCTGCTCTGCTGCTGCCGTCATCGTGAGACAGCAGCTGCGCTGCAGCTGAACAGTTTTTTGTTTGTGTGTGCGTGTGTTTGTGCTTGTGTTTGTCCCTACCCTTCCCTTCCACCCAGCCAAATGCGTGCTGTTTCCCCTACCCCAGAAGTGCCAAACAGAACCCAATTGATTTTCCTTTCACATTTCACATTTTTATTTTCAACTTATATTTATTGATATTTCTTGAGTACTCCATGGAAAACTGTGTTTTCCTTTCTTACGAAACGAAAACAAAAAATGTTCTATATGTTTTTCTTATTGTTTTTATTTACTTTCAGTGGAAAACATACCCAAACGACCCGAAAGCCGAGAGGGGAGCGCCGAGCGTAAAGGTAATCTCATTTCTCATTATATTCGTATTATTATCGTTTAGCTGTTATATTTTTATCTATTACATAAAGTTGCCAATAGACAAACGGACGACGAACGTCAAAAATACAAGTAAAGAATCCAATGCTATCTTCGTCTAGCCGACTATTTTAATACCCAGTGTTTTTTTTTTTCAAACCAAAAAAGATATAGTAGTCTGATACTATAAAAATTGCTCTTGAAACATAGAATTCCAGATAACTTTGAGCTTAGATTTAAGAATCTGAAGCAGGCTCAGAAATTTGGATATCCCTTGGGCTCCAATGCACACACGTCACGTGTTTCGTAACGAAATTGTGATACCAGCTTCAAGGTTAAAGTACAGGGTATTTGCATATTGCATAGACTCTCCAGAAGACGATGCGATTTACATTCTTCTGCCAAGAGCAAACTCAAAGGGGCGTGCTGCTTCTGCCCACACGCCCAAAGACTGCACAGGTTACTCAGGTGGGCGACCTTTATAACAACCAGAAAAATTGAGATGAGGCGTCTGCAAATGAGAATAAACAACAGAATTGAGAGTGGGAATAGAAATGAAAATGCTCAAGGTAGTTGGCATTCCCCCGCTCTACCGTTGCTCTTCTCCCCATACGCATGATCACCTAAAAGCTGGCAACTGATAAAGAGCGCCTTATCTAATATCTAAACCAACTCCGGAAGATGCAGTCCCAGGGGCGTAGCGAAGCGGGGAACCCCCTTAAAATAGAATAATTTATTGGCATAGTTCTAAACTAACTAAAATATTCTTTAATATACCACAAGGAATATAAAGAAATAAACAGATAATACAAAGTAGACTGCAGGACAAGGATTGGGACTCAGTTTCACATACGCTTTTAGGAATCGCTTAGGATCTAAAAAACTACTTGATATCTAGAGTACACCCCTGAGTTGCACTGCATTGTCACCCCTGACTA
Source organism: Drosophila repletoides (assembly GCA_018150835.1). Classification (NCBI taxonomy): domain Eukaryota; kingdom Metazoa; phylum Arthropoda; class Insecta; order Diptera; family Drosophilidae; genus Drosophila; species Drosophila repletoides. The sequence continues at coordinate 19,890,854 of JAECWQ010000031.1, read as the reverse complement.
CGCCCCTGCACATTTGATTAGTATTCAAATTTTATTGACTTTTGCGCTGATAAATTTCCATCTGGCCGCTAAAACAGAACCCGAACAGCAGCGAACAGAAGAGAAACAAGCGCGCCTCTGTTCCATGATTGAATGCAGCCAACAGATTGCATTTCCATCTGACTTGGCTTGTTTGCTTTTGCAATTGTTTTAATGTTTTAAATGTTAATTACGTCATCAAATTCCATAAATACCTCAGGAAAGAGCAAAAAGCGAAATAAAGAACGATAACGCACTATCGAGAGAACGCGCCAGTTCGATTAGCCGCTGCCGGGCAACGATTACAATGAATGCGCAGAAAGTTGACCAACATTTTTGCAATCTTTTCTTTTTTATAATATATTTTATTGTATTTGATTTGCTTTTCTTTTTCCTTTTCCCTTTTTTTTTTTTTGTTTTTTGTGTTTCAATGTCATTTTAATACAATTCTGCGATTCCATTTTCTTTTTTGCCTTATTTGCGCCTCTCACTGTGTGTGTGCGTGCGTGTGTGTGTGTGTGAGTGAGTGTAGTTTGTTGTCAATTGACCCACATCGCGCACCGCACAACAATGTCGATGACGTCAGTCGCTGTAAAAGTCGCGAATGCCATTGCCGGCAAATGCCAAAAAATTATGGGAAATAAAAAGGGGTAGCTCGATTCAAACAGGGTAAAAGTCAGCTTAAAATATAATAATCGATAACATCGATTGTGTTTCTAACAGTATATCGATAGTACCAAATAATCGGTACACTGCACACTCTGCCCTTAAATCGTGTACCAAAAAAAGGAAATCAAAGTAGCCCGGTCGAATATTTTGAGCCAGAAAGTAGGCGCAGCTGTTTACATCTCAGTATCAGTATCAGTCTACAACTATTTGTAACACTTCACAGTTTGCCCCGGAAACAGTTCCTGTAACAATAACCAGAAAAAACGTATAAATCAAGTAAAATTAAAATTATATTGTGTAGGAAGTATTCATAGAAATAACAAAGAAAAACTGAACTGTCGACTAAAGTAAAGTGTACATACCATAAACCATACCACACCATATTTGGTGGCTAGCGAAGAGTGGAGTCAGCCGCGTACTCGCCCCTCGCTCCTGCCCTTTTTAGTGACTAATATACAAAGTATTAATACAGGTGAAGATGAAGGCGGACAAAGGGAAAGATGATAAAATATCGAAAGAAAAATTGAGCAAAGGTAGCAAATATAAATAAAAGCTGTGAAATATTTCAAAAGGTAATCAATTTATATACAACTCTAACTCTTTCTTCTCTTGTTCTTTTTTTCCAGTGTCCAAAGATAGAGAGGAGAAACTAAAATATGCACGCGATCGCCAAAATGAGGAGCGACAAAAAAAAATTGAGGAGCTGAGAGCTCAGGCGGAGGCGGCACAAAAATATCGTGAACAAAAAGAGGAAGAGCGCCGTCGCCGCATCGAGGAAATACGCGTGAGAGATACAGAGAAGCGTCACCAGGTTGAGGAGCGCAAAAAGGCCATCATTGAGGCCGAGAAAGAGCGCCGTGAATATATTCTCAAAAAGAATCAGGTAGGCTCTTGGGTATTTTTCGAATTTTGGATATATCCTAACTCGGTTCTAAATCATTATTCCTCCAGGAACGTGATTCGCGAATAGAGGTGAAAAAACGCGACAGGAACTCGATTGCCTTTGCTTTTGGCTCATCAACGCCACGCTTATTGGATGTGCCAGTAGACTATGGCCTGGTATCGCCCAGCACCTTCTGGAATCAGCGACGGTATAGAAATAAAAGAACCCTTAAAGGAAAACATTATGAAAGAGAATCTATCCATAACAGATCAACATCTATATCAAACGTAGCAGGCGCCTCACTCTCACGTCGAAGTTCCGAGCGCGAACTTGCCGATAGTGGTGCTAAGAAGCGTACCTCCTCATCCACGGACAGACACGATGGTGAGTTGATAGAAAGTAAATAGCAGCCAGAGAATACACGACACAGCTCCAGTTGAACTGAACTGATCCCACACACAATCACAAACACAAACACACACGAAAGAAATACACTTAAAATTAATTATTTATTTTGCAGTTAATATTACTTTAGACAATGTAAACGTATTTTACAAAATTCTCAGTTTCGATATATATACATATACAAGCATACTATGTATACGTATACATTATATATATAATATATATATATACGTAATCCACACCCGATTCCTGTATAACCGTGAACTATTGCAGCTGTGTGCAGCTGTTAATTAACTCCCCTTCAAGCACAACTTTTTGTTTACTCTTGATTTGCATCTATATATGATTTATATATATACTCCAAGTCACATTTTGACTAATACCCTAGCACACTGTAACACTGCCTGTTTACTTTTTGTGTTCACATAATTTTTCTCTCTGTGTATAAATTGCCCATTATTACACCACACAGATCATCGCCGTAAATCTTCGTCCATGTACGAGGTATTCAATTGGGGCTATTCAAATGATGAGCCGCCCAAGCGCTTCTCGCTCTCAATAGCCGGCAGCGAGATAAATATTGATGGGCCAGTGCCCAGTAAGAACTACGCCCAAAAATTGACTTCCACCACACCAATAATACCAACAACAACAACAACAACTGCGCACAGACAAAATACAGCAACTGCAAGCCACAACAATAACTCATATCGTAAGGGTGAGGGTTCCTCTCTTCTGTATTCTTTTACTTTCTCTATATTCTTCCTTGTTTTGTTCAGTATCCATTTTATTGTTTGTTGTCTTGCCCTAACCTCAAAAAAAAGAAAAGCTCTATTTGTATAGAAAAAAAGAAGCTCCTAACCGGCATGTGCCCCAATTTGCATGTTCTAATTACTTTCCCAAGCAATCGATAGTAAGCGATAAATTATCGATAGGTTTCTGAAGGCCAAGTAGTCGAAAGAAAAAACGTACATTAAAAGTAACAGTCATGAAAAGTGCTCGTAAGATTGATATCTAATTAGTTTTTTTTTTCTTTGTACAATAGTTCTGCATGCCTTAAGTAACACTAACGATATATCGATACTATCGATAGTATGCAGCTCTTGTATAGCCCTAACTGTGCTCCTACCCTGGCGGCGGCCAACCCAAAGTTTTATTTTACCCGATTTTAGTAGCTATAGCTCTCTCTCTCTCTCTTTATATACTCGTATCTCTCTCTCTCTCTCTCTTGGCATGGCCTTTGCTTTTGGTTTCTCGATGATACATTTTTTGCATTAGTTTTAAAGCTCTTTTGAGTCGAGTCCAGACATAATATTTTGAAAAATGAAAAAACAAAAACCAAAAACAAAAATCCAAAAACAAAACAATTGCAGAAGATATCGTTGACACATCACAGAACCTAGTGTTCCGAAGCGTTTACCGCAGGAAAACGGACCTCATGCCGACAATACCCAGCCCTCGAGACGGGCATTACGGTTCGCGCAGCTCACTGAGCACTACGCCAAGAACCCCAGGTAAGATTTCGCCCACCCATTTCATAGCTATACCTCTCTCTCTCTCTTTCCACCTAGCCCAACAACCATTTATCAGTCGTATTATCATCATTATCCTTAAGCAGCTTCATTCTACGTGCGTTCATTCCACCATTCCAACCAAAAAGAAAAAACCATTATTATTATCTCATCCGTTAGACGAGCCATTTTGTAGGTATCCAGAGACCACCCGAAATGACTGACCATTGAGACTTGAACTGGGGAACTGGTTGGGCGAATTTCTTTGACTCTATTGCTTTTTGAATTTTTGATGCCGGAAATTTTCTGGAATTTTTAAATAGCAACACCCACAACAACTAATAACCACCCACAACCCACCTAAACACCTAAACACCTAAGAACCACTCCAAACCACACCACAAAACTCACCCCACCATTCCGTAGCCAAATTTGTTTCCATTAGTGTGAAGTCTACTGTAAATAGCTGCATAAGGAACCACAAAAAAGCACCACAACCACAAGAACAAGAAACGCTGATACCGATTCTGATTCATGAACCACTTTCTGAACCAATTTCCACTTTACATATCACCAACACCAACGACAACGACACCACCAAAGGACGCGCCTATTCGATGAATCGCTTGGATCAGCTGGCCCAGCCCATTAGGCGCAATGGCGAACATGTGCGCTCCATACTGGAACGGGAGCGACGTGAACAGGAACTGGAAATGCTGGACGAGACATCGTCTCTCAGTGGAGTGATCGGTAGCAGTCGCCGTGGCAACAGCTCGCGGGCTAAACGTCCAGGCAGCTCCAGTGCTGGTGGCAGCGGCAGTTCCACTGCTATGTCGCGTAGCATGACTCACCTGGCAGGAGGAGGCGGCGGCAGTGCACAACGTGGAAAGTATTCACTTGGTGGCGGCATTTCGAGCAATTTTCGACCATTGAGCAGCGGTCAGCGTGACTCCAGTAAGAGCATGACACAGATTAGCTATTCGTGGTCGCAATATGGCACTAGCAATACCAACAACAACCACAACCACCACCACCACAACCACCCACAACAACAACAACAGCAACAACGCCAATCGAATCTTGGCTTGCAAACAGCAGCAACTAAAAAATATCTTCAATCATCATTTGCCTCATCCCTCAACGCATCCTATGCAACAGCCTCAGCGAATGCCTCTAGGCGTGCCCAGCAACAATATGCGACTTCTAAGACTACTAACAACCCCCACTACTATCGTTATCTCGATCTCGATCCAAACTCATTGTTGCTCATGAACTCTTCTAGTTTGTTAGTGAATGCAGGTGTGTGCAACATCAAAACAACCAACAACTTAACAACAGCAACATCACAACAACAATCCAAACAACAACCAAAACCAACTACTACAACAACCACCCACCCACAACACATTCACATAATAGCTTAACAATTGGAGCTGCAAAACAATCGATAATTTCGATAGTTCTTTCACTTTGCAAGTACTATCCAATATGCGTATCTATCGATAGTTTTGCAGCTCTAACTTTCTAATATCGAAAATCATCTCAAACTCAATTGAACTTTGTAAATTTCATAAAGTAGTGACCGGATTTTCAACACAACAAAAGTGAACTGCAAAACTATCGTTATACTATCGTTAAAACTTGAATGAAAATAAATACAATTAAACCACAATTGTTATATTCAAGCGAGTACTTTCGATAGTACTGACGATAGTATTGCAACTTTACTACACAAACACACACACCCATACATACACACTAAATTGGCTAACACACCTACACTCACAACCCACACACACACACACACACACAAAGCGTATTGTAGGAAGACATACGAAGAACGACCACTGCAAGATGGTCTCAATTAGAGCTGGAAGATTTGGATTAATTGAATTGTATTAACCAGAAACGCTTCCAGCTCTAATTCCAAGTTCATCTGAGCAACAATTTGCATCTAAATATAATTCACATGTCACTCAGAAATCATATTAATGGGCCCAATCTGTTTTGGCCTCTGAGTTGGTTCACATTGGTCCATATTGGGTGCTGAGCATTGCTGTCTCTATGTTCGTTTCGTATGTTTTCAACACTGAAAATAAACACTATCAACTGTTGCCCATCTCTCTTAACCTTTAACCTCTAGTATTTAAATAGATGTTAGATCCCCCCGCCCCCCAACACACATATTTAATATACACACACACGAAAACACTCCACCTAAAGGTTATGCTTTGTGTCTCTTTCTATATGTTTGTATATCGTTTTCTCTAAGTGTACTTTTGTTGGTTCTTTGTTTAAGTTCGTTCAGGTACTTTGGTTTATTGTGTTTTTTGGTTTTTCGGTCTTTTGGTTTTATTTGTATTGACGAAACTCTGGTGACGGTCCACATAAATCACATTTCTTACTTTCTTTTTAGCTAAACACTCACGATTATATTTTATTTTGATGGTGCTCACCTGTTCATATTTATATACATACATATATACTTATATAAACCATAATATGCTGCCTGTTTGCATTGAAATAGTATTTGTAATCCTTGATTTGCATTGATTCCTTTAGGCTCACGTTCCGGCAATGTAACACCCGGCGGGCATGGACATTTGAGCGGCTCTCGTCCTGGCAGCGCCATGTCCACTTCCACAACGTTGTCCACATCCGGGCTGGTGCCCAGACGTCCAACTACAGCGCAACGTAAGCCCAGACCAGCCAGCATTGCCGGCACCGGCATGTCCTTAGAGGGTAAGTTTCAGTCTTTGCTCAACTACTTACCTAAATAATAACTCTTCACTTCTCGCTTGAACAGAGATCAATAAATTAAAGAAAGATCACAAACCGCCGGTGAAGACAACAAACGCCGCCTCACCAACCACGTCTACAGCACAAACGACACCCAAACGAACTCCAAACCTGATGTCCACCTCTATGATTGTGACCTCCAGTACAGCTCGCATGAACAGCGCCGAAAAGAAGACGCCGTCAAAGCGGGTAAGTGCTTCGGTAAAATTCATATTAAATTAAAATTATTTATTTATCTTTTGCTTTCTTGCTTTCTAGGAACCACTGCAGCCAAAGGCTTCCTCTGCTCCCAAGGCACAGCCCAGTCGCACTGCCAGCTCGGAACGCATTAGCAGACACACCAAGGACAAAGCTGCAGCAGCAATGAGCACTTCAATGATTGTCACATCCAGCAGCAGCACAACAGCAACAGTAACTGCACCTGCACCTGCTGCTGCCGTACCTACTCCTGCACCAAAGGCAAATGGTGTGGCCAAAGAAACGGAGGAGCTGCCCACAGAAGTACTAATTCCAGCCCCGACTCCGGCTGTCGCAGCAGTTCCTGCGGTGAGCAAGGCTGAAAAGGAGGCACTGAACACAGTAAAAACAGAGCAGGTGCAACAGGAGCTGGTGCAACTCCAACCAGAACAGGAACCAGTTGCAGCTCCAATTCCTGTAGCTATAGAACTGACGCCAGCAGAGACAACAGTGGAGGAGAAAGCGGATGAGGGCAATGAAAAGCCACAGCAGCAACAACAGAAAAAGACAACATCTCGCAATGGTAGCAAGGAAAATTCAGAGGTGCGCGAACTGACACCACCTTCTATCGCTGCCCTTGTGAGCGATGCCAGCAACGATTTGATGACCGCATCAATGATAGCCAGAAAAATCACGACTGAGGAGGAGGCAAAGGCTGCATTAGCCGAAAGACGACGCCTGGCCCGCGAGGAGGCCGAACGACAGGCTGAATTGGAGCGTCAACGACTCGAGGCCGAGCGTCTGGCCGAGATTAAGGCACAGGAAGAAGAGGCCGAACGACAGCGATTATTCGAAGAAGAATCTACACGCCTAGCCGAAGAGCAGCGTCGCGGCGAGGAGGAACGTCTGCGCAAGGCCATCGAGGTAAGCAATTGATCACAATTAACTATATATTAATGCTTGAACCAAATCTTTTCTACCTTCTTCAGGAGGCACAGCAGCGCGAGGAGGAGGAGCAGCGCAGACGCGAGGATGAAGAACGCCAGCGTATTGAGCGTGAGGAGGCCGAAAAGAAGGCCAAAGAGGAGGCCGAAAAGCAACGCATTGAGGTGGCTGAGCGTCTTAAGCGTGAGGAGAAGGAGCGCGAAGAGCGTCGCAAACGTGTCGAAGCTATAATGTCGCGTACACGCAAGGCCGGCGGTAGTGCCACTGCCACGCCCTCCAAGGTAATTGTCTAAATCTTTGTTGAACCTAGCCACAAATTTGTAGCCAATTTTGTATTTGCCATTTTACAGGACTCCAATGAGTCCAAGGCAGCAGTGCCCAAAGAAACCGATAGCAACAGCACCAGCAGCAACTCAGCTGGCGGCTCACCCAACAGCACCAGCAGTGGCGGCGGCACCACAGATGCACCCACAGTGCCTACTGAGCCCTCGACAGAAGTGGAACAACCACCCAACAGCCAGGCCATGTATGAGCAAGCGGTGCTGGATAAAGAAAACTCTTTGATTAATAGCTTCTCCAATATGATTATTGATGAGAATGCCAAGAATTTGCAGCCGTTTGAGGTGAGCAACGGCAAGTTGCATGTGGAAACAGCAACACCTGTTGCAGCAGTCGCCAACGGAAATGGGCATATCGAGAATGTTAACAATAAGAAGTGAGTAAAGAAACAAATAGTTGCTTGTTGACTAATGCATTAATCGCATTCGTTCCAATTCACAGCGACATCAACCTGCTGCATGAGGAGGCAGTGACTCCAGCCGCTGTTACTCAACTGATCGATCTGAGCATCGAGTCACAAGATCTTCACATCAACAATAACAATAACAACAACAGCTTGCTGACGAGCACAGCGGCAACCACCACGCTAGTCACTGCTGATAGTCACGAAAATAAAGGTATTAATCATTAGAGAAAATCAGAATCTTTAAGATATATAAATTGATATGATGCATCTTGTGCTATTCCTTAGATATATCGTTGCTGTGAATCCGTTGAAGGAAAACCAAACCAGATTGTTGTCGAAACAATCTGAAAACAGAAAACAAAACAAAACAAAACTGATATATAGCTAAATGTGTGTGAAGTATTTATTTATAGATTTGAGATAGGATCATCAAAATGCGATGTGTGGAGTGCTGCAACAAATTATGGTTACTAGAGATACACTAACAAACAGGAAACAAAATGCTTATAAAAAACTATATACACTTTATTATATACATATATAAACAACTAAAAAAGGTACGCATTATAAAGGAGAAGCAGAAGAAGAAGGCAAAGCTACACAGAGATAAAGAGATATATAAGGAATATATGAAAGAGCGGCGAAAGCATGTAATATTTAGTTAAGAACTAAGACAAAACAAACTAAAAGAGAAATGATATATAGGAGGATGATATACATGAGTCAAGATTGGCTGGCTATGGATATGCGTTATGCGATATGCGATATGCGATATCAAAGATTGATTCAAGACGCATTCAAATACTACGTTTCGTTCTAATTTACAATTACAATTACAATTATGATATGATTATGATTATGAAATGCTACCAACAAAATCGCTTCAAAAGTTTTGCGCAATTCTCTTTATATCTTTGATTAACGAGTCTAACTTGAACGAGACGCAGCGCAGACGTATATATAATTGAAAATTATATAGAAATGTTATAAAAATATTAGAGAGAAGCCTGTGCGATAATGGGCCACAAAAGGCGAAGGGCTTAAAATGCCCTGCAGAAAAAATCAACAAAAAAACAAAGTAAAATAGAATGGAAATATTCAAGACCCGACATTATTTGGACGGATCCACAAAAAAAAAAAATCACAGCGCCTCACTGCTGCAAGGAGAAGATGGGGAGTAGCCGTCGCTGTCGCCGCCGCCGCCGCCACCGCCAACGCCACAGGCGTCGCCGCTCCCCGCTCTTCCCAGAGTTTATTGCCCAATTTTTTTGCACAGTTTGTTAAGTTAAGATTAATACGTTGAGCCAACGAATCGTGAGGTATTATTTATTAACCGAAATTATTTGCTGATACTGTTCGATCTATATCCAATTTGATTCGATTCGATTCGGAGAGAATGAATGTATGTAACTATATAGCCTATATAAACAAATACAAATACAAATACAGAATACAGAATATAAATTCAAATACACACACCGATATCAGATATCAGTGCTTACACACACACACACACACACACACATACACATACACATATGTATACCTTAGGAACTATAAAAGGGACTTGCACAAGTCCAAAAAGTCGTCAATTCTGTATTTTTTTAATTGTAGTAGTGTGTTCTCTCTTTTTGTATATTTTGCGTCAGTTTAAAACTTTTTTTGAAATATCTTTTTATACACAATCTATATACATACACGCATGCATATGCATATACATATATATATATATGTATGTATATGTGTATATATGTATTTGTAATTTGTATTTATCCATGTGCAAAATAAATTATGATTATTTTTTTTATTTAACTAGCAAATTATTTACAGGAAATTGTATGAAAATTCAAGATTCAAGAATTCAAATACAATCCACAGATCCAACGATCCACAGATCCAGAGATCCTGAGATCCTGAGATCCATAGATAAGCACATGTACTTGAGCGAGAGGGCCTTAACACATGCATGAAAGCAGGAAAAAAAATCGAAAGAAACGAGAAAACGAAATAAATCCCATTTATCCCGTTAATAGCGTAATAATAATAATAATAATAATAATAATATGCGACTAAAATAATACACTATATTCTATTACTTTGTCTAGTTAAATGAAAATATGCTTTCCTGAACCTAATGGCGATATAATCAAAAGACAAATGAAAATTAAAATGTTTATTAATTATATGTATGATACCCATTAAAAATTGTCTTGCAAAATTATTAATAATAATAAAAGAAACCCTAGTATATTTAATATTACAATTATATATATGTATGTGTATCACACAAATGGCGACAACAAAAACAAAAACAAATGAGAAACAAAAAAAAAACACATTATTTAAAAGCAATTCCCTCTATTTATTTAGAACACAATAAAACACACACACACACACACTCTGAAAAAAACACTGTAAAACTAATGAAATTCTCTTCTTATCTTTGAAAGCAACTAAAAACAAAAACAAAAACAATTACATAACATATATATATATATTTATGTGAATAAAATGTAACTAATTCTCAAGGCAAACTAAAACAAAATCCCGCAATAACTATTCGTTTTTTTTTTTATATTTATATATATTTACTATATATATAAAATGACATGGTCATGCTTGGAATGCTGTGATTAGGATAAGGCATGGACTACTACTAATATGAGTCGCCCCTCCCCTCCCCAGCCCTCCCCTCCCGGGCATATCAAACTATATCAAACTATTCACTTTCATTGTCAGTAGGTAAAAAAGTTACCTTTCACGCGCCGAAGATTGCATACTCTAACAGATTGGAAATTGTTGCTAAATTTGATTTTGACCGATTGTTTCTATAATATAGAGTCCAGATCCAATACATTTCTTCTCTATGACAACTAGGTGATATATGTAGTATTCCGATCTGGCTAGCTGGAACACAAAGAAGGCTCAAATGCCGAGGAACTGGCTTGACTTAATAACAGACAGATGACTATATCGTCCTGATCAATAATATATCCATATAGCTATGCCACAGATGCCTTGCATTACGCAGTTCATGCCAATGCTGTATGCGCTCTGCAAGGCTATGAAAAGAGCGTAAGCATGCTCGACTAGGAGATACTCTGCAAGCAGTTCCTGGTTTGCATCTAATGAATATATTCGCTTGAATAACTCCCATGTTCCTAAAGTAAATCTTGAATTTCAAGATCACCTCCAAAATGTATTTAGCAAACGGGCAATACGAATATCAGTCGTTAAATTAGAACCAAAGTTCTATTTTATTTATTTGATTTATAACGAAAATAAAACTTTCAGGAATTAACATTAAGCTTACAACTGAACTTTTCTAAGCGCAATTCGCTGAGCCTGTTGCTGCTTAGTGTTGCATACATTAGCTCCAACTTGGCATACCCCTCTTTAGCCATCAATCAGCAGGGTGCTGAGCATAACAACAGCTAATCAAACAGCCGTTAGACATGTGCATTATATGACATCATCAGCAGCAGCGGCAGCAGCTGAGCCGAAGCTTTTGAAAGCGCGCACTCTCTGAGCTTCTGCGTTCAACTAACAAACCAGCACTGATACTCTCTCTCACTCTCTCTCTCTCATTCTTTCATTCTCGCTCTCCGGCTGTTATTTGGGTGCTGTTAAGACAACAGCAGCGCTTGGGCGCCGCTTTGACGTTTTCTTATTGCCGACTGTCTAACTGCTACGTTCAAAGCGCTTTTAACGTTACTAGTGAACGGACGTGTTTTCAAGTGCCAACAATAACAATAAACCGACAAAATATTCCCAATTTTCAGAAAGAAAAATAAAAGATTCCAATTGGCCGAAGTGCAGCACGAACAAGAAGCAACGAGCAACGAGCAACGCGCCCTGTAAACCCGTTTCAAGCTACAAACAACAACAAACATTAACATGTCTTCCAATCGTGCTCCTAAGAGTGGCTTTGCGGCCGAAGCGCAGCGTAAGGTAACAGCAACAACAACAACAAAAACCACTACAAAAACATTAACATTAACAGCGCAAACAAATTTTTTGGCAATTTTTTTATGTGTGTTAGTGTGTGAGAGGTTGCATTTACTTTATTTGGGCATTTCAAAAGCTGAGCGCCAAAAATACTTTAAAAAAAAACGCACGAAAATTGGTCTTAGGAATGACCTCATTCCCATTCTCAATTTGAGCTGATAAGTCATCTTTAAGTATGCATGAGTGTGTGTGTGTGCGTATGTGTGTGTGTGCGTGTGTATCTATGGATGTTAATTCTCTTAGTATGCAAAACGCAACCTGAAGCTTTTCAGTTTAGTTTAAGTGATTGATTTAGGCTTTAAGTTCAGCTTACTGTTGCAATTCTCTCTCCCCTTTTCGCTCTCCCTCTCTCTCTCACTCTCTCTCTGACGCTGCTGCAGTTGACACAGCGCCCCTCCGTCCCTCCCGCAGCGCTTGCTGCTAATTTGACAACATTAGTTACGCTTTTTACTGTAATTTACATATGTACTAACACACACATGCATATGTATGTGTGTATGTATGATTTCGAAGGGGCTTTGTATTTACAGTGGTTCCAGACTGTATTAAACCGATTAATTTGTAGTGCAAAATATGGAAATAGTTAATTAATATGAAATATAAGAAAAATAATGGAATTCCTTTCACATAGCATTCATTTCTATACAAACAATAATAATAATAAATTATTTATAAATTGCAATTTGAAAGAAATTTCGGTAGAACCGTTGATTCGGTTTAGTTACGGGCTTGGTTCTTGGAACTATTTTTTTTCTGTTATTGAAACCTGATCCATAATTTTCCTTTTAAAAAAATTAAATAGTTAGGTTCGGTCATAGGATCTGGGTTGATTTTTAAAGCGAATTGAAACATATGAAAATGATCAATTTGTAGAGATCAGCTTTGAGGAGGATCTCTACAGAGTTGCTCCACTGTATCTACAGACTGCAGTGGAATTCTACTGTTGTCTGTATGTACTCTCCCCTTTTGACTACCCATTCCAGCCCCACCCCGCCCTCCGCAGCCCCTTCAGCAATTATGTAATGCACTGTCCCTATGCCACAGCCCCAACGCCAAAGCCAAAGGCAAAGGCAAAACAAGGCGACGTGAGTGAAATTGAAATCGTATATGGCTGTTGCGTCTGGGTGTGGGGAGGTGGGTGGGGGATTAAGTGCACTTTAGACAGGGACAAAAACGAATGTCTACAGTTACATTGCATTTGGTCAAACAAAACCGAAAACAGTGCTCTATACTCCCCACACCCTAACTGCTTTGTTCTCCCCACAACTTGCTGCCGCGTGGTGAAGTAGTCTTCGTTTCGTTATGCGTTCCTCCTTCTTCCCCCTCGTTTCGCCCTCTCGATCAATGGCTTCTTGCAGGAGCGAGAGCAGCGCGCGCGATGATGTCATTTTCGGGCTGCCAGCTGCTGCTCGTCTTGAGTTGAATTTTGGTGTTTACACGATGAAATCAATTCGTGTTACGGTACATAATTTTTGATATTTACTTAAGCTCATTTCTTAAATGAAAAGCTCATGAAGTCAGTTGACTTGAGGAAAACTTCGTGAAGCAAGTTCATCGTGTGCTTCGCCACAAAAAGGTTCAAGAAAAAAGTGCCCCACGTAGCGATAGCACCTTTTCACGCACTCACACACATGCGCGCAGCACTTAAAAAAAATACTTGGTTAGTTACTGTGTGTGTGTGTGTGTGTGTGTGTGTGTGTGTGTGTGTGTGTGTGTGTGTGTGTGGCATAAGCAAACAAAAACAACATGCCGCTGAATCAACTTTTTTAAAAATTGTTTGTCCATTATCTGTTGAGTTATGTAAGTGTGTGAGTGAGTGTTCTGTGCGTGTGTGTGTGTGTGTGTGTGTGTGCGTGTGTGTGTGTTTGAATGCTGAGTTGGTTGGCAGTTATTTTGTGTACTTTTATGGCAACGTTTCAAATTTCAGCAAAATCGAGCAACTATTGAAGGCGCTAGCAGCCCCTATGGCAGCCATCACCATTACCATCTCTTCCTATTACCTTCCATTTACCTGTCCCTGGTTCTACTTTTAACCCTAAAGCTCACACAGCTGAAACTAACCCCTCCACCTCACCTCACCCCACCCCACCACATCCCATCCTATCCATCATCAGTTTTCCCCCTTTGACCATACCTCACTCACTAATTAGTCGTTCTCCTCTGCTTCTTCCTCGTCTGCCTATTGTCCATTCTATTTCTCTCTTTGGGTTACCCATAGAAACCTTAGCATGTACATAGTAATCACTGATAGCTTTTTACCTATAATAGATTTAGTCTATACTACAGTGATTCTTCCAGAATTTGAACCTTGGTAAATTTGAATTTCCTGGAAATGGGAAATACAATTTAGAAGACTTGCATAGAAACCCATATGACTACCACAAAGACTTTGAAAACTTCCAGAAAGACTTGGATGATATTCACAATGACTTTGAGGACATCCACTTGACTGGACTATGGACACTGACACTTGAAAAACTTGGAAGACTTCCACAAATAATTGAAAGACTTCCAAAAACACTTGAAAAACAAGCAGAGAGACTTGGACTGTCACAAAGCCTTTAAAGACTGTCACTTTAAAAGATTGCAGTTTGGGAAAGTTTTGGAAGACTTCCACAACAGCTGGAAGACTTCCACAACAGCTGGAAGACTTCCAGAAAAAAACTGGAACCTACAGAAAGACCTGGAACATTTCCAAACAGAAAAACATTCGTTTTATTCGTTTATTGTTAATGAGTGACCACTGTTCTATTCCCGTACCTATACAGTGGTTATGGTCACATTAATACATCCGCAGCGATATCAGTTCTCCAAATGGAACTTGTCGAAGCTGTCTACGCCTCGTACTACAACTATTTGTGCGAGTACATAAAAAAAATTATGTACCTACATTATGTATGGCCGTATGTCTGTCTGTGTGTATGTCTGTATGTGTGTTTATAGGTACTTTTTGGTAGAGCCGTCGTTCGTTTTTAGATAAGCCATAAAAAAACAAAAAAAAAAAAAAAAAGAATTGTGTGCTGCGGCAACATTATTAATCATAAATCTAAATGTTGCTTGGATTTCCGGTGAAACTCTCCGCATGCCAAAAAAAGAGTGCTCAATTCTGGACTCTAGGTTCTCTGGTTATGGCGGTGTTTCGTTATGAACACTCTAAAAGAGTGTTTGAAAAAATGTTTAAAAATTTTAGTTAATCTTATTTGAAATTTTCTGACTGTTCCGACAACTATGCAAATCTTTCTCTTTTTGCCAAAAATCGTCGCTAGTCTTTAAGGCTCTTTGTTTTTGGCTTGTTTTTATGTTTTTTTGTTTACATATCTTTATCAAAACAGCACTGAAAAAAAAAAAACAGTCACATAATTGACCCAGTTAATGCGTTACGTTTATTTTGATTGCTCTTATTCATGGGGTTTTAGCCGAATACACGAATATATCGGTCAGCCAGAGAGTTTTGTAATTGTCATCAGCACTCCACGATCGGGCCATGACACATCGAAAAGAAAGCGAAACCGAAGCGAAAATATCGAGATGAATAATCGCAACTGGCTGACAGATTGTCGATAGGTATTCAAGCGGCACTTTTGACTCTCTGATTTGCGTACGTAACGCTCCAATACTTGAATATGTACTCCTATATAAGAAAACTATTTCTATTTACAATACAAACACACACACACACACACACACATATATATATATATATATATGTATACATAGAGAGAAACAGATGCTTTTGTTTTTGCAATGCGTCAAGCTGGAAGTTTGCTTTTAGCTAATCATCGTTGGCTGTGAATTATTGCCAAAGTTCAAATTCATGGGGATATGACATCATCGTCGTTCCATGATCGCTTCGACTTCATATATCCCTACAAAATTGCTTATTACGCAATGATCCGCTGTCATTTATTTGAGATATGGGCGAAGAAAACCGAAACTGAAACCGAAACAGAAACAAAAACAGCAACAGAAGATAAAAGAAGACAACAACAAATACATGGAACATAAATTTTTTAGCCATTACGTGCTGCGTTCCATGGTGGAGTCTTCTGGAACGGAAACTTGCGTCAGCATTTCTTAGATTTATACCTACATATATCAACGGAACCTTCAAAATTTGTTCCTTGAAAGCTAGTTGAATGCTCGCTACAAGTCTAGCTGGAAGTATTCCAAGATTCCTTTAAATCTTTCCAAGTTGAAGTGTTCTCAATCAGTAGAGGTCTTTCAGGCTCTTAATTATTTTCCTATATCTTCCTTTTTCTTTTAAGCTGAAGTAATTTACTTGAGAATGGCCTTACTAATTTCTGGAAAATTCCTATTTCGCGATCGTCAGATGTCGATTTCTTTTTTTATTTTGAAGCGTGGGAGTACCAGATGATGGGGATGATAAGTTGCTTTCTGAAGTAGTTTTGGGCCGGTTTCTCTTCTGTTTTGGTGTGGTTCGGCTTGGTTAGGTAGCCCGCAGCTTTGGCTAGGAATTACATCGGGGCTTGAGGAAATCAGCAGGTCTTTAACACATGTATATGGAAGCAAGAATGACACTTTTAATTTAACTAAAAGCTCCGTACAGCTCATAATGAAGAGGCTTTCCCGGAGGCTTGGCCCGCTGCTAATGCGAGTTGCGTGTACGGGCGGTTAAGCAACACCCATAGAACATTTTCTACCTGTATATGAAAATGTATCTGGAAAAATTCATCAAAAAAACTTCAAAATTAATTAGGTTTGCCCAGCATTGTCACGCTCTTTGTAATTGCTCGGTAATCGTGGTTAATTTATCAACTGACCCACAGACCCAGTGAGGGACCATTCCTCAGTCGGTTGTACTCAGTCAGTGTCAGTTGCGTTCCAAGGTTTTTCTCTTAGTTTTGACTCGCTTCCGACATTTGTCATCCACTTTTTTTTATACCCATTTAACGACCAGTTCTATGGCCTAGACTTTCGAAATACAGCAATAATGTTGAGCTTTTTCTGTTTTTTTTTTTTTTGAGTGTAACAACAACCTCAGAGCGACGCGTTGATAAGCGAATTTCGCTGCCACATCCTCCCTCCGCCCGCTTGCCCGCCTCCTCTTTGGCATTCAATTTTTGCGCTCTCGTTTCGATAAGGCAAGAAAAATATACATACAGTGCTTTCCCGAAACTAGAATCAACATTCAAATTGGAGCCTTTAAATCAAATTTACCAAAAAGTGATTACTTGGTAGTTAGAACTTCGCCGAATTATAATTCTGCAGAAAGTTATAGTTCTGAGAGTCGTTCGGAGTATTGATCCTGTTCTCAGTAGCGAGAGATCACTGTACTTTACATATAGATTTATATATATTCAATTATTGTGATTGTCGACGTCGTCGAATTTCTTATTTCGTATTTCGAATTTCGAGTCGACCTCATAGCGAAACTCTATAAAAATGAAATGCTGACTCATTAAAACAGCGCTAAAAATATGTGTGTTCAGAAAAAAAAAACACCAGAAGAAAAAACAAATAATAAATAAATGAAAAAAAAGAAAAAAATGATTATTGTTCATTGCCATTTTTCATTTCGAACTCGAAGTCGAACTCGAATGCGAATTCGAATTCGAATTGTAAGCCGTGTTTGCCATTCCAGACATTGGCTTAGACAGACAATAAATATTTATAGATAAAATATTTGTTAGAAATGTGTAAGAAATCGTTTGAATTGATTAGTTTCTTAACGGCTGTTTATTTATGCTCATGAATATATAATAATAAAGCCGGCCACAGCTTTTATTCTCTGAGAAATATGTGTGGTTTTTTCTGTTTTGAGTCCAAAATTTATTCAGTGTGCCCCGAGGGTGTCAATTTATCTGCCATCATCATAATTATCTTAGAGGGAATTATGATTATCGTCTTGAAAAATGTCAATCAAAATCAATTTTAATTAATTGTTTCACAACTTCGTCCGACTCATCATCATGATCAAACATGATAAATTGACCCAATGCGCATAAACTCTATTGTTTAAATCTTTCCGTTTTCGTTTTTCGGGGTTAACAGTTCTATTCTCATGGAGGAACACTAACACTAACACTAACGCTAATGACCTGACCGCGTGGCCTGTAAAAATACTGTTATTTATGGCAATTTTAAGCTTTCCAAGCGCTCAAAACTGTGAAAGCGGTCAGCTGCAATTATCGATAACATTATCGATAATTGCTGTTGTCATATTTGGAAGAAAGCAATCAGTCAAAAATAAACTCAAAGGCCAGTGCAAACTCATATAAAACGATCCAAAGAGAACAGAAACAAGAAACCAAAAACAAACTAGTAAAGAAAGGGTATAACCAAAGGCTGGAATACTCATTTAAAAAGGGTATAACAAATAAATGTGTTGATAAAGACATAAAAAGCATTTGGTAAACACTAATTTGCGTTTTTATTGCTCATCCGACATCTGATAATCTGCATATCAGAGCTTCTTGATCAGCCAGTCGGGCAGTCCAATGATTTACGAGCTGTAAATATATTCTTATCGATAACATTCAGTAAATACCGTTGCGATTGTTACAGAGACAGAGAGTACATTCACCTTATTCACCACACCTTACGCCCCTGTTAAGGGCTCTACAGCGATAAGAGTCAGCATTTATATTTGCCATATTACTTGGCAATTGCGAATGCAATCAGAGCGACAACCAACCACCTCAACCGACTCAATTGATGATAAACAAGCGTGTTCCATTTGTTTCTTTCTGAGATCATTCATTTTAATAGAGTCAAGAGCTGTCAAGAGTGCGAGAAATAGAAAGAAAGGCAAGGCAAGGAAAGGCAAGGGAAGGAGAGGAGAGGAGAGGAGCGGAAAGAGAAAATGAAAGAGAAGCAGGCAGCCAATAAATAAATTTGTTGCTAATCTGGAATCAGTTAGCGACAGCAATTCAATTAAATAAACACCAATAACTAGGTGCTAACCTGGCTAACCCTAGAGCCAAATGGAAACTCAACACGCACACAAAATCTATATGTATCAATTCTCAGCCCAACCCACCCGTCTTGTGGTTTAGGTGAGGTGAGATTTTTCGATTTTATTTCGTATTCGTTTTTGATTGCAATTGGCGCCACACATCCAATGGCCACTCCAATAAAGCTCAACAAGTGGGCCTCGTTCCAAGCCAAATCGGATGCGAAGGACGCCCAAACAGACCGGGCATAATCTGTAGACCTTATATGGTCAATACAGCGAAACATTTGCAAATATGGATATTGTTTTGAAGATTGAGAACGTGACAGAATGAAACAATGGAACAGCCGGCTGACTGTATAGAACATATGTTCTACAAGTCGCTCGTGCGAATACTTTTCCGTTTGTTTCTTCGCCTCTCTTTTTTCCTGGTAAAAAGAGTCTGTCAAAACAGTTGGAATATCATTCGCTCCTAATTCGCTTCTTAAGGTTCGCAAACCGAAACGGTTTCGGTTCAATATTGAAGAGTCCAATTTGAATTCGCAACTCTCAAAACTAATAGAATATTTTCTGGAATATTAGAACAAACCGAAGACTTCAGACCAAGCCCTCCGCTTCGCTCCCCGAACCAACCAAACCTACTCCAGAGTTTTCAAGATTTGATTTGATATGTTTATTGGGGTAATTAGAAAATCAAGCAACATACATAAGTCAAGAGGTCGCGGGAGGAGGTGACATTTGTCTGGGAAGTTGCAATCTTATCGTTATCCAAACTTGAATTATTCCCCAACATTTCTGTGTATGTATTTCTGAGTGTGTGTGAGTGGGTGTGTTGATGTGTGTGTGTGTGTATGTTTATGACCAATTACCGATAGCTGGGTTATCTGCGATATTTTCTAAGATAACGCAAGAATATATATATATATATATATATATATATATAGATATATGTATATAAAGCCATGGCCATGATTTTATTTGCGATTTGGCTTTAGTCGAACAAATCAAGTCGTCAAGTGCAGCAGCAGTATTTACCAGTGCCATGTACCAGTCCAAGGTGTCTTTAGATATATATTATATAAAAAGTCAAACTACTCCAACTGCTGAAATCCCTGTCGAGATTAGATTTCCTTTGATTTAATTATATATATTTTGTACTATCTTAGATCAATTCAAAATACAGCGAGGAACTCGCTCAGGAGTCACTGGAATGGATTAAGGCCGTGACAGCGGAGCCAATTAACACATCCGGTGATACGGATAATTTCTTTGAAGTGCTCAAGGATGGCGTGATCCTGTGCAAGCTGGCTAATGCACTTCAGCCGGGCTGCATTAAGAAAATCAATGAGAGTAAAATGGCATTTAAATGCATGGAGAATATCTCTGCTTTCCTTGAGTGCGCCAAGAATTTTGGTGTGCCCACACAGGAGACCTTCCAAAGTGTTGATCTCTGGGAACGTCAGAATCTCAACTCTGTCGTCATCTGCTTGCAGTCTCTGGGCCGCAAGGTAATTAGCTAATTATATATAAACTGTTTATCAGCATGTAATGCCACTCCTTTATCTTTGCAGGCCTCCAACTTTAATAAGCCATCGATCGGTCCCAAGGAGGCGGACAAGAATGTGCGCAACTTCAGTGATGAGCAGCTGCGTGCCGGCCAGAATGTCATCTCCCTACAGTACGGCTCCAACAAGGGCGCCACCCAGTCGGGCATTAACTTTGGCAACACCAGACACATGTAGAACTTAACTAAATAATACTACTCGTATTTTCAGCACATTCTCATACACATTCCGTAATAAAGTTAAAGCAAAAGATCTTCCGCAATTAACTTTCCAAGTAAATTCCAAATTTTACAAAACACATGAAAAAAAACTATTTGTAACGAAAAAGAATTTGTTCAACAAAAAAATTTATTAGGCGATTGCTGTATGTAATAACATAAAACTATATATATTTAATTTAATATTATTAAGGATGAGTTCTTTAGAATGATTCATTCTATTTTCAACAAAAAAAAAAAAAAGAAAAGAACTACAGACAAAGTTTTTACAATGCATTTCTGGCACGATTATTTTATTATTATAAATTTACTATTTGCACTCAATATTCGTGCCATTAACGGAATAATATATCAACGATTTGCCTTATGACTACTAAAGTACCGATCTATAACTTGAAAAGTATTGATCAATTTAAAAAAAAATAAACTCAGCTCGACAAATAACGGTCAAAGAATAATGTCAAACTAACCACCTGAATTTCAATCAAATACCTAAGCATTTAAAGTAACGAAACAGATACAAAATATATATGAAAATGTAATACACAATTTAAGTATATATGTATACATGTAAAATGTTATTCAATGTTGAAAATAAATAATTATTCTTTTAAATGGCGTTGCTTTGTTTATTCAAATAAATATTGAAATATCGATATGTTAGCGCCACGTTGCAAGATCACTTGTCGTGAGTACTTATTGGTTCTATTATCGGTATCGATAAGCTATTGCTGCAGAACGAGAAGGCTATCGATTAATGTGCTACAAAACTGCTGCTACTGCGGTGATGATTCTTATTATTCTTTGAAGTTACATTTAAATTTGAAAATGAAAAACGTAAACAAAATTAAAAGTATTCTTATTTCTCATTCACTCTGAATTCTTAGGGTAAAATTGAAAGCTAAAAAATTAATAAATCATTAGAAATATTGGAATATTTTTTAAATCAGAAAATAAATATTTCCAACAGGGCACATAACCAATTCAAATGCGATAAGACGATAAGCGCTATTTGATAATATCGATATTATAATTGAGGCAACACGCAGGGTCACAAAAGGTGGTGAACTTTTGACTTTCTTCATTTTAATTCAATTTCTAAGCTAAAATCAAAAAAATGCAATTCAGTTCCACTGGAAATATTATAAAATCCTCTAATTTAAATATGTAAAGTAAAAAATACACGAGAGCAGAGAGCAAACATAGAAATTCATAAACCGCTTTGAACTTATGACGTCACAAGTTGACAAGTCGATTAACAAAGCAGACGCCATGCGTCACCTTCCCGTCTGTGGTATTTGATGTAAATTACAAGTGCGCAAATAGAGACAAAAAATAATATGATAGAATAAAAACGAAAACGATGGATGCCGACAGCAGTTCCCGTTGTACTAGAGGTTCGTATATTATTAGTGAGACTAGCAATTATTGCTATTATTGTGCATACAAAATATTTTTTTGCGTTTTTTTTTCTAGTGTGTGAAAGTGAATGGAAAAGCAAAAATGAAAATGAAAATGGAAGAAATGCGAAGCGATTCCAAAACGAGAATCAAAAACGGGAAGAAGAAGCAGCAGCAAAACAAAGCAACAAGGCAGAGGGAGACAGAGAAAAAGAGAGAGAGAGTGCAAGCGAGAGCGATGCACAGCGTGAGCGTGACCGCGTGAGGAATTTACATCAGAGATCTCCGCGGCCAACGCCTAGAGCGTCAAGACGTACACGTTCCGCTGAGAAAACCTGCTGCCATCGCCGGCGTTCAAGTACGCCACAGCGTGAGCGTCGCCGTCGACGCAGCCGTAGCCGCAGTGCAGCGTCCTCACGTCGCAGACGCAGCAGTCGTAGTCGTAGTCGCAGTCGGAGTCACAGTCGAACGCCACGCATAATAACTGTGCCTGTGCCCGTGCCAGCAGCTGATTATCCTTATGCTTATGTTAGTAACACAGTCCATCCACTGAAACTGAACTGAACGAATCACAATAGTCTCGTCTTTTGATTGCGATTCTGATCATGATCATGATTTATATTTGGCTTATGGACTTACAGCTGTGTTCATTGGAATAGCAGTGCAACTGGCCTGCTCCTTTTAGGTTGATAAATCCTATCTTAAACACCATTAAACACCAAAAATTAATAGACTCAATAATGCTCAGTAACATTTTAATTATGCACCTGGTTCTGTATCCTTTATTGGCTAGCAGACCCTCGTAGCTACGTGGTATAGAGACGATCTGGCCACGCTTAAGAGGCCGCTAGCGATCAACTAACGACAAGGAATTTGCACTGCTATTCCACTGAGCACAGCTGTATGTATTTGGAGCTAGCATGTTCCAAAAAGAAACGAAAAGTAGTTGGATAATTGATTCGTTCATTTGAGTTATATTTTCGTTGGTTCCTCTGGGTTCTATTATTATTTGTGTTGCCAGCTTGAGGCTTCTTTTCCAACAACTAAGATGAACGCTAATGGAACTTGAGGGAACCATTCCCGCCATTCTTCCTTTACCTCTCAACTGATATATAAATAAATAAATTGCAGGGCTGGTCGCATCATCATCCTCAACATCCGCCGCCGCCGCCGCGTCAACACTTTAATCCAATGTATGGTCCAATGATATTTGGCTTAAATCCGCGTTCACCGCATCCAAATTCATACTATGCGCCTTATCCACTGCCAGTTCCCTTCAGATTTCGAGCTAGAAATGGACCGTTTCAGATGGGTCCTCGGTTATATGGCTATAACTATGGCTATAGGAATGAACGCGAGCCTTGGAATTGAATTTTGATTTACATAATTACAAATTTATTTACTCAACTGCTATATACATTCGTGTGTGTGTGTGAGTGTGGGTGTGTGTCTGTGTATTTGTACATTAAATTACAAAATTACGAGTAATAAATAATACGCAAGAAACTAAAAAAAAACAATCCAAAAAAGGATTACAAAATATTGCATTTTCTTTAATAGCTTTTTTCGGTTTGTTTTTTAGCAATGGGCGAAAAGGAAAAGGAGAACGAAACTTTTTTGATTAAATCAGGCGAAAGGAGAAAGGAAAAAGGGCGAAGGATAAATAATAATAATAATAATGTCGCAACTTAAGTCACACACTACATGCACACTTACACATACGTACACATATTGTGGAGACTGTTTGGGGTGGGGCTAGGGATGCCAAACTATCGTTAATACTATCGGTATATCGTAGAATCGCCTAAATATAACAATTTTCTTGCAGTGTGTCGAAAAAAAAGAAGAAAACCCTAAGTTCTAAATTGATTTGTGAAAGATAAGTTTACGATAACAAGCGATAGTATTATCGATAATTTTGCAGCGCTAGCGGCGAAGAGACTCTTAATGCTAATGGGCGAATGGGAAGGGGGAAGGGGCAACTTCTTATATTCATATAATAGAGCACTATTTCAATAAATTATAAAAAAATAGATCTTTTTTACTGTTACTGTTACTGTGCTACTGCATTAACAACATATGTATAATATTCTGTTAAAGCTCGACTCGTGGACGAAACTGTAGTCGCAGCGGAGGATCTCGAAAACGCCAGCGTGTCACATATACAAATTTCAGCGTATGATCCTTGCCCAGCAGCTCCTTGTTGTACAGGATATCGATCTACAACAAGAGAAAAGTAAATTTTTCACTATTCTTGGTACGTAGATGTTAACGGATGATTCATTTCGTAGAATACTACGAACGGTATTTTTTTTTAGGGTGTGTAGAATGTACCCACCTCACGATACTTTTCGATGCCATTGAGTATCTTTTTGGCGACGAGCTTCTTCAGATGCGTTATCGTCGCCTGCGAACTGCAGCGAATGAAGCGTCTTTGCAGATTCTTAAAGTTATTGCTAATACACTCTAGGCACACGTTGACCTGTTCGTCGAGACGATGGAAATCGGATTCGGCATGCGCCTCCATCACCTTTTCGTTGTCATCCTCGTGGTTTTGCGTGATATCCTTCGGACAAGGCATATTTCGGCTCTTGTAAAAGTCACGTTCACGCCTCGATTCATCTATGGGTAATCAATATATTCAGTATAAACATTAATTCATTTTCATTCCCCATGACTCACCCTCCTGCAGTTTCGGCACCAATTTGTACACAATGTCTTGCATAGTGCGATCGAAGCTAATGTATTGCAGCGGGTGTGATTGATGTATGATGTTGTCGCAGGTGGGGCATGTCTTCTTCTCCTCCAGGTGTTTCACCAGACAGCTTTTGCAAACTGAAAGCGTGCGTAAAGACAGGCGATATATTATAAGTGTGTATTATAAGTATTACGTGTGTAGAGAGACTAAAAACTATCGATAGAACATTCCTCGATATATTCGATATTAAAGTATAGCCTAGAAGTACAGCTGTGAAACTGCTTAGTACCATCGGATCCAGCATGTACAGCAGTCAGTCCAACAATGACTGTGTCTTTTGGGAAAAGTATATCAAAATATATATTTTAAATGGTGCCTAGATTTACTTTGTCAATTTATTGATAGTACGATTCGATACAAATATGGCTGGTAGATAAGAACCCGATTATGGTACAAGAATCTGGTAAGAAGTTTTGCAACCGGTTTCTTTGGGACTAACTTTACCGGCTCCGAAACAAAACTGATTCCTGTACGCTTAACAGTTCCGGCACAGTATTTTGCAAGCGGTTCTTTGCCGTTTACATTTCCGGTGTCGAAACTCAATCGGTTCCGGTTCAGAATTAAATCGGTTCGTGTATCTCGTATATCTGGATTGAAAACAGAGAGGCCGAGCTCTCAGCAAAAAAATAAAACGGTTTCGCAAACCGGTTAACCGGTGCTGGGTGCAAGGTGCAGGTGCTTCAAGCCGCCTGCCCCACTGTGCGCGAGACTAGCTGAGCTGAAACGGGTAAACTCACATGTGTGTAGACACTCTGTCACAGTGGTCGCATCAATGAAATATCCGCCGCAAATTTTACATGTAATATGCGGATTTATTGTCTTTAATTTAACGCGCCGCTCCATTTTGTGGTTGAGGTTGAATTAAGGAGAACAGTTTAATTTGAAGTAAATAACTTGCTCGGCTTAGAAATAATATTCTCCCCTCTGCTCTCTCTCACTCTCTCGCGCTGTCAGGTCTCGCGTTTCGCTCTCTTTGAAGTTACATTTAAATTTGAAAATGAAAAACGTAAACAAAATTAAAAGTATTCTTATTTCTCATTCACTCTGAATTCTTAGGGTAAAATTGAAAGCTAAAAAATTAATAAATCATTAGAAATATTGGAATATTTTTTAAATCAGAAAATAAATATTTCCAACAGGGCACATAACCAATTCAAATGCGATAAGACGATAAGTGCTATTTGATAATATCGATATTCTAATTGAGGCAACACGCAGGGTCACAAAATGTGGTGAACTTTTGACTTTCTCCATTTTAATTCAATTTCTAAGCTAAAATCAAAAAAATGCAATTCAGTTCCACTGGAAATATTATAAAATCCTCTAATTTAAATATGTAAAGTAAAAAATACACGAGAGCAGAGAGCAAACATAGAAATTCATAAACCGCTTTGAACTTATGACGTCACAAGTTGACAAGTCGATTAACAAAGCAGACGCCATGCGTCACCTTCCCGTCTGTGGTATTTGATGTAAATTACAAGTGCGCAAATAGAGACAAAAAATAATATGATAGAATAAAAACGAAAACGATGGATGCCGACAGCAGTTCCCGTTCTACTAGAGGTCCGTATATTATTAGTGAGACTAGCAATTATTGCTATTATTGTGCATACAAAATATTTTTTTGCGTTTTTTTTTCTAGTGTGTGAAAGTGAATGGAAAAGCAAAAATGAAAATGAAAATGGAAGAAATGCGAAGCGATTCCAAAACGAGAATCAAAAACTGGAAGAAGAAGCAGCAGCAAAACAAAGCAACAAGGCAGAGAGAGACAGAGAAAAAGAGAGAGAGAGTGCAAGCGAGAGCGATGCAACGCCTTATACTGTAACTTTTTATTGCATTAGATTCCAGACGGCGTCCAAGGAGCCAGGAAACACGAAGAAGTGCAGAGAAGGTTCCCTATTTCGCCAATGCGGACCGTGAGCGAGACCGCATCAGGAATTTACATGACAGACCTGCGCTGCCAACGCCAAGAACGTCAAGGAGCCAGGAAGCACGAAGAAAGGTAGAGAAGGTTCCTTATTTCGCCGATGCACAGCGTGAGCGTGACCGCGTGAGGAATTTACATCAGAGATCTCCGCGACCAACGCCTAGAGCGTCAAGACGTACACGTTCCGCTGAGAAAACCTACTGCCATCGCCGGCGTTCAAGTACGCCACAGCGTGAGCGTCGCCGTCGACGCAGCCGTAGCCGCAGTGCAGCGTCCTCACGTCGCAGACGCAGCAGTCGTAGTCGTAGTCGCAGTCGGAGTCACAGTCGAACGCCACGCATAATAACTGTGCCTGTGCCCGTGCCAGCAGCTGATTATCCTTATGCTTATGTTAGTAACACAGTCCATCCACTGAAACTGAACTGAACGAATCACAATAGTCTCGTCTTTTGATTGCGATTCTGATCATGATCATGATTTATATTTGGCTTATGGACTTACAGCTGTGTTCATTGGAATAGCAGTGCAACTGGCCTGCTCCTTTTAGGTTGATAAATCCTATCTTAAACACCATTAAACACCAAAATTTGATACACTCAATAATGCTAAGTAACATTTTAATTATGCACCTGGTTCTGTATCCTTTATTGGCTATCAGAGCCTCGTAGCTACGTGGTATGGAGACGATCTGGCCACGCTTAAGAGGCCGCTAGCGATCAACTAACGACAAGGAATTTGCACTGCTATTCCACTGAGCACAGCTGTATGTATTTGGAGCTAGCATGTTCCAAAAAGAAACGAAAAGTAGTTGGATAATTGATTCGTTCATTT
Organism: Drosophila repletoides; assembly: GCA_018150835.1. Lineage (NCBI taxonomy): Eukaryota > Metazoa > Arthropoda > Insecta > Diptera > Drosophilidae > Drosophila > Drosophila repletoides. The sequence continues at coordinate 19,863,079 of JAECWQ010000031.1, read as the reverse complement.
GAGTTATATTTTCGTTGGTTCCTCTGGGTTCTATTATTATTTGTGTTGCCAGCTTGAGGCTTCTTTTCCAACAACTAAGATGAACGCTAATGGAACTTGAGGGAACCATTCCCGCCATTCTTCCTTTACCTCTCAACTGATATATATATAAATAAATAAATTGCAGGGCTGGTCGCATCATCATCCTCAACATCTACCGCCGCCGCCGCGTCAACACTTTAATCCAATGTATGGTCCAATGATATTTGGCTTAAATCCGCGTTCACCGCATCCCAATTCATACTATGCGCCTTATCCACGGCCAGTTCCCTTCAGATTTCGAGCTAGAAATGGACCGTTTCAGATGGGTCCTCGGTTATATGGCTATAACTATGGCTATAGGAATGAACGCCAGCCTCGGAATTGAATTTTGATTTACATAATTACAAATTTATTTACTCAACTGCTATATACATTCGTGTGTGTGTGTGAGTGTGGGTGTGTGTCTGTGTATTTGTACATTAAATTACAAAATTACGAAATTACGAGTAATAAATAATACGCAAGAAACTAAAAAAAAAACAATCCAAAAAAGGATTACAAAATATTGCATTTTCTTTAATAGCTTTTTTCGGTTTGTTTTTTAGCAATGGGCGAAAAGGAAAAGGAGAACGAAACTTTTTTGATTAAATCAGGCGAGAGGAGAAAGGAAAAAGGGCGAAGGAGAAATAATAATAATAATAATGTCGCAACTTAAGTCACACGAGGAGAGGATGCTAATCACGTAAAACTTAACGACTATTTAATTACGACTTTATATACATGCACATTTACACATACGTACACATATTGTGGAGACTGTTTGGGGTGGGGCTAGGGATGCCAAACTATCGTTAATACTATCGGTATATCGTAGAATCGCCTAAATATAACAATTTTCTTGCAGTGTGTCGAAAAAAAAGAAGAAAAACTTAAGTTCTAAATTGATTTGTGAAAGATAAGTTTACGATAACAAGCGATAGTATTATCGATAATTTTGCAGCGCTAGCGGCGAAGAGACTCTTAATGCTAATGGGCGAATGGGAAGGGGGAAGGGGCAACTTCTTATATTCATATAATAGAGCACTATTTCAATAAATTATAAAAAAATAGATCTTTTTTACTGTTACTGTTACTGTGCTACTGCATTAACAACATATGTATAATATTCTGTTAAAGCTCGACTCGTGGACGAAACTGTAGTCGCAGCGGAGGATCTCGAAAACGCCAGCGTGTCACATATACAAATTTCAGCGTATGATCCTTGCCCAGCAGCTCCTCGTTGCACAGGATATCGATCTACAACAAGAGAAAGGTAAATTTTTCACTATTCTTGGTACGTAGATGTTAACGGATGATTCATTTCGTAGAATACTACGAACGGTATTTTTTTTAGGGTGTCTAGAATGTACTCACCTCACGATACTTTTCGATGCCATTGAGTATCTTTTTGGCGACGAGCTTCTTCAGATGCGTTATCGTCGCCTGCGAACTGCAGCGAATGAAGCGTCTTTGCAGATTCTTAAAGTTATTGCTAATACACTCTAGGCACACGTTGACCTGTTCGTCGAGACGATGGAAATCGGATTCGGCATGCGCCTCCATCACCTTTTCGTTGTCATCCTCGTGGTTTTGCGTGATATCCTTCGGACAAGGCATATTTCGGCTCTTGTAAAAGTCACGTTCACGCCTCGATTCATCTATGGGTAATCAATATATTCAGTATAAACATTAATTCATTTTCATTCCCCATGACTCACCCTCCTGCAGTTTCGGCACCAATTTGTACACAATGTCTTGCATAGTGCGATCGAAGCTAATGTATTGCAGCGGGTGTGATTGATGTATGATGTTGTCGCAGGTGGGGCATGTCTTCTTCTCCTCCAGGTGTTTCACCAGACAGCTTTTGCAAACTGAAAGCGTGCGTAAAGACAGGCGATATATTATAAGTGTGTATTATAAGTATTACGTGTGTAGAGAGACTAAAAACTATCGATAGAACATTCCTCGATATATTCGATATTAAAGTATAGCCTAGAAGTACAGCTGTGAAACTGCTTAGTACCATCGGATCCAGCATGTACAGCAGTCAGTCCAACAATGACTGTGTCTTTTGGGAAAAGTATATCAAAATATATATTTTAAATGGTGTCTAGATTTAGTTTGTCAATTTATTGATAGTACGATTCGATACAAATATGGCTGGTAGATAAGAACCCGATTATGGTACAAGAATCTGGTAAGAAGTTTTGCAACCGGTTTCTTTGGGCTAACTTTACCGGCTCCGAAACAAAACTGATTCCTGTACGCTTAACAGTTCCGGCACAGTATTTTGCAAGCGGTTCTTTGCCGTTTACGTTTCCGGTGTCGAAACTCAATCGGTTCCGGTTCAGAATTAAATCGGTTCGTGTATCTCGTATATCTGGATTGAAAACAGAGAGGCCGAGCTCTCAGCAAAAAAATAAAACGGTTTCGCAAACCGGTTAACCGGTGCTGGGTGCAAGGTGCAGGTGCTTCAAGCCGCCTGCCCCACTGTGCGCGAGACTAGCTGAGCTGAAACGGGTAAACTCACATGTGTGTAGACACTCTGTCACAGTGGTCGCATCAATGAAATATCCGCCGCAAATTTTACATGTAATATGCGGATTTATTGTCTTTAATTTAACGCGCCGCTCCATTTTGTGGTTGAGGTTGAATTAAGGAGAACAGTTTAATTTGAAGTAAATAACTTGCTCGGCTTAGAAATAATATTCTCCCCTCTGCTCTCTCTCACTCTCTCGCGCTGTCAGGTCTCGCGTTTCGCTCTCTTTGCGAAGAAGAATTTGTTGTCTTTTTCGCTTGTTGCCGCTTGCTTAAAGCGCAATTCCTTGCGCAGCAAATTGGTAGAAAACACTCAACATATTGTTGTTGCACGTTTGAACAAATTCCCTTAGAATAGCAATAATTTTGCTATTATTTTAAACAAATAAAGAAATCACGACAGAAATTTGTGTGTACGTGTACGTGTGTGAGTGTGAGTGTACGTGTACATTGAACGTTGCGAATGGCAAATGTTGTATATCGATATATCGTTCGCTGTGAATGGGCAATTATACAGAGTTGCCAGATTAGCTAATAATTTGATAAATTTAACATTTAGTTGAAAACTGTTAAATTTAAGTTTAAGCATTTACTTATTTTTGTTTCTTTCTAAAACAATAACAACAGGCACTATTTATATTCATCAAGTTAAAAAACGCTATATGCAATTTTGGGCGCTTTAAATTTAAATGTAAATGTGCCTGTTAAATTAACAGTGCTGTTAAATTGCCGACCAACAGAAATACCGCAGAAAAATACCACAATATTGATTGTTTTTGCACTTGTTGCACGCTATAAACAAAAGAAAAAAAAAGCTTGTTTTGAATTAATTAATGCGAAATTCCTGAATTTCTGAAATCAAGTACGGCTTTTTACGACTTGTCATAAACAGAAAACCTGATTTCTGAGGTTGAAAAACTGTTAGAGAGCTTTGTGCCGCCGCTGTTAAAGTTCGACTTACTCAATTTCCAATTTACGAGAGTTCAGTTAAGTCCAAAGCGTCAAACTGGCAGCACGCATCATGTCCGCAGGTCGAATCGTTGTTTATGGAGGCAAAGGAGCCTTGGGCTCTGCCTGCGTGCAGCATTTTAAGGCCAATAACTTTGTAAGTAACCAGCACAGCGGCAATGCCATTCACTTTCAATCTCAATTCTATTTCTATTGTTTTTTGTCTTCTTGTTGTTCAACCTTCGCCTTTCGCCTTCTACCTTCCACCTTCCACCATCCACCTTGTACAGTGGGTCGGCAGCATTGATTTGAGTGAAAATGATCAGGCCGATGTCAGCGTTGTTGTGCCTCGTGACGTCAGCTGGGAGGATCAGGAATCAACAGTTATATCCAAACTGGGCGAATCTCTTGCAGGCGAGAAACTTGATGCTGTCATCTGCGTGGCAGGCGGATGGGCAGGTGGAAATGCCAAGAAAGGTGAGTCACAGAACACTTGGAATTCAATTAATTATACTAATTGAATAGGGTATTTTCCATTAGGGTATTTCCGTTCGTTTACCAATATACCATTCAATTCAAGAGTCGAACCAGCTCGCATCTTGTCAATGCTAAATGGTTTTTGGTTCGAACCTTGGTTCACTGTATCCTAGTCGAATATCCTGGTTCGGGTCAAACCAGTTTGACAACCCGTCTTTCAAATACCCATGCGAAGCAAAAGGAGAGGCTCATTAAAAAAAAACACTCCTTAGAAAAAAAATATTTTTCGTATAGGACTGTGGTACTTGGCTCTTCTCCTTGTGACGAGCGAATAGAGAGGCACCTTTGTAGACGTTAATCTTCGAAAATAATGTGTCCATTTCACTCAGTACTACCATTTGGAATAATTACATGAATTACATGGAAGAAAGCGAGTCAGAGATATATATAGCGGACCCATTCGGATCGTATAACTTATAGCGAATATAGCTTAAAAATCTGTTAATTTCGAGGCTCAGCGGCCTATTTAGAGTATCTTCGTATAGTCCAACTTGAGAAGGTCAAAATCGGACGACTATATCTTATAGATGTCATAGGAACCATAGGCTGAAAATTGGGTTTTTGTACGAAAGACCTTTTCATTTATATAGACATCTTATATATATCTGATCCGGATCCGAATGTACAATGTAATAAGGACTTTTTTCTGTATGCTTGTAGATTTGGCTAAGAACGCGGATCTTATGTGGCGTCAGAGCGTGTGGAGTTCGACCATATCCGCGGCACTGGCCGCACAGCACCTCAAGGAAGGGGGATTGCTGGCGCTGACAGGTGCAAAGCCTGCGCTGGAGGGAACACCTGGCATGATTGGCTATGGCATGGCAAAGGCTGCAGTGCATCAGTTGACACGTTCTTTGGCGGGCGAGAATTCCGGTTTGCCTAGCGATGCTCTGGTAGTATCTATACTACCGGTTACACTCGACACTCCCATGAATCGTAAATGGATGCCTAAATCTGATTTTAGCAGCTGGACGCCACTGACTGAAATCGCAGAACTCTTCTGTAAATGGACCAAGGAGCAAGAGGATCGCCCTAAGACTGGTGCACTGCTGCAGTTAATCACCAAGAATGGTGTTACTGAACTCGTAGCAGCCGATTAGATGTCGATGTCGATAAATTGAGATTTCCAGATCGATAAACAGCTCAAATACCTATACCTATATGTATGTATATTGCTTGTGCGCTTAGCTTAAACTATAAATAAATAAAACGTTTTCGTGGCTTTAGCTCATTTAATGTTCCTCTCCCGCTCCCTTATTTTGTTTACACCCATTAGAAAAGTTTTGGATAACCCCTTGAACTGCCCGTTTCGATAACGATTCGTTTTAGCTGGCAGCTAGCAGCTGGCACCTCTTAGCTGGGGTTAGTTTTACGTCTTCTTTTTCTTCATGATCTTCATGAATAGCACCATGCCTGCAGATAGACAAGTACAAAGATTATAGGAAGTATATATATATATATATAGACATGAGGAGGAAGACTCCTCCCTTGTCGTGAGACTCACCTATAAAGACAACAATAACAAAGACGATCATCAGCCAGAGCCAGCATTTGTAGGCCTTCTTCGAATGGTGTTCCAATTTGTCAGCCTCTTTTCCCAGGGAATTAATATTCCTATCCGCCATGCCAGTGGAACGGGTAACGACTTCAGTATCGCGTCGTATTATCCGGTTGGCCGTTTCGGTTTGCTCTTTTAGATTCCGTGTCAAGGAGAGCATGTGCTCAGTTATCTTCTCCTGAGCATTATTATAATACTTAACAGCCTCATTCAAATTATCTCCGGAAACAGCTTCTCCAACTCCAGCCGCCGCCGCTGCCACGTCATCAGCGCCACGTCGTCGTCTCAACGTATCTGAATCTATAGAAGCATTCGGAAGAAGATTAATACCAATAAAAATGTGTTTTTTCAAACCATTTGCACCCGTTTCGTTAGTTTTCGGTACTAAAAAACACTTTAGTTTTAACTAAATAATGGAAGGTAAACGTTCAGTTCATTCTAGAAAATAACAGTATTACCTATAAAAACTGTTATGATTTTTGCCAAAAAAAAGCGTTAAAACTTAAAAAAAAAAGAGTTTTAAAGCTGACCTTATTTTGATATACACAATCGTTTAAAAAAAAACATTTGAAGGAAAGAAATTTTGAAAAGATTCGAAAGTTTCGCTCCGATTAATTTATCGATAAGTCGTGCTTCTCTAATTGATACCTTGCAGCAGATCTTTGCGTAGCTCGCTGTGCTTTGCCGTATTCTGCAATTGTCTCATTTCCTGCATGGCTACTTCCACTTCCAGCTTGTTTCCGGCGGAATTGGAACTGTTTGTGTACCCTGTGATGAGCTTTAAGGCAGCAAGTCGTTCCTTGTAGCTGGGGATCCTCGCTGCACTCTGCGGGCTGAAGGAGGGGGATGAAAATGAGAAGTGCTTTCAGCGTAGAGAGAGGAGGGGAAGAAGCAGCCTTTGTTTTTGTAAACAAAACTCACTCGTCCATCTCCGTCAGCTCGGCAACCATTGTGTCCAGCGATTTGAGGAACTTTTGCAATCGCCAAAAGTTGTTCTCGCTTTTAGCGAGATCCTCGCAGTTTGTAAGCAGTGTTCTAATATTAACATTTAATTTCGTTGCCATTTTAAAAACAAAAACATAAAAAAATACTTATATTAATCGTGTCCTAATATACACTGTAAACATCGATATTTCGGTATCAATTGTCGATTACTGTGTTCGATAGTTGCTTGGAATAGAAGGTAGACAAGCTTAGCTGCATACCTTTCTTAGATTAGAAAGAAGTCAAATTTCATAATAAATAATTAAATAATCAACTTTTTGGTACTTATTATAGTTATCTATTAATTTTGTCCGAATTATTATTTGTTTTTATTATTTATTTATCAATTTTAAATACTAATATTATGTTAGATATATATACATATACATATATATATATATATAGATAATACTATCATAATTAAACAAACAAATTAAACAATTAATGTTTCTTATTGTATATTGTATATGATAGTACTCCCTACTGTTTCTTATGTATACAAAAGCAAACCAGTTGGCTAGAACTATTTTTTACGACAAAATCCACAAGTGTTTGCCCTATTTTTAATGTTTTATTCTTTTTAAATTATAATCACTTGATTAATATTGCATTTGGAAGAATCACTTAACTATCCACCAAAATCCACATTTGTTTGCCCTACTTTTAATGTACAATTTTTTTTTTTTTTTTATTATGATCACATGATTAATATTGCATTTGGAAGAATCACTTAACTTGCAAGCAGCATACTGGGCTAATTTGCTGAAACAGCTGAAATGGCGATCGAAATGCAGCACTGCAAAAAACACGACGGTTACCAACACTACATTGCGACGTTCGCGACCGAAGAAACGCAAAGAAAAACGGCAGTTTTTTTTGTTGCTGGACAAAAAATTTGCTCCGTGAATTTCAATTTAAATCAAATAAAAATTGCTACAATAAAAAAAAACCGCCTAGTGCGTTGCGTACGTGCCTAAAACGCAGGCGGAGTAACGTGCCGGTTAATTAATTTATTACAATATTCAAAAGAAGTGCGAATTTCATAAAGAATTAAAAATTGAAAAAAAAAAATAAATAAAATGTGAATAGAAAGTGGCACAGCGCTCAAAAAAATGTAAATGATAAAGAGTCAAAGCCAAAGAAATGCGAAAAATATATACATGTACACACACGCATACATGTGCATGCATGCATACACACATGTGTGTGTGTGTGTGTGTGTGAGTGTCGTTTGAGGGAGAAAGAGCGAGGAAGAGAGAGCGAGAGAGTGTGGTAAAGACGGCGTCATAAGTGAAGCACATAAAAATTAATACACATAAGTAACAGAAAATAAAGCATAATTATATATGTGCATTGAACAATATAACTTCATTGAAATTCCAAGTATTTCCGCAACAGCAACAATAATTGTTGTGCTCTCCCTCCCTCTCTCTTTTCTTTAGTTTTCTTTGTTTTTTTTTTTTTTGCCGCTGGTAGGGGGATCATTTGCTATATATATATAAATATGCGTGAGTGTGTGTGTGAGTGTATATACATATGTAATAAGAAAGGAACAGAAGCAAGTTGCGGCATTTATTGCGTTAAGCAAATAAGAATTTAAAAACAATCATGCAAAAAACAACATAAAACTATGCTAACAATTATTGATATTAATAAAAAAAAATAAATATGTGTATCATATTAAATGCTAGAAAAAGCTACGAAAGTGGTTGCTCGCGTCACTGCTACATATTTATTTGTGCCTCTGTGTGTGCGTGTGCGTGTGTGTGTGTGTGTGTGTATAGAGGTGCGTGTGAATGCGAGAGGAATGCTGTCTATGTATCACGTTTCGCACTACACATACATACGTAAGCATGTGTGAGTGTGTGTGTGTGTGTATAGTGTTGTATAGTGCATAAAGTATGCAAAGCAGCAGCACAGATTTCAATTCTATGTTTCTACAGAATTTCACTCAATATTTTTGTCTATAGGCAACTCAAGCTTTGTAGATCGTTACGCCTCCACCACCGCTTCTGCCTCCCCCAAACCTCATCTATTTTTTTTTGTGCAAAAAAAAAAAAGCTGGCTGGCCATTTTGTCTGCGTTCAAATCGATCTGGTTTATTCTCCGGTTTTTTTTTTTAAAGTTGCATCCCTAAGCAGAGGGCGATGCACAAACGAGAGAGAGATAGAGAGAGAACGCACACAGACACACACAAGCAAATAAACTTGTTTGAGTGACTGCTGCTGTGCTACTCGCTACTCGTTACTCTCTCGCTCGCTCTCTCTCTCTCTCTCCCTCTCTATGTATGAACTAAACTAAACTACTCAAAGCTAGGCGAGCGAGATTTCCATTGTGTGTGGCGATGTAGCGTCGCTGGCGCAGTCCGCAGCACCAGTCGCAGTCGCAGTCACAATCGCAGCAGCAGAAACAGAAACGGTCTCGCAGTCGGTTTAAAATTTTCTGACTCGTCATTTGGTGTGTTGTGCGAAAAGCGAAAGAAAAACGTATATATATATATGTATATGTATTATAGGTATACATACATATATTGAGTAATAAATTAAAAATATAATATAATTTAATATAAATAATATGAAATACATTTTAAAAACGAAAACCGACTAAGTCGCCCTCCCCTCTCCTTACTCCTGTCGCTCTCTCTCTCTCTCAGTCACCGTCTCTGTCAACGCGCTGAGTGTAAACGTGTGTGTGAGCATATAAAAAAAAACTCATTACAATTTACTATTACTCATCTCTAGTGCTGCTGCTGCTGTTAGCGTCATAAATAACATAGTTGTTTTTTTTTTTAATTCGAAAATGTGTACATAAAAATGTATTGTATGGATAGTGCAACGACGCATTTAATATAAAATATTTATGTATATATATTTATTTACTCAATTTGCATACAAAAAAATCTAGGTATTTTTTTTTTTATTATTTTTTTTGTCTACATCAACGATTAACGAAAACCCAACGACTTTCATCGACGTCGTCGTCGTCATGCGTCGGTGTTTATATGTATGCATATATGTGCGAGTGTGTGTGAGCGAGCGAGTAGCAGCAGCAGCCGAGTCGTTCGGTCTCGTCACGTCGTCTGCGCGCCTTGAAAAAGTCGAATTGTCCTCTCTCTCTCTCTCTCTCTTTCGCGCTCTCTCGTGTGCGTCGTCGAATCTGAATGGACATTGAGTGGGAGAGGCAGAACGGCAGCGGAAGAGAAGAGAGTGGAGCTGCCGCTGCGGCCGTCCACCCTTGTAATTGCCGCATAAGTGCGCGTGTGTGTGTGTGAGAGAGAGAGGGAGAGAGCAGCAACAAGGCCCAATAAAAAAACAATAAGACAATAAACTTAAAAAAATACAAAATTGTTTTTCATTGTCGTGTGGCAGTCTTTTTTTTTTTCGAATGTGTGTTTGTGTATTTGTGAGTGCAATTCGCAGTTTGCGCGCGCTCTCTCTCTTTCTCGCGCTCTTCTGGCGCTGATGTTGCTGATTTCGAAATTGATTTACCTGAACGTGTTTCGGTTTCGGAAGCGCGCAACAGAAAAATAATAAATAAAAAAGAATCGAAGAAAAAAAAAATAAAAACGGTGTCTAATCTTTTGTTTTTATTTTTGTTTTATTTTTTGCAGTGCACAGCGGACGACATAAATAATAACACCGCAATACACACACACACACACATACACATACACATACAAAACAAAACAACGAAATGAAAAAGAGCCGCTATATATGTGTGTGTGTGCGGAGTGCATACAAAATAGATAGAAAATAAAGAAATACATACAAGAAATTATAAAAAATTAATTGTTCCCGTTCTCTTCTTGTTCTTCTACTTCTACTTCCACTTAAATCGCCAAAACCCAAAAAGTAGCTGTAAACTGTAACAGCTGCACAGCAACAAAAGCAACAACAACAACAACAAACGGAAGAAGCAGCAGCAGAAGCAACGCATTTTTATGTACGTGTGCGTGTCTTCTCTCTGTGTATGTGTGTATCTCTGTGCCTCTGCGTCTGTGTTTGTGTTTGTGTTATTGTGTCTCCCAATCAATACAACAACAACAACAACAAAATAATAAGAAAAATCACAACAAATGTGCAAAAATACTAGAAAAAATTAAAACGTAAAAATTTCTCAAAAAACTTAATCATTAAACAAATATAAAAATAAAAACAAACAAATAAATAAAAAGAAAAAACAACTTGAGAGAAAATGAGGTGCTGCTGTTGTGCTAAAATAAAAAGCCAAGAACTATGACGCATCAAAATCATCAGACAAACGGCGCAAGTTTGGAGGATTGCCATACAAACTTTTATGCCTTGGTAAGTTTTTCTTTGCTTTCTGTTTTTCGTTTCCTCCCCGTTTGGAACTAGGTCAGTGACAAAAATGCAGGCAGGCTGGCTAACAGACACACAGGGTGTTTCGCCCACACGCTATGATCGCTTGGTGACAGCTGTTCGATTACTTTTCTTATCGATAACCGCTTGCTCTTGTACTCTTCCTGCTGCGCCGCTGTATAACGTTATTTTCACCCCAGCAAACACGCACAAAAGCGGAACTAGTGTTGAATAGACGCACCAGCAGTATCAACAGCAACAACAACAAAAGAATGGCCGGTCAGAACAGGTTCTTCTGCAGCGTTTCTTTTTTTTTTTCTTTTCCACTCCACATATTTCTTTAATGAATCTCGCTCAGAAAAAAGCTTCGAAAGTCAGCAAGTAGCAAGCAGCAAGCAGCAGCAGCCGCAAGTCCGAGTCAACGTGCTCCATTACGACGCCCGTTCACTGTCGTCGCGCTGCGTATGCCACCCCACCCGACCCCACTACGGCAGAGCGGCCGACTCGCCAACGAACGTTTGTACGAAATAACGAAACAATAACAAACGCGCAAAACTTTCTCTGAGCGAATAACTAGCAAAAGAGAGCGACGCAAAACTTGCTAGACAACAGACCCAATTAGAGAGAGCCCGAGAGAGAGAGAGAGACAGCGTGAACTTGGGAGGTACGCGCGCGTGAACAAACACTAGCAAAGCGTGTCAGAATGATAACACACACACACACACACGCACAGAGAGAGAGAGAGAGAGAGAGAGAGAAAATATGGCCCAGAGGCGAATCGAGCGCAAGCCCCGAAGCCGCCACCGCACGCAGAGTAGACACACAATGAATGTTTGCTTGTATTGCAGATTGAGCATGAAAATGGCAAAATACTTGTGTGTGCGTGTGTTTATGTGTGTGTGTGTGCACCGAGACGCCGCTGACGTCGGCAGATAAAAGACGTCGTCGCTATTTGTTGCCGTGGGTTGATGACAATGTTGAAAAACGCAAAACAGGCTATAGATGTGAATACATAGGAGAAGGGGGGAGGGGGGATGGGATCTAGCGATTGCTCGCCCAAAAGTAAAAGCCCAATAAACAATAAACATAAAGAAGGCAAACAAAGTAGCGAGTTGTGTGTAAAAACGAGAGCGAAAAAATTGCGATAGCGAAACGGAAGAATGTGGAACGCATTGTTGTTCTTTTTTTTTTTTTGTTGGGGGCGATGTCGGCAGCCATTCGTGGTTTGGGGAATACCTTTTGCTTGCTTCTTCTCCCCACATATGTAGGTGTGTGTGTATGTGTGTGTGTGTGTGTGGGTGTGTGTGTGTGCGTGTTTGTGTGAGGTGCAGTTATTTGGCGTATGTGTGTGTTACTCGGGTCTTCAGTGTGCGCTCGCTCTCTTCTCGGCCATCGCCAGTGGTTTTTGTTGTCTTCCATTGATTTGTGCCTGCCACAGCGGCGGCAGCAGCGCAGCAACAAGAAAAACAACTACGACAACAACTTGTTTCAAAGCTACAAGCTACATGAAAACAACAACTAGCAACGGAAGCCGCCAATGACGAGCCAAAGACACGACCCTAGCCAGTTTTTTTTATTGCTTTTTGTGCTTAGGTTTTCTTTTTGAATTGTCTTGCGGGTCGTCGCGCGCCTCCGCTTCTTCTTCTTCCTCTTGGTCTTCTTCTGCTTTGGCCTTTTCTTGTTTTGTTGTTGTTGTTGCTGTTGTTGTTTCTGCTGTTGTGCTTTTTAAGCTTTGCTTTGTATGCGCCTTTCGTTTTTTCTGTTACAAGTGCAACGATTTTGTGTGTGTGGAATGTGTGTGCTGCCGCTGCCGCTGCCTCTGCCTCTGCCTCTGCCGCTGCCTCTGCCTCTGCTGCGTTTTGCAACACTGCCACTCACAGTTGTTTTTCCCATTTATTTTCTGCGAGCTTTTCGTGTTGGCCCAGAGAACAGCAACTAAAGGATAGACCAACGAAGAGGGGCACGCGAGGGGGCAAACTACAGACGTATATTGCAGTTTATTGCGTGGGATTCGTAAACAAAGCTTTGGGTGCTATCTCAGATATAAAAGCGGGCAGATACAGTGGGCACTCGTTGTTGTAAACTGAATCAAAGCACTCTTTTAGTTCAAATAAAACTGAGCTACAAAGGAGATACATTTGTATCTTTGGATTCGAAGCACGATTTGGATGATCCCCCAGACAGTTTTGAATGAGCTTTTCCCATCAGATACTCGATATTCGATCGATGTTTCAATAAGAATAGTAGTTTATTTCTTAAAGGATTCTTGCAAAAATAAAGCTACTTTCCATTCGGACATTCGCGAATGGAGGCACAAAAGTTTGATTGAGAAATAAATGGGGATTTCCCCGACCGATCGATTGATTGCCTTATGTGAGGAGGAAGACTTCCGACATACTTCAGTTCAGTTTCCTCAGGCTATGCTGTATTTAGATACGTGTATAAAGCAGACTAGGCCATTGTTTGAGCAATCTATATAAATAAATATGTTGAAATATGCAGGGCAGTCGCAATGGCAGTGGCAGTGGGTTGCTGCTTATCTGGAGCGATACTATAGATATTTGATATTATAATGAAGCAATAATAATCATAACAAATACAAATAATGATAATAACAATCAATGTCTTTCCCGGCCTGCTTTTCTTTTCCAGACTGATTTGTGTGGAATTAAATGGCGAAAGTTCGTTAATAGCGAACGGCCAAATGCGTCGAGCGATCCACTGGCCGATCCGATACTGCGCTCCTATTCCCGATGCATGCAGGCGGATATGCTGTGCGTGTGGAGGCGCGTACAATCTACCAAGCAGGACAACACCGATCCGAATGCCTTAAACTTTGAGATTACCACATCGACCACTGTTCACCCGCCTCTTTCACTGGCCGCCGCCAAAGAATTGTGGATATTCTGGTATGGTGAGGAGCCAGATCTCAGTGAGCTGGTCGATGCCGATCTCCTTAAAATAGCGGGTAAGTCCCAATTATTATTATAATTGAAACTTGAAAATATATAGCTAAAAATATGAAAGAGAAAAGTCCAAACCCGAGATGTTTCCTCTACTTAGATGCGTCTCAAGCCGATGTCTTTTCAATAAGAAATTGGATATTTCCATTGGGGATGGGAGCTCGATTGATTTTTGGGGCACGACACGCAAATTCACGGTTTTTGTTTTGGTTTCCCACGCACAGTCACGTTGACGTCACGCGCCCATCTCTAGTTTCAACGCAAACTTTGGACCTTAGCAATTGTTTTTGACAGCTCAGAAAGGCAACAGTGTGTGTGTGTGTGTGTGTGTGTATATACGATATTTATGTGCGTGTGTATGGGAATACATGCATATATAATGCAAAATGTTGAGAACGTCCGTTACATATGAGCTTTTATAAATTTAATAAAACTTCAAGGCCGCATCGTGCAGCGCAGCAAATATTTTGTTGTACCCATGAGAAAACCAAAACAATACACACACACACATCCACATGCACTCACTGCACACACATATATGCCAGCTAAATATATATGAGTATACTCAAATCTCTCTCTCTCCCTCTGTGTGTGTGTGTGTGCGTGCGTGCGCCTTTTGTAGCTGTGTTTCTCGAAACATCACTCACATGGCACTCTCGTCTGTCAGCAGCCACAGCAGAGCAGCAGCAGAAACAGAATATTGAGAACGTTGTTCTCCTTTCCTCTCATTCCACATAATTCAACCATTCCAAACTCCCCTCCACACTGGCCAGCGCACCCACAAGGCTGTGGTCAGCCCACGCGTAAAACGTCACCTGTGTCATTTGCAATGTTTTTGTTTCGTTTGGCTTGCGCTCTCTCTCTTTCTCTCTGTCTCTCTCGCATTGTTGCTCTCTTTATTGTGCCAAGGGGTTGTTCGGCCTCGGTTGTTCGGCTATTGCCTCTTATCAGTATTTTGCGGCGTGTGGCTAATATTTATTTAATTTTGCCTACTGCTTCACACGGCGGCTGCTGCTGCTGCTGCTGCTATCTCTGACCACAAATTATCACTCCCTTTTCTTTGTTGTAATATTCATGTGCGTTTCTTTCTGTGTGTGTGTGTGTGTGAGTAAGAGTGTGTGGGTCTCCTTGGTGTATGGCAAATTCCACTCGTTTGTATACGTCAACTTCAACGTCAACGGCGACTACAACGTAATCGTAATCGTAACGTAGTATACCAGCTTACGACGTCATACTGCGATTCGTTATACCCTTGCAGAGGGTAGATTAACTTTGTCCCGGAATGTGCAAGACCATGCCGACCCCAATAAGAATATACCTTTATTATTGATTGGGATTGGATTGGATTGAATGAGATGAGTCGATATAGCCATGTCTGCCCGTCTGCCAGACGCGCCAGAACGGACGATTATAGAAACAATCGGGCCAAAAATTGTTGCATCTATATCTATATATATAGCTGCCATAGCAACAATCGCTTAAAATAAATAATTAAACAACAGGATTACCTTGCCGATCTCAGATACTATGAGACCCATAAATGGTATTAAATTTGGAATGTGGTTTCTAACAGATTAAATTTATCTCGAAGTTTTGCTACCCCGTTTCTGTAGATCGATCAAAAAATATAGCTCTTCGGCTAAAAAATCCATTTTTCAGGCGTTTACAGAGTGTCTTCTAGTCGTGCACGCTCTTGTTACTTGCTTAACTTTACAGTTAGAGCACTGTTTATAGATAAATCGCGTTTCGAGTTGAATGCGCCGCTGTTACTGTGGTGAAATTGTTGACGACCCCACGACGACGACGGCGACGTCGACGTCAACGTCGTTGTCAAGTTTATTGTTGTTGTTTTTTTAAATGACAAGGACATTGACTAATTGCATTGACATTACTTTGTCTCGATGATTTGCGAATTCTCTTTTTTATTATAGCCTTTTACTTTTTTGCCGCCGCAAACAACAAACAAAAAAAAAAAAATCGTTGTGTGCATGTGTGTGTGTGCATCTGTGTGCTGCTGCTGTGCGTGTGAATGAAACCAGAGAGACGAAACAAGACGCGCGTCGTCCGCCGCTGCTGCTGCCACTCAGTGAAAAGTGGCAACGCCGCAAGCAGACGTCACTACATTGTTGAGTGAGCTCTTTCGGCTTGAGCTTTGCTTATATCGGTTGCCTAGTAGGGCAATATCGATACTATCGATCGCACTTCGATATCGAAATGTTTGCTTACTGGCCCCCACCCCCTTCGCTACTTGTTGTCATTGATGTTGTTCTTGTTTTTGTTCTACTTGCTTTAATACATTTTAGCTTAAACAGCTGTCACTTTGTTGCTGCTTTGACATTCTCTCTCCTCTCCCTCTCTCTCGTTCGCTCTCTGCTGTCCGCACACAATTGGGGCTAATAATTATGAGCTCACAGTGCTTATGTATATATATATATATGTGTGTGTGTGTGTGCGTCTTTCCGCTCTCAACGGCTATTCTCTTTTGTGCGCTCTCTTTTTTTTTAAACTGGTTTTTAAGCTTAATTACAATGCGCTTTGTTGTTGGGCTGCAAAATTTTTTGCATTCACGTCCGTTTTTGCCGCTTTTTACCTGCCTTTTGACCAATTTTTCATACGTAGATTATTGACCTTGGTCGACGAAATATAATAGAAAATTCCTATTTTCTTTCATTTTATTGTGCTTTGCTTGTTGCACGCAATCTTCCAATCTTTGCTCTCACTCTTTTTTTGTGTCGCTCTCCAATTCCAGTTTGTTGCTGTAATTACGCGTACTCAAACTCACTTTACACACACATACACATGCATGCATATATACACATCATTTTATTTGCCTTTTGCTGTGGTAGCAAATTTTTAACCTAAAATAGCGTTTCAAGCACAAACAACTCAACAACAACAGCAACGAGCGAAAGAGAGCGAGCGAGTGCACGCTTTTATAAAAAAACTAGCGGCACTTTTGGCCAAACAACACTCACTCTCGCACACAAACACTCGCTCAATTCACCACCAGCCGCAGCCGCAGCAGCAGCAGCAGCCGCAGTCAGCAACAGCGAATGTTTGCGCATATAGTACACACATGCACGCACACAAACACGACATAGCATATACGGATACATAGACACCTCTCACCCACTCTCTTAATCTCTCTCTCGCTTTGCGTGAGTCGCGCAGTCAGCAGCAGCAACATGTGCACAAACCACACGTGCTACAAAAAAAAATAAAACAGACACAGATACAGATACATAGTATCTATATATATATATATGTATGTACCTATACATATACATATGCAATGTATGTGCATGTATTTGGAATTTGCATTGAGCAGCAGCCGTCATATTCCTGTTATGGCCAGGAAGATTCCAAGTCTGGACAGCCGAGCAGCGCTGCTTGGCAATTTAAATACTGCATTTTGTTTGTTTTTGTGCTTTGATGTGATTCTTTTGTTTGTTTATTTGCTTGCCTCGAGCTCAGAGAGAGCTTGCTGCAATCATCTGGGGCTCTGCTTGTTGTTGTTGTTGTTGTTGGTTTGCTGTAAGCTTTTGAACTTTTGTCGTATATGTGTGAGTGTGTTTGTCTCTTCTGTCGCCGCCCAGCCGGGGGGTCACACACACATGCATAATCGTACATTGCCCTCCGTTTAAAAATATTTACGCTGATCTCATTGAAAGAAGTTACCTACACTCACACTTACGCTCACACAAACAGGCTTGTAACAGAAGCAGCGGCAGCAGCAGCAGCAGCAGCAGTAACAACAACAATAAGTAAAAACCACCAACAGCATAAATTTCCAAAGCCCAGCCTACGCCGCGCCACTGTCGCTGCCCGCTGTCCCGCTGCATTGTTTTGCTGTGAACGTCGTCGCTTCTAAGTGAGTGAGCACAGAAGCAGAGCTCACTCACTCAGTTTCCACTCTCACGTTGACTCTGGCACTCGCATGCTCACTCACTCGCCAGCGTGTATGTGCACTCTTTGAGTGTGTGTCGCTCTCTCTCTGTTTCTCTCTCTCCCTATTGGCTTGTGTTTTGTTATTTATAATGTTGTTTACCTTTACGTAATTATCTTTGCAACATTTTCTTAATGTTGCCTTTGACTCTCGGCTCGACTCGGCGCGCTCGTCTGGCCTGTTTTCTTTTATTTTGCTTATTATTTTACACATACTCTTTTTGTTTTCTATATATTTTTCCCACTTCTGTTGAATGTGTTGCAGCAGCAGAGGGTGGACCGGCGCTTCGCAGTCGCTGCTGCGCGTGTAGGCGTCGCTTACGCGAATATACACATATATATATATATATATATATGTATGTGTTTGAGTGAGATGCTTGGAATTTTCCAAAACAAAAAAAAAATGTCTCGACTATTTGTAACCCCCAACCCCGTTTCTGTCCCTGTAAATAGTCAACTTGTCGTTGACTCTCGTTGCCTTTTTGTTTTAAGTGGCATTTCGTTTTGCGCTTCCGCTTTTGATTTGCCTGCGGCTCTGCCGCTGCCTTCTCCTGGGGACCGTTTTTCTTCTATGCTTCTTCTCTCACGTTTTTTCTTGTGCTGTGCATTTACATATTCTCTCGTACTTCTTACTTGTTCCTCTGTCTGTCCGTCTTTACTAGCTAGGATTACACATACACTCTCTCTCTCTCCTTTTCTCTCTCACTCTCTACCTCTCGCACTCTCTCGCTCTGTTATTAATCCCGCCTCAGCCACTCAGCCACTCACCCCACCCCCACAATTTGTCATTGGGCTGCGCGCGTCGCAAAACAATAACAAAATAATAAATTGCCTTAAAAAAATAAAAGCTCAAAGAGCGCGCGTCGCGCGTCACTTAAAATTTTTGGTGATCATTTTTCTAGCGCTTTGAATGTTTTGCGTTGTTGTTATTGTTGCTCATTGCTTATGTGTAGTTGTTGATGCTGTCGCCGTTGTTGTTGTTGTTGTTGTTGTTGTTGTCGCCTAATATACAGGGAAAAGAGCGCGCGCGCGTTTCTTCTTACTCGGTTATTTTCCGCCTTTTTAAATGTGTTCCACACGCTTCTGTAGAAAATTGGAAGTGGAACTGGAACTGACATTGAAGCTGGAACATTGGAATGTGCTTGCTGGAACGCTTTTCACATGAGATTATTACTATTGGAATTTATGGGGAAGAAAGTGGAGAAGCCATACAAATAGAAATATAAATAGAAATATTAAATTATTTTCATTGGAATTCATTACTATCTATTTTTTCTTTCTCTTCTTCAGCCAATCAATCGCTCTGGAATGGCACCTGGAAGGGCGAGCTGACCTATGAATGCCGCTCGCTGCTTTTCAAGGCGCTGCATAATCTCATGGAAAGGTGACTTAACTGAAAATATTCAGTACAATACGAAATATATTTATATTTTCCGAATTCCACACAGATTCGTGGTAACCAAGGAGATTGTGCGATTCGGGAAATGGTTCGTACAACCGTGTACTTCCAGCGATCGTCTCTTTGGACGCAGGTGAGTTTCAGCTCTAGCCCTAGCTCTAGTTATTTTTACTGATTAGCCCTTTGGATGACCACGCCCACTAATGAACGCCCAGTTGCTGATAGTTTGTTCCGCTGAGTGTTTTCGCGTGCATCCCACATTAAAATTCCAAAAAGACTGGAACTCTGTGCGACCGCATTGAAGTTTATGCGGTTGCATCGTTCTTCCCGCCACATTCCAGACTTTTCCGATAGAAAGCTCTTCCAAGTTGATTCTCACAGAACTTCCTGAGATATTCCTCAACTTTCCCTCTTAAATCTGGAATGAATTCCATTTCTCACTCATTTGTACTTCATCTCTTTTCTCTTCTTTATACAGCTCGCAGCATTTGTCTTTTTCGTTCACGTTCTTTGTGCATGGAGACACTGTCTGCGCTTCGATAGATCTGCGCGAGCATCCGGCTGTGCGTCCACTTACCAAGGAGCATTTGGCGGAGGCGGCTGCTGCCTTTGCCGCTGCCAATGGACCTGCAAACGGACAAACTTCACGTGGTCAACAGGATGGAGTGAATGGTGGAATGGCGGGTAGTACAGCGCCGTTACCCGCTGTATCACCGCTGCTGGAAGCTGGAAATGGAACAGGAAGTGGAGGAGCACCAGGAGGCAATGGGGAGAAACCAGCTGCAACAGCAACGCCAAAGCAAGCGCGTAAAGTGATGCTGGCGCCATTTGGCATTGCGGCAATACTCACCGGCAACAGCTATAAGGCCAGCGATCCCATGGCCGAGAAGATCCTCGAGGACTGGGCTTCGTTTTTTCCGCTGTGCAATAAGGACAACACGGATGTGCCACCTGTCGTCGAAGTGGTTTCAGGTGAGTCTCCTTTCTCCCTATTTCTTTCTGAACTGTGGTGGAACTTTTCTTCTGGTGTGCCCCACTTTACTTTCCCAGTGAAACTGTTTACTTTCACTGAATAACTTTCTTGTTGTTGTTGTTGTTGATGCTTTCCCAGGTGGTCATAAGATGTATCATCCAACGAACTATGTACTAGTCACAGATCTGGACGACATGGAGCACATGGAATTCACTGAGCTGCACAAGGCGAATGGCGGAGTCAACAGTGGCATTCAAACCACTGCGGCTGAAACAGCTGTAATGGCTTCACTCAGCTCTCCTGTGGCAGCCGCAACGCCAGCACCGGCAAAGGAGGCTGCCAATAACAGGAAAGCAGCGATACCGATGCCGATGCAAACAGTCAGCGCATTGGAACGTTTAACGTTTCAGCCCTACCACGATCAGCGTCCCACATCGGGCTTTACATTCAATACCAATAATACTCATATACCCGCTACGGCGGCCATTGAAATGCCGGAACGTGCTTGGCAGGATTGCATTATGAATACGCTGCATGTGGATGCAGCAGCAGCGGCGGCGGCAGCGGCGGCGACATCGACAACGACGACGTCGACGTCAGCATCAGCGACAGGAACAGGAACAGGAACAGGAGCTGCATCAGCAGCAACGTCCAGCAATGAAGAGGAAGAGAGTAAGCAGACGGATTCTAAGCAGCATGTACAGCAACAAATACAACAACAGCAACAGCAGCAACAGCAACAACAGCAGCAACAACAGCAGCAGCAGCAGCAGCAACGCCAAAAGCTCTGGAACTTTGTGGATCCTATGCAAAAAGCTCCCTGCATATGCACCAAGTAAGTTCAACTCGATTCAATTTCACCTTCACTTGCTCCTCCTCCTCCTGCTCCTCTCTTTCCACTCTCTCTCTCTCTGCTCTCTATCTCTCTGTCTCTATCTCTTTCTATCTTTCTGCACTCACTGAGTTGTATTTTTTTTTTGTTTTTTTTTTGATTACTCCTGGAGTATGTGTGATTATTTTGTAGCGCGATTTGTGTTGAATTTAATCTATAGAATTTATATACCTATTTGACTACGCAGAGAATATATATACTATAAACCGCTTTGATGGCATGCCTAGATACAGAAGATTCAGTTCTATTTCTATTATATGAATATATATTTTTTTTATTAAATAAGTGTGTGTGTGTGTATGTTTATCGATATACGTTGCATGCGCTACCGTTATGTATATTATCATATAAGAAGCTTGCAGCAAGCAGAAGAAACTCGAAATCCATCACGAGCGCGCGCGCATTCGCTCCTGAAAATGTGTTGAGTTTGAGCAAGTTTAACACAAAAAAAACCCACCAAATTTCAGCGCACAATGCAGCAGCAGCAGCGGCGGCGTCGGCGTTGGCCTTAAACGTCAGCAGAGCAGCAGCAGCAGCAGCAGCCCAAGCATAAGCATTGCTGCCGGTTCGCCAGCGCTGCGTGCTGCGATCAGCGCTGTCAGCAGCAAGTCGTCGTTCCAGCTTTACCAACAGCAACAGCAACAGCAACAGCATCATCAACGGCCAGGCACACCTGCGGCACCAGCAGCAGCGGCGGTAGCGGCAGCGGCAGCGGCGCATCATTCCAGTTCCAGTACGACTTCCAGTGTGGGCTTTGTTGCCTCCACCACCAGCTGCTCCTCCTCCTACTACTCCTCTTCCTACTACTCGTCTTACGTTGCTGCTGGCGGCTTCAAGCGACAAATTGTGCCGTTTCACAAGCGTTTTCTTCCACTCAATAAACCTAACAACAACACTACTACAACAACTACAACAACAACAACTACTACTACAACAACAGACACCAATATACCAAAACAAAGGTTTGTGTCCGCTGTCTACAGCCTTGTGTGTGTGTGTGTGCGTGTGTGTGAGTATGAGTGCGTGTGCTTGTGTATGTGTGTGGAGGCGTTTAGCCAGTGCTGCCAAATGTCTTGTTTTTTTTTTTAGTTTTTACAACGCTCTTAAAATTTTTCACTCACATTCACGCACACACACACACACATACGCACGCAAACATATACAGATGCATACACAACACATCCACACTTCCTTAAGTTGTTTATATTCTGTTATGCGCTCTCGCAACAACAACAACAACAACCCAACACGCTCTGTTAACTTTACAAGGTTTTGTTTTTGTTTTGGATTTTTACTTTACTTTACTTTTTGCAATTGGATCATAAGTTTTTTTCCTTCCACACACACACACACACACACACACACACACACATATATATATATATATATATATACCCATAATATTCTCGTACTCGTACATATGCAGCCGCCCAACAAATGCAACAATAATAACCAAATCTTTTATTTATTATTTTGTATAACTAAACTTGCGGTAAATGGTGTAGCAACAGTAAATAATAATAATGATAATACATAAATACATGCATAAAAACTTAGTTCACACTTACCTTACCAGGAAAAACCCGTTACATTTGCCATTCGCACCTGCACGCTGTTAGTGCTACTATCGTTATCGGTTATTGGTGCAAGTGTGGAAAGTGCCGGGATAATTATTAATTTTGTTTTGATTACTGATACACACACACGCACACACACAGACATACACACTCACAGAAACACATACACACATGCATACTTGCAAACTTAATAAATGCTGTAAATAACTATTACAAGTATTTTTTTATATTTTGGTTGAATTTTTTCTCTTCCTCTGCTCGTTCGCTATTTCTTTAATCGCAGACATTTGGTATTGTTTTTTTTCTTTCTTTATTTGCTTGTCGTTTTTAGTTATCGATTAATCGATTGTGCATACTTATGTAAAACGTAGTTTGATTTATTACATATAGATATATATATATATATACATCATATATATATATATATATGTAACTTATATATATATTTACATACTGTATATAATAACACCCAAGCATGTTTTTGCGCGGGCAATTTAAATTGAAATATAAAACTAATAAAAAATATTTTCACGCTGCTTGCAACTCTCTCTCCACTTTCCACTCTTTTTTTTTATGTAGACATGCTAGCTGTCATGGCACGCCCCACGGAGGCGCTGGAGGTGCTTCCACGTATTCCAGGAATTCATTGGGTGATTCATCGTCGATGCCTGCAGTGGCCTCATCCTCAGTTGGGTCACCTGCAACGCCGGCGCCATCGCCGCATCCGCATCCCAATTCAGCACACTCTCAACCCACTTCTGTGCCGCCCGCTGAGCAAGTGAGTCCCAAGTGACGCCTCTAACAATCAAAGAGAAACATTTTTTAAATTACTCTATTAATTCTGCTTGTTTTTGTCCTCATCTCCAGCTCCTCAATATGAGTCCACATGCACCCACATCTGTATCGAATCTGCAGCAGCCGGCCACGCCCATTGATCATCTGCTGGACAAGAATACACCTGCTCCAACGCCAACAGATCAGCATGATAGCAAAAGTATAACCGCTTCTCCGTATGTGCATCAAACGCCCAGCGTTGAGCCACCCACCTATACAGAGCATGCCACAGGTGCGTCGCTAACAGCGCCTGGCAGTGTACCGCCGCAGCAGCAGCCAGCCACGCCTACAGCAACGGTAGTGGCGTCGGTGGCAACAGCGGTGACCCCCACGCAATGCGGCACTATCACGGTGAAGAAGCTGGAAATGCAACAACAGCCAGTTTTGGCAACAGCGCAATCAACGCTAATGACCGTAAAACAGGAACCCGGCACATTGGGTTCCAGCATAGGCAGAGGCACAGCACAGCAGCCGGCGGCTACCACCGCCATGGAGGCGGTTACAAATCTCTTTAATCTGTATAAACCGCCGCAGCTGATCCTGAAAGATGCGGATAGCTTCTATGGAGAGGAGTGGCTCAAGGAGGTCATCTACGACTTCAGTTTTCAGGAGTCCTGGTAAGTGTTTGCTCTTCAGCTTCAGCAACATTAGGTAATCTTGTGTTTATGTGTTCTTTCCCCAGGGATAATTTGCCTGTGAAGCGACCCAAGCTGAATGAAACCGCCAAGCAGCGACGTCCGCGTTATGCTAAGAACCTGTACGAAGGACACACGCACTTCAAGCCACTGATGCCTTCGCCAGGCTCTGTCTACGGCTCCTTACTGTCCATAGAGGGCAACATGGGCGGAGCAGCAGCTGGAGCGACTACAGGAGAAAGCAACGGCGGCCTTGTAGGCATTGCGGCTGGATCATATGGCAGCGCAGCAGCTAACAGCGATGAGGCGGACAATGCAATTAGCAGCAGTAACGCTAACTTCTTTCAAGGTCTGGACATTAAGACAGAACCCGACCTGCATTCACCCTGCAAGGAATCCAAATCTACAAGCACTGCTGGCAGCGGAGGTAACCTCTTCACAGCGGAAGGACTGAATCCTTCGCTTAATGATCTGGAACAGCTGTTCGAGACGAGTTCGAATGATGAATGTAGCAGTGTGCAGATTCATACGCCGCCAGATTCCAATAATCCCTCAAATGGCGGCTGCAGCGCTGTCAGCAATACCATTGACGAATTAAAGCGGAGCACAGCAGTGGCTAGTGCTGTGGTGGCTGCTGTGGTCGCAAGTTCTGGTGCGGGCAGCATACAGGCAGAGGATTTAACCAAAATGTTTCCAACGCCGCCTTCGCATGAGCAACAGCATCCAAATTCGAGTCCCTGTCAAACGGACGTTGTTATGACAGATCTCAGCGTGGATACGACCATAGTTGGACCGACGTTGGGCGTGACTGTGGGCGTAGGTGTTGTGGTTAAAGTAACCAAACAGGAATACAGCGTGGAGCTGGGCAGTCCGCTAGAGGAGCCTATTGATGACTGGAGCTTTGTTTATCGACCGCCCCAACAAGAGAAATTTGTGGGTTCCTCACGATATGCGCCATTGACGAATTTGCCCAGTCAAACGCTGCCTCCTCTGCAGCTGCCTGCGAACTGTTATTATAATCCCACGTGGAGTCATAGCCAAAAGACGCGTGCAGCCACGCTGGCAAAGGCAGCGGCAGCGCAGCAACAACAGCAGCAGCATCAAAAGCACCAGCAGTTGCAACAGCGCATTCAGCAGCATCAACAGATGCAGCAGCAACATCAGCAGCAACAACAACAGCAGCAGCAACAGCAGCAGCAACAACAGCCACAACAACATCCTCACCAGAAACATCAGCAATTGCATGAGTTACTCTCAGCGGGACCGAGAACACCCTTGACAGGCTCAACAGCGATGCCTTCGCCCTCAACGGTGCCACAACCGTTGAGTAGTGGTGGCAGCCAATTGCTACTGAATCAACTGAATTGTCCTCAGGCGCCGCCAGGCAGCTCAATGCAGCAGTTAATGCAGCGTGCGGGAATGTCACCCATACCCTCACCAGGTGGTGTGCCATTTCCCCGCAGCAGTCCCATGCATCACGCCATGCGGCAGACGCCTACACATCCGCCACCACCTTATCCTTATGAACTGGCGGCAGCGAGTCCGGCTACATCCACCTCCTCGTCGTATCTCAACAAACCGTACAATTCACAGGAACCGCCAGGACATGGATTCGGTCAAATGGGATCGGGTGGGGTAGGATCGGGTGGTTTACTGTCAGGCGATGGGTCTAAGATGGCCATGATGCAGTATACGGGCGGCGGCGGCAGTGCTAGCAGCAGCAGTAGCAATAGTAATAGCAGCTCAACTGGTTTGGGAACGGGTCTGCTGCAGGAACTGCCAGAGGTGAATTCCGTGCTGGTTAATATCTTGCTGTACGATACGGCCTTGAATGTATTCCGGGATCATAACTTTGATAGCAGCAGTGTTTGTGTGTGCAATGCGGATGCCCAAAAGATTGGGAATATACGTGGCGCTGATTCCGGAGTCTATGTGCCTCTGCCTGGCAGCAGCTTTAATCCGTTTCCAGCTCAGCGTGCGTCGTACAGCTCCTATGGAAGCGCAAGCGGTATCGGTGGCGGTGGTATGCGTATGATTAGTGCCTTTGGCGGTGGGCTGGACTCGCCGATGCCTGCCTTAACCGGAGCTGGCTCCGGTCACGGACATGGACATGGTCCAAATGGTGGTTCCAGCAGTTCATCGTGTACACCGCCTAGCAGTAATCCGCATATCACAGGCTATGTAGATGATGATCCTGTCGAGTGCACCTGTGGCTTCAGTGCTGTCGTCAACAGACGTCTCTCTCATCGCGCTGGACTCTTCTACGAAGATGAACTGGAAATCACAGGGATTGTGGATGATCCGGCTCGAAATAAACAGCCCACGTTGCTTAGCCTTATACAGAGCTTATGCCGCAAGAATGTGAGCAAAGCAGCGACGGAAACGACTAGGGAACTGGAGAAGGTAACAACGCCAACTGCAACGGGACAACAGCTGGAACAGTTGGCTCATGCTATTTTTGATCTGTTGCTGGATCAATGCTCCATTATACAAACGTCCAGTAGTTCAGTGCATCGCGCGCTGCAAACGCATCGTCGTCGCATGAGCCGACAGCGGCGTCTCTTTGGGAACAGTGGTGGTCCAGCGGCTTCTATAGCTTCCATAGCAAATGTACTAGAATTTACGGATGCTCATGATGTGGTCAGTTTAGCCCTGGAGCAGGCTCGTTTGGCCTTTGAGAATCAACGCATGGACATAAATATGCTTGAATTTGGACATAGCAATAACCATCATCATAATCCTCACCAGCAGCAACATCAGCATATGCATCATCACCAACAAATGCACCACCAGCAGCAACAGCATCATCAGCATCAGCATCAGCAACATCAGTCGCAGCATCAACAGCTGACTGCCTTCCAGGCTGCGCCTCCTTTACGTCAGAAACTGTTGGCATTGGGCAGTGCTTCACTTACAGTCCACAAATGGCCGTATCTTCCAGTGGGTTTCACTCGCAGCAACAAGGAAATTGTTCGCACCATGAATGCCATTCAGCCCATGCTACAGAATGCCTTCCATTGCAAGTCGCGAGGCGGTGCTGCTGGTTCCAAAGATGCTAGCTCCTATAATACAGTGAGTGGTCCGCTCACTTGGCGACAATTTCATCGGCTGGCCGGGCGCGCTTCTGGACAGTGTGAGCCACAGCCTATACCCTCTGTTGTGGTGGGTTATGAAAAGGACTGGATTTCCGTGGCACCACATTCCATACACTATTGGGACAAGTTTCTACTTGAACCGTATTCGTATGCGAGAGATGTGGTTTATGTGGTCGTCTGTCCGGATAATGAACATGTCGCTGCTTGTACGCGCACCTATTTCCGTGAGCTGAGCAGCACCTATGAGATGTGTAAGCTGGGCAGGCATACGCCTATACGTGGTTGGGACGGTGTGCTACAGGTGGGCGCAGTCGCTGAACGAGAAAGGGATGCAGTTACTCCGCTGGATGAATGGCTACGCACGTTGGATCATGCGCCGCTAGCGGACCAAATACGTCGTTATGCTGTGGCCTTTCTCTATCAGCTGGCGCCCTATTTGAGTCGTGTGCCGGGAGATAAGACGCTACTTAATCCTCCAGATGCTAGTAGCCATCACTCTGCCAAGGGTCAAGGTTCAACTGCGACCCAAAGTGGAAGTGGCACGGAAGCGCTCAGTGATCCCACGGCTATTATCAAATTGGAACCGGGCACAGAGCCTCCAACTTCACAGATGCAACAGAGCAATCAGGAACAGGAGAGCAAACAGGATATTAAACCTGGTGCAGCTGATACTAAGCCAGCGCTTGTCCTGGGTGATCCACTGGGCATGGGTGAAACACTGGAGGACATTAATCCCTCGGCCATAGTGCTCTACGTGGTGAATCCATTCACCTTTGCTTCGGATAGCTTTGAGCTGGAACGTTTGGCGCTGATTGCCTTGCTGCGCTGCTACGCGGAGCTGCTGAAGGCAGTGCCTGATTCTGTGCGAGCTCAAATGAACATACAAATCATCTCACTGGAGTCCATTATGGAGTTGGGACCGTGTGGCAATCGTCGTCGCTTCTCGGATGAGATCAAGTGCCTGGCATTGAATATATTCTCACAGTGCCGCAGGCATTTGGTGCATGCGCAGCCCGTGAAGAGTTTAACCGGTTTTGGAACCGCTGCCAATATGGAGGCCTTTCTTAAAACCAAGGATGAACCCAATCGACGTGCCTACAAAATGTATACGGCTCCATTTGTACTGGCTCCCATGCATGAACGAAATGACAAAACGGACTTTTCGCGTGCAGCTGGCAGTATGCATGGCCAGAATGAGACTCGATATTCGGTGATGTATTGCAATTACTGTTTAAGCGAGGACCAGGCTTGGCTTTTAGCCACCGCCACCGATGAGCGGGGTGAGCTGCTCGAGAAGATCTGCATTAATATCGACGTACCGAATCGCGCCCGAAGACGTAAAGCACCAGCGCGCTATGTCGCTTTGAGGAAACTCATGGACTTTGTCATGGGTCTCATTTCGCAGACGTCGCAAATGTGGCGTTTGGTTATTGGGCGTATTGGAAGGATCGGTCACAGTGAATTAAAATCCTGGAGCTATTTGTTGGGCAAGCAGCAGTTGCAGAAGGCATCCAAGCAGTTTAAGGATATGTGCAAGCAGTGTACCCTCATGTATCCACCAACCATTCTGAGTGCCTGTCTGGTCACGCTGGAACCTGATGCTAAGCTCCGGGTTATGCCCGATCAATTTACTCCAGATGAGCGCTTTTCACAGATCTCCATGCAAAATCCTTTATCCACGCCGCAGGATGTTACCTGTACGCATATACTGGTCTTTCCCACCAGTGCCGTCTGCGCGGTAAGTTATCGATAAAAATGATAAATTGTCGATGCAATTATAATTAATTTATCGATGACAAACTTATTTATCCTTTCGGTTTTTACAGTCCTTTACGCGCCAATTCCAAAACGAACCGCAAGTGGACGATGACTTTATCTTTGGCGAAGAAGAAGGCAACGAGGACTTTAGCGATGCGGATATCGGTGATCTCTTCTGGGACTGTGAGTATCGATTGTCAAATTACAAAGGCTCAACCATGATCATTTTTACTCATACAATCCCTAATTGCCGCCCAACAGCTCACATGGATCGAGTATCGAATCATGGCAGTCCAGGACGCATGGAGGATAATCGCAGCTGGCAAAGCGCCGGTGGCAATAATTTCAAATGCACGCCACCACAGGAGGTTGAGGAGGTAAATCTTTTCATCGAATTTATTTATAATAAAACTATAGTAATTCATTATTATTGTGGTTGTTCCTTGTAGGTCGGTTCGCTCAATCAACAGCCCATTTCGGTGGGTTATATGGTTTCCACAGCGCCGACGGGTCGAATGCCTGCATGGTTTTGGTCTGCCTGTCCACATCTCGAGGATGTTTGCCCCGTTTTCCTGAAAACCGCTCTACATTTGCATGTGCCGAATATTCAGATAGCCGATGATATACTCAACTCGACCAATGCCCATCAATCGGCCAATGATCATCCACTAGACTCTACACTGACCGCCGATGTATTACGCTTTGTGCTCGAAGGCTATAATGCACTCTCCTGGCTAGCCCTCGATTCCAATACTCACGATCGTCTCTCCTGTCTGCCCATCAATGTGCAGACTCTCATGGATCTGTACTATCTAACGGCGGCCATAGCATAGACAGCGCATAGGCAACACTAGACAGTAAACAGTAACAGTAACAGTAACAGGGCGTAACATATACGCTAACATTAACAGTAACAGTAGCAGTAACAGTAAGATTAATAGAGACGGTAACAGTCGCATGCTTCCGTTTGCTGTACTTCCAAAAGAGAAAAGTGCTATAAGTCTATCAATCGTAATTCTATACCTAAAAAAAAAAAGAAGCAAATCAAAAGGAATGAAACAAAACAAACATAAAACACCAAGCAACCAACCATCAATGCAACAACTGAAGTTAACAGTCCAAAAAAAGCAGAAATAGTCACTATTAACAGTAACAGTAACAGTAACAACGCACATATATACATATAGCGTGTAACAGAGCCTTGTAAAAAGAACAGCAGCAGCCTTACAGAGAGAGAGAAAGAGAGTGTGCGAGAGAGCAGCAAGCAGCATGCAGCATGCAGCAAGTAGCAAGCAGCAGAGAAGGAAGCAGGTGATGTAAATGAGATGATATCGATAAACGATAAAAACTGGATAGTTGAGCGATTAACGATTCGATTAATCCTTGGAGTGTAGCAACAGCATTACTATTTATTAATTGTATAGTGCAAGATTTTTTTTTTTTTTTTTTTGTGTAATATTATATAGGCTGGCGTTTGTTTTTAGTGTTTAATATTTATACATATACAACAACAAGAAAAAAAAAGAAACCACATATAGGGCATATTTATATATATTATATACATAGATCATATACAAAAAGAAAAAGAAGTACGCAAGAAAAACAAAAGAAAAGAAAAGAAACAAACATATTTAGTTACTAAGTAAACAAGTTTGTACATATTTACAACCAATTTGCCGTAAGCATTAAGAACAACAACCAACAACAACAACAACAACCAACAACAATAATTATAATAATAATAATAATAATAAATAAAAGAAAAATGAGAAAAAAGAGTAAAAGAGAAAAACCAAGTAAAAAGTATAACAGAAATGCGTAGCTTATAAACCTAATTAAATTAACTTAAATTAAATTAATAAATTGTGTAAATTTTTATTGTGCAAAGCGAGAATTAGTTTAAATTATTATAAAACAAAGCAAAAACAAAAAAAAAATACAATTAAATGTTAAAGCGAAAACTCTCACACATACTCTCAACACACACACATACACTGAAAACACAAACATACAAAGGAAACGGTAAATATATATTAATTATACAGAAAAGAGAGAGGAGAGAGGAGGGAGAGGAGAGTGAAGCAAGAGAGATATAAGTTTATATCTGAACGCAAAGCGCAGATATTGGTACGGTAGGGTGGGTTGGAGGAGGGGAGGGAGGGGAAGACGCAGTTAATTAGGGGAGTTATTCTATGGCATAAGGGGAAATCCAGTCAGTAAGTAGTTTTTGAGCGTGTTAGGGACTGTTTATATATTTAAAATTGAAAACAAAGGATTTTTTTTTGTTCGCACACACACACATACACACACAGACAGCAGCAACAAACACTCACATAGCCAATTGTTTAATAAATTGAATGAATTACTTAAAAGAGAGAAATGTGTACAAATTAACATAAAGAAAGCTTTCTACACTCAACAAAAAAAGGAACACATTGATTTTTGCACCTATCAAGGAAAAAAAGATTTTCGCTAGGCTTAAGTTTGCATATATACACAAAAAATAAAACGAAACAAAACAAAACAAAAACTATTATAAAACAATGAAATTATTTTTACCTGTGTATTTTAATTAGCATAATTTTTCAAACGAAACAGAAACAAAACAAAAAACTACATTTTACAAAGACGTTTTCTAGTAATTACACACACATACACACACCCACACCCACACACAGCTACACACACACACACATGCATAAATTTTAAGTAGTTTGGTTTTTCATTTTTAGTATTCTATTTTTTTTGTGTAATAAAAAAACAACCACAAATTATTTTTTATTGTGTATTCCTTTCGTTCGTTTTTCCTTTCCAAAGTCTTCTTCGCTCAGCGTTCCAGCGGATCAATTCATATCTCTACACTGACAAAAACAAACTGTGCATATGCTGTACATAAAAAGAAAAGCTTACAATAAATTCCGAGATGTTTTCCATATAAAAAGTAGCAGAAAAAAAAACTAACTAAACAGAAATAAATTTCCTAGCTAAGGTTTCAGTTCAACTCTCATTTTGTACACTGAAAAACAAAAACAAGAATGAAAGCAAAAACAAAATAAAGCAATAATTTTAAATATTTATTTAATACACACACACACACACGCACACTCACTCACACATACAACACATACACACACGTAAACAACACATATAAGGCAACAATGGACAACAACAAGCAACCAAAAAAAAAGCATTCATTCATAATAACAAAAGAAAATGAATTAAAACCAAAATGGAGGGAACAGTTTTTTAAAACCAACTCAATTTACCGAGTTGAAAACAATTTTCTAAGAAAACAAAAAAAAAGAAAAAAACAAAAAAAAAAAACTGCTGCTTGTTCCACTGTTCCACACAGTGGAAACAAAACGCAAATTGTGTATCATAAAAACGAAATATTAAACACAGAAGAATTAAGTGTAATTGTAAAATAGTTAAGTGAAGGCTTCACATTAACACTTTTGCGTAAATTTATAGACAAAAAGCAAAGAAAAAGAAAAACAAAAACAAAAAGCAACCATTACATAAGTGCATTAAGAAAAAAAACCATTTACTAGCCTAGCCCCTAGCCTAAAAGTATGCAATTACTAAGTTAAAACAAATTTGTTAAGGTTAGTTTTCGAGGTTAGTTTTACGGCGAAAAACAAAACAAAAACATAAGCAAAAACAAAGCAAAGGGAATAAAAGAAGGAGAGGGCACTACTGCATACAGACACTCACACACGCATATACACCACACTGACACTACACTCACACTCACACATACATAGGCCAAATTCAAATTGAAAAGAAATTTGATGAAAAATTGAGACATAAGCAAAAAGCGATAAACGATAAGCGAAAATCGATAAGAAAAACAAAGTAATGAAATTTGTTTATAAAACAAATATACATACACATATACATATATAAATACATAATTAGTTGCCGGGGGGAGGGGGACTCTAGCTACAGAATTGCATATTATTATATACAATTATAATAATTATATATACATACACGCATATATATGTATCTCGAT
Source organism: Drosophila repletoides (assembly GCA_018150835.1). NCBI lineage: Eukaryota > Metazoa > Arthropoda > Insecta > Diptera > Drosophilidae > Drosophila > Drosophila repletoides. The sequence goes on along the minus strand of JAECWQ010000031.1, from coordinate 19,830,049 downwards.
ATATATTATATGTATATATATATACATATGTATATGTATATATATGTGTATATTATTATATAGAGGGCAAAAAGAAAAAGAAAAAGAAAAACAAAACCAAAACACACACAAAATGTTGTTGTAGTAAAATTACAATTAAGTTTTGTTTTGCTACCGAAAAATGCGATGGAAACAAAAAGAGGCGACAAAAAGAAGAAGAAAGAAGAAGAAAAACAAAAAATAGCAAAAGTCTTGAGCAAAACAGAAGTCAAATTTTAAATGTGCAGCGTAAAATGCGAAAAAAAAAACAAATAAAGAAAAAACCAAAACACAAAGCAAAACCAAATAATTTTTTTTTTGCAATATCTTTATAATTATAAAAAAAAAAACAAAATACAACGGTTTTTGGCGTGCAGAAAACACATTTTTCCAATAAACATACAAAACAAAAGAAAAAAAAACATGAAAAAAACAAAAAAAAAAACAATGTAAATCTAAATCTATTTTCTTTTCATTTCAATTTAGCTTCAATTTAGTTAGGACATTCAAATAGAGACTACGATGACCCATTAGATCATAGAATTCTCTCAATTTCCGATTAAATTCACCGCCACCAGCATGTCGATTTTCACGCCAGATTTGCAAGAGTTTTTCCGAATTCTTTTGGCCGTTGACGTGTTTCAATTGAGCTGTAGAAAGGGGAATTATTAGAATTGAGGTTAGCTCAAAGAGGATTTATACATAGAAACAGCATTTCGCTCTTTGAGTGTTTTGTTCATCCTTTCTCCTGAAAGAGGGAAACGCTGTCTCTATCTATATAATCCACTTTGAGGTTTAGCGAGAATACGGAAATTCGTGGAATCAATTCAGTAGTTTGCTAAATCTACGATCGATGTCCAAGCAAGCATCTCCAATTACTATTAACGATGGCTACTCACGCACGACCACCTCCTTGACCTCCCATTCATAATCGTAGCGCTTGTAGAGGAATCCCAGAAAGTCCCCCAACTTGGATACGGTCAGTTCCCAGACAATGCAATGGTCTTGCAACTCTTCATCTTGGCGCCATAAGTCAACACGTCTGAACATGAGCTCTGTCCGCTGCTTGATGATGTTCAGCAGCTGAAGGATTTGTTGCATCACCTTATAACATTTACCGAGTCGCTTAAAAAGCCGATTCAAACGTTTTTTAGCAGCGATCCTTTTGATTGAGGCATTCGTATTATATATAATATTCTCATTTTCCAAGATTTTGGCACAAAGTTTTCCATAATTTTTCAATTCCTTGCCGCCCTTCAAAATACTCTGACTCCAGGACCTGGCGTTCGTCTTAATTCTTGATGGCATCAAGGTCATCTCCCTGATATTTTTCTTTAAATCCATTTCGGAAAATTCTAAGCTTGACTCGTGCGTAAATAGTAAAAGCAGTTGAAATCAAAAAAAAAAAATCAGTGCTGTGCAGTGTCAAAATAGTTGCCAAAATGATTATAGCTTGCGTTGCGCAACACTGTTTTTGCATTGTTCTTTTTGAACTTTCGTCAAGAATTGTGGCGTTGTGCAACACTGGTGGGTGGCGGGGCAGTGCGTAATGAGTGCGTTTTAAATTCAATTCGCGTTCAATTAAAAGGCTAAAAAAAGAAACCTAGAAATCAGCTAGAAATGCGGCTTAATTGTGCGCTTGTTAAGGCCGACTCGCTTGTACCATGGACAATTAGCTGCAGGCTAGTTCCTGCCGAGATTTCGCGGGCTGCTCCTCTTTTTTTTCTGTGCATGTGTCCGTGTGTGTCTGTGTGCGTGCGTGTGGGGTTTTTTTTTGGGGTCGTCGCGGCGGGCTGTCAGCCGCCTGCAAGTTGGGACATGAATTACGGTGCGTTGATTGCGTTTAAGGCCTGATTGCGCGCAACAACAACAGCAGCAGCAGCAACAACAATTTGCAGCAACTGCGACAACAAGAAGGGACAACAGCAACATGTTGCAAGCTTAGCACAAATTGCTGTTCTTTTGAAGAAGCGCGCGCGGCCTGCTTCAAACCTGTTTCTTTTTTTTTTTTGCTGGTTCTTTGCTGCTGCTGCCACTGCCGCTGCCGCTGCATTAATTATCAACAAATCATTTTTGTAGCACTGAAGGGCGCATTTATCAGCGATTATGCATGCTGCAACATGTTGCCAGCGCAGCAGGGGGAGGAGACGCAGGCGAAGCAGGCGCAACAAGTGTCGCACAACATGTGTTCGTATGGCAGCTACACAGCTCCTCCGGATGCGAAGCCAGCGCCGCCAGTGTCCGAAGCTTTTTCGGTTCTTGACGTGCCGCCAGCCGAATTAGTCAGTGAAAAAGGCTCTACAAAGGCTGAAGCTGACCCAAAAACACATTGCAAGGACACAGAGGAGGAGCAGGACGAGACTGGCGTCGCCAACATGACATGACATGTTGTTGATAAGAAACAACAGCAAGCCAAATAGAGTTCAGACGACGATCTAAATACCCTTTTCGGAGTAGCTATTCAATCATATTTAATATAAGACTGCTAACTGGTTGGAGCCTGCATCACGCTGACCCGTTTCGGAAAATATGGAATCTCTGGACGACATGTACGTATACTTAATTGCCCATTGCAAGGGTATTAAAAGGGCGCACTGAAAAAGCAGCTTCAGCATTGCAATTAAGATATTTTTATGTAAATTAATGAAAACAGCAAGAAGCAGCCAGCCACAGCCAGACGAAGATTGCACATGGAGAAGGAGAAGGAGCTGCAGGAGGAGGAGGAGGGGAAAGAATTGGAGATGCCAAAGAGGAAGGGAGGCGAAGGAGTAGGAGTAGGATTCTGGGAGCATGCGTGCAACTTACAAATAAGTACAAGCCGCAGCCACGACTCGCCAAGTCCAATTGCGTCGAAACCGTGAGCATTTTTAATTGGAAAGCACAAAAAATGCACAAAAAAGGGCAAAAAAAAAAAGAAAAAAGGAGAAGCAGACAAAACCAAAAACAAAAACAAGAAGAAAAAAAAACAGAGTGACGCACCGAAAATTTATTGTCTCATGCTGCCACAGAGCGGCGGCGGCGCAACCGATCGATGCAAGCAAACGAGAGCTGCATGTCGAATGGCCAGAGTAAACATCCAGCTACAGCTATAAAAAAGGAGAAAAAAATAAATATAAAATGCCGCAGGCTGTGGCAGAAGGAAGTCGCAGGAAGGCAGAGGAAGAGGCAGAGACTGTGGCAGAGGCAGAGGCTCCTTTGGCCGTTCCATGGGCCGTTACTTAGGCATTTATGTCTGGCACTTGACACATTTTGTTATGGCATTTTTGCTACCGCGCTGCTCTCTGACTTTGTTGACCCAATCAAAATTCCTCGATCTTGCACTTGAATGCGTTTAATTTGTAAGCGAACTTCGAGCACCGAGCAGCCAGCAGCCAGCAGCGAACAGCGAGGAACCACCACCATATGGAGAAGCAACGTTCCTTCCTTTCCTTCTTCTTAGTATCTGCTGTATCTCAATACTCGTCGTATATTGTACTAGCCCAAGATCCCCAAGTATACCCCGCAATTATGTAGATTGTATTGTGGCTAGAAGGCGCTGATTAAGCAATCCCAGCAAGGGATTTAATGTGGAGCAGCTCGAATATTGCATCTTCAAAAGTAATCCAAAGACACATTTATATTTGGATTATAAGCATGAGTGGATTATATATGTATATATCAATGCAAGCTGATAAAAACTGAAATATTCTGAATTAAATATATTATATTAATCCAAGACTCTCAGACAACCAAGGAATTCAATGGATGGAGACCCCTTAAAGGATCAATAAATGAAGTTATAGAAGAGGAGTGCAAGCTGGTAAGGAACTCCATCCAAATTTACACATTTCCGATAAATCAAAAATAAAACTAGTGAAATTTTTCAGTGACCTGCAACCCCTTTTAGCATGGGGTTAAAAGAGAACCCAGCCCCACAACTGATGAGAAAATATTCGACAAAACTGAGATTTAAAATAATACAGCGATTTTAAATATATTATATAATGAATCCAGCATTGAAAGGAAGCTGATGGATCAACCCAAAGCGGTACAGGGTAAGTGAAAACTATTTTTCAATTTTCTATTATTTATCTCAGACAGAATATTCCCCTCTCATTTTTATTATTGGTTGAAATCTAAAATTTTTATTTTTTCAATATTTATTTGTCGGAACTGAACCCATTTGTGAGCGGGATGCAATGTTCCATTCATTTCTTGTGGTACATTTGAGATACTGATTAATATCTTTAGAAACTGTTACTTAGTTGGTGTCTCTAAGTTCCTCCAATTCCAATTCCAATTCCAGGTTATTTTTTCCATTTGTTGCTTGATTATTGATTCCTTTTGGGGCCCAAAAGCCCTAGCTATTTGCCTACTTATCTCTGTGCCGACTTCCTTTTGGTCTGTGCCCACTTAATGGGGGCTCAGATGCTAAAGGAAACTAGGCGTTTGTTCAGGGGTGTTCAGGCCAGGTCCAGCTCCAGCTCCAGCTGCAGCTCCAGTTCCAGTTCTAGTACCAGTTTCTAGCTACAATTTCAGCTCTAGATTGTTGCCAGTAGCGTTTCGAGATTGCTGTGGAAGTCAGGCGGAGGGGCAGGCGGGCAAGTTGATTTATTCTAATCTGTATAAGCATTGCTATAATAAAGCAAAAGAGAACCCACCGAGTGGACAATGCCTGGCCAAAGCCAGCAGCGGCTTTTGGCCAAGAACTGGACAGGCTGGAGACTTGCGACTTGCGACGGAGACGGAGAAAGAGACTGAGACCAAATTGCAGATCAGCCAGTTGATCATTCTGTGTGTAGTGTGTAGTGTGTGTACTGTGTGTGTATTGTGTGTGTATTGTGTGTGTGTAAGGCAGTCGCTTTAGGCATTGGTCAATGCACATAATTGGATATAAGCCCCCAAAGCAAACGCAGCCGCAGCCGCAGCTGCTGCTGAGTCATTAGAATCCTCAAGCAAAGTTGGAGCTGCAAAGGGGCAGGAACGGGGGAATTAATCCTTTCACTGTGACTAATGCACTGCTCCCCAAATGAAGATGCATGCGACGCAGTAAAAATCATTTCCAACGCTATCAGCATGCAAAATGTCGCCAAATCCTTCGCCTTATCAACGGAAAGTGTTTTCGGGCGACGGGCGACAAGGCGACAAGGCGACAAGGCGACAATGATACTCCCTAAGGCCAAGCCAGAAGACAAAGGCAGTCAAGTAGCCTGGCTAACTGGCAGACCGGCTTTAGGCTTATACACTTTTTCATGTAGTTTGACGTTGCTTCCACGTCCGATGATCAACAAAATCGATAACTCACGAGCCAATTGGAATTATTGAACAGAGATTTGGCTGTGAGCTTTAATTGGGAATATATTCGATCGCTTATCGATATATCTATCGATTTAAATTTAAATTATTATAAACGTTTGAATTGGCGGTAAGTTTGAACTCGATAGTTTTTACGCGCCAGTATTTTGCTCGATTTGAATAGGGTATCTGAGGGTCGGAGCTCTAAGAATACTTCTCTTTGCTAGCCTTCTCTGTGGATTTCATTCAAATTTCAACATGTTGGCAACACGCAAAGCTATTGGCTAAAGTGGTAGATGGCGGAGTAGGGCGCGGTGTGGTGTGGGGCGGGGCGGGGCGGGGCTGTTGGAGTAGGCGTTGGAGAAATCACGTAATGCGCCTTGCAAACATTGTTAAAACACTTGCGGCACAGGAACAGAGCTGAACGGAGCAGGAAGAGAGGGAGAGGAGAGAGAAGACACACTGGAGGCGCATTTATTTGGTTGCACTGGAGGAAACGTTCTCTTGATTTTATTTTTAGTGCGAAATTTGCATTTTCAATTCCAAAGGGGAATGGGAGGAGAGGAAGGACGAAAGAAAGGAAGGTGATGCGTTTATTTAAATTTATTTTCCTAGAATGCCACAAGTCGCCACATCGATGCGCAATTTGTTTTCTTGCAACATAGGCAACTTGCAACTTGCTGCTTGCAGCTTGCAACATGCAGTAGCCTCTGCGTCGGAAAAAAGCTGCAACTGCGCGTATGAAAATTAATTGCTGCCACTCGTGACAACGCCAAGAGAGCTGCTGCACTGTCTGCCTACCAGCCTGCCAGTCTGCGAGCCAGCCAGCCAGCCAGCCTGGTTGCCTTATGTTGCAACAGAGTTTCAGAGTGGGCGGCATATCGTTTAGATTTATGGCCTTCTCTCTCTCCTGTCCGAACGGGAAGAGTGTCGCGTGATAAGTCTATAAAATGTACGTTACATTTGTACGTGCAAATGACAGTGGGACGATTTGCATATCTGCCAACGCGTAGGACTTTCAATATGTGTTGTCCCCTGTCCCTTGCCCCCTGCCCCTGTCCCCCGTCCCCTGTCCCCTGTCCCTGCATTCTGCATGCAACACAGCATGAATGCTGTGTGGTGAAAGGTAGCCTGCAACTGTGTTAATTGTATATCATATGAGGCAATTGCTGGCTCTCCGTCGTCTCCGTCGTCCGGTGAAAGGAGTACGAGTATTCCCATTAAATGGATTGACAATTCGGCAGGGCAAAGATCGGAAAAATTGAAGAAACGCTTGATAAGAATGGAGGACAGCTGTCTCAACCGGTAGCCACTAGGGATGTAATACAAGCGCGATACTTTTCTGATATTAATCGTTACCACGATAGTACTTTCGAAAGAACTAATAGCATAGATAATATACAAACTCACTCGATAACAATCGTATGAGCAAATGAACCATACGATAGTTTTAAATCGATACTATCGATTGTAGCAACGATACACTGACATAAATATGTCATGTGTGCAATACAAACAGCTTCTTAAGAGCTGAAGAATCTCTCGATATTATCGATAGTACCGGCGATAGTTTAATACCTCCTCTGTGGAGTATAGCTTTAACTGTTGCTAGTCAGTTCAATCAATGCTTCCCTATTCCCCCGCCCCTGCAAATCGCGCTTTGTTCAATCAACTTTTGCTTGATTTACAATTCCAAGCTGATGACATTTCACCATTTCACCAGCTCTCCGACTCCCAACTCCAGCTCCAGCTCCAGCTCCAGCTTCAACTCCAGCGCCTGTTCCAGTTCCATTTCCTAGTCCAACAGTCTGTCAGATGTTCAATGAGCAACTGGATTGGGATTGGGGGGCAGGGCCTGGCTCCTTGTGACACATTGCTCCATTAATTTGATGGATTGTAAAGTTTTCTGCTTCAACAACTTTGTGCCCAAAAAAAAAGGGAGGAAGAAGAAGGCCAGAAAAAATGGAGGAAAAAAGGGAAAATTAAAGCGCAGGAGGCAGGGGAGAAGGTTGTAAATTTATGCCTGCCCAAAGTAGACGCTTCACTGAATTTTGTATGTTAAATTGCCACACAGCAACAAACGAAGGAGGCAACCAGCAAAGCGATAAAGATGCTCCTGATGATGCCTCGGCTGCCTCGGATGCCTCTGATGATGATGGAACCATTACAGGACCAAAGACCCAAAAGAAGATCGTTGAAAGCAGTTCATTTGCATTGTGGACACGGCCACTCAAATTGTGCGATGCCTCATTGCAGATGCTTTAAATGAAATTGGGCCACGCATATAGCACCAGGGCTGTCAACAATGTGGGCAGGGAGCTATTTCTCTTAATATCATCTCTAGGGTTGGCTGCCTGTTGAGTAGTGTAACAGTTCCATGGGGAACTAGTTCCCAGTAATCTGCACTTTAAGCTCAACTCTCAGGAATTTATTGTATCTGTTTCGAGTGGAGCCAAGAGGAGGGTAAGGAGAGTGGGTGAGTGTCTAGGATTGTCAACTGTTCCATTAGGCGCTACTTCAAACAGCTTCATCAGGAACTACTTTCACTCTGCAGGAGTTTATTGTATCTATTCCATCTAATAGGAGAGTAAGAAGAGTATATGTGAATCTAGACTTGTCAGAGTTATACTCTTCCAAACATTCTCTAGGCAAAGTAAAGTCGTTTGTTTGTTATTCCCAAAATTTTTTGGTCGAAATCTGTTGATTTATCGTTTACTCACTCTCTCCTTCTTCTCTATTTGGTAATACGCTATTTTATTTCTTAGTCTAACTAGCTTTCACTCTCTTCATGGGTTTCCCCCTTTAACTATTCTATTCATTCGATCGCCCTTTATTATCGCTTCTGCTTTGTATTTCTTTTCTATTCTCGTACTATCAACTTTCTCACATTTGTACTCTATTTGCTCTCTTTAATAATGTGGCTCTCCACTCGCTGTCTCTCTCCTCTCATTCTCTGTTTCGCTGTCTCTTTGTCTCTGGGTTTTCTGTTATTTTGGCGATTTACTAGCGATTTACAAGCGATTATGGGCAATTCTTTGTTATGCCAACTAAATATGACAGGCGCTCAAGCTCCAAGCTCAAGCTGTGTCCACATATGGCTCGACTCCAGCTCCAGCTCCAGCTCCAGGTCCAACTCCGGCTGTGGCTCTGTGTGTCTGGCTTCTGCTCCTACTCCAGTTGTACTCCTTCATACTCCTGGTGCTCCGGCTTCCTTCTTCTGGTGCTTCTCTGGCGATTGACGTGCGCTGATAGGCGAATTTTGCATAAAAGCAACGCAAAAGGCGTCGCGTCGGCGGAAATGCGTTTTGAATCCTTGTGCCGGGTCTCTGGACTGCCTTGCTCTGGCCTGTGGCAGTGCTTGTGTTTGTGTATCTGTGTGTCTGGCTGTGCCCTGCCACTGCCACATGGGGCAGAGAGTCGAGTTGCTTACCCATTTTGGCTGGGCGCATTGTCTGCGTTGCGGCTTTGTTTAATTGCGAGCTGCAGTTGTGTGTGGCAGTCGCTGAGTTTGTTCGCTGGTTTGTTGCATGCTTCCTTTCCGCAGCAGCGCCTCGGCTCGTTTTTTGTCCCTGGAGGCATATGCAACATACGACCATACGAACATACGAGTTGCAATTGAAATTGAGAATCGGAGCACGCTTCGCTCGCTGCTTGCCAGCCAGCCAGCCAGCCAGCCTGCCACAAATTCCTATGCCTATGTCCAGGCTGCACCACATGCCCCATATTCCTGCCACCCCTTTCGCGCTCTACCTGCTATTCCACCTTTCCTCCCCACTATTCCCTACCTATCCAGCAGTTCCTGTTGCCTGGGCACGCACAATGCGCGCATAATAATGAGGCAGGAGTTTTGAGGCATGCAACAAACCCGTTTGAGCCTCCCTTTCTCCTGCTCCCTCGCTGCTGCTGCTGCTGCTGCTGTGGGTTGCATTTTGTCATCTACGTGATAAATGCGATTTATGTTTGCCTCTGCCAATACCCAATGGAACGGCATTAGAATGCCATTTGTCCACTGGAGGCTTTCGGAAGTTTTTCGGACGGTTTTGCGGGATGTTTGAGCGCTTTGACCACGCCCGCGCCTCAAGTTTGGCCAAGTTTTGGCTTAACCACAATTTAAGCTGCTCCACCCGCTCGCCCGCTGAACCCCTTTTTATCAGCCTGGTTAGCTGCTAACTGTTTACCACAACAAAGGCTGTTGCAACGTGGCTCAGACGGACGGCTCAGCGGCTCAGCGGCTGAGCGGCTCAGCTGGCCGCAAAGCCAATAGCCCCACGTCAAGAAGTTGTTTTTAAATCGCGCACGAGTGAGCATAAAGATGCCTCCCCCTTTTCTCTTCTCTACCCTGCCCTTTCGTGCTCCTCGTGCCTCTGCCCCTGCCTCTGCCCCTGCCACTGCCACTGCCACCCATCTGTTATGGTTAGCTGCATATGCAACCGCGCCCGTTGCGACCATGTCAACGTTTTTTGCTAGCCTCCGGGTGCAACTGCAACTTGGGGTCTTTCCCTCATTTAAAGCATCGAAACTAGAAATGGGCGCGTGTCGCTCAATCCAAAGTTGAAGCGGCTAGAAAGAGCATCCAGCAGTTAAATAGTATAATTTATTTGTTGTATTTTATTAATCTTTATTTATTCCTATTCTGTTTCAAACCTTTCAACGACTTTCGCATCGTGTCACGACACGCGCTCAGCTCTAGCCGCAAACTGGCCGAACTTTCGTGCAATGCATTTCTATTGTTCTTAGCCAGAAGAGAGAGCGCACTACAAACGAGCCACAAAAACAAAGCCAAGTCAAATACCTCTGCCCTCTCCGCGCTCTCTCTCTCTCTCTCTCTCTCTTTCCCCCCTACTCAACTTCATCGTCCTCTGCCCATGCAACTCCCTTACTCCTGTGGGGCACTCCTTGAAAACCGTCGTCGTCTCCGTCGCCGTCGCCGTCGTTGTTGCTGCCACAAAATGAGCGCTTTATACCTACTTAGATCGCTATAAATTTAGCTTAAGGCAAGAAAAGTGTTGCCGTTGTTGTTGCCCCTGTTGTTGTTGTTGTTGTTGCAGCAGCAGCAGCAGCAGCTGTCTGGACCATTGATGCACAGTGGGGTAATTTAACTAATTTATGGCCAAACAATAGAACCCAACGCGCGACCTTAGAAAAGACAAAATTATTTATTAATTAAATAAATAAATGCTTTGATTAGCAGTTCACAATTCAAATGAGAAATTGGCCTTTTTTTCAACCTTTTTTTTGGAAAAAAGGATATTTAATTTCACTCCAAGAGTCCTGTTTTTTGGAGGAGTTTCTTGGCTTTACTGTAGGCAAAATGGAATTTATTTTTTGGGTAAATTAATGTTATGTGCCAGGTATTTAGTGGAGCTTGCAACAGAGTGTGGCATTAACTTGTGGTTAGAGGTTTGGGCTGTTGCCCATTGCCGCTAGTTGCCGCCAGTTGCCGGAGTTGTCGGAGTTGCCGGGTTGCCGGTTTGCCGGTTTGCCGTTAGTGGAGCTTAGAGACGCCGCGCGTTGCCGCAAGTCTGCATGATTTATGCGATTATTCTTTTGCGCAGCGCCCAACTTTATTGTTTTATGTTTTTGTGGCCAGCGTCGAAGTGACAGTGCAACGTGTGGCATGGTCGCTTGGTGGCAGGGTGGCTTGGTGGCAAGGTGAGAAGGTGGCAGCGACTGTCTGTAGGTTTTGAGACGGCCGTTTTGGAGGCAACTGCACTCATATCTCGTTGAAATAGCCGCTGGCTTTGATTGCAACCAGCAACGAGCAGCGAGCAACGAGCAACGTGCAACTTGCAACTTGCAACTCAGCAGCTGTTTTGGCGCTGCACATGAGGAGTGTTAGCAGTGCGAGTGGTGTGCCTGTGTTCTCCGAGTGTGTTTGTGTTCAATTATTGAACATGCCACATAATGTTGCAGCTGTGGCAGGCATGCGCCGGGTTAATGTCTTGTTGGTTATTGCTACGTCTCTCTGCCTGCAGACCATTTGTAATTTGGCACTAACGGATCTCTTGAACCCATAAATTCGAATGTGGCAAGCAAAGAGGGAGAGCGGGCGGGCGAGCGGGCGACCGAGCGGGTATATGCCACATTATGAACAAGTTCATTAAGGCTTGCACTTATAATAACTGTCCCATAAAATCTATGATTTGCTGTGCAGCTCCAGTTCCAGCTCCAGCTCCAATTAGGCCTAAAACTCGTGCAACATGCGGCAGCATGCAAAATTGCTTGCAACGCAATGCGATTTATATATTTTTCCTTTAACCATAAAAGTCGCATATGAATTACGCCTCAGTTTATCTAAAACCAATTATACAATCTCTTTTAGCCCCAGATCCGGCTGCCTGGCTGCCTGGCTGACTGCTACCAAGCCAAGTCAAGCCAAGCCAAGTCGAGCCGAGCCAAGTTCAGTTCTATTTTTGGTAAGTTGTCTAACAAGCAACTTGTCTAACTACAACTACTGCAGCTGCTTTTTAGCTGCTTTTGGGCGTGTTCCAAGCCAGGCTAAAACCATAACTACTCTACTCTCGCACTTATAACCAATAACTGGCCAAGATCGCAGCTAACTCATGAGTCAGAGACAGAGACAGAGCCAACGCCTTCGCCTTTGCCTCCCTCTCCGTCTCCGTCTTCGCCTTCGCCTGTGCAGCTGCAGCTTGTGTTGTTGATTGAAATGAACTAGTTGCGAATTTGAAAGCAATTGTGGGGCAACTTTTGTACTTCACCTCAGCACACCTCACTCCACTGCAGCACCGCACCACCTCACCACCACACCACCTCAGCACACTCACCACACACAAATTTCAATTGCAACTGGCTTAAAATTGCTTTATTTTTGTTAACAACAAGCTGCAAAATTGTACATTAAATCTCGACACGAATTTCTATTGATACGATTTACATTTTATGCTCTTAAAAAGGCTAAAAAGCTGCCCAAAACTCCTTCCTAAGCACTCAAAATTGTTCAATGAAGGATTCCAGAAAGATGCCTTAATAAACTTGAAGGATATCAGGGAGTGTTGGGCGAGGGTATTTTCACTACTATTTTATTGATCACATTGTTTTCTCCAGCTTCATTTAATGTGACACAGTCGGAGCAGCAAATCGAACATAGGGTGTAAGAAGCTACCCAAAATTCCATCCCAAACATTCAAAATTTTTGCAATTTTTTCAACGAAAGAACTGTAGAAAGATTCTTTTATTAACCTGAAGGTTATCAGGGAGGAAGTGTTGGGCCAGAGTAATTGGCACGATATTTACTACTATTTTATTGATCACATTGTTTTCTCTGGCTTAATTAAATGTGGCACAGTCGGAGCAGCAAATCGAACAGAGGCTTATTAAAATAATAACATTTATTGGCAGAACCGGCTGGGCCAGATCTATAGAGTGGAGTACTCTCGATAGTCTCGATAGTCTCAATAGTTCCAGTTTCTAGTTTGTAGTTTGTAGTTGCACTTAAATTTGCATTTTTATATTGAAATGCAGCTGCAGCTGCAATCAGAGCTTAGAGCCTGCTGTCTGTCAGATAGGTTAGCTGGGGAAACTAGAAAACTGTCCGTCTGTCTGTCTGTCTCTCTGTCTCTCTGTCTGTTTGTCTGTTTGTCGTCATCATAAATCGATAAAGGAAACGTTGCTGAGCGTGCCAAAAGTTGCCAATTAAAAGTGGCAGCACAATTTGCCTGCTTGCCACTTGTTGCACGAACGAGCCAGTCACCAGTCGCCGTTGCCGCTGCCGTTGCCGTTGCATTCGTAATGAGCTCTCCTCTGTGAGTAGTCCGGGAATGCCAGAGCGATAAGTACTACTCGTAGCCGAGTTCGAACTTGCCGCAACTGCCATGCAAATTGTTGCAACTGTCCGCTGTCAATTGATAAGAGCCGCAGGCGTTGAGTCTTTTGCCACCAGCGTTGCATGCCACCCGACTCTCTGAGACTGCAGAGGCTGGCTGGGGCAGGGGCTGGCTGAGGCTGGCTGCCTCTGGGTGTGGCAATGTCAATTCCCTAGAGATCTGCTGTGCCACAGAAACCTAAAAAGAAGTAAAAGTGTTCTGGTCAAAAGGGCACGACTAGAGTATACCCTGTAAATTAGAACAATTCGCTAAGATTTTCATTTAATTTATTTAAAAAAGAAACGGAAATTGACTCGCCTTTTCTTATGAACAAACTTTGCCTGTTACAAGCTGTTTGCACTTGCCTAATATGACCGCTTTGATACCCTATCAAGGGGTATAGCTTATAATAAATTGGTATTACATTTTGGATTGGTTTTTCTACATTTTTCCCGTTTTTTAGGCCGCTTTCCACGCTCACTTTTCATCGACTTCGGTAGCTTCATTTAATGTATGTAAATTTCAAAGAAAAACGAGAGAAAAAAAAGAGACAACAATTAAGCAAAAGAGCGGACAGACGTTCACCTCAGGGAGGAGCGGGGGCAGGGGCAGGGAGAGGGGGAAGGGGAAGGGGCTTGGACCAAGCCAATCAACTGGGCAAAAGAATTTTCTAATTTGCATTTCCAAGGCATTAGCTGAATGCGCGCTCGTTTCGGCTGTTCAACTTACTTTGCATAGATTTTCAGACTAAACAAATTGTTTTTCTTGTTTTTGTTGCTTTGTTGCCTTGTTGCTTTTGTTGCTTTTGTTGGTGCATTGTTTAAGCATAAACATGCATCTACCGTTAAAAGCGACAGGGGAAAAGCTCTAAAACTAAGCAAGTAACCCATCGAATACCCTTCCCTAAGCGACACAACTCAACTGACCAACTTTCCATTGAAACACCCCCCCAAAACTTTGTGTACTCAATTAAGGCCGAATAAGCTGTACTCTTCAACTGGGCCACGACTCGGAGCCAACTTTGTATGGATTTGTATGCTCCAAGCTCAGCTTTTGGCCAAAAAGTAGAACTCAAGAGTGCTGCCTCTGCCTCTTTAAACTGAACAACTGTGGACTTCTTTCCTTCAAGCTCTCATTAATCCCTTAAGTAAGTCTTCACTATGGTGGGAGAGAGAGAGGGAGAGGGAGCGAAAGGAGCATACATCTTGAGATACATTTTATTTTAGATACTGACAGAGTTGTATCTTTATACTAACAGCTGAGTCTTTCTAAAATTATTCACTTGTATGAATCTTCCTCTGTTTGTTTGGTGTCATCTAAGCTCTACTTCTTAGATCCTTTTCAAAAAGAGCTTTGGATTGTCCACCTGAGACGATCCAGGTGGCTAAAGTTATGTGCTCAGACCGAGGCAGGGTATAGAAAGTTGGCAGTTTGCTGAAAATTAATTAGTCCCAATATGTTGCAGCTGCTGCACAGATTCTATGCTCATATTGTGTTTAGCTTTTTTATCTGTATCCTTCGGATGGTACAGAGAAGCGAGAGAGAGAGAGAGAGAGAGGGAGAGAGGGGGAAAAAACTGCATCTTTGCGCTAACAATTCTCATGTAAATGCCAAAAGTTTGGGGCATTGTTCAAAGATGGCTCAAAACGGTAAACATGTTGTTGTCAACATGTTGTAACATGGCTAACATTTTTGTTGCTGTTGTTGTTGTTGTCGCTGTTGGTTTTGTGGCGCTTTCTAATCGCATTGCCGAGCAAACCGACCACCGATAAGGTAGAGTAATAAAAACCCCATCAGCTGTCAGCTTTTTCGAATAGCTTGCAATGAGCTTTTGGCGTAATTTTTCTCTCCATTTCTTGGAGTTGGAAATACAGGTGAAAAACTAACTGGACAGGTGAACAGACTGAACTGACTGACTGGACAACTGCTGCTGCCGCTGCTGCACTTGTTAGCTGGCAAAGCCAACAATCCATTGATTCAACTAACCACCTAGTAAAACTTATACAGATGTCAATTATTTTTACCTGCAATTTTGGCTTGCAAGTTGCTAGCAAACAGCTCCAAATCGCAAAATTGCCTGAGCAGAGCTCGTTATGCTGGGTTTTCCACATGGCTAACACAATTCCGCTTCCAATTCCAGCGTCAGCTACGTGCTCTGACTTTGGCTTTAACTCTGTCTGTGGCTCTGGCTCTTTGAAAAGTCATTCCTCAGCTGCTGCTGCTGCTGCTGCTGCTGTGGCTGCTACTTTTGGCTCTTTGAAAAGTCATCCATTCGACTCGAGTCTTCATCCAATTGTTGGCTCGAAAATTGCTTTAAGCTTTGGTCCATAAAAACATGGACAGGGACATGGCACTACGGGTGGATGGGCAGAGGAGTGGGAGCCTGAGACCAGATCTCTTTGCTGAATCAATAATTGAATGATTGCATGGCACTGCCAAATGATTTGCACGTCATTTTCTCTCTCAGCTGCTTGTTAAAGAAGGATCAATTGATCCATTGATCAATTGATTACTGGGCCACATCTGTGCGAAGGTGTCAAAACTATTTGCCCATTTTCTTTGCTCTTGCTCCAGCTCTCATTAAAACTGGAGGGTAATTTCCTTTGCAGTCACAGCGTAATGCACAGATATCTATATATAGATTCCTATTCCGTTCGATATATATCCAACTCTTATATAGTCCCCCATTAATCTGTACTTTCTTTGCCTTGTCTTAGTCAAGAGGTAGGTCAAAGGGAATATCTATTATATTATTCTTATTATTAAAACTGGAGGCCAGGGTATTAAATCTTCGTCAGAATACAGCGGCTTGGGATTTGAAATTTGGCTAGCAAAATTGCGAAAATGTTTGAACAAATGGCCGAAATGCCTGTCAAGTTCATTAAATTATTTCAAATGTTATGTCTGTGTCAAGCCATGTGACTTATTACAGACGCAGTCCGGACGGAGCCTAAACAACTGACGAATGTAATGGCCATGGCCAGAAGAGACTACGTCGACTGCGACAGCGACAGCGACAGCGACGTCGATGTCTGTGTCGTTGTGAATGTTTGACAAGAAATTTATTTAAAAGACAACTAGAAACAAATAAATTTGAAGAGTAGGAATACGAATACGAATACGAATACGAATACGAATCCGAATAGGAATAGGAATCGTCGTAGTCGTATTGTAACCACAGCATGTCGCACAGTTGGATAGATGGATGGAGAATGACAGGCCTATGGATAGATGGGAGCATGCGATAGGAATGCAGACCCCGTCTCCGCCTCCGTCTCCTCCCCTCCCCTCCCCTCCAGCCTCCTTCATCTCTTTTTTGCCCCACTGTGTGTAGGAGTCTTGACTTGCTTTGAAATTCATTCATCAATGTAATCGATCACGTGGAGGAGCTCAGCTCTGCCATGCTCTGCTCTGCTCTGTGGGGTATGTAAATGGTCTGGTTCACAATGCAACATAAAATTTAATCAATTTATTGGCAACGAGGCATTGTCTTTGGGCCATTTATTTGGCTTATCCTCGGCGCAGCCATCTACACTTTCTCTTCAGCTGAGTTGCTCAAAATAAAGCATAAATAAGTCGCAGGTTTTTTTTTTTTGGTTTTTTGGCTCTGAGCCAGTCGAAGGAGTCGATGGAGACGAGGCCCACGTCTGAATTGATTTAACTGTCATTACATTAAAACCGTACGCAAATAAACTTGAATAGCTCTATACAGAAAACCTGAACAAATCACGATATATACGCTATATACGATATATAAAAGATGGTCAAAGCAAAATCCTCAGATAAGGAAACTACCACGCTAATAACCCAAAGGGAAATGTTGGCCAGAGAGCAGAAATGTCTACAAATTCTGCAGGAAGTTGGCATTTGCTGTGGCTTTGTCAAAGGTAAGCTTCTGGTCATAGCCATCATATCAATAATGGTGACATAAAAGTTCTTCGGATGCACAGAGGCCACGTCGGAATTCGATCGTTTGGCGGCGGAGCAGGCACGTCAGGATCACTGGGAGCATCACTTACGATGTGACGGCCTGCCACGCCCCTATTTGCCGCCAGAGATGCGCACTTTCCTGGAGAAGAAGCGGCACTATCAACAGTTCGATTACAATAATAGCGTGGACTGGACCATCTCAGTGGATGATCGTTCATTACTGACCCAGGACATCGATCGCACGGATAAAACGCGTAAGACTATGAGGGCACTCCTCGATGATCATATTGGAGAACGTTTCCAACAGGACGTCTATATGTATTTGGCCACATTAGTAAAGATCGATTGTATGCTGGATAAAAGTGCCGAAATGGTACGAGTGGACTTCAATCGCCAGTTGGAAATCATGGAGGTGCGTCCTCCTGCTGTCCCTGACCCTTCTTGTTATCCCTGCATTTCCCTATTCTAAGCATAACTTTGTTTCAGACGCGAAAAGAGATCGAGAATGAGATCGATGCTAGTTTTGATCGGTTAACCTATCGAATAATACGCATGGATGGCGTCTATATGAAGTAAGTGGGTTTTTCGATAGGATTCACTTTATCTTTCTACTGATCCAACATCAACAGCTCGGAAGATGGCATGGTGGCCACTTGGGGCCATAAGTGTGAGAGATATTCCATGGATATTTGGGGGCTGCGGAAAGTACCTATCCGCTTCCATGAAATGCTGTAAGTCATCTGTTCCGTCATCATCTTTCTCCTAGTCTATAATACTTGGCCAATTCGTAGAGCTCCTCTAATGGTGGCCGAACTAGAGAGGGTAGAAGTGACTGTTCAGATGCCACTTAGCGTGCTTCACGATAGCCTCACACTGCGTTGCATCCACACAATGTTTGACAACTACTCGCAGTATGCCAAGAGTTTTGATGCGGTCATACCAGAAGGCTCAAATACAGATGTTAATGCCGGGATACTGGATATTGAGACCTGCTTAACCAACGAGTGGCTTATGCAGCTGGAAATTCAGGAAGAGATGCTGGACAGTATGCTGGAAAAGCGCGAGATATATGAAGATACAATGCGGAGCATAACTGAAAAGATTGAGAGGGCAGCTAAGGAGAAGAAGTCAAGCGACGGTAAGCAAGCTAAGGCTCCTGTCATACCCAAGCCTCCGAAGGAACCTCCTAAGGTGCCTGTAGGCATGCTTCCGGATGCATATCCCACATTTTTGGATAGGGAACAGCAACAGTATCTGGACTTCATAGACGAAGTATACAATCCGAAAAATCTAAAGTTGATGGTAGACGAGGTGAGGGTAATTAAAAACTGAAATGAAACCTTACACTTTGCCCTCTCGTAATCCATTCTCCAGATCAATCTAAGAAAATGTATTATGCTGGGCGGGCTTTACTCCATTATGTTTGTGCGTCGACCATCTAATACGAACTTTGAGAAGTTCAACATTATATTGCATGAAGATCGACGTATCCTGCATACCATGGAGGATGTCGTGGCCGACCTGCTTGGACCTAGCGAATTGGATCCACGGAGCTCTAAGCTCTCCAATAGAACTTCCAAAATGTCTGCTGGTCGATCTCGTTTGCATCTTCATATGGATGAACATAAGCGCAAGACCACAATGATTGAGGATGATGAATTGCCCTATTTCTTTGTGACCCTTCATCTACCAAAGGAGCTGTGCTTGTGGGGAGAGCCTATACCCTGCCAGTACTTGACTACTATGCAGGAGGTGGAATCCGAAATATCTATTGTCGAAGAGAAGAAAGAGTCGCTAGGAAAGAGAAAGAAATCAAAGCGAGATACTGTTAAAATTGAAGCAGTGGATCCACTGGAGCAAGTGCCCAGAGAATCTCAGTTTACTCAAGTGGCTCGTAGGGAAATTGATTCGGTGAATGTGTTTCGTCCCACTCTCATATCAACATTGCGTCAAAGCAGGAGACTAGCATTCCTTGAGAGTACTGTTCCAGTGAAAAATTTTGTATTATTGAAGCAATTGGAACACTTGGAAATCAGACAATTGGAGCGCTACTGCGTGCCACGTATTATATCTTCCTTCAAGTTTCCAGTGGAAGTAAGGGAGGACTTGGAGAAGCTACACGATCATCAGAAGGAAAAAAAGAAGAATTTACTCATGAGACGCCGCAGCGCCGAGGTTGAGGAGACCGTTGATTATAGTTACGTGGATTTTGATTATGACGACCAATTCGGTCCGGAACGAGTCTTTCCCGTGTTCCATGATCTTGAGTATGTCGTGCGTGGTGAGAATATTTCGCTTAGCGACGATAAGAAATCAATGTATGAACTTCTGGATAATTTTGATGGCATCAAGGAAAAGTACACCACTGATTATCAGAAATTAATGAATCAGCCAGTCAATGAAGTGAAAATGAAGGCTTTGAAAAAGATCGCCGGACCCCAAGTAGGAGACATACGTCCATCTGCATTCGTTGGAAAAAAGTCCGTACATAAATCAACAAACAAACTATCACTTCTACCCGCCCCACAAACATCCACTCGCGATAGCCAGACGGCTACGTCAAGGAGTGACTCCATTGCCAGCTCCACTCACCAGACTGACAGTATCTCTGGAGATATTGAAGAATCCCAGAGTACACATCATTTGAGTACAAGCCAATCGCATGAACAGGATAAACCAAAAGTAGAGGTGATTCACTGGACAACAAAATATATCGTTTCGAGCAATTTCAACAGAAAAGAACAAACCTTGTCTATTAAGACGGATCGCCTGGGTATATTCGGACTAGCTTTCAATCGTTACGAACATTTCCCCTTTCGCGACTGGAATATGCAACCGAGCGAGAATAGGTAACACAATCAAAAGCTAAATGACCTTATTCTATTAATCCCTTAATTTCCCTGTAGTCCTGACGAAGTTATACTGACAGTGGACACCTTCCATTGTCGCGTCGTACTCTACATTACGGCTCAGGGCATAAGAGGTTATGTCACTGATTTGTCTAAAGGCTATGTGGCAAAACCGGTTAAGTACCTCGATATCACAGAACCCATATCAGATTTTCGTATATTGCGTAAGGTAGAATCTACTAGAGTCTCGTCTCTCAGTCTCCCTCTAAGTAGCTATAATCGGATATATATCCACAGCGATTCCACGACAAGAGCATAAACATCTTTGCTGAGCATGACGCCAGCTACTACATTGAAAATGGCTATTTTTCCATCAAGCATGTGGCCACTGAGGATCATACTTATGATGCAATGGCTCTGCACTGCAAGCTCATGAAGTTCTATCGGTCGAGTTGGAACCGTTTAGCCTCGCGTCGAAATATTATTATGTGCATGAAGAATGCCAAGGATCAATCAGACTATACTGAAGTTACCATACGACTTACCCCGGACACTGCCACCTTTGTGGAGATATCGGAGCTCTGTTCAGATGATCTGGATATTATCAAGCTAGATTTTAAGAATACATGGAGAAACATGGCTGTAAGTGGACACAAATAATAGTGGTAATATGAGAACTAATTGTATATGTTATATGTTATATAGCCGTATACGGATCTGCATCAGACCATCACCTCGATGAACCCCCATGCTACGGACGTAAGGAATAAGGATTCATTTTTGATATATCACATAAAACGAATGTTAAGCGAACTTCGCATAATGAGCTTTTCCTAGATTTTTATATATTTATAATAAAAAAAGTAAACAATGAAAATATATAAAACGATTTGTCCTTTGATAATTGGTTAGGAGCTGTCTAAATTATGGAAATATTGGCAAATAGGAAGAGAGTGGAGAATATTCCGTTTCCGGGACCTTTTTCAAAGAGACAAAGAGGATTTTGCTATTTCGTTAGACGCTTTTTGGCTGAATTTCCTTACTGGGAAACAGGGAAAATAACTCATGACTTAGCTGTCAACGTAAACACTATAAACAATATAAACTAAATACTTTGAGACAGAAACTTGAGTAGGACAAATATATACAGAAAATACACAAAAAATACACAATGGTCAAGGAAAAGGAATCCCCGCTAATCTCCAAGGCGGCCATGGCCGAACGGGAGCAAAAGTACCTACAACATTTGCAGGATGTCGGCGTTAGTTGTGGCTTTATTAAGGGTAGGTATTCAGGTTAAAAAGAGAATATGATAAAGATATAGGGATAAACGTTCTGAGATAGAGGCCACATCGGAATTCGAGCGACTTTCATCGGCGCAAGCTCGACAAGCTCACTGGGAGCACCATATACGTTGTGATGGCTTGCCACGCCCCTACTTACCACCGGAGATACGAACCTTCTTGGAAAAGAAGCGTTTCTATCAACTTCACCAGAGCGATCAGAGCGTTGACTGGACCCTGTCAGTGGATGAAAGCTCTATACTGACTCAAGACATTTTTCGCACTGATAAAACCCTTTCTACCTTGAAAGAGCAAATGGATGATCACATTGGGGACCGCTTTGAGAAGGATGTGTACATGTGCTTGGACACACTCATAAAGATCGAATGTATGCTGGATAATAATGCAGAGATGCAAAGGTTGGACTTAAACAAACAGATGGAGATCATGGAGGTTCGTCCAACTGATTTATTTGTCACGAGTATCCTTATCTAATCCTTCGGTTGTTCCCTGCTTGTTTTAGGCGCGAAAAGAGGTCGAAAAAGAGATCGATGCTAGTTTTGATCGTTTAACCTATCAAATAATACGCATGGATGGCGTCTATATGAAGTAAGTGGGTTTTTCGATAGGATTCCCTTGTTCTACTGATCCAACATCCACAGCTCGGAGGATGCCATGGTGGCCACTTGGGGTCATAAGTGCGATAGATATGCCCTGGATATTTGGGGCCTACGCAATGTACCTGTTCGCTTCCGTGAAATGATGTAAGCCATCTGTTTCCTGAACTTTCCGTTTAATCCAATTATTCTCGGTCGAATCGTAGACTTCCTCTAATGGTGGCCGAACTAGACCATGTAGGAGTAACTGTTCAGATGCCTCTTAGTGTGCTCCGAGATGGCATGACGCTGCGTTGCATCCACACAATGTTTGACAACTACTCTCAGTATGCCAAGAGTTTTGATGCGGTCATACCAGAAGGCTCAAATACAGATGTCAGTGCAGGCATTCTGGACATTGAGAGCTGCTTAACCAACGAGTGGCTCATGCAAGGGGATATTCAGGAAGAGATGCTCCAGGATATGTTACAAAAGCGTGCAGTGTATGAAGAAATAATGTTAGCTATCACAGAAAAGATGGAGAGGGCAGCCAAGGACAAAAAGGCAAACGAGGGTAAGCAAACTAAGGCGATTGTCATACCCAAGGCTCCCAAGGAACCTCCGATGGTGCCTTTAGGCATGCTTCCTGATGCATATCCCATATTTTTGGACCGCGAACAAGAAGAGTATGAGGACATGTTGAACGAAATATACAATCCGAAAAATCTAAAATTGATGCTAGACGAGGTGAGGGAAATTGACAACTGAGATGAAAACTTACACTCTGCTTTATCCCAATCCCTTATCCAGATCAATCTAAGAAAATGTATTATGCTGGGCGGGCTTTACTCCATTATGTTTGTGCGTCGACCATCTAATACGAACTTTGAGAAGTTCAACATTATATTGCATGAAGATCGACGTATCCTGCACACCATGGAGGATGTCGTGGCAGACTTGAGACCACCGGACTTAAGTACACAGGACTCGAGACTTTCTAATAGAGCTTCAAATTTATCTGCTGGCCGATCTCGAGTGATTCTTCAAATGGACGAGCGCAACCGCAAGTCAACAATGTTGGACGATGATGATTTGCCCTATTTCTTTGTGACCCTGCATCTACCAAAGGAGTTTTGTATGTGGGGAGAGCCTATACCCTGCCAGTACTTGACTACTATACAGGAAGTGGAATCGGATACATCTATTGTCGAAGAGAAAAAGGAATCGGTGGGAAAGAGAAAGAAATCCAAGTATGACTCGCTGAAGCACCATGCTGTGGAGCCGGCAGCACAGATTAGGCTTACCAATAGAAGGCAGAGTGAGTCGGTTAATGTGTTTCGCCCGACTCTGATATCATTGCTACGTCAGAGCAAGAGATTGAAACCCGGTGAGCGAATTGTTCCAGTGGAAAATTTTGCATTGTTAAAGCAATTAAATCATTTGGAAATTAGACAATTGGAGCGATTTTGTGTGCCTCGAGTTATATCTTCGTTTAAGTTTCCCATGGAAATGAAGGAGGAACTGATGCAGGCCTACGAACAGAGACCACGAACAAAAAATGTGCTAATGAGACGTCGAAGCGTCGATGCTGAAGATAACATTGATTATAGCCAGATTGATTTCAATTATGATGACCAACACGCTCCCGATCGTATCTATCCGGTGTTCCACGGCGTCGAACATGTTACGTATGGCGAGTCTGCACTTACTGAACAAAACTATGAGAAGAAGTCCATGTACGGACTTTTGGAGACTTTGGATAGCATGAAGGTGCTATATACCACGGAGTACAGGCATGTAGTGAATCAGCCAGAATTTACGGTCAAAAAGTTTCCAGTGAAGAAGGCTGCCTTACCTCCGCCTGTGGAAACTCGCTTGACTCTTGCAGGCGCTAGAGCAAAGTCCGTGACGAAACCACCGACTAGACTGTCGACCTCCCGCAGTCAATTAGGCGTTGAGTCGTCTACTTTGCTCCAATCGACAAGCTCCATTCATATAGACGAAGAAACATCGTTAGATGATGAGGATAACGGAGTCATACCTAGGCAGAGCTCACATGTCCACATTAAACAGGAAAAGCCCAAGATGAAAGTAATACACTGGACAACAAAGCATATCCTTTCGAGCAATTTCAACAGAAAAGAACAAACCTTGTCTATTAAGACGGATCGCCTGGGTATATTCGGACTGGCTTTCAATCGTTACGAACATTTCCCCTTTCGCGACTGGAATATGCAACCGAACGAGCATAGGTACGACAATCAAAAGCTAAATGACCTTATTCTATTAATCCCTTAATTTCCCTGTAGTCCTGAGGAAGTTATACTGACAGTGGACACCTTCCATTGTCGCGTCGTACTCTACATTACGGCTCAGGGCATAAGAGGTTATGTCACTGATTTGTCTAAAGGCTATGTGGCAAAACCGGTTAAGTACCTCGATATCACAGAACCCATATCAGATTTTCGTATATTGCGTAAGGTAGAATCTACTAGAGTCTCGTCTCTCAGTCTCCCTCTAAGTAGCTATAATCGGATATATATCCACAGCGATTCCACGACAAGAGCATAAACATCTTTGCTGAGCATGACGCCAGCTACTACATTGAAAATGGCTATTTTTCCATCAAGCATGTGGCCACTGAGGATCATACTTATGATGCAATGGCTCTGCACTGCAAGCTCATGAAGTTCTATCGGTCGAGTTGGAACCGTTTAGCCTCGCGTCGAAATATTATTATGTGCATGAAGAATGCCAAGGATCAATCAGACTATACTGAAGTTACCATACGACTTACCCCGGACACTGCCACCTTTGTGGAGATATCGGAGCTCTGTTCAGATGATCTGGATATTATCAAGCTAGATTTTAAGAATACATGGAGAAACATGGCTGTAAGTGGGCACAAATAATAGTGGTAATATGAGAACTAATTGTATATGTTATATGTTATATAGCCGTATACGGATCTGCATCAGACCATCACCTCGATGAACCCCCATGCTACAGACGTAAGGAACAAGGATGCACTCTTGATTTATAATATAAAACGAATGCTACGTGAACTTCGCATAATGAGCTTTTCGTAGAATCCTAAACATGTATGACAATAAAAATGTTCAGTGAATTTTTTGTCAGTTAAACAATATTTCTTGATACAGTCGACAATCATCGAAGCTGGATCAATAAAGAATTAGCTGCACCTAATATTTATAGAGATCCTTGTTTTCCTTCCCTTGAACCCACTAGGGTCTGCATCATCAGATCTGTCGAGCTCTGTCGCCTCTCCCAACATCAGAGCCTTGAGTTTCTCCTAGTCTCTCTGATAAAATTGTATACGTTGCTTCAATTGACATCAATTAAAGGCAATTGTAAACAGCTTTCCACTTGACTCTGTGGACCCAATGGAGTTTTTTGTAATGTTCCGCAATTGCTGGAACTGTGTCGAATGGGTTCGAGACACTTTGGGTTGGGGCTTGTATAACACCAGGGTTTTAACTATTGGAATCTTTAATGGGGTTATTAGTTGACATGTGGCATCTATGGATACTGGTTTTATTGCAACTGTTGCAGCCTTATCATGCTCAGACGAATAGGAGTCAAATCCTTAACGAATTTCCCGGCTTGGCCAAGTTAGTGCTGCCTTCCCCTGCGCAGAGTCGCGTGGTGGGTGGTGAAGTGACAACCATTGAGAAGATTGGAGGATTTCTGGTGGCGATGCGCTATCAAGGTGAATTCATTTGCGGTGGAACTCTCATTGATGAACGCATTGTGATATCAGCGGCGCATTGTTTTTTGGGTCGTCAATTCAAGAATTTTTGGATAATCGAGGGTGGCATCTCGAGACTTAACGAAGATGGCTACAAGGCTCCGGTGCAGGATTTCATAGTTCCCGCTGCCTTTCGGGAGAAAGATATGAACATGGATGTGGCCGTAATCCTTCTGGCCAAACCCTTGAGGGGTAAAAACATTGCCACAGCCGCCTTGTGCTCTCAGAAACTAACAGAGGGCCTAGAACTGGCTGTATCTGGTTGGGGTCTTTCCGATCCCACAGCCTCCAGTCCCCATCAGAGTGTGCGTACCGTAACTGTTCCAATTATAAAAAAAAGCAAATGTCGCCAAGCCTATAAAGAAGCGAGTAAGTTTCACATATTTCGAACCTGAAAATCTTCTATTTAGCTCTTTGTTTTTACTATACAAACTACAGTGGACATAACCGATAGCATGTTTTGTGCCAGTTTACTGGGAAGCAAAGATGCTTGTACCTTTGACTCGGGTGGTCCGCTCGTCTATGAGGCAGCCAAGCATCCGAAACAACTCTGCGGCATCGTATCCTTTGGGATAAGCTGTGCCAGTCGCAAGTATCCCGGCGTCTATACGGATGTCAACTATATTAAGCCATTTATTGAGGCTACTGTGAAGGCCTTCAAAAAGAAAATAGATTAGTGTGTTGAATGTTTGAAAGACACTGTGGACAATAAAGGTGGCTAGGAGAAAATCACCCCCAGATCGAATGCCTTTAAGGTAAAGAAAAGTCGCCGAGCATCTTGGTAATTGGCTGGGGGCTAACAGAACCCCCTGAAGGAAGCGCTGCAAAGGTAAAAATATTCTTGGCTCTCTGAGAACGGAATAAAGCATAGGTAGCTGGGGGGGTAAGAAAACGTCAGCAAGCTAAAGAAAACTCTGCGTGTTTTTGACAGGACTTCTTCGGGTGACCCAGATTGCCCATGCTGGGCTGTTGGGACTTGTCGCACCACGCAACAGGACAACACTTTGGTGCTTTAACTGTTGTCATTATTTGCATTTTTGCTCAACTTTCGCGAGTCTCTTTTACTTAAGGATTGCGTGCTGCGACAGCAGCGGCGGCAGCGGCAGCGGCAGCAGCAGCAGCAGCAGCAGCTCCTTGCTGATAATTCAATGATTTTTTATAATTGATTTGTGCCTGGCTGACCGCTTCTCGTCCAGAACTGAGACTGGACACTGGAGACTGGCGACTGGAGAAGAGCCCGAGGGCGCAATTTTAGAAGCCAACGATCGACGAACTTTTACTTTGGCTGCCTGTCTGTTCGCCTGTCTGGCTGTCTGGCAGTCTGGCAGGGCATCAAAATGTAAATTAGTGGAAGGATGGAGGACTCGTATCAGAAATTTATGTGCCTTAAAAGCATTGCATGACTGACGGCCTTTCGTCTTTTAGGGTTTCGATTCGACGCGATGCGATGCGATGCGATGCGATTCGATTCGATCCGAATTAGTTTAATAATACAATTAATTGTTATTTATAGCTTCCTCTGCGCGTCGCAAACGTTGTATTTATCGCTCCACATCGCCAGGGTAGGCCCAAAGGCCAAAGGCCATTTTACAGCACGCAAGGCGCAAGCAGCGTTTTAACTGTATTTGGCTAAAAAGAAATTTGGCCTTTAGCTAAAGGATAACACACACTCTCTCTCTCTGTCTCATAGCATAGCTTCTCTCTAGGCTCAAGTGAAACCCTGTGGAGTTTTATATAGCGCCCACAAACAACATAAATAAATAAAACAGAAGACAGCAGACAACGGACAGCAGACAGGCTCTGCGTATATGTCACACTGAAGGCCCCATTTTACTGGATGGAGGAGAGCCTATGGAGCGAGTGGAGCGACTGAAGCTTGGCATTAACTTTATTTATACGCTTTTAAATGGCATCTTCTCTTGGACATACTTATATATAGCTCTCGGTGTCATGTAATGCGCAGCAGAAACAAAGGCAACATAATGTAACAGCCGCAATAATCAGGAGTGGAGCGTGGGGCTGGGAGGATGGGAGATGGGAGAGAAACGGAGGAGAATTTAGTAGTAACACGTAACCACAGAGTAGGACTACCATTTACAGCAGATACTGCAAGCATTTTTACTACGAGTAGTACGAGTATCATAAATTTATGGCACATTGTAGCCAGAGCCACAGCCATAGCCAGAGGCAGAGCCACAGACCCCAATGGAGACCCCTGGAGGAGAATCAGCAACAGGATTTCGGTAGTCGGAACAACATGCAAGCTGGCACCTACAGCGTCAATCCAGAGATTTACAGAGATGACTTTTTCGAGGAGAAAGAAGAGCAGGGGGAAGGAATGGGATCGGGATCGGAATAGGAATGGGAATTGGAGCTGACACGCTGTGAGGCTCTCATATAACTTGGCAATCAGACATATCAAATCGCATCGCATCGCCTCTTCTATGTGGCGTTAGTTACTCTCTTGCAGTTAGTTCACATTTTATAACATTCTGCTCTGTTTTTATAGAGCTCCGATTCTTGGCTTCTCGGTTTGTTAATTAATGAAGCACATACGAGCGAGCCAGGGGCGGAGACGGGATGAGGGGAGCGGGGAGGGGTAAGCAAACTGGTTCGGTTTCGAGCGAGAAGAAAGGCAAACAGGGTAAACAATAATAAAACAAATCTCAAGACTCGTCAAACAGTTGATCAATAGCGGCGAACTGTTTCGACTACTCATGGGAAGGAAGAGTATCTCACAGATGGATTTTATTATTCAAGTTTCAAGTGTGTGTGTGTGTGTCTCGAGTGTTTGCACAATTTAAAAGCCAATAAAATTTCCTGTTAATTGCTTTGGTAAATTGAAAATTAGGTTTTGGGAAAAGTAAAATAACTAAAATAGAAAAAACAGTCAAGAACTCCACGTAGCACTCTGTTTATTCAAGTTATTAGCTTGGTCCATTTTAATGACCTTTTCGAGTGCCGCCTGCCTGCCTGCCTGCCTGCCTGCCTGTTCGAACTGCTTTTTAGCCAGGCTAAACAGCTGAACAGCTAAACAGCTAAACAGTTAAACAGTTAAACAGCTAAATCGAATCGCTGGCAAAACTTAAATTTAATCCGCTTAAATGTAATTTAGCTTATTTTGAAAGCTCTGCAGCGATACGTCCGTACGAAAAACTAGCCAGAAAAGGCTAAGCTCGGCACGCCGAACACTGGATACCCTTCGCAGACTGAACTATTGATAAATATTGGTTTTATATTAGCCCCATTAGACAGACAGACAGACAGACGGGCAGGTAGACAAGCAGAGAGACAAGCAGAGAGACAGACAGACATCAACTCCCAGTCAATAATGCCACATGGAATGGAGATGACCCCTTTAGGGCATTACAAGGCACACACTTCGTGACTAAGTCAAAGTATCCTCTGCAAGGGTATCAACAAAATCGGTTAATTAAAGTTTAACAAAGTTGAAAAGCGATTTCATGCCGCGTTGAATCAACAAATTGTAAACTTTTTTCCAAACTATGTTACCAACTAAAGGCTGGAAGGAGGAGGAGGAGGAGAAGGAGAAGAAGGAGAAGGCGAAGGAGAGAGAGAGAGAGGGGGAAACATTCATTATTTGTACTTATTTAAGTGCTTGATCATGCTGATATCATCACCTCTCTCACCGCTCTCGCATCTCTCTGTGTCTGCCCCTGTGCCCTCAATGCAATTAGCGGCTGCAGACGCCAGGTGGTCTCTTCTCCTTTTTGTCTCTTGCCCCCCCCCCAGAAAATATCTCGAATCGAAAATCGAAAATCAAAAATCCAAATCGAATATCTGTAAAAATGAGAAACGAATTTCGTATTACGGTTTTGGGAGCAGCACCTAAGAAGATAAATTTTATAAAAATAAAATCGTTTGGCTGGTCGAATGGGCAATGCCCTTCCTTAAAAACCGAGAGTTTTCTATAAGATGTGTTGACAAAAGCTAATACCCTATAATTTCTGGGAAAACTGATTGAATTTTAATGAAGTTTTGACTAGAATTCCACTTAAAGTTATAGAGTTTTTTTTGTAGAAGTTTACTAACTCAATCTCAGCTCAAACTGAATTCTCGAGATGTATCTATGATTTCTCCACGGATTAATTTGTATACCTAAAATCGATTAAAAGCTAACTTTATTTATGGGGCGAGGCAAAGAGTAGTTTAATTATTTGTCGAAGCACTCGCTGAAACTAATATGCCATGTCGCGCCTCTGTAGGGTATCGCGCATGCTGTGTTGACAGTTATTGATCGATGATATCGGAGAAACACAATGTTAAAATTAATTTTGATTCGACTTTCGACTGTTGTTGCAGAGCCTTCAATGAGCTTGTACCCTTCAATTGGCTCACGTGTAATTTAGGTTTATTTTGACTTTAAGAGCGGCCCGCCTAATAAACGAATAAAGAATGGGCCACAAATACCCCTTAGTCCCCTGCAGTTCCGTTCCGTTCCGTTCCTTAGCTCCACAGCGAGCGTTCCACTAAGTGACACTGACTAATCCCGGATCATTAATCTCGCCACTGCTTAGCGTCAGAGCGTCAGGGCCCATCAATACGCATCAGAAATGGGAATTTTTACCCATGGATAGTACGAGTAAATATCTATGTATATCTGCGCGTGCATCCACGTTCCAATCGGATCAGCGGAGAGTTGATAAATGTGAGAGTTGTGTGGCTCCATTGGGTGTCTCTGTCTCTGGCTCTGGCTCTGATAGACAAGCGACGCAATCAAATCGTCTCAGTCAGCCGCCTCAGTCAGTCAGTTAGTCAGGCAGTCAGTCAAGCAGTCAGTCAGTCTATCAATCAGTCAGTCACTCAATCAGCGAGTCACTCACTTCACTTGAGTCCCGGCGAGTCTCCTCCCCGTTGCATGACTACTGGGCATCAATTTTTGCTTAGCCAAGAAATATGCTCCAAAATGTGCAGGCCACAGCAGAGAAAATAAACACGTTGCAAGCGCGCACGCGCACAGTCCTGCCTCACGCCCCCTCCCTCCTTGCTGCCTCTCTTGCCACATGCCCCTGCTGCGGCGACACTGCTAACCGCAGGGCGACTACGATTAAGCGACGTCGTCGTCGTCGTCGACCGCGTCGTCGGCGTCGTCAGCGTCGTCAGCGTCGTCGGCAGCTTAAGCGTGTGCCAGAGTCGAGCCCAGACCACTCGACTAGCCCTGAAGCTCCATATAGCTATAGCTATGGCTATAGCTCTCGATCTGACTACGAGTACTCTGGGTCCGCTGACTGGCTTGGAGAGCAAGCAAGGCACCAACAACGCCTTCGGTTTACATTTTACAATCCTAACAAGGTTAGGCCAGGCCGATAAACGTTGTAACGCTGCTCTAGTCAATCCTGCCCGACTAGCAGATGCCCTGGAAACTTCAAATACCTAGAAATTCTGTGCAATTTCGATTTCAGATCTTAAGGGTGGCTTATTTTGTATGTCAGGTTCATAATCTGGTAGAAGGAATCATGAATCCCGATCCGAACCGGTTCAGGCTCGTTCCGGATTGCACGTTGGGTTTATATACTCTTTAGTTTAATTAGTTTCCATAGTAAAACTATTTGTGGCACAAATTATCACAGGGTATAACAAGGCGCTGTCTTTTGGCCAGGGCTGAACTACTAGAGCTCTGTGGAGTCAGTGGACTTGAGGCAGTGGCACATGCCTAACCACTGCAGCTATGCAAACAGTGAGACAAAGACAGAAACAGACTGAGACAGAGACAGGGACAGAGACAGAGCCAGAGCCAGAGCCAGGGACAGAGAGATGCAGTTGCACATTAAAAATGAGGCATGAGGAGCAATCAGGGCTGTGGCTAAGAGGATGAACAAGGGCGGGGAGGGGGGTGACAAGAACAAGGTTGAAACGGGCCCGGTTCGGGGCCTCGTTTTTAAATGCAATTCAGGCGAAAGGCGCACAAAGGGACAGCGAACAAGATGCCGAGTTGCTGATTGCGCGAGCAGCGCAGTCGGCGTTGTGCCGCAAGAGCTTTTGTTGTTGTTGTTGTTGTTGTTGTTGTTGCTGTTGTTGTTGTTGTTGCCATACAAACATGGAATATGACAGTCCAAAGGGAGGTGCAAAGCGGCAAAAGGGAGGGGGGTAATGGCATGCAAAGCATTGTCAAGTGAAGAAAAACGAAGTACGTGGTGTGTATAAGTGTGTGTGTGTGTGTGTGTGTGTGGGCAGAGGATAGCGAACAGAGGACAGCGGATAGTGGACAGAGAGAGGGAGAAGGAGAGGGAGAGAGAAACAATGGCGACAATAAAAATGCGATCGCACAACAAGCCAAAAAAGATAAGTTAACGCAAAGTGACAACGTACAACTTTTAATGGAATTGTCGTCGGCTGAGCAGAGCAGAGCAGAGCAGTGCAGCGCAGCGCAACAGCGGCAGAGGAGAAAAATAGCTTGGGTGTGCAAGGATAACAGCAAAAGTGTATAGGAAGGGGTAGGGGCAGGGGTAGGCGTTCATTCAGTCTCTCTCTCTCTCGCTCGTTCTTTCTCTTGGCCGCTGCTAACGCCCACGAGTATTCGTAGCTGGGACCCGATCATCGCCTTCGGGTGCTACTGTGGCACATGCCGAGGCGGAACTAACCAAACAGCAACAGCCAGCAACAATAAAACGAGAGAGTCGTGACGACGGCTACTGCTGCTCTCATTGGAAAACTGCAGTTGCTCTCATATGATCTGCAGGCAGCGCTCTAATGCTAGCTCTGTCGCGCTGCTGCTGCCAACAGCCAGCGCTTCCAATTGGAGCACACATCACGCGCGCTCTCTCACTCTCTCTCTCTCAGTTTCTCTTGCGTATTTTGTTTTGTTTACGTTTTCGGTCGCTGGAAAGGCAACTCAACGCAGTGCAAGACAGCCGCTCGATGCTCAGTTGCCCAGCTAACTCGCCTGAAGCAAGACGTACGCGCGCGCGCAGCTCGCTTGTCAAACAAACAACAGAGCCAAAATATTACGAACATTACGAATTATTTAAAAGTGTTTTATGCTACGATTTTTTTTTTAATTAATTGTGTTGGTGCATTGTTAATTGTAAACTGTAAATTAAAATATTAAGAAAAATTACAGCAAAAAAGTAGAAAAAAGAGAAACTCGTGTGATCGATCGATAAACGATAGACAGCGCGCGAACTATCGATCAATGTTCGCGTTTTAATGCTGGTTAACATATGATGAGCCTGACTGTGCTCTCGCTGCCGCAACGTTACAAACGCCTCCTTCAAGCCATGACACTCGCCGTCGCCGTCGTCTATATGACGCTTTTACTCTATCAAAGCGCCTACGGATATCCGGGCATCCAAGTGAGTCTTTAGTCTCCAGTCTTCCATCTTCCAACTTCCATATTCCATATTCCATCTGCAATCTCAGGCAAAGAGAGAAAGACAGAGAGAGGGAGCGAAATGCGTGGGTGCGAGATCCAGTTCCCCCACTCCACCCATACAAAAACTAAATCGTAAATTGTGTCTCTTTCGCTCTGCCAATTTGCATACATATATTACCCCTCTCTATTCCCCCACTCTTTGATCCTTCTTCTACGCCTTCTACGTTTCGTGCACTTTCATAAATCAACGCTGGCGACGTTTGCAGCTGCGCATGCGTCCATCTCTTCCTTTCCCCCCCTCCTCTTTGTGCTCCTCTTTGCGTTAAAACAAAAAATAAAAAACCTTTTTGCGCCCTTGCCAATGTCTTGGAAGTTTGTCTACGTCTCTGCCGCTGCCACTGCCAGTGCTGCTGTCGCTGCCTGCGTCTCAGTCACTGCCTCTGCCTTTGCCTTGCATATAAAACAGTTTCAGTTTTTAGCAATTTTATTATTCTTTTTTTTTTGTTTTTTTTGTTTTTACTTTGTGCGGCTGCGTTTCATTGCCGTCGGCAGCGCGTCGCCAAAGCTTTCAGAGCGCTGCTCCTTCGTTTCCCCTCACCATGTCGTCCCCTCTTCCTTCCAGTCCCCTATTTTCAGCCCGCTTCTGCCTCAGTTTATTGTTGTTTTGCTTTAGTATTTTGCATAAATTTCTGTGTAATAAAATATTCCATGCTAATATTACAAGAGGGCTCTGAATCTCTAATACTTCTGCTTCTTTTCTGCACTCCAATTACATTCATGTTATGATAGTAATTCTTGTTGGATTATTTCCAGATTTCAGATTCCACAGATTCCAATTTGAATTCTGCTGCTAAGAATTTGCATGTTCTGAATTCTTTTTTTTTATTTTAATTTAAAAACTATTTTGCGAAAAAAAAGTGTTACAAATTTTAATTAATTTTATTTTTTAATTTTGTGTCAAAATTCCTAAAAAATATCAAATGAAATTTTATATAAGCTGAACGCTAAATCAATTCGCAATAAATCATGTTCGAATTGGAATTCCATATGAAAATCGGTGGACTTTCAAAAGAGTTTTAGGTTGTATCATAGAAAAGGGCAAAAAAAAAACAAACTAGTTTCTTAGTTGGAATTCCCTTATTATGCGAGAATCGATATGAGTCTAACAACTTTTCAAATACCCTGTAATCCATCGTAGACGGCTCTGGGACCTTCTTATCGACTTTGAGACGTGTCGATATAGCCATGCGTTCCATATGCCAATTAGACTCTCTCTTGGAATAGACCCTTCCTTTGTCGGAATCACCCGGATCGAGTATCTTTTTGTGCTCTCTAAATGAGATCGAACTACTCTGTCATATATGCTGGTGCCATAGGAGCAATCGGTGAAAATAGACAGATTTGACAACAGCTTTTAAATGCCTATTCCAGAGTGTAGGGTATCTCATATTCGGTAGCCCTGCAGCCGTGGTAGTTTTTCCATTGAGGCATCTTTAAATTGATCTCTTAATTGGCTACTGTAGATCTAATCTCTGGCATATTTAATACCCTATAAATTTGTTGTTTTTTCGTTTTTCTGCTTAGCGCCGGAAGTGGTCGGTGACTTCATTAGAACGTGGCATAAGCAAATTCAGTTCCCTCGTTTCTATCAAAAATATTTAATAAAAAGCCAAAAAAAGAGCCAAAAGAGCCAACTCAACGGCGGTTAATGGGAGATGCTTTAAAGTTTTGCTGTACTTAATTTAAGCCACATTTAAATAATTCAAGTTGGACGGATTTTTTCTGGTCAGCAAACTCTGTGTGGACTCCTGACTTTTCTTGACTCTCGCCCGACTCTTGACTTTATTTCTTTTCATTTTTCATTTTTTATTTGTCGTTTTTTATTTTTATTTCTTTTTATTTGCTTTTGCAATCATTAAAAAACTTTTTATGCCGTTTTAATTTAGACCAAGTTCTGGTTGCCGCTGCCGCTGCTGCTGCCGTTTTTGTTGCCGTTGTTGTTGTTGCTGGTTAACCGGAAACCTGCCAGTTTTTTAGACGTAGAAGTGTGTAGAGTTCTTATATACTCTATTTATATGACAGACGGACAGACGGACAGACGGAGAGACTGAGAGACGGACGGACGGAGTGAATAAATGCTGAATTGTCGTTGTTTTCAATTGAAGTTGAGGTCTGTGACTTGTGTCAGTTCATTTGTAGCAATTGCCATTGTTTTTGTTGTTGTTGTTGTTGTTGTTGCAATGCAATGTCGAAATTGTTTTTTATATTTTTATTTTTTGGCAAATGTTGCGCAAAAAATAAAAATGTTGCTTCTTGTTGACTTTTTGCTGACTGATTCTCGGAATTGTGCAGCTGACTGGCCAAAGACTTTTCCATTGCCTTCCCCGCTGCCCTCGCCGTTGCCCGATAAATTTTATTCATAATTTTTGTGTGACTGCCCACTGTCCATTGCCACGCCCTCCCCCCTCAGCGCCCAACGCCCAGCGAGTACGTGGCACTCCTTTGGCTGTGGGCTGCAGCTGCGCTGTCGCGTGTTGCTGACGCATAAATCATATAGGAAAAAACGAAAAGAAAAGAAACAGAAACAGAAACAGAAATAATCAGAAATATAGAAATAAATGAATTTGTTTATGCGAATTATGAATTTGTTTAAAGTGGCGCGCGGAATGAATGTTGTCGTCTGTCCTCCGTCTTCCTCCGTCCGTCTGCTGTCGTTTGTTTTCTGATTGATTCGTGATAAAAATATATTAAAAGAGAGAAGAGAGGAGGAGGAGAGAGGAGGAGGAGGAGCAACAATGGATGAGTGCTTCGACAGCCTTTTGGCTGCCTCATTTTGTGGCACGCAGGTGCCTGCTAGCTGCCACAGAGGCATGCAACATGCCGCAGCTGCCTCGCTCAAAAAGCTGACGACATTTTAAGCCTGATAAAACTTGCAACTGAACCATCAAAGTATCTTTTTACCCTGAGTATTTTTTATCTCAAAATATCTCAGCTGCCGCCGCTGCTGCCGCCGCTGCTGCTGGTCTTTTGGTGGTCGGCTTTTCTCCTGTGGCTGCTGCTGCTGCGGCTGCTGTTGGTTAATTGAGCCTGGGACTGAGTCTTGATTGTTTATCTTATCGTAGATTTATATCTTTTCGAGTTTAATATTGTTAAAACACAGCATTTAATGAAGATTTTAACAGGCACTCAGCTGGAGGCACTGCCTCAGCTCCAATCCAATCTCAATCTGAAACTGATTGAATGGAAAGGTTCCCATTTCCCTTTGCTGCTCGTCTTTTATTTCTCGGGGAACTTCATTAATCTAGCGCCCCCCCCTCTCTCCCCACTCCGCTCTGCTGGTTATAAATTGACATGGAAATTGTTTATAAACATATTAATCATGCCTCATAATGAAGCATTACACAATTGCTCACACGAAGCGTGTTCAATTTTGGAGTAGACAAACGCCTGCGCTGCTCCGCGCTGGCTTGTTACGAGTATCTTTTGTTTGCCTCTCAGATACATTCGTATATTGTATCTTGTATCTCTGGATACCCTGTAAACTGAGCCAGGCAGTGGCAGGCAGTGGCAGCTGGAGGCAGCGCCAGAGCTCGGATCTCAGAGAGAGCTAGAGAGACACGGGATACCCCAGGCCGATAGAGAGGCTTAGAGTTATTCTATAGGGTATCTGGCAGTCGATACCTGAGTAGCCGCTCACATTGTATCTTGTATCTTGTGGCTTGTTTCTTTGGTGCGCAGGCGTGCTTGACAATCGCCGCAGAGATAGATACTCGTATATGGGCACACGTGTCTAGGCAGCTTTTCTCTCAGTGAGTTGTGGC
The DNA here is from genome assembly GCA_018150835.1 of Drosophila repletoides. Lineage (NCBI taxonomy): Eukaryota > Metazoa > Arthropoda > Insecta > Diptera > Drosophilidae > Drosophila > Drosophila repletoides. Next base: position 19,793,353 of record JAECWQ010000031.1, on the reverse strand, counting down.
ACGTTCGAGTAATTCGCCGCTGCTATTTTGCATATATTAGTTGCAACTTGTTGCATCAGCCTGCAACTGCAACTGCAACTGCCGCAGCAACTGCCGCAGCAACTGGTTCACATTCTAATCTATGCAAGGCCTTCTCCTGCCTTGACAACTTGTTAACTTAATTCCTTGGCTGCTTTATTGTTGCCTGTTGCCTGCTCTCTGTTGCCTGCACTTTTTTCTCTCTGCTTTTTACAGTGGCTTTCACTGCTCAAGTCACGACTTGGCTTATCGCACAGCTTTTTTGGTAAATTAATTAATATTTCAGCCGCTTAATTGCTTTCAAACTGCGAACTGGCAACTGGCAACTGGCAACTTGCCTCCAGGCCGTCGTTTACACTTGCCACCTGTCAACGTCTCATTAGGCGGTAGCTGCCGCCTCATCAGCTCTTTTTTTAGTATCTCTCTTTCCTCCTCTCCGCTCCGCTCCTCTTCTCTCCTCTCCTCTGCTGCCTGCGCCCTCTACTTGGCCCATTATATTAAACACCGTTTGTCGATCGTGCCGCAATAAAAATGTATGAGCCCAAAACTCTTTTTCCTCAGCTATCAAACCGAGCATATCGTGTGAAGCAGCAGCCAGCCAGTCAGCCAGCCAGTCAGCCAGTAAGCCAAGTTAAAAGCAAAAGCAAAGCAAAGCAGAAGCAGAAGCAGCCAGAAGACCCGTTTACCATGTAATAAAAAAAGCGATCTGGGAGAGTTGAAGGGGCACAGATTGAGGCTAGAAATGTTTCCATTTTCATTTACACAAAATAGAAGAAAAAACGAATGCGAATGAGCTATAAAACGGCTACTTTTCCCCCCTTCCCTCCCCACTTTCCCGTTGTTGTTGTTGTTGTTGTTGCTGAGGTGGAAGTAAAGTAATTTGCATAGCGGAAAAGGTCGACCAAATTAACACTTGGCAGCTCTCAGCAGCAGCGGCAGAGCAGAGCAGCGGCAGAGCAGAGCTCACCGCAGCCCGCAAGATCAGCTCAGCTCAGAAGTTTTATCAGCTCACTTCAATCAAAACTCAGAGCAGAATCTCCAAAGTTTCTCATTTCAATCGGTTTCAATCGGAGAGGAGGGGGGAGAAGACACACAGATCGACGGACGGACAGACGGACGGGTGGACGGACGGACGGACGGAGAGAAAGATCCATTAAAAGCAATTGAAGAATTTGCCGCTTAACAAAAGCAAATGAACCTGTTATCAGTAAAAATTAATCAAAGCGCTGCTAGAGTGCCACAAAGGGAGGGGTTATGGCTACACTGAGAGAAAGATCACATCGATTATCAAATTATCAGCAGAAACTTTGTGAATTGAGTTGGCAGCCGACTTGGCTTAAGAATAAAACTTTCAATTTTGATTATTATTGATATTCTTTAACTTTGAGCCCATTTAATATATATATTCTTGTTCATGGTAAGTCGAGGAGTCGAGGAGTCGATACGGCCCTGTCTGTCTGTCTGTCTGTCTGCAAACGAGTCTCTCAGTCGTCGAGCTATTTGACTGAAACTTTGCCTTCCTTTCTCATCTGCATATAAGTCGGGAGTTCTCCGGATCGAAGCACTATATCTTATGGCTGTCATAGAAGCGAAGAATGGGTCCTAAAGGAAAACTCTCCTGTTTCTTAGGAAACCTTCTTCCAGACTACTCTGTCTTATGGCTGCCTTAGCAGCAGATCCTTCTCTGAATTTTTATATATTTGTGGGTCTTTGTTTTTCGCTCAGTGTATGGCCACAGCTGTAGGCGAAGAGCAGTTTCCAATCTTTTTCCACTGATTTCTGATCTTTTATACCGTTTCGCTGGCGTTTGTTTGCTTTTTGTTTGCTCTTACTCAGCATTTATGGCGCTGTGATTGCCGTTGTTGTTGTTGTTGTTCTTGGTGTTTCGTTGTTGTTGTTTGTTCTGCCTTCTGCCTGTTGCCTCTGCCTGCTGCCTGCTGCCTCTGCCTGCTGCCTGCTGCCTCTGCCTGCTGGCCGGTGCCTCATTTGTTTGCCATTGTTGTTTGCCCATTGAAGTTCGCCTTTTGTTTGCGAGGTGAAAATGCCTGTCGGTTCAGGTCGGTCTTCATTTTTATTGCATCCGCGCGCGATTTACACAACAAATTTACATTCCCTCTAACTGAAAACTGAAAACTGAAAGCTGAAAACTGAATACTGATGCCCCCCTTTTCTCTCCTTCCTTTGCAGCTGCAACAGACTCAGCCTCAGCCTCAGCCTCAGCCTCAGCCTCAGCTGGATGGCAATGAACCTGCCGCTGTCAGCGCCTCAACAGCAGCGGCGACCACACAACATGCGGCTGAGCTGCACTCCACTGTGGCTGCTGCAGGTCCGCACAAGCACTCCCCCTCTGTGGCCTCTGTGGCTCTCGCTGCCGCTGCCACGCCCATAACGCCCTCGCTGATCATACGCAAGGACATACACAGCTTTAATTTCAGCGATATTGAGGTGAGCGAGCGTCCCACATCGACGCTGCTCACCGAACTGGCGCGTCGTAGCCGCAATGGAGAGCTGCTCCATGATCTCTCCCAAAGGGCAGTGACAGCGACGCCTCAGCCACCCACAACGGAACTGGATGACATTTTCATCAGCGTGAAAACTACAAAGAACTATCACGATACTCGACTGGCGCTGATTATCAAAACCTGGTTCCAATTGGCCCGAGATCAGGTGAGTTGGTCCCCCGTTCTCCTCCGACAGCTCCGGCAGCTGCCTGGCTCCCAGTTAACCCTAACCCCTGCGACAATTTGCTTGAATCAGCGCCTGATCCAACAGCTCGATTAGTTTAGTTAACCAATTTGCTCGAGCTTTCTGGTGTGGGCGACAATTGACAGCACAGAAAACAAAGAAAAACAAAAACAAAAACAAAAGAGAAAAAAACAGAGCTAAAAAAAATCGAAAAAAAATCGAAAAACATACCAAAAGGTTACAGATTGAGATCGCTTTATCCAGCGATTCGTATTCGATTTTTTCTCTCTTTTTCTCTGTGTTTTTTTCTCTCTTTTTCTCTCTTTTTTTTTAGGTATTCTTTTTGAGGTTTGGCACATTTGCATAATGAGTTTTTAAGCTGTTTGAATTGATTTCGCTTATAAATTTTTTTGTTTATTTTTTTGTGCTTTTTGCGGCTCATTTGGCGATTTATGATTTTGTGGCCGCCGCTTAATTGGCTATAAAAATGTCTTCATAAGCCAAAACGAATATACGAGCTTTACTTAATAATGATCATCATTTTACGAGCCCCCTTCGATACCCTAGCCCACCCTATACCCTGTAGAAACAGAGACTAGAGAGAGAGCAGAGTGCTAGTGTAGGTACTGTCTCCCATATACCCTGTATTCGACAGCAGGAGAGTGGGATTGATAATCTACCCTATACCCTGTACTTGTGAGCAGTAGTAAGAAGGGAGAGAGAATATGTCTACTCTCTTGACTGAGTTCTCTGTATACCCTGTAGCGTAGAGTGGGGAGTTTACTAGTATAAGGAGAGAACTATCAGAGCTAGACCCTAGGCATGAGTTCCTCTCATACCCTGTAGCTGAGAGCAATTAAAGGCTAGAATCTAGAAATCTAGTATATAATTTGGAATACTTATTCTAATATATCTATCTATATATATTTCATTTTCCATATCTATCTATCTATCTATTAAATTAGCCATCTATCTATCTATTTATTATATTATCTGCAAATCTATTAGTGTTTCTATCTACCTATCTATTATATTATCTATCTATCTTTTATTTAATCTATTTATCTATTATATTATCTGTCTATTATGTTGTATTCAATTTATAGCCTCTTTATAACTGGACAGAACTAGCTTACAACTCTTCGGAGCTTTTTACAGGGTATCTGGGGGAATTCATATTACTTTTAACTTTGGCCTGCTCTTTTTGGGAGCCCCCCCAAGGGGGGAATTTCTCTTCTTTGATTTGTAAAAATGAACGAGTCATGTGAAAGGACATGTGTACACTCACATGGAAGAGTATTAGTTATGCTTGTTGTTTTTCCATTTGTGTTCCCTTCGTTGTTGTTGTTGTTGCTGTTGTGTTGCTGTTGCTCACTTTTTATGCCAACTTATGCAAAATCACGCGTCAGAAATGTGTTTTGTTATTGTTTACATGGAACTGCAGCAGTTGACGCAACAGAAACAAAAACAAAAACAGAAACAAAAACAGAAACAAAACCAAAAAAATAAACCTAAAAAATAAATAAGAAGAAAACAACATAAATAAATAAATAAGCTGCAGCAGGGCAGAGCAGAGTGTTTTTTAACTATTCAAAATTTGTGAAAATGCCCGTCAGGCACGTTTCAGGCCTTGCAACGTGCAACGTGCAACATGAGCCACTAGACAGGAGGCTGGAGCAGGGGGCAGGAGGGGAGTGCTGCGGGTCTTTTAAGTGCCTAGACAATTTCTGGTGCCATATCGAGTTGAAGGTTTCACACTGTTAAAACCGAGTTGCAAGTTGCTGGTTGCTGGTCGCTGGTTGCTGGTTGCTGGTCAACAGCAGCAATAGTTGAGTGTGCAACAGCAACAGCAACAACATGCGCACACTGACAGCTAGCCACATGCAACAATTTCCTCGATAGTTTGATTTGCTTTCAGTTGCTGATGTTGCTGCTTGTTGCCGTTGCTGCTGCTGCTGCTGCTGCCAATTATTTTGATGCGACCAACAACAATGTGGAGCAAAGAGACAGGCAGCAACTGCCTGCAACTTCAACAGCAACGGCAACAAAATGCGTTCAATTTGATTGGTTTGTGCTGCATTTGAAAACTATTTGTTGCTGCCTCTGTTGCTGCCTCTGTTGCTGCCTCCGTTGCAGTTGCACATTATAAACGCTTGATTAATGCGCTGATCTGCGGCAGGAGGAGCTCCTTTTAGCTTGGAGCTTTCAGCTTGCAGCTTCCAGGCTCCATTTCATTCCATTTCTGCTGTTCGCCTTAAAAGGCCTGCGGCAACAGCAACGAGTCTCCGGTCAGTTGTTGGTATACCCTGTAAACAGGGCTGTGCAACTGGGGCATGAACTATGACTAACCCTAAAGGAGCAGCTATTATTTAAGGCAGTAAATGGGCTAACAGCAGCTAACTGGGCCTACTCAAACATAGACAAATCTATTTTTGCCATTCCCAAAGGCTCCCAGTTAGAGGAGAGGGTATTCCCTCTGCTGGTTTGTTTTTTTTCCTCTCTTCAGGCCAAATCATAATTTGTATTTGTTGGGTTTTATTTATGGGCACAAAGAGAAAAAATGGTAAAGTTTTCATGGCTTTTCTTGTTGTTTGCATGTTGTTGCATGTGGCAAATTGAAATTATTCATGCAACTAACAAATGAGCATAAATTACTGACAGTTGCCACCGCAAACAATGCGACTTTGATTGAACGCTTTTCCCCAAATATGCAACGCGCAGACGGCCAACTGGCAACTGGCAACTTGCAACTTGAAGTTGCAACTGCAACATAGAAGAGAGCTACTGTACGTAGGTATCGCTCGTATCTCTGGCAGTGTCTGGCAGGTCGCTCTGTCCGTCCGTCTGTCTGTCCGCCCGTCTGTCTGGCAGGTTTGTCAGTTGATTTGCATGCATAAATTTGCTTTTGCTTTTGCTTTTGCTTTGCTTTGGTCGTGGTCTTTCGCTGGGTTTTCCTCTCATTTGTTGCTAACAAAAAGGAGGCAAAAGACGCATGTCAAATGTCAGCCAAAAGGGGAGTGGATACCTCCTCCCTCTCCCCCTGCCCGCCCCCTCTCACTCCCTGATTTATGCAGATAAATCACAGATAAATCTGTGGCAGACATACGAGGCTACAACTACAGTTTGACAGGCATCGATCAGCTCTACTCGACTCGAGTCGACTCGACGCGACTCTCCTCGAGATTAGTCGAGTTTGGTCGAGTGGGTGGTTTCCCTATTTAGTTTTAATGATGCAACAACAGCAACAGCAGCGGCAGCAGCGAAAAACAACTGCTGTATTTTCCCGGAAAACATTTTCTGTTTACATGTCTTGTTTTCTTGCCTCTTTTTGTGGCTATAACAACTGTCGTTAAATTCAGTTGAAGCCGCATCTTCTCTTTGCTGTGCCCCGCTTGGCCCTGTTTGGCTTGTAACTCGTCATGCTTAATTCTTATTCTCATTAACTTGGCTTAGCCCGGCTTTGCCTTGGCCAGTTCCCCAGTTCCCCAGTTCGCCAGTTCGCTAGTTCGCCAGTTGCTCCCCCTTTTCTGGCCCTGCTGGGGTACAGTCTCTGTGCCCCTGCCTCTGCCTCTGCCCTCCCTTGCAGCTGTCAGCACGTTCGGAAGCCAGCGCTGACTCATTTTGTGGCAAGTTGACAATCCAGCTACAGGTTTAGGAACCAGCTACAGCCACAGCTACAGCTCTCCACTCTACACTGAAAGAAAATAAACCATAAGATGCCCCTCATAAATTAGACAGAGAAACATTGTTTAAAGTTGACTCTAGCTAACCTTAAGATACTTTCCTACCTCAACTAATACTAATGCTAATAATTAATTGGAAATGCTTTCTTTTTTTTTGAGTGTAGGCTGCAACTTCTCATTCCCAGGCTGCTCCAAAGTCCCAGTTGGAGTCCAGTCGAGTGTCCAGACTTTTTCTGTGTTTGTGCGGCTTAGTTTGAGCTGTCAGCTGCTCATAAATATGCTCAAACATATGACAGTTGTCGTAGCTGCAACTGGCTTTGTGCTTGTTTAACTCTTCTTTTTCATACCCATTAAACGCTGGAAAGGGGTTTAATAGACCAGGCAGAAGGTTAGTCGTATACTCTCTTAGTACCCCTTACACTCTGGAAGAGAGTTTGATAAGCAGAAGGTTAACCTTATGTCTTCAACTCTTCTCTTTAATACCCTCTACATTCTGGAAAGGGGTTTAATAGGCTAGGCAGAAGGTCAGCCTTATAGTTGGAATCAACACTCATCAACTTGGATGCTTCTTAATGACCATATGAGTAGCATGTTTTTTACAGGGTATCACCGAGTCGTGCTTTCTCTTACGTTTCCGTCTATTTCTCTCTTTGTTTTCGGCCTTTTGTTTGTGGATCATGCGGCGTATGCGCAACGAGCAGCTTGGCAATTAAAGCCCAATTGACAGCACGTCCAAAGTGTGCCGCCAACGCACGCACACACGCACACACACACACACACACACACACACACACACACAGCCTTGCACACACCCCTTACACACACACACACACACAGAAAGCCTCCCTCCGCCCACACGCTGCCTCCCTCGCTGCCCCCTCGCTGCCCCCTTCGCTGCAGCGGCGACCCGTGCCGTGGCTTTTGATTGTGGCCTGTTTTTTATTTGGTTTATTTATTTGGCGGCCTTTTCAATGCGCTTCAATTTAATTTAATTCGCAATAAATTGAAATTTTTCTTTCTTTTTGTCGTTTTTTGTTGTTTTTCCCCTTTGTTGCTCAGCAACGACACAATTTCTGTTGCAACAACAAAACAAACAATCCAAAAAAAAAAGAAACAAAAAAAAACCCGCATGCAACTTCCTTTTCATTGTGCGCTTCGGCGCAATTTTCGTCATTTTATCATTCCATATGCCGTTTACTTATCAGCGCACAGTGCCTGCAAATATTAAACTCACTTCTGAAGAGCAGCAAGCAATTATTGTCAATGTAATATGCACTCAATTACAGCAGCAGCAGCACAGCAGCAACAGCAGCAGCAGCAACACAGCAGCAGCAGCAGCAGCGGCAGGGGCAGCTCGCATCAGTTGTTTGCTCCTCTTCCTGTTTTCTGGACATATTCTGAGGAATTTAATTAATATTTCAGCAAGAGCTTTTGCTATAAGGCTGAAGGAGTATCTCAAGAATCCTTATGGATCTTATGGAAGATTCTCTAGAAGAAAGCCTCTTCTTCTGCCCAACCTTCTTTTCTATTGTAGGATTCAGTTTCCACTAAGAAACCTGGAAGTATTAGTTCTCTAATAAGAATACCCTTCAGTTCTGCTTTGCCTCTAGTCCTCTGCGGAGGATCCAGATTTTAGAGTCTAGTTTCGAGTACCATTTCTGGCTGGGATTATTAAGTAGCTGTGGCTCCAGATATGCCTTAAGCATCTCTATTAACAGCGCTGTATTAAGAGATGAGCCACCAATCAAATATAAATCACTTAATTGATTCATTTAGCCTTCTTCTCTGGCTCTGAGCCTCATTAACCAAAAATATTTCCGAGTGCTCTCTTCACACCCGCCCCGAAACATGCGTTGGTTGCCTGCCCGAAGACCCGTAGGCCTCAAGGCCCGGAGGCACGCAATGGTTGGCTGGCAAACAGCTGCTGAGCGGCGAACTGGCAAGGGAAGGGAAGGGAAGGGAGGGGAGGGGAGGGGAGAGTATCTGTAGTTTTGGTAGTTGAAGCAGGTAACTGGTAGCAGGGGAGGGGCAGGGCAGGGCAGGGCAGGGCAGGGCAGGGCAGGGCAGGGCAGGGCGGGGGTAGCCCAAGAAGACAGCCTATAATTAAAATGTGAACCTTTTGTGGTTTTTCTGGCTGCCTCACTTCAAAACTAGCCGAATTCGGATTACGCAAATTGAGCCACGCCCTCAAATTTGTTGGATTTTCGAATCTTTTTGATTTTGTGGTTTTTGAGCCGGCAACAAAAACGAAATTTCAATCAGAAATTACACAATTTTCTGATCAGCTTTTGGCCATAACAACTTAATTAAAACTCAATTTTTCCAAATTGAATTTCAGCTTTGGATTAATCTCGATTCGAATCTATTTTACGATCCACATTTTCCAGTGCAGTTTATACCCTGTAAAACAGTTTGGTCTTCGAACTTTGTGGCCTGGTTTTGAGCCTTGAGGAATGTTTAGTTAATTTAATTTCAGTGATTATTTTATTTGATTATATTTATTATGAATTGGATTTGATTTGAGACCCGCAGCAACTTTCACTGTGGTCAAATTTAGAAAGCATGTCCAGCCGCCTCCTGCAGAGGCACACGCCTCTGCCGCTGCCGCTGCCTCTGCCGCTGCCTCTGTCATAGATTTTAGGTTTTTTTTTAGCCGATTTTTTACTTTGTTTTTTAGCCAATGCAGAAAAATGCAGACAAAGCTGAAAAGCCTAGAAAAAAGCAGCGTTAATGCTGCTGCTGCTGCTGCTGCTGCTGCTGGTGGTTGTTGCTGGTGGTTGCTTGTCGCATAGCCGTTCCATATGTAAGGCAACCGCAGAGACAGCCTCAGCCTCAGTCGCAGTCGCAGTCGCTGTTGCAGTCGCTGCCCCAGCGCTCAGCTCGTAGAGACCGCACCCCACGTGTTTGGTATTGAATTGAGTGGAACTATAGTGGTGCAGGGTATCGATGGGGAATGGGGCATGGGGCATGGGGGAGGGAGAGGGAAAGGCCAAAAAGCAAAACAGCAACAAATGCTTGCCCCAAAATGGTTTTGGCCGCCGCCTTTTGCCTGCAGCTGCAGTTAGAGACGCCATTGAAAATACATTGTTGTTGTTGTTGCAACAATTGTTGCTGTTGCTGATGTTGTTGTGGTTGCTGTTGCTGTTGTTGTTGGTCTATGCCGGCGACAGTCAGTTAGTCAGTTAGCTGGCCAGCTGTGTGCTCTGGGCCTGGTTTTCTTCGCTCTCCACTCCTCGCTCCTCCGTCCTCTCCCCACTCCGCAGTCTCCTCTCTTTGGGCGCCGAAAACATAACGAATTGTTGTGGCAATCGCTTCGTTCCAATTGAATGCATGCCGCGCCACAAAACTTCCACCTCAACTTGCAGCCTGCAACTTGCAACTTGCAACAGGCCCAAAACTGAATCTGAATCTGAATTCAGGCCCAAACCCAAACCCAAACCCAAACCCAAACCCGAACCCAAATCCGTATCCGTATCCCAGCTGCAGCTGCAGAGAGCTTTCATGATAAATTTGTTTTGCATTTAATGCTGACCCAAGCGAAATATGCTGGCAAATTTATGGACTCTCGCGCTTTGGCTGCTCAGCCAAAGGAATGCATTTAAATTATTTTAAAGCGCTGTTCAAGTCTACCCTGTATACCCATTGAACCTGCCGCAACTAGGGTATGCTACAGACTTAAGTCTTCTGGCAAGTCTGGAGTCCAACTGGCGTCCAACAAGGGGAACATAGAGAAGAGTTGTTGGATTCAGGAAAGAAAGAAATGAAATGGAAGAGAATCAGCATTCGCTGCGTATAAAATTACAGGGTATCAGCCAGCTAAGCATGCCTGGCTGAAGGCATTCTTTTACCTTTTCCAGTTGACAGTTATGAAGCTGCTTTGGCCAGCTAATTATGGTTAACAATTTTCAGTTTCAGAGGTTTTCCGGCTGCTCAATTGTGTGATTTACGGCTGGAAGGATGAGGGGAGATGGGGGGTTGGCTAAGAGGGAGGGCCTTAATAATGTTAGGAGGGGGGTGTTGAGCTACCAATTAACTGGGCCAACACTCGCAGCAGCAGCAGCAGCAGCAGCAGCAGTTGGGAATCTCTCGAGGCTGAGCCCGAGTCAGAGGTAGAGAACTTATTTATGTGGCAGCTGGATCAGAGCGTTCAACTTGCCTCATAAATTTGCAACATGTTGTAATGTTGTTTGTCAACAGTTTTAACAGTTTGCAACAGTCACATAAATTAAATGCTAGTCAAGTGCGAGTGCAACTGCAGCAGCAGCAGCAGCAGCAGCAGCAGCAGCAGCAGCAGCAGCAACAACAACAGCAACAACCACAGCAGCAGCAGCAACAACAACAAGAGCTAACAGCAATATCAAGCGGCAACATGGTGTTAACATTTTTCGCCCCGCAGCAGCAGCCAAAAAATAAAAAAGCAGAGGAAAAGCAAAGCCAAAGCAACAAAAAAATAGAAAGAAAAATCACATAAAAATCCATGAAAATTCAAGAAACGACGAAAAGTTTTCAGCAGCAGCAGCAACAGTTGTTGTTGTCGTTGTTGCTGTTGCTGTTGCTGCTGTTGTTGTTGTGTGTTATAAAGAACTCGACTCGACTTGTCTACAGAGTCGACTGGAGTAGAGGCTCCATCTCCGTCTCCATCTCCGTCTCCGTCTCCGGCTCCAGCTCCGGCAACACCAACGAGTCGACTTTCTAACTGTTTAAAGAGTCGAAGAGGTTTTTCCCAAAATGCTTGTGGAGCGGGCGTATTGTTTGGGCCAACTTGTAGTTGTTGTTGTTGCTCTTGTTGCTGCAAGATGTTGCTGTTGTTGCTGTGGCTGTTGCTGTTGCTGTTGTTAGTTGTCAATGCTTTAAAACGATTTTCGCCTGATTTGACACAGGCGAAGAAATAGTTATTAGAAGGCAAAACCAATTGAGTTGTAGACTCAGCGCAGACACCCAAAACCGAGCGAACCGAGGAGAACCGAGCGAAGAAGGAAGAAGACTTTGGGAAAAGACTTTCAAATAGCCGCAGGAACTTTGTGTTTGGCCAATTAGGTTTTTGGTATGACAGTTAGAGCCATAAAACGAGACGGCGGACAGAGGAAGAGGGAAGAGCGAGGCAAGGCGTTAGGAGAGAAGGACAACTAAATCACTCCATAAGCAGAGGACAGTGTATTCTTTTTGGGAAACACTTCGTTCGCCGCTTGTTGAAGTGTTGCGGCTTAAGAACTCAATTTTGTTGGTCAGTGTAGACACCCCTGTCGCAGTCAGCGATGCATAAAAGGCCCACCAGCAGCCACTACAACAATTTACAATTACAAAAACAACTGAACCCTCAATAAACTAGAAGAAAAAACAAGCTAAAAACTCATTCTTGAACTTGTTCGCATCATTTTATACCCTGCCACAGGGCAGCCTAACTTTGTGACGAGGGAGGCAGCTGCGATCTTATAGAGCATATGAAGCAAGTCTACCAGTCTGTCCGTCTGTCAGCGAGAGACCGAACTCAGTCGGAATAATAGCAGATGCAATAGCAATTCTCTTCGAAAGGGTATACAGTCTTCGGTGCGTCAAAGGTAGCTTCTGCCTACTAGTTTTATTTAGCTTTTTGCTTGAGTTGTTTCCTACAGTTTCTTCGAGTTTCTTCGAGCTGGTTCGTCTCTTTTCTTTTCTTTTGACGTATTTCAGCGAACGTGTGGGAATTTTCTTATCTGATTGTCTCTTGAATATCTCTTGTAAGAATGGGCTTTTTTCAGATAATTATATGTAGATTTTGGGAGTAGAAACTTAAATATATATGGACGAGCATATGACTAAATAGAAATGGGGTCTAAATCTCCGTTCCCATGAATTTCTCCTTGGCTTTCGGCGTATGCAAATTCCCCCACTCATTCCCTCTTCTTCTATATTATAATCATTGTAAACTGATTTATTCTCAATAAGCCTCTCTTCTCTTACCTTCTTACAGACCTGGTTCTTCACAGACACCGACGATCACTACTACCAGGAGAAGACAAGTGAGTATTGCTTTGGTCTCTGGTGTTTGGGGCCTCGAAAGGAAATGGAAATAATATTTTAAGATTTCGCAACGCTTCAGTTATTGCTTAGTCCCAAAATCGAAAATAAATCGAAAATTTATTTATCAGTTCAGTAGTAAAAGGAAGAGAAGCGAAAGGAGCCCAAAGGAAAGGCAAGGAAAGGAGTGAACCTACCTGTCGACCTCTTACCTTTTGGGATCAGTCGTCGTCGACGTCTCTGGTCCAGGCCTCAATTTAGGTTTCACATCAGCCACGCCCAGTTGAACGCCTAATCTTGGCCACTGTCTGCAGCTGAGCACAAAAACCGATTAAAGTTTATATATAAGTTTAGCCCCGACTCTGTAGCGTAGTGTAGAAACTCTGTGTTTACCTGCGTTCAGCTCACCCGCATTTTAATTGAATTGCAGCCCTGCTTCTTTTTTTTTCTCCTTTTTTCTTTTTTGGGGGCTGCGTGCTTCGATTTTTGCGTGCAGCTGGAGAAGAGTATTTTAATTAAAAAAATAAAGAAAAAGAAGAGCAGCGCTGCGCTGCGCAGCGCAGAGCAGAGTAGAAAATCGACAAGAAAAAAGTTCAAATTTCAATTTTTGCATACTGCCTTGAGTAGTTCTCCGTTCTCCGCTCTCCGCTCGCCGTTCTCTGTGGTCCGTTCCCAGTTCTGGGTTCTCTTATATCATCTCAAGTTTCACAGCCTCTCGACAAGGCATTTTGATTAGGCCGAAAAAGGATTTTTCACTAAATTTTTGAGTTATGTGTGAGTTGTGCTTCTTCTTTAGTGTCTCTCTGTCTGTCTGTCCGTCTGGCCGTCTGTCTGTCTGCCAGTCCAAGCAGACAAAGGATAAATGTATACTCCTCGCGTATACTCTTCAGTCTTCAGTCTGCACTCTTCAGACTTGGAGTCTGTCTTTTGTTCTGCGCTTCTTCTGTCTCCCTGTCCCTCTGCCTCTCTCTGTGTGTGTGTGCTTTAAATATTTCAACAATTTTCATCCAATTAAGGCGCACAAGTTTAGTATCCTTTCCCCTTCCCCTTCCTGTTCCCTTCTCCTTTTTTTCAACACTCCTGTATACCCTGTAGTTTGGCTTTATCGGCGGCGTCTGTCAAACGAGCGCATACAAAACGTATCCGCTGGTTATACTTGACGGCATTCTTGGCTAACAAGCTACTGTTTTTGTTGCGTTTTGGCCTTTTAGTTAATTAACATAGATGCTGCTCTTTTCTTGTTATTTTGCTTAATTACCAATCTTTATCAAATTCCCCCCCTCTCCGTCTCTTCTCTTCTCTTCTCTTCCAGAGGGCCATCTTATAAATACGAAATGCTCGCAGGGCCATTTTCGCAAGGCTCTGTGCTGCAAGATGTCTGCGGAGCTGGATATCTTCCTGGAGAGCGGCAAAAAGTGAGTAGAAAAAGCGAAAGATAAAGCGAAATATGAAAATAAGTCTATATACTTTAGCGGGAACTTTTAGCCTTTTTAGAGCTACATATTTATGTCATATTTGTGGGCTTAATGGCCAAATTGTTAACTCGATTGCTGGCCGCAGTGCAATGACTTCCATTGCTATTGCTGTTTTGCTGTGTTGCTGTTGTAATTGTAGACTTTTAATGCTTTTAATAAGCAACCGCAAGGAGCAACCCATCCATCCGTCTGTCCGTCCGTCCAGCAGTCCATCTATCCATCCATGGGCTATGCGAGCAAAGCAAACACCCAGTTTGCAGCTCGGTTGCAGCTGCCATGCGTTCTAATTTGCGCAATTAAGACGCAGCAGCAACATGTTGTTGTTGCTGTTGTTGCTGCTGCTGCTGCTGCTGCTGCTGCTGCTGCTGCTGCTGCTGCTGTTGTTGTTGCAGCCACTCAAAACTTGTCCGGCAAACCGCAAGAAAAAGGCAGAAGAGGCAGCTGAAAAGACACTTCAAGTGCAACTAGCGCCCAAAGGAGCAGCCTAGAAATTCTTCAGCTTGTTTGTAATTACAGCAGCAGCAACAACTCCAGCAGCAGCAGCAGCAAATTGTTGTGTTGCAAGTTGAGAAAATCTAGAACAACTCGGACATGCTGCGACTTAATATGATGAGGATGTTGTTGCTGTTGTTGTTGCCCCGTTTTGGCTTAGAACTTGAAACTGTCATTATGAAAGCACTGAGCACTGCAATCAATACAACAACAACAGCAACAACAACAACACAGCAACATGTTGTTGTTGGTGCTCTTGCTGCCTCCCTGCCTGCAATTTGTTGCTGCGGCTGCTGCTGCTGCTGCAAGTCCATAAAAAATAAAACAAAATAAATGGCAAACCGAGCTAAATGTGCAGTTATGATCAAGATGAGGCGACTGTTGCTGCTGTGCCTGCTGCTGCTGTTGCTGCTGTGGCTGCTGCTGCTTTTACAGGCAGACTTGAAATGGTATCAGGTGGCACAGTCGGAGCCAGTTTCCTGTGCCCAGGCGTTGTCCAGTGATTGGCAACGCTTAAATTTTGCTGGCAACTTGCTGGAATAAACAACAGCAGCAACAGGCAGCAACAAAAGGCAGCAGCAATGGCTGGCAAAAATATGGAAAGAGGTTAATTAACGTGCATTGAAACTTGCAATTATGGCGCTCTGCTGCAGTTGCTGGCGTCGCCTTTATAGCCCCTTGCTACGCACAGCAGCAACATGTTGTTGCTGTGCCCAACACAGAAAGAAACCAAGTAAAATATGAATTGCACTTGCGAGCAGCGGGAAGTCCGTTCTATTAAATGCAAATCAAGTTCGACTGAGACCCAAAAGCAGCATCTCTTTTCTTACGCTGCTTGCTTCATTTTCTTTTCTGTTTTGTTTTTTTTTTTGTTTTAATTACATTTCCATAAATTTTGCCACACTGTGCGGCGCGCAACTCGAAGACAGGCAACGCCTTGCCGCTGGCTGCTCGGCTGGTTGCTGCTTGGCTAATTGCAGTGCGCAGTAAGTGTCTATTATAAAGCCGAACAATTAGTGCAATTTAATTAAAAATACAACAGCAACAGCAACAGTTGCCGCTGTTCGGTGTTCGCTACAACAACAACAACAGCGAGAGGAACTGCAAGTCAGCAGTCGACCTAGTCGACCTGCCACGTCAATCAACCCCTTCAACCCTTGCCCCTGCGAGTGTTGCTGCCGCGTCTGCGTCTGCGTCCCTCTCCTAATGCATGACGTCGCCAGCACCCAGCAGCAATCATCAATTATGAGCAGAAGTCTAGGGAAATCGGCTCTTTAAGGAATTTCTATGATATATTTAGGTGTTGTTGCCCCTGCCACCGTCCCTGCCCCCTTCCCTGCCCCTGCCACATTTGAGGCATTTATTTTTTAATTCCATGCTGGCTTTTTTGGGATTTATTTGCTGCAAGCTCTAATTTATTTCTTGTCCGATTCTGTGTGTATTTTTTCTGGGGTGTGTTGCTTTTTCGTGCTGTGTATAAGCCACACCTAACTAGCAAACTTGTGCGAATTCTACACTGAGAGAAAATACGTTTTGCTGCTGAAAACTAAAATGTGATTCGAATCGGAGAATTAGTCGGATCCCAATTCGAATCGTCCGTGTAAATGTAATGCCATCCGCTCCTCTCGTTTTCTCGCAGTGTACCTGTAGCTGTTATCTGGCTCTTTGTATATTTATCTTGTATCTTGAGTCATATCGCAGACAGACAGACAGCGGCGAGTATACCCTATACTTTTGCACGGAGCTGCATATAAATTTGTATCTTTTGCTCGGCACGTTTTGTAATCAACCTTTATTGACATCATAACGGCGCGTTCATATCATTTTTATTCAGTTTCTTTCTTTTCTATACGAAAATTCGAATATTTCTCTTTTATTTCGGGGTGGCTTCTGTCCCTCCGTCCGGCTGTCCGTCCGTCCGGCTGTCCGCACTCTTGACGTAATTACAACACGTAATATGCGTAATATTCACGGCATCAGCTGCGAAATGGACCAAAGAAAGTGGACGCGGCTCAAAGAAAAACAGGATTGCAGACAGACAGACAGACAGCAGCAACTGTTGCTGTTGTTGCCGTTGTTGCTGATGTTGTTACATATACTTAACGATGAGTTGATTGCTGATTATTTGGGCAAACTTTAGCAGTTTTTACTTGCATTTTCTGGGTGGGTGCTGCTGCTGCTGCTGAGAAAGTGCGTGGGAATTTGCGGCGCATTAGTTGTAATTCGCTCCCCATCAATGTTATTTCCCAGGCGTGCAACAGCATCATTCCCCTCTTGCAACCCTCACTTGTTGCCGCAGCTAATCCCACATTGAGCCATATAATGCGGACCGTAATAGTCAAAGGGGGGCGCATTTTCCACTGCAACAGCAACAGCAACAGCAATCCATCTAAGGCTCAGCGGCGACATTTTTAATTGCTGTTGTTGTTGTTGCTGTTGCTGAAGTGCATTGCTTTTCTTTTGCGGCTGTGGAAAACCTCATAAGCATTCGTCGCATATGTGAAAAACCAGATGTTGTCGCTGTGTGTGAGAAAATTTTCTTTTTGCGGCGGCCCAGGGGCAACAACAATTTTTGAGCAGCGCCCGCGTGTGAAGCGACAGCAACAGTTGTCAGTGTGTATAGTTTAGGGGAAAGTCTCTGCGGCAGACAGGCGGCAACAATTGCAGCAGCAGCAGCAACAGCGACGACAACTGCAACGCATCAATTTCAGTTATTTGCCACTTGTGGCATCAACTGTGCATAATGTCAATTATTCAATTGAAGAGGGAAAGAGTAGAAAACTGAGCCCTCAGGCTGAGTCTGAGCTGCATTGAGCATATTGCTGACATTGTCGCAATATTTTAGACAGTGTTGCTGTTGCTGTTGCTGTTGCTGCAGGCAGCGCTACTCTTTTTATTTATTTATTTATTATTGTTTTTTTCCTTTTGAAGCGGAAACGTGCAATTTAAGCTAGCTCGCTGCATATGCAGATGAAGTTGCAACTTGCAACTGGTTGCTGCTGCTGCTGCTGCTGCTGCTGTTGCTGCTGCGGCTGTTGCTGGCACATCCGGCGGAAAGCAGCGGCAGCAGCAAAAGCAAAGGCAACTGTTAGAGTAGCGCCTGGCAAATCGCTTGCTCTACATTTCAATTACAGAGCCGCCCACAACAACACGACGACACGACGACAACAATTGCCATCAATTTGGCTACAAGTTACAATTTGCACTTGCAGCAGCAGCGGCAGCGGCAGCAGCAATTGTTGTTGCTGCTGCTGCTGCGTTTGACAAATGCAATTCAATTGTCGCCGCTGTTTTCAATTGCTCACTGAGCAACGCTTTTGCACGGCAAGAAATCAGCAATCACATAAATCTCTCTCTCAGAGTCTGACTCATGCTTGCAACAGCAACCACAGCAACAACAGCAACTGTTGCTGTAGTTAATGAGTTGCTGTTGCTGTTGTTGCGGGTTTAAGTGCCAGCGCTTAATGTAAATATCTTGTTTGGAGCTCTGACACGCCACATTGATTTGTATCAATCCGCAAATACTCGAACGAGTATCTTTCAGATACATTCCTCGGCTGACAGCTGACTTATTGCTAATTGCTAAGCCAGACAACAACAACAACAACACCAACAACAACGGCAGCAGCAGCAGCAACAATCCGAAATGAAAACAAAATCAGTTCGTCATCCTTTTTGCCACTCTCGAGAGCGAGCGATCTTATCTCTGTGCCTGCCCGCCTGCCTGTCAAAATACTTTTAACGCAGACTGTTGCTGATCGCCTCGCTCTTAATGCGAAATCTATTAAGACTGCCCTGCATTGCTGTTGCTGTTGTTGCTGTTGTTGTGGCTGCTGCTGCTGCTGGGGCGCTCCAAGTGGCCCGTCAATCATTTTTTATTATGGCTCCAGACATAAAACTCATTTCGCCTGCAACGCCAACGCCCCAGCAACAGCTGCTGCTGCTGCTACGACTGTTGCTGATGTGGGCAGATTTCAGGCCAACAGCAACAACTTCAAGTAATTGGAAAACTGCCACGAAAATAAACTAAAAAAAAGGTTTTGCACTCGTTTTGCGTCTCATTTTTCGCGGCCAATGGACGCACACAGACACAACAGCAACACACACAACAGACACAACACACACAGCAGCAACACAGTCAACAAACAACAGTCTAGAAATTCGAGCGAGTTGCTCTTGCTGCGGCTGCAGCAATGCGATGCAAGATAAACAGCGCAGCCTTAAAAAACCAAATAAATAAACAAATAAAAAACCACCAACGTTGCAGCTGCAACAGCAACAGCGCAGCAACAGCAGCAGCAGCAGCGATCCCGGCAGAGATCGATTCATTGATATTGCTCCAAAATGAAAACATTTCCATTTTCATAAATGCCAAAGCGAAAAGGAACGCATTAATTAAGCACATAAAATGTCAGCTAGATTTCAATTTGGTGTTCGGATACCCTGGAGAAAAGCCAGGAATGGGTAGGGAAGGGAAAGGACGGAAAAGGGGACGGGGTGCTGGCTACACGCATAATTAAACGGAATTAAAAGCGCATTTTTATGCGACACGAAGCGGCAAAAGTGGCAACAACAACAGCGAGCAACAACCGGCAACCAGCAACAATAATGTTGCTGCCGTTTCGCACAGGTATCGCATGTGGCAGCCACAACAGCAATAGTTGTTGGCTGTTGCTGTAACAACAACAACAACAGCAATATTATATTTATGAATGCCACAAACGCTGAGCTTAGAAGAGGGGTCACTCTACCCTCCGTCCCCCCCTCTGAACTCCGCTCCTGCCTGTCTGCTGGCTTATGTAATAAAAATTATATTAAATTACCCAACAGACGCCAGGCAAACGCTTCGATTTTATTGAATAGTTAGCTTAGTTGGGCTCTCTAACTAAGAAGATAATGTGTCTATTAATGGGAAGCTGTTGAGATGCTCTTCCCACATGGCTTGAAGAGATTAGTGGCTAAAAAGTAGCTTTTTTTCGGGTCTTGGCTATAAAGAATCTATGAGCTAGAGAAAGATCTAAGAGGGATAACTTTTAGAGCTTAACCTGTGAAAGGAGTCCCTCTCTCTTCCCCGTACAGAAACCCCGCTATCCTCCAGGAGTTGAAACATTAACTAGAAGATATAGTTATTGATTTGTGGAATGATTAAATGAAGATACTGGGATTGCTGCGATGCACGCTGCCTTCTGGGCAGTTCATCGATTGGCTCGAATAGTTATTAATCTAGTTACAGTTCCTAAAGGTTGTCCAACTTTGTGGGTAAGCTGCAATGCGAGGCAATGTGGAGAGGAGTGAGCAGTAAGCAGTGAGGAGAGAGCAAGGCAACCCGTTCGATAGCGTCGGCTGCATTTTAATGGCATCATTAGGCCCGCCGTTGGCTACCGGATATGGTTGATCGTTTGTCACTGCGGCTAATCCCAGAGCTGCAGCTGCTCGGAGCAGGGAACAGAGAAGTGACCACTGTGGTCACTCTCTACGCTCCCCCCCTCCGCTCCCGGGTAATTACCAGTTAAATTAGTGCATTTTTTATGCAGCAGACCAGCTTAAAATGAGGAAGCGGCCTTCAAGTCAGCGTAGTTTATTTACTTGATTTTTGTTTTAATGCTCAAACGAAACGATTTTGTAAGGGGAACTCAAAGGGGAACGAGGGGAGTTTAGCCGGAGAAAATGGAGTTGCGTACTCCATAGATGGTATCATTGGCATCGGGCAGCTTGCAGACCTTGCCCGAGGGTCGGTTCAAGCGTTGTTCAATCACATTCAAGTCCAGATTCTTGACGCGCACCATCAGAGTGGGTTCCTTATCCACGGCACGATAGACGAGGTTCTTGTGGCAAGTGTTCTGCAGTGATTGAGCCGTCTCCTTGACTGTGGCGTCGGGTAGGGGTCCTATGGTCATGGGTCCGACGTCGACGCCAATGCGAGTGTTTCCACATGAGATGCAACGTATTCCCGAATTGATGAAGCCCGCGGCACGTGGACAGGTATCCTTATCCTCGATCTTGAACAGACGCTGTTCTATGTCATCAAAGCGATCTCTGATGTATTTCTTGAGTGCCGGCATGTGCACCTTATCCAACTTGCTGTCCAGCATGTCCTGCAGCTCCTCCATGGTTCCAATGAAGGTCAGATTGTAGCCCTTGATGAGTTCACGTAGATTCTCTATCTCGATGACGCACTGCTTGACCAGTTCCAGGCGTTCGAAGAGCGCCTCAGTCTTGCGTAGAAACTCCTTCAGAGTCTCATAGAATTTATTCAAGTCCTTTTGGATTTGTTCGATCTGTTCCATCATAGGAGAGGCGATGCGTCGCAGCAGTTTCTTCATGAAATCCATGTTCTGTAGCAGACTACAGGCAATTTTATTATCCTCATCGCAGACCGTGCACAGGTCCTCGCAGGGTGAGGCATATTGTTCCCAGAGCTGTTTGTGGTACTTCTTGCTATTCACCTTGTTGCAGGCACGAATCTGCTTGAAGTGAGCATCCAGTTTGCACTCCAGCTGAGCTATACGCTTCTCCATGGCCTCCACTTTCTCCAGTTCCGTGGAAATGGGCACTATGGTGGCCACGTCGAAGGGCAGCGGCGAGATCTTGGATCTCTCAAGAATGCGCTCCAAGCACTTCCCTTCGAAGCCACCGATGGTAACCAGATCCTGCTGGCAATTCAATTTCTTCATCAAAGCATCCAAAAGACTGTGTAATACGGCCACATTCACCAGGTTCATCTCTGGCACGCCCAAGGCTATTTGGGCCAACTGTTCCAACGTCAACTGCATCCTTTTCTCAAATAATATAATAATAATAAGGATAATATTTATTTATTTATAATACTGCCAGCCTTTCTGTGTTGAATTTTAGTGCCTAACTGAATTTTTCTATTCGATTTTCCAGATGGTTTTGCCACTTCGACGATGACAACTATGTCAATGTGCCCCGCCTGGTGAAGCTGCTCGATGAGTACAGTCCCACTGTGGACTGGTATCTGGGCAAGCCGAGCATATCCTCGCCGCTGGAGATACACTTGGACAGCGTAAGTAGAAATCAGAAATCCGAAATCAGAGATCAGTCCATGCTTTTTGCATACTTTTCCAATACTCGTACTGGTAATTACATGGCTCTAAAAACGGGGCTACGATCGCCTTTCTCCTCTGCGCTGCTCCACTCCGCTCCGCTCCGGTCCGGTCCGCTCTGGTCGGGCATTATTTATGTGCCTGGCTGGAGCCATTTGTCTATGCCGCCATTTGGCTTCCAGCTGCCAAGCATAGGCTATCATTAATAACCGATATGATCTGGCTCAGACTCAGGCTCAGGCTGTGCCTCCTCCTCCGCCTCCGATTCCGAGTCGAACTCGAACTCCAACTGAACCAGTTCCCATTCCAATCCAGCTATCCAGCAGCATTTGAAATATCGCCAGCTGATCCCGTAATGAATGTTGCATGCAACAGTTTTGTCGGCTTAGTCGCTGACTTGCCGATTTGTGTATACTGCGGCTGCATGCCACACACACACTGAGAGAAAATACGTAGCACTAAGAGCCATGAGGGGGGTAGGAATAGGATTTTTGTTCACCTCACCTCGCCTGTCATTGAGAGTATTTGACTCAGCTCGTAAACTGAGTAAACTTTTGATTAAATTTCAGTTTAATTTTCCGTTTTTTCTCTCAGTGCAGTTCTGCTGCCCTGGGCCATGCTCGTAGCGCACCGTGGCGAATCCCTGGTATCGCCTCAGACCTAATTGAAAGCCCCAAACTTAACGCTTCATTAGGTCAGCAGGAGAAAACGTTGTCGAGAGTTTGGGTTCTTCTGGTTTAGTTTCGGGTTTATCTTTTCTCTTCTCCTCCCTTCCCTTTCGTTGGGTTCTCTTCTGGGCCTGGTATTAAGTTTCTACAGTTTCTTGGACGCACATGTCCATTTACATGGTCAATTAATCAAGTGTTTTTTGGCAAAAAAAAAGAAGAAAGAAAGAAGAAAGAACAAGATTATTATTTATCCTTTCCGTTAACTTTTACCTCACTCTTTGTTCCTTGTTCTCCTTGCAGAAGAACACCACAACGAATAAGAAGATAACCTTCTGGTTTGCCACAGGAGGCGCTGGCTTCTGCCTCAGCCGCGCTCTGACCCTCAAAATGCTGCCCATAGCAGGTGGTGGCAAGTTTATTAGCATCGGCGACAAGATACGCTTTCCGGATGATGTCACCATGGGTTTTATCATAGGTATATATCGAATAGCCAAAGGAATAAACAATGAGGATGTGGAGTAAATATTTACGGTTCGTTCTGTTTGCTCTTCTTTATTTGCAGAGCATCTGCTGAAGGTGCCGCTGACTGTGGTGGACAACTTCCATTCGCATTTGGAGCCCATGGAGTTTATACGCTCGGATACGTTCCAGGATCAGGTGTCCTTCAGCTATGCACACATGAAGAACCAGTGGAATGTGATCAAAGTGGATGGCTTCGATCTGAAGACCGATCCCAAGCGTTTCTACTCGCTGCACTGTCAACTCTTTCCCTACTTTAGCTTCTGCCCGCCCAGATAGACAGCTTTTTAGCTACAAAAGAAAAGAAGGGAAAAAAGCTAGGGTATCTAGAGAGGGGTCACTCCCCGTCGGCTGTTGCAGGCGCACGCTTGTCTTTGATGCGGTTCTGAACCGATTTGGCAAACGTCGAAAAACAAATCTCGACACTGTGATTTAATATTTAAGTATACGATAAATCGACAAACGATAACCGATAACCGATAACGTACAGCGGTTCTTTTAACACACATGCATAAATATGTAGAGTATTTACACGTAGAATTCCACTCGCAACTCGAAAGTTGTGCTTCCTAGAGATAAAACACTGATAGTTCTTCATGCCTTCCAAAAATGTCAATTGAAGTTTAGATATATATCGATATATATCGCAACTATTATCGCTTAAGATTTGCAATTCCACATTCAACACACTTCCAAGTGCTTCCTGTTTATTTTTTTTTTTTTGTTTTTTTTGTAGCATATATCAAATGCACTCTTCCATTTAGTTAATTTAATTCGGTCTAGTCTAGTTTTAAGTCGCTTCTCGATTGGATCAAAGGTTCGCAGGGATCGCAGGGATCGCAGGGATCGCGGGGATCGGATCACCTCAGAGGATCATGCGATGAACATGTAAGTGCGAGTTCAGAGTTCTTTGTAGCCTTTGAAATGTGTCACAGTGCAGTCTATTAAATATTTAAATATATGTCGTAATCCGTGTGTATATATAATAATAACAATAATAATAATAATAATAATAATAATAATAATATTAACAATAATAATAATAAAAATAATATCATAGCTGTAGCTTGTAGTATTGTCCTAAGAAATGTTTAAACAATTTTGTTAATTTTTAGTTTGCTTGAATAAAATAAAGAAAACGAAATAAACCTGTGTGCGTCTCGTCCTTTTTTTTTTATTAACAGCCTTTTAACAGCGCTGTTAAGCGCCTTACAGCACTGTTAACACAACAGCGCTCTTCGCTGCACTTCTCACTGTTAAGCTGTTTGAGTGTTAACAGCGCTGTTAAGGGACTTCCTTTGGATTTTTTTCAATATAGTTGGCTTATCGTGTATCTATTTGTTTTGTTGTTGTTTTTGTTGCTTGACATTCTGTGTACTTGTTATGCTCTGTTGTTGTTCTCGTCGGTGTTGCTGTTGTTTTTGTTGTTGCTGTTGTTGTTGTTGGTGGAGTTGTTGCATTTTGCATTTCGTAAAATTCGCTGTTAATTAACGCTAAAAGCCATGTTAAGGCCGCTAAAGCGTTAACTTTTAACGATATTGATCAGAGAGTCGCCATGGGCAGACTGAGAGGCTGAAAGACAGAGAGACTGTGAGACTGGCAGACAGACAGGCAGTGACATGTCCACGTCCATGTCCTGTGCAGTCAAAGTCACACAGGAAGGAGCACAGACACACAACACACAACACACAACAACACACAACAAGGCGAACAACAACAACAACAACTCTCGAGCTGAATGGAGATTGCCTCCGGCTTTTGCCTCACGACGACGGACGACGTAGGACAGACGACGGACGATGGACGACGTTGCCAATGACATGTTGTGAATTTTTATAAAAGACTCACTCGACTCTAGAGTCTCGAGCCTCGAGTCCCGAGCCCCGAGCCCCGAGTGCCGAGTCTCCCGATCGGTCTACTCTCTGTATCTCTCGCTCTGTGTCTCTGTCTTTTTGGCTGATATGTTAAACAGTTCTGGGCAATTATTTTTTGCAGAGACTGTGATTTTTAGCCTGTTATATGCAGATAATCAGTTTTTAGTCCATGTCCAAGGCACAGCTGGAAGCGCGCTTTAATCAATGAATGGAACTGAGCGGAGAAGCTGCTTCTCAGCAATTTTTGTGTCTTGTTTCTTTTTAATTGCAAGTGAAATCCTTGTCCTACGCCCCAATCTTCAGTCCTGCCTGTCTGTCTCTCCGCCTGTCTGTCTGTCCGTCTGTCTGTCACGTCAGCGCATCGATAATGAATTAATTATCATATATTAAAGTTCAGTTTGCTTAGTTCGCCCTATAGATAATCTCTCTCTCCCCTCCCTCTCCCCGCTTCCCGCTCCTCGTTCCCTGCTCCCTTTGGGGGGCCTGGGCACGCCTTTGCATATTTTATTTCAGTGTACGAGCATTTTCCACACAATTTAATGAACTCTCGAGGTCAGATTTTAATTTTTTATTTTTCATTTGACTTCTTTGGCTTTTCTGCTTTTCTGCCTTTCTGCTTTTCTGCTTTTCTGGCTTTTCTGGCGCACGCAATTCATTTATTTCGTCTTTTCGGCTCTTCGACTTTTCGATTTTTCGATTTTTCGATTTTCATGCCCATTCATCATGTTGAGGCACAGAATTGAAAGACTTTTAAGACTATAAAACCATAAAACCAGTGGCAAACAACACAGATACACACACACACACACACACACACACACAGACACAGACACAGATACAGATACTCCACGGAACAAAAGGTAGCTCAGCATTTTTTGTGGCGCCGCCTACGTAAATATGAAAAAAGTATCTCAACTTTTGTTAGCTTGTTCAAATTTCGTAGTTACACACACACCGCCCCGCCCCGCCCCGCCCCCGCCTCCGCTTGGGCCTCCGCCTGGGCTTGATTTATGCTAAATCATAATTTTAATTGAATTTCTCAGCCAGCTCTGACTGACTTTGTGTTTAATTAAAGGATTTGCGCCCAACGCAGCACAAAAGATACAAAAGTATCTGAGCCAAGTAGTAGCTGTAGTTTTCTTAGCCAAAACACACACTTCATTTATATGCAGTGCAGGCAGCCAAGGCGCAAATTACACCAGCAACCCGAACAAGGCTCAAGATGTGCCAGATTGCTAACAGAGAAAAAGGTTCTAGAGGAAGGAAAAGGAGTGCTCGACTCAGAGATACTCTGTAGACAGCTGCTCGAGAATGTATCTTTAATTGGTTGCACTGGTTGAATCGGTCTCCTGCTTCCTCCTTGGCGGCGATTCAATACTTACTCCCTGGAATGTGGCCAGGGTATAGAAGGCGAGGAGTATCTTGTAGATGCACGCTTCTCAATGCGTGCCCAAAGTATCTGTAAGATGCTTATCAACTCTGCGCTGCGTCGTTCGTTGTCAACCAATTTTGGACGCCAGCGAAATGCCAAAGCGTTGCACAAAACGGCCAAAAATGGGCAGGCAAATAGCTTGGACCCGTCCGTCTCTCCGTCCCTCCGTCCGTCCGCCTGTCAGGCTGTCAGTCAGTCCGTCACTCGTTCATGCAGCAAGCCATAAATTAGTGCAGCAAAAAGAGGCAGCAGCAGCCGTAGCAGCAGCAGCAGCAGCAGCAGCAGCAGCAGCAGCAGCAGCAGCGGGAGAAGAAGCAGCAACACCCAAGCAAGTTGCAACCAGAATTTATGTGGTGCAGCGCAACGATCGACTCTGGAAAAGCAGGTGTAGCAGGCAGCAGGAGAGGAGCGGGAAGCGGGGAGGGGCAGCTGAGAGGGCAGGAGGGGGCAGGCTTGTCTATAATTGCAAAATGAACTCGGCGACTGCTTCTGCCGTCAGCCAGGATCATAACTTAAAGTCGGCTGCTGCAGTTTACGAGGCAACTGCACTAAATTATGTTTTAGCTTTGCCTCCGCCTCTGTTGCAGCTGCAGCTGCAGCTGCTGCAAGCTATTAGACCAGCTTGCAACTTCCTCAACGTTTATCTACTCCAATCTGCATCTGTATCTGGATCCACAGATCCGCATCTGTGGCTGCATTTAGCTATTATCCGTTAGGCCAAGAGAAACCTTCGGCTACAGTGAAAACTCTGCGCTTACAACTTGATTAGGACGTGCCACACGTAACGCAACATTTATGCCGAATTTGCGACATCAAAAGGCCCAAAAAAACATAAAAAATGCACGGAAAGTGTATATAGCCGCCTAGCTAGATACCCTAACAAAGTGCAGTAAAGGGAATATCTGCAAAAAGTATCTATAAAAAGTGCAGCGGGCTCCTTCTATGGGTACAGTAAAACTTGCCTAAATTGAACTATTTAAATGCGAGACTCAGAGATTTGAATTCAGAGCAAAGCCGGCTCACATAGCCGTGTTGATTGAGTAACTCACTGTACCCCTTCGTGCAGGGTATTCAAAAAGAGGTTGACAAAAGCTGCCGACGTCGCGTCCGTCCGGCTGATGCTTATCGCGCGGGAGTGCTTCAAGCAAGGCAGAAACAAAAAAAAAAAAGTACTTGGCCTGGAACATGGCACTGCTGGCAACTCTGAGCCCCGGGACGGGAGGCGGGGATGGAGGCGGAGACGGAGAGAAGAGTATTTTGATGGTTTACTGATGGCCCCTTTTGCGGTTGTAATTGTTGCCTGAACGTGGCAAGAAGACGCGACGCTACGCGACGTTTCATCAACTGAGCGAACAACAACTGAAAAACATGCGATAAAAGATAAGGAATGTGTTGTTGTTGTTGTTGTTGTTGTTGTTGTTGTTGTTGTTGTTGCAGCAGTTGTTGTTGTTGTTGTTGTTGCTGTTGCTGTTGCTGTCGTCGCTGCTGGGGCGTTTGACCTGTTAAATGTTTGCGCCTGCGCAACGTTTACAGCCTACACAGAAAGCAAACAGAACACTCGAACAACAATCACAGTGGGGCAAACAAAGGCAAATGAAGCGCTTATCAGTTGAAATTAATCAGGCGTTGCCCCTGCCCCTGCCCCGCCTCTGCCTCATTTTGTGGCACGCACTTCACTTAGAAAAAGAAAAATACTCGCACACCTTTCAGCGCCAGTTTTGGTTTCCAACGAATTGGTTTGCACTCTTCAACAAAAATAAATCTCCATGAGTTCCGTTTCGTTTTCCTAGTTATCTTTTCCTCTTCTTGCTGTTGTTTTCCTTTTGATCTGCTTATCAGCCTGAAGTTACTCAAGAGTTCCACTTCTTTCCAATCCCATTCCCATTCCCAGCCCAGTTCCATTCCCAGTTCGCCGTTTTCATAATTCACTGGAAGAAGCCCTTCACAAGGCTGGTAGCCCGCGCCGTATCTGAAGGTTTGCATCTCTCTCCTGGTGGTAGAACCTACTTCAAGTAGGCCCCAGTGGGCGTTCCACAAGTGAGGGAAAAGGGAAAAAGAAGCTGTATATATATATATATATATTCAAGTCAGATTCGACGCCCACTTTGGGCAGCATTCCAGCGCCTATAATTATAAGAGCTGCAAAAAATACGAATGGAAAACGAAGCCCAGCAACAATTCGCTTCTCTACAATTTGAGTTCTTCTTTCAAGTGTTTAATTGCTGAACGCTGCTGAAAATAGCTTCAAGCTATGTGAAACTCAGTCTTAATTCTTCCTGCCTCTCCTGCCTCTCCTCCTCCTCCTGGTGCTCCTTTTGTCCAGATGCTGCCGCTGCCGCTGCCGCTGCTGCTTCTGTTTGGCCTTCGTTTTCGTTTCTCTACGCGATAATTACAGCGTTTTGTTGTATCAATTTGTTAATGAACTCAAAGACTTCTTCTTTTCTTCATTTCGGAGTTGCTTTATGGAATTATTATACCCTGTAAACGATGGAATGTGGCAAGAGGTCAGCTCAACACGCAAGGTAACTTCGCCAGTGCAGACGAACTCTTTGCACACCTCGCCAGGTGGAGGAAGAGCTGAGCTGCCTCTCTCCTTCTCTCCGGTTTCTTCAAAGGAGCGATTACAGGGCAACTGCTAGTCGGGCAGCCGTGTAATTAGCGCATTCATACTTATTATATTTCAAACAAAGTCAGAATTGATGTCTTTTTTATGAGACGCTTTGCGTCGGGCACTTGAATCAATTTGGAGGCAGAGACAGAGACAGAGACAGAACCGACGAGAAGCCAACGAACGACTCTCCTCCAGATGTTGCGTAGTTCATAAACTTCCAGAGGCAGAGTTTCTTCACACATTTTGGAATGGGAATGGGATTTGGAATGGGATCCGGAATGGGTTGGCTATGGGGCCCCATCATAATCATATACTACAAACATTTTATAACATTTTGGCGCTTGCTCCACGTCCGTCACTCCGCCACTCCGCCGCTCCGTCCGTTCTCTGTTTTGTGTCTTTTGTAGCTGCCTCTGAAGTTGGTGTCATTATTATGGACATAAAATATTTCATTTCATTTTCATTCCTAAACTTAACTTGTTCCCGTTGTTGTTGCTGCTGCTGTTGTTGTTGTTGGGATCCTCTTCTGTTCAGTTGGCTTCTCCTGTCTCCCGTCTCCCGTCTCGTGTCTCCCGTCTCGGAAATGGTTTATGTTTTCTTGTGTTGTGTTCTTGTTTTGCTTTTATTTTCCATTGTGTTGCACATAAATTTTGGCAAAGCGTTTTTGATCTGCCGACAAGTTTGCTGCTTGCGTCATGATTCACAGCAATATTTGGACAGACAGACAGATGGACGGGCGGACAGACAGACAGACGGACAGGCAAACAAACAAAAGGCACCTTCTTTCAGCTAGAAGACGCCTGCCTGCCTGCCTCCGCCCGCCCGCCCGCCTGTCAACCGTTTGCCACACTTTCAGATACTTTTCATCCCTCATATCTCATCGGATTTACCTGTCCGTCCGTCCGTCCGTCTCTCTGTCCGCCTCCCCATTCAAATTGTGCTTGCAAATGAATTATTTTATGCAACTATGCAGAAAACTCTACACTGAAAACGTACTGCGGCTTGCAACATTTCTCAAAAAAGAAAAAAATAACCCAAACGATATAAAAGTATCTGACAGATACAAAGATTATCTGTGAGATAGAAAAAGTACCCAACACACATGAAAGTATCTGAGACTCTAAACTATCTGTGAGATAGAAAAACAACTCATGCAGAAGTAGCTGCCCCATACAAAATGAAATATTTAAAGTATCTGACAGATATATAATTGTCTGAGAGATACAACAACACATGCAAAAGTATGTGCAACATTCAAAGAATTAGCCAACAGATGAAAAAGTATCTGACAGGGTGAAGCTTATCTGTGAGATAGAAAAACTTCTAGCAAATACAGAGCAATCCGTCATATATCTATATATTAAAGATACAAATATATTAGAGATACACTGGCGAGTCCTGTCCCAAACGGTAAGTATTAATAAGCCTTCTTCGATTGCTCAAAGGACTTTCGAATCGTCCTTGAGCTATCATAAATATTGTGTTTCTGCGTTGAAGACCCAGTGGAATTTCCCAAGTCAATGATCCTTAGATCTTAGTATCCTTGAAAGCCAATCCATGGAGTCGGTCCTTGCTGTCCCAGCACAACCGGTCCTGGCGAAATCCTCAAAAATATCACTTGTATTTCTCTTCAAGGAAAAACTATCCTAAAAATGGAAAATCCGGCTGTAAGTCAGCCATTTCGAGGATTTAAGCGAAATGTCCGTCGGCCACCAGATAGTCTTTATCCTGCCAGTTCAGAATATATACTAAAAAGGACGAAAATCCTTTAGGGAGCTGAGAAAAAATTACTTTTTTGTTTCCCGAAAATTAGCTATAAATCGGGCGTGTCTTTGTGGATCCTGATTAATCCTATCTTAAAC
The DNA here is from genome assembly GCA_018150835.1 of Drosophila repletoides. Taxonomy (NCBI): domain Eukaryota; kingdom Metazoa; phylum Arthropoda; class Insecta; order Diptera; family Drosophilidae; genus Drosophila; species Drosophila repletoides. The sequence continues at coordinate 19,762,970 of JAECWQ010000031.1, read as the reverse complement.
GGTGAGTATTTTAAAGGGCTAACAACTGGCCAAAGGACATTCGAATCGTCTTTGTAGTTATCGAGTTATCGTTTATTTTATGTTTGAGGCCTGTTGTCAAGCGCTTTGCGAAAGTCAGCGATCCTTGGAGGATCTTTATATCCTTGAATGCCAATCGATGGAGTCGGTCCTTGCTGTCCCAGCGCAACTGGTCCTGGCGAAATCCGCAAAAATATAACTTGTATTTCTTTTCAAGGAAAAACTATCGTAAAAATGGAAAATCCGGCTGTAAGTCAACCGTTTCGAGGATTTATGCGAAATGTCCTTTGGCCACCAGATAGTCATTGTGCTGCCAGTTCAGAATATATACTCAAAAGGACGAAAATCCTTTAGAGAGCTGAGAAAAAATTACTTTTTTGTTTGGCGAAAATTAGCTATAAATCGAGCGCATCCTTGTGGATCCTGACTAGTCCTGTCTTAAACGGTGAGTATTTAAAAGGGCTAACAACTGGCCAAAGGACATTCGAATCGTCCTTGTAGTTATCGAGTTATCGTCTATTTTGTGTTTGTGGCCTGTTGTCCTTGGATCTTTGGATGATCCTTATATCCTTGAATGGCAATCGCTAGAGTTGGTCCTTACGAGTAGATCGCAGTTTGTCGCTCCAAAATCCGCAATGCTTTAAGGAAGTTATATCCTTTTTAATATCACACAATAAAAGCAGCCAAACATAATTTGCACTGCAGACTTTGGGGGGCAACGAGAAAATTTCGTCGTTATTTTTTTCAATTTGGCAAAATTTGAATTTTTGCTACCAGGCAAAGAGAAATCGCAGCAGGTGGGCGGATTTTGGGAGTGTCGACCTGCTGGGAATTCTGTTCGCCTGGTGCTGCGCCTGGGAATTGGAGTAAATTGGGGCTGGCTTTGGACACTTTGAAATGTGCTGAGTCATTCCTTGCTGATAGCTGCCTCTAGAGAAGCATCTGCTGGATGCAAATGTATCTTTGAGATACAAAAGTATCTCTGAGATGCAAAAGTATCTTTGAAGCACAATTGATCCTTAGATGACCCCTATATCCTTGAATGCCAATCGATAGAGTTGGTCCTTACGATTCGAACGCAACAGGTCCTGGCAAAATCCGCAAGGATTTGGCCGAGTTACAGCAATTTTTCTTCGAAAAAAATACTTGAAAATTTTCTAAGGGGGTAGCATAGGAAAAATCTCTGAAAAATGGAAAATCCGCTGTAGCTCGGCCATTTGAAGGACTATCAGGATGGCCTTTGGCCAGCAGATAGTCCTTCACTGGCCGGATCGAAATATGTAACAAAAAGGACGAAAGTCCTGCGGGAAGCGGAGAAAAAAGGACTTTTTTGTATACAGAAAAATAGCTATATCTCGGCCGTATCCTTGCGGATTTTGACGAGTCCTGTCTCAAACGATAGGTATTAACAAGGATTATCGACAGGCCAAAGGACATTCGAATCGTCCTTGTAGTTCTGGAGTTATCCTGCATTTAGTGTTTTTGGCCGAATTTTTTGCTCATTTCGACTGAAATTTTTCAAGTTGATGATCCTTAGATAAGCCCTATATCCTTGAATGCCAACCGATAGAGTTGGTCCTTGCGATTCGAACGCAACAGGTCCTGGCAAAATCCTCAAGGATTTGACCGAGTTACAGTTATTTTTCTTTACAGAAATCACGTGTCCTTAAAATGGAAAATTGGCTATAGCTCGGCCATTTGAAGGACTATCAAAATGTCCTTTGGCCAGCAGATAGTCCTTTACTGACCGGATCAAAATATGCAATAAAAAGGACGAAAGTCCTGCAGGAAGCGGAGGAAAAAGGACCTTTTTGCTTACAGAAAAATAGCGATATCTCGGCCGTCTCTTGATGGATCCTGACGAGTCCTGTCTCAAACGGTAGGTATTAACAGGGGCTATCAACAGGCAAAAGGACATTCACATCGTCCTTGCAGTTCTCGAATAATAAATAAAACGTTTTCTCAAATAGAGTTGTATAATTTATTTAATAACATTTCTATAATAAATCCAAAATGAACACTAAAAATATCACAACTATTTTAATAATTATAAATAAATTTTGTACAGCGGTAAATATAAAAATAAATAAAATAATATTTTGTTGAGCAGAATAGTTGAGGGGGATGAGGAGAGCTGCTCCGCCAGCAACGTTCGAAGCGTTCCAAGCGTTCCAAGGAATGCAGATGCAGCACCTGCAAGAGAAGAAGGATAAAAGGATATAAGTAAATAATAAATATAAAAATGAGCATGTTTCTGCTTGTATATTGCAATTCCCAACTCTTCTCCTGTCCTTCGCTTTGGATTACTGCTCAACAAATTGCGAAGTGGACGGACAGGAGCGGAGGGGGAGGGGGAGAGAGCTGTGTCCCTATCAGTCAAAAGTGCTTTGCTCAGCTCCTGAAATATTCCAAAAATATTCTCGCATATTGCAGCGCCATTGCGGGATAATCGAGAGGTAAGGAGGCAGAGTGGGAGGGGTAAGGGGAGGGGGGGCAGTCCATTTGGGGCACTGTGTTCGTTGCATGCTTCAATGGATTTACGTGTGCCAATGACAAAAGCCAATAACACAATGCATTTTAAATGCTTGCGACGAGGCGGATGGGGGGGCATGTGGCATGTGGCAAGTGGCAAGTGGCAAGGGGCACAATCAACAGTACAAACAGAGCAAAGCAGCAAAACAGCGAAGCGAGAGAGAAGCCAGCAGAAAGCGAGTTGCGAGCTGAACGTTAATTAAAAAATGCGTTGGCAAAATTTAAATGCAATTGCAGCACAATAAAATGAAAGGGGTTGGCGGGCAGTGCAGTGCAGGGGCGGGGAGGCGGAGGCGGAGGGGGTACACAGAGTAGAGGAAACTGTGGACAATTGTCACGCGCCATAAAATCAAGCAAAAAGCAGCAACAGCAACAACAGCAACAGAAACAACTAACAACAACACGACGAATGCGTGTTATTTGTGTCGAGACTGAAAGGGGGTCCAAAGGGGGGGCTGTAGGAGCTAGCCAGGGGGAGGAGGGGGGGAGGGGAAATGTCGGCCTCTGCTCAGCTTGCAACACAATTTCGTCTGCTAATTGAAATAAATTAAAGCGAGAAAAAAAAACCAAAAATTAAATGCAAAAATTATGCACGAAAAATTTGATGCCAGCTGGCAAAGAGTTCACAAAGTTCACCAGAGAGGGGCGCGCGGCACAAAGGGGCGGGGCTGCTACTGACCACAACAAGGTAAAAAGTTGTGACCCAACTAACTAAAGTTGGCAGCAGCAGCAGCAGCAGCGGCGCAGCACCAAAATAATTCAGTTGACAGCTTTAAAATATACCCTGTAATAAGAGTAAAACATTGTTTCTCTTCTTTGAAGGATTCTTCGGGATTTGAAAGTGAGAAAGTAAACAAAAATTGAATAGATCTATTGGAGTTGCTTTATATTAGTTAACTTTAAAATATACCCTGTAATATCACTGAAATACTGTTCCTGTTTTTTGAAGGATAACTGAGAAGAGTTCTCTCTCCGTCTCCCTCTCTGCCCACCAAATAGGACAGTTCTAGCGTTCATATTGAACTTCTCTTTTAACAAATTCAAACCTTAAATGGGGAAATATGCTTAATTCAAGTTGAGCTCCACTTAAATAACGCTTTAAGCCAGCTGCATACTAAATTTCCATACTCCAGCTCCAATATTTTGGATAATACAACAGTTTTGGGGTTAAGTCGCTTTAAGGGCGGCCGCATACTTTTTTTACTAACTGTAGCGCTTCTCCTGGCTGGAATTTAACTAAATTTGGTTCGGAAATGTATCCCGCAGCCGAGTTACAACCATTTTCACAGCTTTTATGTTAAACGGGGGAAGGAGGACGGCGGCGGGAGGGGAAGGACAATTGCAAATGTTTCTCGTAGTAAAGTTTCCTGGGTCAGTTTACTAATAAAAGTCACTTGGCACCGCAGTGCGGCCAGAGCACAGTTTCCAATGGTTTCTATGGCTATAGAAGGATGTTAAGTGCCTGAAACGTGACTGCAACCACACAGACTACACACACCCTTCCCCCCTCCCAGACCCCCCTCGAGCACCCCCGCACAGCCGCACACACTCACACTTGAATAACAGCTGTGCCTGGCTGTCCACAGCTAAGCAAATGCTTGGAGCTGAGAGAGGGAACTGAATTAATGCAAATATTGACATGAATTCGATGCGTTTGTCCAGGATACAAACGGAGGGTGGTCGGAAGGAGGTGTTAGGGTGGCTCTTGCATATACACAGCTAGTAGGATCACCCTGAAGTCCTCTATTACAGTTTACTCGCATTTTTCTATGTTTGTATTTTGTTTGCCTGCCGGCCAGAGTAATCCATTTGCTGAACTAATGGTGTTGTGGTTAACCCAACGCCCCCAACGCCACCTCAACCCTTCCTCGAGACACCCCCACTGCCTGCCCACCCCTAGCTTCATTTTCCCTTTCTCTACGCTCACCTTTTTGTGTGGAAAACCAGTTCCAATTAGAAATAAAGTTAGTCAGTCTGTTCAAAGAGAAAGAAACTGGAGCAACTCGACTAGAAGATACTCTGTAGTTGCCCCAACGAAACATATTTTAAATTTGATTATTTTATGTAGTTTTAGTTGGAATTTTTACTCGGAAAGCGAGAATTAAATGCATTCAATGGGCAATAAAATAATTCTACAATACTTCTCTTTTTACAGGGTATTAAAAAGGCAGCTCGACACTCAGAAGACCAAGCCATAAAAAGGCCCAAACACAAATTGAAAATGCGCGATTTAAATTTCAACATAAAAATCGAAACTGAAACTGAAAGAATAAAGACAATAAGAAGTAGGAGAGGGGAGAGGGAAACGGGAAGAAGGAGGAGATGGAGATGGAGCTGGAGAGAAGAATGAGTGTCTGTTGATTGATGTCACAACATTAAAGAGGCGGCCAATTAAGCGAAATCTATTAGCAGCGGGAGAGAGACAGAGACAGCGAGAGAGAGCGAGAGAGAGAGAGAGAAAGAGTAACAGAAATTATAGGAAAGAGAAGGGGCTAGGACAGGGTAGATAGGTATTCGAGGTAGCCACATTCCCTGCGTGTGGCACTCAGTTTTTCTGTGAGATTTTCTGTGTTCCGAAAATTGATAAATGACACTTTTATAGCTGTTCCACAGTCCGTCTCTCCCTCCGTCCGCCTGTCCGTCTTCCAGTCCGTTTTTAACTTTCCCTTCTCGTCCAGCTTAAATGCTCGCACTCTGATTAATCAGCCACAATCATCTGATGTTTTAAGCAGCTTAAAATGCCTTCACTCTTCGGTCTGCTGACCCTCCTCGCTCCTCTCCTCGTGACAGCTCTCCGAAGTGCAAATGAATTTTGATGGCCCAATACTCTGTGTGTTTTTTTTCGGGGTTTTTCGGATTTCGTGGATTTTGAGTTCATTAAATTGCCATTTAAATTCTTTATTTTACTTTGATTTGATTCGTCTTTTTGTGTCTTTGGCTCAAAGGCGAAGGCGAAGGCGGCGGCGGAGGGGGAAGGAGAAGGAGAAGGCTAATAAAGTGCAATCCGCTCGTTAAACATATTTGTTCCCTTTTGGTTATTTAGTTTTTGGATTTTATGTAAATTCCAGAAATTACTTTTTGAATTAGGTAGGCGCCCCCCTCCTCCTTTTTGCAGCAGGACTCGTTGAATCCTTTCTATTTTGTCTTTCTCCCTGATTTTGTTTTTTAATTTAAAATCGAATAAATTTTCATGAAATTCCAGTTAAAAATGTCAAAAGCTGATTGATAGCTGGCAGACAGCAGCAGACCAAAGACCAGAGACGAGACGCAACGAGACGAGACGAGATGGGACGAGACGAGATGGGACGAGTCGAGAACCGAAAGACTCTGAGACCTGAGGCTCTCTTCGTATCCTGTTTCAGAGTCTTCAACTCGTTTCGGCACCTGCAGCAGCAGCGCAGACGTCTGTGAAAGGTCTTTCCGCGTCTTTTCTCTCTCCACCCTCTTCGCTACCGTCTCCCTCTCCCTCTCTCTTTCTCTCTGTCTCTCTGGTACTCTTCTCTAGTACGCAATCTTTTAAACAATATCAAAAATTAATCACTTTTTTTGCTGCCTCTCTTCATCCTGCTTCTCCTCTGCTTCTTCTGTGTTGCAGTTGCAGTTGCAGCTACGCAGATACGCAGCCAAAGCCTTTGGATGAGGATAAGACTCGAGACTGGAGACTTGAGACTCCAGACTGGAACTGGGGACTGGGAGCTGGGACTCGATCGGTAGTTGCTTTGGGGCGTTGTTGAAGGCGTTGCAAGTTTGATGTGCAACCAAATTGGTTTTCTTGTTGCTGTGCTTGTTGCAAGCAGCCAGCCAGCTTACACACACACGCGCATACCTGCTTTATATGGAAGCTACTTCCGTTCTGTTCGTCTGTCCGCCTGCCCGCCTGTCCATCAGCTCATCTCAGGCAAATTTCTCTTCCCCGAATTCTTATCAAAAGTGTGGATAATTAGCAAGTTTCCATTGTGCTGACCTTGGGGCAGTCCTGCAACAAGTCGCAACAAGTCGCAGCAACTTTGCGGCGGCTACTTTTGATTAATGCATCCACAGCTAATGAGCAATTGTTGGGCCTCGCGCAGCTCCTCTCCATGCGGTAAGATCAATAAATTATAAATTAAAGAAATCCATTTCGATTCTTCTCTCATTTTTTTGCTGCTTGTTTTTGTTGTGTTCGCCTTGTTTGTGCACCAAAAACTTGGCTTAAGAATTTCAAGCAGTAGTCATTAAGGGGCCAGTGGAGGGGGCAGAGGAGCAACTGGGTCTTGGCCAGGGTCTGGGGCCCCAAACTCAACTGATGACTTTTGGAATTTTGATTAGGAGCACAGACATGTTCAAAAGGATTTTTCTTAACGCGCTTCGGACTTTGAAAAATGCTCTCGGCTGGCGGCTGGTGGCTGGCGGAGCCGACCAGGAGCGGAACAGACTCATTCAGCGGGTATATTGGGCCATGGTCCATTGTATTGATGTGTGCCTCCTGCCGCCCGCCCCGCGCCACATGCCACCTCTCTCTCCCTTCCCTTTTCTCTTTGTTGTTTTGTTGTTTGAAATATGCAAGCAATTTGATGCCAATTAAGCGACTGATACTTGTAGCCAGCCAAAGATTGGCCAGAGGAGCAAGGGAAGACAGAGAGAGAGCGAGAGAGAGAGAGAGGAGCAAGGAACAAGGATTGTTTGATGCCAAGTTTGTCAACCAAATAGAATTTAACATATTTCAGTGCAACAAGTGTGCCACAGCAGCAGCCACGGGAGGAGGAGCAGCAGAAGGGGCGGGGCGGGACAAGAGGCATAGAGCATCTTCATATTTTTATGGCCAAAAGTCAAACATGTCGCGCATTTTTATGGCCTTTTGCAATTAACGTGGCTGTCACTGAACCCAAAGAGGGGGGCACAAACAGTTGGAACACTGCGAGAATAAAAAGCAGAGGGAAGACCATTTCTAACCTTAAGTTGGCTTTAAATGTGTTAACTTGGCTAAAAATGTATTCAAAAAACAGTTAAAAAAGACAGTACACTGAGAGAATAAACAAAAGAAAAAAGGGGAAGAGATTTCTATACTCAAAAGTGATTTTTCCGTTTCTACAAGAGAACAAACCAAAAGTTCCTTTAAAAAAGGACAATTGGACACCAATAGGATCGATATTTCCTTCTTCAAATGAATTCCCACTAATTACGCGCATTTTCTCGCAGTGCGGGAGAGTGCTGACCACTTTAAGCACTTTCAAAGAGGCGTTATGCTTGCCCCCAAAACAGCCTGCGCTGTGCGGCCTTTGAATGCTCTTTGGATACACTCGAAAAAAGAGTGGCAGGGGGGAGGTGGAGACTCGAGAGGAGCGCGGAGAGGTGGCTTAGGATCAGTTATGGTGTGCGGTGTGTGCTGTAGATTTTCAACACCTCGCAAAAGGCGTTCTTTCTAATGCTCTTTTGAGTCAGAGCCATTTCCGCTATTTAACGTAGCCGCAGGCTGTGGCAGCAGAGTGGGGCAAATGTGGCACATAAAACTTGGCTGCCGCTGCTGCGGCTGCCGCAACGGCTGCAACCTGGTGGCAGTTCAGTTTATTACCCCAAACGAAACGAGTTCAAGTTTATGAGTCCCAAGAAGTCAAAAGGAATGCGAATGCGAAATGCAAATGGAAAATGGAAATGGGATTGGGAATGGGAAGGGGAATGAGATCGGGATGGGGAATGGGAATGTGGCCCAGAACGGGCGCAGCAAATAGCAAAAAGTCGTCAATGTCAATTAGTCACACGTTGCACGTTGCTAGCTGCAAGTTGCCCCCTCGCTTCTTCTTCTTCTTAAGGTGGCCTGCAATGGCAACGTTGCCACACAGTCAATCGATTTGTGGCAAGCAACATAAACTAAAAACTAATTCAAGTTCAGTTTGCATTGCCAGCATTTCTCTGGCTCTTTTTCTCCACTTTTTCCCCACTTCACAACTCATAATCGAGTCGAGAGGCGAGCCTGAGTTGAATCGTGTTGCATGCGTGTGGCAGCAACGCGCTGCTTGCCACACTTGGCGAAAAAAAAACGAAGAGAACTTTGTGCTTTAATCAAGTTTAAAGCAAGTTGATTTTGAGCTCCTTTTGAGGATTCGTTTAAGAGTCCTCTTAAATCAAGGAAAAAGATTCCAGGATATTTTGAACTTAATTTAAGTCAAATATTTCGAATATTGAGCTTAGTTTAAGCTGCACTCTCCGAGTGTATCGATAGCTCATCCAGACTTCAGCTGAGTCCAGTCTAGTCTCGAGTCGAGTCGAGTGGAGTCCGCGTTCTTCGCGCTAATTTAATTTCCTACTGGCAACACTTGCGGTTGCTGCCACGACGAGTGTTGCATGGAAATTGGCTATAGAAATGGGGGCATGCCCCGGCCACTGCTGCTGTTGTTGTTGCTGTTGCTGTTTCTGCCTGCCTCTGCTCTATGCGCTCCATTTGCAATTTGCATAATTACCGTTGTTGGACTTTAATGCAGCGCCGCATCCGACAAATCCGCGCGTTGCACATGTGAGTGGCAAGTGGCAAGCGGCTAGTGGCAAGTGGCAACTTTTTGCCGGACTGCACACAACTTTTCATTACTTTTAATTGGTGGCCAATGAGGAAGCAATTTGTAGGGCCGCAGCAGCAATATTGCAGGCGACTCCTTGCAACAGCAGCAGCAACAAGCAACAGTTACCAGTTGGCGCCGCCTTCAGCCAGGTGTTTGCTGGTGTTGCAACGTGCCCCGTACCCCCAATCAAAATGCATTAAATAACCCAAACATGATGCATGCAACAACTCTTGTTTATCTTTCGACTCTCCACAGCCACATACACAGCTTTAGCTATAGCTATAGCTATAGCTAAAACCCAAGCTGAGCTGAGCTGAGGTGAAGCGTTGCATGCGGTTAGCAGTGCAACAAACAGCAACAGCAACCGCAGCAGCAGCAGCAGCAGCAGAGTGGCAAGAGAAGGGGGAACAAGCCAAAAGAGGAGGGACGGCTGGCTCACTTTAATGTGATACTTGTGCGAGAATTTAAGACTCGCTGAATATGAGGAACGAGAGTTGAATAATTTCTAATTATAAATTTAATTTATGGCTCGTGCATTGATCGGCGAGAGAGAGGGGAAGCAGAGAAAGATAGAGAAAGAGAGACGGAGAAAGAGAGACAAAGGAAAGGGTAGTCTTCACACTCAACTTCTAATCTACAGATAAAATAAACGAAACAGACAGCGGGAAGGTCAGGACAGGGATATGACTCATCTGAGCGTCCTCAGGGGTCCTTCTAGGCATACAGCACACACTGCGGAACAAAGTAATGCTACCCCTTCGGCAAGGGTATCCGAATAAGTCAAGTTTTTAAAGCCAATATTAAATTATTTAGTCAAACTCTCAGCCCACAAAAGTAATCTCTGCTGCTGCCCGTCTGTCTGGCTGTCTGTCCGGGCTTAAAGCCAAATTAATTAGCTCATTTGTTAGCTGGCCTGCAGATATTCGTATTAATAATAATAAATAAAAGTAAATAAATTTAATTTCTTAATTTTTGTATGAAATCATTCTGGGAATTCATAAATCTCAAATTTCCGCTTGCAGCTTGCTCAGCGCTCAGCTCTCAGCTCAGAGTGAACCTTTTTATCCCCTCTCCGTCCTCCCCTACATCTTCCCAGTGCGTAGGATTGAGTAGGGTACACTCTTTAAATTCGCTTTACTGTCTATTTGCCAATATATCCTCCGTTCTGTCCAGTTCCGTCCAGTTCTGTTCTCAAAGCTTTCGGAACAAGTTTCTCTGCCAAAGAGGAGTCTCCGCTCCGCTCCGCTCGGCTCTGCTCCGCTCTGAAGGTTGACATTGAATGCTTAGTCGCTGGCCGCCTAATGTTCATGTCGCGGTTCACATTCGATTTCATTTATAATTTTGTGTTTTATGTTTTGTGTTTTGGGCTTTTTTTTTTTTTTTGGTTAGTTTTTATTCGAGTTTCAGTTCCAGTTTGGAGCGTTTTCAGTTCTTTTTTCAAGTGCTTTGAGCTGTGAGCTCTAATCGGATTTGTCGCTTTAATGAAGCGCATGAAATAAGTTGCAAGAAATGCGCCGAAATTCGCGCTAATGAAACGAACTTTCAAGTAAAAATACCCTGTATACCCTGCCACAGGGTATAATGACTTTCCCAAGCAATACGTGAGCTACAGAGAGAGAGAGGCAGGCATCGACGACCCTCTGAATACGGCGTCCGTCTGTCTCTCTCTATGCAAACTACTCTCTCTCACCTTTTGAGCTGGAAAAAGCGGATCAGATAACTATAGCCTATACATAGCTCCCATATAGGAACGATTTGTCCAAAAGTAGTGTCCTTTTCTCTAGTGAGTCGCAAGAATCTAGCTCCTAAACTCATACCGTAAATCATTAAAGATCGGACTTATATATCAAATATATAGAGAGCTCTCATAGAAATAGTCGGCCACAGGAGAAATGCTGTCAAGCAGCAAGAGCATCTAATATTCGGTGTGGCAAAGGCTGCCTTTTCTTACTAGTTTTTTCATATTTTCTCTTCTTTTTCTGCTTATGGCGTGGGTTTTTTTACTTTTTGGGGAGAGTTGGGAGAAACTGGAACTTGGAGCTGGAGCTGAAGCTGGAGTCGAGGCTGGCTGGAGCTGAGACTGGGGCGTGTCCTCTGTGCAGAGCAGAGCCGAGCAGAGCAGCGCAGAGCCCTGGCCTGCCGGTAGCTGTCATGTTCTGATTATTTTAATTTGACACTTTTTGCCGGCCGAAACTTCATTAAAAAATTGTCAACGAACCAAAACTGACAAAAACAATGTGTTGCAACGATAACAGAGCTCTGCTGTGGCAGCCACAGCCACAGCGGCGGCAGCAGAGGCAGCTGTTGCTTTCACAGTTGGTGTTGCAGCAGCTCCGCCTTTTCCCCCCGCCCCGCTCCGCCCGCCCTCGGCTTTTACATGCATATTTCATTTCATTTATTTGTTATAAAGACAAAATGGCATACGTAAAATTTAAATATAAAAATCCAGCAAATAATATCATATTCTCGCTCGATTTTTCACTGAGCCCCCAAAGGGAATTCTTTATAGCAGCAAAGGTCGCCTTCCGAGTGACCCGCCTGACCCTTATGACCCCTACGGAACCCAACGGAACCCAATCAAGTGTTAAATTTGGTAATCCACTTTTGCGTGTAGGCTGCTAGTTAATCTTGCTACTGTCCGATAGACTGATATATATATGAATATATATAAACGTATACGTATATATTTGTATGTTTTGGCCAAGGGCAGTTAGCTGGTCTAAGCCTCTATCTAGGACCGAACATAATTAGACGAGCTATTGGGCCGTAAAGCTCTGCATCAAGTGGAAACCCTTCTCGACCCTCGACTCTGGACTCTCGACTCGGGAGGTTCTACTTAGTTGAACTTGATTTGATGTTGGCCACATTTACGAGTAGTTAGCCCCCAAAAAGTATAGGCCCATTATACGTGGCTAGCACACTAATAAGTTGGCCAAGAGGCAGCTTTTAAACTTAATGAAAGCTTTAATCAACTGCCTCAAAGAGTAAGCTTTAAACTGGGCGAGACTCTGCATTCCTTCATTCCCCTCATTTCCCTTGCCGTATCGCTTTCAGCCAGTGTCATTGTGTCGTTTTCTAGCCAATTATATCTGTAATCTGTTAGCCAGCAAACTTCCTGTTGACCAGTCACCATGGAAATCGCCTTAAAGTTCGTGCCCCAGAGAAAAATCTTCGAATCTTGGCCAATCATTCAAGTTAACAATTAAGCAACAAATGTCAAGCAACAAATCAATCAGAGAAGGGCATTAAATCTGGGTATTACTCTGCCATACTTTAGGCTATTTACGGCCTTATAATAAGGCCCAAATAAGTAGCAATGAATTGCTGTTGTTGTCGTTGTTGTTGCTGTTGCTGTTGCAAGTTGTAGTACATTCGATGCCATTAATCATCTCGAAGGGGCAATTAGACGACGAACAAGGCGACGGCGACGTCGACGACGACGACGATGGCAACGACGACACTTTGAGGTCACATTGAGAGAGGAGCGAGGAAGGGAGGGAGAGAGGTAGGGAATAGGAAAGAGTATTGGGAGACGGATACAGGTAATAGAAGAAAATCCCAATGTTTATTTGCTTCCTACGTGATTTGGCAAAAGAGCACAGGATTAGGCACGCAGCTCATTACAAGGCAGAGTCGAAGAACAACAAAAATAAATAGGGAAAAATGTCGTCTAATGAAAATAAACCAGAGACGAGGAAGGAGAGAAGAGCCGTCAGAGAAATGAGAGAAACCAGAGAAATTAATGAAAATGCTGCCCGGCTTAAAGGAAACAAAACAAAATTCCATTTTTAAAATTAGAACAATCTCTTGAAACCCGAATTTAAATAGGGAATCCCATTGGAATTTCGACTTGCAAGTAATCCGAGCTCACAGCAAATTATCCTTGCAGACTCGCAACTTCCAATCCCTAACCGAAATGCATCTATTTTTATGGAGTTAAACATTTTAGTCCTGCAAACATTCGATTCTACTTAATTTAAACTGAATAAATTGAATACAATTACGAAAAAAAAAAGAAGGAGTATTGAATGGAAGCCAAAGGATTCGCTCAGTTTACTGCGCTACGCTGATCAGATTGGAATTAAATTTTAAATAGCTGCTGCGACCATTAAGCAATATCCTGTGGGCAGGCGACAGGATGCGTTGGATGCGATGGATGCAACAGTGCAACATCCGCTTGCATGCACATCACAGGACACGGGGACAAAGAGGACATGCAACATATCCCACAGGACACAGCGTGGAGTCAAACGCGTCTCTGGGGCTGCAACAACAACAGCAACAACAACAACAACAACAACTGTAGCTGCTACTCGGCGGATTTGCCTAATGCGCTTCCTTGTTTGTGTGTGTGTGTGTGCTGTGTGTGTGTGTGTGTGTGTGTGTGTGTGTGTGTGAGATGTCCTCTGCGTCGCTTTATTCAATTAGTTACATCCGATTATTACCTGCGTGGAAGGTGGAAGGTGGAAGGTTAGCCAGCCCCCTCCCTAACTGCTGCTGCTTACTCCTCCCCAGCTCCACTCCACCCCCCATGTGGCTAATAGCATAAAGGGACAATTCACACACACACACTCACACACCCCCACACACACACACACACACTGTGAGTTATGGAATGTTGTGTGTTGAACAATTTCCAGCTGAGCGCATCGCTTGTAATATTACAAAATAATTTCCAAACCGCATTCACAGCGCACAAAGTTTACCACGCAGCAACTGTGGTGTGTTGCGGGGGTGTGGGGAGTGGGGGTGAGTTGTGGGCACTATGTGTGGTGGGTGTGGCATGCCACGCCTACACAGGCCATTGACAGCAGCAGCGGTGGCAGCAGCAGCCATTAAATACAAAAATGGACCCAAGTGCAAATTAAATTTTTGAGAGAGAAAAAAAGATAAAGGCGAACGGCGAACTCATTAAAAGTTGATCTGCGTCTGCATTTTAGGTATATTTATTTATAAACAATTTTTGTATTTTTTTCCCTCTTTTTTTGTCTGTTTTCCTGTCTGTCCGTCTGTCTGCCTGTCTGTCTGTTTGTCTGTTGTTTAGCTGCTGCTTTTAACTGTAATTGCGGCTTTTATTTGCATAAATATTTTAATTCGCTTTGTTTCCCACTTGCTGCCCGGTTGCTACTGAGCGATGCTCCATTAGCTAATTTTTGGCCCTTTTCTAGCTATTCTTTGGCTATTTTTATGCTCTTTCAGAAGATACTTTCACTTTGTTAATGTATTAAAACAGGCTCTAAGCATATTTAATATTGATCAGAGCGAAGAGAAGAGTCGATCTCGATCGAGAAGAGGATATCTTCAAAATAGAAAAATTTAGCAGCACTTTTAAATGCTTCTATACACTCTGTAAGCGTGTGCAGTCTTCGGTGCGTTGAAAATATTCCCTCCTCACTATTTAATTTAATTTACATTAAATATCAGTTGAGGGAATCTTTTCGTCAGTCTGAATTCTAACAGACGCTGTTAGTCTCACAGTGCGCTGTTGAGTAACCAGAGATGCTGGCATTAATATATTGTTGCATACTTTCGGCCTGTCAGCTTAAATAGAACCATTTAATAATGTCGATCTCTCTGTTTAAATTCTAACAGAAGCTGTTAGTGTAACAGTGCGCTGTTGAGCAGCCACAGTTGCTGGAATTAATAAATTGTTGCATACTTTTGGGCTGTCCGCTTAAACAGAACTATTTAGTCTAAGTTCTAACAGACGCTGTTAGTCTAAGTTCCAACAGACGCTGTTAGTCGAACAGTGCGCTGTTAAGTAGCTGCATCTGTTCAAATTAATTAATTGTTGCATACTTTTGGGCTGTCTGCTTAAATAGTACCATTTAACAGGCGTGCCCCGCGTCAAGGGCCTGAAAGGGTTGCACAAATTTCAATTTAAGAATAAATTTGAGTTGAAAGTTGTAAATAATTAAAATTTTGTTGCACGTACATTTATTTATGTGGATTTTTATCACTCGGTTGCTGCCACACACAGTTTTGCAATTAAAATGAGAGAGAGTCAGGTAATTTATTCATAGAGTTTCTCGCTTGATTTATGCGACAGACAAATTCCATTCATACAGCATGCAACAATTTGCAGCCGGTTTTATTGACATGTGGCATATTTGCCATAGGCATTTTTCCATTTTCCACTTGCCACATTTTCCCCGAATACTCGAATACTCGAATACTCGAATTCCCCTGAATTTCCCATTTTGATGATGACGATAATAATAATAAGCTGATATCAGCAAAAGAAGAAACGCAAACAAAACGCGCAAGCTCTGGCTGCCTTTTTCACACCGAAGACCACATACCCTTACAGACTGAAGGAAGACATATGTATTTATTTTGACCGATTGATCCTATGCCAGCTTTATCTTCTACTATTCAGGATATCTTGGGAAAGGGAAAGATTTCCGAACAACTTTTTGAGCGATGGCTTCTGCCTCTGCGGCCTTAAGAAGCGAGAGAGTAGTTTGTTTTCGTATCGGGTCGGAGATGCCTCCTTCAAGACAGTAGACACAGTTCGAGAGAAAAGGATAATATCCTTGGCAAGGGTATAGGGAGGCAGAGACCGAAATAAAGTAGGCAACAAAGTTTTTCTTGCCTGGATGACAAGAGAAAAGAAAAGAGATAATATAAATAAAAGCGAGAGGCAAGAGGACGTAGCAGAATGAAATGAGAAAACTTTTTTTTGTGTAAGACTGTAAGCTGTAATAATAACTTTCGATTGGCACGCCCCTCTTTAGAGGCACCAGCTGCCGCCCACAATTAGCTGAGCTCGACTCGTCCCAACTCGCCTCGACTCGACTCAAATGTTTACTTAATAATTTAATGGAATTGATTATTATTTAAGTGCGGACAAGCCAATTCTTTCTTTTCTTTCTCTCTTTCTTTCTTTCTTTTTAGGTAGGGTGGGTGGGGCTGGTAAAAAGTAAAAGAGTCCCTCGGGTAATAAGAAAGATAAATTCCCCGATGATACAAGTAGAAGGTCCTCTGTGTTGGCATTCACAATGGATAAGAGAAAAATCAATTTAAAATACGTTAAGAGGGAGCTAAGAGGAGGAGGCAGAGGCAGAGGTAGGAGGGGGTATTGTTTGGGGTTTGGCCTGGGTCTGGACCCGGGCAATATTCTACGTCCGGAGCATAAATATTTATATCGCATCTGTCGGCACAGCCGCACAAAGAATTCAATAAAAACATGTGCAATAAATAAACGCGAAAAATGCGGGCACAACAAAAATACGGAAAAAAAGGACTTTTGAAATCGATGCCCAGAACCTTGTCCAGACTGTGGCAGGATGAAGCCCGTTGTAGCCCTGTAGCTCTGCAGCCTAACAGGACGTTGCTCTGTAAATACCTCAGGCACTTCAAAGGCGCAACCAGCGGCAGGAGGCAGGAGGCAGAAAAAGGTTGCAAGGATGCAAGTTGATTGCCAGATTGTCGCATTGTAAATAAGCAAATGTTGCCCCGTCTGGGTAAAAACTTTGATTTCCCGCCAAATGGAATACACTCGAAATTCTTACCAAAGATGGGAAGAGTTCCTCAGCCACTTCTGGCTTGGTACAAGCCTCTTCCTCATCCTCATTCTGCTTAAATCAAGTGCAAAACGTCTTATTTTAAGACTAAATTGATTTGTTTGCTCAGCTGTCCTTCACAGGTTAATCCTAGTCAACTTTCTGTACTCCTTTTCTCTAAGTGCAGCTGACATACAATTAAGCGTTGCATTTATCACACAAAATAATTCACATGGCCACGCCCCCACAAGACATACGCCCCATCTGCTCCTTTCGCTCACCCCATCCCCCCGCTCTCCCCCCGCCCCCGCTCTCTGGAAGTTAGTTTGGAAAGCAGCTCCTTAAAATTCATGAGGCGTTGACTGCTTGTAACTGTAAATTACATTTATACGCAACTCAAACAGCACTCCAAAGTGTCTAAAGAGGGCAGGGTGTGGGGGAGTGGCTAAGGTAGGGCGGGGTAGGGTATACTGCATGCTACGTGCAACATTTTCGTGCAGCAAACGAGCCACTTGCCTGTGGGCCAATAGCGCTGAGCTGCTGGTCAGCAACTGTTGAAAAATGCATTTGCAACAGCAACAAAAAGGAGCCCTTGCCGCAGGATACACAATGAACATGACCAAGGACAAGGACATGTGTGTGTTCGTGTGTGTGCGTGTGTGGGTGTGTGGGTGTGTGCGTGTTACAGCTTCTTGGCTGGCAATTTTGCAATTTCTGGCAATTTCGCATCATTTATTTTGCAGCCCAGCAGCAGCAGCAAAAAGCATAAAGTCAAATTACAGCAACAGGAAAAGGAAATGAAAAAGGAAGAAAAAGGAGCTCAGTTTGCGGCATAATTAGCAAAAAGTCTTTGTCTCTCTCTGAGTATCCCCAGCTCCTTCCACCACATATTAGAGTCAAAGCTAGGGCTAGAGTAAAGTAAAGTATTCAAAGAGATGAGATGAAGAGAGGGGAAAACCAAAGAAAAGAAGAGACGATAACCCATTGGATTGGACTCTTGTAGATAGTATCGATAGTTCCATCGATAGTTTTTACTACCACTCTTCTTGTGAGCTGCTCCCAGAAGGCTGCTGGAGTCTTTTTTTTTTGTATGCTCCTCAATGAAATTCGAGACGCGGCGCTTTGATAGCTTCGGTTTGTTTGGTCAGCGGAGGAAACTGTGCTACGAAGCGAGGGGAAAGGCGAAAGGGGGAAATCAGCGTGACAAAGTCGATTATTTTCGTCTCAAGTGACAGCAAACAAGACTTAAATTACGGAATAGTTAACTGGGAATTTGCGGCCAGACTAAGCGTACTAAGGAACGAAACTACGGGGGAGAAAAGGGACAGCGACAGGGACAGCAGCAGGAAACGAAAGTGGGAACGGGGGTAGACAGCAATGAATGAATAAAATGAATGGCTTATCTTTTGTTGACATTCTGCGTCTGTGACAACATTGACCAGTCGTCTCGCACACACACCACACACACCACACACACACGCGCACACACGCACACACACACATGTGAAGTCGTTAGCGCCCTTAAAAGAGGAGCACGAAAAAAAAGGAAGAAAAACCCAGAGAGAAAACCATGAAAATTTCCACAAGCTGACGCAGCATAAGAAGATTTTTGCCTTTGCCTCACAAGTTGTGTGTATTGGTGTGTGTGTTTGGGTGTTTATTGTACAATAAGCTGTGCTCCCTCTTTGTCTCTCTTTCTCTCCCTGCTTTATCTCTAGCTCTGCCTGACACACGCTGCTTCTCCTGTGCGTAAATCCGCTTTTAATGAAAAGAAAACTCATCTGAGTTTTTTTTTATGTGTGTGAGTGTGGTCAGCTCGGGTCTCGGTTTCAGCCTGGTCTAACACACACACACACCCTCACACACATACGGGACACCCTCACATATACAGAGACAGCTCGTTACAAAGGGCAACAGTTAATGCCGAGCAACTAAATAAATTTTGTTTTATTATACAAAGGCATAGGCGTATACGCTATATACGACAGCCTGGCAAAGGGGGAATGCCACGCCCTCTCCCCTACTGCTTTCTCCCCCTCCCAGCTGACGGGGTGGCTGGCTATATATCCCTTCAAATCACTAAATAATCGAATTGGGTTAGACACGTCTCAGGCAAAGAAAACGTCACATAAACAAGTCAATTTGCGCAGGTTTATTACACGTTTTCTTTCCTATTCCCCTTCCTATTCCCATTCACATTCACTGCTTCCTTTTTATTCTTATTTTCTCTTTATTCCTGTATCCCTCTCCCTGCTTCCTTTCCTTTCTTCTGCTTCGTTCTCGGTTCTTTTGCTAATCATATTTAAAATATTTTCACTTTCAGCGAAATACGCTTTGAGCTCTGATTTATGTGTATGGCGTTCGCTTCTGACCCATTTGCAATTGACCCAGAAAAAGCTGGCTATATAGGAATTGCGATCCGCTTTGCAACCCCTGCGTCCCCGCTTCCCTCTCCTCCTTTTGACCAAAAATCTGTGGCCAATTCAATTGAGCAAGTTTTGCCTTTCGTTCTGTTGCCGCTCTGCTTTTTCAGACTGCAACCAGTCTGAGTCGAATGCGAGTCGACTCTTCCTGCCAACATTATCAGCCGCATTGCAGCTACCAATTTATGACCCGCGCCACAGGCTTCCCCCCCTTCACCCGACCACTTGCGCGGCGGCTTTTCAAATGAATTTTGACGTAATTGTAATAAATTGTTGGTCAGCCGAGGCTGGGCAAACTTTGCTGGCAGCTCGCTCCATGAAAATTTCTATATTTAATCAAAGCTGGTGAAAAACAAATTTTGAATTATATTTGAAGGCAACACTAAAGAGATGTCCTGTAAATCCTTTAAAGCTTTCAATATTGAGCTGAAACTTGGTATGGCTCCTCCTGATATCCTTTTAGATGCTATTCTATTCTACCCATTGTTTAAACGGGTTTCAAAGCAACTTGGCTGAAAAGTCAACTGTCGAACATGCCTCTTTCAATGACTTTTACAGGGTATATGCGGCTTGCAAATGCAAATAAACTAAAAATGTTTTTAGATAAATTTATGTCCGTTGAAAGCCAATGGTCATGAAATGAGTGAAGTGTGCCAGGAAGAGAGGCAGAGACAGAGAGAGAGAGAAATTCGAGGATAAAAGGATGTGGAAAAGTTTGCAAATAAATATAAAAATAATGATAAAAGAGTAGAGATAGCTAATTAAACAAACAATTTCAAAGGGTGCCCGAACTATAGATTAAATCACATAAAAAATTAATACATATGCATATATCCTGTGTAGGCATGAGAGATTTTCATGGAGTTTTCTAACCTTAATTAAAAAAGGGAAAATGGAAAATGGAAGATGGAAGATGGCAGATGGAAGATGGAAAAAATGCTTTGCTCATTTGTGTGCTCTGTGGCCTAAACAAATAGGCTGATTAGAGAGAAGAAAGTAGACCAAATGTAGACCAAAAACATACTCGAAACTGAACCAGGAATTCTGTCCTTACTTTGCTCCTGCCAGAGCTTTCAAGTGTTTGCTCAGCTAACCGCAAATGTGCCATTTACTCGCAGGACTGGTACAGAAAAAGGAAGAGAAACAGAAAGAGGCGAATGAAGAGAGACGGAGGCGGAGAAAGTAGAGAGACAGGGTGACAGGACTTTTGGTAATTTGCATAAAAAGGTTAGCAGCACAAAATGTTGCTAATTTCTTTGGGAGGACTCCCATCCTGCTGGCCGGCTAGGCTAGCAAAAATTTGCTCGTTAGTTGCGTTTAGGTATAGGAAACCAGTTGACAGGCAACTGGTTAGCAGCCAGGATACGAGGACACACAGGACATTTGCTCATTACTGCTGAACAATCAGCTTTAAAAGGTGCCAAATCAGCACAAAAGAAACCAAAGAAAACAAAATAAGAGCCCAGTAATCGACAGAGAGATCGACCAGCAGTTACTCTCTCTCTGTCTCTTTCTCTGTAACTCTCTAGAGACTCTCTGCAAATGCAGCCAACTTTCTCTGTCTTTGAATTACTAAGAGCTATGCCTTAGACTTCCTTTAATAATGAGTTGAGGAGAAAAACCAGAATTAAGTGGAAAATCCATCTTCCTTCGAAAGTTTAATCCAATACTCTTTCACTTTTATCCAGTGGAATTCATGCCAAAGTTTAAACCGAAACGAAACCGGATACTTTTCATTTCACAACAGAGAACAAAAAGAGTATGAAAAAAACTTGGTTTACTCTTAAATATTTGGCAGTCTTCTCGACTTGGTTAAACAAAAGTTAAATGGCAAAGTTTTTGGCCAAAAACAATTCGCGCGCATTTAACCTGAACGAAACAAAAAGCGGAGTTTAGCGGGGAGCAGGACGACGGGGAGGACGGGGAGGCGAGAGGAGGGGAAAACTCTGAGAAATGTTTGCAACATTTCAACATTTGAACATTTCTATTTGGGCAAAGCAAAGTTTGCATCTGCTGCAAATGTTGCATGCCCCACTCTAATTACGCAGTGGCAACGGGAACGGCAGCGGCAGTGGCAGTTCAAAGACTGCCAACCCAAGGCAGAGGCAGAGGCAGAGGCGTGGGGGAACGAAAGGGGGTCAACAAAATGTGTTGAATGTCAGGCCAAGACAATTCGTCGCAATAAAAGCCAACGAAGCATGTCAAAAGCAATTTATGTGTGGCCAAAGCAACACTCTCTCTAAGTCCTTACAACAAAACAAAGCCAAGTAGGAAGGCAGGCAGGATGCAAGGGAGGGGGGCAGAGCCAGACCCAGGTGGCAGCTGACACGTGACAAGCCAGGACGGGAGACAGGGCAGGGCGTAGAGAGAAAAGGGGGCTCGACTTAGTGCACAACAAATGCACAACACAAATGGCATAATAAGTGGGCAAATGTGGAGCAGCGGGGGGAGACGATGCTTGTCAGCTGCCTGTTGATGTGTGAGCAATTTTACTAAAGCCTGCTAAATGTTGGCCAAAAACTTGGATCAGCCTCAAGGAGAACTCTGGGAAACCTTCCCCCCCCCCCATGAACCAAGAATTCAATTAAAAATCCAGCATATTTTGCTCTACAGATGCATTTGGGAACACTTCTCTAAAGTCTCCACAAATGTGGGCCAACCGGACTTTGGCCGGCTTCAACCAGGCTTTTGGGTACGCAGAATAATTTTCAATTTTCCAATTTCAAATTGAAATTTACAATTACATTTTGATTGAATTAATATCAATATTCTACAGTTGCCAGGTTTCCAGATGATCCTTTCTTTCAGTGCAATTCTAAGCAGCTTTCAAGTCTTCTTTTAATTTCTCCCGCATTTTCACAGGAGCAGCACGTAAAAGAAAACAAATCCTAAGCAAACTAAGGCAAATATCCTTCCCATACTTTTGCAGTTCCCAGCCTGCCCAAGGTCACGTTGCTGCCACACCCCCCCAGAGAGAAAAAAAAAAGGAAACAGCGGAACGCCTCCACGCAGCGCGTTGTCAAACCAACGCCTAAAATAAAAACCCAAACTTGAAGAACAATTCGACTCTCGAAACCAAAAACATGAATCCGCAGCAGCTGCTGCTGCTATTCTGTTGTTGTTGTTGGTGTTGTCGCTCAATAAACGTTGTTTTGTTATTTATTTATCGTATTTATTTTGGTTTATATCAATCTTACGCACCGTGGTGCGAGCTGTTCCCATTCGGCCATAGTGGGAACAGTTGGCGCAACAGCAACACAAACAGCGCAGACGCTGTTACCAGCGCCAGCAGCACGTGGCACACGGCTAACAGCCCCCTAACAGCGAGTTAACAGTGCAGTTAACAGCGTGTTGCATAGGCCAAGGCTAAGGCTGGTCCATGGCTTTACCCCCACACACACACGCACACACACTCTGGCATACATATAGAAACTTTAACGATGCTGACAAGCAAATGCTTTTTGGAAACTTTTTACAGTGGACCCAAGCGGCCAAGTTAACTTCGGAATTCACAACTCTCAGCGCACAACTCTTAGCTCTTAGCTCTTAGTTGTTGGCTCTTGCCTCTTGCCTCTTGGCTCCATTTGGGGTCAGTTGCAGTTTGAGCCGTCTTTCCTTTCCCTCTCCATTCCCTTGCAGCAATTATTTTGCAGCACATGTGAGCTGTGATCAGCTAGTGCTTTGGCCAGTAGCGTAGAGCTTTTTATAGCCAACTTCATTCTAGATTAGCGACTTCCACAACATCTACAGAAGGAAGGAAGGGAAAGACGAGGCCCAGTCAAGACTGGATCAGGCCCTTGATTATAACTGGCTTGCTTTTCATTGTAGACTGAATTCTAGAGCGGCATAAATAGCCCAGTTTGTGGAATTGGTAATAGAATTGAAGATAAATATATATTTAACATTTTAATTGAACGAAATGGCCCCCTTACAAGGGGTGAGCCACTGCTGTCTGAGCTGGCAACTGTGCGCCAAATTGCAAGTCAATAAAGTTCAAAGCGTTTCCAATTTTATCCAACAATTGGATACAATTCGATGATGAGCACAAATCAAGCGCTGCCAGTCGCCAGTTGGCAGTTGGCAGTTGGCAGTTTATCGCCCTTTTTTTGCTTTGGCCTTGAACTGTGTCACCTTTGAACTGAGTCCTGGGTTCCTCTCCTTCGCCTTCCTTTCTTCCTTTCTTCTTCTGCTTCTTTCTCTTATTTACTTTTCTGCGCCGCCTAAAGGCCAATTATAAAATAAAGTGTAAACTTTATGGGCCAGGCTCAAGAGTTCTGCATAAATAAACGCATAGTTGGCTACAGCTTAACTTCAAATTAAAAGTTAAACACATGCAGCAAAGGGCGTAGCAGCGGCACTGCTGGGGGCGTGGCAGGGTGCTGGCGGCAGGCAACAGGCGGCATGGCGGCATGGCGGCAAGGCGAACGTTTAATGAAAACAAATTAATCGCATTATGTTTACATACAGAGAACGAGGCAGAGAGAGGGGGGCAGAGAGACTCTTCTCAGGGCCAGAAGAGGCAGAAACAGAGAGCAGAGAACAGAGAACAGAGAACAGAGGCAGCAGCCTTTGTGCAAACAGATAAAAGCACAAAGTGTTGACATTGTTAAGAGTTGAACGATAACAACAAACAGCATTAAACGCTGATAATATAGTTCCAAGCGATACCCTGTAAATATACCAATTGAATATTCCGATAACTATTTTAATCCGCCCAAATCTCAATCTGTTGCATACTTTGAATCCCTACAAGTAAACTCAGTTTACAGGGTATTTGCTGCTGTTCATATTCAGATTGTGCTGTTCGCTGTTAGTTAAATAAAAGTTTTTTCGCATGTGGCACTTAACTTTTTTAATCAAAGCTCTCCTCCCATTCTCCCATTCTCTGAGTCTCTGAGTCTCCGATTCTCCGTCTCTGAATCTCTAAGTCTCCTGCCTCGCTGTGCTTCTCTGTCGTTTGCTGTGTGCATTTAAAGTGCCATCAAGTGCAATTTTGAATAATAATTCATGGTTGGCCAAACGTTCAGGCTCATTATGGCCAGAAAGAGAAAAAGCCATCAACGCAATTATCAGCCAGTGAATATGACAAAAACAGACAAAAGTCACTGGAGAAGGACGGGCACAAAGGGAAAGTGAGCAAGCGAGAGAGAGAGAGGGAGAGCTCTATGAAGATGTCGACTCGACCGAAATAAACTTGATGAATGCCAAATAAGTTGGCAGCAAGTCAGAGCCAACTTACAAGGGCAAACTTTTTGTCGAACAACAACAGCAGCAGCAGCAGCAGCAGCAGAGAAAACAACAAGAACAACGATAAATAATGCATATAACAAGAGCTAACAACAAGCAATGTCATATAAATTGTTGCCGGCGCGTAATTTTAATTATTATGAAGTGGAAAATGCGTGCAAAACTGTGAAAATTAGACATTCATTTGGGTCGCGAGTTGCGACCGAGCGTCGCATCATCAACGGGTAAATAAGCCAATTTTCAGCAAGTCCTCAACATGGCTAAAAGCAAACAGGCAAACAAACAACTCGCAGACAATGCGACTGACAATGCCAGCAACTTTTTCATACTCCAATGAACTTACGCCTCACTGTGCGACTGTCACATGTGTGTGTGACTGCCTGTGTGTCCGTGTGTGTGCGTGTGTCTATGCGTGAGGCAGTCATAAACGTTTCGTTTCGTACCGTTTATTTGTTGCCAATTTATGCGACTGAATGGAATGGCACAGCGCACAAATGTAGGCAACACAAAATTTTACAGCTGCTTGTCTTAAGGCAGCGCGCACAAAAGTAGGCAATTGAAATTCGTAGCGCAGCGCCGAGTGTCTGCGGTTGTTGCCAGTGCTGCCAATGCTAGCGGCTAAATTCTAGCCCTTTTCTCGTTCTTCACCTTTAATTAGTTTAAGCTGCCAAAAGGTAGCTGGAAAAAATAAGTTGCTGGCGCGAAAAAGCATCGCAAAGGCCTCAACGAAAATATTCGAAATATTTATGAATATTTTGATGCATTATGCAATATTATGATGCAAAAAATATACCAGAATATTTCTTGATTTTTTCAACAGACAAAGAGAAAAGCCCTTTGCAGTCAGCCATTTAATAGAATATTATTTTTGGCAATTTCTCTATTTGATTGGCAATATATTTTAGCGGATTTCTGCATTGGAAATTCTGCCACATACAAAATAGCTTTATTTCGTTGCACCCCTAAAACTAATTGTCAGCACTGACGGCTGCTCTGCCGCCCACAAATGTAGGCAACGATAATTACATGTATAAAACAAGTGCATGTGCGTGTGGGTGTGTGTGGGTGGGTGGGTGGATGGGTGTGGGCCAGAGAAAGGGGCAAGGTGTGTATCTATGTGTGTAATATGTGTTGTTGTTGTTGTTGTTGCTGTTGTTGCTGTTGTTGCTGTTGTTGCTGTTGTTTCTGTTGTTGCTGTTGCTGTGTATTCAATATCAATTCATGTAAATTTAATTACGCATGCCCGCGTCTTGTTTGCACGTCTGGGCGAAGCGGCTCAGGGGCAGAGAGGCGTGGCAATGTTGTAGCTACTGTTTGCTGTTGCTGTTGTTGCTGTTGTTGTTGCTGTTGTTGTTGCTGCCGGTGTTTGCTGTTTGTTGTTCTCGCATATTTGATTACAGCAACCGGCAAACCGGCAAACTAATTAAACTCTTCAGTTGCCAACCAACAACAGCAAAAACAGCTAGGAACATGGGCTGAAATTTCGACAATGCCAAAGGTTTTTCCCAGTGTATCTCGCCGATTTGTTCGAGGCGGCGTCTTATTAACAAAGGAATAAGGAATAAGGAATAAGGAAAAGGAAAATACTCGCATTAAGCCATTTGACCTTTTCCTGGCAATAACTTTTAATGCATTGCAAATTGCTTTGCAATTAACAGCAGCGGCACACGGCGAATTTAGTTTCAGTTACTAAACTTTTCATTTAGTTTTCTTTTTTTTCTCTTTGTTGTTGCAAAGTAATTTGCAAGCTTTCCTTTCTCTGCCAGCGATAAAAATAACAAACAAAAACAAACGAAAAGAAGAGAAGAGCTGAAAGGAGAGGAGAAAAAAAACGAAATAAAGCGCCGCCAAGTTGATGCAAACTTTTTCGACAAAGTGTTGCAAGCAGCTAAACAAACTGCTGCCAGCTGAAAGACTCCTTTCACAATCCAGTTTCCCTCCCCTGCCCAAGCCCCAACTCCTCAGCACGTCACCCTCTCCTCTTTACTATTGAACGGGTATTATAATTCTGTTGGGAGATATGTAACGCGCTTTGAAACAGATCCTCACCATTCTTCTAGGCTCTACTTTTCTTCGGTCTGAATTGCAAGGGAAAGTATATTCATTGCCAAAGGGAAACTTAGCAGCCCGTTGTTTCCTTCAGTCTAAGTGAGAAATAAAAATTTGAACTCAGTAGGCTTCGATTTCCACGATTTTCACATTAGAAAGCAGCAAGTAAAGTTTCATCACTTTTATTCGTGACTTCATCTCGTACACAAACACACAGCGGAACAGTAAATTATTAAGTTTTTTTTAATTTCTCAAGTATTTTTAAATAAAACACAAACCAATTTACAAATTCTTAGTTTTTCAAGTGTTCATACTAATTTTTCAAACATGAGTATTGAATCCCTCAAGGACTTCGATTCAACCGGATCGTCGAAGACCATCGAGTCCCAGGACTCGATGAGCTGCGGAGATTCCCACACTTCACAACTTTTTAGCTTATCTGATAAAATTTTACTTAAAAATTTGCTCGATCCTGGAACGGTAAGTGAGGATTACACATCCTGCGCATTACAGATTATAACGATGTACTACTTACTACTGGATACCGTCCCTTAGATTCCAATAATGGTGTATCACCAATACCCAGGAGCAGGAGCAGGAGCAGGGGCAGGAGCAGGAGCAGGAGCAGGACCCGGACCCGGACGTGGTGTCTTGTGTTGCACTGAGTGCATTGAGGGGCTTAGCGACCGCTGCGCTCAAATGAAGAGAGCCTCTCGCAGAAAATGCGGCAAAACAAAAAAAAAGGGGTGTAAGAAGCCCAAGGCATGTAAGCGGAAAAGGAAGGCATGCCCAACACCTAAGAGGTCATGCCCCAATTTGAAGCGGTCTTTTAAGGCCAAAGGCAAAAAAAAATCGAGCTGTATTATTAAGCGCAAACCGCGATGCAAACCGAAGAAGTGCTAGAGGAGGCTCCTGTAGACTGGCAAATAAAAATGATCAATTTTCGTTGGATTCGTGACGTATGGGTTTAAAAATGGGCAATATTTTTGGAATAACAAAAATAAACAAAATTAAAAAAAAAAATATATATTTATAGACTTAGTTGTCATTCTGTGCGGTCAGGTCGGGTCGGGTCTAGTCAGGTGGAACTAGGACTAGTTTCATTTCTGACCTGCATATTTTGCCCCAGCCTGGGTCATGGCAAGGCAAAGCATTTAGACCGGGATACCAGCTAGAATTGGGGACTCTCTGGAACCCCCGGCCCCCTTTTCCGGTGCTGTCTTTTAGCCTGTGCTACTCGGAGAGAGCTCACCATTCTTCTAGGCTCTACTTTCTTTGGTCTGAATTGCAAGGAAAGTATGTCCTTTAAAGGTTTCTTATCAGTTGATGTCCACTTTGGATTGGGATATAGCAACAACAAATTCCTAGGGTATTCAAGTCTTCGGCTCTGCAAGAAACTCCCCTTTCTTTGCTGCCTTTGTTTATTGTCAGCCAAAGTTGAACGAAAATTTTCTTGCACGGCAGCCAAAAACTTTTGATAAGCCAAAAGCGAAAGAAATTCAAATTGGAATTTCGGATTTGTTGCATGCAACGTCAGCCGAGGACCTTAAAGGTTTATTGAGCAGCAGCAGCAGCAAGCAACACAAACAAAAAACAACAACAACAACGGCAACAACAACTGCAACGCGTTGGCAGTCTTCAAACTTTACGCATAAATAAAGTTGGCTGCTGTTTTGGTTTCTCTCCTTCTCTCTCTCTCTCTCTCTCTCCCTATTCTCTATTTTTCTCAATTTTTCTCCATTTTTCCCCATTTTTCCCCATTTTTCTTAGTGTTTCTTAGTTTTTGTATTGCGATGAAAGCCAAAACTCGTTATCGTTTAATTCCGGAAAGCTGCGAGACGCTGCCAAAGTCAGTCAATGTATTGGCAGCTGACAGCGGCAACAGAGGATGGGGATGGTGGGGCACGGCAGGTTGGCCGCTGGGGGGAAGGGGCGAGCGGGGGACTGATGGACAGCAATAGCTGCAGCTTTTTTCGACGTTCTGGTGCTCTTCACTTGCTGCGCTCTCCTTCTGCTCCAATTCCTTGAGTCACGTTGCGCTTTTGTTGCAACATTGCAACATTGCAACATGCGCAATATTTACATAATGCAGCCCTGATTGATGTTTGACTGTTTGTTGACGGGCGAACGGGGTGGGCGGGGGTTGTGGAAACGAACGAGGAAATAGGGGAAAATACTACAACACTTTGCTATTGATAATGAAAAGCGGGCCAAGAGATTGGCAAAGATTGGCAGCCCACATCCACATCCCATCCACATCCACATCTACATCTACATCCAGCTGCAACTGCCACAGCGCCACACTGCAGCAGATGACAACAATTCACAACTTGTAAACACAACGCAAGGCGTCGCTCTATTTACACAGCAGCAGCAGCACCAGCAGCAGCAACTACAACAAATACTGGTAAGTGGCACAAGGCAACAGCAAACAAGTTGATACAGTAGATTGCTTGACTAGCAGATACCCTTTAACTAAGCTTTAAATGCTGAAAATGTCGTCTGTAACAGCGTTTCTGCCGCTGAAAAATATCCTTCCACTTGAAAGGATATTTTTTAGTTTAAAGTCCAGGCAAACTACACTCTTTTTCACTATATTGAAATTTCGAGACGCGCCTGATACTCTCTCTTTATTTCACACACTTTCAATGAGTAAAAAGTACGAGTAAAACAACAACTTAGTGGAATCGATGGCCTGCTTCTGTCTCCTCCCCCGGTTTAGCCTCCCCCCTGCTTCAGCCACGACTTCATTTGTTGTAAATAGTTTTTGGTTTTTGCTTATTGTTATCTATATATATATATATATAGCTCTTCGGTTTCCTCTCCTCCTTCACTTCTCTTCATCTTCTGCGTGCTGCTTCTTCCCGCCCTTCCGCAGCTACAAGCAGCTGGCGCTGAGCCAATTCCAAGCATCCTTCTAGCCACCATTCTAGCCAAGTGGGCTGCCAGCAGCCAGAAGCCAGCAACCAGCTGCCTTTTTGTTTACCAACCTTTGCACAAAGATTTCTCGGAGCATTCCTTAAGCGTTCTATTTACTCACATATCCAAATAGACTTCCCTGGGAGAACCCCTCGAAAGGTGTAGAAAAGTCGCCGCAAGCAAATAAATGAATATTTTAGCACAAATTGTGAATTGCGAGTTGTGAAAATGATATTAAATAGGTGATAATTGAATACGGTAAATAGCTAAACAGCTAAACAGAAAAGGACCTCAATTATAGCCTAAAACAAAAAAGGGTTGTTCATTCTGGAACTTCATTCTGTTCCACTCTTCATGCGATTCCCAATTGATTAATAATTGAATTGAAATGGGATTAAAACTGATTGAAACTGGTTCGAACTGGAATCCTCCTTGAATAGCGATTGATTCGCTTATTTAATCTAGTCTAATCTAATCTTCAAATGAAAACCATGAATTGCCAAAGGGAAACTTAGCAGCCCGTTGTTTCCTTCAGTCTAAGTGAGAAATAAAAATTTGAACTCAGTAGGCTTCGATTTCCACGATTTTCACATTAGAAAGCAGCAAGTAAAGTTTCATCACTTTTATTCGTGACTTCATCTCGTACACAAACACACAGCGGAACAGTAAATTATTAAGTTTTTTTTAATTTCTCAAGTATTTTTAAATAAAACACAAACCAATTTACAAATTCTTAGTTTTTCAAGTGTTCATACTAATTTTTCAAACATGAGTAGTGAATTCCTCAAGGACTTCGATTCAACCGGATCGTCGAAGACCATCGAGTCCCAGGACTCCCACACTTCACAACTTTTTAGCTTATCTGATAAAATTTTACTTAAAAATTTGCTCGATCCTGGAACGGTAAGTGAGGATTACACATCCTGCGCATTACAGATTATAACGATGTACTACTTACTACTGGATGCCGTCCCTTAGATTCCAATAATGGTGTATCACCAATACCCAGGAGCAGGAGCAGGAGTTGGAGCAGGAGTAGGAGCAGGGGCAGGAGCAGGAGCAGGAGCAGGAGCAGGACCCGGACCCGGACGTGGTGTCTTGTGTTGCACTGAGTGCATTGAGGGGCTTAGCGACCGCTGCGCTCAAATGAAGAGAGCCTCTCGCAGAAAATGCGGCAAAACAAAAAAAAAGGGGTGTAAGAAGCCCAAGGCATGTAAGCGGAAAAGGAAGGCATGCCCAACACCTAAGAGGTCATGCCCCAATTTGAAGCGGTCTTTTAAGGCCAAAGGCAAAAAAAAATCGAGCTGTATTATTAAGCGCAAACCGCGATGCAAACCGAAGAAGTGCTAGAGGAGGCTCCTGTAGACTGGCAAATAAAAATGATCAATTTTCGTTGGATTCGTGACGTATGGGTTTAAAAATGGGCAATATTTTTGGAATAACAAAAATAAACAAAATTAAAAAAAAAAATATATATTTATAGACTTAGTTGTCATTCTGTGCGGTCAGGTCGGGTCGGGTCAAGTCAGGTGGAACTAGAACTAGTTTCATTTCTGACCTGCATATTTTGCCCTAACCTGGCCGTGGCATTCCAATATATCCTTATTAGGACATGGCGTTCTAATGAGCTTTTAGGGACAACCCATTCGGAGTTTCGGGTTTAATGAGCAACTGTGTTTTAGCCCTCGTTGTTGCCCTTTCAAAAGTCTGCTCTTGCCTGACTGCGCTCGTCAAGGCAAAGCATTTAGAGCGGGATACCAGCTAGAATCGGGGACTCTCTGGAACCCCAGTCTCCGGTGCTGTCTTTTAGCCTGTGCTACTTCATCTCTCTGAACTTATTAAATGCAGTCGAGCGAAACATCAAAGAACCCGTCGATCCGGTTGGGGATTCTACAGCTACTATTTGACTCCTCTCTGGGCCTGATGTTTATTAAATAGTTCCATGTCTCGTGTGTCTGTGGACCGAGTGGGGGGGGAGGTAGGGGAACTAAGGAAGGAAGGGGCTTGGTGCATTGCTGCAATTCGTAGCATATTTCAATTTTGTTGCTTCTGCCTCTGCGACTGTTGCGACTGTTGCAACAGTTTGGCCTTTGCCCCTTGGACTTTTCCCTTTACTTTTTATGTTTTATATCTTCACTTTTTTGTAGCTGGGGCAGAAAGAAAGGTTCAGTTTGGGGCACAGGCTGACAGAGTGTCAGAGTTGTTGCTGCTGCTGCTGCCGCCATGGCAACCTTTGATGCTGCGAGAGACTCCGAAATGAAAACCAAACAAATGTCACGCAATGCGCCCAGCTTTCAACCTGCTTTTGGTCCTGGCTAAAACCGCCTTCCCCTCTGCCCATCATCGCTTTTTCGCCTCCGTTTGGCAGACTGTTGATTTAAAGCACAAATTGCAAATTGCAAATTTCGCGTTGCGATGCAGTTAGAAAAATTGCGTATACGTCGCTACGTAAAACGTAACAGCGCGTTACGACAATTTACATTTATTGCCAAACCATTGCAAGGGAAACCAGCAAAAAACGTTCATATTCCTCTCTCCAGCGACGACCACTCAAATACCCTTTAAGTGGTGAAGAGCACATGGAACCAGGACACAAATAGACAGGATATATCGACTCATCGTTGCCCAATCTAAATAGAATATCCTTTTTGGAAGGGTATTCAAAAAGGGAGACAGGGAGAGGCAGCTTCTATTATATTGTTAAGCTGACATTGGCCCACAGTTGACTGTTTGCTGATGACTTTCCTCTTCTCCTCCTCGTTGCTCTTGTTGCTTGCTGTAGTTGTGGCAGGAACAAACACTTGGCATGAATTATGAATGGAAGCCACAGCGGGGCGGGTGAAGAGGAATACAAAATACGAAATACGAAATACAGGAAAACGAAAACGAAAACAAAAGCAGATAAACTGTCAACGGGTTGAGAGGGAGTTGCCAATTTGTTGGCCCATTGTTCGTTTCACTCCATTGCTGACACTTTTTTTTGTATTTTTTGGCAGCTGACGGATGGATTCTGGTTACCCTCTTCAGCAAAGCTGGTTAAGTGTAGGAATTAATTACATTCACAATCGCAATTACCATTTAATTACATGACAATTACTTAAGCCATTTGGATAGCAGCTGACCGCAAGAATAGTTTAAACCCGAATCCTGTCGAAAAGGTGCTATTAAATGAGTAACTATGTCAGTAATTGGGTCTAATTAATGAAGAAATATTCAATTACATCGGTAATAGAGCTGAGTAAATCTATTTGTTTGTCTACTTCTCTGGAAATAAAGATACTTTCTTAAGACCTAAGCTTGTAATAAATCCCTTAAATTATGGCCTCAGTTAAAGAGCATCTGGTAGTCTGTCAAAGCCAACATTCTATACCCTTGTCTCCGCTGGGATCTCGGACTAAGGCACAAAGAAAGACATTAACCCAACTCACTTTCGCATAATGAAATTTCAACGAGGCGGCAAGGCAAAATTTATGGGCTTTACAAATCATTTTTCATGCGGAAAGAAACGGAACGGAACGGGACGGAACGAAACGAAACGACACGAAATTGTTGCAATGCGGATACAAAGCTGTTAATTATTTTGTTTGCCTATTAGCAAAAGCCAAGCTCAGCTCAAGGATTGCCTAATGGCTCTCACAAGAGAATTTCCTGTCTACCCGCCTCGCAGTCTCTCTCAGTCTCTCTCAGTCGCCTCCTCTCCTGCTGTCTGTTGCATATGCAACGCGAGTGGACAACTGCAGTCGACACAGCAGTTGGCGCAACAACTCGAAATTCTCGAATTTCTCGAATTTGTAGGCCGCACAGCGAGTCCTTCCCCGCTCGCTCCGAGCGCATCTTCTTGGCTGTTTTGCCTGGCGCCATTTAGAAGACACATTAATCAATTTACCCGTCAGCAGCCAAGCGAAACCGAAACTGAAAGCTGTTTCCGGGGCTAGCGATTCATGTAAATTATAACGCCGTCGCTTCCGTCCGTCTGCCTTCTGCCGTCTCCTTTGCTGCTCTGCTCCTCTCGTGACTGAGCTGAGCCGAGCTGAGTTTTGTTTGTTGCATTTTTGTTGAGTTTGGTCTCTGGCGCCAGTTAAAAACTTAATTAAAACCATAACAAAAGACCAAAATAAAAACCAACAAAATGAAACAAACTTGGCGTCCGTCCACACAAAATTCTTGGCACCCAACGTCCTCCCCCTCCCCCCCCCCTCAAAGTTTCCCTGATGCACCACAAAATGTACACAGAGAAAGGAACATTTTCATTTGCACACATGTTCAGCATTTAGATGCAATTAAAGTGCAAAATGGGCATCACAATGCATGAAAACGGGAAGGGAAAATAGATTTCCATGCCACGGGGGCAGGGACGGGACGGGGGCAGAGGCAGGGGCAGGATCTGTCAACGTGTCCATGCTTCTTTTGTACATTTCAAATTTAATTAACACGCACACACACACGCACACACACAGAGAGAGAGCGAGAGAGAGAGCGGACATCAAGTGAGAGACAGCAAAAAACAGCAGCGAAAAATACAAAAAAAAAAAAAAAAGGAAGAGAAAAAAAAGAAGAACTAATAAAAACCCATTTCAAAGAGTTTTTGATGAGGAAAACGACGAAACGAAGAACTGGACGCCAGCTAAGGAACAGCGAGGCGAGGATGAAGTGGAAGTGGTCCTGGACTAGCAGAGCTTCCTGTCCGCAACTGGCGCTGGCTGCTAATTCAGCGCCTGTTGCTATTGTCAGAGCGAAAGGATACGAAAGGATGCAGAAGGATGCAGCAGGATGCTAGCTGCCAGCTTTTGTCTCAGCTGCTACAATATTTTTGCTGTTGTTGTTACAACTTTTGCTCTAATGAATGTCAACTCTGGGTTGAAGTGTTGCCAGTTTCCATTGAATCCTCCCCGCCGTTCCTCCACTCCTCTTCCCCTCCTCAAGTTGAGGGGCAAAACTTTTTGTCTGCCTGCATTTTAAACAGCTGCAAGCATTGCTCCTGCTCCTGCTGCTGCTCCTGCTGCTCCTCCGGCTTCTACTTGTTGAAAATTAATCAGGCGAAAGTTTCTGGTTAAGTTTTATGGCCAATTATGACAGCGATTTAGATGGATACTGCATAAAATTCATAGTATGAGCATTAATTAAAAGCCATATTCGCTTTATGGCCAAAACAACAGCACAAAAAAATGGAAAAATAGAAAAATAGAAAAGAAAACAGCCATTAAAGCGTAGTAAAATCTCTGCAAAAAGGAGGCAAACAGCAAAAGGCAATAAAAAGAAAAATTCCTGCCAAACGCTGTAAAAACATAATGGATACTGCAAAGAGAGAGAGAGAGAGAGAGAGCGGGAGAGGGGGATAGAGAAGAAAATTGAGGGAAATTGAAAATATTAAGAAGAGAAAAACGACTTAAAGCGCATAAAATGGAATCATTAAAGCGTTAAATTAACATAGTTTAGCTCTAAGCTGGCCAATTTGAACTTTTTGCACAGCTTCGGCCGCAAAATGAGCTGAGTAAGCGAAAATCAACGTAGATATTTATGGCGCCCTACGGATAGATAGGTGAATTTACCTAATTTTTTAGGCAAATGCAGACCTCTCCTTGAGCTGTTTATTTAGAGTGTTTAGGCCTTAATCAAGCGTCAAATTTATGCAATTTGTTGACATATTTTGGACATTTGTGACACTGGGACACTGGGACACTGGGACAGTGAGCCAAGGCAAGGCAAGAAAAACAAACTGCAGCTGTTCAAAATTAAATCGTCTTTCATTATTTATCAGCTGTGATTTTCCACAGGCCACACACAGAGCGAGAGAGAGAGAGGAGGTTTTTCACATCTCTTCATCTGTTTCCTGTTTCCTCTTCTCTGTTCCCTCTCCCCCCTTTGCTTGCTTCCCTGTGAGCTGTCTGTTAGTTCGACCAAATATTTGCAAGCTCCGAACGTTCTCCATGGGTCTTTTATGAACAGTTTTTGCCGATTTGCAACGATTTTCCAGAGTCAATATTTACACACATCTCTCGCGCGCTTGGTCACAGTTTATTGGATGTGCAGTTAACCAAAAATAAATCGCATATCGCATATCGCATGCCGAATGCTCCGATGGCAGCATAAAGCGCTTAAACCGCTTATTACTCATACGCCCAGTGGAACGGCAATTGAAACGCCGCTGATTTTTCTATCTGCATATTTTTCCCAGCCTGACTACTGCTGCTCTGCTGCTGCTGCTGCTGCTGCTGCTGCTGGTGTTGCACAGAGCTGACCCAGTTGCTGTCCGCCGCAGCACAATTCTAGTCTTCAGTTTCAACTGCCTGCTGCATAAGCCGCTGCTGCTCCACTTTGTGGCTATTTTAGCAGAGTGTTTTTTAGCTTTTTTTTGTTCTTGTTTTTGTTTTCTAGCGCTCTGTCATTTTCAATTTGGCTAATCGACACACTCGCCCCACATTGTTGTTTAGTCCGAGTCGCTGCTGAACGGGTTCGGCGGGGCAGCCTACAATTGTTCTAGATATTCACGTGGTTTGGCATCTCTCGCTAACTAACCATCTCTGCCTCCGCCTCCCCCTCTGCCTCGTTTCTCGCCAAAAAAAAAATAGAAGAAAACAACAAAAAAGCCAGCTACAGTGACCCACATAGAAAGCCAAAAACCAAAGCCAAAAAACCACACTCAAAACAAATGGTGAGCCAGACGAACCAAAGCCGACATTTCTATACTCTAACAATAGAGCTTAATGGCTTTATTAGAGAATATCTCTAAGCAGAATAAAAATGTTGATTTGGCTTACAGAACCGAACTGTGGACAGGACTTTCTAAGGATTCGTAGGCGATCTGCTACTGTTAATAGAGGATTTGTTCCGAAGCGAACCACACTGCGAACCGGTTACCAATGCAGCTGCCAAAATAGAATGCCCATTTGTATATTTTTGTGGCTTGGTTTGGCTGGAATTACATAAAGACCACACAGCGCGATAGGCGACCACCAGAATTAATTGAAAAGTGAAAGCCGAGACGAGCCAAAATAAATTGAAAAGCGCTGCAAAGTATGCTACAAATTTTCTACTTTCTCCTCTCTATTTTCGCTGTTTCGCTTCTGATTCTCCGCTTCTCTGTTTCTCTCTGCTTGCTGCATAATTCCAAAGGCAATGTGCAATTTGTGTTGCCTGCTTTGAGGCGCTCGTTAGATAACTGCATTTAATTATATTCGAGAGAGGGGGGAGACCGGCAGCTCTGCCCAATCAATTGAAATTTAGAGCAAGGCTGCAGCCTTCCTCTCTCCTCTCTCCCCTTCCCGTACCCTTCCCCTTGCCCATTTCGTCATCCCCTTCAATTTGGCCAACTAATACGACGCGCAGCCAATTTGAAGCCAATTGCGAATGTGAACAGCCAGCAAAAAAAACTTTTCAACTACTCGACAACTATGTAAGTGAGTGGCAACAGCAACTGCAGCAGCAACAGCAACAACAACTAAACAAATGCAGTTGCAACAGCAAAAAAAAAAGAAAGGAAAATAGGAACAAAAAAATTGCTTGTACATTGAAATTGAATTATTTGTTGGAGCGACTGAAATTGCGCTGCAAAATGCGCTTACAAAACTCGCAGCAACAACAATTGCAACAGCAACAGCAACAACAGCAACAACTAAAGTCGCTTCAACAGCTTTTGTTTGCGCACACATGTGTGTGTGTGTGTGTGTGTGTGTGTGTGTACACTCGGAGAAACAGATAGCGGATTGTTGACATAAATCAATTGAACAACGTTCACTGCGTATAAATCTCATTTGAATCCTTAAGGTTTATATAGAAATCAGGAAACTGGATGTCAGACTTAGCTTCTCACAACTTTAAGCACGCCGAAGATTATATACCCTGCAGATTGCAATAATCCTATGAAGATATCTGAGAGATCAGAGAGTTTTCCTTACGAGAACTGTTCAGCTGTTTGTTCTATTCACTTGGAAACTGAGGAGACGGACGGATAAGGCTATATCGATGCCTCGCATCGTCCTGATCGATATTAAATGCCACCTTCGAAAGCTTTGATAGCCTCTGCCAGGATATAAGAAGCGAAAACTAAGCTGAAGTATTCCAAATGAACTTTCGTAGTCGGCTTAAAAGAGGAGCAAATTACTCTACTACTATTTTTGGTATCTGCTTTTTCTCTCAGTGTGTGTGATGGGACGTCGAGTCGTGCATA
Organism: Drosophila repletoides; assembly: GCA_018150835.1. Lineage (NCBI taxonomy): Eukaryota > Metazoa > Arthropoda > Insecta > Diptera > Drosophilidae > Drosophila > Drosophila repletoides. The sequence goes on along the minus strand of JAECWQ010000031.1, from coordinate 19,725,577 downwards.
TTTCAAAAAACTAACAACTGAAATTTTTGCTATTTTTGTTGTTGTCGCTTTTGTGCGCCGCTGGTCGAAAAGCTGTTAAAAAAAAGAAAAGAAGAGAAAAGAAAATAAAAGAAAAGCAGAGAGAAGAGAGGAGAAGAGAGAAACCCTTTTTTGTTCGCGTTAAACTCGCAGAGCGGCCACTGAAATTGATTACCGATAACGCCAAAAAGGATAATGGACTTTTGTCCAGCAGCTGCAGCTGCAGCGGCAGCGGCAGAAAAAAAAGGAAAGGAAAAAGGGATATGTCCAAACCAGCGGCAAACTAACGAAATGTGTGAAGGGAAGGAGCAAAGAACATAAAAAAAAACAGAAGAAAAAAACAGGAACTCGTAAAGAGAAGAAGTGTAGAAAATATGGCCCACAGGGCCAGAGATCAGGAATTGAAAATCCTGGGGCTGAAGCGAAAAATCAAAGGACTAAAAGGATGCAACCACACACAAACAGCGAACATATTGGCAACACGGCAGCCGCATGTAGCGCCGCGGAACCAAGTGAAACTCAAACGGAAAGAACCAAGGAAAGGCGATTACGAGCATCCTTCTCTCTATCTCTGGTTGCAGCAACCAGGGTGAGCAGAGCGGGGGAGGAGAGGGGGGAGCAGAAGGTGCATGCGACAGCTGCTCAGCTTCACATGACACTTGAGCTTAAATCGTTATCAAGCAACAAGCAACTCTATGCAAAGTACTATCAAATTATAAATTGAGTTTGATACTTTCCAGGATTGAAAAACTTTAAAATTGAAAGCTTGCGTGAAGAGTAGAGTTACAGGATTTGATCCTTAATATCCCGGCAAAAGCGCTAGATTATATTACTTGCTCCATACGGGTGAATTGGGTCCCCTTTCCACAGCTGCCAGAGCCAACTCCGACGATTATTCCACATAGGAACAATCGCTCCAAGGGAATGGATTCTTCAGCCTGCAAGGGTATGCGGTATTCGGCTTTTCTTACTGCATTATTTTTCATCTCAAATATTTGCGAGTTTATTGCCCAGCTCAGCTCAGTTCTAGTGGACATATTTTGATACCCGCACAAAACCGTTTAAATAGATAATTCTCTTCCGAACCTGGTTTTTTAATCGCTTTGTTCGAGAGTCCCTCACCCTGCCCCTGCCCCTCCCCCTGCCCCTCTTTGGTCCCTTGAAAGAGAATCACTGAAAATACATTTGGTCAGCAAAGTGAACAATTTGCTCGAGTTATTTGTGTAAAAATTAAATGAGTAAAAAAAAACCCCCTTCCCGTCGCTGAGCACTGCACAAAATGCCCCCCAGGGCAATTTATCGTTGAGCTACAGGAGAGAGAGAGAGAGAGAGAGAGAGGGGGGAAGGGGGAAACAGAGAGGGATGAGAGGAGGATAAATGAATAAAGGGTTCGGAGAAGAATGAGATGGCACATTATTTGCATAGCTCATAATTATGCGCCGGGCATGGAGCAACACACATGGAGCAACATTCGGTTGCCGTTTGCCGGGATGTTCGTTTCCCGGGAATGTTCCGGGTGAATCACTGGCTACTGGCCACTGGCCACTGGCCACTGACCACAGATCCGCTGCGTGCTCAAGTGCAAAAGATTTTTCCTGCATTATCTGTGCAAAAGCAAACAAAGGCGTTCCAGGAAGCGGGTTGGCCGGGAAGCGGGCCAGAGTTTTGGCAATTTGTAACATTTTGCTCATTACACACTCAATGCAAAGAGAAAGAGCTGGAGAAATGGGGCGGCGCGGGGCGTGGTGTGAGTGTGTGTGTGTGTGTGTGAAAACTTCCGTTTGCATAAAAATGGCGCCAGTTAAGGCGAAAAAAATAAATAAATTAAAAAAGAAGCAAGAAAAAGAAGCGCCAGGCGAGAAGGCTCGACTCGTAAATACCCTTTAATTCAGATTGGGGTACAAAATATATATATATTACTCGATATATTTTAGATATATTTAGAAATATTCCAGCATTCAACTGGTTTTTTTAGAATGGAGAAAAATACTAAAATAAATACAGCTCTTCAATGGAAAGTCTTCTGGCCGTTGGCCAAGTTTATCAGCAGTTGATACGCCCTTCCTTTGAGCGCTCTCAACGGTTACAGGGTATTAGAAAAATAAACGAAAAAAGAAGATAGAGAAAATCTAATAAAACATGTTTTAAAAACGAAGCTCGCACAAGTGAAGTGGCATTAAGCGTGGCAGCAGAGACAAGAGAGGGGAAGCAGAAGGAAGCACCGCTGAAGGGCGGATGGAGATGGAATATGAGGACGAAGCGCGACTAGGAGAATGTACAAAAAACACACTCACACACACACACTCACACACAAACACATAAACGAACACACTCAGCGTGTTTAACGAGCCATTTGCCGCTTTGGCGCTGAACCTGCTAATTGAATTAGAGGCGGCGCTGCAGGATGTTGAATGTTAACAGTAGCAGCGGTAGAAACTGTAGCAGCCGGAGCAAGAGCAGCAGCAGGAGTAGGAGCAGCAGGAGGAGCAACAACAACAAAGACGCTGCGGGTTGCGGGTGGCCTATAAACGTTTTGGCATGCCGCATGCCTTCGGCTTAGAGTTTTGCCCGCAGGATTCAATTAAGTGTAAGTGCGGCATCGACCCCGCCCCTGCCCCTGCCTCTGTCCCAGCACTCCCCATCTCCTCTCACCCTCTTTCAAAGAGAACCCCACAGATAACAGGGCGTCTCTGCTCGAGGGGGTACGAGGCGGATGCGATGGCAATGGACGCCCAGTCTATCAAGGGCTCTAACACATTCGAGTGCAAACACAAAGCGCTGCAACAGTTTGCACTTATCTTCTTCATCATCTTCGTCTAATGAGCATCTTCTTTCGGCGCTTAGCCAGGAAATCTCTCTCCTACATATGGACGAACATAGATATATATACCTTATATATATATGGATCTGCATCTAATGCATAGAACTTAAAGCCCAAATTGTTTCCAACTCGGAGGAGCATCTCAATTTCAACTGACAGCAACTAACCCCTTACAATGCAAAGGCTAAATGCAGGATGGTAGTATGCGACTGGACAGATACCCTGTTATATCCAAAGTCAACAGAAAAACTCCCTCGGGTTTCCCTTTAGAATAGTTTTCACTGAACGCTGCAAAAGTCTACTCGCTAAGGCAGCATCAGTTGTTTCCCTTTTTAATAGTATTTCACCCAATGAAGAACCAAAGTTGGCGAATGAGAAATTGGGGAAGAAAGAAGAAAAATGAGTCTAGATTTTCTTTCAGTGTGGGGGAATTAAACATGCCTAAAGCTTCTCACATAACTCATCAACTGATTTGGAGTCTACACCTGATTTTCCTTTTTTTTTTCGAGTGTGGGAAAATCTCGTAAATTGTATTTTTAATCGATTGGAAAACAGTTTCCAAGTGCGAACTGTACGCATCATTACGAGAGAATCGCAATATTTTCTCGCAGGATAACAAATATTTACACAGAGGGGGCAGAGAACGGAAGGAGGGGGGGAGGGATATATAAATAGCATATAAATACACTCACCCAGTGTCAACTTTAGCTTCGATTGTCATTCATCATTCGTCGATTCATTGATAAAAAGGACGCCCACACGAGGCAGCAAGTGACGAGGCAGCCTCGACGCGACGCGACTCGTTCTCAGTTCTTCCTTATTTAGTTATTTTTTCTCCAGTCCTCTTTGCCTTCCACATTCTCCCTCATCAGGGCAGCGCACGGAGCTGTATTAAATCGATGAAAGTTTGTAAATGGAATTAAATTATCCTCACATCAGGAAACTTTTAATTAGTTATTAGGAATGTTGGCCAATCAAATGATTTATTTCGACCAAAACTGTCAATTGGCAGTTGTAAATTGCAATTGAAATTGAAATTGCAATTGCAATCGCAGCGCAGCTCAACGCAGCGCTGCGTTTTCAATTTCAGTTTCAGCATTTTTCGAAAAGTTTATTTCATCTGCTGTGCTTCAATGGAATTTATCAACCAAGAAGTCACAAAATGGAAAATTGGAAATTGTTGAAGGGGGCAATGAAATTGAGGCTATTTCATTATTAAATTCCAAAAGTGCTTTCAGGCGAAGAGGGGCAGAAGGATAAAGGGGAAAAAGCAGCAGCAGCAGCAGCGTCAAGAGGGAAAGCGAACTAACTGACATTTGGCTTTGGCTCGTTGACTTTTTCTCGAAAGAAAGAAAAACGCCGAGAAAATGACTTGAAACCAATCAGCGTGAAAATTGTTGTCGAATTACAGCAGCAAAGGACATACGCACACACACACACGCACACATGCTCACACATATACTTCTGTCAGTGTGTGTGTGTGTGTGTGTGTCTTCCTTTGGGTTATCCTGCAGATGATTTTCTTGCTGTTGAATTTCTGTAAATTGTACTGTACTTTTGTCACGCCTCCGGCTTCAATTGAATCAAAAATCGAACAACAAAATTCGCTCCAAGTTTTTTCAATATTTATGTTGCCTACTTTTGGGCAGAGAAACTAATATGTCCAAAGGCCTGTTGCGGTTGCTCTCTATCAAAAAAAGGGCCACAATGCAATAATAAATCGCCTTTTTCCCATGCAAGCCCAATAAAAGACAGTCGAAGCTCTCAGAGAAGCAACAAATAAATTCAACACGAAATATGTAGCCTACTTTTCAGCACCAAATTAAACTCAATTTAAACCTAATAAAAAATAAAATTATTCACAAAGAAAGTAACAAATTAAATACAATACGAATTCGCAAAGGTACGTAAAAGTTATTTTTTGCAGTGCAAATCTATAGCGAAAACAGATTTCGAAGAGATTTCCACGTGCCGCACTTGGAAAATAATTATTCACGCTAATCTGTTAACAGAGATTTCAGCTTAGAGAAGTTCCAGTTTCACTTAATATTATTTCATGTTGGAATCTTGAGAACACGCACCACGTGGCGTATGCGTAATTTTATTTATAGGCGCCAAACACGTTGCAACACGACCTCCCCCCAAACAACCTGAAAAGCCCCCCAAGAGACCTAAAAATACACCTCAATGTAAACAAAAAGCTGACACCACAGAGAGAGAGCGAGAGAGAGAGAGAATGCGAAAGAGAAAGGCAGCGAGAGAGCGAGAGAGAGAGCAGCAGCAACAGTGTGACGTGAACTGTGACCAAAGCCAAAAACCAAAGGAAAAACCTTATGCGAAAAGCTGTGCCGGAAAATGCGCCTGCGTCGCCAACGACGCGATAACTGTAACCAGTATTCTATTGCTGCTGCTGCTGCTGCTGCCTCGGCTGCTGCTGCTGCTGTTGCTGCTGCTGCTGCTGCTGTTGGCAGCAGCGCTTTGGTCACATGCGAGTTTCAGTCTTAATTTCAGTTTCAGTTTAGTTTTGGCAGCGAGCGAGCGCAGTGCAACGTTGTTGCAAGAACTTTGCTTCTGTGTTTGCTCCTTGCTGCTGTTAAAGACGTTACGGCAGAGCGCAGAGCGAAAACAATTCAAGCGGTTTGTGTGCGAAAGTGATGTAAATAACATTTTTTTTTTCTGTTCGTTTGTTTGTTTGTTTGTTTTTTCTTATTTTAATTTTAATTTAATAATATTTAAATGTTAATGTCAAAGCAAACAAACAGCGGAACGACAACCGCAGGAACCGAGATAGAATTAATAAGTGTTGCCTACTTTTATGCGTGAAGCGCGCGCTGCTTAAAAATCAATGAAAAGCGAAAGTGAAAATACACGCACACCAATACAGTGACAGCTACAGTTACAGCAGCACACACACACACACAGACACAGAGCGCACAGCTGCTCACACACACACACCCGCACGCACGCAGCTTGAAAGCTGGAAAGAGAGAGAGCGAGCTAGCATTTTTTTGACGTCATTAATCTATCTATGCCTCCGCTGCTGGCTGCTGTGTGTGTGTGTGTGTGTGTGCCTGTGCGTGCGTGCGTGTGTGTGTGTGTGTGTGTGCGTGGAGGTGCTAAGTTTAACAAATTAGCTGCACGAATTAGCAGCACAAATAAATATAAACAACAACAAAAAGTGTTGCATAACCTGCAGGCGCAACGAGACAAAAAGCAACTCACACACACACAGAGTCAGTAGAAATGCAGGCAAAACTCTCGCTGAATGTCCTTGAACGTTGCTTATGCATAAAATGTGAGCTAGACAACGTTGACTCTGTCCTCTGCCCTCTGCCACTGCCCCTGCCCCCTGGCCTCTGCCACAATTCTGTCCCCTCTCCTCTGACTCTGGCATTGGCACATTTGTGTTTATTTTTTTGAGAAGAATTCACGGCACGCCAACTTTGAAAACAACTCAACTCATACGAGAGTTTGTGTAGCGTAGTGTAGCCTGCTTTTCTTTTTTATTTTTTTATTTAGTTTTCTAGGTCGTTTTGCCTTTTTTTTCTCTCTTCTCTTTTGGGGTTAAAGGTTGCAGGTTGCAGGTTGCGGTAGGTTGCTGCCTGCCCCTTGCCTGGAAAAGCTTTAGGCTTTGGCTTGCTTTTTCAACATTTTTGCGTAATTGGGTTGCACCACACACAGCGCAGCATTCGAGTCCTTGAACTGCTTTACACACACACACACACACACGCACGCACACACCAATACACCAAATACACAAACACGTATACAAACACATGAGCTATGTTGCAACGCCCGAACCGCGTCACATGTGGCAAGAGCAGCTTTAAGTTCCTTTTCTGCCCTCGTCTCCGTCTCCGTCTTCGCCTTCTCTTCGCGTTATCCCTTTAAATTGGGCGTTGTTACCCATCGAAAACTGGCTGGGAACGGATATATCAACGGACAGATAGACAGACAGATAGAATAGCATCAATAGTCGAGATATTTTAGCCTTAAAAAACCAATTACAAGTCGAATTAAAGATAAGTCAATAGATTCCGAAGTAAAGTCGAGTGATATATGCTCTGAAGTCTACAGTGAAAGCCGAGCGAAACCAACCGAATTATCTGTAGCATCCTTTTTGGAGAAGAATAGAATTAAAGTCCCATCCGAAAAACTATCCCTCATCTTCTTCTTCAGTATAAATATTCTGAAATCTACACAAGTCGACAGAAATGTTAGAGCCTAAGTCCAGATTTCGGACTTCAGATGTTTCTCTAAGGGAGAATGATATGGTAGATGATAGATTACAGAGTATCTGGTAGTCAAGGCCACAGATATTGGTTTTTGTGTATGCGTAGTGGGAGCAGCTGAGTCAGCGGCAGCCTTGGACAGTAGCGTTATTTATGTGGCAAGCCAGGGTCCATCCAAGGAGAACCCTTTTGGGGGCACAGACCATTAACCAAATTGCCTCAAATGCTCTCAAATATTTTAAATTATTGAAATGCGTAGGCCACAACAGTGGCAGAAGCGGCAGCAGCAGCAGCAGCACCACCAGCAGCAGCAGCGGCACCAGCAGCCGGAGGAGCTGGAGCCAAGCAGACTGTGAAAAGCGCACAGAAGTTAAAACAAATAATAATGGGAAAAGAGGAGGGCGGAGGCCTTGGAAAATACTAAATACTCGTTTTGTACAGGCCAATGCCAATGCCACGCCCCCACCGCAGCAGCCCTTTAGGGGCTCATAAATCTTGCTTAGCGCCTAAAATTTTGAAGCACGTTTTTTTTTTTTTTTCATTTTGCCTGTTTTCTGTTTTTGTTTTGCGGTTGGTCAGAGCAGAGGCAGAGCGGAGGCAGAGCAGAGAGCAGAATAGAGACCCTTTCCCTCCTCCCTCTGGCCTTTGCCAGCCCCTGGAAAAGGTTATTTTCTTATATGGCATTTTAATTATTTTAAATGTTGCAAAATAGTTAACTCTCCCATAAACATTTGGGCATTTGTCTTATATTGAAAATTCAGCAAGCGTAGCAGAAGAGAATTTAATTTAATTTATGCGAATATATTTTATGGATTTATTCATTTAATCGGTGTCCATTCAAGCGAGCTCTTTCTTCTTATAAATTGGCTTTAAAGCTCATTTTAATATCATTTCTATACCCTTCCAGTGGGTATAGCAACTCTGTCTCTAAGGAGGCCGTTCAGCCGCAGTTTTATCACTGATCAGGACACTCAGCAGAGTCCTGTCTGTCTGTCTGTCTGTCTGTTTATCTGTCAATTATGAATATAGTTTAGCAACAAGGGTATCCAATATTCGGCGCCTTTCTTTACTACGATTTTTTTTAGTCTTTTGCGCATAAATTTTAATTTTTCAATATTAATTAATAAAAAATGATGCGTCATAAAAATTTAATCAAACAAACTTTGACAAGTCAAAGGCGAGAGAAAATAATGATAACATTTTTAATATAAATTGTTTGCTGCATGAATTGCACAAGATTAACAAGGGAAAAAAAGGAAAAATTGATAAATCGTATTGAAAACCAAATAGATATCTGAGACTATGCTCAACTAGGAGGATACCCTGTGAACAATCAATAACCTAAGTTTGATTTTGATTCAGTTTGAGGAGTTTTCCTCATAGCCCTTTGTCAACCAACAGTCAGGAAAATAAGAGACATTATTAATTGATTTGGCACAAATTGCAGGGTATCCGAGCTCGTTCTGGGTGGCCATTGGTAGGGAATGCCCTGCGCTCCGTTGTAGCCCAATTTGCATAATTTGCATTAACAAAACACGAAATGATACCAAAAATAGCCCTCGAAAATGTTTACACAAAATGCGTAAATACATTTGGAAATATGTAAAAATGAATAACCAAAATTGAATTTGCGGGTGTTTTTCCTGGCCGGCTTATAAATACGAGAGAATTTTTACATTTTGGCCAGCAGCGATTTGGCCAAATAAATTAAATATGCACATTTAAATGGCGACAAATTTACCCACAACAAAATACACAATTTTATTTTTTTTTTTTTTTGTGTAACTGTAGCGCTGTATTCGCTGTATTCGCTGTGTGTAAATAGAAAGAGATAAGAGAAAGGTTCCACATATTTTTTTTCAGTGTTATTTCAATCAGCGATTAACTATTATCTGCAGTATAAAATCGCACTGAGTGACAAATTGTCGTTTTATGTTGTATTGGTGCTAGGTACAAAATGTACCACTAGACGTATACGCAATTATTTATGAATAAAAACAATAAAAGCAACAACAGTCAAAGCAGCTGCATGGCACAATGAGTAAGTACATTTTAAAGCATTCCATAAATATTCCACTCCTAAATACGGAATTTACATTTAGCTATTTTCAAGTTTTTATACAGTTTTTAGCCACTTTAAAATGAAACTATTCCATTGAAATCGAACAAAATTATAAGTGAAACTGAAGCTATCCTCGGCAAACCGAAAATAATTTACTCTTTTTCTGCAGGCTTTAAATTTATCTATTCTATGTGATATGCCAGCAGTCTAACCCTGGTGAACTGTGCCTATTTAATAGCACGCACCGATAGGCGCTCCCAGTAATATCGATAACGATAACAATAACTCTCTTAAGGCATATCACAAGTGCATATATCCTGCGAGAGGCGCTTCGATCTTTCGCTGCTTTCATAGAATCAAACAGACGGACGGAGAGGTGAACGAACATCGGTCATCGGCCCATCGCCCTGATCAATGTGAATATACTTTAAAGGGGGGAGGAAGATGGGACACAGTTCGAGACAAAGTTACAATGACCCCAGCAAAGGTAAACAAAGCAGAGTACGCAGCCAAACAATTAGCCGTAATTAAATACGCCGTAAATATGATTTAGACACATGCGGAGGCCGCAACAATTTGAGCTGGGTGCTTCAGTTGGTAGTTGTTAGTTTAAGTACTTAATTGTTAGTACGGTCAATTAAAATTTAATACAATTAAATTATTTACAAAGATTTAATTGGTTGGCAACGGTTTCTATCTAAAAATCATTGTAATTCAATTTTATTAAGGGCCCGTAAAGCAGAGATACAACTAAGCGCATTAAACTTAAATACTTGACAGCCAACAGCCAACAAGCAGCAGCAACTCAAGCAAAAACAAAGCTAAATTCTGCTCAAAATGTTGCAAATGTCGAAAGCAAATGCCCTTCTCCTGCTGCCCCTTCGTCCTGTCGTCCTGTCGTCCTGTCGTCCCGTCGTCCCGTCGTCCTTTCATCCTGTCTGCCTGTCCGCCTGTCTGCCTGTCCGCCTGTCAGTTGAGCAATATGCAAGGCTTTTCATTGATACGCTTGTCTGGCGTTCAATGTTTATTGCATATCAATTAGGCATGGAGCCTCTCTGAATATACTACACAGACCATAAGAAGATTGAAGCCTGGATACAGGATACTGGATACTGCATACGGCTTGAAGTTGCCCCAATTTGTGGCAACAACAAATGCCACAGCAAAGAGCTGCAGGCAGGCAGGCAGGCAGGCAAGAGAAAATCCCCAAAGGAATCGACCGCAAACGTGCACAAAACTTTCAAAGGATGTGTGATGCACTCAGAAAAATAACTTTAATTTTAATATATATTTTCGCTGAAAGTATATATATTAAAAACTAATTAATTCATCCAAAAACCTATTATTTTCTCTTATTAAAAATAGTTTGACTAGCAACAATTTTATACTCAGAACAGCGGATGAAATAGGTTCGAAATTTGAAGCTTTGTTGAGGATCTCCAACTAAAGAAAAGGTCCTGTTTTTTCTTGGAGTGCATCTGCAGGTCTCTGCCTGTCAAAATCCACTTGAGCGCACCATAATTTCTACGCTAAATGAGTTCAAATAGAGAGAGAGAAAGCGTGAGAGACAGAGAGAGAGCGGGAGAGAGGGGAAATCGCCGCCAAACTGCCAACTGCCAACTGCCTGAGTAATACAGCCTCTGGGCCACTGTTCCAATGGCCATGCCCACCACAAAAAGCAGTCTAACGCCTTCTTTCGCACGTGTGCGCAATTAAAAATGCAGCTTGCGGTTGTCGGACAAACTTTACTGTCTTTCTGCTTGGGCTCTGTTCCTCTCTGCTCTGCTCTGCTCTGCTCTGGTCGGGTCGGGTCTGTTCCAGTGACACACAAAGTAAAGAAAAAGGGGGGGCTGGCTGGCTGAAGAGGGGCGGGGGATGGGGGGCGGGCAACTGTGTTGCAACTGTGTCGCATTTATTTCACTGCAAATTTGTAGTCTGTAATTAAATTAATGCTCGTCTGACAAATTGCATTGAATTCGCAAAGAGAGAGCCACGTATACGCCTCGTATACGCAATTTCACTTTTTCAGCCCCAAACAAATGACACAAAGTAGCAGCAGCAACAATATAAATGCAGCTCTAGAAACAAGCCAAATGGCGTCCAAATCCCTGACCTGATTTAGCAGCAGCTTCTTCAAACTGCCAGCCAGCCAGCTGCTTTTTACTCTCTTTATTTTTATTTGTTGTTCTTATTGTTGTTGCATTGGCTTTTGCTTTTGCTTTCCTTTTCGCCTGTTTTTTAGCTTTTTAGTTACCTTCCTGCTGTTTCTCTTCCTGTTTACTTTTTATGCAAACTTTCCATTTTTATTTCATCCAAAAATGTCGCCCCTCTGTCTGGCCAGCTGCAAGGAAAAAAAACAGAAGAAGGAAGCCAACTAGGATGACGCTTCTGGCTGCTGGCTGCTGGCTGCTGCCTGATTTCCTTTCCCTGTCCCTTCCTCTCCCTTCTCTTCCCTTCCCTTCCCTTCCCTGCCCTTCCCTTCAATTGCCATTTCTCTCTTTGCACTTGCAAATGGCATTAGAACGTGCCCAAGTTTCTGGCCGTGTCCTGAAAAATGCCAGCTCAAATCTATTTTTAAGAATTTCTGCAACGTCGTGAAAGTCACTGCGCGATGTTATGTGAACCGGCGATTAGTGTCACTCAACGCCGTACTCAAATATACCCTAACAATTCCAGGCAGCTCCACTTTTCAGTTGCTCAGCATCCAAAGGACTCTACTATTGAATATCCCCCCTCCCTCCCAAAAGATCTGCTGATAAATGAAGCGACAGGGCTAATAAAATGTTTAGTATACACGTACAGTTTATAGGCTTCATTCGTTCGCTTTTAACCCATTTTATGGGGGTGGCAAAGAAAAACAATTCAGTGAGCTTTTAGGGTATTAAATACTCATCTTAAAAGTGAATAAATTTCATTCATGTTTTCATTTTGGTGTTTTCTGCTTCGCCGAGTGCAAGATCAGCCCAGTTTCAGCACTGAGCACTGAGAGCTGAGGCTGAAGCTGAAGCAAAAACCATAAACATAAACTCGCATTATGCTCGGCCAAATAAAACTGCAGCCAAATGACACGTACAACTCTCTGTCCAGAGACAGAGAGGGAGAGAGGTGAGGTGAGCTGAGCTGAGCTGAGCAGGGACCCTGAGCCTGGAGAACCAGGAGCGGAGGGGGGCAATGTGTGTGCACATTTTGTGCGATTTACTGCGACTTTGCTTTTGGCTGTTTTGTTTTATTTTGTTGCCTTTTCAGGGCATCGATTTTGTCGCTGACATTTTTGTCTTTGTCAGGGCACAAAAAAATAAAAATATATCTAGGGAAAGAGAAGAAAAACGCAGCAGAAAACTGTGTCAATGAAATTGTTGTCAACAGTTTTCCCTTTTTTTTTTCTATATTTATTTTCATTTTGTTTTGTTTGCGTTTCACTGTTTAAAGCCAGCAATTATTTCCAGCGCCGCAGCAGCTAGTAATGAAAGTGAAAAGCTTTAATGCTCTTAACAGCGGCTTATTAAAAATGGAATAGTTTTCCTTTTAATTAAGAGCAAATCACACAATAAAAAATCATTTTTTAAAACTTTGAAATAGTAGCTATCCCAGCAAGGATGCTAAAGCAGCAGCAGGGCCAGAAGTATCTTTATCCTAACACCATTTCCCCTCTGGGATTTTGTTTAAAAGATATATCCTCAATACGACATATATTCTGATATTTCTCTAGCAGGAAAGAAGATTAGATACCCTTCCAGGAAGCTTCCCATACAACAATATTTGTTATGAGTCTACTTCAAAAAGAGTTAATTTGATTGTTGGACCCTATGGACCTACGATTATGCATGTATTATTTGTTTTTCAGGATTGGCAACACTAATTTATTCTATTTCCCTGAAAAATGAAAACAATATTCCTTCAGAGCATAGAATAATATCATGTATAGGCTCCTATATATATATATATATCTGTCGACGTATATTGTGTTTGTTCACCGGGCGTATGAGTAATGTCTGTCTGTCTGCGCTAACAAAATAAATAATAAAATATACAGACAGAAATACGAGTGCTCACACGTTGGCTGCTTATGTAAATTTTATGCGGCTGCTGCTCAATAAAATGCAATTGCAAATTTATACAAATGTCCTGGAATTATTATTGTTGTGCTTAAATCAACGACGAGTCCTTCCTCTCACTCACTCTCCATGCTGTGTCTCTCTCTCTCTCTCTCTGCCTGTCTGTCTGTCTGTTGGCCACGTTCTCATCGCACATTCAATTTAATTGTTGTGTTGTGTTGTGTTGTGTTGCGTTGCGTTGTGCTCTGTTGTGTTCGTTCCATGTGAAATATGAGAAGCGTAGGCAAATGAAGTCCTACCTACTTTTCTGTGTGTCCTTTCTTATGTTATGTGCTCATTTTTTTGCTTGTACTTTTGCAGTACGTGAGGATTTCATTTCGATTGTATTTGCAACAATGGGACGCTTTTAATGGCCAACAACAATACATACACACACACACACACACACACACACACACATTTCTTATCCTTATACGCATATCCTCTTATACTTTGTACATCCTGTAGATTGCCTTTTGCGTTCCTTTTCCTTGGCACGTTTGTAATAAGTTTGTAATAATCAGGCAGGCGGGCAGGCGGCCAGGGAGGCAGGCAGGCGCACAGCTGCCTCCTTTTGTTTTCCTTGTTTTCTTTTTTCTCTTTCTCTCTGTCCTTTAACTTTATTCCTGTATTTCTGTAATTCTGTAATTCTGTATTTGGCATGGAGTTTCCTTTTAGTTACGGCTTTATTCTGTCGTAGTCCTTTGCGCAGCTGTGCAACAAATAAACAACTTTTCTTCTCTCTCTCCCCCTCTCTCCCTCTCTCTCCCCCTCCCCACTTTATTTACTTGGCCTTCTTTTTCTCTCCTGCGCTTATTTCCCATTGCATTTTATAGCCACACGCAATTTACTTTGCTTTTTATTTATAGCTACATTCCCTACAACAACAACAACAACACCAACAGCAGCAGCCGGAGTTAAGCTCTATTTATTTGCCTTTTGAAAAATAAACTACAGTAAATGAAAATCGAATAGCGGAAATTCCATAAATTAAATATATAAAAAAAATACGAAGAAAAAATCGGTTAAAATTGCATTTAAATTGCTTGCAAAAATGCAGCCAGTGCCGAAAGAATGAACAAAAGAATAGACGGAGAGAGAGAGAGAGAGAAGAGTGGGAGACAAGGAGAGAAGCACAGTGGAGCAGTGCCGCCCATTCTCATAGTGAAAATAAAGAAAACGGAAAGAAAATAGAGCTAAGCTTCCCATTGATGCCTAATTATGCGATCTAATGGAAGAAATAAATCACTGAAGAAAGCCGAAGATTAGATACACTTCTATTTCCTCTAGTTCTCATCGTCTTGATGAATTATTTACGAATATTGAAGATCAAATTCATCAAATTATAGCTTTAATTGGCTTGCTTTGTACACAACACTGGCTTGCCAGAAATAGGCCAAATTTATGTCCGATAAAATGGCTAAATTGGCAGCATTGCAGGTGAACTCCTCAATACGGGAATAGCCTCCCCTTTGACTTCAGCTCCTCAGCTGCTCCTGCACATTTCTTTCGCTTGTTGAACTCATTTCGGAGTCATAAAGTTGGGTCACATTCAAATTAAAATTCAACTTTTGCACACGCCTCGAGTGGCAACAGATGCTGCACGAGGCACGAGGGGCACGAGGGGCACGTCGAGTCGAGTCGAGTTGAGTCGACTACTTCCAGCTGGCCCTTAAGGCTGCTGCTCGGCCAGGTTTTTAATGAGAAGCAGAGTTTAACGTCGACGGCTGCACTTAAAGTTTTGTGACCAGGCTTAAACGGTCTAAAATACGTGTAAAACTAACGTCAACAACGACAACGACAACAACAACAACAACAACAAGAGGAGAGAGAAAATAAAAACCGCTAAATTCACATATGTCAATGAACCAAACGCTGCTGCTGCTGTTGACTCCAAAAACCACTCGAAAACCAACGCTTAGCTATTTGGGTCAGCTATATTATGGCTTTATACTCTCTCGTATAACCGGCATAAGCGGCCCTCGAAAGTATCGAGTATCCACTGTAGAGTATCGAGTATCGAGTATCGAGTATGCGTATGGCATACCGTATATGGTATATGGCACTCTTTATATGGTACTTGTATAATGGCCAATCCAAAATCGATTCAGGCCAAATCGGTTGCACTTTTCCGCACTCGGCTAAAACAGACTCTCAGCACACACACACAGCCTACCCCTAAAAGTATGCAACGCTTATTGTATAACCACAATTTTGCATGTGTTTGTGTGTTTGTGTGTGTGGGGCGCGGCAGTTGACACAGATTTAACACACAGTTTCCCCTTCGCCTTCCCCATCCCTTTCCCCTCGCAGCCCTTCTGTCTACCAGTTGCATGTTGTTGTGGTGCCTGTTGTCGCATGTCGCATGTTGCATGTTGCATGTTGCGTTGACATTTCACAGTAATTCCTCAGCTTCTGTTCCCCGTTCTGCCATGATTTAATTTTATACATTTTGTAGGTAAACTTCTCAACATATACTTAGCAATCTGATATCAGCTGTGATTACTCTAAGCACAACAGAGTCGCATTTAATGAGTCACAGTGGGGCAAGCGATCAAAATAAGTGCTCAAAAAGTGTCTGAAATTATAGGTAATAGTTTGAAAAACCTAAAATCAAAGTAAGTTTCCTTAAGATACATTCAAGAGTCAAGGCGAAACGAACTAATCAACATCAACACAGCCTCGATTAGTCCTAGATCGAAGTATTTTGATTGATCCTACGGTAAAGCTAAAGACTAGAAGAAGAAAAGGATTTCTTTAGTCACATCGTGAATCGCTACTGAAGAAAGTGTTGAGGAAACGGCGCTTCAAGTTCGCCTGGAAACCTCCTTTAAAACTGAACAAAATGAAGAATTTCCCAGCGCTTAAAGGGTATAAGCATAAGTCCACAATTTAACGTATTATCCTTAAGTATATCTATAATATTTCACACATTTTTTATGGCTGGAAGAGAAAGGAAAGAAAAGAGTTCTGATAGACTTAAAGTCAGCTTATACGCTCATTCCCGTATAATCTTTCCGAGCACTTTAACAGCTCGAATCCTTTGGCAACACACACACACACACACACATACCTGAAACACACACTTCGATAGAGAAACAACGTTGATTGCTGACTATTTGTTCAGCCATTATCATCTTTGGGGAGGACTTTATGAATAAGCTTTGAACCACGCAAAAAATTGATGTTAAAACATGGCCAGAGAACAAAAGGAAGAGAACTGGGAAAATGGAAAATGGAAAATGGCAAACAGCAAATAGCAAATGGAAAAAACGCAATCAGCATATGCAGCAATAAAGTGGAGCAACTGGCGTGCAGCTTTTGATGGCTTTAAGGCATGGCTCAGCACCTCCAAAGGCAACCAAAAAGGTAGCCGCCATTTGGAAAACAAAGGGAAAATCCACTCAGCGGTTGAATAAAAAACGAATAGGGGGAAAAAAAAGGAAGCACTTGAAATGGCAAAAGCCTTCGAATTGTACTGTGCATGTGTGTGTGTGTGTCTGTGTGTGTGTCTGTGTGTTTGTGTGTGTTTGCAAAAGGATGCAAAAGGATGGAAGACTCAAGTGGCTGCCGGCAAGGCAAACATATTTTCATTTTAAATGCTGCCAGCAGAGAAAACTCATTAGAGACGCTGCGAAAATAACTCGAAGCAAATTCAGGCGCCAAGGATACCAAATTGCAAATTTATAATATCCGTTTTGAGATGGCAAACACACCGACGAGGGGAAGAGGGGAAGAGGAGAAGAGAGAGAGGCATAGGAGTATATAGCACTTAGCACTTGACTTCAATTGCTTGTTGATGTTTTCTGTTTGCCATGTGGCAAGTTATCTACGCATATTCCAGATGAACAGCCGCCCAGTGGCAAGCAGCAGTTGCAGTTGCACTCTCAACTTGAAGGAGAAGTTGCTCGAGAAGAAAGAGCTGAAGAACAAGTTGAAGAAGAATCTGAAAAAGTACTAGAATAAGCAGCACAAGAAGGGACCAAGACGGCAGACGCGGCCATTTAAAGATAGGGAGCATTTTCATTCTATTAAAAAGTTGCCAAGTGGCTGTAAAAGTGCAATGCCAAGCCCATTAATACAGCCAAGTGTGTGTGTGTGTGTGTGTGTGTGTGTGTGAGTGTGTCGTACACTCGGCGAAAAATATATAATTTATAATTATACAGAAGACAACATTTCTAGCATTGATTCCATTCCCGAGCAAGCCAAGAGATGCTTCAAATCTCACTCCCAAAAATACTGGGGCTTTTGACCAACATTTAAACTGAATTTTAGTAGAGGATTCTCTCTGCTTGTCTCTCAGTGTAGGTGTGTGTGTTAGTTCTTGTCTCGTAAGCAACTTCCTGTGCAGCAGCATTAGCAACACTTAAGGACACTTTTGCCGGGCTACGAACAGACAGGAAGCAAAGCAAGCAAAACTCTTTTGCCAGCAACCCGCACATCTACAAAAAAACCCCCCTTCTAAGCCACCCTCCATCCGCTGCCCCGCCCCTGCCCCTGGCCCTGGCGATTCAACATTAAGTTAATTTGCAACGTGCACAGCACAGCAAAAAGCGCAGGAGGGAAGGAGAGGGGAGGGGAGGGGAGGGGAGTAAACTTTGCAGGCCAGGATGAGCTCCCTCCTTCCAATTCTGGAAAGAAAAAAATGTGCTGCATTCTCCTGGCGCCAGTGTCATCGATGAGCTAATTTAACGCTGATTTACGATGATTGGCAGTGCAGTCACGCCAGGATATGCCGGAAAATGCCGGAATACAGGAGTAGAGCAGGAGAGTAGGAGAGGCCGACAACGAGTCAAAGAGACAACGAGCCGTCTGCCTGTGATTGAGCCATCACACAGTATTTGGCTCAGCGCCTCACGCGATGACCTTAAAACTTTCAAATTGAATTGAATTTTGTCAAACAACGGGCGAGTATCCTGTTTGCGAGTATCCTTCCGAACTGCTTCCTTCATTAGCCAGCCACAACCACAAGAGTTCAATTTCCGTGCACGCCCCCAACCCCGTCTTCCCATCTTAATGGCCCTTAAGTATGCAATGCTCTCTCCACTTGCGGTCATTTCCAGCCTACAGCAAAACTCCAAGAGGAAGCCAGCCAGCAGGAGGAGAAGAATGCACAGAGAAGATTGCTAATTACAATATAATGGATCAGGAACAGCTCTTAGCTCTTTCTACAATCGACAGCTGGGAGCTTAAAGCATGTAAATTGGGAAACAATCCGAAACAATCCAATCGGGTAATCTGTTAACTTAATCTGCCCAGTGGCAGCCCGTGAAGCGTTTCTTGAATTCGAAGTTTGTTTTACAGTCTCTTCAGAGAGACAATAATAATAAACTGTCTGTATCCGTATCTCTGTTGAGATTCATGCAATATCAATCTGAATCCTTGCTCTACCTATCTGTGCCTTTGTTTTGTGCTCCTAATTTGTGGCCAGTCCACTTTTGACCTATTCAGAGCATAATTATATTCATTTATGGTTAACTCAACCAGTTGAGGCCACTCAAAAGTATAAGCCACATTGGATTCAAGCTGCCGCAATGACCGGAATCACCATTTTTCCTATGTTTTTTCCTGTTTAACCTCTTCCTCTCTGCCTGTTTCTCGTCTGTCTGCCTCGTCCTGGCAGCTGGTAACTGGTGGCTCGTCCCAGAAGCTGTTTGTTTGTTTAGCCCGTTGTGCCAATTGGGAGCGAAACGTGGCCAAATTAGGACGTCAGTGGACAAATGCAGCTGTCGCCATCTACAGCAATTCACAGCTGGAGCTGGAGCAGAAACAGAAACAGGAGCAAGTCCTTCGTGATGCGGAAGTGGCAGCAACAGCAGCAACAACAGCAACGACAACAACAACAGCTGCAACTGCAACGCAAACGAACTAACCAAGAGGCACTTACTTACATTCATAAGCCGCAGCCGAGATATCCCCTCGACACGCGCCTTTTGCTATTTACTCAGCGGGAAAAAGGACTTCCCAGGAGCAGGAGGAGAAAAGGGGATTTTCGGGGTAGACAAATGGCAGCCTGCGGCGTCACCACAGTTGCTTTATCCAGCTTCGCGGCTACGCTTGCCGCAGCTTCACACTTCCTGCTTGACAGGATGACTCCAGCCAGGCAGCTATGTCTCTTCTCCCACTTCTCTCTCTCTCTCTCTCTCTCTCTCGCTCTCTCTATCTCTCTTTTTTCACGCTCTGCTCATGCTATGCCTTATCAAGTGCCATTTTTCATGCAACACCAACACAAAAGTTATCCCTGAGAGCGCCCGTCATTGTCTTATTCACACATGCTGAAGATGCCACACGCCGAACAAAAGGCAAACCTTCGTCCTCCGGCCTCATGCCTTCACGCCATGCCTCTTCATTCTTTATTCTGCTCCTAATCCTTGCTGCTTGGCATTGTCTTTGACTCTGCCTGTGGCTTGCCGCGCGTCCTATCCCAATCCCAATTGCAATCGCTTGCAGCTGCTGCTTCGATTTGCCTAATCCTCTCGTTTAATTGGCAAAGAAAAAAACTTCTCCTCGCTAAGCTTAGGAATTCTCCCGGCCCCCCTTCAACGAATGTTTGTGGCTTGTGGATCTCTTTAAGCATTGTTTTTCCAGCCACCGCAAGCTGACCTGCTTTGGTCCTTCAAAAACCCAACGACTCCCACTCGGATGTGCTCCACATGCTCCAGTTGCAGGTTGCTGGTTGCAGGCAGTAGCTCCTCCTGCTCCTCCTGCTCCGCCCACGGCACGGCACGGCACTTCAACAACTTTTAGCATTAAATATGTGGCCAGCACTGTGTGACACGCCCCCCTTTTGGCCTGCTGGCCCCGAGTTTATGAAAAATATTACACAGAGATTAAAGTTTTTCGAGTTTTACCTGGCTGCTTGCCCACAAAAGAGGGGCGCACGGGAGGTGGGCGTGGTTTTGTTGCGGTTGCCGCTATTGTTGTTGTTGCTGTTGCTACTGGCTGGCAGCAGCTCTGACATAGATAGTATTGTCTTGGCTGTTCCCTGGTTCTCATGCGGTTCTTTCTGGACCTCTGTGTGGCCTGATATTTATTTTTTCCACCATTTTTTCCGTTTTCAGTTCTCTTTTTTTTTTCAATTTTTTCACTTCTAATTTAAGTGCAGCGTGCAGTGTGTTTTCATATTTACATATTTACCATATTGTTGTGGTGTGTCCTTTTCTGTTGTTGTTGTTGTTGCAGTTGTTGCTGTTGTCTTCCTTTCTCTCAGATATTTATGCATTTTATTGTTGTGCATTGTAATTATTTAAAGTGGTTTTTTGTTGTTCGGCAAAGTTAAGCAATCCCCGGGGTTTGGTTAAAGGAGAAGGCTAAAAGGCTGAAATGGTCCTGGGAATTTCATGGGGGATTTTTAATGATGAGCAATACGTGTGTAAAAGGTCGTTTGTTCTAGAGATTTTTCTACGAACCGGACACTTCCGGCAGGACTTCTCTTGTGTCCAGCTACACAGCGAATGTTCATGCCATGCAACACGATGTGTTGACAAAAAAAGCTTAGCTCAGTCAGCTATCCAGCTCCCCCCTTCTCCCCTCTCTGAATCTCTTTGCCTCCATGCCGCCGCCGACATTTGGTTGCCATAATTCAAGCCACAAAACTGCAGTTGGCTGTTCCAACCGCAGGCGGCAGCTGAGTTATGTTACGAGGCTGCCCCACAAGGAAAAGCTCAGTGGCGTAGAGCAGTTCAAAGTTCAAAGAAGGTTCAGTTTGTTTTTTAAGCAAATTTAAAGAAAAAAAACAAATCTGAGCTTTAAAACCATAAATGCAAACTTGGCTTATACCTAATGTTTTGCTCACTCTTCAAGGCCATTAAATATGCTTGGGAGGCAGTCTTAAGCCCCCCTCCTGCCCACCGTCTACGCCCCTGTATGCGGGCTATGCGTGCGTGCGTGCGTGCTTTTAGGCAACTCTCTAGTTTAATTCTCAGTTCCATTTCCTATTTTCTATGGCAGTTTCTGCTAGCTGCTAGCTGCTGGTCGCTGGCTGCTGGCTGCTGCTGATTGATGGCTCCACTTGGAGCAACTAAACGGATTCACACTCGCAGGCTCGCCAATAGAGAGAGAGAGAGAGAGGGAGAGGAGAGTGAGCGAAAAAATGGGGAATTACTTTAGCGGAACTTCTTTAGCTTTTCCTGCTTGGTATTTTCGTTGAAATGAAATTTCCCCAACGCTGCGCTGCGCTGCGCTGCGGCAGCGACAGAGTTCCCTTCGCTTAATGAGCTGAGTGAGTACTTACACAAAATTAAGTGTTGTCCTACTTCAGGGGGCTTCAGCTGACTTGGCAAACATGTCTCAAAGTAGCAGCAGATAGCAGCAGATAGGCGGAAAGGGGGACGAAAAAGTGAACGGAGTGTGGGAGACACAAAGGAAATGGAAAAGCAACGCGCACAGAAAACACAAATACGACGAGTCAAGAAGAAGTTGGCAAAAAAGAAGTGCGACAAGTGAAGAAGGAAAACACGCTTATTCCTGGTAGTTCCCTCTATCCTCTTCACTCTCTTTCTCTCTCCGTCTTCTTGCTTTGAAATCATCGTAAAGTTGAAGATAAGTTTTCTTTTCATTAAAAAAAAAACAGAAAGAAAATAGGGAAAAAATATATATACAAAAATGGGCAGGGGCAGGGGCAGGGTGGAGGAGTTCCAGGAGTCCCAGGAGTAAGAGTAGGCTGCGATGTTGGTTCAGAAAACAGGCGCGACAGGAAACAGGCTCAAGCGACAGGCGACGACAGGGAGCAGTGTTGCAGGAAGAGGCGGGCGGGGCTATGTAAGGGGTTTCCCCTGTTGAGTAGGGCAAAACAAGTTGTTCGTTGCGTTCATTGTTGTTTGCCTGCGTGTCCTGTATATGTCCTGTGTCCTCTCTCCTCTGTCCTGCGTCCTGTGTCCTGTGCCTGTCACTTCAAACTGACGCCGAAAAATTTACAACATTTTACAACACTTTTGGTACAGTTTACAACACTGGCGCACACACTAATTCAATAAATGCACGTGGACGCTTTGTCTGGAGGATGCCAAGGATGCAGGACACGTAGCAGAAAAGTTGACATAAATCTGCATAAAATATTCCCATATGCAAAACCGTAAAAATGAAGCACAAAAATAACAGGAAAAAAGCATGTAAAAATGTTACAGCGAAGCAAGGGTGGACTAAGAGATACTCTGTAATAAAACATGGAATACCTCGCTCTCCCTCTTGCTCTCTGTATCTTTCTCTGATTAATATCGTATAGTTATAAGATCAAACCAAGATTTTCAAGAAGAATCGTCGTATTTGCTTTATAAGCTCGATTATAGCTTATTCTGGCTGGGCAAGCCCTATCAACTCTGCTTTACACAGTTCTAAAGGGTATGCTGAGCAGAAAAATAGGAAAAACGAGAAAAAAAAGAATGTTCAACGTGTCGACGCTTAACTGGCATGTTCACCAACACATGTGCCAGGTAAAGCAGTGGCAGGATTAGGAGCAGGAGCAGAGAGCAGAGAGCAGAGAGCAGAGAGAAGGGAGCAGGATGAAGGAATAAACTTAGCTGTGCTTGCTGTGAGCATTATGCATCAGCAGCGGCAGCGGCAGCAGCAGCTCCAGACAACCATTGAAAAATCTGTAGAAATTATGCAAATAGATTTCAGCAATCACTTAACTCTGGATGGAAGAGAGAAGGAGCAAGGGAATGATGATTGAGCCCTGCGATATGAGGTATCTTACGACTCGACTAGGTAGGAGAGCTGAGCGCTAGACAGGCAATGATATGGCACAAAATTGATGGATAGAAATACGTTAACTTGCAGGGACCTCCAACCGATTTGAACCCTTATGATGACCCGCAGAGCGACCAACTTAGACCATAATTAGCCCTTAGATAAACAGAAAACTTTCAGCATTGTTGTTGATGGCACATGCTACATGCCACATGCCCCACGCATGTGCCCCACGCATGTGCCACAAATTGTTCACTGTACATTAGACAACAACAAAGGCGGCAAACCCTAAAATACCCTTTTTTCCCCCTTGCACCACCCACATATAACCCCCCTCCCCGCCAATGACGAAGTCAAAGTCGTCGCATATGACAAGAGCCTTGCGCTGAAAGGGTAAACAAATTCAAGGCGAAATTGATGACAGGGCACACACACAACACACACACATCCACACACACACACACACACACGCACACACACGTCAGCAGTTGTGACATTGCAGCGCTCAACTTGGGCAAAGGTTGAACTAACATTGAAGCAGCTCCTCCCTCCCACCATCCCTTCCCCCCGTCGCAGCAGTCAAACAATTTTTACAGAATTTGGATTAAGTGGACTTTGCTGTTGACGTGGATGTCAAGGCGCAGGGGCATAGAGAGGGTCGGTGGTGGTATTGAGAGTACACTTAGAAAAACAATAAGATATTCCAGTTTGTCTTTCAAGTCCTTCTTTAAGTTTTGAATTAAGAAGCAATAAAGGATTCTTGGTTAAAGCTGAATGCAGAGTTGCAACTACCCAGAGCTTTTTTCCAAGCTTTCCACTTCATTTGTGTTGAAAGCTCACCCCTTTTTCGCTGAGTGTATAACACAAGTATTTGAGGTTGGCCAGGTCGCAGCGCGTTGGCTGCATGAAAAGTTCTTAAGAGTTTTGCGCGCTGCTTTGCATGCCAATGTGACAGAGAGAGCGAGGTAAACGACAAACCCTACAAAGGGGGTAAGGGTATATTTCAAGCTGCCACTAGTCAGTCTCCCCCTTCTCCGTCCTCCGTCCTCCGTTCTCCGTCCTCCGTCCTCCGTTCTCCGTCCCTCTTCACTGCGCCGCTGCCTGTCTGTGTGTGTGGGCGCAAATATTTGCTTACGTGTCAATAACCCGCCCAGTGATTTATTTCATATTTGGTCTGGCTTATGAGTTTGCCTCCACAGGACGTCGGCATGATGCCACCGCCGCAGGACACCGGACATCGGACGCAGGACGAGCGCAGAGCGCAGAGCGCAGAGCTCTGCGCTTGGGAAATAGTTTTACGTGGACAGCCGCCTGTCATTGACATTTGATATTCAAAAGCAGAAAGCAAGTGACGCTACACTCAGCGTAAAAAACTCGCGAAAATTCGCTTCAAAAAAATTTCTGTATATCAATGTCAAAAGAAAGATACATTTTTTTGCCATTTCCAGTATGATTTTTTCATTTCCAAATTTTGAACAGTTCTGTGCATAAAACAGAGCCAAAAATTCAGTTTTTTTGGACTAAGAAAACTGAGCTAAAACCAAGCTTTAAGTCGCTAGAGAAATTTATTCATGAATGAACACGTTAGAACTGCTAGAAAATTTCTAATTGAATTTTACTCACTCACTTGAGTTCAGAATGACAGTTACTTTTTTTTCGAGTGCCTGCACAATTCATAGCATACTTATGGGGGCAGTCGGCAGACGGCAGCCGGCAGCCGGCAGTTGCCTCATGTTGCAGCTGCAATTGCCGGCCATTCGCCTTAAAGCCACATAAATTCTCCTGCTGCTTCAAAGATGAAAAATCAGTTGCTTTTTTTTGGCTGCATCCAAAGTGCTCAATGAAGCGTGTGCGATGCTTTATCGCCGTCATAACTTCCCCCTGTCTGTCTCGCTGTCCCTTTTCTCTCCCTACTGCTCAGTCATAACCTGTGCTGTCTCCTCTTCTCTCTCCCTCTCTCTCTCTCTCTTTCCCTATATATATATATATATATATATATATGTGTGTGTGTGTGTGTATGTATTTGCTGTCTTCTGCTGATTTGATTTAAACGTTTTCTTAGCCGCGTGGGAGGAGTTGGAGGAGAAGGAGACGGGAGGCGGGAGGCGGGAGGCATTGCCATCGAGACATGGTTTATTCATGCAGCAGCCGCATTATGCAAATAGCTCTTGAGCTTTGCTGTTGCTGCCTGCCACGCCTCTTTGCAGCGCCTCTACTTGAAATTTGATTTTATTTTCTGTGTTTTTTTCACTTCAATCTCTATTTCGATTTGTGTTGCAACATTTCAAGGCAGTCTCAAGAAGAGAGGAACAGGGGAGCAGGGGAGCAGGGGAACACCGGGTGGGGCAGGCAAGATGAAGCCACTTCGCGCCGCTTTGCTTGTGAGAGTTGAGTACAAAGTTGAGTGGCACTTGACGATGAGTAGGATGCTGAAGCAGCTTCAACAGAAATGACTATCGCGATTTTTTCTCCATTTTTCTCCACTTTTCTCCATTTTTCCAGCATTTTTATTTAGCTTTTTATTGGGCAATCGAACAACAAATTCGACTCATCTATTTGTAATTGCATTATTCAGCTCGCATCGTTCCCTTTGACGATTAAGCTCCTCGAATAACACCAACAACAATTCGACAATTGTGTGTGTGTGTGTGTGTGTGTGTGTGTGTGTGTGTGGGTGGGTGAGGGGGTGCGAGGGTGTGTGTGTGTGGAATGTTTTTGAAAAAATTTGCATAGGAAACAAATTACTGAGGCAAAAGCAATTTTAGATTTAAATAAAACGAAGCGCAAATCTTTTCCTTTCCATTTGCCAGGCAAAAGCAGCAACTGCAGGATGTGACAAATGTTTGGCAAATATGTCGCGTGTTCTTTTTGTAGCCTCGTCCTTTGGTGCCCCCTATCTGCCCTGTCCACCCCGGGTTTTATCCTGGAGTTGTGCTTGTATCCTACAAACACGCACACACGGACAGACCAACATCCTTGAACATGTCAGAGCATGCAAATCCTTGGCACGCATCCTCCTCCTCCCTCCAAGGGCTTCGGTGTTTAGGCATTGTGTTTGCTTTTAACAAAGGCAAAAATAATTCAAGCGTTGCGCCCGGAGAAGAATCAACGCACACATTTCATGATATTTGTACAGCAGAAACCATGTTTATAAGTCTCAAGACGTCGCGTTGACAGCGTCATATTATTCCTTATGAACATATTTATATATATATATATATATATATACATATATTTTTTAGACATATTTTCCATACTTTCCATACTCTCTGAACATTAAAATTAATGACTTGTGTGCGTTTCAGAGTTCTGTTGTTTTGTGTTGTGCTGAGCTGTGCTGTGCTGTGTTGAGCTGTGCTGTGTGTGGGCTCCATTTCATTTTCTTTTTCATTTTACATTCTACAGTCTACAGTCTACATTACATATTTGATGTTGATGTTGATTTTGATTTGTTTCTGTTGCCGCTTTCCTCTCTCTGGCAGCCTCTGTCTGACCACTTCAATTGCTTTAATGGCATATCAATCAAATGCTCTGCTGGCAATTTGCCAATTTCCTATGCACAATTTCAATATTTACCCTGAGAATGCAATTCACATGCACATAAATAACTCAAATCACCCAAAAACAACAGAAAAAACAAAAAGCAAAAAGCATCCTCATTCAAGTGCGGCAAACGTTGCGTATACATAATATTTGATATGTGAACACAGCTCTCAAAGCAAAGCGAGGCCGTAATCATTCATGCCAAAGATACATTTTTAATTAAAATGTTTGCAGCAATTTGCTATATACCCTATAAAATGAGTTCTTCACGAAGAGTTCAAACATTAAGCCGTGCAGGGTATACAACAGGCAACCCTCTGAGTATATTTGAACAAAGGAAATATTCATTCACTCATATATCAATATATAATTCAGTAATGTTCTGCTGGGTTGGACCCCACTGTGCATAATTAAGACAACTACAATTCAATCACTCGGAAAATCGGAAAATCGGAAAATCTGAAAATCGTACTACGAATATTCCTGGGGCTGGTTTGACCTCGAGCTCAATTCAAATAAATCTCAAATTTGCAATTCTCCTGCCTGCGTCTGTCATATTAATTAGCCCGTTCACACTTCGCCAGCCCGACTTTCAAATAAATGACGCTAAAAACTAATTAAAATGCCATGTCATCAGGCAGGCAGGCAGACAGGCAGACAAGCAGACAGACGCCACATCAGACCCAGACCCAGACCCAAACCTGCCTGGCTGCCTGCCGCCCACTCACCTAACGCTAATCGAATAAATGTCATGAATGAACGCGCGCCCCCAAAAAGCACAAATCAAAAAAGGAATCCAAAAATAAAACCCCTTCCAATCAAGTAGTAGCTGCCGGGAAGGCCGCCAGCCCCAGGATGGCCACCAACGAGGAGTGGCAGCGGCAGCGGCAATGGGAATGGGAATGGGAATGGGAATGTGAATGGGAATGGCAATGGGAATTCAATTCATATTCATTCGAATGCCGCCATCGAATGGCGGCCAATGACAGCGAACAATGAAATCAAATTAAAATACACTTTAGAGTCGCGTGGAATGAATGAATCAATGAATCAAAGGCTAAACAATGGAATCACAGCTCGGACAACGCGTCCAAAATTGTTAAATGGAAATTGCAGGGCGGGAATAGGAAGAGGAGCGGGCCGCCAGGGGAGACAACGACAACGACAACATTTGCGACTGACAGGCGCTAAAAAATTGCTATAAATTTACGCAAAATTAAATTAAGTTTCAAGTGTTGCGTGTGCTTTAATTACAGAGCCATTAAAAGGGCATTAAATTAACTTCATTTGCGTGAATGAATGGAGCGGAGGCAGCAGGAGGCAGCTGGGGGAAGCGGAGGACGAAGAGGAGAGAAAAAACATATTAAATGTTAAATTAAAAAGGGAAAACCAACCAAGGAATTTGCTTTCACACAAATAAAAGGGTTAATTATGCGGCCATATTAAAGCTAAGCTCAAGCAGCTTTCAATCATTCAATCCCTCAATCCTTCAATCATTCAGCTTTCAACTTTGAACTTTTCAACTAAAAACACAAAAATTTAAGTACAACTTAATTTAAGTATCAATGGAAAAGTTTTCAGACTTTAAAGCTGAGCAACAAACAGCATAATAAAATTCTTGTTTGCCTTGAAAGGACAAACATAAAAGCCAACAAAAAATGCCTAAAATTCGTACAACGCTCGAAATTCATTAACTGCATAAACACACACACACACACACACACACAGATATATATATATATATATATATATATATATATATACAGAGATATTTCGCGAATTGCGAGCCTGCTTTAAGCGGCTTAGTGAAAGTCCTTGCCAAAAGTGCAAAGGAGCGAGAGACGAACAAAAAGAAAAAGAAACAGAAACAGATAGAAAGAAAAGCTGAAGAGCTGCCTTCAGTTGGCGTTTAAATAACTTTGACGCCCCTTATGCACATGAGTATCTCGTATCTCCTCCTCTTCCATGTGGATGTAGATGTGGCATTTCCGCTTCTAATGCCATTTACTTCACACACTGCTGGAAACAGTAGCGAAGCAAACTTTTTGACGACTGAACGACTGACTACGTCGCGCTGCTCCTCCTCCTGCTACTGCTGCTGCTATGCCGCTGACAGCAGCCAGGGAAATTTGCCTTTCAGTTGCCAACTAGGGAATATATCTACACACATCTTGGCCCACACACACTCACACACACTCAAGCACACACACACACACACTCGCTGGAAGCTCGTTACAATTTTCGTCTCATTGCCAAATCTAACAGAATTTCGTAAAGTTCGCGCTGCGACCCCTTTGGCCCACCCACTTTAACCCACTTTTTTCTTTTTGGCAACCGGAAAATACATCCAGCTACCAATTTGAGTTGACAACTTTTCGACTGGCGCTGCGATACAAGTAATTTGTCTCGGGTTTATTTTTGGCCAAATTGGCGCAATTATCATTTGCTTTTTGTGTACGTCCTCACGTCCGTCCACCCGTCCACCCGTCCTCCCGTCCGTCCACACGTCCGCCTTGAAAAGCGCGAACTCTGCGCTAATGAGGCAAGAGAGAAGTCGTCGTGCATTGGCATTGAGTCGCAGACTAAAACGCCTTCAAGTATGCAACTAAATTTGCGCAAATTTAAAGTCACATCACACACTCATCAATGTGTATGAATGGAGGAGTATGGAGGGACAAAGGCGGCACTGCACTTCCCTTTCCGCTGCCACTGCCGCTGCCGCTGCCGCTGCGTCGCCTGAGCAAAGTTTGTTAGCTACAAAATGGTAGAACCCGGCTGGCTATACAGCTATAAGTCAAGTTCTCTTCCGGCTGTCAGATGTTGATGATGTTGATGACGATGATGACGATAATGCGATGATGATGATGAAGAGGATGCTGCAAGGAATGCAGTTGATTTTCAACCATGTTGATGATGATGACGATGACGATGAGCGACAACAAAAAACAACTGCCAATGCCGCTGGCTACATGTCTTTCAACACTTTTTTTTTATATATGTATATCCATATGTGTGTGCGTGTGTGTGTGTGTGCAACTATTTTGCATATGTCGAAAGCACAAAGGGGGGGCTTCTCCTCCTCCCCCCACAGAGAAACGTGCTGTGGTTTCACTCCATGTGGTTCATATTGATGTTTGCTGCTGCGTTTGACTTGGGGTACATTGCGAGTAACTGATATGAAACTCACGTCAGGCGCCATTAAAGTCGGCCATCTTCTGCTTCTTCTGCTTCTTCCTCTTCTTACCATCATCATCTACACCTATATTCTCCTTCTGCTTAGTTTTCGTCTCCTTCTTCGTCTTCTTCTTAAGCCATTGTAAACAGATATGAGGGCTAAATGTCCGTGTCTGTGTGTGTGTGTATGTGTGTATGTGTGTATGTGTGTGTGTGTGTGTGTGTGTGTGTGTGTGTGTGTGTGTGTGTGTGTGTGTGTGAGTGTGTGTGGGGGGAAATGTGTGTGTTTTAGTGTTGATAAGCAAGCAAACGCCACGATAAACAAGTTTATATTGCTGCTGCTGCTGCTGTTGTTGTGGTTGTTATTGTTGTTGTTGCTGTTGCTGTTGTTGTTGCTGCTGCTGCTGCTGTGTTATTGAAACTACCGCAATAGACAAGTAGCAAGCAGCAGAGGAAGAAGCAGCACAAGTGCAAATTTGAAAGGTTTTTGACATTGCTCCATCGAAGTCTCCGGGTTCCCTCTACGCCGACGTCTACGTCTACGTCTCCTACGCCATCTCCATCTGCTCCCCAGTCTTCTTTCGGGCTTCTGCTTTTGTTTTCAAGTTTATTTTACTTTACTTAAGAATCCTTTGGCCGAAAGTCTTTAAGCCATGCACAAAAGACCATGACGCAAATGCACTTTGCTCAGATTTCACAGCAAGTGGAATAAAGGAAGGGCAGGAAGGGCAGGAAGGGAGGTTGCATTTCATAGCACGAAAACAACGTTTTTTGGCATATCAAAAATTATTAGCAATTTAATGCACGACTAGTCAGCGCCGCAGCAAAGCACAGAGAGCTCTAAGCAATTGCCTTAACGTGGTCGTCGTCGTCGTCGCAGTCGTAGTCCAGCGTCCGGAGTCCAGCAGTTTTTCTAGCTTCTTCAGCTCTGTCAGTGTCTAGGGGATAAGCAGCAGAAGCTTGCGTGGCAAGCGCCCGATTTTGTGGCAAATTTCACTGACGCCAGACACTAAAAACAGTTGCAGGGTGAGCCAGGCGTTGCAAGCAGAGCAGACCAGAGCAGAGCAGAGCAAAGCAGAGCAGTCCCATCCACTGGCATGGATATGTTAAAAACAACATGTTTTTAGTTTCATTTGAATACTCTGCGCCAAGCTGGAGTTGTACGCTTGAGGCGCAACACTTGACTCTCTATGAAAAGAGACTCGTTTCATATAGACTATCGTATTTCCCCCTATTTAGCAGTCCTATCCCGAAAGAAATTACCTCTGGAGTGAAATATTGGAACAGACCTGTGGTTCAGTTTCTTCTCTCTTTCTTTCCCTTAATTATTTCGCTTTAAACGATTCCTAGTTCTACCAACTTCTCAGCTATAAAAATACCTTTTTTTTAGATGAATGTTATTTATTTTCAGGGCATTTGGAGCTCTACGTTAGAGCCCCAACAATTTTCATGTTGTCTTTTGTGCAACAGCCGCAGCAAAAACTAGCAGCAGCAGCAGTTTCCCTGCCACTGTCGTTGTTGCTGTTGCTGTTGCTGTTGCTGTTGTTCGTTGTTGTCGAC
The DNA here is from genome assembly GCA_018150835.1 of Drosophila repletoides. NCBI lineage: Eukaryota > Metazoa > Arthropoda > Insecta > Diptera > Drosophilidae > Drosophila > Drosophila repletoides. Next base: position 19,694,386 of record JAECWQ010000031.1, on the reverse strand, counting down.
GTCATCTGCTGCTGCTGCTGCTGTTGCTGTTGTCTGCCGCCATAGTCTGTTGTCTGTCCCACATTTCCGTCCAACTGTCGTAGTCCCCACGTCTGTTCCATGTCTGTGCGTCTAATTTAAAATTATGCAACGATTTTTTTGCACACTTTTCTATCCCTCCCTCCCCCCCTTCAGTTTCCCCGTCGAGCGCTGTAATTTCCCACTAGCACTCATTGACTTACCGACATGGTTGTCGTTGTTGCTGTTGTTTTGGGGTCACGCGTTGCAAGCCCCAAACAACGGTAATAAATCATGAGGCAAAGAGCGAAACAGCAATAGAGAGAGATAGACAGATAGAGAGAGAGAGAGAGAGAGAGGAGTCCCCCACTTTTCTACACTCCTCTCTACTCTCCATGGCTGTTGTGGCTGTTGTTTCAGTTCTTTTTATTCTCATCGTTATCACTGACTGCTGCAATCGACAGCACCTTCTGCTTTACCCCGCTTCCCTTTTCCCTCTTCCCCGGTGAAACCCTCCGCAATCCCGATTCAGATTCCGATTCCGAGCGTTGCACACGAAAAAAAACACATTAATCAATTCCTGTACAACGTCTGCTCTATACACTCTCTGGCTTGGTCTCTGGACCAGGCCACATATTTCCATTGTGCAACAACAGCAACAGCAACAACAACAACAAAGTATCGTTACACGCTTCGCGAACACAACAACAACAACAACAATAACAATAACAATAGCAACAACAACGAAAAAAAAAACAAACAACAACTTTTTTCCCTTCGAGCATAACACACATTTTTGCACATAATGTGCAACGCGCGTGAAAATTCGTCCTTAGCAAAGGATAAAAACCGAAAAAATAAAAATAAAATAAAAACTCAAAAATAAAAATTGTTTATACGGCAAATATTTATGATGCTGCTGTTGCTGTCGCCAACTGCGACGGCGACTGCGACTGCGACAGCGACGGCGACAGCGACTGAGACTGTGACGCAAGCAGAGAGAATTTTATTTCAATTTATATGCTCAGCGATAAATATTTGGCCATAAATTTGGTTTATAAATAGCCAACTCTTCTTCTTTTCGCTGCTGCTGCTGCTGCTTCTCCATTTGAATAACCAAAATTAATTCGTGAATATTTAGTAAAGTTTTCTGTGCAAATCAACAGAATTTAATTTAATAATTAGCACTGCGATTAACGCAAAACAAGCTTAAATTAAATGAAGCTAATTGTTTCAAAATAAACAGCAAAAAAAGCTAACAATTAAATGTGCTCCACTCGCAGTTGGTCTCCTTAAAAAAGATCCATATAAATCGATTATAATCCACACCCTTTTTTTAGAGATTAAAAAACAGATATGCAGATATTTAATGTAATAAAAAGAATGCTAAATTAATTAACTTTCTCTCCCTTTCTCTCTCTTTCTCTTTCTCTCTCTGTCTCTCTCTGTGTTTATAGATAAAACCACCACAATTATGACATTGAAATGGCGCCAGAAATACAAAAGCAGAAAAAGGCCAAAGAAACTGAAACAACGAACTATTGCAACAAACACTGCCGCAACAACAGCAATTGCAGGAGCAACTGCGACAACAACAGCAACAACAACAACAACAGCAACAAGAAAAACCCCAACAAAAACAAAAACATTCAGACTGAGTGAGAAGATGCAACAACAACAACAACAACAACACAGCAAAAGGCAGCCACCAAATGAGCGCCACAAAACCGTCAAACAAATGTTGCAGCAAACGCAAACGCCAACAACAACAACAACAACAACAAAGACAACTGCAACTGCAACAACAATTAAGGCTTCCAGCAGCTGCAGAAGCAGCAATTGTCAGCTGCGTCAACGTCAACGTCAACGTCATTCATTTGGGACGTCAACGTCAACGCTGACGCTGCTGCTCTCATTGGCCGCAACAGCAACAATTGCTGCCGCAGCAGCAGCAGCAGCATCTGCCACCTCATCAAACGCTGCCAAACCTGCCAATTTGCCCAGTTCCAGCTACAGCGCCAATTCCGGCTCCAATTCTGGTTGTTCCCTTGCCGAGTTCAATTGCTCCAATGGACGCTGCGTTCCTCTGAGCAAATTCTGCAATAACAACAACGATTGCGGCGATGGCAGCGATGAGCCGCGTTTCTGTACACGTAAGTAAAAGGGGGCAGTTGTCGTGGGGGCGTGCCAGAATTGAGCAATTATGCAATGCTGTCATAAGAGATTAGCTGCAGCACCTGAACCGACAAAGCTGAGGCCGCCGCAGGAAACGTTTTTGTTTCCTTCATTTTGGGGAAAAGGGAAAAAGTAAAAAAGGACGAAATTCGAAATTGAAGCGAATGGAACCCGGCAGCGGCCGCGGCGGCGGCGGCGGCGTTGATGAACCCATCAGCCGATAACCTTTTTTGTTTGCCTTTATTCATCTCTTCTGGCCATCGAATTAATACTCCTTCTCAATCCGCTACACAGTGCAAAAAGTCACGAACTCAACTTAGAGCCTTTTAACTGTTTTTAAGAGCTTTGAAGGTAGCTAAAAGCTCACTTGAATCAAACCACTGATCTCAATGAAAACAAACTTAATTCTTACAAATTTATAAGATAAATCAATAGTTTAAGAGGCTTTTTACTATATGTAGAATATGTAAAAAGCTTTGGGGACATATATATAAGCACATGAGGACTCAGCTTGTTAAGCTGTGAATTTCCAAGATATTGTGACTTGCTTGAAGCTCATGAAAAATCATCTAAATTTGAAGAGAAGTTCACCTTAATTAGTTAAATATTTAAAAGAGCATTAAAAAACACATTAAAGCTCACTTAAATCTCCAAATCGCTCGGCCCAATTAATTGTATATTTCATAAGGCTTTCACTGGTTTTTTAAGGACTCTGCTGATTCCCCACGGTGTAGTCAGTGCCTCCCCCCTCTTCTGTTCTCCCACTATTTATCGCTCCCTGCCATGCACACAGCCTTCACGTGTAAATGTAATTAAGCACTCTCACACTGCCACTGGCACTAACACATTCACACTCGCCGGCACACACACTCACACTCACACACACACACAGACACAGAGCTATATCCTGGCCCTCATAATGGCGGCAAAGTGAACTTCTCACTTGCCAATTGGCTGCCCATAGAGGAGAAAGAGCCCAATTCCAGTAACCAGGGCTGCTGCTGCTGCTACTGCTGCTGGTCTCCTCCCTTCTGCCCAGGGATGGGCATGTCATGTCAAGCGTTGATGAATTTAATTAAGTATTTTCAATGACATTCAATGAGGCAGCAGCAGTGGCAGCAGCGCATTGCCATCAGCAGAGGATCAGACCGTCGATTGCAAACAAAAAAGAAAAAAAGGACAACGCGTTTGGCTTTTAATTGAAAAATGAGCGCACTTTGTGTGCATGTAAATATTGATGGTTCACTGGGCAAGCAAGCAGTCAATGTACAGTGGACCCTCGATAATTTCAATATTTAATATAACAAGTTTACAGTACGTTCAAGGCTATGAAACTTAAGAGAACCGGTTCGAGCGAATTCAATGCATTTTCAGAGGATCTGAACCATAAATTAACATAACATGTTGAGAGCTTGAAATTAATTGCTTCAAAGGTTACAACTATCGAAAGCATTTTAAAAACATCGTACGAAATATAAAAAATAAAATAAACAAACGAAGATATTAAAAATGTGACAGTTATGTCGAACTTACCTCTTTATCCCATTTCGATCCTCCAAGCTCAGGCGGTAAATCTGTAAAGATTAATATTTATATATATAAATAATATAGAGTATCGCTCAGAAATCTGACTGTAAATGGTAAACCATAATCCCAGTAAATAATAAATTAAACATTCCATTTCATATTTGCAATGAAAATAGTTCTAATTATTGCGCCTGCACTGTGTATGAAAACGGAAGCCTAAAAACAATTGAAGCAATTATCGCTTAATGTGCAGAGAGGGAGAGAAAGAGGAGAGCTTTTGGCGCATGTTATTTCCATTGACAGCTTAAAAGCTTTCAAATTGCTGTACTTCTTGTTGTTCCTTTTGCTTGCTGTGGTTGCTGTTGTTGTTGCTCTTGTTTTGGTTGTTTCACCTGAGCGACCCGCAGGCGGCAATCAAAATATGAACAATTCCCCACACTCGTGTGTGGGGAGTGTTTACCAACACTCGTACATACCGAGGTATATTCACATACACATACACATACACATATGCAATCCTATTACACGCATAACATAATTATCTAATTGAGTATAGATGGCTATTCATTCAATTCAATTCGTGTTCAATTTGATTGAAAGCCCGTAAATAATCCCCAATACATTTTTAATAAAAACTAATCTGAAACTGACAATTGCCATAAATATCGAATTGCTTTTCTAATTCAATTAAAATTTAATGCCAATTAGAGCAAACAGCTGGCAAGCTGATAAATAGAAAATGTCGTTTACACTCACCTTACGAATTACACGATAAACACAATTATAAAAAAGACACATTAACGAAATATAAAACACGGGGATAAGCAAGTTGGTGTCGATATCGCCACATGGTGAACCATTGTTAAATTAAATAAGCGAATAAAACAAAAAGCGTAATTAAAATAAGCAGATCTTATGGCGCACACACACACTTACATTAGCTTGTAATCAAATAAGCAGAAAACTAATAAACAAACACACACGTAAACACTTTTTATTAAAAAAAATTGAAGAAAATTAGCACAAAGAGGACGGTAGGAAGCGCGCGATAAGCAACTGATATCGATAGATTCTACAGAGGAGTCGGTGCTGCCAGATAATCAATCAGATAATCCTCATTCTACCAAGCTTATGCTGCTGGCCACACTTTAGAAGCAATTAAAAAGCAAAACTTGTTAATTCAATAACTAAAATATTATATAAATTTGTTTTATCCAAATATCATACAATTAAATTGAATTAACATTTAGCTGCTGCTAAGCCGCTACTGCTACTTTAAAGCTGTAATTATGACACTGTTAACTTAACAGCAAGCTCAAAGCTGTTATTAAGACACTGTTAACCTAACAGCCACTTAAGAGCTGTTATTGTTGCAGCTTATGACGCGTCAACTGCCATTTGTATAGACGTTTAATAACTTCTGGGCTTATTTAAGGGGCGGGGAATTAACTGTTGCCCAGACAACAAGCTAACTGCATAATTGGCCAACTAGTGGTAATTGCGTCAAACACGTTTTAACAAGTGGAAAACTAACAATGCCTTTTGCTTTTTCCATACAGGTTGTAATCGCACCTACTACGGGGATATGGGACAGACGTATTCCCTGGAATTGCATCGACCCAAACAGGATCGGGTGCCCTTCGTGTGCGTGCTCACCTTTACAGCAGCGGGCGGACAACACGGCGATGTTGTACAGGTCAGTTAACAGTTTGCCTCCTTAGACACCCTACAAGAAGAAAAAACACCTGCCTCTAACAATTCATTTTGTAAGTGGGATAAACTATGCCATTAAAAAGATAAGCTGCAATGGCAGTAACAATTTAGGGAATGTTCGACTAGCAGATACTCTGTACGAAGGTTGCCAAATCTTATGGGTTCGGTAGAAAGATAATAAGGATAATAATAATGTTGTAATGTATTAAAGAGCGTTACGAACCTAACCTCACAGAAGCCGAGTATGCTCTACGTACTCCGAATGAATACAGGGTGTATAATAACAATGCGGCACGAAGGCGAACAATATTGATTTCAAAGCCAGCGCAAATCCCAAAGGCGTGAAGCGAATGAAGCGTAACTACAACTGACAGGGCAGCCGGCAGCAGCTCAAAAGGATACCAAGCACGAGAAGGAGGAGTACTCGTCCTCGTTGCTGACTCAGCTCCTCACAGGAAGCTAACGTCGACGCCTGTTAGTTATTACGCCACTTCACACCGTCGAACCACTAGGAACGGGCAGTGTGGCAGGGCAGGGCCGGTTTGCTACGCTCGAGTGCGTCCTGAGAGCATCCTGCGACGCAGCGAACCAGGCATTGCACTGATATAGTAATAGATAGGGGATACGAGTACTGACCAAAAGTTTATTACTGCCCAAAACTCAGTTTTTTTAAGCCATATACTCAATAAAGTTTGGTTACGTTGGGTATATTAGTCCTTCACAACCTTGAAATATTTAAAATTGGGTTTATTTCTAGTTTTGAGTTTTAAGACAAATCACGAAAAATAGTTAAGACATTACTACATGGAGCTCTGAACCGAACCGTGGACAAATACTTAAAGTTTCCTTTGGTTTTTTACTTATTAAATGATAACCAGAATGAAGAGATCTGGGTACAGCGTAAGAATTTGTAGAGCATTTAAAACTAGAGCAGTTTTTTTTGGAATAGTCTAGTCTGACTTCTCTTCTTCTGCTTAAACGTCAGGTCACACTGGACAGCTTCACTATTGGAAGATTCACGAGCTATGTGCACGAAGGTTGCCCCGATGGCTATATGCAAATAGCCGAGTCGGCTCGTACTCCGATTGGAGGCATGTGGTGCGGCAGCTCGTGGGGACCTGTTTTATTTTATAGTGAGACGCGCTCCTTGATATTCACCATTAAGTTGAACAGGTGAGGAGGATGCTGGAACAGTTGGATGAGTTGGTTGCGGTAAAAAACTGTTTTCCTTAATCATTTTTCTTTCAGATTGGCAAGGGATCAAAGCGGCTACAATTTCGACTTCCGCATTAGGTACAAGGTGTTGTCTAAGGACAGTTCTGTTACACGCTACGGAGGCATTAAGCTGGCAGGTAAATCCACGCACACAGCGGAAAGACATTCAAAAGGATTCAATTAAGTTCTTTCTTGTTGCTTGTCCCACAGAGCTTAACCAGTGGCACAATAGAAGCAGCTTTCTCAATCCGCAGCAGCAGCAGCAACAGCAGCAACAAGGTCAAAGCGGTAGCAGCAATGTCCTGGAGGATTTTACCAACTCCAGCGGAGCTCGCTCCGATCGCTATGGCCAGGATTTTAGTCTGTTCAGCGCCTATGCCAACAACAAGACATTTATGGACTCACTGGAGAAGCCATTGCCAAAAGACGAACACAACTACACTGAACCCAAGTATTATCTGGGTAAGTACAGTCATACTTCGATAGTAGTATCAATGGCTTTTGCTTATTCTGCTCTCACTATCGCTACAGTTTATCGATAGTTTTGCAATTTTAATCACATCTTTTTTAAATATCCTCTCATTTTCCTCTCTAGGCGACCTCATACCAGGCACTTATTGTTCCCGCATCTTCAGTGATTGCGATAAGAAGCCCTGCCGCCTGCAGTCACCCAACTATCCGGGCATTTATCCGCGTAATCTCACCTGCTACTACGCGGTGCGACAGGTAGGCAACCACATGGAAAACTCATACACTTTACGCTTGAATCTCAGTCGCAATGTCGCAATGCTTTTCCTCCGCATCCTTCCTTGTTGGTAGTCAACAACAAAGTAGCGCTAATCCTCTGGAGAGCCGGTTGTCAAAGGTTAGCGCCTCATTACGGTCCACGTTTTGGTGTCCTGTTGAGCGCATTAAAGCCTTCCCCATCCCCCACATTATCTCTGCTGCTTCCTTGCCTTTCTTGTCGTGCAAACTCATAAAAATGCCGCAAAAAAAATAAAAATTATACGTAAAATATCTTTGGGATTGACAAAGTTGAAAAGTCGCTTAACAGAGTCGATTTAAAAGCAATTTACATTCCAAAATAGCAGGCGCTTTTATTATAATTAACTGGGGGGAGGATCCTAAAGCAAATTTAAGCCATAAAAAGCCTATTGTACTCAACATGTTCTTGACATTATGTCCTTGACGGTGTTTTATATTCTTTTCTTGCTGAAGTCTCTCAGATTTGAGACAATGTCTTGAGGAAAACTTGGTACATTGCTAGAGGAATTAGTTGAACCGTTTGGCTCTATAGTGGAGAAGAAGAAGAATATTAACCAGACAAACTTTGGATTGATTTCTAAAAGTTAGGAATATCCAAAAGTGAATGTTAGGTGCGAAATAGCTGAAGAAGATTAGTCTTAGGAGAAGGAGTTACTCCGTCACAGTTTGTGATGCATCTAAGAGCTGATTAGGAACTCTGCCTTATGCTTTATGCAGGTGCAATTGCTCCTGATTTATGATAAAAGCTCTACATTAATTTGAATTTAATTGTACTTTAATTGGAAAACAGCATGACGTGCCCCATGGAAAACATGCGCTGATTCTAGTCAAACAGCCGAAGGGGAATCTGGTGTGGATTTCTACACAGGAAACGTCGTCCAGCAACAAAATGTCGCCATTACCGAGCGCTGGGGACAAGGATAAGAAATTCGAGCCGAGGCTGAAAACATGGAACGACTGCGATTACATTCAGGTAATTAAATCTGCCTTTAAACTTGCACTTTACTTTGTTCTTCTCCTACTCGTATTCTCCTACCTCCTGTCTACCTTTTCTCTCCTATTCTCCTCTATCATTCCGCCTGTCCCTGTCCCTGTCTCTGTCTCCGCCTCTGTCGCCTGTCGAGCGCTGCGGCATAAAAATTATTTCCTCTGTTGGCCAATGGCCGGCAAACAGGACAAACGGGACTGGGACCGGGCTCAACTCTCCCCGAAATGCCAGCGAAACTGCGAAACTGAAAAACTGAGAAAAAAGACGACAAATTGAAAATGGGAAAAGAAATGAGCAAAACTCTGGAAAATCTGTTGTTTGCCCTGGCATTGTATGACTGTGGCCCAGTTCCAACTCTGTCCAGGCTCTCCGTCCGTCTGGTCCATCTGTCCGACATTGCCTTGAGCCTTCGATAGGCTTCAGTGCGAAGCTGAATCTGTGGGAAGTGTTAATTTTGTAGCCTCTTTGTTTGTCCTTCCTATAGGAAACTCCTCGGAAAGGACACATGAGGGAAGCAGCAGCAGCAGCAGCACAGCTGGACAGCTGGTCTGCTGGTCTGCTGGGTAGCTGGTTAGCTGTAAAGCTTTAAACTGAAACACGTAACTTTTGACTGAGCTCTTAAGACAACAAAAAGAGTGAAAAGACTGAAACAAAAGAGCAGGAAAATAAAAAGGAGTAAATACTACTAATGGAAATTTCATTAGTTAGAACTTTTCTTCAGCTATGCAGTTGCTTTTATCCTGTACAGAAAATCCTTCTAAAAAAACCCATGCATTTACTTTACTTTAGCTTCAATTCTGATTTAGTTTCTAATTACATTCCGATTCTGTGGAATTCATTTATTTCGAGGAATAAAAGGGGATTCTCTTCATTTAATTCCATTGTGCTAAGATTGCGATCCACAGAGTGGGCTCTATCTTTCCCAGTGGAATTCATGAATATCTTAGGAACATTGGGGAAAGCTTTGCAAGGACCTCTGGCCCCAGCTGAATATAAAAGAAAATCCACCAGTCATCTTTCATATGTAGTTTCTTTCTCTATTGCAACACCTCATTTTGCTACTTGAGTGCACCTGAATCTATATATATATATTTACAGCCTACATATATATCGCTATGCCTCATATATGTATGTGTATATTTTCTCTAATAGGAAAATGTAAAGCCCAAATGGAAATCCACGGTAAACAAATTCAATAGAAATAATTGCTCTCTCTCTCTCTCTCTCTCGCTATCTCACATATAACACTAATTAACTAATTAGTCGTAGCGCGCACTTTTACTATATATAGCCACATGCGTATATATATATATATACCTATATTATAAATGTGTATTTCACCACTGAACATGTCCAACTCACCACACTCTCCACCCAACCACCCACCCACCCACCTAGCCACCCCCTACTATTAGCAATATAATCGTGTAATCTTTAGCAACAATTGTTTGTCATCCTTTGATATTGCAAACAATTAATCAAACTGAAACTGAAACTGAAACTGAAGCTGAAAAGATGCAGACAAAAGGACATTCATTGATTCATTGAATGCTTTTCGAGTAGATAATATATTCATTAGGGGAGGGAGGACGGAAGCAGGCAAAAGCGAGGAATTCATCATTGGATTTATATTAATGAACACTCGACACGCACATCATAAATCGCACAACAAAGCGGCTAAGGCGAGGCGCCTCGTCTCCGTTTCGTCCTCCTGTTTCCCCACATCTCCCTTTCGAGGACATTTAGGCAAATGTCCAGGCAAAAGTGGACGAACGTGCTCGGGCAGGCCGCATCTTATGTAAATTCTGAATTCTGTGTAAATTATTGCCCCGGGGAGCATTCATCTTTCATCTAATGCAGCCGAAACCCTCCTCATGAATAGCGCCATGAATGCGTTACCCACTTACGATGAATTTCCCTCTTCCCGCCCTTCTCTCTCTCTCTCTCTCTCTCTCTCTCGGCTAGAGACAGAAGCGTGACACGCCAGATCTGATTTCACGCGGCACGAATTGTCTTGGAAATAAACATTCAGAAAACTTTTGATAAAAATAAAATATTATTCTAGTTGTGGTAAGATAATATAATATGTGAGCTTTGTCTAGGACACGCGACCATCTCTAGTGCCGCTCCCCGATGCCCCCAGCTTAAGAGAAGTTTTTAAGCTGTTGCCTTTCCCCTAAGTGGTGCGGTTGTCGCCACTTTGCTCCACACTTCACTCCCCACTCCACTCCACTGAGCAATCCCCATTCCCCACTCCAGAGCAAGCACTTTGTAGCATGCCACTCGACGCGACTCTTCATGCTATTTGCCTTGAATTAGCACTAAAATGTTTTGACGAGCAGCCTTCCATGGCTGCATCCGCTGCCCAGGACCTTTTTCCTTTTTTTTTCCTTTTTTTATACGCCCCTACAAACTATGCATTCAATTTCTATGGTCGTGGCCTTTAAGCGGCTCGATTGGCGGACTAGAAATGAGCACGAATCACGACCGAGACGAGACGAAACGACACGACAAGACAAGACACGACATTTCCTTAAAATCAAACCTAAGCAGGCCTTTTCCGGTTTTACAATTTCCAATTAATTTCATTGGAAAAAAGTGGAGTCTACTTTTAGGATCGTCAAAATAATTAATATTTGGCTTTATTCGCGCTCCAAAAAGTATCACATACTTCAGTGCAATTAATTCGAAAGGAAACCGATTAATGGCTTGAATATATTTATATTTGTATTTGATATTTAATCAAATATTCTGTATAAAAAATTAGAAGTTTATCAACACTTTGCCACTTTTAGTTTTTCTTTTCAAATCGAACTATTTTATTGAAGCTTTTTCGAGCACGACACGCGGTTAGCTCTACTGGCCAGAAGAACCCTTGACCCTTGACCATTTGTCCCTCGTGACTCTCTCTCTCTCTCTCTCTTTCTCTCTCTCCGACTCTATCTCGTTTACTAATTCCTTTTGGCTGTCGCCATTAAATACTCGTTGTGCCCGCAGAGCGTGCATTGCCTTGCAAATCCCGTTTTGCCGGAACACTTTTTGGCCATTCAGCTGGAAGGCAATCCGCACGAAATGGCGGACAAGGATTGCCGGACCTGGCCATGACAGCCTGCTGCCTACAAATTGTCCTTCCTTCTTTTTTTTTTTTTATTTTGTCGCGCCCCTAAGCCAGAATGTGTTGCCCCAAAAGTGTTGGCCATTTCAGTGCGGCATGTGTGAATAATCGCCGGAAAGCAGACGAAAGCCTTGCAGCCAGCACTACAACTACAACTACAAATTCATCTACATACACACACACACACACAGACACACACACGAGAATATATGTGCATGTGTAGGTATGTAATGGATGTACTGCTGTCCCCCCTCCAGCAATTTATATAAATGCCACGCTTTCAATAAATTTGCGGTCCTCTATTACCTGATCCCGTTTGTGGTTGTGGCTAGGAATTGGAGGGAGCTCTGACCACAGCTAAATTAATGCAAAAGTCGCCAGCCACAAAACTAATTTGTCATGCGTGGCCAAAAGGTAGAACCACCGCCACCGCCACCTCTACCTGACCTGCAAAAACCACCCAACTCCGAGCTCCTAGCTCCCAGCTCCCAACTCCCAGCTGCCACATGCCACATATGCCAGCTGCCAGCTGCCAGATACCGTTGCCGTTGCCCAGACCAAAAACTGAATGCCAACTCAATTAAAATACATGAAATTATGCAAAAATACCAAAGCAGTAATGCACACACACAAAATACACAAAATACACAAAGAACACAAAATACTCACACTCCCGGCCACAAAATCAAGTTGAAATGCAACGTTTATACGTGCCACAAATTCAAGAACTTCTTTTAAAGAACAAACATAAACTTTCAAGCCAGTTTTGAACCGAACCAATTGAAATTGGCTACTTCCCCTGTAGCTGACTTTTTGAATGGATTCAAGCAAAAAAAAAAAAATATATTAACTATTGATGCTTTCTACTAACAAAAAGAGTGCGCACATAAAGGCCAATTTAAAGCGAGTCTTAAATGTTGAAACTGCTGTAGCCTTTTAGCAAGGATTAGCTACGAAAAAAAGGCAAATAGTAAAAAATAGATCACGTATTCGCCTAATGGCCATTAGGAGCAGCGAAGTAATATGAGAGCGCACAGTTAGCCACAGTCAAGCTGCACTCAAAGACAATTTCTATAGCTCTCACTCTCTCTCTCTCTCTCTCTCTCTCTCTCTATCTCCCTGTCTCTTTATCTTTGTCTCTCCTTAAATGTTGCTACACACATATTTTGGCCTCTCAAATTTTTGGCCTTTTTAGTACTTAGTTACGGCACATGAGAACAAAAAAAAACACCATTCATATTTGTCGTTCGTTTCGTTTCGTTTTGTCATTTCATTTCGTGCTCTCCTCATGCATTTTCTCGCTCTCTCTCTCTTTCTCTTTGTCTCTTCTTCTCGTTCTCGTTCTCTTTGTCCTTCTCCTCCGAACTCGACTTGACACCCGCAGGACTACGTGACTGTGTACGATGGCTATACCACACGTGACCCCATCATTTTGAAGTTCTGCGGTGGAGGTCAGGCGGTGCCTGCGGCTGTTTCCAGTGGCCCGGAGCTTCTGGTTGAGTTCAGCACGTCGCCATTTGGCACCTTTACGGGCACCTCGTCCCAGGTGCTGCCCCTTTACGGCTTTCAGCTAGAGGTGAGTCCAACTCTCTCCGCCTTCTTGCATTGTCCCTTTTAATCAGTACAAAATTCCATTCTAGGTTGAGGTACAATTCGTGGACATACTTAGTCCCACGTACTCCAAGAACAAGAAACCCTGTGAGTTTTGGATACGCGGAGCTGGACGTGGCATTTTAGAGAATCCCAAGCATTCACTGGCTCCCAATTCGACCTGTCTCTATCATCTGCAAGGCATGGGCGTCTTCAAACCTGTTGACTATTTGCCTCTGTCGCGCCGCACTAATAGCCAGTCCGGAGGCATGCACCAACCGCTGTCCCGCTTCAAAGTGTGGATTTCTGTGCTGAAATTCAATTTAGATCCGGAATTTGGGCAAATCGATGAGACATCTGTGGGAGCCATTGGAGTCCTGCAAACCCAGGAGGACTGTAGCGGTATGCTGCGCATTTGGGATGGAACTCTGCGGGATGTGCCAGTTTGCAAGGATCTAAACTGGTGAGTCCAACATAAGATTTGCTAGCAAATTAATTTGGCGCATGAGCAAGCAATTACTATCTTAAATCAATCTCTCCCAGCGTCAGCGAGACGAGCAGCTACACCTCAGTGGGTCACTATGCCCAACACAATTCAACCAATGTTATCGCACGCTTCTGTCGAGGAACAATTCCACGCACCTGTGATCGTTCCAATATTAATGAGACCTACGCCCGACCCTGCACCATTTCTGAGAGCTATGTATCCAGCAGCGATGCTATTACGCTAGAGCTGCGCAACACAGAGTCCACAGTGCTCAGGTGAGCTAGTCGCACATTAAATATAATCCTTTTTGGTTGCTAATATTACTTTTTCTTCCACCAGACCTCTGGACTTCAAGCTGAAGTACGAGTTCGTAGATCTGCATCAGGATGGCTTGCCGCAGGGCGGTGGGGAGTTGGACTGTAATCGCAAATTTGTGAGCAGCCTGATGGATCGCAAGGATCCAGCTATTTTCCGCAGCGTGAGGAATATTTTCCTTTTCGGCAGAGGTGGCACAAGGCATCTCAAGTGTGTCTATCGCTTCGAGGCGCAGCGTGGAGAGCGTGTACGCATCAAACTTCGGAAGGTAACCACGTCCAACCGGCCCTGCTACTCCAGATTGGATGAGGACATCAATAGATCTTTTTGCTATGGCGATACTAACGTGCGCGTGGAGGTAAACAGCAAGACCAGCCTAGACTAGTCATATTCTTGCTAATTGTATCCTTACATTTTATAGATCTTTGAACGTCCTTATCCCGATTCCATTCTCCTACATCGTGGATGCCTTTGTAATTCCTCCAATCAGTCGCACCTGCCTGTTGAATATACCTCAACGGGACGCGACGTAGAGGTTCATTTCATAGCCCACAACATGACCACACTGGATGACCCGGATACAGCTAACTTTGAGGGCATCTTTGAGTTTGTTAAGGCACCCACCAGCTGCAAGGATGGCAGACGCAAGTTCGGACCCAGCGGTACAATAGATATGACCTTTGGCGATGTAAGTAAAGTCAGTCAACAGTTGTACCTGGAGAGCGTCCTTTGAAGGATTTTTTCCAACGAGAATTGGATAAGCTGCATCAGGTTACCAAGAACTAACCTTCTATGGATCAAGCTTCATTTACTGTCAATAAATCCCTTTCAAATGTCTTTTAAATTGTTGATTCTTTACAGATTGAATGCCGCTCCAGACCCTGGCTGATTGAGCCCTCCAATGGAAACAGGTTTCTCTATGTGCGCCTAAAGGCTATATTCCTGAGCAAACATAATCCACGAAAGACAATGAATGCTACCCACTTGCAGATCAGCAGCTGGCGTTGCGAGACCAAATCACGCGCCGTGCTTACAACATCGGAGGGTAAGACGAAGAGCTCTATTAGAGGGAACAACAAATCTATAAGAGACGACGCCTGTTTTCTTTCTAGGCTTAACTATTGTGGCCTGTCCATTAAGTCCCGATTCGAGTGCTTATGAATTTGTAGAGATCTTTAGCTCCGGCTGGAATGAACGTCCCAATTTTGCGCTAATCAATCGCTCCCGAGCTATAAGTGTAGAGTTCTTGCGTCCCAGCAATGGCGAATACAGCTTTAACTGGATGGAACTAGTGCCCAGGCCCACTCTCAGCATAGCTGGTAAGAATTTAGACAGATTACAGGGTCTAATCCTCCACACTGTTTTAATCCTTTACAATCCTTAACAGAGGACTGTCAGTTTAAATGCGCTGAGCTGGGCGCCTGTGTGAATGCTAGCGTCTGGTGTGACGGTATTACCCATTGTCCCTCCGGAGATGATGAGGCCTTCTTGCATTGCTCTGCACTGATGAAACTGCCCGCCGAAATGCTTGCCACGCTCTGCCTGCTCTTTGTACTCTCGTGTTGTGCTTTTGCCGCCTTTGCTTATAAGTAAGTTGAAGATATCCTTATGAACTTTGAGCTTTGGACATTCTATCAGTCTATCCTCTCATCCTACAAAGATCGAGGAAAGTATTAAGAAACTTGGGTTTTTTCAGGAAAATCAAACGCAAATTTCGTGGCTCCTCGGTGCTGCAGACGCGTCTCAAATCGCTCAGTTCAATGGATACAGCAGTCCTGGATGAAAAGGAGGTGATTTGCTGACAAAGCGACAATTCTGTGCGTTATGTTGAGATCGATCGTGTGACCACGGTCTGATGCTTGACGGCCCCTAACGTACAGAATTGTGCCCCGGAACTGAAACTGAAACTGAAAAATCAAACTGCAATCGAAGCGAAACGCAACAAAAAAAACAAAAAAGAAAAAAAGAAAGGCAAATCCTTGTTCGACATCAAAAATCAAATCAAATCAAATCAAATCAAATCAAACCAAACTCAAAACCGAAACCGAAATCAAAGTCGTTCACCTGTTTTTAAAAATGCATTTAAAACGAAACCACAAAAAAGGGAGAATTTTTCCGTATTTAAAACTCTGTTTTTATACATACATAAAAATAATATAATACTCGTAATATTGTAGGATTGTGAGAAACGCTCGTTCCGCGAGTTGTTCTTTTTTTTTTTTAGAGTGCCGCGCAATTTTTATAAGCAATTTTTCTAGGCCTAAATGATGATTTTTCATACGAATTTTCTATATAATTTCGGCTAAAATCAAAGTCGTACTCAGTTGTTGAATGGTCGGAATACTCTTCCCACACACAAACTGTAAATAAGTATACAAAAAAAAAAAAAAAGGAAAAAAAAGAAAGGAAAACTATACAACACGGACGAAGCGTAGCATTTGAAAGAAGGCAAAAGGGAGAAGGAGAAGGAGAAGGAGGAGGAGGAGGAGAGAAAAACTTCCATTAGGTTTTCTTATAACGATAAAGATTACAGAACGCTCATAGACCTATGTAGATACAACTGTTTCCTAATAGCCTCTAAGTGAAATCGTACTAGCCAATCAAAAGCTGACTTAAATACTCGTAACTCTAAAGAAAAACCATTAAGAATTAGGTCGAAGAAATAGAATTCAAGTACTCGTAGTCTCAATTTTTTTGTTGTTTTTTCCTGTTTCTCGGGGAAGTCTACGGTGGACTTCCATAGCATTTATTATGCGGCGCACAAAAGAAAACATATAAGAAGTGACAAGTGAATATACTTCGTAATCCAAGTAGAAAGTAAGTGAAAATGTTTTACATTTTAAGAATTGATGGATGCATCGCAAAAAATAATAAATACTCGAATGATCGAACGATCGAACGATCGAATAATCGAATAGTCGATAGTCGATAGATGATAGATGATACCAGTCATATAGTCTCGAGTGAATACTCTTATGTCAATATACATATATAGAAAAGCTAGAGAATTCGTTAGTTGTTTCATAGACGTAGCCCTATCATGCATTATATCAGCATATAATTATATAAATTATACAAAAATCGAAAACAAAAATCAAAAACCAAAAAAAAAAACAGAATTTCAACTGATAAATCCAGTCACGCTCATTGTTGTTCTTGTTGTTGTTGTCTCCAAAAAACCAAAAACCAAAAACCAACCAAATCCAAACCCAAAAAATGTGCACAGTTCGCTCTCATTGCCTCACATCACCTTTAAGTATTATTATCTACTCTGTAGCGCCTGCTTCCCCCACAAACCCCCAAAAACATAAAAAAAAAAAAACATAAAAACCGATATCTTTTGCATGGTAATATGTTGGCTCTGGGCAGCTCTGTGGCAGCTAATTAAATTGCATAATTTTCTACTTTTTTTTATATTCTTTCTTTGAATATATGCGTTTTTTTCTCTCAACGAAGCGTACTCAAAAAGTCGTCATCGTTGAGACCAAGGCCTAAGGCTTCTTTAGGAGCAACAACTTCAACTGAGGAATAAACAGAACAGAAACAGGGACTAACTCTAACTCCAAGGGCACAGGAAGGTCAGAGGGACAGAGGGAGAGAGAGAGAGGGACAGAGAGAGAGAGAGAGAGAGACAGAGAGAGAGAATGAGAGAGAGCAGTGACAATTAATACGATATTAAATATATATATAAATATATATTCTTTCAACTCACCTTATAAGAATTGTAAATAATCTAAAGCTAAAGCTAAAGCGAAAGCGAAAGCTAAAGCGAAAGCAACAACAACAAATAGAGAAACTAACTGTATAACAATTTTACACTGAGAGTTTTATTTAACACTTTCATCATTTCTTTTCTCTCGTTAATCAACAACAAATTTTCATCCTTTAAGTTCACACTCGAAAAATAGTGAAAATGTTTTTTGATATTCAAATCAAACTCAGACAATAAAAATTAAAAGAGAAAAACAATTTCATTTTCGAAAAGATTTTGAGTTACTACATAAACTACGTACACACACACATGCATACATACATACATACATACATACATACATACATACATACATACATACATACATATATATATATACATATATATAGCTAAGATTCCAAGGATCGGATGATCATAAAACATAGTTGAAAACCCATTTAAAGATCGAATACTAAGCGACAACTTAAATCAATTTTGTTCCGAGATTACATCAGATATTATTATTATTATATACAATTAGGCAAATACAATTAATTACGCGAGATTATATTAATAATTAATTAATTATATATTATATTAATTATGTGCGCCGATCTCACAAACGATTCAAACGGACTGAGGCAAAGATACTGGATAAAAACATAAACAGAACCTGGATGAGCGTCACACAAGGTTAGATTTAAAAAAAAAAAAAAAAAAAAAAACAAAAAGGAAACACTTAAAAAAACTAGTTTAAATATAAACAAAACATAAAGAATTAATAAAAAAAAAAAAAAACAAAACAAAACAAAACCTAAACCAACATAAGCTAAATTTCAAATGTTGTAAAAAAAATCATATCAGATTCTAAAATGATATTAACATTAAATGGAAAACGTAAACTCAATAAATGAACATTTAAATTCAATGTCTGGATGAGTTTTTTTTATGAACGGATTCCCCCCAAACCGGTTCAATTTCAAAGATTTAGTCTAAACCTCCCAGAGTAGCTTGCATAGAAACAGACAGACTGCATATACCCTATACAGTCGTACAGTGTTGATATTCCCTCTGAGAGGATAGAGGCTCACAACAGAGCTGAAACCTCTGCTAAAACTAGGATAACCCACTTATTCTTTTAAAGATATAATAAATAAAAATATGGATTAAATTCCGGGCTTACCAAGAAAATTTCGATTGAAAACTTTATAAAATTTGTTTGCTGATCCTGATGAAATTTTTGAACTGGTGAAATTTTTAGGCATCGCTTAGGTAGTAACGAAAGATCCATTAATTTTTAAAGTTATTCCGAAGATTTTCTTGGATTTCCGGTGCGATCCTTAAAATAATTCGTACTCTCCTGGTCCTGCTCAGCTGAGAATGCTGTCGCCCCTTTGCCATGTCGCTGGCGATGCTTGTAAAGCGAACTTGGATCACGCGTGGAGAATTTACAGTGCTCACATTTCAAGGGCTTTTCACCCGTGTGCTGCCGCATGTGTATCTGGAGAGGATTAGAGAAGATATATTAGAAACAGATACAAATTATTTATAATAACTGTGGGCACAGTAGTCGCTCGCTAATGCAGCTCAGAAAGATTCCAAATGTGGCAAGTGTTTTGTTTGAATTTAGTTAATTCAAATTTCTATGCAAGGCTGCTATTTGCGAGTGTCCACTGTACTTTTCAATGAATTTCTAAACTCACAATTAGACAGGCTTTTCGCGCTGTCTTCTTGCCGCAGACACTACAAATAAATGGTTTTATTTTATTGTGCACTGTCTTCACGTGCTTCGAGAGCGTTTTGCCATTCACAAATTTACGCTGACAAATCTCACAGGTTTTCTCTGCATAATATTTGTTCTTCTTAGGCAGAGCTAGCTGTGGCTGCTGTTGTAGCTGCTGCTGCTGCTGCTGCTGCTGCAACGGCTGCAGCAACTGCGACGGCTGCGTCTCTGTTGCCTCATTTTGCCGCTGTTTCTGGGCGCGACGTCGCAACATTTCGCGTCGCATCACTCGCACTCGCCACTTCCGATGCACCCGCATATGTCGCCAGACGAGCGCTGCCACAGGCGACTTGTAGCTGCAACCAGCTGTGGGGCATCGCAATAGATCCACGTCAATTTGATGCGTTCGCCACAGGTGCACAGAGCAGCGCCGCCAGTTGGCGAATTTATTGCCACACTCGCTGCAGTTGATCTCATTGTCCTTGTGGCACTTAACATGCAGCGCCATCTTTTGGACGTTCTCGAATTTATAAATACAGCTGTTACTCGCGGAGCAACTGCAAGGAAAGAGGACAAAATTTAAGAATAAAGCACACCTTTCCATACCCTAACATTATGCGCCTAATTTTAATGCTTTTATACCCTTATATTTACCTACTTCTATGTATTAAATATTATTTATTCAAGATTATTATATAAAAGAGAAATGGCGCATGAGAAGCGCATAGAGAACCCCATTTACAGCATGAAACAATTATTTATACTTTGCTGACTCTCCTTTATTTTACCATTGCAGAGCATATTATAACTTTGGAGGCATCTCCAAACCCGCAAAGCGTATATAGTCTGTCCGTCCATCCGTCCGACTGTTTCTCTGAGATGTTTATATTATTTTAGATTTTGAGCTAGGTGAATGAAAATGAATCCTTCTTAGTAATATGTAAGTCTGTAGCATTATATTGCAAACTGTTTTCTATATATAAAATGAGAGTTCTATATTGTATAGCTGATATAGGAATGAGAAACATATCTTGATTAGACTGCTCAAACTGGATTTGATCAAAATCGGGCTTCTATATCGTATATTTGATTGCTGTATGAAAAAGTTTTCTAATTTCAGATATATTGCTGAAAAATGTTGATTGAACTATATCATTTTAATTTTTACCAAAATAATAAAGTTACTCTGGAAAAACATCTTTAAGAGTATACCCATATATGAATATATAGAATTTTGTCTTATAATGTTTTACGTATCCAGATTGGTGTCAAACAAGAATAATCTTATAGGGTATTCAAGGGTTCATTTAGCTATAAATAACCTTCCTCTCTCTCTCTCTCTCACTCAACTTTCTTTTACTTACGGTATTCGCATATTCACACGCAGGAGAATGCGAAAGTCCTTATATGGCAACGGCTGTAGATCGGTAGCAGATGCTGGTGGTGGAGAAGAAGGAGTAGGCGGCGAAGTGGAGTGTGGGGACGGCGTTTGACCCTTTGTTGTTGACTCCGTTCCTTTAACATTTTGCTCTTTTAATCCTTGTTGATGCGGACTAACAGTGTCTGTTAACGGTTGACAGCCATGAAAAAATACCATGTGCCCGCGCAAATCCTCTATTAAATCATATTCGCGCAGGCACCAACTGCACACGTAAACAATACGCGGCTCAACATTCATTACAAATAATAAAATATCACTTAACCAACGCTTTATGGTTGTTTTTAATGTTCGATAATACGCGCAGCACGATCAGCTGTTTTTTTAACCGCGGCAACTGTAACATTAAAAATGTTACAGAGCAGCAATCGATAACCCGCCACAATACTTAACGTGCTGTTAATAAATGTTAAGTCTTGAATTAGGCGCCAACTCAGATTTAACATAGTGTTAAAAGGCCATTTTCCGAATGCTGTATTCGTTAGATGAAAATGTTCCGAATATTGTTAATGTTACCATGAATGGCACATATTACAATTATTGCGATATGAAGAAAGCGTCAGCATTTCAACTAACTTTGACCTATCGCCTTTTTCTAGTACAATAGTTTTTAGCTAACCGCAAAAGATACATTTAATCATACTTAACAGAGCTGTAACAGCAATACGAATATATATTTTACCCATGACAAATATAAGGAAATAGTAGCTACAGAGTTACGGCAAACGGCCAATTAGAGAGAATAGAATAGAACTAGAATAGAATAGAGAAAGAATAGGAGACAGAGTTTCTGTAAAGATAGCATTGAGAATTTATAATTAACAGATGCTACTGACGCACATCACTAAGAAACAAAAATGTACTACCTGGGATTTTAGTAGTGTCAGCTTACGGTCACACAGTCAATAGGAAAAACGCGTACGCTCTGAAAATAGTTTCTATTTTATTTAATTTATTAGTTCTTAGCGATTAAATATTAAAAGCGATCTGCAGTCTCGGAATTCTTAACATTTCAACTATGGGCAGCGCACTGGAAAATTATGTGAATCAGGTGCGCACGCTAAGCGCATCGGGTAAGTAATCCGCCCGGCGCCCGGTCTCTGCCTCGGCCTGGGCTCTCCACTTGTTTCTTTTCTTCATTTATTTATACTTTTATTATTATTGGAATTACTAATAGGCAGTTATAGGGAACTGGCCGACGAGCTGCCCGAATCGGTTTCCCTGCTTGTACGAAATTGGAGCATTTTGGACAATGTGCTGGAAACTCTGGACATGCACCAGCACTCGCTGGGTGTTCTCTTTGTGCTTCTGGGTAAGCTGCACAGTGCCGGAACTGCTAATCCCGATCCGGTGCAGCTCATTCACCTGATGAATGACTTTGTCCAACGCTGCAATGTGGATCAGCTGCGCTTCGCCATCTGCCCGTGTAAGTAGATTATGTCCAATTGGGTTTTTGTAAGAGTTCTGTACGGGTTCGAAAACGGGTACGGTTGCGGTTTTCACTACCAGTTCTGGTATACGCTGATGCGGCTCCTTTGGTTATACACTTCCACACAAACGGGTTCCAACATTTTGTAATTGTAATTTGCCATAGTTTACGAAGCGTGCCATTTGTTCACCGACTTCCTGGTGCAAAAGAACCACAGCATTCTGGGCATCAGGGTGCTCTCCCGGGCGATTGACCAGGTGCGACAAATGGACAGCCAGCTGACGCCAATTCACGCCGATCTCTGCCAGCTTAGTCTTAAGGCGAAAAACTTTAATCTGGTGTTGCCGTATCTGGACATAGATATCACAGACATCTCCACTATTGCCGCCGAGTTCAAGCACCACCAACAACAACAACAGCAGCCACAGCATACGCTGGTAAGCCATTGCCCCAGCGAAGAGAGGCTTATCTTTTGTGCTCTTCATTCTCATTAATTTTCGTTCCCTCTTTGTGTTCGTTTCTTCATTTAGGATGCTAACAATGATGCGAAGTACTTTTTGCTATATTACTACTACGGGGGCATGATCTATACGGCTCTCAAGAACTACGAGAGAGCTCTGTATTTCTTTGAGGTATGCATCACCACGCCCGCCATGGCCATGTCCCACATCATGCTGGAGGCATACAAAAAGTTTCTTATGGTTTCACTGATCGTCGAGGGCAAGGTGAGTTCTAAGGGAATTACCGACTATAATAAAAGCAGGGCTTATTTCGGTTAACGGTTCCGCCCCGGTTCGGAAGTGGAAAGCAGAATCTAAAAGAATCTATAGGAAAACTTGTAAAGTATTTTATAACTGAAATGGATTCGTTTTCCTCATTTCCCGATCCAGATAGCGTATATACCAAAGAACGCACAAGTTATTGGGCGCTTTATGAAACCGCTGGCAAGCCATTATCACGACCTGGTCAATGTGTATGGCAACTCATCGAGCGAGGAGCTCCGCATTATTATCCTTAAATACAGTGAAGCTTTTGCGCGTGATAACAATATGGGCCTGGCCAAGCAGGTAAGCTATCTGCTTATCCCTGCCCTTAATGATTATAATAATTCATAAATTGCTGCAGGTGGCGACATCTCTGTATAAACGTAATATCCAACGTCTGACCAAAACCTTCCTAACGCTCTCCCTGACCGATGTGGCCAGCAGGGTGCAGTTGCCCAGTGCCATTGAGGCGGAGCGTTACATTTTAAATATGGTTTGTGTGTTGGGCGTAGAATATAAGATTCAATATAAAATTAATATATGTGAATATATATTTCGCAGATCAAATCAGGCGAAATCTTTGCCAGCATCAACCAGAAGGATGGCATGGTGCTCTTCAAGGATGATCCAGAGCAATACAATTTACCCGACATGTTCCTCAATGTGCAAACGAACATAACGCGGGTGCTCGATTTGATCAAACAAATCAATAAAATGGAAGAAGAGATTATATTAAATCCCTTGGTAAATAGTATATATTGTAGTGTATATTGCAAATGAGAGCAGGTTATTTCTTATTGATTCCATTTCATTTAATTTTCCTTTTGCTTTTGCAGTATGTGAAAAAGGCGCTGGGCAGTCAGGACCAGGACTTGGCGCAACAGCATCCCAAGACCTATTCGGGGTAAGGAGAGCAAGAACTCCATAGAAGAGAGCGAAAGTTTATAGCAAGTTTTATTAATATTTCAGTGATCCAACAGATTGATGCACAAACAGAACAAGAGAAAGAAGCGTTCTAAAAAAAACATGAAACAGAAACTGGAACTGAAACAGAAACAGCTTGAAAGTCGTATAAATGATGCTCCTCCATGAACCATAAAACTGAGCGATTAATTGCAAATTTATAGATGAACATAATATTTTAAATAAACTATGTATAAATATTAAATCAATGGAATGACATGGAACATGACTAATTTAACAGGCGAGTCGTAGGTAGGTGGCCGGCGGCCGGCGGCCTGCCAATTATTGATTGCATGCCACATTCCATACATGCGACATACCCTATAAAAGCTGATAAGAAATGAGATAACAAGGCTTTAACCGATCAGGCGACGTTCACATATGTACCAATATATATATATATATATATCTAGTGTGTGCGGGGGGAGGCGGGGCGTACAAATTGCTTTGTACTTGAATGGAGAGCAATAATTAGGCACTTGCTTTTCTCTTGGTTTTTATTATTGTTGTTATTATTATTTTTAGTATTATTTACAATATCAATGCCAGACATGACAAGTAATTACGTATACCTAACCCTAACTACTGTGACTAGACGCGATTTATATATGGAATATGTATGTATATATATATATACATATTTATAGCTAGTTTCTAGTATTTACAGCTAACAAAAAAAAAAAAGATACAGTGGCTATGCATTGAGATTCTCTGCGCCGCTGCCGCCGTCGCCGTCGACATCGCTTAACCGGTTTTAAGAGCATCCACTTCCAGCATCATTGTTGTTGTCTTCATGGAGCTAGTGGACGACACGCCCACTCCAACGGCCGCCTCATATTCAGCGCCCATGCCGCGATAGATCTTATGCACCACATTGAAGATTATGAAGCACACAATGAGCACCAGCAGCGACATAAATACATAGGCCAGCACCAGCGGAGTATCCGAGATTGGATCCAACATAACTCGGCTATAACAATTCACAAATTGTGTTCCTATATGTATATATATATATATATATAAAGAGAGAGAATGAAGACTGTCAAACCAAAGCAGAGGCTAGGCAGGTTTTTCGTTTCGTTTTTGTTTTGAATTGTTTTTGTTTTTGTTTCTTTTTTCCCTTTTTTTTTTTTTTTGGAGAGTGAAACCGAACTGAAACGCGTATGCTAATTATATTTGTCGTATTTATATTCTTTTTGTACGTGCGTCCGTCCACTTTCCGTATAGCGTGCGCCGTGTGCTCGTGTGCCGTGTACCGTGTACCGTGTGCATTGACACCTGTTTATGAACTGAGGCAAGCGTAGAGTCGAAGCGAACGCACTGAACTACTCAACGACTGAGCGGCATAGAACTCTGCTTTGGGGGGCTCCAGCTCTGTCGCTGCTCTGCTCTGCTCGGCTCTGCTCTGCTCTGCTGTGGCCCATTAAGTGTTACGTATACGCAGTGGGGCTCTGATTAGTTCCACAGTTTGTTGGCTCAGCATTAGAATCGTTTATTTTGCAAGTAATCGAGTAGTTCGCCGCTGTTCGCAGCGACTAAATACGAGTATTACATTAGCCAGGGTCAGGTCGAAGTTGCTGCTGCGCCGCGCCTCAACTTGACTCACCAACTGCTGAGCAGCGGTGCATCCAAAAGCAGATCTTGCTCTGCAGCTTATTGCAGTGCTAATGCAGTGCACTCCCACCAGTTACAAGCATGCTGGCCTTTATTGTATACCCTGTAAGTTGATCAAAAGAGTTGTTCCGTAACGTGTGGCGTTTCATACTACGTCCAAGTAGAAATAATCTATAGAAGATTATTATGTTATTCCCCAAGGAACAATAAAGCAAAACCAGAATCTTCGAGAACATCCGGGAACTCCTACAAAGTGTAGCTAAGTGCTAAGATTGGATCTTAGCCAATCTAAGAGCTAACTTCAAAGCCTTGTCTATACTCCAATCCTTAATCCTTGGCCAGTCAACTGCAGGGGGGGGATTGAGGTATACCACTCAGCTGTTATTGCTGAGTCAACCTCTCAGTTTATGATACACTTCCCCTAATCACCTTTACGATCTTTGCAGGGTATAAACCTTATGAATACCGATTGAATGCCAAACACATTCAAGCCAATCAAGCAACAAAAATTTATTTCGATTTTTTTATTAATTGAATAGAAAAAAAGAGAAACAACAGCTGGCAATTAAATTGAAATAGCGCTTCAAGTTATATGCGACTTTTGTTTTTGCTTCTCTGACGATCGACGGTCGACGGTCGACGATTCTGGTGGGGTATACACAACCGCCCCCGTGATTTGGCAATCGCTCTACGCTCGCGTGAAGTGAGTCTTTATCTAAGAGACTGATAAAGAGCAGAATTGTATGCCTAGTAATCGAGATAAGCGCACAAGTTCAAAATTTCTGTGTCTGCGTCGTACCCAGAACTCGTACACCTAAAACTGAACTCGACTGAGCTGAGAAGTCAGGCGATAGTCGTATACTCAATATATATATATATATATATATATACTCTATATATATGGCAGAAGGCGCCAGTTGAAGTATGACCCTTGAAACTAGTTATATACTCTGTATCGAATGATAGTTTACTTAACTACGACTAGCCATTTACCCTATATATAAAAGCTACCACAGCCAGACCCAGACCCAGACCTAGTCTGAAGCAGCAACCTTGAAACCAGTTGAAAATGCGGCTCAGCATAAGTAGTTTTCTGTAGCAGATCCACCAAAACCAAAAAGACAACAAAGAAAAACGAGTTCTACGAACAAATTAAAGGCCTAATTATGAATGCAAGCGACCCATGACCCGCGCTGCCCCGCTGCCCAGCTGCCCCTCTGCTTTCTTTGCTTTGCTGCTTGCTGCTTGCTGCCTGCTGCTCTGTTTGTCGCTTGTTTTTCTTGCACTGCCGCTGCTGCTTTTCTCTTTTCTATTCCGTGTCTCTCCTGCTTTTGCTCTTCCTCTCTTGCTCTTCCGATGCCGAAGCTGCAGATCTCCTAATGGGCGCATGACAGGCCGCCGCGCTCTCCGTGCAGCGTGCCTCCATTACATCCTTGATGACGTCGTCCAGTACCAGACGCATATTGCTGCGCTCATTACACCTCATCAGAACTTTGAGACGGGGTATTTTCGACATATGATCATAGTACTTGATTACACGCACATTATCCACACCACGCGCTTCGGTGGCCCGACATTTACTCACATTATTTAGCTCCTGGCAATTGCACATAAAGCTTATAGCCCGCTTATTCGGCTTATAGATATCTAGGGCCACGCTAACCAGGTAGCAGGGCTCCAGGGTCAATGTAATACGCACTACGGGGCAGGAGGAAAGCATTATTCTAGAATGTGCCTTCTTTCATTGGTAAAATATATATCAAGCTGTATATGAGGAAGCCATAAAGAAGAAGGATGATACGACCAAATAGAACGACAACAACAAAAGCTCTTTGTTTCACACAAGGGAAGTCTCTGCTCCTCTACTCTCTACTCTCTACTGTCTACTCTCTACTTACCCGTTGCAGACTCAAAGCTCTGTGAACGATTTGGTATCCAGATGGAGCGAGCGCTTGCCTGCATCCCAAATTGCTCGGAGCTTCGCTGCTCGTGCAGAGCTATGGACGATCTGGAGCCGGGTGCGGCGGGCAACGGTAGATTGTCATAGATGGAAATGTAGATCTTATGGCTGACATAGGCCACAATGAAGAAGAGTATGATGAGTATAAGCAGGAACACAATGTAGGTGAATAGTGTGGGTAACCAAATTATGGCGTCCAGCAACATTAGAACAGAAGGCTGCTTCGATTCCAAAATAAAGATAAATTTTTACAAAAAATGTACGAAATGAAAGAGAATAATAAAATGCCAACTGAGTCCCCATACCCAACTCCATTGCTCGCTGTCGTTTTCGTTCTCGTTCCCGCTCCCGTTCCCGTTCCCGTTCCCGTTCTCGTTCCAGTTCCCTTTCCGTTCCATCTTTTTTTTTTTTTGTTCTTTTTTTGGTTATTTCTCTTTTTTGATTTGTTTTGCAACATCTATGTAAATGTATTTATTACTGGTATTGTTTTTTTGCTCGTTTTGTTAGCAGATTTTTGTTTTTACTCTTTGTTTATAGTACATACGATTTTACATTGATAATATTTTTATTTTAAATTGTATTCTCTGCTCCTCTTGTAACTCCCTCTCTCTCTCTCTCTCTGTCTCTCTTTAAATCGGTATCTCTGTCTCTCTTTCGACACACGACGTGTTGGGCTTAATGTAGACAAAAAAATTTGTTTGCAATTTTATATCATTTAGCTTTTGTCGCACTACGCGCGCTCTCTCTTTCCCTCTCTCTCTCTCTCTCTCTCTCTCTTTCGCTCTGCTTTATAGTCTTACCCGCCGGCGGGTGCACTCTCCGACGCTCTGAGGCGCTTTCTCTTGCATAAAATACAAACGAATCCCTAGGCTCAAATTATTTTTTTCGCTTTCGCTTTCCTTTCTTTTTCTTTTTTTGTATTATTTTACAATTTCTTTTTGTTGTGTGTGTGGTATGTGTGGTGTGTGTGTGTGTGTGTGTTGTGTGTGGCAGTTAGAGAAAATGCCATTTTGGTTATGCGTCGTTTATAACAGAGTATAACAGTTAAAATGCGCGTGTGTGTATAACAGTTGGAACCAAGCGTTGCACAGACGCTAAAAGTGTGTTGTGTGTTGTGTGTTGTATGTGTGTGTGTGTGTGTTGTATGTCTGTATGTATGTTGTCTGTATATATATATTTATATATGTATGTAAGTATGCATGTATGTAAATTGCTATAAATTGTTATAAACAAATATGGACTCAAACTTGGACATTCAATTTGTTCTCATTTTAATTAAATATTATGAAAAAAAAAATTTGTCACTGACTTCATGTGCGAAATTCTCAATTAAAAAATAATTTACTAAATATTAAACAATATTTTCATCTTCTGTTTTTCCTTCTTCTTCTTCTTCTTTTTCGTCTTCATCTTTTTCTCTTTGTTTTTTGCCCGCACAAACAAATTATAAAAACTAAGTTTTTCTTTGTTTTCTTGTATAACAGTTAACTCAGCATGGTGTGTGTGTGTGTGTGAGTGTGTGTGTGTGTTTATAGCTAAACTTTACATATATATATGTTTGTGTGTGTGTACTTTATTCATATTTTGTTTGGTTTCTTTATGTTTTTTGTTTATGTTGTAAAAAACATTCAGATCTCCAATGATTATAAAATGAAATGTTTTTATTTTTTGGGCTTTTTCTTAGTTGTTTTTTTCTTTTTTTTGTTCTTTTTTATGTTTTTTTTTTTTGTTGTTTTTTGTCTTGGCAGCATGTTCCATATAAAGAAAGTATTCCTATTCAACCACAGTTCCACGTAGAAAAAAAAAAGTGTTATACGAAATGCGTAGTGATTTCTTTTCTTTTCATTTGTTTTTTTTTTCTTTTTTTTTTTGTATTTAGTTTTTCTTTTTTTGTGAAAATTTAGAAATTTGTAGTTGAAAAGCTCAGTGCGGCGAGTTGCGGTTGGTTTTCTTTTTGTATTTTAGTTTTTTTCTGCTTTTGGTTTCATGGGAACATGCCGCAATTTTACACAGAAAGAAAAACACACACATTATACACAAATACATATGTAACTTCTTCACAACATACAGAATTCATATACGTAATTAACATATTGGTATTTTGATCTCCCCCTCTTCTTTAAATTCTCATTCTTCTACGTTCTTCTTCTGTGTCTGCCTCTGCTTCTGCTGCTTCTTAATATTGAGCTCAACTCAATTCTTCTTCTTTCTTCTTTCTCAAACTAACTCCGAAAATCTTCTTTAAATTGGGGCTTTTCTTTAGGTTTCTCTTTTGTTTTTTTTTACACATATAAATTTCATTTTAAGTTTAGGTTTTTTTGTTTTTCATTTATGCTGGCTGAGCGTTTTTTCTTTGTTTGTTTTTCTTGTTGCTGTTTCTGCTGCTGTTGTTGTTGTTGGTGTTGGTGGCATGCGAGCTGCGTTGTTGTTTTTGTTGCTAATTTTATGTGCTTGCTGTTGCTGTTGTTGTAGCTGTTGCAGTCGTTGCCGGCT
Source organism: Drosophila repletoides (assembly GCA_018150835.1). Lineage (NCBI taxonomy): Eukaryota > Metazoa > Arthropoda > Insecta > Diptera > Drosophilidae > Drosophila > Drosophila repletoides. The sequence continues at coordinate 19,664,424 of JAECWQ010000031.1, read as the reverse complement.
TAGACAGACAATGAAACGAAACTGTTATACTGCGTGATGTTGCGCTTCAGAATGTCTGCGCAGGGGCCCAAAACGCGTTCAAATCTGTTGGGTTAATCAGAAGAATAATTAGTTATATTGACGAAAGTATCGGTTGAAAAATATATCGATAGTTTCGCTTGGTACTATCAAATAATTGATGATACGATTATCGATTGTTTAACAATCAAAATACACATACCTCGCTCTGTCGAGCTTGACACACTTGAGCGGGCCGCGGGCCACGACAGTTGCTGCACGTGGGCGATCCAAAAGCAGAGCAATCTCACCAAAGTAATCGCTGGAGCCCAGACGGCCCACCTCGGCGGGTTCGTCACCCTGCTGGAGTATCAAATGTCGATTAATGGATTGGCTAATATTGGCTTAAATAATGATTACAACTAACCTCGGAGCGCTGCTGTAGCACCACGGCACAGCCCTCGAGTATGATGTAGAAATCATCGCCTGCCGCGCCCTGCTTCACAATGGTCTCACCATCCTCAAAGGAGCAAGTCTCCAGCGAATCAGCGACAGTGAGACGTTCCCATTTGTCCAAACTCTCCAGTATGGAGACACGGGAAAGGAATTCCTCGTACATTTTGCGCTTACGTATGGTTGAGCCCATCAGGATACGTCTGTAGGAGTCACGGTCAATGCCCCAAAGTTTGACATCGCTCTTGGCGCGCACTGTAGCAGCACGCGGAGTGCCATAGATGAGAGCCAGCTCTCCGAAGCTGCCTCCTTCACTGATGGTAGTGACCAGCTCGGAGTTTACAAAAACCTGAAAATAAGTTGGGGAGATATTAATATTTCCCTCAGTGATAGCTAGTGATAGCTACTATCTAAAGTCTCGTTTGGACAACGGTAACTAACGGATACTCACGTCCACCTCACCCACATCGATGACATAGAAATTATCGCCCTCATCACCCTGCTGTATTATATTCTCGCCAGCCGTGTGGGTAACCGGAAACATGGCATCGAATATATCGGAGCGTTCGCTCTCATCCAGATGAGCGAAGAGCACATTTTTTGCAATAGCCTTGGACAAAGCATTCATTGTCTTGTAATCCTTGGGTACAACCTTTTTCACATAGTTGGCGGCGTCCTCTTCGGTGACCGGTTCGGCTGAGATGCCGCCACGCCTACGCACCGGTGGTGCAGCTGTTTGTGGCATTGGGCTGAGATCCTCGCAATCGTCTGGGCTGATTACCTGTTTGCTTGCATCCAGTTTGACTTGCTCCTGCAATCAGATTAAACCACACTTATGCATCAGTATAAAAGATTATGTATGACAGTTTATTAAAGCAATGAAAGCCAATGAATGCTTCTCTAAGAGTGACAAAATTTGTAATTAACAGATTCCAAATACGTTGAAAACAAACAAATTTATCGATACCAACCTATCTACAACGATTAACAGCTTGTATAACAGTACGAATGCCTGGAAGCTTTTATCAATTTAAGCCAAAAATTAAAATTATCAAAATTATTTCATTCGCAGGAGAAACAAAGACCTTTAGGCATTCGAATTTGTATCAATTTAAATTCAAAAATAGACCCATTGATTTCGTTAGATATTAAAAAAGATTTGCTTATAGCACAGTACAGTATAACAGTCCTGTATAACATTTAAGGGGCATTTAGGACAGGACACAAGCGCTATTCAAGCGCTTGCTGCAACCATTTGAATTGGGTCCTTGTAATCAACCGCATCAACATTTACTGCTATAAGTGCTATTATAACTGAAATAAAAGCTTTTTGCCACCAACCCTAGTATAACAGCAAGAGGCGTTCCCTTGTGGATAACGCCCACCTGCAGCTGCAACTTTCAGTTGCGGAATGTGCGTCATTTAGTGGATGCTCTGGCTCTGCTGTGATATGTCAAAAGTCGGCTCCTCTCTGGGACAAGGCAGAGATGAAAAGCTCACAGTTTGCCTAGCCCGGTTTATCTATTTTTGGCATCTCAAAGTTTATGCAGGGGGCGGTGCGGGGCGGGTTGTCGCCCCACTTCCACTGCCAACAACTGTTATACACAAAATGCATTTATAACTTTTTTTATGGCCAGCAATTCTGATAACAGAAACTAAAGGAAAAGTGATTAAGGCTCTGACGTCAATGCGACGGACGGCTTGCCACAAATGGTTGCACAGAGCAGCAGTAAGATTAAGTTGCAGCTACGGACGTCACTCGAGACCAATTGCAGAGTATAGACACTTATTTCTCGATGAAAATGTCCAATTAGCATTATAAATGATGATGCATAAACTTCTTTAGGAAAACAACAGTGTTGTCTAACAGCGAATGGGAGTGTTGTATAAACAAATGCAAATGCTGCAAAGTACAGTCTGCCAGCTATATAACAGTTGTGTATACAACAGTTGACATCAGATTTCACGCGACGCATGCCTTTTATACCCTTGCAGAAGGCATTATAAGTTTACTAGCTGTCTAGGCTTTTAATCAAGGCAGGGAAATCATCTACTATATCATATAGATGCCATAGGAACTATCGGTTCAAAAGAAGAGCTGAAAATTGGGGTTCTTTGTGAGCTCACACTGAAGGTTATAAGAATCAGACTGCTATATCATAAGTAGAGGTATTCAAATACTTATCCCAGTCGTCCGACCGAGGCTACTCTTTACCTACTGAACTATTGTTCTTTTACAACTACTCCCAAGAGTTCTTTCTATCGACATACTCACACTCATATTCACACTCATATTCATACTCATTCAGACTCATACTCATACTCATAGCCTGTCTTATAGGCTCATAAACACCCTTTAAAGCAGCTCCCCGCAAAGTCGTTTGGCTGTCAATAAACAACCGGCAAAAGAAATTAAAAATGGGCAAAATGCATAAACTTTTATTAGGCAAACAAAAAATAAAAAAAAAAAAAACAAATAAAAACAATAACAAAAACAAAAACAGAAACAGAAACAAAAGGAAAGCGTTTGAAGAATCGAATGAAAAAGGCGAAAATCGAGTCGTTTCTTGTAAACAAAATAACCACAACAAACAAGCGCCGCCGCCTCGAAGAATGCCCGACTAAGAGCTACCCTAGAAACAGGTCTATAATTATATATTTATTAATGCTAAGAAAATTTTATGGTTTATCTAACTAGTTACCCCATCTTATCTCCAGCTGAGATCTGATAGACTCCTCTGCCGGAGAAGCTGTCTCCTAGGGTATGTTACACATGTCTATATACCCCTTGCTATTTAGCCATTTTCATTTTAATTACAGAGTATAAAAAGGCAATTAGAAAATCAACTCAAGCAATTTGCTAGAGATGATCATGGAATGCCGCTGATAAGAATGAAGTGATGATGATTGCCTATAGCATTGTCGGAGTAAATATCTTTGGGGCTAGTCTTGGCCAGTTGATTGGGCGGCAGGTGTCAAAACAGGCAGAGGCGCCGCCGACGCCCCCGCCCACAAAACAAGTGAATAAATCAATCAGCGCCCGAGGCGAGGAGGCGCATACAAATGCCACAAAATGAAGCACATTATCAGCAGCCGTAAAAGGCTGCACCCAAACAAGCTAAACGACCATAAAGCTGACAAAGTTAATGCCAGTGCTGTCACGTCAGCTTTTGGCTTTATTAGAGCGAGTAGAGCTGCAATTTTCAAGCCAATAAAACGCTAAATATTACTGCAACGAATCTTTCTTATAGATGTAGTCGAAAGAGGGAGCCGGGTTATATAATTCCATCATCTTCAGAAATTATAGTCAAAGTATTTGGAAAATATTTGCCTTTTCTCTTTGGCTTTTTTTTTTTCAAGTATAATTTTAGCCTTTTTTGTTGCCGTTGAAAGCACTGGCCAAAGCCGCCTTTACTGCACTAGAAGTTCAAGTTTGTTTGTGGTAAGTTAAGGGTAACCCAGGAACAAGGCTGAGTGCAATGCCAATGCCAGTTCCAGTTGCAGTTCCAGTTCAGTTCAGTTCAGTTCCAGTCCCAGTTCTAGTTTCATGGCCAGGGACGCTGACACTGGCCGGCATATTGCTCGTATTTGTTGTTGTTTCCACAAGACATGACCGTGACCTTTATGCAGAGACGGAGTCGGCGCCCAGCCAACTAGCCAGCCAACCGGGCACCCAGCCATGGCCATGGCCCTGAAGCAAACCTCGGCTCTCCTTCTTCGTTCCCACCCACTCCCACCCTACTCCCTCCCTCTACGACTCTCTATTTTCCTATTTCCTCTGTGTGTGTATTCTACTCTCCTGTGCCTCGCTTCTCTTTCTGATTTTCACTTTTGTATCTGTGCAATTTTTAAGCTTTTGGCGACATTTCCCAATGATATTATTAAACGGAAATCGATTTCGTATAGTAAATTGAGTTACTGACGTAAAACTAGATTGAAAATTCTGTCTCCCTCTCTCTCTGTCTCTCTCTCTATCTCTGTGTGTGTGGGTGGGTGTGCCAGGGTGTGGTGTGTGTGTGTAATCTTGACAAACGTCTGACACTGAGAGGCTTATCAAACTATAATGTCATTATGAAAACATAAACAAGCTCAGCTGATTAGATGACTTCGCAGGTAGATTCGACACTCCACTGATATATGAGAGATATAGCAACAATTCTAGAAAAGCTTCAACTATACCTATAAAGCTTTATATAATCTGTGAAAAGTGTAGCATAGCTAGAAAACATTCTGAGGAATGCGTATACTTAATTTCATAAGAATAAGTTCATCAACACTCACATAAACTTGTGAATGATTTTGATCTTTTTTCGGCCATGACTATATGAAAATATTCGGAAAAATATCAAAATATTGGGAGAATATTGTGGAATTTTAGAATAAACCTAATTAAGAATCAGCTCCAAGCAAATATTATGAACTATGAGTGAAAAAGAAACCTTCCTCTGTGCCATTTCAAAAGGTTCAAAGGGTATAAACGACCACATAGAAATTCTATTTGACAGCTTTGAGAGAACAATTAAAAAAACTGAAACGAAATAAATGTTGCGTTTCGGTTAACAATTGCACTCTAAATTTTTTGAGTGCATTTTTATAGCTCGGTTTTGGCACGTTCTTTTCTCGCCGTGTAGCACAAACAAACAAGTCAATGCCAATGTGCCATATAAGAGCTGTGTTTATGAGGCGGCGATAACAACAACAAGTGCGTGACTATTCATCTATTCAGTAAGTCAGTTATTCAGTCATTCATTCGTTCATTCGTTCATTCACTCAGTTATTCAACAATTCCGCTGAAGATGATGCCTGAGAACTCAAAAGAAACGGCACGCAAGCAAATTCTTTCAGTTAAAATTTGTCTGTGAATGCGTGATTGAAGTGATTGAGTGATTGAGTGAATGAATGGGTGAATATGAGTGAATTGAATGTGTGTGGAATGCTTATTCAATAATCATAAAAATTACAAGCTAAAAGCAGCTGAGATTGGCAGTTCTTATAAAATAAACGACTACGCTCAGTGCAAACCTTTGACATATTTTTTCTTTAGCTTTTTAGCTTTTGCTTTCAGCTGCGCTACTCTGATGTCTGCCTCTGTGTGTGTGCCTCTGTGTGCCTCTGTGTGCGTGTGTGTGTGTGTGTGTGTAATTGCAACAAATGCTGTATATGGACACAGATTAAATATATAAAAAAATAAACAACAGCAATAAATGAAAACGCGACGCGACAACGTGAGAAGCAAACAAACAACTGGGCACCAAATGAGAAAAAAATCCACTTTAGATTTCTATGTTTTTCTCTCAGAGTTTTCCACTAATGGATTTGTAATTTTCACAGGTTTTTTTTAGTTTTTTTTTGTTTTGAGAAGACGGCACAGCAAAATACAAAAAGAAAAAATACTGAAAAATATTACGTATACGTAACGTAACGCACGACAACATTAAAGCAGCAATGACAAATCCAATGTCAAAGTTTTATAAAAATAAATATTCAAAAAAATAAATCAAAAACAAAAAAAAAAAAAACACTAGTAAGGAAAGGCTGCTGTCTTCGGCACACCGAATATCACATACCCTTGCAGTCAGTTTGGAACTTAAATTCGAATTGATTTATCACGACAGATTGCTCCAGTGGCAGCTAAATGACTTTGACTGTTTGATTGGGATATAGTTATCTGATCCGGCCGGTTCCTGCATATGTCAGAAAGGAGGCTCTATAGCAGATTACTGCGGGCCTGTGTTCAGACGGACAGACGGCTTTATGGGGCTGGAGTAGCTGGGATACCCTCTGCAAGGGTATGAGAAAAGTCTGCAGCTAGCCAAAGATTTCACACAAAAAACGAAAAATCATAAAAGCATATAAAGAAAAAAGAGCTCGAAAGAGAATATTGAATTTAATTACAAGTAAAAGGGAAATATTATTATATTATATTCAAATATTATTTTATGCTTTATATATTTCAATTGATATGCGGGTGCGCTGAAGAGATTTGGCTATAAAAAGAAAAGAACTCACAGCCAGAGCAATTAATTGGCGCAAAATGAATAGGAATTATATAAAAATATAAAAATATCAAGCATTCGCGTATATCTATGAATAAATGATATATACTTAAATTTTCTATATTCTATATTCTATATTTCTATATTTGTATGTTGCGTGCGTCACTTCGTATAGGCGGTATAACAGTTTTATTTTTAGTTAATTTCAGTAACTAATTTCATAATTTATTTATTCTTTTTTCAGTCCATTTCATCCGCTGCGCCGTTCTTCTTTCTCTTTCTCTTTCTCCTAATTGTTTAATTAATCCAATTGCACACTTCACACTGCATATGAATATATATCTCTATATATATACATCAACTTTTTTCTTTTTTTTTTTTTTTTGAGTGTGTATTTCTCAGTGTGTGTGCGTGAGTGAGTGTGTGTGTGTGTGTCTGTGTACCCGCTGTTTTATTCCGTTTCACGTTTCCGTCGCAAAAAAAAAACAACGACACAACAATTTGTCGGCGGTTTCTTTCGTGTTATTTACAAAACGGAGGCGCGACACAAACTGAAAACTGAAAACTAAAAACTGAATTCGAATTCGCTTTCAGCTCTCGAGAAGGCAGCGACGTCGACATCGACGTCAACGTCAACGGCGACGTAGGCTTCGGCTTCGTCTTTGCTCTATAATCGCGCCCGCCTTCCAGCCCCTTCCTCCCCGCCCCCCTTTGACGCACATCTCTATTTCTCTGTGTGTACCGTTAAGCACAGTGGTTCAATGAGTTTGCGGCAAGGCGGCAAGGCGGAGGGGCGAGTGCGAGTGGGAGTGGGAGAGACCCTCCTATGCCGTTTGTGGTTGAGGTAGCCAAGACGTGGACACAAGACTCTAAGCAAAACTACTAAGTGCGGGGGCGTGAAGGCTTATGCACTGCACGAAATGGATGCAGTGCCTTAGCTCAATACTTCTGTTAACTTGGCTAGTACTTCTGGTTGAATTAACACCACAAATCCAGAAGAAATATAATCCCAAAATAAACGTTTCATTTTTTGTAATCCCCAAAACGTCATCTTCTCTTCAACAGTTTCCACAGGTTTTGCTCTCTTTTGAAAATACTTTTCCACTAGAGAAACGAATGAAATGAATTTCTCGCAGTGTAGCTACATAATTTGCCCAGCAAAATCGTAAAAAAAAGAAACAACATAGTCGAACACAGAAATACATATGCTCAACAACTAAAATGAGCGAAACATTAATAAAGCAACAGCAACAAAAATGATGGCCACAAAGTGTGGCCAAGAAAGTGTATGGCAGGCAACTGGGGAAAAGGTGGTGAATTGGGAGGTAGTTTGGGTTTGCTTTTCGAATGGGGAAAGAGGTAAAAGCAAATCAATTCGAGGCAGGAAAAGAGCAAAGACCAAGAGAGGGGCCAAGAGAGTGAAAAGTGAATAATAGCAATGAATTGTGGGCGATTCGTTTCGTATTTGCCTAAGCTCAACAACCTACACAGCGCTACAGAAACAAGAGACTAGAAACAGGCAACAGGCAACAAAACAATAAGACAATAATAATTACACTACAGACACATAAACTACAATCAAATCGTCTCTAGCAATTTATAATTTCGTATAGCCATAAAACTCTGTTTGCTTAGCATAGACACAGATACAGATACAGATACAGCCACAGACACAGATACAGATACAGATACTCGTGTGCCCACGAGTATCGTATCTATTATAGTAATAATTATGATATAAAACTTGTCTTTTTTCCTGTGTGATTTCTTCGTGCACCACGTGACGTATACGCAATGTAAAAAATATATACTCGTATGTAGATAGAAAAACTCAGAGCTGAGACTCGAATAACATGCGATGGTCGGTCGGACGCTCATAAGTGCCAACAAAAAATAGCCTAAGGCACAGTGGAAAACAGATGGAACAGAGCAAAAAGCCAACAACCAAAGGGCTGAGGGCTGCGGACTGCGGGCTGCGCACTGAGGACTGAGGACTGAGGACTGGGCCAAGGGTGGAGTGGAAAATGAATGTACTTAGGTACTGCTGTAGGTAGCCACTTGGGTGACGACACAGCCCAGTTATAGTTATAGGCAGACCTTGTAGGGTGCTCTATTGTCGGGTGAGTAGAGTCCAAAAGTGTCTACCAGGTCATGACTAAGTGCGTCATTTGACTGAAAAAGAAGTGCCCCAACGCCAAAGGCGTTCGTACTAAAGACAGAACGGGCGAGGCAATGTCTAAATATCTCTAGATATGTGTTAAGTCCGCCCTTCTTTTCATTGATTCTACCAATCAAAGTGTCCAGTATTTCTTGGACAGTGAGTTTTTTCATCGGTTCGCATATGTTAGTTATGAGCCACCCGATCCTTGAGATAGCTGGCCAACAGGGAAGGCTTTAAGGTCTGGAATTCCCGGAGCCCGGCAAGCCAAGAGATTCCTTTGAAAACTTAAGCATAGCTTATATAGCTTCCCTTGATATTTTAGTGGAATTCTAACTGGAAAAACTCATTTTATTTGGCTTTAATTCAGATTCTTAAAGCCAAATTGAATCATTTCCGCTTCTTGCATTCCACAGAAATCGTTTTAAAATGTGGGTCACAGTGCCATTTCGCCATGGTAGAAAAAAGACTTTTTTGTGGCCGAGGCTCGAGGCTCGAATGTGGTGAGCTACCTATGCATTTCTCTATAGAACCCAGCGGCCGCTGCGGGGTTAAAACTTTGCACAAAGTGCGGAAAAGCTTTTTGTCTACCTGTTTCCTGTGCGCCTGAAAGAGACAGCGTGTGTGTGTGTGTGTGAGTGTGTGTGAATGCGTTTTATAATCGAATTAATTAAAATTTTTGCACACAGCCTGCGGCAGGCGGCAACGCTTTGCTTTGCTCTGCTGTGCTCTGCGCTGGTCTGCTCTCTCCACGAAACCCCCATAGTAATTTATTTCGAGCTGGCTCTTTAAAGGCAGAAACCGTAAGCCACAAAGTACACTGAGAGAATGGGGAAAGAACAGTAGAAATTTATGGAACACCTGAAAGACGTTGAAATTTGCTTGGACTCGACTCTAGTTGGAAGCTTCTATAAGTTGGCGTTTAAATCCAGTATTTGTTGGCTTTTCTTTTCTATGACTGAAACGAGCTTGTGATTTTCTTTCAGTGTAAACTGCCCGCATTCTGCAGTTTTTTTATTTATTTTTTTTTTTATCGCTCACCCTACTCTTTACTCTCACCCCTTTCCCACTGCCTCTCACTCCTCTCTTGCTTTGTTAAGCGAAATTTCCAATTCAGTGAACTTTTTGTTGCCAGCTGCCTGACCCAGGCCCCTTCCCTGCCGGGCCGCCCCTTTTTTTTCGGTGGAGCCTGAACCGCTAACTTGACACGCCTTCCACTGCCCACTTTTCCTACTCCCTGTGTGTGACAGCCAAAGCGAAACAAAAGAGTATGAAAATGATTTGGTCCAAAGAGGCGTCTCTCAGAGTTTCTCAACTGGTCATTTTATGTCCAGGATTTGACAGCTCTCTGACGTCACAAATATCCAAAAGAAGCGCCTCGTTTGTGGCTTAAATGCTATTTTTATAGCTCTATTAATATCATCAGAGCATATACCTTGGCTATTAAGGTATCTAAAGCGTCTATAATCGAATTAGTCCCAGAGTTTCATATTGCGTATACGCCGCATTGTTCCGCATTGTTTCCACTGTTTTTTCGGAGCTTCCTCAGCTGCTCAGCTGTTGCTTCTCAGGGCACAGGGCTCAGGGCTCAGGGCTCAGAGGGCTCAGGTCTCTTCATGCAAAGTTCTGTGTGTTTCCATATATATTGCCTAAATAATTCATGAACTTCCTTCCGCCTACGTTTTCAGGTCGCAGGCGCTTATAAGCCGCTTAATGGATGGACAAACAAAAGGTCGCCACATCCGCTGAATATATGCAGGGATACTACAGATTGCCCCTGTAACCTTCAGCTGAAGCGCCTGTCTTTGTGTGTGCGTGTGTGTGTCGGTGTGTGTCGGTGTGTGTCGGTGTGTGTGGGTGTGTGTTATATTTACATAAAAGTTTTACATTGATTTCGGTTCTCGATAAAAACAAAAACCTGGCCAGAACTTCCCAAGTTTTGCCAACATTAAATGAAAAACGTTTATTTATGCATGGAAGAAGAGCAAGAGAAACATAACAAGAGCAGAGATACAAATGTGGTAAGAGAGAAAGAGAGGTACTGCGTACAGTTGAGTGCGAAGCGCATAAGATTAACACATTTTCAGAAGCTGGAGAAGTTGGCCTATAAAATTTCAAAAAAACTGAAAGCTCTTCAAGGGAATTACGTAGTAAAAACTTATACGTATAGAGAGTAGAATTTAGTAATCAGTTAAACAAATATTCATAATATAAGCAAGAATTATATATAGCTACATAAATAGCATGCAAATTAGTCTACCTTTAGACTAAGGCATCCTTTAGACTTGAAGCAGCTCTTCCTGTCTCTACTATTCCAATTCTAAAATCTTTATTTTCTTCTACTTCTTCTACTTTCAATTATTAAATCCCATATCCATTACTGTCCTTCTTTGCCAATCTATTCCTTAGGAGTTCTGGATCCCGCTTATAACATCTATTTGAACAGCCTATTTGTATAGGGCCAAAGTAAAAGCATTTCGAACAGATTTCTGACTATAATCGTTACACTGTAATACACACCATGATGATTCCTATATTTATTTTTTCGCCTTTGTGGGTACGTCAGGTGTTCTCCTTGTGGTTGGGTGGTTGGGTGGCCTGCGGGTGGTTGGTGGCACCTGCTAATCTTGTGTCAACACCAACAACAATAATATCAACAACAATAATGATGATGATGACTGGGCCAACTATTTATTGGCAACACTAATCACAGGCCGGCGCTGACAGCTGTCGCCTTTGTTGTTGTTCTTTTTATTCTGCTTCTGTTCTATAGCTGTAACTGTAGCCGTAGCCGTAGCCGTAGCCGTCGCCGTAACCGTAAACGTAAACGTAACTGTAACCGTAACTGTAACTGGCGAGCGTTAAACTGACCATTAAGTGTTCGATTTGACGATGAGAATGATGACAATTGTCAGAGGCGTGCCATAAACGCAATCAATCAGCGTCGTTTAAGGAATAGAGTGGGAGACGGAATCAAGAATCAACACGAACGTTCAATTTGCGCGAACTGTAAATACAGTTACAACTGTGTTACAGCTACTAACTGTAACTGTAACTGTAACTGTAAATGCGACGGAGATGGCACCCAAGAAAGACAACACACACGCAGTTAGCAGCAGCAGCGACGACGGCAAACTGACTTAACGGTAAACAGCAACGACGACGCTGGCAACAACGCTGGCGACGGCGACGGCGACGACGACGCCATGATGACCTTCAGCAACACGCACAGCCCCCAAACGAAAGTGGCCAAAAACAGAAAACTTTTCGCACACACACATACACACACACACAAACCCAACAACAACAACAACAACAACAACAGCAGCAGCAGCAAGAAAGGGCGCCTGGCAAAAAAGCTTTGACAAAAACAAAACCCGCGCTTTGATTTTTCGCCGAGAGTTCGAGTTTTCAAGTGCAAAATTGCCATAAACTTGCAAAAAAGCTGCGCATTCGCTGCGTGTGTGTGTATAAGTTGAGTGGGACAGAGAGAGAAAGCGTGAGAGTGAGTGGGAGTGGGAGTGGGAATGGGAGAGACTGTGTCTAATGTAAACACAGACATGCCAGCTGAGCTCTGTTATTACTCTGTTAAAGTTAACAGCTGACATTCTGACTGGAAGGTTTGGTTTGAATTAAGGCACGCTTAACATTTGATGCCCTTGCAAACAGTACTCCAATTTTGCCAAGCACTGTGTAATTACAATCCTTGATCACATGATCGAGCAATATAAGAATTATATAGGAGATGCTGCCATTTATTGCTTTTACAGACATTAAATCTACATATACCATTTTGTTTATAAAATATAGTCTGGAGTCTGGACACACATCTCAAAAATATGTTTGTTTTTCTATACAATCTTTAGAAAGGGTATTTAAGTCTTCGACGTGCCAAAGTTTGTTTGTTTCCAGCTATTTACAGCAGCAGCACACACACACAAAGACACACACACTTACACAAATCAAAGCTCGCGCAAAGAAACAGTAAGAGAAAGAGAGAGAGAGAGAGAAACATTGTTGCTCTCAGCTTGTAAAAGCTTTTAGGCTGACCATAAAAGAGAACTGCTGCTGCTGCTACTGCTGCAGTTTGTTGCTGTACTTGATGGGAGGGTGGGGGGTTGTTGTCAAGTCTGCATAAGCTTTTCTGGTTTCAGTTGCTGTTGTTGTTGTTGTTGCTGTTGTTGCTGTTGCTTCTGCTGCTGCAGCATTTACATTGAAATTGGCATTACAAATGCGATCGGATTGGTAAGAAGCATGCAATACACTTACAATATCCTCCTCCGGAATGGTGGTGCAGGAGGTGCGGATATGCCGCACACGATGCATTGCATCCAGACTGAGTCGATGCTCGTGATCATCCCGTAGCATAGCATCAAAGACCGCAACGCCGCCATCGATACTACTCTCACGCAAAATTCGACCACCGCGTCCACTAAACGAACCACTGCTGCTATGATGATGATGTCCAGCGGTATAGCTAACACCAACTTCCGAAAAGGAACGTATACGCATCGCGCCATTCTCATCCGTTGTTAATGCAACAGATTTAAACCGATCGATAACCGCATCCTGGATGCTGTTCATGCTCAGCTGATTGCCCATGGCGGGCAATGCACAATGGGTGACTAATTGCCACACACGATAAAAAAACTATAAAAACAACAAACAATAGCAGGAGCAGCAGCAACAGCTGTGGACCACGAACCGCTTCTAAACGTCCTTCTGCACGGCGCCAGGATGTTTATCAAACTGAACTCTCAGCGTGCGACATTCAACAGGCAAAGCAGCAAACCAGCCAAGATTCGGGCAAGGGTTGAGCGCGACAGAGACAGACAGACAGAGGGAGAGAGAGGGAGAGAGAGGGAGAGAGAGGGAGAGAGAGGGAGAGAGAGGGAGAGAGAGGGAGAGAGAGAGAGCGAGACAGCATGGCTGCACGACAGAGAAAATGCGAGAACGAGAGAGAGAGACGGTGAATAAACGTCCACAGGTGCCAGCAAAATGCAACTTTCTGCTGCAGCCTTTTCCAGGAATGTTGCAAGCTGTAAGCTTTTTAAGCAAGCTGCAAGCTCAACGCCCACTTTCAACGCATATTTTTAAGGCCTCCTCTGTGTTAATATGCACATGTGTGTGTGCGTACATGTGTCTGTGTCTGTGTCCGTGTGTGTGTGTGTGTGTGTATGAAAACCAATGAAGCGTCCAAGAATCAACAGCTCCTCGTGTGAGCTTATCTCTAAATACATCCCAGTTCTCCATGCTTTGGTCACTTTTTGTGCTTTTTAATACCGCCCCCAAAATAGCCACAGAGAATTTATTGATTTGAAAAAGAGCATTGAACATAGAACAAGCGGTGGTTTTCATGCTTCTTCAGCGTCCAGGTGTCCAGGTGTCCAGGTGTCCAGGGGTGGACAGCTCATTTTCAATTTGTAGTCAAAAAAATTATTGCGATAAGCGTCCGCTATATACATATAAATTTAAAAAAAAATTCTTTTTCTTCATGAATGCCTAAATTATTCCAAAAAGTTTTTTTTTATCAAATGGTCCTTGGAATCTAAGGATGAGATCTTTTGACAGCCTGGGACTTTCCTCGAATAGGTCCTTCACCGGAAGAAGCCTCGGCTTGCTGGCCACGTACGCGACGAGAGCGAGAGCGAGGCTCACGTTCCTCCTTATCAGCTGTGTGCATTTTAGCGGTCAGATACATCTTGTATTTAGGATTGCACTCTGCTACTTTCTTCGAAGCGGTAGGGAGCTCAATCTCAGATTGGCCCTCCATTTCTATTGCTTTTCGAGCGCTCGTATAGGGGCCCTACAAACAACAGGGTATATTAATAGTTTAAAAAGAAGAAAGCGACCTTCTCTTGGAAGCAAACCTCGTCATAAAGGAAACGCAAGCTGGGCTTCAGCATCTTCCAGGCCCGGGAAGAGTCAGTGATTATTTCGCTTGCCGTTTTTCCTTTGCAACAGCAGTCTAGCCAATATTCGCGCAAGAAATTAAAATAGGTATTCTTCGTCAAAAGAGGCAATTGTGGGTCCATCTTGAATCAAGTATACCGACTATCGGTTCAGCTAAACAAAATCGCTTTATATTTTCAGAACTGTCAGATAGGTATAAAAAAATAACTTATAAAATAGAGTTTATATTTTACGAACCTTTATATAGAGTTCGAAAAAGGATCACTTTTAAAATACACTTGATATTTTCACTCGAATTTTATATTTACACGTTTATTTTTAAGATGCTTTCAGCTCCAAAGCTTGGGATAGAATGAACATATTTTGTATTACTCTCCAGCAGGTGACCCATTCAAAATTCGGTTCAGGCAGCGCCTACTAAGGAAAGGGCCTAGCAGGCACAGCGCCTACTAAGAAGAAGATTTCCCCTACTCGTAGAAAATTTCCATTAAAAAAATTAAATACATCATTTATTTTCTTTGAGAAGTTCAAATTTCGACAACGGAGAGGATCAAAAACGCAAAATGGGATTGAGTTCAGGTGGTAACTGTACCATTTATAAGCGAAGCTTTAATCTATTTTCAGTTTCAACCGCTAAACCGAACCTACAAAATAGAGGAGCATTATCTTGAACCACGTCAGTCCTTCCTACAAGAACCTTTCATCGAAATTCTGAATCAATTTGCATTATAAAATCTTTGGGAATTATTAAAAATGAATTTGAACAGACCGAAAATTAACCATAAAATTAATATTATTCAGTTTTAAAGTCAGCATGGATGACTTTATCGCAAAATAATATAATTATTATTAATATATTAACTTATGAAAAACATATTTCAATTTCAAGAAACAAAGGCAATCAAGCAAGGTTCGAACCACAAGCAAAAACCAGTTTTACAAACCGAAACCAGCGTTGAGACATTGTTTCGATCCTTCAGTTGAACCGCCCAATAAGTATTATTCAAAATTCTGAAAAAATTTAAAATTTTCAAAGCTGTGAGGAAGTTTGGAACTAGCGGCTAGTTTCAAAATGTTTTCCAATGTCTTTTAGGTTATCCCAAGCCCACCCGGCCGCCTCCCCTTAATTTAGCCGTTAAAAGGGAATACTAGAAACAAAAAGAAAAGAAAAGACAACTCACCCGCTCGAGTTTCTGAAAATAGTTGCGCAGGAATTGCACGGGATTATCGGGCCGGCAGACGCACAGCTGAACGATGCAATCTTTGAGGACGCGTTGAATTCCATGCGTCTGTATGTAATGCTCGCACTCCCGCAAGCTCTGCTCCTCCAACGTTTTGGCCATCATATACGACATGTATGTGTGGGTGTGTGTGAGTATCTGAGTGAGTGTTTATATGTTTGTGTGTGTGAGTTGAAGGCAAAACGTTGCGTTGGCGTTGACGTTGGCGTCGGCGTCGGCGTCGACGTTGGCGTTGGCTGTGACGTTGTTGTTGGTTTTTCTTTCTTCAATACGCAATATACACAAAGTTCTGCATGTGTGTGGTGTGTTCGTTGGATGTGTGTATTGTCTGTGTGCGTTGTTTGTTTTTTTTATGTTTTTTTTTTTGATTTTTAAGCTCTAAATCAAGTAAAATAATGTGATTAACAGGGAGCAGCACTTTTTTTTATTTCTTTCTGATTCTCCTTTTTGCGTTTGCTCTTTTCTTTTTCTTCTCGTTTTGCTTTTGCTGTGGGCTATTGGCACTGATTTCACTTTTCGTATTTTTGGCTCGTTTATCAGCGTTATTTATTAAGCTGCCCTTTAATCCTTTTCATGCACGTTTGCCTCTACATTCAGAAATAATTTTATACGTTTTCGTTTACACTAAATACTGTTTTTTCTTAGAAAACTTAACTAAATTTTTTTCACGCACGTAAACCACTGCAGTTGTTGTTGTTTTTGCATATCAGTGATGGGCGAGAGTGTGACCTTAAAAGTCAGAGGAACAGAAAATACTGAAGAAGCTTTGCTTTAACAGCACTGTTTCAAATAAAAATACTAAACTGTTAAACTCTGAACAACTTTAAAATTGTATTCGCTTATCTAAAATAATACGTAGTGAATTTTTTTGCTTGAATTTAATTCTGTGTATTTTAGTGTTTCTATTTATTTTAGAAGGTGCTAAAAAAAATGTGCAAATATTTTAATCAGATATTATCGACAAAAGTAAGCAACTAAAAGCTGCAAATCGACAAGAAAAAAGAGATAGTTCTCAACTATCGATAAATGGTCGTTACAATAAGAGTTAACAGCGACAAGAAATTTAAAAATAAATGATAGCAACTGCGTTTACTTATTATGCTGCAGGGAAAGTAATTTTTTCTTTATATTTAATAACTTAAGACCGTTATTTAACATATGCTTTTAACTTAACATCGACCGAGAATAGCAGCAGTAGTAGTCATATAAAACAAGTCGATAAGGTGATGGGTTAAATTGTGTTTCTTTCAAGTTCATTTCGGTTATTAATTAAATTAATTTATTGATTAATTTATTATTTAATTTTAAAATTTACGTACTATTATTCCGATTCAGTTATAAATATTCAAAAGCAAACGATAACATCTGCCATCGATAACAGCTGCCATCAATAACAGCGGGTCCTGCTTCAGCCTGGACTTTGCTTCGCAGCATTTAACAGTGAAACGAACGGTACGTTTAACGAACGCCCTATTAAATGTTTACTTAATAAAAAGAAGCTGAGAAACTGTAGCAATGTGGATGTTGCAAGCAATCAGCAATTGTTTGTGCTACCAATTAAAGGTTTGTATTTATGCTGTCAATTTCAATTGAATTAGAAAAGCCGCTCAATTGTTTGGCGCGCGCCTTGGTATTGGTTTATTGATTTTTCTCAAAAGTATTTATTTTGTATTTATTTATTTATGATCAGCAAAAATGCTGCACACGGAATCATTGCCCACTCATCAAGGCATTTACACGCCACTAAGTCAGGCAATGAGCGATTCTGAGTCCGATGAAGAAATTGAGATACACAACGCCAACAAGCATCGACAGCAGCACCAGCATCAGCAGCAACAATTGCAGCTGCAACAGAAACAGCATCAATCGCAGCTACAACAGCAAGAACAACAGCAACGCAATCGCAGCCGCATACCACCAAATACTTTAGCCTTAAAATCGCCCCACACACGCCTCTCAGCCACACGCATTGTGGGCGTGGCTCAGCTAAAGCAACCACAGCAACAACAGCAGCAGCAATCAAAACACAACAGCAACATTAGCAGCTACAGCAGCAACATGCAGCATACATTCCGTTCAGTGATGCTCAGCGATTTGGGCAGCACTGCCGGCAGCAACATAGGTGTCGAGTTCTCCAATTTCAATGGGGAATACGATGTAAATGCTGATAATGTAGCCATTCTGGGCAGAGATCAAGAGGAACAATTGAAGCGTTTGGCGCCCATGTCAAAGGCGCGTCGCTGCTGTTTTATTGCCTCATTGCTGCTTTGCCTCTGTGCTGTCGTCTCTTTTGTTTGGCTTCTACCATGCGGCAATCCAGATGGCACTGGAGCCTGTCCAGCGCCCGTGGATCGCGTCAAGACACACAACTGGCTGAACAACTATACCAAAATCGAGTTAAAAGGAGGAGTTAATGTAGTTGCTGGTCTACGCGCCTGGGAACGGAATCTGATATTTCTTTATCGCGGCGATGTTTTCTATCCCGAATTTAATTTCTATGATCGTAAAATTAATGGCATTATATCGCTGATAGGGAATTCGGGTGCGGTGGCCTGGTATGATGAAACTGTAGATGAACCGGTGGCTATCGACTGTACGCTGCTGGATGTCGATAACAATGGCAAGCCGGATTGCCTGGTTATCGATGAGTATGGCGAATTGGGTGCTATTAATTCCGCCAGTGGACAATGGCATTGGCGCTTCAAGGATCACTCTTCACACAGGTTAAGTGAATATGATTTCCCGCTAATATTGCCCGACTTAGATGGCGATGGTGTGCTAGATATATTGCTTATATCCAGCCTAACACTAGAGCAGCACGTAAGGAGCTATGCCCAACTGCCGCAGCAACAGTTGGAGTCGCGCAATGTGCTGCGCTTGCTGTCGGGTCGCTACGGTCGCACCATTGGCGATGGCTTTCGTTTGCATGATTGCTCGCACCTGTCACACTTGCAACTAGACTCCAGCACAACAGGAGCAGTAGCAGCAGCACCAGCCACACTCAGCGTTAGCTACAGCTGCTGGCTCAACAACACCGAGCAGCAGCGTTCTAAATCATTGGCGGAGCTGTATGCACTAATTACTAATAAATCTATTGTGGGGCAGCGTCTGCTACCCGCAGCAAAGATCTCACAGCATCGTCGGCACGGGCAACGCCGGGAAAAAGATGCACAGCGCAATGTTTACTCGTTAAGTGGCAGGGAGCTTTTCGTGGAAAATCGTGGCAAGTGTCCTGACTGCAATGTCACCCTAGTTATGACTGAGTCACGTAATGGACACCGCAATACCCTGTATAACTTCACCAATACGGGCATGTATGGCATGGTGCCAGCACAGTGGCATTTTAAGAATACCAAGTCGAAAATGTCTGGTTTTGTCATGAAGTTCTGGAAGTGGCATACTGCTAGCAAACAGCCAGAGACACAGCAGCAACATGTGCCGTTGCCGCCCAGCAGCAGCAGCAGCGGTAGCAACAACAACAACGTGGACAAGAGTAACAATTATACTAACAGCAGCAGCAACAACAGCAATATAAGCTCCAAAAGTATGAACAGCCTCAAAGAGAAGGATAAGGAAAAGAATAAGGACAAGTCATCCTCGAGGGATACCAAGCAGCAGCAGCAGCATAAGAAGCAGCCACAGCAGCAACAGCAACGCCTCAAACGTGAGCAACATGAGTTTCCCGCCGTCGTCGAACGAGAGGAATTCGATGAATTTCAGCATTTAATACAGAAACGAGAGGTGTACAATGTGCCCGCCAAGAATCAAAGCAAACATAGCGTTGGACAGGCGTTTCTCTTGAAAAACTATAAAATGCAAATGATTACAGAGACGGTTATATTGGTTCTATTCGTTGGAGCCGACACACGCATTGAGAACACCTCGCAGAGCAACATTATCCAGTTCTGTCGGAACGAAAGCAGTGAAGCGCAGGAAATGGTCTGTCAACCGGATCTGAATAATCAGGAGAATTCGATGCTAATAGCGGATCTCGATCAGGATGGTTCACAGGAATTGGTGTCCTATATGTCCACGTTTGTCCAGGACAATGATGATCCCACCAACGATTGGAAACTGGACAGCTATGTGCGTTTGCTGCGTCTGCAATCCGAGTTGCCAGCGTTTTATGATCAGAAAAAGCGAAACTAGGAGATGGCGCGGCTTCATAGGGTTAAACTGGTTAACTGTCGTTAGTACTATCGCATCTGCATGAGGTGAACAAAAGCTTTTCTTGATCAAACAATCTTAGTTAGTGGCAAGTACTGTTATGCTCTATCGATTGTACTACCGATAGTAAAAGTGACAAGCTATCGTTAGTACTATTGCTAAAAGGCTTTCAATTTTCTCATCGCATCGATAGTACTAGGGATAGTCTTGATGTTTTAGTCAGAGGCCAACACAGAGGACCGTGCATTTAAAGACAAGAAACAACCATCAAGCGGGAAAAGTGGATGAAAAAACCAACACCATTATTAAGTAGTTAAATTGCTAGTTGCATGTATTACGATTAAAATTAACAATTACTATTATTGTATAATATAAACAGAAACCCTTTTCTAGACTCCTAAATAAACGGTTTAATAACAATTTCACACAGTATTCTAAGTTCGAAATGTTGACAATGAGAGAGTACGATAAATAATCCTTTTCTCTTTGGATTCAAATGAAATTTGTTGAAAGGAATTGCGTTTTTTACGCACTTTTTATTGTTTTTTGCTTCGATTTGTTTTGTTGGTTTGTTACTTCTTAAAAGAATCGACTACCACTGCTGTGGTAGTCGATTTACGCTCCTAACAAACTCCCTCTACAACTCCAAATCATGCACGTAACGCTTGTAGTTGGCCTGAAAGTTAGCCGAGGCCCATTGTTCTGTTAAGATTTTAAATTCTGCCTCCAGACGCTGCAGGGAGGCTGTATTCGCAGTGTGATTTAGCTTCTTTAGAGCACGAAAATGCTGTCAAATGAGAAGAAAAAAATATACGATGTTAGAAAGAGAGAAAGGAGGTTGGAGTAAAGCAAACTCACCTCGGCTGTGGTGCTGGAGATGAGTTGGGCAACCGCAAGAGCCTCATCGTTGACACTGCGCGCCTTACAACATTTGTCAATAAAACTATTTGGGGTCTCCAACAGCTCCGCTGTGTGCAGTCGCTCGCCCAGCAAAAATAAACGTGAGTGCTAAACGGACGAGCGAACGAACACACGAATGAAAGAAGTGAAAGAAATAAAGATCAATTCAATGTATATTCATGCTCATACTCGTAATTCTCTACTCACCACTTGGCTGGATACCTTTTGATGCTTGTGCCAGAGCGCATAGCCCTCGGGCAATTGTCCTAATTTGGAGTAGTTAGTCTCAAAGGTAGAATCCTCAGCAGCTACCACATAGTCCAGCAACGGCAATTGCATCACGCCCAGATTCTTTAGGTTTCCCGCAATGCCAGCCACCAGAGGCTTTGGGAATGTTGCCAATGTACGCAGATATGTTCTAAAAAGCAATCATTTAAAGCAGATTACCGAACCGCAGTTCAATTAGCTATTCCAGCTGAGCTTACCTTAAAACCAAGGCCAATTGAGTGGCGCTATTCTTGCGCTTTTCCACGTTAGCCGCAATTAACTCTTGGCAATCGATGCCCTGGCAGAATTGTTGGCCTTGTACGCTGAGCAGAATCGTATTGCAGTCATTGCTTTTGGCCAATTTATTCAACATTTCTGTGAGCTTCTGCATGAGGAGGATTTTATATGTATGCTGCCCCGTTTTGGAGAGCTGCGTGTTGATGACCAGCATAGCCACCTTCTCCACTTTATGCAGGGTAACTAGCTCCGCTTTGCACGCCGCTGCTGCTGCCGCCGCTTTAGCCTCCTTTTGTTGCAGTGCACCGCGTTTCAGATCATTGGTGAGCGTTTGTGGAGCAACTCCATCGCTTCTTTGGTTGACTTTTGTCTCAGGTTTTAAGAACTTAAACGAGGGATCGCTGGAAGGCACATCTGAGGCATCATCTGATAGATTTGCAACCGCAGCTGGCTTATTATCCAACGAGAGGCGACTAACAGAAGCATTGCTGGAGTAAGAGCTATTGGAGCGCCTGCGCATTATCATGGATTCATCGCTCGCCCGCTGCTTGTACACATAATCCCAGGAATCAGATGCGCGTGGCTTTGCCGACTTGGAATCGAACACAGCGTCCACAGCAGCTGCTCCTGCTCCAGTTGTACGCTTTGTGGGCTTGTTTGGGCTATCTTTTTTGGACATGGCAGGTGATGGCTCTGCAACTGTGATCGCTGGTAACTTTTGTGCCTAGATGGATCGATGGATAAATGTTTTTGTAAGTTACAATTCTATGGTATGATATATGTACACATAATATGTATGGATAATAATTTACCCGGCCCGTTATAGTTAGAGCACGCTTACGCATCAGCGGCTTATTGGCCAGCTCTCCCCCGCTGAGTTCCCGCTGTTCCCGTTCCACGGCCTGCATCATATTGGCGGCACCCTCATCCGCCATCAGTTTATCTATTTCGCTGACCTTCTTCTTTTTGGTCGTCATGGTGCTGCCGCCGGCGCCGTTTGGCACATTTGTAGTTACATTTGGCGTTTGGGAGCGACGCTTCGGCGGTGAAGTTCCTTGTGTATCTGCCAGCTTCGAGGGTGTCGCTGCACGCTTCGCTGCCACTTTATGCAGCTCTTTTGGAGTCGGCGGTCGCGCTTTTTTGGACGTTATATCCAAGCTAATTGTTTTCGTTGTTGTTGTTGCACCAACTATTGCTGTTGCTGTTGATCCTCCTGCTGCTGCTGCTGGTGCTGCCGCTACGACTATTGTGGGCGTCGTCTTGCCACTGGCGTATTGTGAAAATGATTTTTTTGTCTCAGGCACGTCGGGATCCCAAATAATCTTGCGTTTAATAACCCGCGTTCGCTTGAAGCCTGTAAAATATTCAAAATGTAATTCATTTATTTATCCGTTTCCAGAGGATCCAGTATGAAATTCATTCAGCATTGAATGGTTGCTCGATTTGGAGTCTTACCAGTAGATTCCACGTTGCTGCTGCTGTTTAGCTCTGAAGGTGAAGAAGCAGAAGCTGCCTTCAAGGATTTATGAGCAACAGATTTCAGTAGAACCTTAACGCTGCCCATTAACTGGCTGGATTCTGCGGCTGCTTTGGCTGGTTTCTTGACAAGAGTTTTTTTGCTGGCTGTTGGTACTATTAAATTGGCATTCGAATGGGCTTGGGTTGGTTGATTGGTTGCATTGTCGCTGCTGCCGCTGTCATACTCATTCCAGTCATCGTTAAGCGAGGTAATGATATCCACCGATTGTTGTTGCCTAAAGAGGAGGGGAGAAGTTGTTGATGTTGTTGTTGTTGTTGTTGTTGTTGTTGCCGCTGCTGCGGCTGCGGCAGCCGCTGCTGCAGCTGCTGCTTCCTTGCGACGCACTGTGTGCGCCTTTAGATCCGCCATTTGTTCAAGGGCTACGGCACGTGCTTGCTCCGGCGACAACTTTGCTTTGCCCTGCTGACTTGACGCGTATTGTGCGGCCGTTTTTGAGCTGTTTAAACCTGTTATTGCATCCGCTACTGGGCTGGCTCCGCTCACATTGTCGCCATCATCAATTTCCATAATTTCATATTGTCCCTCGCCTTCAATAGTGACGCCCACATTGTCTAGCTCGGCCAGCGCTAGTTCTAGACTGGATTTTTGTTCTGTGTCCAGTTCTGCTGGAACCGGTACCGGCAATGGTACTGTCACCGGCTCCGGTGGATCTGTGCCCTTGAGCAACGCTATTAAATCCACTTCCTCAAGACTTACCACCGTTGACGTTCTTGTTTTCTCTATGACAGCCGGCTTCGTTTGCGGCAACGCTTCCACTTTCTTTTCTTTGCCATTTTCTGTGCTGCTGGTGCTGCTGCTACTGAGTACGCCTACCTCTTTCAACGCATCTTTCTTGGGTTCCGTCTCTGCGATATGTTGTGTATTATGCATTTTAGCTATCTCCTGCTCCAATGAGCTCATCTCATCCAGTTTGTCCATTTTGCTTTCCTCCTCATCATTGACTTTATCAGGCTCCTGCATTTGCTCCTTCTCTTTTTGCTGTTCCTTTTCATTTTCCACCATTTCGTCTTCTGTTTTGGCGCTTGAACTTTTCATTTCCTCATGTTTGTGTTTCTCTGCGCCCGCTTCTTCTGCCACTGTTTCTGCTGCTGCTGCTGCTGCAGTCACTTGAAGCTGTGGCTCCAATTTGCTGTCTGCATCATCAGACATGTTACTAATGCCTTTTATTGTGGCTTTATTATAATTAATAATTCAAAAAATTAAATAATAAACACCAAAAATTCCCCTGCACCGTGCTAATTTTTTTCATGCACTTGCTGCAATAGCGGCCATTTTATAGTGATGCGCAACTGAATGACAGCATTCGATATGTTATCGAGAGCGCATTACCTATGACTGTCGAAAACAGTGGTGTAATATGTGACTGTCGATAACAATGGGGCACTGCGATAATTTGACAGCTCTAATCTCTATCAACCCCTTCCCCCTCCACATACAACAGCACTCCGATGAATACTTCTTAGGAAGAAAAAAAGTCTCTCATCTGCAGCAGGATAAACGCTGATAAGAAGCCAATTTGTTTATTTACACGAAATAAGTAAAGAGAAATATTTTAAGTGTTCAACTAGAGTAGAGTAAAGCGCGCGCTGGTAGCGGCAACAACAATAAACAACAATAGCCGCAATAGAAATAAAAAAAAAAAACAAAATAGATAATTTCGACAGGATGTGGGACTCGTCAATGTTTCTGAGCACATTGACGCCAAAGTTTTATGTTGCGCTCACTGGAACCTCGAGCCTAATATCTGGCTTAATACTCATTTTCGAATGGTGGTATTTTCGTAAATACGGCACTTCATTTATCGGTGAGTTTCCTTTTTCACTCCCCCACTCAGTCATTGGTCAGTACTCAGTACTCGATACTTTTGCAGAGCAAGTATCGATCAATCACATTAGTCCTTGGATCAATGGCAACGATGCTCAGTCGGAGTCGAATGGCAGCGGGGGCAGCGGCGGCAGCAGCAGCAGCGGCAGTAGCAGCAGCAGTAACGGTGGTGGAAATGGAGCAGCCGGAGGAGGAGCAGGAGGAGGTGCTACTGGTGGTAGTGGAAGCAATGGCAATTCGAACAGCTCCGGCACACCCGAATGCAAAGTCTGGCGGAATCCATTGAATTTGTTTCGTGGCGCCGAATATCAACGTTTCTTCTGGGCCACCAGCAAGGAGCCTTTGACCTACTATGATATGAATTTAAGTGCACAGGATCATCAGACGTTCTTCACCTGTGAGGGCGATGCACGCAAGGAAGAGTATGAAATAATGCAGACAGCGTGGCGTGAACGAAATCCAATGCAGCGAATTAAATCTGCACACAATGCCTTAGAAATCAATACGGAATGTGCGCCTGCTTATATTCTGCTCGCTGAGGAGGAGGCTATGACCATATTGGAAGCAGAAAAGATATTGAAGACAGCACTAAAAGTAGCAGAGATTAATTATCGCAAATCGCAAGCCACACAGCATCAGGGGTCCATTGCGGATGGCGTGCATCGGCGGGATACAAATGTTCTTATCTACATCAAGCGTCGGCTGGCCATGTGCGCCCGAAAGCTGGGCAAGCTCAAGGAAGCGGCCAAGATGTTCCGGGATCTGACTAAGGAGATACCCTCGATTATGAGCGTACTGAATATACACGAAAATCTTATTGAGACGCTGCTCGAGATGCAGGCTTATGCCGATTGCCATGCCATTTTGGCCAAATATGATGATATATCTTTGCCCAAATCGGCCACAATCTGCTATACAGCTGCACTGCTAAAGGCACGAGCTGTGGCGGATAAATTCTCGCCAGATATTGCCTCGAAGCGTGGATTGAGTCCGGCGGAAATGAGCGCCGTTGAAGCCATACATCGGGCCGTGGAGTTTAATCCGCATGTGCCGAAATATTTGCTGGAAACAAAGCCGCTGATTTTGCCACCAGAGCATATATTGAAGCGTGGCGACTCCGAGGCTTTGGCCTATGCATTCTTCCATCTGAAGCACTGGAAGCAAGTGGAGGGTGCTTTAAATCTATTGCATTGCACCTGGGAGGGCACATTCCGTATGCTGCCGTATCCGTTGGAACGGGGTCATCTCTTTTATCCATATCCGACGTGCACCGAGTGCGCCGATCGTGAACTTCTGCCGGCCTTTCATGAGGTCTCCGTCTACCCCAAAAAGGAATTACCCTTCTTTATACTCTTTACGGCGGGCTTATGCTCATTTACCGCCCTCTTGGCTCTGCTCACACATCAGTATCCGGAGCCAATGGGCCTGTTGGCACAGACAGTACTTACCTGGATATTATATCCGATTCAATTGCTCAAGGAGCGCATCGAGGCATTCTGGCCGTGTAATCTGCTCCAGCAATTATCGCGTGTCTAAATTTAAATTTATCCGGAATATAATAATAACAACAACAGCAGCAACAACTAAAACAACAACAACGCACACAACATGCGCAACACAACACAAACACACATACACTCTCATTACCACACACACACACACACATAAATAGAGATCAACACGGGATAATCGAAAAAATCGATTACTGTTACTATCGATAGTAACGATGGCTTATTGTACAATTTTTTAAATGCTACATTTCTCTTCCTTATTTACGATAGTGCGTAAGAAAACGATCCGATAGTTTCGATACTTTCCTTATGCACCATACATTTTGTCTCCCATAACTATATAAATTATTAAGATGACATTTAAACAAAAACTAATTTTAGAATCGGCAAACAATTGATGAAAACAAAGACAACCGTCAATACTATCGATAGTACAAAAACGATTGTTTTGCTAATCGAATGACATTCATAAGGAAAATCAAGAGAACTCATCAAAAAGCAAACGTACATATACACACTATATATATATATATATAAATATGTACATGTGTATATTTATACATTGTAGATATGTATATATATATATATATAAATATGTATATGTATACGTATATATATATATATTTTGGATCTTTGTCTGTGTTTCCTGAAATAATAAAAGAAAAAGAAAAAAAACAAAAATGAACAATGCCAGAGCCTCGTAACTTTTTCGGTTGATCGTTCCTATAGAAGTCCGATTGGATATAGAAAGCCCGATATCTAAAGTTTATATTACTTTTTGTGTTTTTGATGTGTGATGTATGTTTTGCATGACGCTGATGTATCTTTTTTTAAGTTTTATTATTTAGATATACAAAGAAAAAATACAGAAATGATCATTTTAATATTTATTTAAACATTATTTTGTGTTATTATTTTGTGAAAATCGTATAGTTTGTAATGGATATAGCTCTTGGTACTGGTATCGGTAGTGGTATTATTATATATACATATTTTATTTTGTGCCTTATAAATCACAAATGCTATAGAAACCCGCACAGACCTTACACTTTGTGAGAAGATCTGGATAAGAATTTGGATTTAATGATAGGAAGTACTCCCTTACGTCATTCAATATTTTGTAAAATTGTACTCTCAATTCCGCTACGGTTTTGTTACGATAGTTTTCAAGAATCTGCTTACCCAATCTATATAGCACCGATTCAGAGGTAATGTAGAATCTTAGGACCGTATTGAGTTCCTCCCACAAATTGTCCATAAACATTTCGGTCAATTCTAAAACATATTGGAATACATCCTCTTGTAAGGTGTCCGCCAGGGAGAGTAACATATTCTCAAAGCTTTCCGCGTTAATGATATGATCAAAAATAGTTTCTCCATAATTGGAGAGTGTTACAATCACTCCGTTTATCATAATGGAGCTGATGCGTAATAGTGCCACTCCGTCAGCAAAATTATGACCTGATACCTCCGACGTATCCACTACATTTTGATGGGGTCCAAGCAGTACGGCTGGTCCAGTAAATCCTCTCCCTGCGCTTCTTCCGCCCACAGAATTACCCAGATTACTGTGACTCTCTGGAATTGGCTGTGTTACCTGACCTACTATATCGGGTCCCACGTTATGCTGGACGTTAGCTCGCAGATTCGCACTGTTTGTGACTACCTGCTCGTTAAGCACTATACCCTGGGCATCCGAAGCAAAGGTGGGTCTTATACCTTTCTCATTTAGCTGCTTATTGATCTTATAGAGATCATTGAACTGTTGCCGTGAGGGCATCTCATTGACATTGCGAATAATATCCATTCTGCCCTTTGTTGTGCCCCTCGTACGAATCGTTTCTTTGGCCATTTTATCGAACATCCGCCTGCAAAGAGTATATCATATTTATAAGAATTTAGATCTTTGATTTTACAGGTAGATATAGATATACCTCTGCCGGTTGCTCAGAGTCTCGCGATAGTTGTTTATTTTGGTATTGGTAGTATCGTTAATAATGGTGGACGCCAACTTAAAGTTATAGACGCTGTGAGTGAAGAGGAACAGCGATGCAGATAGTTGCAGAACATCCATCGTAGATATATCATCACCATCACGGGATTTCTGGAATTCAATTGAAGATTTAGATGTTACATTCTTTACAGAGGAGGTTTTCAGGTCTTGTACCCAGAAAGCTTACCAGAATCAAATCGAGTATGCCATTGGCTAAGCCACCTCCAGATATTACTATAGAAGAGATGTTCATGCCATTGACAGTCAGTTGGGTAATCTGTTCAATTGGATAATTCCAATAAATTAATCTAGTCAAATTAGTCTAGATTTAACTAGGTTCACTTACGACAGAAACTTCCCTGCCCGCTGTAGTGGCAGCTGTCATAGCGCTTGTTGCACCTGACGCACCCAATCCCACTGCGCCAGCCAGAACGCCCAGCCAATGACCCCGTGCCGTACGATCAGTCACACTTATCGACTGTTCGTGCTGGCTGCGATCAACCAACTTTGCGCCGGAGCGTGCAGTTGCATAGCCGGCACAGGCTAGACCCACGCCACCAGCTACAATCATAACAGGTGCCGCAACAGTTACAGCTAATCCGGCAAGGGGCACACAGGCTGCAGCCAGTCCACCAAACGCAGACGTATTATCCATAACGCCCAGCACTTTACTTGTCAGCGTAGAGGCTGGTGTCACCCTAGATTCCAACAGAACATCGCCCCGAAAGTCTAGATTATAAACGCCTTTGCGTGGAGCCACCATAATTCCAGCGGGCAGCTCATTGTCGCTAACAAAAGAGTTCCAGTTCTGATAAACTCGTCCGTTCTCATCCACAAATATCATACAGCAATCAGAACTATTGTTATCACTTTCCACTGAAAGGATGTAGCAATTAAATTAAGATTAGGGTAAAAACTAGTACAAAATGTCAGGTTAAACCGGGAAAACTTACCGACACAACGGCGAGCACGAAAAACTGGATGACATGACCAGGATTGGCACTCCTCGGCAATATTGTGATCCGTTTCGTCAGTCGCAACGAGCACGTACAGAATCGAAGTCAACGACTGTCGATTACAGTATTTACCTGAAACATAATATACAAATGGAAACGTGGAAATATATTTATAATATAAGTATTAAGTACAAGAGATGACTCACGTTGCTCCCAGACGCTGTTGAATAACACTTCTCGAATTCTGTTATTAACAGCACATTGTTTGGCTATCATTTCTGCTGCCTTTTCGGCTGCCTTTTCGGCTGCCTTTTCGGCTGCTTTCAGTTCCTCTTCCGATAAATTCTCTGACGCGGTCGGATCGGGAGTAAGATTTCTCTTTGGCACTGTTGGATCAGGTATAAGAGTCTCTATTTTTTTTTTAAGTATGTCCCCTTGTTCCTCCGATAAGCTGTATCAATGACATCATCGATTGAATATACTGAATAGATAAGGTGATTGAAGTCTACTGCGCAATACTCACAGATCCCATATGGTCTCATCGCGAAAGCCAAGCGATTCAGCAAACGATTGCTGCACTTCCCGAATGCTGGGCTTTTCACCCTGTTCATTGTTATTATTATTTGTTTGATTATCCTCTACCATTTTTTATTTTTGCTGCTCCTTACACCCCTTTACTTTGAAGAATACACGTGATCTACTCACATTTGCAGGGAAAATACCGACTTTTATGCTCGCGATTCGTGCTTCGATCGCTGTGAAGAGGAAGAGATGCATGAGCAAGTGGCTAATAAATTGTTGTTAATCGATAGTCTGTAGATCAGCACACTTTTAGTTATCGATAGTGGACTATAGCGATTAATAACTCACCGATAGAGCAACATTTAATTCGCCGTTGAGTTGATTTAAATTTAGTAGTAGCAGTAGTAGTAGTAGCAACGAAAGGCTAACTTCACATTAGTTTGCATAGAAACAGACACATGGACAGACGGACAGACGGACAGACGGACATGGTTATATTGATCCATCTCATAGTGCTTATATACATATATACATATATACGTACATAAGATGTATGTATTTACGATGCATTACACAATTCATAACAAAATTTGAATATCCTCTGCAAGAGTATAATAATTACTACTCAATTGTTACAAATACTTTTATTTGATTTTATATTATATTTATTTATTATAGCATAGTGAAATACCCGCAACATACTTCAGCATATATTCTTACTTATACAATTACAATATCCAGACCGGTTTTATTGTACTCTGCTGCGGCATTTTTTTACGCTTTTGCCTTTCTTTAATACATTCCGTCGTTCTGACGTTGAACCTGGCCATATTTTTAGCAGAATCAGCCTTTGCTTCGCCCCGTAATGATTCAGCCTTTAATTTGTGGTGCTTTTCCCTGTGACATTTTCAAAATTGAATGGAAATTCCCAAGCATTTTGGTTTTTTCTGCATAAATAAATACACTTATATATAAATGCAACACGCAAAAAGACTTTTCCTTGTATACAAAACAATTATAGATTCATTCTACGAAAAACGTACAAGACTTTCATACTAAATGTTAGAATTTCTATTGGCACTTGCATTTAGTATGTTCTAAGGTGCGTGCCAATAGCACTTTCAGAGAGAGAGAGAGACAGGGAGCAAGAGAGAGAGCTTTCTATACCCTGTAGTCAGTGCAAGTGCTTAGAGAGAGTATATCAAGGAGGTGGACGTTTAGTAGAGTACAGTATTCACATACTATTGACATTCTTGATCAGGATCGACTGAAGAATCAATTTAACAAAGTCTATCAGGAAAAAAACAATGAATCTTCAATAGTAATAAATGTAAATTTGGTTCAGGTTCAGATTCAGCTTTAGTTTTGTCACTTGGTTTGGTTCAAATAGAAAATTTGCGGTTTCAGACAGTTTCAGCTTAAAGCCCGATTGCAGCGTTGCGTAACAGCTCTTTGAAGCTGACTACAGGGTATGCTCATAGTTCATCACTCTCAAGTCTACAGAGTTTTGCAGAGCTGTGTTACACAAACATTTTCAGAGAGTTACATATATTGAAACTGGACATTAAATAGCCAGTGTTAAAACAGAGAGAGAGAGAGAGAGAGGGAGAGAGTGAGAGAAACGGAGCGGCAATCAGAGAGCGAGCGACAACGGGAGAGAATTAATCATCTAGCTTTGAGATCTAGGTCTGGGTCTGGGTCTCTGGGTACCATCTCAGTTCTGTCTCGAATAGCGTGCAAAACGGTTGAAAAACGCGCACGAGTTTTTCGTATTTCGTATTTAATTTTCAAGCGATTTTATCTCAACATTAAACGGATAAAACGAACAAAGAAATTCTTTTTGTTTTGATTTTTTTCTGTGTGTTTTTTAACCCATTAAAATTCTTGCCTTCATCAATTAGAAAAATAAAAAAATGAGTGACCTACAGCATATTACACTGCAAATGGATAAGCTGAGCAACGGCGATAAAACTGAGGCTCTAGCTAAAAATCAGGTAAATCGGTAAATCGGTAAATCTAACCGGCATTCACATAAATTTCCATACGAGATTACTTCAAAATTACGGAAACAGAACGAAACGTAAAGCAGGAAAACACGCAAAAAAAAGCCTATTGTTTACATTATAGCTTCGCTTTTGGCTACCTAGAACGTTACACACACAAACAAACATTGTTAATATAGACTATATATAGTATATATACTATATATATATATATATATATATATATATAACTATAGCTATCGTTGCCTAGCTTCAGCTGATAATTGCCGTGTAAACATTGCCAGAGACGGACGTTAAAGTTTGGGGGAGATGCTTTAAGATGGAAAAAATCCCAGATTAGTCATTGGTCTGGACACAATTTTGATGGGCTTTTTTCCCCAGCATATATAGACATAAATATATGTATGTGGGAATAGTATACATATACATATATTGCATGCAATTGGATTAATCAGCAAACATGACGGAAGCTGACTGCGGGGCATGAAGAAAACTATACATCTTGATTAATTGCATTTATTAACCAGGAAAAAACAGCAAATTCATGGACATACTTATGTATTATATACTCTATATATTTACACACATATACATTTATGTATATATATAAATATTTCCTCTTCCGATTTCATAGGGTAATCACAGTGCGGCCTTAGACGACATCGATGGGCGGCGCAATGTACGCATACCTAGAGCAGGTTAGTATGATTATATATATATAGATATATATTATTTAATCATACTTTAACATATGAACAAGGCTGCAAAAATAAACAATTTTATACGCATTCGGTTCGGTTCGACGACTCATACAAAATCAATGCTGTTAGTTCGGTTCACTAATGGGATCCTAAATTCGAAATTTCCAATTCAGGCTTGAGCTTTTTATCGAATTTCATTCTTAATTTGTTCCTAACCGTTAAGAAACGTATCTTTAGTGTTTTGGCTAATAACCGCTTTGACCAGGCTCAAACTGAACGCAACTGAACCGAACCGAACCGAACCGATCAGCAGCCTTATTTATATAGTCTCTAAGTTCGTAATTCTTATTCTACTTCTTCTACTTCATTCAATTTTCTGTGTGCTTTAATCAAATGTGTGCTAACAAAACTGCATCATCCGCTATAAAAAACATCAACAATTGTGTAAGAAAAACTCTCTCTGATTAATTGGGTTTATAAATAAATATAATTATTATATATTTACTCCAGTTCCCGAACTCGATGATGATGAAAACGATGAACGTCCCTATGCGAATGGTGTTAATAATGGTGTGGATGATGGGCTATTAGCTGATGACGAAGAGGGCCGCGGCGGCGAAGGCCACAGAGGTGGCAATGTGCCCAACAATAAGCCGCACAATGGTGAAAGACGTCCCAGCTATGCATTCCCAGGGTATAATGGACCCGGCTTTGTGACCATAGATGGCGTTGAGCAGGCCATACCAGATGTGAATGCTTATCAGCATAAGAAGACGCTGGCACAGGGTATGATGGACTTGGCGCTGCTTTCGGCGAATGCAAATCAATTACGTTATGTGCTGGAAACGAATAAGGAGCATCCGTACTTTTATCCCAGCCTATTGTTCATCTCTCTGAGCATCATATTTCAGGTGCTGTGACTCATTTCGCCAAATTTGCAGCGCAGTGTCTTATTTTATTTTTATTATTTATATACAGATTGCAGTCGGCGTCGGCCTCATATGGAATGGCAGATATAACATCAAGAACGAGCAGGAGATTTGTCGTGCCAACAAAATTAATAATTATACAGTCATTGGCATTTTCATTGTGACCGTTGTCAATGTTTTAATATCGGCATTTGGTGTTGCCGAGCGAGCGCCTGCCGCTACAACATAGCCTATTTAAATCTCGAGCAGAAAAAAAACAATCATTTACATACTTTTAGAAAAAATACTCACGAAATTCACTGTACTCCATATATATATTTATGTATTAGTAATGCTCTTTGTGATAACTAAATTAAAGGTCATTCAACTTGAATTGTGTTTGAATTGGGCGCGCAAGTTTTGCCAGAGCAATCGATAACTTGCTATCATTATAACACTGCTGTTAGCGTAACAGAACTGTCTTGCTTTTTGTCAGCCCTAGCTGTTGCCAGCTTATGCGCAAACAATTTCCGTACTTTTACTAAGTTTTAGTTAATAAGAATATAGATACACCAATTGACTTGGCTTACATAAAAAATCATGTATTTGAATATTAATAGCTGTTAACTGTTACTGTTAACGTTCCACTGCTGTTAGCATTACAGCCCTGTCAAAGTTTTATTTGTCAGCCCTGGCTGTTGTCATAAGCCAAATATATTGCCGTTGACTTTCTGCGGGAATTTATTTCAGTTTAGCTGAAATTTAGTAAATAAAGATGGCAAAAATAATTAAAGCGGTAAGTGCAGAAAACAGTTAAGTGTCCAGACTCTGCCAGAACCAACTGCATTTATTGCGTTCGACGCAGTTTGTTAGTTGTTATGTCATCGACTGCTAGTCGCTGGCTGGAAAATTGGTTTCTATTTCTAATGCTTTTGTTCCACAGTCCACAGGTCTGACCGGACTAGCAGTGGCCACCAATCCCCATCATACACTGTCAGCTTTATATGGCAAAATTCAGCGTGCCCTTGCCAAAATGCCGCAGGATGCCAGTTATCGCAAAAGTACCGAACAGCTGATCAAACAACGCGCCGATGCTGTTTCCAAGGTGAGTTTGTCTGTCTAACAGCACGTCATATATTCGTTGCCAGCACATCGTGTACATATTTATGGAGCCGAGAATAGTGTGCCAGAGACAGCTAGAGTTTATATGACAGGTTGTCAGAGCTGTACACTGCAGGTACCTAGAGTTTATTTAACGTATTGAAACAATATATTATATGACAGGTTGCCAGACAGCTGGCAGCAGAAGTAAATTTAATAAGACGGCATACTTTCAATTCATTGCGAGAGCTTTATATGCCGACTGATGTCCCTTTGGGCACAAATCTATCTGATCGCTAACATTGTGCCAGAGAAAATTATATGGCCCCCAGCTTATCATATATTGCCAGAGACAATTACTGTGACGACTTGTCAGTTAAAATTATAGGGCAACCCGCCTGCCGTACATTGGCAAAACCTACTCATAGATGCTTAATGCTGACTACGATATTCGTTCTCTGGCACAAAATATTCAGCATGCTCCAAAAGCAGTGCACAAACATGCTCTAAATCTTCTAGAGTACACTACAATAATACCCTTCTTTTTGGCTCCTCTGCAGAACAAGGATATTGTAGCCTTGGAGAAGGCCGTCGGCTGTGGCCAAGTGGAGGAACTCATTGTCCAGGCTGAAAATGAATTGATCTTGGCACGCAAGATGCTCGGTTGGAAGCCATGGGAGAAACTGGTGCAGCCAGCGCCTGCCAAGCAATGGGATTGGCCCCCAGCCCAAATCCTGGAACCCAAAGTCTAATTTAAATAAAGCAAAAAAGAAATAAAGAGGAGAAAAACGATGCGCAATTCTGGTTTGTTTTTGAATCATTTTCGAAACTTGTTGACGGCAAAATGAAAATATATAAATAAAACTACTAAAGGCTGTCCTCGGCGCTCCGAACATTATTTACAATTGCAAACTGGGTTGTGTCTATGGCAGCTATATGATATAGTAAAATCCAACTTGTAGATTTCATCAAAGTACTTTGACAAATAAAAAAAGTTTCCATACAACAACTTTTGAACCGATTGTTCCTATGGGAGCCAACGATATAGCAGTCCGATCTGAATAATTGTTTGGGTTCACTTGGCAAAGATACTTATGCATCTAACTACGTAATTTGACCAGAAGAAAGCAATTTACAACTCAAAATCAAATGTATTTTATTTTCTTGGGTCTCAAAGATGCATTTTGTCATCATATCACAGGTTCCTTTTGTATCTGAAAGATACTTTTTGTGTTTTTCAAAGATACTCTTGTATCTGACAAATACTTAACCCACACATTGCGTTTCCTGCAGCAGGACACCAGTTGGCAGTGGCACTGTGAACTAACATTCACACTTAACGCTTGCTCTGTTAAATAACATTAATCAGATCAATCATTAATCATTATCAGTCCACCCTGAAAGTATGCAATAAAAATTAAATGTTGCTGCCATCGTTCACTTTGTAAATAAGATTTTGAAAAGGACATAACTTTCGTAAATCCTTACGGATTTTGAAGCAGTTACCCGCGCTCTACTCGTAAGGACGAACTCTATCGGTTGGCATTCAAGGATATAGGGGTTATCTAAGGATCATTGACTTGGAAAATTTCGGTCAAGATTCGGAAAAAAAAATTGCCCAAAAACACAAAATGCAGGATAACTCGAGAACTACAAGGACGATTCGAATGTCCTTTGGCCTGTCGATAGCCCTTATTAATACCTACCGTTTGAAACAGGAGTCGCCAGGATCCGCAAGGATATGGTCGAGTTATAGCCATTTTTATCTATACAGAAAAGTCCTTTTATTTCGTCTCCTTAAAGGATTTTCATCCTTTTTGTTACATATTCACATCCGGCGGAATGACGACTATCTGGTGGCCAAAGGATATCTCGATAGTCCTGTAAATGGCCGAGTTATAGGCGGTTTTCTATTTTCAGGATAATTTTCCTATGCTACCCCCTTGGAAACTTTTTAAGTGCCTTTTTTGATAGAAAAATAGCTATAACTTGGCCAAATCCTGACACATTTGAGCCGGATCTGTTTCGTTAGAATTGTAAGGACCATATCTATCGCTTGGCGTTCAAGGATATAGGGGTCATCTAAGGATCATCGACTTGGAAAATTTCAGAAGTGCTAGAAAACAGGCTAAAACACACAAAAACCAGGATACCTGGAAAACTACAGAGACGATTCGAATGTCCTTTGGCCAGCCGACAGCCCATATAAATACTTACCGTCTGAGACAGGATTCTTCAGAATCCGCAAGGACATGGCCAAGCTATAGCCATTTTGTGACAAACTTATAATACACTTTGAAAAACTAAGGCCGAACTCAGCTAATGTATTTTTTGATATACTCCTAGTCTAATGAAGCTTTGGAAAAGGGTATATAAGACCTGTGCATCTCTTAGAGATTATAGCGCCCGATGCGATATATACACGCCTGCATACCCTGCAAATTAAGGATATTCGGTACGAAGGGACAGCGCTAGCTCTGCCTGCACTTTAGTTGGCTTACAGAGTACCAGCTAGTCGGGCATACCCACACTTATTGATCAGCCGTGAGTAGATAAGATTTGTATAGAATTGTAGCAATGAGCTAATCTGTGCCGCTTTAGTATATTCCCAACATGCGAACGCTGAACATCTGCTCACTGCAGCTACTGCTGTTGCTTCTGGCGCTGATCTTGAGCATGAGCTGCGCTGCTGCTGCTCCCGCTGCTGCTGCCTCTGGTGCTATATGGCAGCGCCAGCGACGTCAGATTGATTTGACCCTTTCGGCAGAGCACGACGACAAGGACGATGAAACAGAGCTGGCACTGGAGGCGATAGCTGGCTTGTGGAGCAGCGCGGATAGCCGGACAAAGATTGATGGCTCCGCCCGGGTGGTGCATCGCGCCAATGGCATGGATACGGGTAAAACAAGCTACCAAGCGCGCGTGCATCTACATCATGATTATAAAACTATCAATCCGTATCAATCATAAAACGAAAAGGTGCTGGACAGGATTGGCGACTGGGCGTTCGTGTTGTTTTCACTTAAAAGGAGGCCGGACGAGCAGGAGCAGGAGCAGGTGCAAGAGCAGCACGAGATGGCCTTTAATTGAATATTACATTTTTGCGTGCACTGGAACCATTCCCCATATTCCATAGAGCCTAATAAACTTCCATTTGGCGCGACTGTTATTGATAACATTTTTGACCTTTTGTTTGTACTGTACACAGTGAACACTCGATAATTGTGTTATGTTCAAAATGCAAAAATTTCAAATGTGTTTTTATAGTACAAAAATGTGGAAAGAATCTGTTAATTGACTTGCTTCAGTTGAAACAATAAAATTTCGATTTAATAAAGCTCCAATAAAGTAATTTAAATTCGATTTTTTCAAAAATAATTATATATTCTAATAGCGAGGTCTACATACCCTTAGCAGACTGGAACAGGCATTTCAAAATTATTGTTTTGCCTTTAGTTTGACCGATTATATATATATATATATATATATGGTGTGGTGCCATTTCTACAATTCCTTTTCTTGTGAACTCCATCAAAATAATTCTATAATACCCTCTATAAGGGTACAAATATTATGTTGAAAAAAATGCGCTTAAAATATTCGATAATTTCTCTATTTATTTGCTAAATAATTTTTCGTTGTTTTGCTTAAATTAAAAAAAAAAAAAAACAAATAACTTCAATCATCGATTTCATTTAATTCATTCAAAATCGATTATTGGACTTCACTTATCGAGTGTTCACTGTACTTCTTCTTCGATTGAGTAAAAGAGAACGAGAGACGACACGAAATGTCAAAGCTTTGAACTTGTTTGCTTTCAATTTAATTGCCTTTCTTTTTGTTTTCGCTTAAAATTACAACAACAATTACACAACGAACGAACGGAGCATTAGTGGAGAGTGAGAAACATACAATAAATATGTGTAAATGCCTTAAGTCAATATTGCCGAAAAGAGAGAGAAGTACAGCAAAACTATCGTCAGTACTATCGTATAAGCGCTTAGATGTGCACCCCCTGAAGTTGAACTGAATTGATCTATTTATATAAAAGTGTTCCACTTGCTGGATCCGATAGTAGTAACGATAGGATTTGTGAGCAGTTAACTTTGTAGGGTTGCAAAACTATCGTTAACCTGATAGGAAAAGCTTGTGACAATAGTCAAACCGATAGTTTCTGCAGCTCGACGGTTCATGAATAGAATTATCAAAGTACCGTTAGTACTTATCGTTAAATGAGGTCTTCTGTGTTTGACAATTAAAGTTTACCCTGATAAGATTAACTCCCTGAAATGCATCCCTAATTGCCATATCTAAAACTAGTAACAAGAAATAGAAATAACTATAGTTTTCGTAGCTCCAATAATAGTCACTTCTGCTGGAGGAACTATCGAAAACTTAAATTTTAGATATGACAATAGGTTCACTTTTTTAAATACAGCCTTAATTGCCATAATACCCCAAAACTAATACTCATAGCTACCCAAACGATAGTAATGATGATAGTTTTACTGTTTTCCGTCCCCCTCTAATTGAAGTGGACACCCTGGGCCTCCTGCTTGGCGAGTTCCTGGACGACAAAGTCACGGAATTCCTCATAGGCCACTTCGATATCGATATTATTGATAACCTTATGGAAGTTGCCCGGCGACAAACCGTAAGCAATTTCCACCTCAGCCGCATTGAGTCGCTTCCGCAGGGTTTCCTCCGTTTCCGTATTGCGTTTCCTCAGGCGTCGCTCCAGTTCAGCAACTGTAGGTGGATTATTAAAGATCAAAATTGGATTGAGATCGGTTTTCTTGATTTGTTCCACGCCCTTCTGTTCGATGTCCAATATGCAGACGCGTCCCTGGCTCTGGATATCTCGTACAGCCGCCTTGCTCGTTCCATACATATTGCCCGTGAACTCGGCCGTTTCGATAAAATCATCGTTTGCTATCGCCTGCTCCATTTCCGGGCGGCTTACAAAATAATAGTGGACACCATCCTGTTCGCCTTCGCGTGGACGCCGCGTGGTGTGCGATACACTGAAACCAAATTTATCCGGAAATTCGGCAAATAAACGTTTCAGCAGCGTGCTCTTTCCGGAACCGGAGGGGCCGCATAGCACAAGTGGGCGGGGTCCGCGAACAGTTTCAACTTGCGACATTATTTTCAATGTGCTGCTGCTGGCGCTGGCGCTAGCGCTGAGTGCGCGATTAACAATGAACAGAAAGCTTATCATGTTTTTTGGCTGAGAGTCTAGCGCTGTATTTTTGGCTAAATTAACCCGTAGATGACCGCTCTAATATATCAAAAACAACAACAAGGTTACTCGCTGCCAGCACTGTTAACTTTAACATAACACTGCCTTAGCAGCGTGCTGTCTTTTTTTTTTTGCTTTTGACTCATGCAACTCTGTTTTCGATATCTGCACGCGCGATAGCGACATGTTATCGTTTTTTGAATTGAAAGACTGTTAGTTTTTGGTTTAAAAACGCTTTTATATGCATATTCTTTATACTGTTTTTTTTTTTTGTTGTTTGTTTACTCGTATATTTAGCATAGAATTTTCAAAGACATACACACATTGAATCTAACGCTGTGAATGTTGCGATATTTTTTTTTGTTTTTTCATTTTGATTTTTTGTATAGTTATCGACTGTTATTATTTGAATTCGAATTACAATGCATTTTAAACTTAGTTTGCTAAAAATAATTATGGATTTCACTTTTCTTGTTTACGTTTTTTTTTTTATTTTGATCACAATTTGATTTCGCCTGGCCAAAAAATTAATTTTGGTTTCTCTGTTCCGAATGTTTCGCCTGAATTTGTAACCTTCATCTCTCCGGTTCATTTTATTTTTACGTTTACTTTTACTTTAACTGTTCCTGTTCCTGTTCCCGTTCCTTTTTCCGTCCATATTTTTTCTCTCAATATGTAATTTTGAATTAGTATAATTTGCTTGAGTTACTACAAAATACGCTAAGGTTCAGTCAATATTACGTGCATAATTTTTTTGTTCTTTTTTTTTTGCTTTTTCTTTATTTTGCACGTAATTTGGGTAATTTGGATGTATGTAAATGTATGTAGGTTTTTTTTTTGCTGTTTTCCTTCTTTTTTTTGTTATTTATTATATATACAATATTATATTGTGAATTAAACTTTGATTCGATGTTCGATGCATATGGGAAATGTTATCTGTTATCGAGCGTAACGATTAATGGATCAACTAAATAACAGTACTATCGGGTTGAAAAATGGGATATATCGCTATTGCTATCGATATCGGTTCTTTTGTAACGTCGTAAGTAAATTGAGCCTAGTAAATCAATAAAGAGACTATATTGAAATTGAAAGTGAGTGAAAGTGAATAGATTATAGCGCCTGGCAAATAAAAATTGTATTGTGCAATTTATTAAGAGCCCTAGAAAAATTTGTTTACAACTAAAACTAATGCATTTATGTTTAAAATTGGTTACAAAAAATATTAAAATATATTTTTTTCTTTATAATATATGTATATAATGTACGTAATTTAGCCACATCCCCAGAGAACTCAGTTTTTTTCGGAGGCAGATTTGTAGGGTGTAGGGCGTTGGGCGTATGGGGGCGGGGGCGAGGGCGGGGAGGGGGGCGTGGCTATTAGCTGGCCCTATATAAAATGGGTCTATCTCTCCTTACAGGCTACAATCATTATTAATCAGTATTATATCATATTTAATAATAATATTCAATTACTATAGGAGCTTAAAAATGTTCATTCATTCGTTTATCGCTTTCTTTTTCTTTTTCATGTTTTTTTTTTTTTTTTCTTTTATTTTTTGTTTTCTTTTACTGTTGTGAATTGCTATTGCTAATTATTAATTAATTTTTGTTGTTGGTTGTATTCATTTTGTTTTGTTTTACTTTCTTCTTAAAAATGAGAAACACGACAAGTATTAAAAAAAAAAAAGAACTACTAACAATTACGTTTACGATGCATTTTGTTGCTTTCTTTGTGTGTAATTATGCATAATTAATAATGTAATAATTATTGTTTACAAATAGATTAATCATTTTAAGTGTACAACTATGCTTTTATGCTTGCGTAAATTATAAAATTACCTAATCAAGAAAATTATAATCTTAGTTAATTGTTGTTGCTGCTGCTACTCCTGTTACCATGCTGTAATCATGCTGTAATCATGCTGTTATCATGCTGTTATCATGCTGTTCTCGTGCTGTTATGCTGTTGTTCTGTTGAGCCTGCCCATCATTTAGGCCTTCCAGTTATTCTGGCGACTTCCACTGGGTCCACTCGGCTGCTGTGGTGGAATCATTTCGAGCAGATACTGACGCTGTAGTTCCGCTGCACGCTGTATGTCCGCCAAGTTGTTGGCATTCGATGAGCTTTTCGACGAACTGGAAGCTGAGCTGCTCTTCTTGTTGTTATTATTAAAAGCTGTTAAAAGAATAACAAGAGTGGGTTAAAATTAGCTTCCTATATCAAGTTGAAAGTTGTGGCGCGCTGTTACTTAACAGCTGTTAGTAGTTAGACATTCTGTATAACAGAAGAGAAGCTCACCTGCTACTTGGGCCGCCTGTGCCATGGCCATTTGGTAGGTGTACAGAAGTGGCGCAAACTGCATCATGTGCTGCGGATTACCGCCCAGCCCTTGCCCAAGTGCTGCAGAAAGATAGAAGGTTAAAAGTATATTTAATGACACAATTAAAATAAAGTTTTAAGCATTTATCAAAGAACCAACCTCTAAATAGCTGCTGCTGGAAGGCCTGCATAGCAGCAGCTGTGGCCGCTTGTGAAGCACTGCCCATGGCCGCTGCTGGATTGCTGGCTGCAGTTGAAGCACCGCCAAAGTTGCCTAGACCGCCGAGGGCTGCCAGATTGCCCAGTTGGCTAAGATTGCCCAAATTAGCCAGATTGTTGATATTCAGTCCACCCATGCCGCCCAAAGCGCTGAGATGCGTCGCTGCTGCCATCGCTGCCGCCGAGTATTTGTCATAGCTTTGTGCCTGCTGTTGATCTCGCTGCTGTTGCTGCTGCTGCTGTTGCTGCTGTTGTTGTTGTTGCTGTTGTTGTTGTTGTTGTTGTTGTTGTTGTTGCTGCTGCTGCTGCTGTTGTTGCTGTTGCTGCTGCTGTTGCTGCTGCTGATGGTGATGATGATCGCGTTCGGCACGGGAGGAACGCACAGATGACGTTGTTGACTCGTGATGATGCGCGGCCGTTGGCACTGGCCCCGGACTGAGTATGCCCGCCTGTTGGGCGGCAATCGCTGCTGCTGCGGCTGTCGCAGCGGCACGAGAGGAACGTGGTGTGGTGGCTGTTTGCGGCGGTGTGGGTTGACTCTGTACTGCTGCTGGCGGTGGCGGCGTTGGACGCGGCGCTGGCGTTGGTGTCTGGCATTTGGTTGGTATAACTGTAACAGAGGGCGGCAAATTAACCAAAGCTGCTGCTGCCGATGCATGCGATGCCTGCAATTGCTCCCGCTGCTCCCGTTGTTCCCGTTCTCTTTCACGCTGCAGCGCCTGCTGATGCGACGAGGATGCATTGGAGGCGGTAAGTGCAACGCTACTGGTACTGTTATTCGCTGCATGAGCCTCTACGGGCGAGGGACTACTCTGGCTGGCCAAACGCTGTTCGATCTCCTGTTCCTGCTGAAGTGCCTTCACAAACGCTTGCTTTAATCGATTCGTGTGCTCCGCCTTCAGTGCCTTCTTCACATTCGACGTAACGCACTGCTCACAGATGACCTTCGCATCCTTGTTTGCTGTGGATTAAGTGAATATTTCAGTTGGTGTTTGATTTAAATAATGCCCCCAAATATCTTGTCTAAATAGGATTTGCTGTAATTCAAGGAAAGCAATTCGAACCGGCTTGCAGCCTTGTGTGAAGTACTCGCACTTACTCTGTTTCTCCCATTTCCACACGGGTGTAAAGTCAATTTTGCACTGTGCACACCGGAAAGGCGCTGCGACAGCATTTGCCTTCTTATTGACGGTCAAGTAATCGACAACAGTTTCCAATCCGAGAAGATAAACAAAGTCCGTATTGCTGGGATTCGGTATGAAGTGCATCTCTGGCGGTGGCGGCTTTGGCGGTGGTATCTAAACAAAATAAAATATATTAGTTCCCATTTTCAGCTAGTAAGGGTAGCATTTTCTCACCTGCAGCAAAGTCTTTTCGAGCTGTTTTCGCAAAGCCATTTTAGCAGCTGCCTGCCGCTGTGCAGGCGTCTGGGCCTCTTCTCGTGGCGTGTTGCGTTCATTCTGAACAAAAGTATAATAATAAATTTAATATATTAATAATAAGTTCAGTTCAAATTAAATTGATCCTGCGAAACTCACCTTCAACTCGTTGAGCTGATTCTGATGCTGATTTTGAAGCGGCGGCGCCGGGGTGATGGAAACAGAATTGCTAATGGTCCCAGGTACCTTCGAATTATCCGAAATATTAGGCTGCATGTTTTACAATATTTAATT
Source organism: Drosophila repletoides (assembly GCA_018150835.1). Classification (NCBI taxonomy): domain Eukaryota; kingdom Metazoa; phylum Arthropoda; class Insecta; order Diptera; family Drosophilidae; genus Drosophila; species Drosophila repletoides. The sequence goes on along the minus strand of JAECWQ010000031.1, from coordinate 19,620,579 downwards.
TTTAAAATCGATTTTTTTTTAATTATTTTTTTTTTTTATTTTTTTTTTAGCATAGGAATGTAGAATAAGAAAAGTTAGAATTGCGGTTTAAGGCTTTTTGGAATTGACTTTATATCTTCTAATAATATTGATTAATTTTAATATTATTACTAATGCTAATATTGTTATTATTATTATTACATAAATACTTTCAATGAAGAAGCGCTTTGGCGAGTAACGGATCACAACTGATTACAGCCCCAAATGGCTGAACGCTGAGGAAACGTAGCGCAGCCTACTCGAAATTTTCCAAATATTTATAAACAAACCTGCGCACGTTCCAGGTCAGACAGACTTGACAGGTGTGCGAGTGCTTGCTTAAGTGCTTGAGTGCTTTCGCAGTGCTGTAAAGCGATTTCTGTGTGATCGGAGTTATCGATAACTGTCTAAAGATTTTCATCCCATATGGTTCAGTTTTTAGTAGCCTCTTAGCTTGATTCGACAGGATTGTGCTTAGTATTGCTGTCGTTAATAAGCTTTCGATAGTATTTAAACCATTAATACCAAACTGGTCATATCAGATGATTATGGAATGGATTATTAGCCGGATTGAATGCTCGACTATTCCCTATTTCAACAACATTTCCAAATGCTTTAATTCTGTTTTTGTTAAGTGTTGGTAAGCGTGAGTTTTTTCTTGTTTTAACATAACTTTAACTAGTCCTGAGCGATAACTGTTAGGAGCAACTTTTCGATCAATCGATAACAGTTGTCGCTCATTGACTCTTCAAACATAAAATTCCAAATTAGTTTGTTTATGTTTTGTGTGTGAGTTTTGAGTTTTGAGCTTTGAGCTTTGAGCTTTGAGTTTTGAGTTTTGTGGTGCAAGTGCAAGAGGATATCGTGATAATGTATACTATATAATTATATTGATAAGAAAAAGTTGGAAAAACTCGGCGCTTACGGCAACGATTACATTACAATAACTCACATTGCGTGCTTTCAGACTGGAAGGCGGCGCCGAAGTCGGAGTTATGGTAACCGACGGCGTTATCGTGAGATTCGGCAGATTTGTGCGCGGCGGCAGAACGCTCGATCTATGCGAACTGTTTGTGGCAGGCGTTATGGTTGTGCCGGAGGCCAGCGTCGCGCCCGCAGCTAGCGATGATCGAGGTGGCGGGAGTATAGAATTGCTGTTGCTGCTGTTGCCGCGATGCTGCGAACCGGACAGCGCAGCAGCTGCTGCGGCAACAGCTGCTGCTGTCGCTGCCGATGAGCTGAGGCTGCGACTATTTGCAGCGCTGTAAAAGACAAGAGAAAAAATATATTAGTCGGATAAATTATGGCATTATCGAATTGTGTGAGCAATTTAGTCGATAGTTTCGACAACGTTACTATCGTTTCGATATCGATCGATTCTGTAACAACCCGTAGTGATCGATAACTATCGATTGTTTTAGACTACTCACCTAATGCTGACCGCAGGCGCACTTCCGCCCAAGCTGCTGCGTCCCTTACTATGTGCTGGCATAGGCATTGCCGAAGTGGGCGTCACACTGAGCGACCCTTTGGCTGTGAGAGCACTCGGTATCGCAGAGAGTGGATTATTGGGCGATACACTTGTGGGTGTCACCACCAGATTCTCCTTCATGACCTGCTGCGATTGCTTCAGTTTCTTTAGCAGCATCAGTTTGGTCTCCTCGTTCCTCAAATCCTGTCGCAACTTGCGTAAACTTTTCTCGCGCTCCTTAAGCTCGGCATGCGTCAACTCTTTGATAGGCACATAGGGAGGCATCTCCTCATCGTCCGTCTCCGAATCGATATTTCCATTCTGCTGCCTGCCGTTGGTTCGCGCGGGCAGCAGAACGATATCTGGGGCCTCTGCATAGGATTTGGGTTCGGTGCGTGGTCGTAGCACTCGACGTTGTACTTTATTTTCATCCTGGGCGCTGCTGCCGGTGACGCTGCTGCTCCCATTTCCGCTGCCGGCACCAGCGCCCGTTAACGTCACATCATTCCCAGTGTTGCTGTTGCTGTTGTTGTTGCTGCTGCTGCTGTTGTTGTTGTTGCTGTTGTTTGTGTTGCTGGTGTTGGCTGTTCCTGTTGATGTTGTTGTTGGTGCCGCTGCTCTGTCGCTGGTGCCGTTTGCAGAGGCAGACGCAGAGGCAGAGGCAGCGGCTGCTGTTGGCGCCGGAGCTGGCGTTATGGTCAGTCCCGTATTATTCGCAGTCAGCGCCCGCAGGTCGCGATTGCTGAGCGTCGTCGACGCCGACGTCGTCGGCGTTATTGTCAGCGCCGGATCTCGTCCGGAGCTCAGACTCAAGTCGACCACATCGTCGACCTCCATTTTAGCCATTTTCGCCCGTCGCGTCGTCGTGATGTCGTATCTTCTGCTAACTGTAAAGGACGGAAAGGAAGAAGAAAATTAAGTTACATTTCGATAATAAATTCGTTAGGATAAAGGAAAATTCAAAAATTTAATTTATTGAAATACCAACAGCAGCTGTACACTCAAAAAAATAATTAACTAAATAGACGAAAAAACACATTACGATTTTTCAGCTTTAACTTGCGATATTACGCCTTGACCCAATACAATTTAACTGGTATATTTCATAATTATGAAAAAATATATTTTATATATTTTTTTTTTACACTGTCCATAAGATTCGGCTAGTCTGCTGGAATAAATTTCCTTTTCTCTTACTTAATGCAGTGCTGACTGTCTTTTTTTTTTGGTTTTTTGTTTTTGGTTTTGGTTGGGGTTCTCTTTTCGCCCTATGCTAAGGGTTGCTCCCGTTGGGTTTTTTTTTTTTTCTTTTTTTTTTTGCTCTTTTCCTTCCATTTTTTGTCAAAGCGGAAATCAGATTCTAACCCTTAATGTCTTAACCGTTAACAGTAACGATTTGTTTTGCAGTATCAACTTTTGAGTTCGCTCCCTTTTTTTGTAAACTGACGCAAAGGAATAATAATAAAGATATCCTGATTTCAATTCATTTAAAGGACGACCTTGTTGAACTGATAGCCTCGAGTTGCGCTTGGCTTATGGCTCGGCTGGGCGACAAAAGGAAAGCTGCGCTAAATCACAAACAGACCAGCGAGATTGGATCGCAGATACATACACATGTGCATAGACACTCACTCACACACACACACACACACACACACACACAGAGCCAAATAATTGTGTATGTGTGTGAGTGAGTACTTGCATTAGAGATGCGCAGTGGTGCTCAATTATCTGTGACTGTGAACGGGAAAAGGAAATTGTTTTAAGAACTCCTTTCATTTACATATTTGATCTTGAGCAAAACTTTATTTTTCTCCTGCTTTAAATATGTTCAATTATGTTGATGCATATTATAACCAAAAGGAGAGCAATCGAAATAGCAATAGAGTGAGAGCAATGAGTGACCTTATGGAAATAAGCTTTCATCGGAGGCATTCATCTAGAAGCTCTTTACGAGCGGTTCCAATTAAATTCAATATAACTCAATAAAATAGTTAATATGATTTGCGACTACTGTTATCAATAACTCTGCCCTGTTACTGAGATTATCGTGACTACCAGTGCTAATAACTGACCTGCTCTCTCTCTCTCTCTCTCTCTCTCAATATACAGTCGCAGTGTGGGTCACGATATTTGGCGATCACAGGTGCGCCACTATTGCTCATCTCTAGTTTGCATGAATGAGAAGCGCCACAACATTAGCATGGAACGGCGACTACTTCCAAAAGCAAGTCACGTTTTCGTTTTATCAAATTTTCGCATACAAAGCGGAGAGAAAATTTACATGAAAACAAAGTGGCCAATAGTTGAGCAGTGGCGGGAGGGGAGGGTGAACGAGAGTGTGGGGAAAAGGGGACATGCAAATCGGTAAATGTTTAGTAGCAGCGTGCAGAACTAGCAAAGACTCAAATCACAGAGCTCACACACACACACACACACACAGAAGTACAAAACACGTGAGAGCAAGAGGTGAATAAACTTTTAGCAACTGCATACATATGGACATATACACATACATACATACATACATGCATACATGCATACATACATACATATACAGATGCACACTAATGTAATTGCAAGAACAACATTGCACCTGTCGCTTGTCGCTTGTCACTTGAAAGCAAAGCCAATAAAAAGCATTTCAAAGCGCAAACAGCACAACAACAAAGACAAAACCAACAATAAAAGCAATAACAGTCCAATTAAAATGAAATAAATGCAGCCACACACACACACACACACGTACGCAAACGAGAGCTACAACTTTTTGCGGCGGGGTGGCAACGCTTAAAGCTAAGCTTAGACTTGCGCGACGACCTCAAGAAAATGTAGCGCATGAATTGAATAGAAAGAAAGAAGAAAAGCGAATCAAAAAATAACATAATCATGAGAACGCGAGCAAAACTACATTATTTATGCTTGTCTGTATATGTGTCTGTTATTGTTTGACCAACAACAACAACATCAGCGGCAGCAGCCACAACGTGCTATAAATTAACTCGCTTTGAAAGTTGGCAGCCGCACACAGCCACAGACATACAGACATACACATAGACAGGCACACACACACACACACACACATACACATACAAAGCGCGCTCACTCGTTCGTTTTGTTCCCCCCAACAAGCAAGCAGCTGTCGGCAATGTCTCGTTACTTTCCTCACTTCTGTGTCGTCATCAGATTGCTGCTTGAGAGCGCACTGTGGAACAATGCTGTTTCAAGCCAAATGCAACAGGCATTTTAATAGCAGATGATTTTCAATTTATTTTATTTTACATTTTAATTAGAACACATTAGAGAACACTAAAATAAATATTTCATTAATACACATTTTTCGTAATTAATATGTATGAAATTGCTAAGATTCAATTTAATGCCTAAATAAATAATATACAATATAGAAGATTTTTACGATCAAAACCTTGAATTGTTAGCATCTTGCGACCACTGTACTTGTCCAAGCCTTTTCCCTTTATTTATTCACTTTTATAATACAATTATATTTATAAGATATTCTTTGCTTCTTTTATAAACTTTTGCCACTGTGCAGCACTTTGTGAGCGTGAGAATATCTGTGTATAAGTATCCATGTGCATGTATGTACATGTATATATATGTGTGTGTGTGTGTTGTGTTGTGCTTTTAATGATTGTTGTCCGTATTTTGCTTCTTATTAAAAAGCAAATCCAAACATTTTAACTTTTTATAGATTTATTTTTAAATAAAAAATAAACGTTGCCGGCTTTTAAATATGTATGTGTATGCTCACACATACATATGTATGTATGTATGTCTCTGCTTGTGTGGCGCACTTTCCCTGGTTGTATTTTCCCCAACTCTCTGGCAACCCCTTGCATAAAAGTTGTATATCGATTTGTTGGCGTTGGCGTCGACGTTGGCTGTTTTTTTTTTACTGGCATTCGTATGGCTATAATTGTGTTTAATAGCGCGCTAAATGTGTTTCAATTAGCGCTTAAAGCTTAGCAATGCATGTGTGTCTGCTTATGTATGTATATGTATGTCAATAGGGCTACACACACATGTACGCACACACACACACACACACACACACTCTTATACATGAACGTAATAAATGTCAGGCAAGTTCAAGTTTAAACGTAACGGTCAATGGCACCTGTACCTGGAAGACAGGTAAATGTCACTGCCGGCAGGCAGGTGTGGGGAAAATGACCAGGCGATAAGTAAGGGCAAACTATGCGTAGGTCAGTCGGAAGTTCTTCTATTAGAGCCATCAGCAGCGATAACAACAACAATAACTAACGAGCAATGATGGCGCAACAACGGCACACACAATATACACAGACGCAAAAAAAAAGCAAAGAAATAAGGTTAAATCAAAAGTACAGTTGTGTACATAGCGCAGCGAGCAGCAGCAGCAATAACAACAACAACAACACAAACAAAAGCGAAGAGCAACCAACAAGCAAAATGTGTTTGAGTGCGGCTGCGGTGAGTAGCAACAACAAAAACAACAACAACAAGCAGTAGCAGCAGCAGCCGACGTAGAGAGAGAGCAAGACAGAAGAGAGAGCGCGCGTCGCACACACACGCGAGCCCAAAGCCAAAGCCAAACAGCAACAACAACTGTGGAGAGAGAGAGGAGAGAGTGGCGCGGGCAGACGACGACAGCAGCAGTTGGCGACCGAGTTGTATAGAGGAGTTGGGGGTGGGGTGGGGTTAAGGTTGAGAACGGGTGGGGTGGGGTATGGAGGGTTTACTGAAAACTGTCTGGCCACCCCACAACCGAAAACACCCAACACGCCCGCACCCCACGCCTACGTCCACGTCCACGCCCAGTTTTACCTTATTGATTTGCATATCAGTTAAGTGACCTCCCAAAACCTTAAGACATAACCCAACTTTTTCTGTGCAATTGCCTTAATTTGCGATATGCGCAAAATAATTCAATTCATTTCAATAAAATGAAAAAATTATCAAAACAAGTCGCAGCTTCGGCACACAAACAGACAAATAAACAAACAAACATATAAATATGCATGTATGTATGTGTGTACATAAGTAGGTACATAGACACACACACACACATTTATATACTGGTATAAGAAATGCGCATATCTTATGGCCTGCCATTGTATGTACAGTAAACCGAACGAAGCGGAAGAGAGGAGCAAAGCGGTGGGCTGCTGTTGCTGCTATCGCTGAGAGCGACTGAATGAGTGAGAGAGAGCGGTGGCCGACTTGTACATGGGCCCACTGTACATATGTATTAACTCACCATCATCATCAAGTCGTCCCCATGGTGGAATTGGGGGTAGGGGTATGCTGGCATTGCACTGCACTACGCCGCCCCTCTCTTGCTGCTGTGGTGGTGGGGTTTGTGTCAAGTGGGCGGCTGCAGAAATGCATTGGCGCATAAATCTAAGCTGCGCCTCGTTTCGGGCACTTCAAATTTATTAGTGACGTCAGCCGCTCGCTGACTATTAGCAGCTGCTTAAGCGACATTTCAACGCAGTGGCAACTCTCCAACCCCAATGGCAAAGACAACGGTAAGAGTCATAATTGACATGAAAGCTTTACCTGCTTATTTACATGTGTATATATGTACCTATTCATGTCTATATGTACGTGTATGCATCTGTGTGTGTGTGTGTGTGTGTGTGTGTACAGGCCACAAAAGTGGTAAGTCATGCTAAGCCATTAATACAGTTAATTCTTATCTAGTTACATATGTATGTAGATACACACACACACACACACACACACATATGTATGTATGTAATATACAAACACACACAAGTACATAAACACGCACTTATGTACATATGTCTGGTATGTATGTATGTACATACATACATATAATTATGTCGCTTGTTTATTTATAGCAATTTATAGCGGCGATAAGGATAAGCTTTGGCAAATTGCAATACTCGAAAAGTAACAAATTAAAATAAAAATGTAGTAAATATAATATAAATAAGTTTCTAGGAAATGTGTTACAACAACAGCAACAACAACAACAACCTAACACAAATTAATTGCGCGCCACTCTGCTAGCGTCGCTGCCGGCTGCCGTAGCGCTGTTAACTCTGTCAACTACCAACAACTATAAATGTGTAAATACATACATACATACATACATACATACATACATACATACGTACATACATATGTACATATATATTTGCTGTGGATTTGCCGCTTATCGCTCTGGACATACATACATATATTTGCACTGTCTTTTATGGCAGAGCTCTGAGTAATTGGCAAGTGGCTTGGGGGGAGTGGGGAGCTCTGTTAATGAATCTGAGCCTAGAAACTTTAACAGCTGTTTTTGGGACAGCGGCAGCTGCTTCTCTGTAAAGTCGCTGTAAAGACTCACCAGCTAAATAAATACATATGTATGCATGTGTGTGTGCCCATATAATGTACATAATGAGCGTAATACATATGTAGCTTTCAAACTGGTTTTAAGTGTTGTAGAAATAAAATAAAAGCTGTTTTAGTTTTATTATTATTATCCTCATTCTACTATTTTAATGAAATCTAAATATAACATTTTCAATACATAATAAAAGTATCTAAAGAATCGAAACTGTTAAGCTTATGTAAAAGTCTTCTGCTGTTATTTACAGAAGTTTCTTATCTTCAATTTTTTTATGACTTCCAAATTTCACAATATTAATTTTATTATTCAAACACCCCCCTCCCCCACCCACACACACACACACACACACACAGAGGCAAAATTGCAGCTTTTCGTTGTCTTTTGCCAATTACTTTGCTTTGCTTTTTGTTGTTGTTGTTGTTCTTGTTCTTGTATATAGCTCATACATATGTAAAAATTTATGCACACATATACATATTTCACACACACACACACACACACACACACGCTCTCACATGGGTTGAACTTTAGTATATAAACAGAATTGAGTTGTGCTGCGCTGCGCTGCGCTGCTTTTGTCTATCCAACCGTGCGTCTTTCTGTGCTTGTATGTATGTGTGTGTGTGTGTGTTTGTACATATGTATTGCGCCGCCTGCCTCCGTTAGTTGTGCCATAACAACAACAAAAACAATCAGCGAAAAGCAACAACAAAAAATAATCGGCAAGCCAACAATCTATTTATGTATGTATGTATGTATGTATGTATGTATGTATGTATGCACTTCTTTTCTGCTTCTTTTTTTTAAGAGCAAAACTTTTGTTAACGGTTTTCGCTGTTCGAAGCTGCATTTCAATACTTTATCAAGCAAATTACCAACGCGTCGCAGTCGACGTCGTTGCTATGCTTTGGCTATTTTTAGGCTTTGCGCTTTACCTTTCATTTATACGTACTATATACATATGTATACGTATATGTATCTTTTTTTGCTGCTTTTATTGTTGGCAAAACATCAGAGAATTGAAAATGAGACGATCTCTGCTCGCACGCGCTGCGCTACGCCGTCCGTCCGCTCTGTTAAGAATAACCCCAAAAAGTAACACGTAAAAGGTAAGCAGCGACGCAAGCAGCGCAGTTCGCGTCGCCCAAAGGTACAAAACAAAACCAGTTAGCCGATACTACACACACACACACACACACACACACAGAGGCACAGAGAGCTGTGGCTACAGGCACATTTGACATTTTTATAGTAAGTAAAGATAAGTGCCAAAAAGAAAGAAGAATAATGCTAAAGAAAATAGAAAACAGAAAACACAGAAATTCATTCAGCGGATTTCAATTTCATTTACAATTAAAGCGGCAATCAAATTAGTTTTATATTTATGTAAGTTTGCATACATACATACATAGTTATGTATGTATGTATGTATGTAAATGATTTATGTAGATAATCTCTCTCTTTTGGGCGTTGCATGTCAAACTGCGGTGCAGCGTCAGCTGGGCACAGTTTTAGGGGCACAGTTATGGTTGCTTTCGTTGTGCTCTTCTTCTAGCCTTGAACTAAAACTCTACACACTTATCCACACATACATACATACATACATACACATATATATACATATATATGTATATAGACCTGTAATGATATCTTGGCATGTAATAATAACTGCATGACCACACTCTATATATATATATATATATATATATATATATATATATAGGCATTTATATACATACATTTGTATATATACATATGTATGTATGTATGTGTGGCGTATATAAATAACTGACAGCGAAAAGAGAAAATATTTTTTCTAGTGCTTTAGCTGATAAGCGACGACACTTACATATCTATGTACATGCATACATACATACATACATACATACATACATACACACATACATACAGACATATGTACATATGTATCTCATATACAGCTGCTGGTTTGCTCTCGCTTTATGAATCACTTCAGGAGGATTTATTACCACTGTTATGTTTGTTTGTTTGTGTGTGTGTGGATGGATTATGGGATTTAGTGTTGTACACAATGCCAATTAAATAGCTAACGGTAACTATGCACACACATACAAACATACAAACATACATAGCGATGTAAATAAGTAGTTGCAACGCTTTCTATTAACAACTATAAACGAAAGCAACAACAACAACAACAACAGCTACACATAATTTTTATTGTATTTTGTTTTTGCTTTTGTTTTATGCGCTGTTCTTATTTTGCACTTAATGACGTGTAACCAGCGCGCGCGTGTTTACATTTGTGTGCGTTTCTATGTATGTACGTGTGTGTGTGTGTGTGTGTGTGTGTGTGCGCGCGAGCATATGCAGGCTTGTATGTGTGCGTGTGTATCTGTGTAGTTTATACGGGAAGAGTCTGGCGTCCGAGAGTGCGAGTGAGATGCCAAAGTAAACAGGTAAAAAAAAGGTAAGCCAAAAGAAACAACAACAACAACAACAACAAAAGAAGAAAAAAAAAAGCAGCTTTGCCACTTTTTTTCGTTTTTATTTTTAATATTTTTTTCCGCTTTTGTTTTGCGTGAAATTGACAGAAGAATAAGAAGCAGATGAAGCTGCTCGCGAATTGACTGAATTGACATTGTAGTGAGTTATTATTATTATTAATAATACAAATATTATCATACATACATATATATATGTATGTATAAGTGTATATGTGTACACACACACACACACACACACACACACACATGCATAATTAGGCAACGGCAGCGATTTGCGGAAAGCATGAGAACCGACCGAATACAAAGAAATGATCAATGCAAAGTAATGTTAATTGCTGCGTTTGCTTAATTTTTGCTGCTTCGCCTGTGCATCTAGTATCGGCGGCACACAAACAAGCATATGCATATACACAAACAAATATGCATGTGTGTGCGTGTGTGTGTGCACATACATACTACACACACATATGCACACATGCGTATGCGAGAACATGAATGACAGCAGCCCAGCGGAACTGGCTCGCCTTCGAAATATACTTCTGGCAGCGTTCCTTTTTCCAGCTGAGCTGAAGATACTCTTTATTTATTTTTATTTCTCTTATTTACTTTTATACAAAGAAATACGAAAAGCATTCGCTTGGGGTAATCGCAGTGAATTCTTTTGAAGCGATTATCATTTCTTCCTGCTAATTTTCGTGCCTCCTGTCCCCCTCTGCTAGATTTGGTTCAATTCGTTCGAGTTCGAGTTCGAGCCTTGATTTTGGTAAGATTCTCTGCGAAATTTAAACAAATTTATAAATTTATGTTTTGTTTAATTAATTTAAGAGATGAATTGCGACATTGCGACACATTTAGAACATTCCAAATGACGTTTTAATTCATAGATTATTTTCTTGATCGCATTCTTTTCGTACAAATTGTTTATATTGTGAAATACAGTTCGATGGTTGAAGGTATAAAATGCACTTCAAGTCTAAATAGTTGTTTTTGTTTTTTTTCCCCTCCTCTGATTTCTATTGGGTGTCATTCTTGTCTAGCGAACGAACCGCGACGCAGTTACATAACTACACACACACACATACATACACACACACACACACACACACACACACACACACATACACACACACACACACACACACAGACATTCATATATACAATAGATAGAGATTGGGAGAACGGGAGAACAACGGTGCAGCACACAACAACAAGCAAGGAAGTAACAAAAACAAAAACAACAACAACAACAACAACAACAAGAAAAAGAACAGCTTGAAACTTGTCTACCACGTTAAACGTAAAGTGGCAACGCTCTCTGCCTCCTGTCCAATGGTGTGGCTACCCGCACACAAAGGTAAAGCCAAAGGGTGAAAGATAAAAGAGGTAAGGCTAAAGCTTTCGCGAGATGCGAGATGAGCTGTGTGTGCATAAAAGTAAAACCAAAAACTTAGAAGAAACAGAAATAAAAATAAAATTCAACGTGCCAATGAAACAACAACAACAACAACAACAACTACAACAACGGCAGCAGCAGCAGCAGCAACAACGAGCGACGAGCGACTCATTTAAACGGTCAATTGCCTCAAGCAAAACAGGCGAATAGAAGAGAGAGAGAGAGCAAGAGCCAAAAAAAAAGAAAAAAAAAAAGAGAAAAAAAATTGAGCAGCGTCTGCTGACTTTGACTAGGCGGCTGGCTGCAACAGTACAAAAAGAAAGAAAATCGAATTAAAATTTGTTGTAAAAATTTAATTTTCTGCTTTAAAATGAGAACAGCGCACGCACACACACAGACACACACATACAAAATATTGAATTTGGTATAAAAAAAAAGAAAAAAAAAGGAAAAAAAAATGGGCAATCAAAAGTTTTCGCATAACAAAAAAATCGAGCAACGTGCATAAATTATCCAATACATTGGAGCGAAAGAGAGCACGAAAGAGAGCGCGAAAGACCCAAAAGAATAAGTGACCAGGCGAACGTGTGTCGTGTGTGTGTGAGAGTAGCAGAGTCATATACACACACACACGCGTGCATACATATACATACATATGTACAAAGAAACACAACTAAATAAACAATAAATACCAAATTATAGCATAGGCAAAGCAAAAACAACAAATGCAATATTATAACGAAGGTGGCAACGCCGCCGCAGCTTGCCTTTTGCCTTCTTTTGTTACTTTTTGACAGCTGCTCTGGCCGCCTCCCCTCCTCCCCCACCTACCCCACCTACTCACCTTACACTCAACTGAAGAACTCAGCCAAAACTTTTACACACACACACACACACACACACGAACATACATATGTATGCGTGCTGTATGTACCGCAATTGCACCGTTAAACACTTAAAGTTTCCTTTAAAGCTGCCTTTTTGTTGGCTGTACTCCCCCAGTCGACGCCATCCCTGACAGGGCTGCAGAGACACTTGTCTGTCTCCCTCATACGTAAATAATTTAAATTTTTTTTACTCATTTCCCATTTGTTTCTATGCGATACCTGAATGAAGGAAACTTTTTAAAGTTCCTTCCTACTGTTCTGGACAGTTATAGGCAAGCTGGAAGCGGATCGGCCAGATACCTATACCACTATATATGCTGTAGGAAAAAGCTTTGAATAATAGAAAAATATATCATATCAGAAATAGAACTTTTGTATCACGGCCGAAACCTATTTATTCTTACTGAGTTCTTGATTAAACGCATCAGAATAAAATTATACTTTCCTTTGTAATATCTGGGGAATATCCAGGGGAAAAAGGACTAAATTCATATCAAAAATTAAGGCTGCAGCAGCTGCTTTCCTAGAGAAACAATCGAAATCTTCAGCGTACCGCAGTTACCAATTCTTTCTTTGTTTTGCTTTGTTTTGTTTTGGAATTTTTTTCTTTGCAACAGCCCTAGCAAAAATGTGTATCTAGAAATATATTTTATGCAGCAGGCGAACTCTGTAGGGAAAAGGGAAGTGAAAGAAGAAGAACAAGCAGCCAGGGGAGGCTCTCGTTGTTGTTTTTGTTGTGTGTGTGTGTGTGTGTGTGTGCGTGTGTGTGCGTGTCGGGGGAGGGACTTTTCCACCTGCATGCATTCGTGTGTATGTATACGTTTGCACATGTATAGGTATAATAGGCGGTGTCAAGACACATGTCCACATAATTGCCAAACGCGCAAAATCGAAGCCAAGTTCCAAATATACACACACAGAGAGAACCCATCAGCGCTCTACTCGGCTTACCCCCAACCCCAAACCCCAAACCCCCATCCAAAGCCTCGTTGGCACCCCATTCCCATCCCCAGCCCCACCCGCATTCCCATCCCCATTGCAGCTGGCAGCAGGTACAGTTGCGCCTGCAATTCATAGTTGCTGTGGCGTTGTTAGATGTTAGCTATTTCATAATTAATACGCAGCTTCTGTCGAATATTTCAATTCCACTACTGACCACGCCCCACTCGCCCCACAACCCGCCGGAATGCATTGTATTCTGGTGTGGCATTTTCATTAAAATTTCGTAATATTAATGACTAAACTAGGCCCGGAACAGTGGCTAAAACCAATTTCCTGTTGCCGATTAACCAGCCAAAAGAGCTTGCCACTTACATTGCGAGTCCTGCCACGAGCAGATGCTGCGGATATCTTATATGTAGCGACATAGATACATTTCCAGATGGAATCTCCCTAAAATCCTGAACTATCCACTTTTCACGGCTGAAACTTTCTCTAGTTTGATTCCCTGTTGAATAACTTTCATATAAATCAAGGAAAACCTCCACCTCAACTAGATACCAGTATTTTATGGTAGTTTTCAGGTTTTATAGCAATTTATGGCACAACCCGGCTGATTTTAAATTGGAACTGTATACAAAAGTAGAGTTTTAGTGCAAACTGGGTGATTGGAAGATTATTTATAGGGGTCCAGGCGAAATGATTTACTGCAGGTAACAATAACTCTCCCAGCCAAGGCCTCTCTCTCTCTCTCTCTCTCTCTCCTCTGTCTCTCCTCTCATCCAACTATATATATATATATATGTGTGTGTGTATCTGCATGTATATATACATTTAGATATTGAGATATATAAAATGGGAGTACATATGTCGAAAATGCAACAACATATTTCGTATTCGGATTCGCATGCGGATTGTGTGCATTACAATTGCAAATTTGCATTTTGTGTAGATTTTTGTTGTAATTGCAATTGTTGTTGTTGTTGTTGTTGCAGTTGTTGTTGCTGTTGCTGTTGCGTTTCTAAGCCAACCGTAGACCAACCATTCAGGCCAAACTATACAAACAACAAGCCCGCAGAGTCAGGGTGCGGGTCCGGGTCCGAGTCCGGGTTGGGTGCGGGTGCGGGCCCGGGTCTGGGTCTGAGCCCAGGCACAGTCCATCCAATCGTTATGAACGCCCACGGGTCGTAGTTCGAGCATACACACACACATGTACAGATACGGATACAGCGACAGCGACAGCTACAGAGATACAGATACAATGGGTAAAATACGAGCAGTGGCATATCATCGCATAGATTACGCAACTATTGGACAGACATACATACAGAGATACCCACTAAATGTGGCCTCTGGCCAGGGAGGGACACCCACTATACTCGATGAGTTTTCCGGCCCTCCACCCGCTCCCTACTCTCACCCGCGACACATTTGTGCCACTCCAAAAAGCAAAAAGGGACAGACCAAACGAACAGACGACCCTTTGCCTCTCACCCACACAGCAACAAAATCCACTCAAGCACACACATACACACACACAGTGAAACCCACCGCTCCCCCCTTCCACACCCACCTGCAATGCTGTCCGCGTCGCAGTCGCCGTAGGCCTCTGTCGGATGCTGCCCCGCAACTGCTGCAGCTGCTTCGTTTTCGGCACCGACGAGTCCCCGGATATTATATGCATACTTGAACTATGCGAGGAAGGAAACGCCAGCAGAACGGCACTCCCACTCTCCTGTTTTCTATATATTTATATATATATATATATAATACATATACATATATATATATATATATATATCTCTATCTGTATCCGCTTTTGCATGCGACTGTGGCTGTATATGTGTCTGTGGCTGTGTGTGTGTGAGTTTTATGTACACATGTACACAGCTGTACCCTGGACAGACTCTATGCGTGTGCCTGTGTGTGTGTGTATGTGTGTGTCTGTAGCCGTGTTTCGGGGCACTTTACAGCCACAGATTCAGAGCCAGAGCCAGAGCCAGAGCCAGACCCAGAGCCAGAGCCAGAGCCAGGGCCAGAGCCACCCACTACACAACAATGCAAAACGTCTGCATTTCAACTAACGCCACAACGCTGCTACCCAATACACAAACAAAACAGTTACTACCCCCGGGACTAAAAAACCCCCTTTAACCACCCACCGTTCCACTCCGACTCCAGCATATCCCTTACAGCTAATGCAGCAACAGCAGCCGCTTGGGTTTTGCTGCCGAAAAACTTTCAATACATAAGCTGCTGCTGTTGTACAGAAGGCTCCAACAAGCAACCCCTGCCCCGCCTCTGCCCCCGCTCCCGCTCCCGCCTTCAATCTCCAGCTCTTGCCACTAAGGCTGACTTATTAGAAAAATCAATAAATGTATTTTTCCTGCCTTATCTTTTAAAATATACAACCAAAAAATTAAAGTTTATTTTGCGCGCGTTTCGTGTCTTTTAATCGATTTTTTCACTTGCCGCGTTGAGCACACGCCACCCCCAACCAAACAGCCCTCCTTCCTTACCGCACACCCATGTTCATGTTAGCATGTTGTCTCGCTTACTCGCTTGCTCGCCTACCAAGCGACTTTGCGAAGATTGCGGGGGTGCAAAGGAGGTGCAAAAAGTCAACATTGAATTTAATGCCAGCAAACTGACCCTTTGCAACACTACGGCAGCACCTTTGATCGCGACACTTGTTATCGATAACCCAAATCGATATTTGTACGCGAGCGGAAGAAATGCCAAAGCAAAGATAGAGAGAGCTTGCTGCCTGCTTGCCTGCCTGCCTGTCTGGGGTGCTCTCTCACGCTCTCTTTCTCTCGCTATCTGTCTGTGTTCTCCTTTGCTCGAAAACGAAATCATTTTATGGATCGCAATGATTTCGTGCTGCTGCTGCTGCCGCTGCCGCTGCCAGTCGGTCGGCTTTGCCTTTTGTTTTAGTTGTCAACAATGTTTTTGGCGCAGCTTAGGCTAAGCTACATACATACTTATGTATGTATGTGTGGATGTATGTATGTACGTAGATATCTACATATGTATAAGTGAAGCACTGCTGCATGCAACTATTGAAGCATGAACATGCAATTTATGTACACATAGACATACATACATACATATGTATGTATGTACATATATATGAAACTATAACATACAACAACCAACAGCACTAAGCGACTGTACTTTTGATATAAAATCCACTCAGCACACATAGAAATTCAAACACACACACACACACACACACACACACACACACAGGCATACATGTGTGTATATATATACACTAAAATCTACCTCGCTTCCTCTCCTCCCCCTCCCCCTTCTTCTTCGTCCTCTTCCACCACCCCACCACCCCATCTGCCCGGCACAACTCTCTTCTGTTTAGTTTTAGTTGCGCTTTAAACTGCATTTGCTTGTTGTTGTAGTTGCTGTAAGCCTCTGTATATAGAGAGTTTGTATCTGTGTGCATGCATGAGCACTACTTGTATGGACGCATGTACGTCTGTATGTGTGTGTGACTGTGCCTGCTATTTCTACAATTCGTTTGCAAACGAAATAGAAAACAAAAACAAAAATGCGAAGTGGGAGCAAATGCATAGAGCCAGATTGGCACAGTGTCCTGGCCTCCACCCAACGATATAATAGCCGAAATCCAAAACTGCAATTCAATGCTTGCTAACCTAAATAGAAGATCAGAGTTTCGATAATTTCAGCTGGACAGTGCTACAAGTATCTGTGTGTGTGTGAGTGCGTGTGTGTGTGTGTGTGTGGGTAAACAGGTGCTCCAAATGCACAAACAAAAAAATACCCAAAAATATTTCAACTATAATCACCGCCCCCCTCCAAGTACTCACACACACACGCACACGCGCACAGACGCACATACGCAGATGCACACAGAGACATCAAGCGATACCGATACACCACATACTCACACATCAGAGAACGGAACGGAACGCAACGCAACGCAACGACTAGAAAATGCGGGTCTGGGTCGTCATCGAGACGAGACGGAGACGGAGACGGCGAGAATGCAAGCACATAAAGAACGCCAAAATAAGTTTAAAACTAGCGACAGCACATTGCGTGCGTGTGTACGAGTGCGAGCAATGCAGTGCAGCGCAGCAAGTGCGAGGGAGCGAGCAAGGTGTACATATGTATGTATGTATGTATGTGTGTGTGAGTGCGTATTTTGGAGCATGCAACTTTTCGTGCTTTTGGCAAATGCGTTCGTTGCGGAAGAGAGAAAGAAAGAGTAAGAGTCAGAGAGAGTTAGAATGCGAAAAACGGAAAGCGGGGGGGGGAGGGACAGCAACAGTGCAAGAGTATGAGGCTGGACGAACAAGTGCATACGTGTACGTGTGCGTGTGTGTGTGCGTGGCTGTGTGTTTACGTGGCTGTGTGTGTGAGAGAGAAGGGTCATTTTTGAAATTTTCAAGTGCAAAAAGCCAAAATTAATTAGAAACAAAGCAAAAAAAAAGAAAAGGATTTCTTTAAATTGTTTTACAATTTATTAATACAATTTAATATGCAGGAAGGAGTCAATCGCGCGCCTGCCTCATTCATAATGACGACGCAGTACACTACACCCCTACCTCAACTCCGCCCCGTCCTAAAATACCCTACAAACGCCAGCACACACACACACACACACACACACACATTCATACACCCACATCAGTCTGAGATATGGCAACCACAAATGTGTATATAGATAACGGCAACCCCGTCGCCAAACAAAACGGCAGAACGACAAACTGAAAAAAGGAAGACGAAGACGAAGCATAAAAAAAAATACATATAATAAAAAGTAGCAGGAGATAATAAAAGCAAGCGCCTAAGCATGGCGTCACTGACGTTGGCGTCGCTGCCTAACAACAACAAAAAATAACGCGGTAAAAGCTGTAAAAATTGTCAATATAGAAAAAAGAGACGAAAAAAGTCTACGCTAACAACGGCAACAAAAACAACAAAAACGAGAACAACAACAACAACAACAACAGCAGTTTGCAAAATAATGTGCGAGTGTCGAAGAAGCCGCTGACATCGACTTCGACGTCGACGTCGACAGAGACAGAGACAGAGGCTCTTTTAACGAGCCGAGTGACAAGCAAGCGCACACTAGTAAGAGAACCCAACTCATATACACACATAGATACATACATGCACACACGAAGCGACGCGACGCAGACGCCAGCCGCAGCAGCAGACCGGTTGAGGTTAAACTGTATAGGGGAAGGCAGCGGCAGGCAGCAGATGCCTTGCCTTAAAGGGGCTGGGGCAGAGGCAGGGGTAGAGGAAGGGGCTGACTGCCCGGCCAAGGCATACATATTGAATTTTTCTTCGACGTAATGAAAATTTTTTAGCGTGCTACCGCTCGCTGCTTCTTTTTGTTTTATTTCTTTTTTGTATTTCTTCTTTTTTTCTTCTATGTTTGAAACTTACCGCGATGAGAGCAAAAAAGAGTAGTAGAAAATCCGTTAATCTGCTTGCTGTTGTGGGCGCTGCGGCTACTGCGGCGTTGACGTCGACGTTGGCGTTGGCGTCCAGCCTCTTGGAATTTATGCTAATTTTCCAAAACTCACACACACAACCGCAATCACAAGCATATATATATATTTAAATTTAGTGCTTTTTCGAGCAATTTCACTTTTTTTGCGGTTTGTGTTTTACTAATTATTTATTACTATTTACTATTTACTTCACGCTTTTTGCTTAATTATATCTTATATTTATATATACAAACACATACGTATATACATGTATGTGTGTGCCTTTATCGCTAATACACTTGCACTACGCGCTGCTTTTGCTTCTGCTGCGTCGACGCTAGCCGCACTGCTTCTGCTTCTGCTTCTTCTAGTTTGCCTTCTACGGCTTTCCAAAAAAAAAAAGAAAAAATTTGTATCTTTTCTCGCTGTTTATTTTTATTTATTTTTTTTTTGTTTTGTATCCACGCACTGTTTATTATTTAAATATTGCACGTTTAATCGCTAAGTATTATTTTTTTTTTATTATTTGTTTACGCACCCACGCACAGATGCATATATACATTTAAATTACATACATACATACATACACACACAAACACTTAAAAGAAACCGTTGCCATTTATTCTTATTTTCTAAGTTATTGCTTTACACCTGTAACACATGCGTACCGCATTGTTGTTGTTTTGTTTTTTTTTTTTTTTCCTCTGCTTTGTTTGTAAACAAATAAAAAAAAAAAGTGTCGTAAGTGTAAAATAATTAAACCGTTGCTTTGGCTGTTTGTGTCCGAACAACGTTTCAGCGCGTCCTACCCGCTCGATGTTGTTTTTGTAAATGTTGCCTATACATGTTGAAATGTTGAAATACCGCAGCAGCGTGACCGCAGTGGTTCAAATGCAAAAATACCAGAGTTCGAAGAGTTGGTATCGATACTCATGAAATGTGGCGAGTATTTATGTTAATTAACAGCTAGTTAAAATGCCGTGTGTACACACTGGTAAGCAGCTGCAACATTCAAATTTGCGTCTATGCGTTTACTCGCCTCATTTGCTATAATAAAACAGATTATATTAAATTGCTAATTATTGGCATGTTATGAACATTACATTTAATTGTTTCTTTAGTTTCTTTTAATTGCTAACAATTCACATGTTACGAATTAATGCATTTATTTCCTTTTCTTTTCGGGAAAGTTGCGCTCCTAATAACAGTTCGGCAAAATGTTAACCAGTTCGCGGTCCAATAACCTATGTTGTTAACGAAAGAACTGGAACTAGTTGTTCATTTAGTTCAGTGCGTACGATCCGTATAAATTTTTAGATTTTATTGCTGAATAACAAACACATATATATAAAAGGTAATTAACATTATGCCTTAGTCAATTGCGTAAGATGCTGTAAATAGGTCTTGCGGCAATCCATGTTATCAGCCGGTCGATTGTGAGGCAACCAAACAGGTTCACCAATAAAATACCGTCGCGCCACTATAAAGTTCTGTTGTGGGATGGAAATAGTTAGCAGTGACTGTTAACACTTTCAAATTTTCTGTTAACCATATGTACATACATTGCTATCCAGAGTAAAACGATGATAAATACCCGCTGGTATAATAATCATGTCCCCCTTAACAACTTTTATGCGCAACCAATCGTCCGTAGCACTGCAAAGAGCACAACACAAGTTCCAAAAGTAATTACGAAGTAACCAATGAATTCAGCACTTACTCGCGCACATCAAAGTAACCAGAACCATCGAGTACCAGGCGAATTTCCTCATCGGTATGCAAATGCTCAGTGTAGAATGCCTTCAGCTTGTTCGCATAGTCCGGCAGGCACTGTTCCGAGCAGGTGATCTAACAGTAACCGTATCAGTAACAGAATGTTAATGTGTGTAAAATGTTATCCTACCTGATCCTCGTAACTGTAACCACGTTTGCTGCGCAGCTCACTTAACAGCTTATCGTTCTGGTAATCGTCTGCATTGATCTAACAGCGGGCGGACAGAAATGTTAAGATAAGCTTGTCTTTTGTCAAGGTCGTTGCTGTTACCTTAAAATATTCGACGCCGGTTTTTTTGTAGAGATCCTCCAGATTCAAGTATTCAGCTGGAATGCGCTTATGCTCCAATCGCTGATCGGTCTCTTCTTTATCCATGTACCAAACTTGCACCATTTTCTACAAAATAAAACTTCCTCTGGCCAAAGTACCGTCTATTAGAGCTGGTAAGCTGCCGATAACATGACTGTTGTTCGTGCAGCATCGATAACTTTGCGGCAATTTCTTTAACCATTTGCGCATTGCTAGTTGAAGAGCTTAAACTGTCAATTAATTATATTTAGTTCAATAATTGACTATATTGATTTTTTTATTTTGACCTAAAGAAAATAAAATATAAACAATTTTTGAATTGGAATTTAATACTTGCCAGTTCATTCGTTCAACAGCGTTGCCATCTAGTCAGCCATGAAATGTACTCAGAACTGACAACGTTGCCACAACGTTCAACAATTTACTATTTAGTTACATTTTTGGCCGTGAATACAAAATTTAAAAAGGAAAACCGTTTTTTCTTCGTTTTTTTCTAAATTGCAGTTAAATTCGAAATTCATAATGGTTCCGCTGCGTTTGCTACGCGTTATGTCAAGACTAACGGCATTTCGATATTATAGCAAAAATAACTGTCCGAAAGTGCATCCAGATATTCTAGAGGAAATGGAAGCGGGCTTCCAAGTGTTATGCGAATCGGATTCCAAATCTTTGGTGAAAAAGCATTTAACCCGGAAAGTGTTTGATGCTCTGAAAGAGAAGACGACCCCATCGTATAATTCAACGTTGTTGGACTGCATAAGAACGGGTATATGCAATCTCGATTCGGGCGTTGGCATATATGCTCCCGATCCGGAGGCGTATTGTACATTTGCGGATTTATTTGATCCGATTATAGAGGACTATCATTCAGGTTTCAAGAGAACGGAGAAACATCCGCCGAGCTGCTTCGGTTATGGCTCCGACTTTCCCAATTTAGATCCGGAACATCGTTATATAGTCTCCACACGCGTGCGTTGCGGCCGATCTCTCAACAACTATCCATTTAATCCGCGCATGAAAAAGAATGACTACATCGAATTGGAATGCCGAATCACCCGTGCACTGAAGCGACTGTGCGGAGAACACTCGGGAAAATATTTGTCTCTCTGCAAAATGGACAAGCGCCTTCAAAGGAAATTGGTTAAGAAACATTATCTCTTCAAGGAGGGAGATCGCTTTCTACAGTCGGCACATGCCCTCCGCTTCTGGCCCACTGGACGGGGTATATTCATGAATAGATCACGCACCTTTGTCGTCTGGGTGAATGAGGAGGATCACATTCGTGTGATATCTATGGAGTACGGCGGCGATTTGGGCCGTGCCTATGAACGTATGATTGTGGGCGTGGAATCGCTGGCGTATCAGTTGAAATTTTGTCATGATCCTCGCCTGGGTAATCTCAGCTTTTGCCCCACAAATCTCGGCACAAGTCTACGCGCCTCTGTCCACATAAAGCTGCCCACTTTGTGCGCTGACAAGGCCAAGCTAAAGGAGTTGACTGACAAGTATAATCTACAGGTGCGCGGCACCAGCGGAGAGCACTCGGAGACCGTCGGTGGTGTCCTGGACATCTCTAATAAGCGCCGTTTGGGCTTAACGGAATACGAAGCAATTACCGAGATGTACAATGGAATACAAGCTCTGATCGATCATGAGTGCGCAGAGTGCGCCAAGAATCCAGAGGGAAGTAAACCAGAGGAAAAGAAACCGGAGGCAAAGAAGCCGGAGCCAAAGAAGCCGGAGCCAAAGGCAAAGAAAGAGTGCGTCGATACTTCGACAACCAAAAAGAAATAAAATAAGATACTATCGATACTATCGAGCAAAATAAGTCAGAAGCAAACCAGAACAAATGAAGCCAGAGCGAAAGAAAGAGTGCCTCGATAGTCGCATTACTATATTAAATAAATAGGAAGAGCATTTAGTTAACTTACTTTAAATGTTACTAGATATTCAAGTTAATAATTGAACAAATTGTTATCGAAGCTGTCGAGTAAGCAGAAATAAAAAGAGCCCAATTGTTATCGATACTATTGAATAAAACCAGCGCCTATCGAATTTGGAATAAGGAATATCAAAATAGAGCAACTAATCAATCAATCGAATGGCTCAATTCCAATAAACCATCTGGCATAAATAACAAAATTATCATCTGAATTGTAATCGATACTATCGAGACACGAGATACTTATAAATAATTCCAAATTTTTTGTATTTTTTTTTTTTATTTTTTTTATAATTTTAGTTCTTTTATAAACTTAAGGCTTAAAATAAAATATTTAAAGTTTTTTTTTTTGTTGTTGCTGGTTGTTTTGCTTGACACAAATGCCGAAAATGTTTTACATTGTTTTTGTTTTTAAGCAAAGAATTTTGAAATAGTTTTCCATTGTTGTTGTTGTTGTTGTTGCTGTGGGTCGGTAGTGTGCAAGTTGGTGTTCTTTGTTGTTGTTGTTGTTGGTGGTTGCCCGGGGTTTTGTTAATCCGCGACTCTCAAAAGTAGACGACAAATGCCGAGTGCCACAGGAATTCTCCGGGTAGAGACACGCCTACGTAATCCTACTACAAACTAAAGCAAACACAGAAGTTGTTGTTTTGATGTTTTGTTGTTTGGGAGCAAATAGTGGCTGCTGCTGCTGTTGTTGTTGTTGCTGCTGCTGCTGTTGTTGTTGCCGCTGCTGCTGCTGCTGCCGTGCTCCCAAATTCCAGCGAGAGGGTTTGCTCGCTTACAAGCTCTTCTCGAGCTTGATGAGCTCAGTGATGCCATCGTACATCTCCTTGACGGCCTGGTATTCGGTGAGACCCATGCGACGCTTGTTGGAGATGTCATAGACACCGCCCTCGGCTTCGGTATGCTCGCCGCGAGTGCCGCGCACCTGGAGATTGTATTTGGCGGCAACTTCCTCGAGCTTGGCCTTGTTGGAGGCTAGCTTGGGCACCTTGATGTGCACAGAGGCACGAATGGTGGTGCCCAAATTGGTGGGGCAGAAGGTCAAGAAACCAAGACGATCATCGTGGCTGAAGGGCACACGCTTCTCGATTTCATTGACAGCGGTGGTCAGACGACGATAGATCTCGCCAAGATCGCCACCCTGCTGCATGGAGATGATACGCAAATGATCCTCCTCATTGCACCAGACCAAGAAGGTCTTGTTGTCGTTGTGGTAGATACCACGTCCCGAGGGCCAGAAACGGCAGGCATTGGCAGCCTGGAGGAAGCGATCACCCTCCTTGAACAGGAAATGATCATCGATCAGCTGCTGCTGAACGGTCTTCTCCATGCCAGTCAAGGGATAGAATTTGCCCTTCAGCTCACCCTCCAGACCAGACAGAGTGCTGCTAACCTTGGACTCCATCTCCTTGTACTGGGCCTCGGTCAAGCAAGGGTTGAAGGGATAACCCTGCATGGAGCGACCGCAACGCACACGAGTCGAGATCACATACTCGTTGGTGGGATCCACATTGCCGAAGGTGCTCACATCACCAAAATCGGAAGCTGGATGCTTGTCGGTCTTCTTGAAGCCACCATGGTAATCCTCAATGATGGGATCGAACAGATCAGCGAATACTGTATACGACTCAGCATCGGGAGCATAGATGCCCACGCCGGAATCGTGATTCTCCAAACCAGACTGGACCACATCCAACAGAGTCGACTTGAAGGTGGGAGTCACCTTGTTCTTTAGGTTGTCGAAGATCTCCTTGGTCAGGTACTTCTTCAACAGCGACTTCGAGTCGGAGGCGGCCAACTTGGCGAAACCCTCCTCCAGTTTAGCGAGAACAGCAGCGTCAACCATGGTGTCTTGTTTGCTGTAAAAAACAATGGCAAAATATTGGATTAAAATGGGAACTACTATTTAAGACTTGGTAGAAACTTCTTTTATAATATTTTATTTGAGAATTTCTAGCTTTCTGATTATGTATTACACTCTGTAGGTAGTTTTTTAGATTGGTATATTATTATAGATTGAAGGTTATTAAAACTAGAAGATCTTTTAGGAGAGACCAGAAATTTTCTATATATTTTCTCGATTTGGATCTCGGATTGATTCATTGATTGAAGGGAAGATTGTTTTTAAGAGTTAGAAATATGCCCCAGAAATAGGGTGATTAAAACCGGAGACTCTTTTAAGAGAGAGCAGAGATTTTCTATAGGGATATAATTTTGGATGTTAAGTTAAGCTTCTTTTTTAAGAAAATCTTCCTGTTCACACGCCCAAAATTCAATTTTTCAATTAGAAATTTGCTTTTTATTATTTATCTTGGAAACTTGGAAGATTCCAAAGGAAACTGGAAGGAAAAGCGATTGTGGGTGAGAAATTTTAGTTGCTCAATTTGAAAAGTGGTTAATTTCTAGTTAATTTTTCAACATGTTCGTTTGGGGTTGAGTAATTAATTAATTTAATTGAAGCTCTGTTTAGGTTGTACTCTCTCTCTCTCTCTCTGTCTCTGTCTCTGTCCCATAATCGCTTTACTCTCTCTCTCTCTGTGTCTCTCGGGTTGGCTATTTCGTGGCGCCCAAAAGTCGGCAATGGTTTGTACACTTCTGGGATCGTTATAACACGCAATTGTGCAATTCCCGAGCAATCCAATCCCATTAAAGTCTGAACCGACCACATGCCCCCTCCTCACCCCTCTGCAGCTACACTTGGTGGTGGTTGCTCTGCTCTGCTCTGCTCGGCTCTGGCTCTCTGTTCTGGTGGTGGTGCTACGTATCGAGTTGAGCTGAGCTGAGCTGACAACAAAATTTTTGCCGGCTGTCGCTGAATACGCACGGAAACTGTTCCGTCCCCGCCCTCCCATTAATACCCGCATCCATACGCTGCCCGGCCCGGCCCGGCCCGCCCCGCACATGCGCATATTATCGACAGGACTCAGAGGCTCGACCAGGGACCCGGCTTTGAACTGGGCCCCGGTCAGAGCACCGAGACCAGGGCAATAATATTTTTATGGCACTTTTTTTTCTTTCGTTTATTTGGGCGCCTGACGTCAGCATTAGATACACACACACATACAGAGATACACACACACTAAATACGCCTTGTAGGACCTATGACAAGTCACACACACACACACACAGACTGTGTGTGGTGTATACACACCCTTCCTCTCCAGCGCCTACTGTTGTAGCGGTGCCGTTTGGCTCCCCATTGGCCGTAGCGGCGGCGCCATCGCCTTCGATCACTTTCTCCTTCTTATCCTTTGAAGCGCACAAACCCATTTTAAATTTTAGTTATTTAGTTGAAATATTGAAATATGTTTTTGTTTTTTGTTTTTTAGTGTTTTTAGGATTTTTTTAAAGTATTTTTTAGTTTCTTGTAAAGATTTTGTAAAAAATTTGGCCTTGGCTTGGTCACAAATGGATGATGCTTTTTTCTTTGGAGTTTGGAGCTTGGAGTTGTATAAAAAAAAGGTGCGATATACGATGTTTTTTGCAGGTAAAAATGAAATCACAATGCAGCTGTTTGTTTTTATCCTTTCTAATCCTGCTTTATATACAAAGACGCCTTAAATTGTATTGCTTTTGGTGTTTCCTTTGATTTCCTCTGATTTCTTTTGATTTGATTTGATTTGATTTGATTTTTTGTGTATTTTGAAATCGCTTTTGAATATTTTGTTGGTGGTCTGCTCGTCGTAAAGTTTTATTTTTTTATTTGTAAAAAAAAAAAAAAACAATTTCAGGTTTTTCCCAAGTTTTCACACGTTTTTCGTCGCTGCTGCCTGCCGCGCCCAAAGGTATACTACAAAAGACTAAGAGGCTGGCACTAGACACTAAGAGGAGCAAAAGGAGCGGAGCGCGCGCGTGTTTTAGGTGCTACTCAAAAAAAGGAGCGAGGAGAACTTGCTGATTGCTCGGCTGGCTACTGGCTACTGGCTACTACAATCCCGGGTCCGTGTCCTTTTCGACTGAAACTGACTGCTCTGTTCGACAGTTCAACTGTTATACGGTTCGGGATTCGGGATTTGGCTCGTGTTCGGGTTCGGGTTCGGCTTTACTGGTTCGGTTATTTTCGGCTTTTCGGTTTTTCGCTTGTCAGTTTTCAGGACTTAGGTTTGGTTTTTGGCGCGCGCGTTTTCTGTGTCTCTCAAACGGCAATTTGCAAGGAACTGACGCGCCCACTGAGCCCGCCCAGACGCCAGGACAACAGCCAATACATGTGTATATATATACATCTATACATCTATATATGTGTGTATGTATGTATGCGTGTGTGTACTTATATTCAGCGCATTGCACATCACGCTGAATGTGTGAGAGAGCGAACCAAGCGAAGAATTTGCAGGGTTGCCAGGGCGAGGGTTGAAAGCTGAGCGATGAAAGCAGGCGGCGAATGACCGACTAGGGGATACCCTGTAGCTCCACTTGACTTTCGAGCTTCAAGTTTACCCTTCAAAGTATGAAATTCTATTCAAAATCAAAGCTTCAGCTTCCGAATTATGCTTCTAATTGAATGTGCTTCAATTGGGAGAAAGCTTCTGCACAAGATTTGTGTTAGTGCCTCTTATACCCTTCCTTGACATATAATTTATAGGTATAATATAGATTGAAGAATATACCCAACTTTCAGCCAATTGCAATGGGTATATATGGCGTATGGAAAAAAGTATTGCCTAGCCTCAGGCGCCGGCGGCAAGCATAGGGCAGAAAACTGTTGCCGGATGAGAGCGCAACATAATGCGGAAGGATATATTTATTTGATGCGTCCGAGCCAGGAACTACCACCAACAGCAATGGCAACGGCAACGGGGGGGAAGGCAGGCTGAAGGCTGGGTGCACAGCGCAAATCGATAAAATTTATGGCACGCGGCAGCTGGAAATTGTTGCGCCTCAAAAACAAAAAAGGGGCAGGGCGGACGAGGAACACAGACCCGGTCGTCGCTCGTCGGTCGTCGGTCAAGTCAAGTTGAAGTGACGGCTCGAGTGTGAAATGAGGGCTGCTAATGGCATGACTGCCGCTACTTGTATTTGCCTCAAGTGGCATGTGGCATGTGCCGCAACGGGTTGGGGCGAGGCGGGGCGGGAGCTAAAATCACGGCCAGCTTGCGGCATTCCCAGCAATCACAAGCGGCGGCACCAGCAGAGAAGAAGGTGCACGTGCACCCAGAGACAAGCAGACGCCATGAGATACTTTTCACGCCTGTGCGCAGTGACGTGTAACCAGACGGCCACAGAGGCAGAGGCAGAGGCGGAGGCAGCGAGGGGGCTGCGGCTGCGGCTGCATTGCATGTCTGTGCTACATTATTTGTGCAATTTCATTTAGTCGCATTTATTATACTCGTATTTTGTTTTCTTCTTTCTTCTTTTGTTATTTCTATTTGCTATTTTGCTATAGTTGCCTAATTTCATTACTCAGCTTCAGCTTCAGCTTCAGTTTTCAGCTTCTCTCCTCTCCTCTTAATCCTCTCCCTCCTCTGGCCGGGTGACTAATTGCTACCAATTCTCTGGTGAGTAATCCCAATAAACAAACCACAACAACTGCCAATTTGCGATTTCCAATCGCAATGAAATATGATTTGCAATTCCAAATTGTAAACAATTCATTGAAATTGTGGAAAAACTAATAAAAAACTACCTTTTTTTGTCTTGGGAAACCTGACTCAACTCTCTATTGAGTCCTAAGCTATCGATTTCTATAGCTACCCAGAAAAAAAAGAAGGTGGAAAACACGGTGGACGATACAAAACTATCGATAGTATTATCGCGCCTGAGGTGTTCTATCAAAACCCTGGTAAAAGACCTAATTAGTTGCGAAAAGAGGAATCTTTTGGCTAAGATCACTAGCCAAGTGACGAAATTCTCCAGAAAAAAACGTTCTAAATCTTTATAGGTTGCTCGTGACTTCATGACAGAGTCTTATACTAAAAGTACTCGGATACTTATATCTGGAATCCTAAGGATAGGATGAGCTATTTGTTTTAAAAGCAGATAGTACGATAGTACCAACGATAGTTTTTCAATTTTACTGCCAAGTTCTT
Source organism: Drosophila repletoides (assembly GCA_018150835.1). Lineage (NCBI taxonomy): Eukaryota > Metazoa > Arthropoda > Insecta > Diptera > Drosophilidae > Drosophila > Drosophila repletoides. The sequence goes on along the minus strand of JAECWQ010000031.1, from coordinate 19,591,472 downwards.
AAGCACTTAAAGCTATTGACCCATTAAAATAAATTTATCACGGGATATCAATAAATTATATATGTATCTTTCCTTTCCAATTCGTGGGGAGACTTTTGGTTGCTTTTTATGTATGCAAGCTCCAAGAACTTGAAGGAGCCAACTCCTCAACTGGGGACTTGTTTTTCCAATTGATTTTGCCGCCGTGATTTGTGTGGAAAATTTGAAGCGTCAAGAGTCATATGAGAGCGGTTTCGTGTTACGGCTAGACCTATAAAGATAAGCTTTTTGCTTTTTTTGCACCAGTTTCTAGATAGGTGGGTGGAACGTCATCTCAGCGAATGACAACGCCCCTAGGCACTTGAGTTTTGCACTAGTTGATATAACAACCAGCTAACGCTTTGACTTATTGCCTTGTCCGCCGACTGCCTATGGCTGGACGCACTAATCAATTAACTCGAGTGCACTACGACGACGACACATATACAGACATATACATATATATATATATATATACGTATACTTCAGTATTAAAGCCATACTCGAGTGGTTGGTTGGAAACGTCCTCGCAAGGGCAGCGGCGGCACTTGAAAGCGAAGCAAAGCAAATCACATTAAAATGGAACACAATGGAAAACTGATTTTATTACACAGAAAAAAACCTTTGAAAAAACAAAAAAAAAAAAAACAACCATCCCCAGGCAGTCGACGAGAAACGTGACAACCCTGGTCAGCAGGATGTACTCGAAAACAGCGCTTCTGAAAATGTCCCGAGAAACCCTTTCTAAGGCTAGGCAAACGGGGAAACGGGCAAACAGGCGGCAGCGAGAAACGTGAACACCACAAGGATAACTCTGGAGCTTTAGAGTAATTCCAGTCGAAAGGAATTCGCTAATAGGCAACGCTTAATTAGGGCAACTTTTCCCGACTTTTTTGTGAAGCGTATTAATCTCTAGTAATTCTCTAATAACAACGCGACGCGCACTGTTAACGCGAAATAAAATTGGCAACCGTTAACGGTTAACTTTGATATGCGAATGGTGGAATGGAGCGAAAAGTTTGCACCAAGTGGAACTGGAGACAGTTCCAGAAAGAGAGCGATAGAGAGAGAGAGAGAGAGAGAGAACGAGTTGGCCAGGAGAGAGCCAGTCAGCTGATAAGTTAAAAGAGCGAGAGAGCCAGAGCGGGAGCGAAAGAGAGAGAGAACTACTTTAGCTTTCGCGGTGCAGTTGCTGGGGCCGAGTCCGGGACCGCCGCCTCAATGCCTCACTGCCTCAGTATATACCGAGTTGATCTTTCAAACAGCTGTCAGCGGATAAGATAATGTGTTGACACATATATATAAAAATCAAGAGACTTTTAATAGATGTGTTTGTGCTTCTAGCCATAAATGGGCAGCCATAGACAGCCCAACACGGCCAAATGAAAGCAAAAGCCTGGCCAGAATTGCATTCAATTCGCATTCGCATCCAAATTGGGTGCATTGAACCAAGCCTTCTCCACTCATTGTCCCCCCTCCCTTTGAGCCGTTTAATTGCATATCAACTAAAGTGTAAGAAGAAAAAAATATGCTTTGGACCAAGCTGCGCTTTTATACAGACGATTGCGCAAAGAAATTGGCTGGCTGCCTGCCTGCCTGGCGGCATGGCTAAAATGCGAAATGAGTTTGTTTTTTTGTTTGCTTTAGAGCCAAGTTGAGGGGGAAATTGGCCAACGACATTGACTGGGCCCGAACGTGAGCAAATGCAACGGGAAATTGCAAGGAAATCAAAAACAACTCAAATGCCTCTTGTGGCATAATATCGAAATCAGAAAAAAAAACCCTCACTTTATCAGGCATGTTCCGAATTCCGATACGTTTCGAAAAAAGAAAACATTAGTCGAAATTCTTAAGGTAATCTAAAAAGTTTCATTTGATTTGCAAGTTTCGAAAACAATGGGAAAATCCGGGACAGAAACAGAACTTGGATGTGGGGTAACTGGGAACTGGGAACAGCTCTGTGATACTGGAAATCTTTTACTCAAGTTCCTCAATTATATAAGGCAGTTAACCCTCATGCGGGCCGGTCAGCCTCAGCTGAAAATGTAGCAATTATTGAGTCAGCTTGCTAAGGGTTAGGGCTAAAATTATAATAATACTAAGGGAAGGGCAGGGGAGGGAAGGGAAGGGAAGGGGGGAAGAGGAACCACCCGCATTCTGACAAGTCTTGGGGTATTCTGCCTCTCATTTATTGTATATATTTTCTGCTAATTTAATTAAAATTCTTTTGGCAAATGCTCAATTAGGCGTCTAACAGTAGAAGAAGGGAGGAGGGAGGCAGACCATGGACAGAGGAGGCAGAAGAGAGACCTATTGAGACTTATGATTATGATGGTTCATCAGATATTTTCGCTAGAATTTCGCGCCCGGATGTCGTTGATTTAATGTTTATTTCTTTTATTTCTTCTGCTGTCTGGGAAGACAATCAACAAAATAAGTGGCGAAGGGGATGGAGGGGATGAAAGGGGACACGACAGACGACGCTTTAGGCATTTAGCAGCTACACAGCAATTGCGCATTTAACAGAGCGCATTGCTGTTACTGTTAACATCAGTGCAGAAAACTAGTTAGCTTTAACAGCGACATCAACAGCAACGCACGAGCTTTTTAGTGAAAGCTATTGCCAAAAAGCAGCAAGCAGCAAGCACGCGTCCTGACGCAAAGCTTTCGCTCTCGCTCGCTCACAATAAAAGCTTTTGCGGTCGTTTGACTTTGTCGCTACAGTCGCTGCCAAAATATTGCTGTCATTTTGTTTGATTTGTTTACATTGCAGTGCTGTAATTACACTTTTGTGTTTATTTACAGTGCCTGCGAATTGTATATAGAACTTGTTTTTTATTCGTTATTTATTTGTTTATTGTATTTTCACTAGTTGGCGGAATTAGCCTTTAGGACAGGAAGGTAACTGAGACAGCTGGAGAAAGGGAGAGACTGCTGGAGAGTGCAATTTCATTTCCTGTCTAGCCAAACGAAGCGAATTGAGCCCAACCCCAAAGCGATTATGCAACTTGACAACTTGCAACACACACGCAGAGAGAGAGAGAGAGAGAGAGAGATAGAGAGAGGCGGAGGCGAGTTTTGTTTAATCCGCCTGGCTTAATGGGGGCGTTGCTTTGTCAACTGCTTTGTCTATGAAAAATAGTAAAACGGAAAATGGGAAATGCTTTTTTTTTGTGTTTGCTCCCAGCCGATTTTCTGTTTTTTTTTTTTTTTTGCTTGCTTTTGTCTGTCACAAGTTAATCGTGAGTCGTGCCCATCTTTCCTTCTATTCATTTTTTCGCTTTAATGGATTTCAATTGAATAATTAACAGTGGGCGAGAGGCGGGGAGAGAGAAGAGGCGAGCGGGCTGGCAATTTCTACAACAAATTTGCGCTATTTGCTGTTGAAATAAACAGATAAATAGACTCTGACAGACAACAGCCCAGCACAAAGCGCACAGGAGAGGAGACGAGGGGAGGGGAGAGTCTAAGCAACTTTTCCATTATGTATGGATGGATGGATGGACGGACGTGTACAGGTATCGATTCTCCTTCTTTCCCTAACAATTCTCAGCGATATTCTGTTGTTGTTTATACGAAAAGACTTGGCTGTATTTTTAGCCGGCATTATACTCAACTCGAAAGCAGCCCCTCGCTGCGGCAAGCAGCTACTAAAATTAGCCAGCCAAAAACAAATAAAAATAAAAAAGCTAAAGAAAATATTTCGGGAATGTCAAACTGTAAGCCCCTTATGTAATATTGGCCATAACTAACAAAGCGTTACTGCAATATTGCAGCCACTAAAACTGAGAACTGTGAACTGAAAACAGGTTCATTCAACTGATAAAGGCCTTTCTATATATCAGATATGAGCAATGAGTAATTACCAGAGTACAGATACGATTAGAATATTATATCTTTCGCTCGTCGTGAGGTGATTATGCAACTCGTTCCTCGTTTGGCATTGACCGCCAAATTGAAAATTGCGTTTTCTCTTCGCCTTTTGGTTTTTTCGACGGTTTCTTTTTCATATAGACAAGTTCAAGGTGGGGGGGCGTGGCAAAAGGAAGAGACGAAGCCCGCCAAGTGCGAAAAAAAAGTGCTGACAACAAAACAGCAATTTGGCACTCGCTTTCGATTCGATAGTCTCTTATCTTTCTTTCTCGCCTTCTTTTTTTTTTTAGCACTAGTCACAGTATTTACCTTAATTATACTGTTATCGGGCAGAGATAGTTTCAGTTTCGTTAGTTTTATGACTGTTCCCGGTTCCCGGTTCCCAGTGCCCAGTTCTCAGATACTTGCAACAATACTCAACGGTTGCACAGCAGTTGCGTCGCCGTTGTGGCAAACGAGTTTTCTTTTTCGTCTTTTTTTTGCAATTGACTGAAAAACCTTTTACAAATATAGGCAGACTATCTATAGCCGTTTTTTGCTTTGTTTTTTTCATTATATTTCTCTGGTTTTTTATGCCGGTAACCGGTTTTGCTGCGCTTTGGCAGATGCGAAAAAAAAATGCAAAAAAAAAAAAACGAACGAACAAAACTGCATTGCAATGGGGAACTGCTGAGCTTTGGAATAACTGAGAACTGGTCACACAGCAGGCACACTACAGCCAGCCTGGTCACATCCTTTTGCCACACAATGTTTAATAGAGGAACACTTAACTTAATAATATTTGAAAAATTTTTGAAAAAAAAAATGTTGAATTTTGAACACAGTATTTATGGTATTTTTGAAATTTTTGGATTTTATATTTTGGAGAACGGCTCACCTTTGCAACCGTAGAATTCAACGTCAAACGTTACAATGATCAGAAAATTGTGTTCTTTGGCTCAGCTGCAGTCGACAGAGGCTAGTCAGGCAGCGTCGCTGTCGCTGTCGCCGTCGCTGACGCTAACGCCGGCAGCAGAGCAGCAGCGGCACCCTTCTTCTTTCACTTTCAAACTACTCAACTACACAAACACAAATACAAACACACAGCAGCAGCAGCAGCGGCAGCGGCACACAGGCAGAGCGAAAGAGAGCAGGCCAAAAAGCTTTGCTGTGTGTGTGTGTGTGTGAGGCCTGCCTCCTGCTACGCTGCCTGCCTGCCTGCCTGCCTCTGCCTCTGCCTCCGCCTGCTGTTGTGTGCGCCTGTATTAGTTGCCTGCCAATTGACGTAGGACGTGACGTATGATAAAACTGAACAGAAAAAAAAGCTTCGCGGCAGCGGCAGCGGCGACAGCGTTTTTATTCATAAAATGCGGCGAGCGCAAAAGAGTGCACAGTACACAAAAAGCTTGCCCCACTGTGCGACGAACGTTGAAGCAGTGTGGCGAATGTGACCCATGCTGTACAGTGTAAATGTATGCGAAAAAGGAAAGTGTTCGGCTAATGCACTTCTCTGTGTGGGGGAGTGAGTGAGCAAGAGCTCTAGGGAGAGAACGAGCGTGGAACGAAAGAGAGGAGCCGGCAGAGCTGCCTACTGCCTACTGCCTGCTGCCTGCCTTGCAACTAAGTGCATACCCATACAGATACAGCTTTGTGTACAGTCTGTCAGCGGCGACTGCAGCCAGCGGGATTATTATATGGCGCAGGCCTACTCCATATGGGGGCGGCGTTTGCCTTAGTATTAGTGAGCCGTGCCTCACATGACACCGTACACAGAGACCCAGAGACAGAGAGACAGCCATAGCCCAGCCTTTGCCATACAGCAACAACAAACATTGCTTAATTATTGAGGAACACTTTTTTCTTTCTGTGTGTGTATTTAATTTATAACGGCACTCGCAGAACATTTATAAGGCTGCCCGCCCGTCCGTCCGTCCGTTCGTCCGTCCATCCGTGTGACAAACCTGACGAAACCTACGACGGAGCAATCAAAGTAAATCGAATAATTTATTGTTGTTTCCCTGGCGTCCAGCTATTTATTTTCGCTGGAATTAAGTGTAAATATTTACACTATTCGCTGAACAAGCTGTGACTACAGCTAAAAACACAAAAAGATATTACAGGGTAGTCAGGCGGGGCATATGCAAACGACGTGAGATCCGAAAGAGATTGAATACGTGCCAAAAGAAGCTGATTTTCATTATAAATATGAACACATATTACAAAAACGTCGGCCATATATTATTTGGCACTAATGCCACACATAAAATAATGAAATCTTTCGAAAAAGAACAGAAATATTATATATATACATAGATATTTACATATATAAGAAGACACAAACAGGAAACCAACCTAGTCAGCTGATATGAAGAGATGAAAAATTAAGATTTAATGGGGCAAGACTCAGAAAGAAGATTCAACTCAGACTAGCTATATAAAAACAGTATAAAAAGTAAGATATCTCGCGAAACAAATAGTCTATTGGACCGATCTTAACTTGCACTTTCCATAAAGATATCTCCATACCAAATTTCATACAGAAGTCTAAGAGATGCCTATACTATATACTAGACTTAATGGGGCAGAAGGAGATGCTTTTAGACCCACTAAGAACACCTAAGATAGATATAGAAGTGAAGATTCAATTGGTTATATTACAGATCTGACTAGCAGAAGAAGATTGAGATTCTTGGAAGTATTTAGACATATATATAAAGACTATATTCTAAGGCAAGCAATCACTTGGTATGGAGGCGGCTAGAAGAGATCAGGCAATGTGATAATTAGATAAAACAATAGGAAAGACATGATCTTAAAAGATGAGATCTCAATTGGGTAAGACCAGATCATGCGATATGTCAAGCTTCAATTAATCAAACGTCTATTACTATATACAAATATATATCTGAAAAGCATTTTCAACAGATTTTCAGATGAATTCTTGAACTTGATTTTGAGGTAAGCAGCACATAAACATTTGTCTTTGCATATAAAGATATGTATCTAGATATAGATGTGGCCATAAGGCAACCTGCTTGATCATAAACATAAGAGACAGAGAGAGGGAGGGAGAGAGAGACAGAGAGAGAGAGAGAGAGGGCGAGATACATATAGAACAGCCAGTTCTAAAATATCGAACCGAACGAACATATTCTGGCTTGTTATTTGAGTAAAAATTAAAATATACTTTGTATATAGCTACATAGATATTTGAACAGTTGCCAACGAATTTTATGCAATACAACAGAACGATCCCCACCCTATAGACAGATATATATATATATATAATTCATATATGTGGATCTTGTTTTCAAAAGAACTTTTGCTTTTCTTCGGGCGCCGAACAAATAAATTTAATTATATAAATTCTTGGGGCCAACAATAAAATCAAATATTATATATATATATATATATAAATTCAGCTGACTTTCGCAGTTCTCAGCAATGTCAAGCGGCTGCTGGTGCTGCAGGAGCAGGAGCAGGAGCAGGAGGAGGCCAGGATGTGGCTTACATAATCTAAGAATTTCCGTTGCTTTCAATTCTTTTCGCTTTCATTTTCAATTACTGCTGTTGGAGACGTCGACGTTGACGTTAGCGTCGACGTCGACGCCGACGCTGAGATTACGTAAATCCCAGAGCAGCTTTCAGAAAGAGTCTTGCGGCTCCTCTCCGCTAAATGCGTAGGGAATCTGTGTGAAGCACTCGCATACCACAATAGATACAACTATATAATGCTCAAACGGCAAAAAGTAAAAAACAAATAAATAAATACGTACACACACACACATACATATATACTTTTAGCAGGGGGTTGACGTCGACCTTGAAGAACTCTGAGCTGGCGACAACAACAAGATTTCTATAGCTTTTGCCTTCGCAGGCAACTTTTGAGATGAATAGTTAGGAAAATATTTGGGAATATATATATATATATATATATAATACTCGGAAAAAGAGCTGCTATAGCGCTCTAAACACCACTCGGATGGGGGCCAGAAGCCAGCGAAGCTATCGAAGCAGTTCTATAAACAAATGGACAGACGGATATTCAGTATCAAAGTTCTGTTTAGATCGGATGTTGTTCCTTTCATTAGAGTCGGGCAGAAACTGGAGACGCTGGAAACATTATACGTATCACAGAGCCATTAGTTGAAATTTGAGTTTTTGTATATCTTAAAAAAACAATTCATCAATCAACAATCAATCCAATCTATGTCTCTATATATATATCTATGTATATATGTATGGAGACCTGCTACAAGTCGTGTGATTAGATTGCCTGCCTAGCACTCCTCCTCTTTCTCTTCCTGTTTTCCTGTTGGGGACACCATAAAAGCAATCAATGTTAATATACGAAAGCATTTAGGATTGCTTAGACTATTATGATTAGATAACTCCTCTACTTAAACGCTCCCCCTTCCCATAAGAAAGTTGGTTGATTTCAGTGCGTTTATCATGCCCTAAAGTTTTACTGGGTCGTGGAGGGCGCGTCATTCGCTCTCCTCTCGCAGACAAAAAGCTACCCGTTGAACTTGAAAAATTGGAATTGCATAAGACTCGGACTCTCTCTTCTATTTGTTAGTACTCGGCGTACTCTTCTCGCATTTTAGTATAATCAAATAGTACGAGCTTCGCACATTCACTCACCCAGTCAGTCAGTCACCCAGTCAGACAGTCAGCTGGCCAGTTAGTCATGCAGTGAATGAGTTTGCTTATACGGCCGGACAGACAGACTGGTGGCTGCTATATAATTTCATTTCCATTTCGTTAAATGGGCAGTGAAAAATGCCAAAATGCTCACAAAAAGTTAGTAAATCATTTGAAAAATGTATTATTAATTAGTTCAATTTGCGGGCAGCCAAGCACGAGTTCAATTAATATCGCCTCACACATCGCTCCTCCAGTCATTAGCTATCCGATTATCGCGCTACAATCTGAAATTGCATGCAACAGTTAGATGCTCGGATAGAACAGACCAACAGATACGATAATATATCTAGATATCCATATATATCTAGATATATATATATGTATCTATATACTTACTACCTGCTACTAAAAGCTCTGGCCGCGCATGTTGGCCTGCCTTTGTTTGTTTGCTAAACAATATTTTGGCAGCACTTCAAAAGCGTCGCTTGCCAAAAGCAATTTTCAAACGCGTGAGCCCAAAAATAATATATATTCTGGTATATATAAAAAGCAAGAATGATAGACTAGATACAAATACCCTTTGCAGAGGTATTCCTAGGTGGAAAAACATCGATTTTCAACATGAAATACATAAAGAAATCATTGAGCTCCCAAGAAGTTTCCCTTTGTTGTTCCTACGACAGCCACTATATAATAAATCATTCTACTTTGATTAATTTTTATCTGATTATAAACCAGTTTTCTTTGGGTGAAAGTGCCATTTTCAATCGATTGTTTCTAGGCCAGCTATATAATATAGTGCGCTGATTTCTATGGCTGCCATATATATTTGATATAGTCGTTTCCTACGTTCGATTCCAACCTATGGAATATAGAACCTAAGGAAGATAGCAAGCTGCAAGGAAACAAATTGATGGAAAGGAATAGTCCTCTTCATAATACCCTCGGAAAGGGTATTTGAGTATATTATAGGGACTTATAGAAACGTCAAACGAGCCAACCACTGTGCACAGCGAGTTCTATGGCATTAAAATGACGGCAGGCTGTCCATCAGATTCTGGCAGAGATGAAAATGTATCTGTGCAGACGGTGAATAGAGTACTAGATGGATATTATGAAAGTGTTGGACAAAGCCAACTCAAGCAATTAGAGATGAGGCGTGACACCAAAGCCACCAAAGCACCGCAAGAGAACATTTTCATATGGCTAAAAATATCAACTAAATTAAAGCCAAAGGAGGCTGCTGCTGCTGCTGCCGCTGCAACGATGGGTTGCACAGCCAATTTGCCGCACAGAAACAATATGTAAAAATAAAAGAAATCACAATAAAATAAAATAAATCTAAGTAAATTTTCTGTATCCCAGCCGACAGGCGAGAGTGGAGAGTCGCTGCGCTGCGCTGCGTCTCCAAACATGCACGTTTAAATATAAACTTGGCATGGGGGAGATCATGTGACCCGGACGACAGGCAGCCAGGCAGGCAGGCAGCAAGGCAGGCCGGTAGGCGACAATATTCGGAATCGTATTCGTATAGAGAAACGGAGTGGAAAAAAATGCCAAATGCATTATTTTAACAATTTCCCGCTGACTTTTCATATACATAATTTAACGTGGGCGCTGTGCCAGAGGTGTTTGACTTGCCCGACCAGCTCGGTTGGGCCTTGGGCCAAGAACATCCTTGAGTGCCAGCTGGGAAGGACAAGGCTTTTCCATCATTAATATTAATTGACAATCAATGGCGTTCAATTATAGCCGAATTTTCGGGCAGAGACCCTATAAATTTCATATAAACTGAGGCAAAACCAAGTAAGAACGATCGAGCATGTAATGGCTGGGTTGACTAACCAATTCCCTGTAATTAGGACTCAAATATTGTAACAAACTAGTCGGAATAATCTGATCAATTATAATTCTATATAATTAGAAATGAATGAAACTGCCTTAGAGAGTATCTATATATATATCCTTAAAGTGAGAAAGGTTCAACTGTATACCCGCTACGCATTGTCTACAGGGTATTAAAACTGTTGTGGTTACAGTCAGTCAGTCAGCCAGTCAGACAGCCAGTCAGACAGCCAGCCAGCCATCAGTTGATGCCAGTTGCCATGAGAGCTGTCCGCCCAAGCACAGAATATGAAACTAAAATAAACAACGTCATCGTCACCGCCATCATCATCATCATCATCATCATCAGCAACCCCAACATCATGATGAAGAGGCGACGCATTATTACGGGGCATATATATCTGTATATATTTTTTGCTGCAACAGCAGAGGCGCAAAGCCAAAGGCAACGCCAACGGGCAACGGGCAACTGGCAACTGGCAACTCTTGAGGCTGTCGCCACATGGCAACTATTTTTGCGACAAGAAGTCAGGGAAGTTCGTTGAACTCTCGGAAAAAGAGAGAGAGAGAGAATAGTCGAGATCTCAGATATGTTGGGCTGTCATGCGGAAGTTCTGTCGCACAACAACTAATTGAAAAACTTAAAAATATAAAAAGCTACAAAAACAAATCAAATCAAAAAATTATGCACTGCGTCTAGAGATGCGTTGGTGTTAGTTTGGTCTGTTAATCGATAGAAGCCGATTACTTTTGTATTCCAAATGGGAACTATCGAAGTTTCCCTTATGTTAACAAACGATTTGGAATTTCTATAATCGATGCTGTTATCTGATAAGTCTAGTGGTAGCTGCTTACCGTTCTCCCATCAGCTGGGCCAACTTAATCGACTGCACAAAGGCATCAGCCTCGCCCTGAATTAAATCCTTGCTGGCATCCTTCAGCTGCTGTATATCAACTTTCACCAGTTTGTTTGGGTGTAGATCGGAAAATTCATTATCCGGAGTTCTGCCCTTTTTGACGATAGCAGCATTGGCATTGCCATTGGTATTCTCGTTTTGGCCATTGGCCTCAGTCAGAGCTTTCGGCAAAGGAATTGGCATCTTGTCGGCCTTGGGTGGAACAACTGGAACTGGATCAGGTGTAACAACTGGAGCTGGAAAAGGCGCAACTACTGGAGCTGGAACAGGCGCAACTACTGGAGCTGGTACAGGCGCAACTACTGGAGCTGGGACAGGCGCAACTACTGGAGCTGGCTTTGGTGGAACTGGCTCTGGCGCAGGTTTCGGCGGTGCTGCAGCAGGTGTGCTAGGCTTAACAGACGGTTGTGGTGCAGGTGCAGGAGCGGGTGAGGCTGGTGCCGCTGGTTTATTTTCTATCGCCGGTTGCGCGGGCTTCTTGGAACTAAAAAGCCACACCAATCGTTTGCTAAGTAAATAAAAAATAAGAAAACAACAAAAGAAAAAAAGATAAAATAAAAAAAGTTTGTAAAAACGCAAAAATAATTACAGCAAAATGCAACAAACAAAGATAAACGTAAAAGCGAAAAAGAAAACAAAAAAAAAAGTGAAACGAAAATCGTAAGCATCGCAGAAGAAGAAGAAATTTTCTTCGCGCAGAACTTTCGAGTAGTTTCTTTTGATCTCTTTTCTCTTCTTTTTAAAATATTAATTATAATTATATTCCTATTGAACATTCTATTCAAACTTACCCGAAACTACAAATTTGTGTAATTTTATATTGAAAAGATTTAATTTTGTTTTTTTTTAATTTTTTTGGCAGCCAACGAACTGAACTCGGAAAAGGCACACAGTAAAAGGAAAGAGGCAATAGGAAAACAGTGTGACCTCACTGAAAATAGAGCTGTCATGAAGGAAGATGACAATGCCTAGAAGTGTGACCCTAAAGCTTAAGGAGTTATCGTTTTTCAAACAAAATAACTAAATGATTTAAAAATTATAAGAAAAAATATGGAGAAAAATAATAATAATGTCTAAATAATATTTTCTATAAGAAATCTAGAAATCAAGGAGTTGCCAGAGCTTAATAATGTTTCCTCATTGCATAACTACTGAAGGACAGGGAGTTGCCAGAGCTTACATTTGTTTATATATACTGGACGAATAGTTGAGTGTAGCCCTTAGCAACATTCCGTGGGTTAAGAATTTTGACTAAAATATCTATTGTAAAAAACTTGCAACATTTTTATGTGTAAGACTTGTCTAAGAAGATCAATAAACTCAATAAATTTCAAATAAATTGGCAAAGTTATAAACAACAAGAGTTGGCAGAGCCTTAAAATGTTGCCAAAGATGCCAATATTCATACTACTGGAGAGGAGTTGCCAGAGCTCTCAAAAGCTTAAGGGATCAGTTGTTTATATAACCTGTGTTTATGCTGATCGGCGGAGAGTTGTCTTGGAAAGGAAGGGTGAGTTAAACAGTTTGATTAAGGACATGATAAAAGTTAAAAGAGTAAATAAAAATGTAAATACTGCTATAGACGAAATTTAGCTAGAATTTAGGTATATTTAACTAAAGAGTATTAAATGTTGAATGAAATTGCATTAGAAAATAAAAATGCAACGAACGACAGGAAATTGATTCGCCGCTTCAGTGAGCAAGAAAAAAAAAGTGGGAATTTTATAGAACGCTGGCAACAATAAACTTAATCTGGGGGAGTGTATAACATTTTGTAGTGTTTGTACTTAACTAATACTGGGGTAACCGACTAGAGAATTTCGCCGGTTAGCATTAGGAAAGAGTAAGCAAATCTTTTTTATTTTGCTATTTTCTATTGTCACGTACGCCACAGAAAAACTCGTGTGCGTTGGAAATAGATAAGCAAACAAATAGAGAATATACGAGACGCTAAGTACTCGGGTATTACGCATACGCCCCCTTGCCGGCGCTCCCAGAAGGTAAATGGGAAATGGGCAAGGAATGACTGAATGATCGTTTCAAACTTTAATTATCACATTATTTCGCTAATTAAGCGATTGGGCGAGAGCTTAGATAACAACCGAAAAAGAGAAAAGAGAAAGAAAACAGCAACAAGAAAGAAGAAAAAACACTCTAATAGACATTTCGCACACATTTTGTTGCAAAAAACAAAATTCGCAATTTTTGGTTTTGGTTGCTAATTGCACTTATCATTATTTAGAGCTCTACAGCCGGTTCCCGGTTCCCATTTGTTTGAGACTGTGTGCCGATTTCTTGTCTCTTTTGCCCATTGTTTGCATACCCTTCCAAAGAGTTCTATAAGTTTGTCACGAAGTGCGTGATGCCTTGAAAGAGGCATCTATAATCGCCTTATTGATCAGAGCTACGAGACGGTATAGATCCGTCTGTCTGTATCTCTGTCTATCTATCCGTTTCACCTGGCGCACAGATCGGATTACTATATCATACCCATAAAAATATGTATATAGCTGCCATAGGAATAATCGGTTAAAATAACGCAATTTATCAGCATATTTGAACTGCATATTCCAGTAGGGAAGGGTATTTAATCTTCGGTGTGCTGAAGCCAGCCTTTCCTTAATAATTTTATATTCCACCTGGCTTATATTGCCGTGTCATGTGACAATAAACGTTGCTAAAAATGCAGAGAATATTGCAAAAAATAAAAAAACAGGCAGTCATTTAACACTTTGGGCTGAATGCTAGGCACAAATCCAATAAATTGTCCCAAAAACAGCTGAAAAATGAATTGTTTTTGTGTCTACAACGTTTTGGCCGATTAGATAAGATATTTGCACTATTTGCGTTTGCCATTTTTGGCAATATGGTCAAAATAAATAAAGCATTCCAGGCAACTGAAATGCTCCAAAAGTTGTTGAATGAAAAACAAACCGATTCCAACTGCAGTTGGCAGGATTTTCCTACTCCAAAACGTGCCAAACATTGAAACAGTTTTTCAAAAACTCGCGAAAAGTGAGTTCGAATCAATGAAACATATATTTACGTTTAGATTTAAAATATCCTGAAGTTCTCTAATATTTTGAAAGAAGCTTGTTATTAAAATCTATTCGGGATTTCCAGGGGAACCTGGTCTTACCGGGTATCAAAGAAATTCTAAACTTGAAACTGCTTCGAAACTGTAATTTGGAACGTACCGAAATAATATATAATCCGAATATCTAATATTAATGCCCCTCCAGGCATATTCGTCAGCTCTCTTAGGAGCTATATCAAATTGAAAACCTCTATTAAATTATATTTATAAACAAAGTAAGAGCCCTACAAGAGTCTCTTATACTGGCGCAAGGGCCATTCAAAGTTTTGCGTGCCGCCTAAAAGTAGGCAGCAAAACAAAGCATTGTACTATGCGCGCCCAGTGCATGTCAAACTGTTTGGCAACTTACCGTATTTCGTCAACGGCGAACGTGAGATACCACAATGCAAACATCTTTTTGCTGTTGTTGTTGTTGTTGTTTTTGCTGGAAATTAATGAGAATGAGAAGATTAAATTCAGCTTAATTACAGCATTTAGTATTCAGTCAAATAGTTGGCTAAATGCCGGCAATACTGGGAAGAATGCAAGGCTAAATACGGGTAGGAAAATCGTTGGCTCCCACAGTAAACGCTCCTAAATGTGAACAGTTTCCGTTTTATTCATTGAAAGTGATAATTTGCAATAGTTTATAGATTTTTAAGTATTATTATTCGATTTAAAAGTGCAATGAATCACATTTTTCAAACAGTTTTTTATATTTTAAAGAAATACTGGGAAAGTTTCTAGTTTGGTTCTTTGAAATATTCCAATTTGGAAGGGAAAAAGAGTACAAAATATTATAAGAAAAGTATATTTTATTTTCGTTTTATGAAAGTTTCTAATTTTGAACCCAAATTGTGTTAAAAGCTAAACAAAAATCAGCTTAGATATTTTTATTATATATAAAAATCTTCTGCAAGTTTTAAGGCTCTAATTGTCGAGTAAAAAGGCGAAAAAAAATAATAATACCCGTTCTTTTAATACTCTAATTTTCGAGCAAAGTTGCGAAAATACAGTAGAAATGCAATAAAAATGATCAGCGATCAGTGATCAGCTCGAAGCGAGTCTGTTTAGCATTCGGCGCGGAAATTGCCGGCATTTTTAGTTGCAATTTTTTGCTACTTTTTCTTTGTGTTTTTTATTCGTTTATTGTGCACAGTTTATTTATAAACAATCGCGACAACTGATTGCGACTGTGTGCGTGTGTGTGTGTGTGTGTGTGTGTGTGTTATGCGTGTGTGTGAGTGAGTCGATTGCCAATTAAATGACCAAAAAAAAAGGGGGAAAAACTGCAGTGGACAACACACGTGAGTGTCGCGACTTTTGGGCGAATAGCCAAAGATTTAAATTGATTTCAATAGCTGAGACGATGGTAAAATAACTTTTGAAGGCGCCTGTCGCCAGTCGAGAACATTCATTATTATTGAAAGCAGAAGAGGAGGAGGAGGAGGAGGAGGAGAAGGAGGAGAGCTGATGCCGAAGGCTGATTGGTATTTGTTTTCCTTCTGTTGCGGGCAGCGTCACACGCGGCGTATGAGCAATATTCGCCCAAAGCATAGAGGAACAGTCAGACTCACAGTCACAGTCGCCCACAAGGTACACGCACACTCGCACACTCACACACACACACGTTACGTCACGCGCTGGTTACTGGGAGAGCGGGCGCAGGGAATCCATAACGTTGACAGCCGCCTGCTGCGTTTGTTGCATGCAACTTGGGCATGCAACAAAATCAAAAACAAAAACAAAAACAGAAACAGACACACATTTTGCCACTTTTGGGTGCACTCACCTTTTGTGCTAGTTGCAAGAAAAACCAGCTAAAAAAAAAAGGTTCAAACGGGGGTTAGCGGAGGGTTCGTTATTTGTTCTTTAATCTAAAAGATGCTCGTAAATCGTTTCCAAAAAAAAGGCGTTTTTTTTTCTGAGTTCGTTTTAAATGCTAGAAAATCTGTTTTGATTTTTTTTTTGGTTTTTAATCACTGCAAAATTGTATAAAATTTGTATTTTATTCTTGAGGATTTTTCACTGCTCTGCTGCGCTTCTTTTCCTGTGTTTTCCCAGTTTTGCTGTTGATTGCTGCCTACAATTTTTCGACTGTGCAAAAATCGACTGCTCCACTGCCGAAAGCGACGAACAAAATAGAGAGAAAAACATACCGAGTCAGCAATAGAGAGCGACAGAGAGAGATAGAGAGAGAGAGTACAGCAACTGAGCGCCGACGCCACTTGTACTCTCTCCTAGCTGCTGCTGCTGCTGCTGCTGCCGCTGCAATTGAGCTTTCCTCCTTAACTTGTCTGTCCATATATCTGTATGTGTGCATACTCTATAAAAATACTCTTTTCTCTGATATTGGGCATTACTCATTTAACGCTTACGTTATGCCTCGAATATTTCTCTGACTGTGTATCAATCAGGCCTAAAGAGCTGAGTGCTAAATGCAGCCAAAGGCGTCTAAATTCGGACAGAATCAATACACACAGTGGAACCTGCCTACAATCAAAGCAGTTGCTGCAAAACTGAAGTCTTTGCAAGTTTTTCAAATATTCCCAGAACTCCTTCAAATTTTCCAATTTATAATTCCTTTCTTTTCCCTCTTCGCTTCGTATGAATAATATTTTACCTTGAAAGATTCGATTTAAGAGAAGTTTGAGCGCCAAAGCTCTGAGGTTTGAGCAGCACTGCTTGCTGTACGCAGCTCAGTGCATTGCAAACTGTATTTAGAGATTTTCTAAGAATTATATCCGATTAGCAGCGATCTGATTACGTGAATGCTGACGCTGACGCTGTTACTTTGTCTGTCTAACCAAGTAATTTGTGGCCAACAGAAATAGATAAGCAACTGGTCGCAATCATTCATTCAAATAGAAGCGTTATCTTTGCCTGCAAAGCCAACAAAAGCCAAGAAATGTGTCTTATCATTCTCTCTAAGCAGTTACAGTTTGGGCTGCACTGGACAAGCAAATGCATTTCCTGCGCCAGCTCTACTCGTGTGTTGCATAACGCCGCAGCTGCTGCTGCTGCTGCTGCTGGTGTCGCTTACATAAGAGCAAAGGAGAACAAAAACAAAAAAACAAGGTCAAAAGTTCAAGGACTTTTTGAGCTGTGGCTAAAGCTAAAAGCTCCTCTGTGTCCTGCGTCTGCGCATACCAACAAAAGAAGCGGAAGTATTTATCTCCTTCATCCCTGTATGTGTGTGGGTGCGTCTTTTGTTGATGTTTTGATTGTGTAACAGCTGCTGGCGCCCAGAAGTATGCAATAATAAAATTGAATTGCCTTTGTGCTAGAATGAAGCTCCAGGGGTCCTTCTCCCATATTTATTATCTGCTATCTAGGCATGTCCCCTTGGCAAGTGCTTACTCAGTTTTATTTATATAGGTTTTAAGCCTATTTATTGATATTAATCTCTCTATTTATGGAATGGGTGTGTGCAGGAGACTTCAACCTGTTCAACTGCCCCTCCCTTGCGTGTCCTTACAGTAGACTGAGCCCTTTCAAACAGTCATATCTTAAGGAGTATTACGGATATTAAGCTGAAATTTAGTATGTCAGCTCTTGGAAACTAGCTAAATTCAAGACAGACTTTTACTCAGAGATTATAGCTAAATTGAAGCTGCAAATTAATAAAGCATTGCATACCTTTGGCTGCAGCCTCGCGCATCTCCGATTTAAGGTTTCTAACTTAGTCTTTGGTTCAAGGATATCTATCAAGGATATATGTATAATCTTGGTTGATAAAATATTATCCTTCTTATTGGTCTGAAGAGTTTCTTTCTGCTCTTCTCTTTCAGTCTACCCTTGCGGAGGGTATAAGTAGAGCATTGAGTGAGGAAGCCCCGCATTGATAAGGATAATGAGACGAGTCATGTCCGTCTGTGTGTCCGCTTCTATATAAGCTAGTCTATCAGTTTTTGGCCTTCATCATGTGTATCGAAATCCGCCCGGATCAGACTACTATATCATATAAGCTGCCTTAGAAGCAGTGTTTCTCTAGGTGTTTGGATGAATATTACAAGCTAGATAAAAAGAAAGTCCCATAAAAGAACCAATTTTCCCGGATCTGAAACACATTTGAGAACAGTTTTCGCTTGAATTTTGAAACGTGTTTATTGACTTTTTATGAGTTTTTGTTTTTTCTTTAATACATTTCCATTGCTACTTTCAAAATTTTTGTTTTCGTATGGTACTCGCATATAAATACATATATATATATATATATGTGTGTGTGTGTGTGTGTGTATATATATATATGTATGTATATATTTATATTTTTATTAAATTGCATAACTTTTGCTTAATTTTATGATATTGCATATGCCACAAAAATTGCTGTTGTTGCTTTCGCTTTGCTTTTGCTTTGCTTTTTGTTGTTTGGCTTGTTGTGGTTTTTCTTGCGTAGAAGCTTTAAAATGTTGCACAACTGAATAATAGGCTGGCAAAAAAAAAAAAAAGAAGTTTATATATATATTTATATATAAATTTATTTAGTTAATGAAATAAAATAATTGCATTCATTTTGTTTTTCGTTTAGCATAATTAATTAATTTTCTTTGCTTTTGCTGAATATTTTTATAGCTGCTGTTGTTGTAGCTTAAACACTTTATTTAAAACATTTTCTTGTGCTTTTTCTTTTGTTTTGTTTTTCTTTTGTTTTTGTTTTTCTTTTGTTTTTGTTTTTGATAATTGTCTTTCTAAGTTGTTCCGCTAAGCTAACTATTCGTACTACACGTAATTAATTCATTTAATTAAATAGATCTTCATTTTAGCCCTTGTCGCTTATCGCATTTTGGCTGATTTATCTGTATTCTGTTCTCTGTTCTCTGCTTTCTGCTCGTCTTCTTAAACGTTTTCTCTTTTGTTGTCAAAAGTTGTTGTTAACCTTTGGTTGGTCGCATATGTTTCGCATTGGCTTTTTGTGTGTTGCTTCTTCTCTGTCTGTCTCTCTTTATCTTATGTTCTTGTTGTTGTTGTTGTTGTGTGTTTGTTGTTTGTGTGTTTTGTTTTGTTGTTTGCCTTTTTTGTTGGAGTTTTTATCACAGCTTTCTTCTTCTACACATCTTCTGCTCTTATGATTTTAAGCATAACTTGCATATATATAAATTTTCCTCTTGTTGTTCGTTTCGTCTGGTTGTTCTTCTTGTTGTTTGTTGTTGTTCGGCTGTTGTTGTTGTTCTTGTTGTTGCCTTCTGTTTCTGTTCTGTTCGTTTGTTGTTGTTGTTTTTAATACATGCGTTAGCATATTTTGCATATGTGTGTGTGTGTTGTTTGTGTGTGTTTGTGTGTGTGGAATGATTTACAAAAGTTGCTTGTTGTTTTCTTTGAAATTTAAATATAATAAATGGCATATAAAATATATATACTTATATATCTTGTTGTTGTTGTTGTTGTGTATACAAAAAGAACGTTACTCATACGCAGCGTTGGATTGGAAGTGTTTCTCGGTTACATTTTGCTTTTACTTTGTTTTTCTTTTTTCTTTTCAATTAACTAGTTAATACTTTTTTTGTTTTTTGTTTGTTTTTCTTTTGTTTTTGTTTTGTTTTGAAAGTAGTTTGGAAAACAATAATCAAATTGCTTATAGCGGAGGTTTAGCTAATTTCAAATTTAGCCTTTTCTTTTCCATTCTAATTTATTGCCAATTAGCTTTTAACTATATTCATGTGTGTTTCTATCTCTCCTCTTTGGTGCTCCTTTCGTCTGGTTGTTCTTCTTCTTCTTCTTGTTGTTGTTCTTGTTGGAAGCAGCATGACACGTATATCACATTTAGTTGTTGTTCTTGTTCTTGTTGTTGTTGGTATGTACTAGGTTTAACTTAATTACACTGTTTTACATAGACTATGTACATACATACATACATACATACATTTAGATTGCTTCTTATTGCACATGATTTGCACTCTTTATCATTTATCGTTTATCGTTTATCGTTTTTCATTTTTCATTTCTATACAAATTAATATTCGCTATTGAAGTTAACATAACACAAAAAATACATGCATCGTTTTGTTGGATAGTGTAAAAAAAAGAGTTTCTCTCTGAGATCGCATTTTTCTTTAGCTGCTGTTTCGGTATTTCTTCTGTTCTTCTCTCTCTCTCTCGTCCGCAGACAGCTGCCCCTTTTCTAGTTGTTGTTGTGTTTTATCGTTCAGTCTTTCGTTTTGTTTTTGTTTTTAGCTTAATTTGAGCAAAGTTCTTTTGTGAGTTGTTCGCTAAATGCTCAAAAAAATGATCTTCAGGTACCTTTTTTGTTGTTGTTGTTGTTTCACTGTAACTCAGCTGCGGGGCCAGCTGTCCGTCTTGTTGCCTGTTGCCTGTCTGTCCTCTGTCTTCCGTCTGCTTTTAACCTAGCTGCTTTTTGTTTTGTTTTGTTTTCTTTTGTTTGTGCAAACATAAGTAAAATATATAGTTAGATGATTGTATAAATAACAAAATATACAAAATACTCAAGTGGTTCGATTGTTGCTGAATCGGTTGTTGTTTTGGATTGTTCTTTTTTTTTTTGTTTGTTTTTTTTAAGTTCTGGCTAACGCATGTTCTCTCGTCCATCCTCCATCCTCCATTCTTCATCGTTCATCGTTTATCAATTTTTTGTTTAGTTTTTTCTTTGTTTTTAGTTTTTCCATACAACACACGTCAGCTTGGACTGTTGCATTTGAATATATCTTTTCTGTTTCTGAGTTTAGATCTATATAGAGACGTAGACGTGTGTTGTTTACAATATGCTTTACATTTATAGCTGCTAATATCACTTTGAAAACTACACAAATGATGGGCGCACTTTTTGCTGTTCGCTTTCGTGTCGTCTGCTTTTTGTTGTTGTTGTTTTACGTTTATCACAATTAAGCGCCAACTGCACATTACATTTTCTCAATTATCAATTATCATTTATCATTTATCATTTATCATTTATCGATTATCAATTATCAATTATTACAAAAATTATTAACAATTTGTTGCTGTTTGTCTTTGTTGTTTGAGCTAACAATTTGACATTGGTCAGTTTTCTTTTTTTGTCGTTTTTCTTTCTTTTTTTGTAGGTTTTCTTTTTGGTTTACAAACATTTTTCAACACATTTTTCATTTCTTTGTTTCTTTAATTGTTAATATTTTTTTTACTTAGCTAACTAGACAATTTGCTTAACAATTGTTTGTTGTTGTTGCTGTAACTGGCTTGCATTTTCTTTGCTTGCATTTTGTTTAAATCACAGTTGTTGTTGCTTATAAAATGATGTTTATCTCTCTCTTCCTCTCTCTCTCTCTCTCTCTCTCTGTCTCCTTGCTGTCTCTTGCTCCCTCGCACTTTTACCGCTAGTTGTTGTTCTACTTTTCTGTTGTGTTTCTTTACAATTTTCATACTTTTCTTTTGCATTTGAAGTGCTCAAGTCTTTTCTTTCTTTGCTATCTGGCCGAACAAAAGTGAAATATATATATGTATATATTTATATGATTATACAGATATATAGATATATATATATATATATATATAATTGCTCAGTTTTAGATTAGACTAAGTTAAACATATCTTTAAAGAAATTGTAAGTTGTATAAAGGCTTGCCAATTATATAAGTTCTTTTTGGGGTGTCGATATCAAAATGTTTTTGTGTTTTTCTTTTGATTTGTTAACTTAAGGGAAAAGTCTATTGATTGCTTTTCTTTTTAGATGTTTTGCTTTCTTTTTTCTCTGTTATTTCCTAATTTACTAAACGCTACAAATTTCTATGCGCTCGATTTGATCACGTGTCATGTTGTTGTTGTTGTTGTTGTTTGTTGCTGTTGCTCTTGCTGCTGCTCCGTTTTTGTTGCTGCATGACGTTGCTTTATACGATTTTTGGTTTGTTGGTGTGTTTTATGTTGTTTGTGCTTTATTGGCTCAGATCTTGACGCAACAATTCGTAGACGAACTTGTCCCGCACATCGTAGTCTGCAGGCCCATATCCCAATGAAACTGGCAGCTTCTCGGCTTCAACCAGCGACCACTGTTGACCCAACAGAGAACGCATTTCCTGTGGACACAGAAGAGAATTAGAGAAATGCAAACTAGAGAAAGTATTCGTTATGTAGACAAGGTGGCAAGGCGCCTTTCAACCGGGGGTCGAAACCAAAAGCCAAGAGCTTCTTCTCCCTCTCTCACCTCATTGAACTCGGACTGTGGGGCACCATTGGACCAGTCAATTTGGGAGACTTCGAGACGCCGTAGCTGTCGCCCGCGTAGACGCGCAATGCCCAACAAATTGTGCGGATCCATCGTATAGCCGTGTACAACGATTTCCTCCAGCTGCTTGCAGCGCCAGGATAACATAACAAAAGGATCCTGTAGCCGGGTCGAACGCATAAAATCAATGCGGTTGGAATGCTTGCAGGCCGAGTCAATGTAATAGATGCTACGCAGCGTATCGCTATTATGGACATATATCCAGTCGAGAGCATCGCGATTCATGAACTCACAGAATAGAATGCGTATGTGGGTGACAGGCATATGGCGGCGCAGGATGCGCAATTGCAGCAACTCTACCGCTTCATAGGCATAGACCAGCGTCACGATTAGCTCAATGCTTGTGAAATGTGCAGCGAAGTTAGCCCAAGCAACATCAGAGACGCCAGCATGCTCTTCCCGGTCCAGGCCATGCACTACAATGAGCAACTTGCGCAAGGGCAACACCTGTATGGTGTGTAGAAGCTCATCGTTAAGCGTGTCATAGTCCAGTGAGAGCACCTGCAGTGCGGCACATTTCTGCAGCAGTGTTGTGTCCAGCCCGAGTATGGGATAATGACTAGGATCATATTTAATGCTTGCCAGCGTTAGCTGCAACAGCTCCTGCGGCTTGCCCATGGCCTTCAGAAAGTCCTGGCCGTAATACGTAAGCGCTTCAATGGCACCCAAATCTAACACCTGACACGGCTGATCCTTGCGACTCAGCAACATTTTCAATGGCTCCACAAAGCATCTGGCAATTGGGCAGAGAATTATATTGATTAATTAATATGGTAAATATGTTTAGAGAGAAAGGATTTCTGCGGCATGCCGAATATCTAAATACCCTTGCAGATGTTCGAGGATGAGAATAGTAAACAATCTGATTGCTATAATGCCAGGATTCATTCATATGGATTGCATTGAAACAGACGGACAGGTGGACAGTTAGAATTTGCTAGTCTCTCCTGTAATTCATAATATTCTCTGCAAGAGTAATCGCTTTTGTTTCTGGCGTATTTTAAATAGGTCTCTTCGTACTGTTCTATGGCGACAAGATGCTCGCTGTGCATGTTTCCCGCAGCGACGAGGCCCACATTGTTGGTTTGGAAACGCAAGGCTCGTATATTAACGCAGCGCGCAGCTCTAGAGGAACAATAAGTAAAGGGTATAGAGATTAGAAGGAGGATTAAAGGGTATTCGAGGTATGCTTACTTGTAGAGCAGGCGACGCATCTTTTGGATGTGGAAACCATTGTGAAAATCGAAGACAATGATTAGCTCCTTGGCAAGATTGGCCATGCTGCGATAGAAGAACGACAGTTGATCATCCTGTGCCACGTCAATGTGAAAGCGAAAGTTCCTAAAGTAGCTGTTTTTGTTTTTGTTGTTGTTGTCGTCGTGGCGAAAGTCAGCAGAAGAGGGGGAGAAAAAACATAGACAAGAGCTATTAACAAAAAACTGTTTCAACACAGTGCGCACAGTGGGCCAAACACGTTAAGCAACACACCAGTTTTTTACCCTACTAAATTTTGTAGTTTCTTTTTGTTTGGGTTAGGCCAATTAAATACAAATAGAAATAAATAAAATAGGCAAATAATTTTGAAACCATAAAATAGTCTATTTTGCTGGGAAATGAAAATTACCATAAGAAATTATATAGAAAAATTCGTTATTAATTTAATTTAGTAAATTGACTTTCCCCTAAAAGGACATATAATTTCTACTGTGAGTTCGCTTTTTGCGCCCACTGTTGTTTCGACAGCAATATCAGCTGTGTGTTTGGCCGTGTGCCTCTGTGGGCGTGTGTGTGTGTGTATGTGTGTGTATACACTGTGTGTAGCAACATTTTTATAGGGCATCTGTGTGAGTGGCCGCGCTTTGTTTATTATTTACACGTATTAATAAATGCTTTGTTGTCTTTCAAGGCCTGCCAAAAAAAAAAAACAAAAAAGCAACGAAAAAAAGTCGCCTGTGTGTCCCGTTCGTCCCGCTGGCTTGCGCTGAGAGGAACAGCTGTGCGTCATTTTGTTTGCCTGAGACGCAAAAAGCGAAAATCCCCACAAACCAAAAATGCATACACACACACACACACTCACACAAACACACAAACACCTGCATACGTTGCTATATACATAGGGTAGCGTACACAGTTATGTTACATACATACATAACTATGTTGTTGTACATACCAAGAGATGTACATAGTGGGATTGCCTGATTGTTGTTCTTGTTGGACTTACCGTCTTTGGAAAAAATGTTGTCTCCATGCCCAACAACAATTGGCCGCAGATCTGCGGTCCTGCGAGTCGAGATAGTCGAATATTTGATTTAGTGCCACCGCTGGTATTGTATGCCATTGGGGTATACTCATAACTATAACTATATATTTAATCCCAAATAAATCCGTTTCTTTGTTTTTCAATATGAACTTGTTAATTTTTGTTAAACTTTTTTTTGTTTGTGCGACCGAACAATGCGACGCAACATCGACCAATTAAGATACAGCACTGTTAATTACTCTTCCATTAACAGGCTTATGTACTGTTAACTAACAGTCTGGTTCGCAGTCACAATAGACCTGAGCCGAATCGTTCATTTCAATTTATTTTCGTTCATTTTTAATTTAATATTGCAGCATATAACTATTAAATATATTATATTAAAATTCAAAAGCAAATGATTTAGTTATCTAAATGTTAAGCTTCTGCTGCGTAACAGTTTAACAGTTTGTTCAATCGAACCAGTTCACAGTGGCAACACTGTGCACACGGTCACACTGTAAATAATGTGGTAACAATCTGTTTATGTTTTGAATGATGTTGCTGCTTCGAAATGCCGTCTGCAGGCGCACTCAATTGGAAGTTGCCTGCAAATATAACTATTCAGGAGCGAGCGTAGTCAATTTCAACTGGCAGAAACATCGCCAGGCATCAACAGAAGCCGCAGCAGCAGTGGCCGCCACAGCGACAGCGACGTCGGCATCGGCAGCATCGCAGCTGTCGAATGTCTCAGGGATGGTGGGTTTCTGGCAAACGCTCTCAAACAGCACACCTGTTGCATACATGCAGGATGCACTGTGCCACATACACGATTACAGTGGTCTACCATGGTGGGCATCGATAGTGTTATCCACATTTCTCTTTAGGGGCATTGTCACGCTTCCTTTGACCATTTATCAGCATAAGATAACAGCGCGCATTGAGCAAATCGCCCTGGAAATGCCGGCTATTGTAGAGGAGCTGAAGCGGGAGGCGGCCAGAGCCAAGCAGAAGTTCAAGTGGAGCGATAAACAAACGCAAATCGTCTACAGACGCTCGGTTTGTAAATCCAATTTTGTTATCCTTGCAGAGGCTGTTGTAATTTAAAAGAGGAATCTTTTGCAGGCCCATAAAGTATATATAGTCTGATTCTGGCCCATATAAATCCTGTCCGTCTGCTTGATTCCTTCAGCTAAACGAAAGTTTGAAGCGATACACTGTAATTGGATGGATCAGATAATAATATGACATAGCTGTCACAGGCACAGATATCCTCTCCAAGGTCACTAAATAGTATAAATTCCTATATGTTTTTTCTATGGTTTGATTGAATGAAATGTTAAAAAATTGATACAAAAATGTTTTTCCAAAGATATCTTGAGATATCTCACCTGATTCCTATCAAGGTCTTTTATATAGAGCTTAGTTCTTCTATCGAATTACATGCAATTTAATCCTGTGCTTAGAGTAATTCCACATGTTTTTCACCCCTTTGCAGATCAAGAAACAGTGGCAAAATCTGATAGTTCGGGACAACTGTCATCCGATGAAGACTGTCATAGTACTGTGGGGCCAAATACCTTTGTGGATATGCCAATCGGTTGCCCTACGGAATCTGGTTTTTATGCTGCCCGATCCTACAACAATACAAGCACAAATTGTAGCCACTGAGATGACAATTGGAGGCTTTGGCTGGATACCAAACTTAACAGTTGTAGACAACTCCTATATACTGCCCGTGGCATTGGGCCTGATTAATCTGGCCATTATAGAAGTGCAGTCCATGACGCGCACACGTCCAGCCACACGTCTACAGGGTATTGCGAATAATGTTTTTCGTGGCTTGAGCGTCGTTATGGTGCCTATAGCCTGCACTGTGCCCTCGGCTTTGTGTGTTTATTGGGTGGCCTCGAGCAGTTTTGGCTTGGCGCAGAATCTGCTCTTGCTCTCACCGGAAATGCGCAGAGCTGTGGGTATACCCAAAACGAAGACAGAGCTGGAACAGCCGTACGATCAGCTCTGGTTGAAGATACAGAAGCGCGCGAGACTCTTGGATGTGGATGTGGCGCCAGGTGATAATGATAAGAGGGCTAACAAATAAGAAGATACAATTACTACCAACTACTACTACTGCTGATATATCCACATAAGTCTAGTCCAATTTTGTAAAATTTGTCATGTAAATATTAAGCACACAGCACACAACTGTCCCACTGTAAATCATCAAGTTGAACGCCGACGACGCAGACTCATCGTTCTTTAGAAATAAATGTGTGAGAAACCCCCCGCCATTAAACAATTTAAGAGTAAACAATTGGAATCAAAACAAAAAAATGTTGATAAGCTCAACATAAAGGTCTAGAGAGATTGCTATAAGCGATAAGGCAGCATCGTTCAATTGGCGCTTGGCGCTGCGCTGCAGCATCCATCCATCTATCCAGCCGCCAGCCTCCAGCCGCCAGGCGGCCATCCATCAGGCATCAGACTGATCTGAGTTCAGTCGAGTTTTGAAACTCAGCGAAAGCGCAGCTCTCAAATTGACATACTCCGCACTTTCGGCACATCTTTATCAGTTTCCAGTGAAAAGTACAATTTCTATATACATATATATATATATAAAAATATATGCGAATGATTCTGAGAGTCTTGTGCCTGGGACTGGCATGCCTCTTGCTAGTCGTAAGTACCCCTATTTTATTTCGTAATTGTTTTCAATTATTGGCTCAATTCCTGGCTAAGCAGGAAGTCTCTCGATCATATTTCAATTTATACTATAGTAAATTATACGTATAATTTTATTATATTTCTTAACTGCGACTCGGCCGACTCTGACAGCTACACGAAACGTTGGCTTATCAACCTGGCAGCTATTATGATGCGTCCGGGTTATCAGCAGCCACTCGGGAAACTTCTGATAGCAGTTCGCAGCCAATTTATGAGCGGGATTCAGCCTGCCCCGCGCAATTCCGAGGACTCAAACCCTATGCACACGATTGCCATCGGTTTATCAACTGCGCTGAGGGTCGACCTGTTATACAAACCTGTGCGCCAGGCACGGCTTTTAATGCCTTAACCCACACCTGTGATCAGCAGAGTAAGGCCACGTGTGAGAGTCCTGCTCAGGCTCCGCGCTCTGCACGCATACAACAGCTTGATGCTTCGCCCAAGTGTGCTCCAGGCTTCTCAGGGTTACAGCCACATCCTTACGATTGCAACAAGTTCCTCAATTGCGCCAATGGACAAACGTTCATCCAGGTTTGTGGACCTGGCACAGCCTTTGATGCTGCATTGCTGACTTGTGATTACAAGCATAAAGTTAATTGCGCCGGGGATCGCTTGAACAGCGGCGGCGTCGCTGCCAACGGTGCGTATTAATCAGCTTATTATAAAATATCCTTAACTAACATAAAATTAGATCGATTGGTTGAGGTTGATGTTTCGAGAGCCTCTTCAGTCGGCCTCACTTGCCCTGCTGGGGTTAGAGGTCCTTATCCACATCCAACCGATCCTTACAAGTATCTTATATGTGGCATCGGTGTCCAGCCACGTCTGGAGCAGTGCCAATTGGGTGAGATATTCGATGGCCATAGATTGGTCTGTGTTTCCAGCAGAGTCTCTGGTCATTTTTCTTGTAAGTTGAACTCCTTTTTCAATCCACGCTTTGCCTTGCTTGCTCTCCATTCGCTTGTCATTTGGGTTTCTGATTTCATCAATCAATTTTGCTCTTCATTCGCTTTCAGTTGCTTTCTTGCTTGCCTGCTTTCCAGCCCGTTTAGCTTTTAATTCTAATGACTACTCTAGCAGCCGCCCGGCTGAAAGATTTGCTCTGTCCCGACGGTGTCGAGGGTTTGTTTGCCCATCCCTTTGATCAGACCAAGTTTCTTAACTGCAAGGCCGGAAAGGTGGCCGTTCAAAGCTGTATTCATAGCAATGTCTTTAGCTTATCCAAAGGTTACTGCCAGCCCAAGGCACAGCTAGCCTACAGTGACTATGTGGCATACATTGTCTCGGAAATCAGCTATGAGTATTGTAAGTTATCTTCGATTCACTCTATTCTGTCCTGAGTGACGATGTCTTCTCATCCAAGCTCTGATACTTACTGGTTGTCCCGCGGGCACCGATGGTCTGCATATTTATCCTTACGATGCGGGCAAATATGTTCGGTGTGGTCCTGGAGGAGAGTTATCCATTCTCAGCTGTGACGAGGGCTTTGCTTATAGTTTCACTCAACGAGCCTGCCGACCTCTTGCTCAGGTGAATAGAGGCGATCGAGTCAAGTTCTCCTCAGAGCTGGTTTCTCAGAGCAGCTACAGTTATACGGATAGCCAGGCCTTCCAATCTGCCTTATCATCCTGTCCACGCAGTCTACGAGGCAACTATGCTTATCCATTCCATGGAGGTTACTTTGTTCTCTGTCAGAATGGATTGTTGCAGGTGGAGTCCTGTCCATCAGGCACTGTTTACAGTCTATCCAAGCGCAGGTGCTTGGCTCGACAACAGCTCTCCTCTCATGAGTATTTGGATTATGGCTACATAAGTGTCGAAGTCTCCAGTAAGCTGATCCCTTAATTCACAATTATCTCAGTTTTCTAAGTGATCCATATTCACCTCTGCAGACAAGTTTATGCAAGATCTTACCACGGTGACATGTCCTGCCAATGCTCAGGGCTACTATCTGCATCCTTTCGACTGTACAAAATTCCTACTTTGTCGCGATCAGCAGACTTCAATCCAAAGCTGTGAACAGGGCAAGGTATTTAGTATCTCCCAAAGAAGTTGTGTAGCCAGAGATCAATTGGATGCAGCTTACGACCGTGTGGAATATCTAACGGAGACGCAGCATGAGTTCTACCAAGGGAATCAAGTGGCAGAGGGTCGACAGCTGCAAAACTATCCAAGAACTGTAAAGGGGGAGGTGTCTTGCCCAGCTGGAGCAAGTGGTGTTCATCCACATCCCTACGACTGCACCAAGTTCCTGAACTGCGCTAATGGACAGACATTTATTCAGGATTGTGGACCTGGCACAGCCTTCAGTGCTTCACTGTTGGTCTGTGACTTTAAAGAAAAGGTGGATTGTGGCCAGAGTCGTTCTCCTTCATACTCAGCCGGCACCACAACATCATACGGAAGCTCATTAGGTCAAGAAAGCGTATCGTTCAATGGCCCAAGTTGCCCGCATGGAACTAGGGGTCTTTATCCACATCCCAGCGACTCCCATATGTATCTTGTCTGTGGAATTGGCGTACAGCCTCGTGTGGAACACTGCCAATCGGGTGAGATATTCGATAGCCATAGATTGGCTTGCGTTTCCAATGGAATTACTTCTCAGCAAGGACACTCTGCCTGTAAGTCAATCTTCTTATTCTAAGTTCGCTTTGCTTGCTCCATCCGCTTTTCATCTGGGTTTTTGCTATCATCCTTTTGCTCCTCATTTGCATTCAGCTGCTTTCCTGCGTTTTCAGCTTATATTCCTAATGATTTCTCTTAGCAGCTGCAAAGCTCACTGATCTGCTCTGTCCTCTTGGGGTCGAGGGTTTGTTTGCCCATCCCTTTGATCAGACCAAGTTTCTTAACTGCAAGGCCGGAAAGGTGGCCGTTCAAAGCTGTATTCCTAGCAATGTCTTTAGCTTATCCAAAGGTTACTGCCAGCCCAAGGCACAGCTAGCCTACAGTGACTATGTGGCATACATTGTCTCGGAAATCAGCTATGAGTATTGTAAGTTATCTTCGATTCACTCTATTCTGTCCTGAGTGACGATGTCTTCTCATCCAAGCTCTGATACTTACTGGTTGTCCCGCGGGCACCGATGGTCTGCATATTTATCCTTACGATGCGGGCAAATATGTTCGGTGTGGTCCTGGAGGAGAGCTATCCATTCTCAGCTGTGACGAGGGCTTTGCTTATAGTTTCACTCAACGAGCCTGCCGACCTCTTGCTCAGGTGAATAGAGGCGATCGAGTCAAGTTCTCCTCAGAGCTGGTTTCTCAGAGCAGCTACAGTTATACGGATAGCCAGGCCTTCCAATCTGCCTTATCATCCTGTCCACGCAGTCTACGAGGCAACTATGCTTATCCATTCCATGGAGGTTACTTTGTTCTCTGTCAGAATGGATTGTTGCAGGTGGAGTCCTGTCCATCAGGCACTGTTTACAGTCTATCCAAGCGCAGGTGCTTGGCTCGACAACAGCTCTCCTCTCATGAGTATTTGGATTATGGCTACATAAGTGTCGAAGTCTCCAGTAAGCTGATCCCTTAATTCACAATTATCTCAGTTTTCTAAGTGATCCATATTCACCTCTGCAGACAAGTTTATGCAAGATCTTACCACGGTGACATGTCCTGCCAATGCTCAGGGCTACTATCTGCATCCTTTCGACTGTACAAAATTCCTACTTTGTCGCGATCAGCAGACTTCAATCCAAAGCTGTGAACAGGGCAAGGTATTTAGTATCTCCCAAAGAAGTTGTGTAGCCAGAGATCAATTGGATGCAGCTTACGATCGTGTGGAATATCTAACGGAGACGCAGCATGAGTTCTATCAGGGAAACGAAGTGCCAGAAGGTCGCCATCTGGAGAGTAGTACACACACTAGTTACAACGGCGTTTCTTCCTATCGATTAATTTGTCCTGGCCATGTCTATGGTCTCTATGCCCATCCCTTTGACGCAAGAAGCTATCTGTATTGTGCGGACGGTAATACAGAAGTCAAGCAGTGCATGCCTAGCGAGTTCTTTAGTGTATCCCGGGGTTATTGCCTATCAGCTGAAGGTGTTACTGAATCGGATCGTGTGTCTATGATAAGCCATAACCAGGAGATTAGCTTGGAGTGTGAGTTGGATAATATAGTTTAAGGATTCACGATCAATAATTAACTTATGCCTTGCAGTTGTTAGTTGTCCTCGTGGTGCTGTAGGCTACTTTGTTTATCCCTTTGACTGCACACAGTATTTAACCTGCGATGCGGGCATGACTCGTCTTCAAAGCTGTCCCAGTGGACAACATTTTAGTCTGACCAAACGTAGCTGCCAGTCCCAGGAGCAAGTGCAGCGCTCGGAACGTGTGTACTCCACTAGCGAGCTGCAGATCTTCTATGAGTGGTGGCAACAGCTTCAGCGTATGGGTGCTGTCATCAGCATTTTGTGTCCTTTTGGCCTAACTGGAAACTATCAACATCCCACGTTGCCTCACAAGTTTATTAGCTGTCCTGCCCCGCACTCACAGGCGCTGCTTTTTGAGTGTCCAAGCGGTCAGGTGTTCAGTGCATCACAACGTGTCTGTGTGCCTCCCGTCAGTCACAATCGAGAGGAGGCTACGGGCTCCTATGGCTGGATAGATTTGCGTCACGGTTACTAACATCTTGCCTCTAGTATTGTATTTGACATTTGATAAATCAGATCTTCAATTTTTGCAGACCATCGCGAGCCGAAAGCGCATGATCCGCATGCGGGCTACGATCAATATGCCAGCGGATCAGCTATAAGAACCACAACTGTTAATGCTGGCGATCGCTGGAGCAACATGAACATGCATCGACCCGCAGGCATTGGCTTTAATCATGATGGGAATACCCAGCAAGCGTTGCCTAGCGGCTGGTCTGGCCAAGGCAGCTCCTACAATCAACGGGCGCCCAGTCAGAGCGTACTCTATGTGGAGGGTTCATTACAACCGAATCGTAAATATCCTCAACAATCTGCCACTAGCACAATCTATAAAGCGCCTCTGGCACCAATGGCGCCCACTACTACGTCCAACGTATACTATGCTCAGCCTGTGGAGGAACCTACGTCTTGGTCACGTCAGAATTTTAGTCGCAAAATCAACGACAACTCGCATAAAAATGATTGGCAGCCGGCAGCCAGACAACCACACAGACACCAACCGTCTTCTCCTTTGGCTCCCTTAGAAGGACAGCGACCCTTGGACCTTGACTTTAGTTCCGACGATCAGTTACCCGGCGCGTCGCGGCAACAGCCTGGCTATCGCCCTCCTGATGCCCCTGTGCCTGGTTATCCAGGAGCCACCTATCGTACCCAATCACAACCACAGCCCCATTCCTATTCACATTCCCGAGCGGATGAGTCGAACCTGTTCGGTGGCTTACAGCCTCCCACTCCACCTCCTCAGCCTCAAGGTTACAGTCCAGACCACCTTCCACAACCCAATGGTCATGCTTTACCCCTACCAGGTCAGCGACCATTAAACCTTGACTATGAACCCGATGCGGACCCACAAAGAACAGTTGACCAGCCCGATTCTAGACAGCGTCCTAGTCAGCTTCCCAGCAATCCGCCAAGGCATCCCAGTTATAGGCCACCTGTGCCTGCCAATCACAGCCCCACATATCGCGACCAAAACCCTTCTTTGGATGAGTCAAATTTGTATGGCGGCTTGCAGCCACCTACACCACCTACTCCCTACCAGACAACGACAGTTCCTTCACCAATAACTACGCCAAGCAATCTGCGTACATATCCCATTTATCCACAGGTAGCAAATGCCACACGGAATCAGCTACCCAACCATCCCCACTATAGCCCTCCCTATTCAGGTGTTGCGCACTCACATAATGCCACCTGGCAAAAAGTGCCTACTCGTTCCGCTGATCCTTTTAATGTAGAGGAAGAGTACGACGAGGATGAATTTGACGAAGGTCAAGCAGTGCTTTCCTTGACCACCACCACAACAGAAAAAAGTGGCCTGAGACCACCTCCCTTTAACCATCAGTTTTACAATCCAACGCAAAACTCTGATCCCCATTCAAATCCCACTTCCAAGGTGGCCTTAAACGAGGCATTGCGTCTAATGCTGCGTCCGTATTTCAATCATAGCGGCAATGCGCCGGAAGAGCTGGCTGAAAAAGCTGAAAATGCCATTGCATCGGTTATTAGCAAGCCACCCACTGACACTAAACCTAGATCTACTACGCCGATGACAACGACGCCTAGAAATCCTACACAGAGCAGAAAGACTCCTGACGATGACGTTGAACTGATCGTGGCAGGCGAACAGGAGAGCTTGGACGATACTGACGATGACTCTGTTGTTCCAGATGCGGGTGAGACGGCGCGCACAGAGCAGACCCTAAATCCTACAACGTACTCATCTGGCCATGACTCAACTGACTTTCAGCGGGGCACGCGTAGAGTAGATGTCGATAGCAGTACGGACTCGAATCCCAACCAAAATTCAAATTCAAATCCAAACAATTGGCACACGCGGGGTCACAGTCGTGAGTTCCACCTGCGTCATCCAAATATGCCCGATCCCTTCGAAAAGCCGCAACACCCAGAAGCATACAACCCTCACCAGCACCAACACCACCACCACCACCACAATCAGTACCACCAGCATGAACATAGCCGACTTTACCACAGCCTACATCCCAATCTACCCAATCCATTTCCACGACAAGAAGAAGAGGAGCCAAAGCAGGAAGTGGAACCTCAACAAGAAGAGGAGC
Organism: Drosophila repletoides; assembly: GCA_018150835.1. Taxonomy (NCBI): domain Eukaryota; kingdom Metazoa; phylum Arthropoda; class Insecta; order Diptera; family Drosophilidae; genus Drosophila; species Drosophila repletoides. The sequence goes on along the minus strand of JAECWQ010000031.1, from coordinate 19,557,203 downwards.
CAGAACAGGAGCCTGAGCCCGAGTTTCTGCCCAATCCGAATGCAGAGGCCACTACACCACATACACCACACACGCCTCATAGCCCCCAAATCACGGTCCGCGGTGCATTCGATGAGGATTGTGAGTTTGACTGCGGTGGCGGCAAGTGTATAAAGCGATTGGAAGTCTGCGATGGCGTCAACAACTGTGGCAATCGACAGGACGAACGTCAATGCGACCATTTGGGCTACGCGCTACGCTTGACGGGCGGCGAGAGTCCTCACATGGGTCGCGTAGAGGTCAAAGGTAAGTCCTACTCTTGGTCAAGTAGCTCCACGTTAATTATATCTCACGTAATTTTCAGTTAATGGCCAGTGGGGCTATGTTTGCGATGATAAATTTGGACTACGCGATGCGGACGTTGTGTGCCGTGAACTGGGCTTCAAGAACGGCGCTGCGGAAGTGCGTGGAAACTCCTACTATGAGCCGCCGGAGCGTAACTTCAACTATGCCATGGATGAACTCGAGTGTCGGGGTAATGAGACACAGCTGAAGGACTGCGACTTCAAGGGCTGGGGCGTACACAACTGTGGAGTCGATGAGGTTGTGGGCGTTGTCTGCAAGGTGCCAGTACTCAAGTGTCCAAACAACCTTTGGCTATGCCACGCCAACCAGGAGTGCATACCACCCACCTTTGTATGCGACAATACACCGGACTGCACGGACAAGAGCGATGAATGCGATGCCGTTTGCAAGGTGGGTGAACCGGAGCCTAGCATGCCTACCTGGTAATCTAACCGTTGTACCCTTACAGGCACCCATTGAGTACCGCTTGGAGGGTGGTCGCAGCTCCAACGAAGGTCGATTGGAAGTTAAGTATCACGGCGTTTGGGGCAGCGTTTGCGATGATGATTTTAATCTAAAGTCCGCCCAAGTGGCTTGCAATGCCCTGGGCTACTATGGACAACCGGTAAGTATGGAATGGATAAAAATCAATCGTCTCTCAACCATCACCTTAACGTTTTTTTTCCAGAAAATTGAGAAGAACATCTTTGGTCCGGGCAGTGGACCGATTTGGCTGGATCAAGTGCTGTGCTTTGGCAACGAGACGAGCATTGACAAGTGTAGCCACTGGAACTGGGGCGAGCACAACTGCAACCACACCGAGGATGTGGGTCTGCGATGCACCGCCGGACCACCGCCGCGACAGCAACGATTGCTGCAGCGCACCCGCTTGCAGGCTATGAATAAGGATAAATCAGGTGGCAGTGGTGCACAGTCGGGCGGCAGTGTTAGCCTGTCCGATATTGGGCTCTGGGAGAGATCAAGCAAAGCGATACGCACGCCTAGGCGTTGTGGCATCTTCAAAGACGACTTATTTGATGAATTTGCTCATCCCGAGCAACGCGTGGTTCAGGGAAGCGTAGCACGACGCGGTCGCCATCCCTGGCAGGCAACCATTAGAACGCGTGGACGTGGTGGCATTTCCAGCCATTGGTGCGGCGCTGTTGTCATCTCCAAGCGGCATCTATTAACCGCTGCCCACTGCCTGTACGGTCATCCAAAAGGTGCATACTTTGTACGTGTTGGCGATCATTATGCCAACATTGCGGAGAACTCTGAGGTGGACTCCTTCATTGACAACTGGTATGTGCACGAGAAGTTCCGGGAACCCACCCACATGAACAATGACATTGCCGTGGTGGTGTTAAAGACTCCATTAAAGTTCAGCGACTACGTGCAGCCCATTTGCCTGCCAGAGCGCGGTGCTCCGCTGCTGGAGAATCGCACCTGCACCATTTCTGGCTGGGGGTCCATCAAATCAGGCGTATCCAGTAAGTACTCTAAAGAATTCTTTCTCTTTCACTTCCTATATTATCCTGTCCTGCCCACAGCTCCTTCACAGGAACTGAGAGCTGCTCAGCTGCCCATTTTGCCGGATACGACATGCAAGCAAATGAATGTGTACGGTGATGCCATGACTGAGGGTAAGTTCTTCTGTTATATGATTGATGGATTGACTCCTTCAAGTCAAATGGCTCATATAATCTTTCCAGGCATGTTCTGTGCCGGCTCCATGGATGAAAGTGTTGATGCTTGTGAGGGCGATTCCGGTGGGCCACTTGTCTGCTCCGATGAGGGTAAGTTTCTGCTGTTATCTATTCTATCTGAATCTATTCTAAGTTTCACTCATATTCTGCAGATGGCGAGACCTTGTATGGCATCATATCCTGGGGCCAACACTGCGGCTACCAGAATCGGCCTGGCGTCTATGTGCGCGTCTGTCATTATATTGATTGGATCTACGAGAAGATCAATCAGAGCCTGCTGCGTTTTTGAGTAGATGCCAAACCCAATCCCCACTTTATGGGACTAGGCTAATAGCTTTAAGATTTGCTTTAAAAATTGACGTGACTTTTCTCGAGTAAAGTCGACTTTTAAATTTTTTTTTTACCGTTTGAGAATAGAATCGCCGGCATCCACAAGGACATGACCGCGTTATAGACACTTGTCTGTATACAATAAAGTCCTTTTTCATTAGCTTCCTGAAGAATTGTTGCTTTTGTTACTTATCATGATAGTAGTTAATGCCTATCTGGCGGCAAAAGGATATATTGGTGGCCGAGTTACAGCTGATTTTCTACTTTCAGGGCAAGTTTTTGGAATAAGAATAGCTCCAAGTCGATCAAATTCTTACGAATTTAGCCAGGAACTAATCCCAAGGACTAACTCTATCGGTTGGCATTCAAGGATACAGGAGTCATCTAACCCCAAAATCCGGTATAGCTCAAGAGCGTAGGACTTTTGGTTAGTCGCTTGAAAGGCTTTCAGTTTAGCCTCATATCAAAGCAGCGCCCAAAAGCATGCAATGGAAAATTGCTTGCTCGCCTCTTCGCAGAATGGAAAGGGGGCACTGGGGGAATGGCATTCACGTAGATTAAGCACATAATCAATGCTAATAAAACGCACAGAAGCAGTCGCAGCAGCACAGTGAAACAACAACAACAATAACATTAAGAGAGCTGCGTAAATTTAATTTACAAGTGAAGCATGTTGACTCATGCCGCAGTCACACCGCTACCCCCCTTCTGCCCATCCCACTCCTCTTAAGCCACAATAATTCTGCTCATTTTTTTTGCTTGTGGCTCAACCAATTTAATACAGTTCACTCAATTGAAGCTGGACTGGAGGCAAAGGGCTGGGCAGTGTAGCGGGCTGGGGCAGGGAAGTGGGGAGGTTCACATTGTGCGGGCGTTGCACGCGCGAGTGGATCATCAGCAAGCTCGACAATTAACTTAATTTGGGCATCGAAAGAGTGCAACCTCTTTCTGCCCCCCGTTGGGTCCCCCGTCAATTGTGATATTGTTCGCTCCGCTCTCTATTCTCTTTGGACTATTTTCAAATGCGCTCTCCCGGCTTGAGCCCTATCTCTCTGCCCAGCTACTGCTACTGCTACTGAGCTGCTCTGGTGCCCAGTTAGTCAGCTCGGTTTCGGGATATAGTTTTGCAGTCTTTTCTCGAATTTCATAAAGCGCAGTTCGTTCTATTTATTCGCTTCTCCCGGCTCGCGGCCTTATCAGTGCCCAAGTTATACAAAAAAAAAATACAATGTTTGTTAAATTTGCCACTTTCTGGATGATCTTCAGCATCTGCTGCTGCCATTTGATATCCGGCCAACAGATGAATCCTTATGGCTATGGCTCTAGCGATGACACCACCAGCACGGAGCGAATGAATGCCGCCACGCGTTGTGTGAATGTTAATCCACAGAATTCTGTGGATCTGGAACAGGTGAGGGATGCCAGAGATTCCATTGGCTTTAGTATGTGCAATTATGGTGGAATTTTTATTAATTCAATTACCATTAGGCTGATTGTTCTAATTAACCCTTTGTGCTGCTGGGGGCTAAATGTCAATGTTGGGTCTTCTACCCACAGTCAGTCGGTTAGTCAGACAGTCTGTCTGTCTATCCGTCCGTCTGTCCGTCCGTCCGTCAGTTTGTGTGTCGCATGCGGGTCGCTAATTGAGGCAGTGCGAACCGAACGTAGTCGCAGTGTGCAGTAAAAGTGACTGAAATTGAAGAGCATTTTACATGTCTCATTTATTTCTGTAATTCCTCTTTATATGGCAAATTCGTACTCGTACGGGGCTATATACTGACTATATATATATATATATATTCCTATGTAGGCATTAAATTTGGAATTGTCATGGAAGTTAATCCAAATCTCTAAAGCAGTTCTTCCTCCAGCAATATCTTGGAGTGTGGAATGTAAACCATACATATATACATATATATTCATGTTCAGGATCATGAGACGAGGCATGACTATCAGCTCTGGTTGTCCGTCTCCCAAACTAGTCTCTCAGCTTTTGCGTTAATAAAATTGTCGACTCCGGGTGGGTCCATTCAATGGGCTTCAACAGATGTTGTATTGAAAGCTTTCTTGTTGCTTAAGATTTAATCTTCGGGTGTTAATTATATTTGAGCAAATCTTTTAAATAAGAAAATATACTTTAAACTCAGATAATGGGCCTCTGGTATGGCAGCGAGATCATAATTCACACCCAAGGCTTTCCCGGCGTCTTCAAGTACGATTCGTGTGTGATCATCCACCTGGCAGATGTGACACAGCAGGTGAGTTCTCTCTCTCTCTCTCTCTCTCTTTATATATAGATATATATGCAGATAATCGCTAGTAAATCCCCCAATTTAATTTGCATGTAACGAATTGCGTGTTTCAGGTGCAGAGCAGTCACAACTACAATTACAACAATCACGGCTATAATACGAACAATTGGAATCGGAATCAGAATCAGAATCAGAACAATTACAGACACAGCTCCACTACGCCTCAATATATAGATAATGATGATTATCTGCGTCAGTACCAAAGCGCCGAACAGCGCACCAAATACTTGCGTCTGGTGTGGAGCGAGCGGGACAGTAATTTGGAATATACCTTCAATTATACGGGAAATGCGCCTGGAGTGTGGTCAAATATTGGCGATCAGCGCGGCACATTGGTCCAATTGAATAGCTATACACAATTTACGGGCACTGTGCAGGTGGTGAAGGCGGTTAATGATCATTTGGTCTTGACCTTCTGCGGCAATGATGTCAAGAGCTCCATTTATACATTGGTGCTGACACGCAATCGCCTGGGCCTAAGTGCCGATGTAAGTAGCATTTAATGGAGAATGAGAATTATGGAGTTATACGTAGGTAAAAACTTGGCTTTCTCTCTTTTAGGAGCTGCGCAGCATTCGCAGCATGCTCTCCCGACGTGGTCTCTTTTCGGAGAACGTACGCAAGGTGTGCAATGGTGCAAAGAGTCTCTCTGGCGGCATATTCTCTCTACTAGTGTTGCTGCTACTCGCCGCTTGGGGGCGTTGCCAGTGAGAGAGCCAGCGGGTCAGCGGGCCAGCGGGCCAGTGCGGAAGTGCATACTAATTCCAGCCATATATTTTTTTTTCTCTATTTTAATTTAAGCATAATTTACTTACTTAAGCATTTAACCGTGGCTCTGTCTTTCTCACTTTCTCTCGAAAAAACAACTACTTGAATATAGTTATAACTCTGCAAAGCAAACCACAACTTTCGGTGTCTTAATTGTCGCGTCTTTTCAATTAAACCCAATTAGACTTGCAGCCCCCTCACCTCCCACTCCTCTCCCCCTGCCTCTGCCTCTGCCTCGCCAGCAACTAGCATTTCTCTGTAAGTAATTGTAGGCGTTAAATGCCCTTTTAATTCAATTGACTCCAGACAAACATCGTTAAGGCAAAAAGCTTTAATTCCCACGCTAGCCCAAAAGTAGACTATGGATAGAAGTTCAACAAGAACTCTTCACTGATAGAAAGAATCCCATTCCAATCCAAGATATATTGCGGCTCAGATTAGCCTTATCAGTAAACAGCTGAGAGTTGAGAGCCGAGAGCTGAGCGCTTATCATTGCTTGGCAACTGTTGAGGCTGTTCGATTCCTTGTGGAATCTGTCAGGTGAGATTCCCAATCTTTAATAATATATATATATGGAGGGACATACATATATATGTGGATATATCTTATCACATCCAGCTATCAAAACACACACGCGATAGTCGATAGTTAAGTGCAAAAGTCTCGCGAGTTTTGGACTTGTTTTTTGTTGCCATTTTCTTAGACCTATTTTATACCCTGCGGCCATAAAAATGCTAATAATGGGTAGTTAAGTGTTTGGACCAAGACTTGGGTATATATTTACTCAACTTGAGTTTGCTTAGAGGGTAATAACGATCTCGAATACCACTAAGAATTTAGCTTAAGATCAATCAAATCCAACTACTCAAAACACCTAATAATTGTAGGGTATACCCTAGTCGAGCACGCTCTAAACATTAAATTTCTCCATGTTTTTATTTTTGGGATTTTGAAAGCGCAATGTACGCTCTCGAGTTCCCCGACTTTTCGTCGCTTATCAGGCAGAGTGTCTGGCCATTAACGCGGTCCACTTTCAACAGAAGATTCGTAAACAAGCGGCAGGGAAAATTTTGACCAAAAAATATTCCGAAAAATGAATAGAAATAGGCGAACTGAATATAATTCTCTGCTTCAGTCCAATTCTTCGAATTGCACATTGAGCACTAGCGGAGAACGTGCCGGCGGTTCTAATCAGTGAGCTGTTCGAGCTGCCCGCCTCAGTTCCACCCACATTCCCATTGAAGGGGGTGGGAGAGACGGGGGGGCGACGGGCGGCTTAGCACCCTTGAACTTCAAGTAGATGCAATTGTTGTTATTACGACTATGCTTATTACAAATAATTTTGTTTTTTTTTTTAATTTTTATTATTATTATTATTATTGTTTGCTTTACGAGCACACGTTCGATGCAGTTTTCGCTAGAATCCTCCAATTGCGCTTCAGCTGACGCTTTGTTTTGCCTGAGTTGACTAAGCAGCCCCCCCCAGCCTCCCCAGCTGCCCCGCCCCAACTCTCTCTGTCGATTGATAAGCAAAGCAAACAAAAACAAAGCAAACGTCACACGTTGGGAGCTCATGCACAGCCACACACACACATACACACTCACACACACACTCACACACACACAGTCACACACACAAGCAGATACATATTACGAGAGGTCGAACACGCCGTCTACAGCTGGCAGGGGGCCATAGGGCTCAATAGGTTAATAAATAGTAGGATGCGCCATAGAATTAGCAGCTAATTAATTGCCCCGATTAGTCAGCTAGTCGCCAGCGCTGCTAAGGTGCAAACTAACAGCTGGAGGATGCGCTGCGATCTGTACAATTGGAGCAAGCTGATCTGGAATGTAGGACGAATGAGGCACAGCTGCTAAGACGCTGAAGTGGGAGAGGTGAGGAATAGGATGCGGCCCCCAAGGGATACATATGTAGTCTGAGAGAGAGCTTCCTGATCTGCAGTAGGTCAGCAACGGGGAGTCTTTGGATAATTGAGCGAGCCAATTGCGGAGGCTTGAACAGCGTCTAGCCTTATAGCCAGGTCTAAAGAACTGTGGCTGTGGAATATACTTTTAAAGCTCCATAACAGAGCGTACTTCTAGGCATCCAAGGCGGGAACTCTTAATTTTATCCTCCTGGGAATACAGATTGAAGAATCAACAAATTGATGAGCTTTCAGACGAGTCTTGGATTAGGCAAGGTCAGAACTTTTGAGTGCGCTGAGACGGAGATGGTGGGATAGGTCAGTAATAGGTCGTCTGGGGAAATTTTAGGCAGATGAATAAGCTCTAAGGGATTATTAGCAGATCTAGGCAAACAGCTAATGAGGTTCCGGGAATATTACAGCTTTAGGTGAAGCTCAACCCTGCTGCGTGTTGGCCTCTGACCATGGCATGACTTGCCGTATTGAATAAATTGTGTCAGTCGATTTATGCGATTTACGTCAGAGTCAGCCAATATTCTATATACTCTATATATACACATATATATACATATATATATATATATATATATATATATATGTATGATTTTACTCTATATGAGTGACGACTTTGCACTTTGAGCTGCGCACTTGGGAATCTGCTGCAGGCTGGAAGTTGAGTATTGCCACTCAGAGATACCCTGCACGGAGCGGCACCTGTCTCTGGCGTAGAGTTTGGTAATATGTAAACAGAACGGAACGCTAGTCCCCAGTCCCCATCCCAGTCCCTGTCGCAGTCGCAGTCGCAGTCGCAGTCGCAGTAGGGCAGTAAAGTAATCAATTAATAGCTACAATTAGAAGCTAAAACAACTACAATGACTAAAACGATTTACAACAGATAAGGAGCTAGACACAAATCCACAAATTGTGATAAGAGGCGCAGCTATAAAAGGCGCTGTGCCAGCGGAATAGAAACACAGAAACATTCAACTCTCCGAGCTGTACGAACCGAATCGAAAAACCAGAAAAAGAAGATACCTATAGAGCCTGCTCTATAGACAAATAGCAAAGGCAACCCAACTGTGATAGCTACGCCAGTACTTAGGACACGCATAAACATGTCTGCTGCAAATAAAGTGAACTATTTGGTGGGTGCCACATCCCGCTACATTGCCGGACGCAATGCTGTGCAAACCGTGTATTGGCGCACCTCATCCGGACCCAATTCCCGCATGCTGAAGACGAACAAAACCTGCGAATTCGATCGGAGTCAAAGGGCTCCTCAGAGCGTCAGGCTACAGCAATACAATCGTAGCTTCATCACCAAGGAATAGCGGCTAACAGTACCTGATAGACAGAGACAGAGAGAGAGAGAGAGAGGCCTGCGAGGGGCTTCCCAAAAATATATATATATATAGTTCCTAATGATATACTTATTTTTATGTTTTTCTTATATTTATTGTGTCGAGTTGAGTTGCCAGAGCGGAGAATCCGAATGAAATATAAAACGAACCAGTTATACTGAAAAGAAATGTATCTTTGGGTGGTTCAATTGGGAATGCCTGATTCAGGGGATCCTGCAAAAGAAGAGAGAGAGAGAGAGAGAGAGCGAGAAAATGGCTGCGTCTTCCAGAGTCTCCGGGAGGGCCAATCAGCACACAGATGCGAGCCGAACGCAAGCCGGAAGAAAGTCGATGACGCAGCCTGCTGCTGAGAGAGAGAGAGCGAGTCTGACAGAAGCCCCATCGGCAAATCACTCAAGAGAGAGTAGCCTAAATTGCAGCGAGAGAGAGAGAGAGAGAGAGAGAGAACGAAACTTGCCTCTCTTAAAGCTCTGTCCAGGCAAAGCTGTGCAGGTTGTGACTAACTGTACCCCGCATTGGACTTTGGATCCTTTATAAAAAGGTTTTTTGTTTTTGTCTTCTCCGTTAGTAAAATAAAACGCAGTTTGTTTTTCGTTCCTTTTTAATTATTTATGTATTTTATTTAGTTTTATATTTATTACATACATTGAGTTTTCTCATATATTTGTTTTTGTTTTCTTTTGTATTTTTTGTGTTTGTTTTTTTGTCTTTTTTTTGTCTTTTTTTGTTCTTTTTAATTATGGTTTATTTTTTCTGTTTTATGTATGTATTTTTGTATATTTGTATGTACTTTTCGTATTCGTAATGTGTATATGTTTTTTTTGTTTCTTTTCTTTTGTTTTCTTTGTTTTTTTTTTTGTTGTTTTCTCATGTTTTTGCCTTTATGTTTAGGTTTATAATTTCGTTTTAGATATCGATCGTACTTAATTTGTATAGTATTTGTTTTTAGCATTTAATTAATATAATTCATTTTGTTGTTGTTGTTTTTGTCGTGGGTGAAGTGTGTTTACGTTTGTTTTTGTTTTGTTTTTTTAATTTCTTTATTTAATTATTATGTCTTTTGTTTAAGTATCGTAATTAATCGTTTACTTAAAATTACAGCCTTTATAAATAATTATTTTTCTTCCTTCCTTCCGCTTGCCGCTCCGTTCTTAAACGTTTTTGTTTTGTTTTCGATTTCGTTTCGTTTTTGTTTTTGGTTTTGCTTTTGCTTTTGCTTTTGTTTTCGTTTGGTTTTGTGTGTGTTTACTTTAATATGTTTTGCTTTATACTTCATATTTCGCTTGCCATTGTACTACGTATCCGTTTTCCTCTTTATTTACCTTCCTTTATAATTTGTTTGTTACTAAATATATATATAGAGACCTTTTATCTGTTATCGTTTATCGTTTATCTGTTATCGTTTATCGTTTATCGTTTATCGTTTATCGTTTATCTGGTATCTGGTATCTGATGTATTGAGTATTTGCACACATGTATATAGTATACACATATGTATATATGTATATATACATACACACATGCACGCATCTATATGTATGTATGTATGTATAATAGTTATCTAAATATATATATATATATATATTTATATAGATTCAATTTAATATACTCATATATATTTGACAATTTCAGTTGGGCTTAGTGTCTGGCTTTGCTTGTTTTGTTGTGTAGTGTTTAGTTTTGTTCTGTAGTGTAGTTTCCTTTTTACTTTTTACTTTTTACTTTTTACTTTTTACTTTTTTTCTTTTTTAATATTTATTTATTTTGCACACGGAAGTTTTTTCTTTAGACTTGTACACATAAAGAGCGCAAAAAAAGTACATCTGTTTTTTTTTTCTTTTTTGTTTTTCTTTCAGTTTTCTTTGGTTTCTTATGCTTGGAATATGTTTTATGTATTTTCTTTTGTTTTCGTATTCTTTGTTTTTTTTTTTCGTTTTTTGTTTTTTGTTTTGCCTAACTCAATTCACACATCGAAAACGGTTTGCATTTTGTTTATCTCAAAAGAGAAAAATATATATTAATTATTATCTTTAATATATTTTTGTATTTTTTTTTGTTTTTTTGGTTTTCTTTTTGGTTTTTGATTAAAAAATATTGCAGCTCGAAATTGTAATACTTTTGTTTATAATTCAATATTCAATATTCAATAATATTATTATTATTATTACTCAGATTATTCAGATTATTATTATTATTACTTTCGATATAATTATTATAAATTTACTGTGCTACTCGTAGTTCCTATTTCCTATAGCATAGAACACACAGTTTATAGAGATCAGTTTTGTTTTTTTTTTTTTTTTTTTTTTTTTGTTTTTTGTGTTTTTTTTTGTGTATTCTTTTTCAACCTGTTGCCAGTTTCTGATATTTTTATTTGATTTTGTTTTACTCCTTTTGAAACTGCAATTTCAGGTTAGGTTTTTCTATCGTGTGTCTGTGTGTGTGTGTGTGGGTGTGGGTGTGGGTGTGTCCTGTATCTGTGTGTGTGTGTGTGTGTTGCTATATGTTTATTTATACTTTTAGTTTTATCCTTTTATTTATTGTATTCAAGTGTTGGGTTGTTTTCTCATATGTTTTACGTATTTCATGTCGCTCTACTTTCTATGTATGCTGCACGATACACACACACATATATATAGTATATATATATATATATCTTACTTGTATGTGTATGCAATTTCTTTTACTTTTACTTTTACTTTACTTTACTTTTACTTTACTTTTACTTTGTATGTATATATAGACTCTTAATCGTGTGGTAAATTTTTAGCTAGAGCTTTTCGTTTTTTCTTTGTCGTACGGAAGAATTTGGATACATTTTTCGTTTCGTTACTCGTCTATTTTCTTTTGGTTTTTGTTTTTTATTCTTTGTTTTTTCCTTTTACTTTTATTTTTAGCTAAAAAGGTATATTTTATCTAGAAGTTTCTTCTTTCTGCTAATCTCATTTGCTATTTATAGTTTTTCTCTTCTGTATTATTAACTGGGCGCTTAACTTATGTAGATGTCTGTGTGGATCTGAATCTGAATCTGAATTTGTATCTGTAACTGCATTTTGTATCTGAGGTCTGCACAGTGGGCAAATGTCCAGTAATTTCGAATAATTTTGATAGATGAGAAAACTGAGAGGAATAGCTGAGCAGAAATTTTGGGTCTTATCACTTAAATTATCCAAATAATAATCCGATTGATGTGTCAGCAGAAGGAAAACTGAATAAATCGCCTATGAAAATCAAATTTCGTCTATAATAATAAAAGGAGAGAGCATATCGGCAGCTCAGTTACGAGTAGGACTCGTTGTATTCAGCATAAGAGTAGAAAATCTCATTCAAATTGTTGCAATAATAATACGTTAGCTATAATAATAATAAATTCATCAAGTGTCTTGTATTTCGTATACCCTTGCAGAGGGAAGGGTATAATAATATTGTCACGAAGTCTGTAACTGAAGCAGCTAGTCCCTCCACTCAGCTTTTGGGCTGCATGTGGCAATCGAACGGATCGGATGACTATATCTTATATATAGTAGTTGGCTGCCAGGCAGGATATCTTGGTGGAACTTTAAGCAGAATTGGCCCAAGAGTCCTTCAATGGAGAACAACTCGGGATGTCTGGTGGATCAGGTTATAAGGCAGTTGTAAAAGGGATTGAGAGACTACCATGGGAACAGTGGCTCAAAATATACAGCTGGTTGTTCCAGTCAGTCTGCAAGGGTATTCCATCTTCGGCGTGCCGAAGCCTGCCTCTTCACAGTGGTTTTGTATATAAGTATTGTGTGTGTGTGTGTGTGTGTGTGTGTCTTGACTAAAAATACTCAACAACAATTTCGTTTACATGAAACCATTTTAGCTACAATTTATATGTATGTATGTACATATGTATGTATGTATCTATGTACCATTTTACTATATATCATTTTATTTTTGTATCCATCCAAAAGAAAAAACCATTTTGCAACCATTTTCAAACAAATATCATCATTTTTCTCAAACGTTGCTTTCACCATTTGCCATATAGTTTTGTTGTTGTTGTTGTTCTGTTGTTGTTGTTGTTGTTGTTGCTACACCCGAACTGCCGCGAATTTTCAAAATTTCTTAATATTCATGAAATCGTCTCTGTGTATATAGAAATTTCTCCAAAAATTGCTTTGCTGACAATATTTATGTTTTTTTTTTCTTTCAAAAATGATTCTAAAAAATTCCATTTTTTTTGTTTTGTTTGCGTTTTGTATAAAAATGAAACGTTCTCAGGGGTGTAGTGAGAAAGGGGGTTTAGTTCTTTGCCTCATTTCTCTGGTTTAACTTTAAACTAAAACTAACAACTTTTAAATCCTTTTTTCTAAACGATTAATGATAATAGGTGGCTGGACAAGGAAGGGTAGAGGGGGGTCTATCCCTATCTCCTCCTCCTTCTCCACGCCTGTAGTATGTATGTATGTATGTAATGCACCTGTGTGTGGGTTATTAGATTCTCATATATTTTTCTCTAATTTTCGCTACTCATTTCTCTATAAATCTCTAGCTCTCTCTCTCTCTCTTTGCCTCTCTAGAGAGTTCGTTGCACGTTTATTGTATTTTTTATTTGTATTTTGTATGGGGGGCGCCAGCTAAACCTAATACATTGGATGATTCGAGTACTCATATGCATATTCAATGATTCAATTAGTATTCAATTCATTATTCACTTATAGAGCTATGGTTAGACTGAAGCAGCAATCCTTTCGTTTGGTTTCCTTTGCTTTGCCCTTTAACAAGTTTAACAATATTTGTTTAGGACTTTCTAGTGTGTTAGTGTGTGTGTGTGGGTGTGTGAGTGTGTGTGTGTGTGTGTGTGTGTGTGTACTTATCAATCACATTTTCTTGTATGTGTTTCTTTTAGTTTTACTATAATAATATTGCTCTATTATATGCATTACTCGTAATAATTGTAATTTACTCGCTGCTGCTGCCCAGTTTTCTGTTTCCGTTTCCGTTTTCGATTTTCGTTTTCGATTTTCGTTTTCGATTTTCGTTTTCGATTTTCTTTTATTTGCTGTTCGACTAATAAGTACAATATCATAAAAATAACACTGTATATTTTGTTCTTTTACCTTTATCTGTTCTGTAAATATAAATATATATAATATATATCTCAGGTTTTCCATTTATTAAATACAATACAATATAATATAATATAACCATATATAAAACGCGCGTTGCGACTAGCGACCAAAAAAACTCAATCAACTCTATATAAATCAGAATTTTTCCACTATCAAATCTGCCCTGCCCTGCCTGGCCCTGCCTGGCCCTGCCCTGCCCTGCCCTGGCCTCCCCCTCCTCGGGTGAACCGCCCCCTTTCAGCTGCACAGCGGCGCCTGTGTGGGGCATTTGAAAATTCGTAAACACTTTTTTTTTGTTAATATATTTTTTTTGTTTATAAGTTATTTTTTTTTAGCGTCAGTCTTGTGTAAATTAAATTTTACTTCAAAAAACATTTTAACGCACTCACACAGACACACGTGCTCTCACGCACAGAGAGGCGTAGAGGCAGGGGGGGGGGTTTCTAATAACCTTTCTTCCGTTTCGTTGAAGGGGGTTTCCGTTCACTCAGCCAAAATGCCGCACGCGCGTTGCTTGTTATCAAAAAATGCTGCTTGCTGCTCGACATGTTTATCTATATATATATATATATATATATACATATGTATATGTATATGTATTGGTATATTTAATAAAATGCATATATATATATATATATATATATATGTATGTACACACGATGTATATATACATACACACGCATATGTATAGTATATAAGGTTTATTCAATTCACACGTAGACGTTTTTTAAAAAATGCATTTTTCTTATGTAAAAACGATTTGACTTGTATTTTGTATTTGTATTTTTCTCTATATATATCTATATATATATGTATATATATATAAATATTATCCATCGAGATATTGTTCTGGTACACTCAAATATATATATATTTATTTTTATCTATATTCTTTATAGTTTACTAGCTTCTTTTGTTGCTCGGGAAGAGTGAGAAAGTTAAGAGACGAGTTTATCCTCTTTCGTTTGTTAGCAAATAAATAATAATTGAACTACATTTAGATTATATAGAGACTGCATTTATCCGATTATATATTTACAGTATTTGATGTATGCTATATATGTATATGTATATGTATAGGTATATGTATATGTATATGTATATATGCACTCGCGCGATTCCCTCCTGTGTAACCTGTACCCCTGCCAAGCGAATGCCCATGACAAGCGTCTCCCCAGCGACCCATCTGTAACTAGTCTTTCGCCGCTAACTATAGGATCACTCTACTATATACGCATCCTCTACTCTATATATATAGTAACAATGGCTGTTTAACTACAACGCTAGGGCCAGCAAGAGTATTCAATGTTCGGCCACACCGAAGCTTGTGTTTTCCGTTTTCAGTTTTCATCGTTTTGAAGTAATTAGAGCTAATTTGACACAACCGTTTAATTCAACTATTTAATCGTATAATTCTCTCAATTAATCGTTGCACGTATTTTATTTCTTTTGAAGCGTCTCCTGAAAGTATGCTACAGTTTTTATTCCGTGTGAGTGTTGTGTGTTGTGTGCAGCGTATGCGCAATGCATTACGCATACGCAGCGTGTGTTGTTGACAAAATCAAAGAACCAAATTAAATAGTCAAATTTGAAAATAATTTTATTAAAAACAATAATAATAACAATAAATAAAAATAAAAACAATTGAGAAAAATATAGTTTCGGGCTCATTTTATTTTCTTGACAATTGGGAATTATATTCGGGTAACTACATAATTTAGAAAAAAATCTATACTCTTCTATAGACAGACACACATAGAAATCATTAACTAATTTTGGTTAAGAGAAGGCCGAGAGGGTTGCTTGCAAGTTAAAAATAAATTGGGGCTTTTGAATACAGAATAAGAAATTTGTAAAAATTAAAAATTTTGCAAAATTCGAGGACAAAGTAGAAAATTGAAGTCCTCTTTTTTATATATATTATATATATATATATATAAAAACTACTAATCGGAACGCCAAAGCTGAACCCGAAACTGTGGTTTGCGCGATATATCTATATATATATATATATATATAGACGATAAACGATCTATTTGTATATATATAAGCTCTTCTGATTCGATTTAAATCGGGACTACAGTTGATGCAAAGGACAAGTCGGATATGGCAAGATTTTGGAGGTATGGCTAGATAATTCTTGAAGATTGTTTCGGATATGCTTCGTTCCCACGCTCGCTTTCTCTCTCCCTCTCTGCTTCTATCTACCTATCGCTCTCTCCCCCTCTTTCTCAATCTCTCTCTCTCACCCTTTCTCTATCTCTCTTCCTACTTCTCCTGCGAACGCGGTTTTCCCTGTACCTGCACCTGCACCTGCACCTATACCTATACCTATACCTATACCTATTCCTAATCCTGTTCTTGCTATTGCTGCCGCTGCTGCTGCGCTGCTGCTGCTGCCGCCGCTGCTGCTGCTGCTGCTGCTATAGGTAACTGTGTTGCGTGTGCTGCCGATGTCGCTGTCGCTGCCGATGCTGCCGCAAACTGCAGCCCTAATAAAATGCTGCTGGTCGATTTACATAAACACGAAACAAAAGTAACAAAACGAAACGATAAATGCGAAACTATGGAACAATTTGAACTAATAAACAAATAAACTAAACAAACAAAAAAAACTAGAGGAGTCTAGGAACCAAGTGTAGCACCATCAATGCCAGTGCCAATGTCAATGCCAGCGGCTGTGTTTTTGCCGCTCTTTCTCCTTCTCTCCCTCTGCCAGTTCTTAAACGTTCCCGGGGGTGGGGTGGGAGGGGGCTGGAGCGATGGTGCTTGTTTTCAATGTTCATCTTAGTTTTTTGCGTGGGGTTTTCTTCTTCTTCATTCTCCATTCTTCATTCTTCTCTCATCCTGGGTTTTTTTTTGTTGTTTTTGAATGTCTGCTCCAGTGTCTTTTGGGGGGATGGGGATGGGGATGGGGGGTGGGTGGATGGTGGGGAGTGTGGGGCGACACTGACTACATGGACATGCGCCAGTTGGTCACCGAGATGTTGCTCTTGGTATTGCCGCGATTATTACTGTTGCTGCCATCGTCGAACTCCCAGGTGCCATGCGGAGGTGCATGGTGCTGCATCTGTGGCTGTGATTCTGGGCATAGTTTTATAAGTGGAGAGGTGAAGAGGTGAAGAGGGGTAAGGGGGTTAGGGCGAAATAAATAAATCGATAAATAAATAATAAGCGTTTGTTTTGTGTGTTTTTTTTTTTTTTTGTTTTTTTTTTGCTTTTGCTTTGCCATTTTGCTAAAAATTATTAAGTAGCTGTTGCTTTATTATTGTTACTGCTTTTCGGTTTTTCTTCTCTCTTTTGGCGCTTCTTTCGCCCTCGCTTTCGCATTAATAATGTGTCTTAGATAGTTGTTAAATAATTGTGATGATCTCTTCTATATATGTATATATATGTATGTATATATATATATTTGTATGTATGTATGTATACTGGGCTCTATACAGAGCTAGAGCTGCATTTTAATTGCGGTATTCCTTTACTTTTTAGGTAGGTTTTCTTTTATACTTAAATTGCTAAAAACTTTGCTTCATTTGTTTTTTATTTTGTTTAAAATATATTTTTTCTTTTACTCTTAGCTTAATATTTACGGTTTTATGCCTTTTGCTATGATATATATAGATATATATATATATATATAATATTTTTTCTCGTTTTTGCTTTGACTAATTTGTGTTTAGTTTTTGTTTTGTTTTGTTCATTTAAATATATATGTATATATATTTTAGTATATATGTAGTATAAATATTCACTATATATATATATATATATGTATGTATATATATATATATATATGTATATATATATATATGCATGTATAAACTTAATAGATTTGACGATGGGACACAATCTGCTTACTGCTTACTGCGCTTCGAGACGCGACGCGACTCGACTCGACTCAGTAAAAACTTAAGAACCTTCCCTCGAGTCAGACAATAAATTGAGTTACAAACAGTTTTTTCTTTTCTTATTCATTTTTTGTCAGCAATTCGTATATATACACATATATACACATATGTATATATATTTCATATTCTCATATTTTCGTATTTTCATATCTTTAATATTGTTTTTTAAACCTAAACAATTTATTTATGAATTTTTGCTTTTTGTTTTTCAAAATATCACGTATATATCTTAAGTTATGCCTTGGATTTATTAGTTGCTGTCCTGTCTGTATCTGTGTGCGTCTGTGTGTGTGTATGGGTGTATGGGTGTGTGTCGGGGCTACACTGAGAGAAACATAAGAGCCCTCGACTCTGGCTTAAGTACACAATACACATCTACCGAATAGCTGTGAGTATCTGAATATTTGTAATTTGTATTTTTCTGTGTGTTTTTTTGTTGGTGGTGATAGAGCATCGTATCAATTCTTGAATTATTGCTTTTATTTTCTTTCTTTCTTTGTTTTGTTTTCTTTTGTTTTGTTTTGTTTTTGTCATTTTCTAATTATTGTTACGATTCGATTTAAAAATTTGTTTTATTTAACTTTGTTTTTAACTAGGCAACAATTTAATTTTAGTTTAATTTTTCAACAAGTTTTTCTTTTTCGAAGAAGAAGCTGACGAGCGGAGCGACGATGACGTCAGCGCTGGGCGGGCTCTGGGGGGTGGGGGAAATATGGAGAAGGGTAGAAGGATACAAGGGGAGGTTGTTGTTGGCTACTGCACTTCCCTTTTGCAGGTATTTTTTGTGTGAAACCTCTGGGTTCATTTTCTCATTTTCGTTTTTATGGATAAATAATTTATTATTTTTTTATTACGTTTTTCTTTTTTAAGGCAAAAATATATAAATATTTTTATAATTTTCTCAATTTTTTCTAGCCAAATTATGCAGCAATTTTCAAGCGTCGCTCCGTCGTTTTTTTTTCTTTTTCTCCCTTTTCGTTTAGTTTTAGACCAAGTTTAACAATAAAGATTCGTAACATAATAAAAAAAAAACAATTCTTCCTTTTTTCTTTTTCTTTTTCCTTTACTTCTCCTTTCTTCTGTTCTACGCTTACGTTTCTAAGTTTAGTATATTTTTATTTTTTGTTTTTTTTTCTTCATATTTTTTTTTATATGTATTTAGCTAAATACTCGTGTAACACACACATTGAGTGTCTATGTATTGCTTTAGTTTTTTTATATTAATTTTAGTATTTTTTTTTGTTTTTTGAATAGTCTTACTAGGCATATATTTAGTATATATTTAGTATATATATATATGTATATATATATCTTATTTTTATATGTATGTGTATATACTTTTCATACTTTTGCTCTGTTTTTTAGCTAGCATATTTTGAATATCTTTATTGTATAGGTTTGTTTTTGTTTTCCTCCTTCTTCTCCCATTCTCATTCTCATTCTCATTCGCTTATGCGCCTAGGTTTATCATTTTGTTTGCCTTCGCTCTGCTAATTCGTTTTATTTACTCTTCCTTTTCTTTTTATTTTTCTCTTTCTCATTTTCTTTTTGCTTTAAAGACTACAATTTCGTTCAGTTTTACTTCTTTGCTTGGCTTACAAATATTTTCTATATAACTTAACGTTTAGTATTTTTTTAGTATTTTCTTTACGTGTGTGTGTGTGTGGTGTGTGTGTGTTTGTGTGTAGCTTGCGCGCATCCTTTGTGCTGCGGTATTTGTTTTTTTTTTTTGCATTTTCTTTTAAATGTATTTTTCTTAGTATTTAGTTTCTTTTTGCTTTTTGCTTTGTATCGCTGTATGTGTCTCTTTGTGTGTGTGTGTGTGTGTGTAACAGTTACCGTTATCATTTACAGTTACAGTTAAATTTATGCGTGTGTGTGTGTGTTGTGTGTGTGTTGTGTGTGTGTTTTATATAAATTAAATATTTATGCATAATTTTATGTCTTTAATTTTCGTTTCGTTTTGCTGCCCCCGCCTCCCCCACTGACTTTCTCATAGCTAGCCTCTACTCTGTCCTGCTCTCTCTCTCTGTCTCTCTCTTCTGCTGTTCCTCTTCAATAAATAATAAGCTAGCTGACTTGACTTTCTCCCCCTCTCTCTCCCCCTCTCTTCTTCCCTCTTTCCGTCTCTTTCTTGTGTGTGTGTGTTTTGTGCTAAGTATTCCAAATAATATGAAATTCATTATTTGCTGCTGCTGCTGCTGCTTTCCTCGTTAATTCTATTTCTGTCTTTCATTTTGCACAGCAGCTGCAACGAAAATGTTGCAACTTTCATTAGCTTTTTCCGCATACCTCCCCCTCCCCCTAGAAAATCCTTGTAAGTCCTTCCCCTGCCCCGCTCTCTTTCCCTCTCTCATTAGAGTCGTCCACGTATGCTAATTGCACAATATTTAATATGTTTCGACTGGGAAACAAGTCAGATTTTACCCGCCCTCCCTCCGCCTCTCTCCTTCTTCCTTCCGCCCTCTTGCCCCGCCCACGCTCCAATTGGCCTGCTTTATCAACGGAAAACATAAGCTGCTTATTATGTATGCATGTATGTGTGTGTGTGTCTGTGCGTGATTGTGTGTGTGTGGTTGTCCTTGGTTGTTCTCTGTGTTTCTATAGAAAATATTGCTACAGTGGTCACACGCTAATTGAAAGGGGCAGCCGAAAACGCTGAATCACTCAATGTCCTTTCAATTAGAATTAAAATTTCTGCTGCTGCTTTTATTATTTTTTCCTCTTTTCCCCTCCCCCCCCTCCACTGAAAACTGGTGCTGCTAAGTTTCATTAACGGGCAACCACTGTTCGAGCTTCTCTTATGTTTATTATATTCTTATTTATTTCGTTTAGCAGCAGTTGCTGTTTCTCAGCTTTTTAAATAAATTCTATTAATGCTTTTTGTTGTAGTAGTTTCAGTTGTTGTTGTTGTTGTTGCTGCTGTAGCATCAGTATTTGTTGTAGTTGTAGTTGTAGTTGTGGTTGTTGTTGTTGTTGTGGTTGTTGCTGTTGCTGTTGCAGTTGTTGTGGTTGCATCCTCGAAAGTTAACAGGGATAAATGCCTACGAAGAAAACAGTCGAAGAACATTTTTTGAAAACACATTCCGTCTACAATACTGTGTGTGTGGGTGTGTTTATGGGTGTGTGTGCTGACCACTACATATGCATATACATGTATATATATACACACACATTGTCTCTACATACACAAGCAAAAAAAAAAGAGAAACAAAAATAAATGTGACAGAAAATTGTCGTTTCTTATTTTTTTGGCTAACTCCTACAGCCTCAGGCAACTTTGTGGTGGGCGTGGCATTTAACTAAACAAATCACGCCTAAAGCGCGCGTGTGTGTGTGTGTGTGGGTGTGTGTGTGTATTAAATTAAAAAAAAAAACTATAATTATAAATTAGGCAATTAAATTAAAACTAAGATTTGTTGTTTGTTGTTTGTTGTTGTTGCTGTTGTTGTTGTTGTTGTGCGGCTGCGGGCAATTGTAGAATAACTTTTGTTGAGTTGTTGGAGTTGTGGGTGAAGCGTTGTTGTAGTTGTTGGTTGTTCTACTGGCTGTTGTTGTTGTTGTTGGGTTGTTGCAGCTGCTGCTGTTGTAGTTGTTGTTGTGGTTGATAAAGTTGTAGTTGTAGTTGTTGTTGTTCGGGCAGCTCTCAACGTAAAATTTGGCGACTACGAAAATTTTGTTTTGTTGTTGTTGTTCTGGTTGTAGTTGTAGTTGTTGTTGTAGTTGTTGTATGGTTTTATTTAACCTTTTGAACGTTGACGTTGTTGGTTGTTGTTGGTTGTAGTTGTTGTTGGTTGTGCAGCAAGAAGAAGAACCGAAAGAAAGAAAGAAAAGAAAAAACAAAGCGTATACAAAGAGGTGTGTGGAAAAACTACGGCAATAAACGACAAAACTTTACAAAATTTTACAGCGAGCAAAACGTCACAGGACAAAGAGTATAGAGCAATATAAGGATAACAGGATAAGGAGTAGAAGAAAGTGATGCAAGCGTTCTTGTTCTTGTTGTTGTTATTGTTGTTGTTGTGGTTGTAGTTGTTGTTGTAGGTGTACAGGCAGGCAGGCAGGCAGTGAGGAGAAGAGTAAAAAGAGTGTGAGAGCTGCGCTTTAATTACCTTGATAATTCTGAGGCCAAATGGTGGGTACATTCTGTAAAAGAGAGAGAAAAAATATGTGTTTTAGTATTGGATAACAATTTTCACGAAAGCCACTACCAAGTGGTGCGAAAGTAATCAGTTTTGGGTGAGCTGCTACTACGGAGCGACTCCATTACTCAATGGTTAAGTGAACTCTGCAGCGGGTACTATTAAAAATGCTTTGTTTTAAACCAAATATATTCATAGTTCTCCTTTAAAGCCTTAGGCAATTCTCTAGGGAAACCCACCATGAAGTGGTTCCAAAGTAGTTAGTGTTGAGTGAGCTACTGCGGAAGAACTGAAGATACTCAGGCAATTATATACCCCATGTTTTATATAAAGTTTCAACGTTGGTTTAGAATAAAATATATTATATGGAAACAAAGCGACTATTAAGTGGTTCCAAAGTAACTAGTTCTGCGTGGGCTACTGCAGAGTGGTTCGGACCAAAAAGATGCTCTGCCAAGTATATACCCTACAAGTATTCTATGGTTTTTCATACCCTATTTTCTGTGTGACATTTTATCCATTTTACTATATGTGTTGTGGGGTTTTTCCCGATAATTTTTACTCACCATTGGCACGCTGTAGTACTGATAGAATGGCTGATATTGCATGGCTGAAGGTGGGTAGATGGCTGGCACACCAGCGGCTGTAAAGTCAGTAACTAGTTTTTTTATTTTTATTTTTTTTATAGATGTGGTTGTTGTTGGTTGGTGGTGGTAGTGGTGGTTGTGGTTGTTGTTGTTGTTGTTGAATTTGATGTGTAGAGAGAAGAAAGAGAGTAAAAAAATGGAATATAACAAAGAAAATATATCGTTTTAAATATAAAAACTCAAGCCGAAAAAGAACTCAAACCTAAATTGACGACTCGACGACATGAAACCAAATGCGACTCATCAAACTCACCTGGCGGATAGACGGCAGCGGCAAACTGATCCATTGGTATATTGCTTATTGGTGCCGGCGGTGTGGTGGTATAATAAACAGCTCCATTGGTGGCCACAATCGACTGCAGTGGATTCGGCTAAGAGGGGGGAATGGGGTAGACAGGTGAGTCAATTCCAGAGATTTCAGCATTGATTAAAGCAGGGCTGCAAGGCATTAAACCTTCTCTCTGGAGGAGGTTCGAGCTTGGTTTCTTCTCCAGTTTAATATTTTATTATCTCTTTCATTCCAGAGAAGCATTGGGTTTCTTTTTAATTAAGCGAACCGGAACCGGCACCGAACCGCTCCGACTTGCAGCCTTGATTTAATACAAAGGTTTATAGATCATTCTGGAGGCTCGGAGGCCTCAACTCACCTGCTTCTTTATGGCCGGAGCAATATTCAGCTTGCGATCACGGAGCACCACGCATTCACCCTGGATTTTTGGATGGAGCGAATGATGGGCGGCGCGGGGGAGGGACAGAGACGGAGGGAGAGAGAGAAAGAGAAAGCATATATATAGTGTGGCAATGAATCAGAAAGAGAGCGCTGCAGATAACTCTGTGTGTGTGTGTGTTTCTTGTGTGTGTGTGGCATTATCAACAGACAAGCCAAACGAAATTCAAATTGGAAAAAATTCAAATTCAAATTCAAATCGAACGCAGCAGCATCAAAAATATAATCTCAAAAAAGTTATTTAAGAAAGAAAAAAAAAAACGAAAAACTAAATTAAAAGGCGCAACGCTTTTGTCTTTCAACTCGAACACAAAAATGTACGTTTATTTTTTTTTCTGATTTAGATTTTTATTTGCAGTTTCGTTACCCTTGCAGAGGGGCAGGGAGGGAGGCGTAAGCGATCCCAAAAAGTATATAAATATTATGGATTGAGACGGTCAGACGATATGGCCAGCCGTCTGTCCGTCTTTCTCTAAGCCTTCGAGCAGGGTAAATGCCCGTCTGTCTGTCTGTCCGTCTGAAACCGGAGGGATCGGACAATGAAAGGAACAATCGGAAATTGTTAAGACCAGACCACTGTAGCATATAGCTGCTATAGGAGCAATCGGACCAAGAGCTGCTGCAGGAACAATAAGATCGGACTACTCTGGCCTATAGATTCCACCAGCTTCCAGTCTGCAAGGGTATTTAAGCTTCGGCGTGCCGAGGATAGCCTTTTCTTGCTAGTTTTTGTTTTTGTTTTTGGTTTTTGGTGGCAGCGCGCGGCACAGCCCAAAAAAGTTTCGGCCAAGAGATTGGAAGAAAAACACGTGCCAAGCCAAAGAAAAAATACCATTACCAAAATATGTGTAGTATCTGTTGTATATATATATGTATGCATATATATATGTGTGTGTGTGGTATATATATAGTCTATAAGGTAGAGTATATCGGCAATGAGCATGTTTTATGTATACGAGAATCTTATTACAAAAATGTCATGTACTGCAGAACTCGAATTGGAATTTGGTTTTCTCTTAATTTCTTTTTTAATGCACAATGAATAACATTTGTTTTGTTTTTTGTTTTGTTTTGGTTTTGGCTTTTTAATTTCCTTAATTTTGTTTTTAGTTTGTTTTTTATTTCTGCGCGGCACACAAATCAACAACAAAACTCATAAAAAACGAACAC
The DNA here is from genome assembly GCA_018150835.1 of Drosophila repletoides. Lineage (NCBI taxonomy): Eukaryota > Metazoa > Arthropoda > Insecta > Diptera > Drosophilidae > Drosophila > Drosophila repletoides. Next base: position 19,532,784 of record JAECWQ010000031.1, on the reverse strand, counting down.
ATAAAAAATTTTAATAATAAAATGAACTCAAGAAAAGCGTTTTAAAACAAGCTTTCGTTTCGTTTTCAGTTTTCGCACTCGCTGATTATTATTAATTAATCATTATTATTATTGTTTTTATTATTATTATTACTATTACTATTATTATTATTATTATTATTGTTGCTGTTGTTGTTGCTGTTGCTGTTGCTGTTGTGTATAATTATATAGTTTTCAATTCAAATCTTTCTATGAAACAAACACCCGAAACAAGTCAATTCAAAGAACAACTATAATCATAATAATTTGTTTTAATTAATTAAATAACACCAACACCAAATTGTTTTTAAATAATAATAAAATGTACAGTTAAAACAAAAGTTAAGTAAGTGTGGAAAAAATCTAACCTCAAATAAATTGTGCCTGCTCTTCCAACATAATTCATTTACTCAAGGACTGGGAGGACGACTATCGATGGCTGTAACAATCGATAGCTACATTAAGGCTGAACTGGCAATCGATAGTATCGATAGTGTAGTGGAAAGTTATCGAAATGGCAGGCTATATCTTATAATATTGATAATAGCAATCTGTTTTGGCCAGAGAAACTGCTGTTATCCAATTAATGGAACGGCTATCTTCTGTCGACCGAACCGTCTGCGGTTGGGTCTGTTTCTTGGTTGGTGGGGGATACGCCGCTTGGGTCAGTGTTATCTTTAATTGCCAATTAGTCGCTGATAGCCGCAGCGATTTGCACTTGAAATGCATGAAAAGCCAACAAAAGAGAGCTTTTCTTTGTGGGTGAGTGGGTGGGTGGGTGGTTTTCTTTGGTTGGGTTGCTCGAGTCCTAAGCAAATGTTTGCGGACACAGCTGCTGCCTCCTTAAAGTTCTTAAACGACTCGAGGCCTACTTTTTCTTGTCCTCCCCTTCCCCTTCCCATTCTCCTGCTCCTACTCTGGTCTTTTATTTGGTTTTATTTTGCCTTTCTCTTTTGACCGCCGTCAGGCAAATAGCGCCCTTAAAAGAATAAAAGACGTCCAAAGACGACACACACAAGGATAAGCGCGTCCATAACAAAAGGCCGAGCTGAAGTAACGGTACTCGCATGCTAGGGGCACCCACTTCTTCTGCCACAGCCTCTTCTCCCACTCCCCTTCTCTTCTTCTTCATCATCTTGGGCGAATTTAATTAAGAACCCTTTGACGGCTGATGCTTTTCTGGGCCTTTTGTTTCTCACACAAAAAGCACAACGGGCGCAGCAGGAAGCACGGGAAGGACGCAAGGACTGTGGTCCAGTAAAGGACTGTTCGTGTGTGTCTGTGTGTGAGTGGGCCTTAAACATTTATAAAGAGAAAACCCGATGACCAGGAGGGTCTTCTTCCTCCCCCCCGAAGGAAAAGCACCCAAAGTGTCCTTTCTCTGTCCAGGACCCCTCAAAAAACACATTTGAAATGCGCATTAATAAACGCATCCCAAACTAAGTCAAAGTAACATTTCAATTTTGGTATCGAGAGGCGCTTTGAAGTGGTTCCACAGCTCTAGGGTATATTTCTCTTTTTGTGTGTGTTTCTGTGGGTGTGCGTGGCCTGTGTGTGCCTGTGTATGTCTCTGTGTGTGTGTGTGTGTGTTTACACGCTGTAGCAACTACATGAAGTGTGTTGCTTAAGCTGCTCTCAGCTCGCCCCTGGAGGCTAGGAATAAGTTCATATTCCAATTTGAGATAATTTCAGAAAATTAGAATTTTAATTTCTTTCGGATGGAACTTCATGAAGCCCCGTTTTATCGTGTAAACCGAGGAACGTAGCTCAATAATTATGTAAGGCGAATTGTGTGTGTGTGTGTGTGGATTTAGTGCGCTATCAAAAACATATACACAAGTGTTAGTACACGTCAACACAGAGATGAGAGACGAGTGTGAGTGTGTGGGTGTGCGGGTGTGTGTGTGGGTGGAAAAGAGACGGCGCACTAATTAACTGCGAATTTGAGTTGGATTCTGCTTTGGGGGGAAGAGCTCTAAAGGTAAAGCTAAAAACTATGTCTAAAATGCTGGACTTAATATTTTTGGCAGTTTTCGTAGCTGCAAAAACTTGGCAACACAAATGAAACTTTTGATAACCGAATTTTAATTAGTGCAAATGTTTAGCTGTAAATGTGTGCGTGTGTGTGTGTGTGTGTGTGTGTGTGTCTCTGTGTGTGTGTGTGTTGTTGTTGTTGTTGTGCGCATTAAAATCTCGTTAAACGTTGCCACGGCTGGCAGGCCCATTGTATAAAAAGTTCTTATTGTTGCTGTTGTTGCTGCTGCTGTTGTTGACGCTGCCTGGAAGCTGCCTCTCAAAGGATGCAAGGACACACAGCAGCAGCAGCAGCGGCAGCAGCAGCAAAAAAAACAACAGCAACGAGAAGAAAACACACATGAAATGTGCAAAATGCCAGCAGCGCAATAACAATGCACATTTAATGACAAGTGGAAAACTTTTTCACTTAATGTATGCCACACAAAAGGAGACACAACACGGCTCTCTTCTTGGCGAGAGCGAGACGGAAGCTGTAGAAAAAGTGGTTGCTAAAGGGTGAGCCCGAGTGCCTGGCTGCCTCCCTGCCTGCCCGCCTGCAGCTGTCGTCTGTTATGCAACAAAATGTTAATCAAAATGCCAATTTCTAATAAGGTTCTTGCCGAGACAAGTTTCATATAAGTTTCCAATAAGGTTCTCATCATCGCTTCCATTTCTAACCGATACAAACCCAGCCCAGAACTTGACTTTATTTAGGCAACGAATAAACAAGTTGCGAGCCGCGTGGGGGCTGCTCTGTTGCTACTATATTAAATGGGAGCAACTAATTGCTGGAGAATCCCTAGGCTCGTCCAATGAACTTTTATGGCAACTGAGTATCTCTCTTCGCCCCTCCGCCCCTCTCCCTGTCCCTGGCAGGTGGTGACAATTGAGAAATGATAATTAGGAGAAAATAAAATTGTCTACAGTGGACGCTCGATACACGCTCTGAAAATGGATGGACTAATACAGTGGATCTACTCTAAAAGTAAATCATTTAATGCCATTCGTAATTCAATTCAATTTATGACGAATTATCGAGTGTCCACTGTACTTTTGTGTGTATATATGTAAGGTATAAACAAAGAGGTAAAGAGCAACTGAAAGGCAATGCACTATGGTCTAGTCTATAAGGTCTACTCTATAAAAAAGACCGAGCTGAGGCGGCATATACACACATACACATACACATACATATACATATATATATAGTGTATATGTAGGGTATATATATATTCGTATATAATTGTAGCTAATTGTTTAATTGATTAATTTTTGCGCAAAGAAAATGTAAAGATAAATATATAAGTTTATATTAAAGAAAATGGTGCAAAGAACACGGAACTTGTTTGTATCGATAACAATCAATGTGTCTATCGAACGCAACTGTACGTAAGAAACAACACAAGAAACTGAACGGGACAGCCGTCGTTTACGTTTACGAGCTATCAAATGCATTTATCGATCTAGAACTATGTTAAAAAAGGTGTAAATATATGTGGGAGAGTGTGTGTGTCGTGGGTGTGTTGGTGTGTTGGTTGTTGTTTGTTGGTATGATGGAATGTATATGTAAATGTAACGTAACGTAACGTAACGCAACGGAAACGTAACTCGAGAAACGTAACTCAACAAAACGCAATTAGAAGAAAATACAGAAATACATAAGAATTACAAGTGCCGTCCGTACCGTCGATACATCACGATAAATCAATCAATCAATCTCACACGATCTACACACAGATTAGAGTATATATATATACATATGGAGATGTGATCATATTATATATATCTAGACGCTCAGTTCTGGCTGTGTGTGTGTGGGTGGTTAACGGCGACGTCGCTACACACTCATACAACGCTATTGCATGTGTGTGTCTGTGTGGGTCAGGTAATGCCCTAAAAGATCGGAGCACATTATAGGCGTTTTTCATACTTTTCACTGTTTCAGCTGTTGTGGTTGTTGTTGTGGTTGCTGGTGTGGTTGTTGTTCTTGTTGTTGTGCTTGTGTATGTGAATTATAAATGTGAGTGTATATATCTGTGTATATAGATGTGTGTGTGTGTGTCTGTGTGGGTGTGTGTGTATCTGTGTGTGTGTGATATATATTACCGCATCAAAAAAGCATCAGTAATCGGAAATGATAATAATCGGTTATCGACAATCGACAATCGATAATCGGTAATCGGTAAATCGATAAACGATAATCGATATACAATTTAAATAAACACAGGCGAAGAAGAACTCTCTGTACTCACATCCGCCTGCAGTCTTTGCGCCTCCTGCTCTGTCTCAAATGTAACGAATCCATAGCCCTTGCTAACACCAGCACGATCCACAATGATCTTTGTACTCTTCACAGTTCCATAGGCGCTGAAAACGCGCGTCAGATCCGCCTCGGTGGTGTCGCCACTAGAATCGAAGTGAATGGAACCAGTGTTAGAGAGCGAATTATAATTCTAGGGTATCTACAGGGTATATTACCTAATGCCGCCCACAAAGATGCGATTGGGTATTAGTGTGCCATATTTTGGTGCTGCCAGTGGCGCCTCCAGTGCTCCAGCTGGCGCTGTGGCAGTCGGCGGTGCAGCCGATATCTTGTGCATCTCTGCGGGTGTCGTCTCCAGACGAAAGTTGGCTCCGAAGGGCAGAATCTTGAGGCTGTTCGACGTAACTTGGGGGCGCTTGAAAATCTAGTTAGTTTTGCAACTAACCTTTCGCTCTCTTCCTTTCTCTTCTTTTTAATCAAAGAGAGTGCGTTTTTTATTCCTCTCTCTCTCTCTTTTTAGGCAATTCAAGTGTTTTTAACTATGACTATAAATTGGTTAAACCGTCACGTCGTCTGTTTGCAGCTTTTCCTCTGTATTTTCCGGCGTTGCTTGTGCAGCTTCTTCTATTTTTTTGACTAAGGAAAGTGCTGCTTGCTTTTTTTTGGTTTATTTTTTCATATATGTTGCAATCTGTAAAGAGAGAGAAACAGGGAAACAGAATGGATAATTAGTCGAATGTTCGAAAAGTCATTTCCTTAGAGATCCTCTATTATATTCCCCGAAATGTATTACAATGTACTCTTCCCCCATCCAATTTTCTATATTAATTATAAAATTTGTTTTTAAATTATATTTTACTATTCTCTCTCTCTCTCTGTCTCTGTCTCTGCCTCTCTGTCGCTCGCTTGGTCTCTTATAGCCGATCTCAGTCTGAAAAATTGCCCCCTACATAACGAAATGCATCTATTTTTGGCTCGCACAGAAGACCCCGACATATGTCACAAGACGAGAGGGAAAAACTCTCGGATCTCTCGGAAAACAAGAGCTGTGCTGCTGCTGCTGCTGCTGCTGCGCTGCTGCTGAGCAATGAGCAGCGAGCAGCGAGCAGCGAGCAATGAGACGACTCTGAGGTAGCTCTGCTGTTGGCTCTAGCGACATGTGTGCGCCATAAATTCACCTTCAGCGACAACGAAACAACAAAACAACAACGAGCAACAACCAAATAGCACAACAGAAGCAGAGTGTTTAATTTTAACAACGGCAGCGGCGGAGGCAGCGGCAGAGGCAGCGACAGCGAAACAAAGTTGACTGTCAACAGCAGCGCAGCAGCAGCGACAGCGACAGCGGCAGCAACAATGAAATGGCCAAAATAATGTATCTAATAGATACACACACACAACTACAACTTTAAGTACACAGCTACAGCCACAGTGGTTAGTAGAATTTAAATTCTAATTTGCAAAAATAAATTATTTTCCACGTTTCCCCACTAATTTAGCAGGCGTTTGCGGGGGAAAACTCCATTTTCACTCGAAGAAAATTCAGAATTTTGGCCAATAATTTGAAGCCGTTGCCCAGCCGCTTCCAATTTCCGGCAAGTAGCAATTTGCTTAGGTATTAATTAGCGTGTAACCACTGTGCCTGCGCCCGGCCTGTACGTCGTACAATGGCTGGTCGGGTCGGCCGTTGAGTTGAGGCCGAGAGAGTTCAATTAGAGCCAGCATTAACATGTTTGCCCAAGTAAACTCATCGTCAATTGATAGCTACAACATGTTTCGAGTGTTGCATTGCATTTGCATTGCGTGTTCTGCTCGGACACAACACTACACGGTTCCCTCCCCCTGCCCCACCCCAGAGCCCACTGGTACGCCCCTTTCTGGGTGAGGGCGGCGGGCGTTCGCTTATCGCCAGCCCATTTATCTAGGTGACTTGACGGACAACGGCGCGTCGTGTATGTCACCCGGCAGTGGCGGCTATAAAAACATAATTATATTTTCATTAACAATGTATAAGTCCAAATTGGAAGCGCTCTTTATCGATTCTATACTAGATACGAATATATATTCGAATATATATATATTTATAGCGGCTACACGTGATTATTGCTCACTATTTGAGCCAACTTTGCGTTATTTTTCGACTAAAAAATCACATAAATCAACGACAATAAATTAGCATAAAAATATATCTCTATCTCTACCTATATCTATATATATAGATCTATATATATAAATGATGAACATCCAGATCTTTGTTTTCTTCTCATTAAATCGCGTCACATTTCCAAAAAAGAAAAACATTCTTATTTTTAGACGGAAAATTCAAGCAGCTTCTGTCATATTTTGGTGTTTTTCTCTTCTCCGAGTATAAGTGAAAACTACGGCAAGTGAAAAGCTTTGCCCAAAGTTGTTTTTCATTCTCGAATTTTTATATATTTTCTATTTCTTTTCTAGCGTCGTCTGCTGCCTTCCTAAGTGCCCCTGACACATAAATCATAGGCGTCGGCGGCGGCAGAGGCAGTGGCAGAGGCAGCGGCAGGGGGCCTGGCCTGGCCTGGCCGGGTTCATGATTTGTGTTGAGTTTTTAATTATTTACATGCATTTTATGCGGATTTGATGGGCGGAGACGGAGACGGAGACTGGAAAGGGGATGGGAAAGGGGAAGGGGAAGGGAGCAGCGAGCACTTCATTTGCGCCTGGCCAAATATACTACGTAAATGATAAAATCTCTTGTAGAAAAGTCGTTAAATTGTATGAGCAACTGCATTATTAAAATGCCCATCAAAAAAGAGGCCCTGAAATTGGCAGAGTCAGCGGACGTCGACGCCAACAGCGACGGCAACTGCGACTGCGACGTTGGCAGAGGTCAACCGGAAAATCACAGCAACATGACAACGAACGTCAATGCTATCAGCGGAATTTAATCAACACAGCAGCCAAGCGACCATACTCCATACCAGAGAGTACTCCCCTGCCCCCCCACTCCACAACGCCCCTGTGCCCACCCACCGTATTCGAAGCTACCTCTCGACAATATTGCAAAATTCCACGTGCGAAAATTGCACGCGTAATGCCAATGAAAACGAACCACTAAAGAATTTAATAATAACCAAACCAAACACTGCTCCGTTGCTCGGTGTAAGCGCAAAAATTAGCCGACTGTGGAATGCTCTCCCCATGGGGAGGGGCAGCTGGAGTAACGATCTGTAATAGTGCTGGCATATCGGAAGGTATTCGGAGTACTTTCAGCTTGAAATATTGATGGGTATTAGATGAAGCACAGGCTAAAATAATACGATTAACTTCAAGCTAAGCTATCGATAGTATGCAGAAACTATCGATACATTTATAATAGGCTTTTTGTAGGGGTTCTTTTGCGTGTTATACTTTAGCTATAGAGTCGGACTTGGATGTTTTATTAATATTTTCTGTATATTGGCAATGTTGTGCTGCAATTAGAGCTTCAATCTGAATCCTTTTTATCGATTTAATCGCTGCTGAGCATGAAATAAATTACTCATTTACAGTTTCAGCCACAGGCCCGTCCTGCGCGGATGTTGCTCATCAAAAATGTATTTTCACAAATGCAATCTAAATGAACTTCCCATGGTGCTCCACACACCCCGCACCACCCGCTCCACCCGCTCCACCCGCACCACCCGCACAGCCGCACACTAGCACAAAATCACTCGAATATTCGATGAATTTTAGCCTTGGATATGCAGCATTTGATTGGCTGCAGGGCGAAGCAGAAAACCAGCAAACAGAAAACAGAAATCAGAAATCAGATTCAACCATGCAACAATTCCGGTAGCTGCCCCAAAAAACAACATTTAAACATTCCGTTAACGTTCTATTCTATTTTTTGTTTTTTTTTTGTACATTTTTCAACATTTTCCACTTTTTGTACTTTTTTCTTTTTGGCACAATTCAAGCGCAACTTGTGCAATTAGGGCAAAATGCAATTAGTAAGCGCCAAACTATTGAATAACCAGACGAAACGGCCAACAACTCACAAGCAGCAGAGGAGGAGCTGAGAACGGAGAGCTGAGAACTGAGGACTGAGCGAAGACCAAGAGGAGAATGGAGAAGAAGAGAGCAAGAAATAAGGAAAGCAGTGAAAAGTTGTGTGCAACATTTGACCTATAAAAATGGCAAAATGTGAGGCGCTTGAGTTGGCACAGATAGCAGCAATCTGCCTCTTGCCTCGTCCTGTGGCACGGCCACTGATGCCTGCCCCTTGGGGCAGGCTAAACTGCCCACACGAGAGACGCGCACACACACATACAGACAGCCACACACACAGACAGCCATACACTCGAAAGTTTCGCAGAGATAAAAATAGTGAAATGCTCAGGTGGCACACTCACCTGTGCGCCGGCGGCGTGTCCTTGCCAAAATACGAGTATAAAAAAAATACAACAGGAAAATACACATAGAAAGAGAAGTGGTAGAAAAAGCCAAGGCAAGCGATAGTCAAAGCCTGATAAAAGCAGCAGCAAAGCTGACACAGAAACGCAGCAAAGAAAAAATAGAAGAAAAAAAAGGGGGAAGCAACGCCTCAACAGGAAGTTTGGGCCAGGCCAGGAAGTTGGTCTGGGGGTGGGGGTACACTTGGAGAAAAAAAGACCCGTATTTTCTTTGCAATAGAATTTCGTATTCGCATCTGGAGTGGAATGTTGTTGCTTCTGTCTCTTTGAAGAATTTTTGCTTTAACCTACGAAATGCCATCTGGAATTCTGCCTTTCTCTCTCTCTCTCTCTCTCTCCAAGCGTAGGGCGGGGGCCTTGTGGAGTGCGGAGTGGTGGCATCTTTTTTGGCGAAAAGCTGATAAGCGTATGTAAGTCACATAAGGACAATTAGCCAAAAGCTCAAGAGTTTAACTCTTCTTTTGGGGCCAGCAGCAGCAGCAGCAGCAAAAGTCGAAGAAAATCCCAAAAGCAAACAAGTTAAGCGTATTCCAAGAGCGTGCGTGCTGCCGCATAACTTGGCCAAAATGCTTATAAGCCATGATAATAGAGACAGAGAGAGAGTGAGCCGAAGGTTAGGAGAGATTGTCAAAGGAAGGCTTGGAGGTTTGGAAGGAGGTGAAACAGTGCACTCAGTCAAAGGTCAATTGAAGTTGCTGCGGCCGAAAGCAGACGGCAGCCAGCAGACAGCAGCAGCCAAGTCAAGTGGAATACGAGAAAGCGCAAAAATGGCGCACACCAAAGACACACAGACAGGGACAGACACAGAGACAGATACAGACACATGCGATGCTTGACAGCGCGCCGGAAGTGGCTGCCATTTTACCTCTAACACCCCCGAAAGAACAAAAAAAAAAAAAAAAAGAAAAGGACCAGAAACATGTTACACAATCCTTGAGGACGAGGACATCGCCGCCGCTGCTGCTGGCTGCTTTGGGTGTCAGTCAAGTGAAAGGAAATTGTAGCAAACACACAGATAGAGGAATGAGGGTGCAGGGGGGGGCTTGGGGCAGCTGTGTTGCAGACATACCAACAGACAAACATCATCATGATGCGGCGCTTGATGAGCTCCTCTTCGAGCATGAGCCTGACACGAGACACGACTCACTGCTGCTGCTGCTGTGCCTCAAAAACCAGCTAAATTGATGGCCTGCCACGGCTAAAACCCCCATTCCTACCCCTTGTGAGGGTGTGTGTGTATGCTCGTGTGTGTGACACACAAAAATCCATAATCCTTAGCTACAGCAGCAGCAAAAGGGAAACGACAAACTACAAAGCGCGAGTCAGAAAAAACACATCGAACAAAAGTCCTCTAGTTGAGAGTGCTGGACTGCAGTATACCCTGTACTCAACATTGAATCAAGCATATTTATATCCATCAGCAGCTGAGCTGCTTTCGGGTTAAGTATAGCATTCCATATGCCTTTTGGCAAGCTTTTACTCTAATTTAATATACCCCATACTCCTCCTATTTCACTGGGTATTTAAGCGTATAAAAAGTTCCCACTCTATTTGTGTGTGTGAGTGTGTGTGGTGTGTGTGTGTGTGTGTGTGTGTGTGTGTGTGTGAAAAGCCAAAGCAAAGTTGTGTGTAACAATGAAACTTTCTGCAGCAGCGTTAAATTGTTTGATATGTGTGTAACCCTCACCAATACACACACCCTACACACACACACACACACAGAGAGAGAGAAGAAGGGAGAGAGAAAAAGGAAAACTGTGTCCAACTGTTTTCATTATTTGTATTGGTTTTTGTGGCTTTTATGTCCAATATTTGCGCAGAGCGTCACAACTTAAAGAAGGCTCAAAAACTCGCTATGAATCAATATATCCAGCTAAATCTACACAAATCTGTTACGGCCCTGCCCTCTTTATCGCCCGCCCCCTTCCTATGCTGGGGTAGGAGTGGCGTAAAAGTTAGTCAAGCATTTTGCAGATGATTTATTGCCACATCAGAGCCGCAAAGCTGCAGAGACAACGCTGCGTATGAGCGATGGCTAAAGACTAGAATATGCTAGCTGTCCTTCCTCCTCGCTTTTGGAAAGGATTTAAGCGGCATTTGATATACCCAGGCGGCTGGCGAAAGCATCTATTAAATGCAGCAGCAAATTAAGTCATTAAAAAACAATTTTTATACGAAATTTCTCGGTCTAGGCTTCGGTTTCGGTTTTGGTTTTGGTTTCAGATTCGATTTTCAAAGCGTTCTCATCGCCAGAGGCCACACGCTGCGTATGCGTAATGTGCCGTCGGCCGCAGAATTTATGCAAATTTATTAGCAAAAAATTGCGAGGGCAGAAAAGGAGGGGCGGGTAAGGGAGTGGAGGGCAGGGTAAGGGAAGGGAGTAGAGAGAAGGACTATAAAAAAAGAAATGCAATCATGAAAAAGCAACGTAAAAGGAGGCAACAAACGTAAACGTAAAGAAATGGCCCAAAAGTGTGTCTTGCTGGGTTGGTAGAAATACACAGCAAAAAAAGATGGGCAATTTTGAGAATTTCGAATTTATAAGTTTTTCCCCCAACTCCTTTTTCAAGGTTTTCCATTTGACAATCTAAATCTTCTTTATATTTGGATTGCAGCCCTTTTTAATTGTTTTAACACAATTTCCCACACAATTTTGGCAGTTTTTCTCGCTGTGTAGGCGTGTGTGCAGGGCTGCCAACTATTTTTGTAGACGCAGCTGCCTGCCTTTGTGTTTGGCTTTCCTTAGGCCGGGCATAAAATTAAAATGCAAAAAAAAAAAAAAGTGTACAGACAATTGCGATGGGAGAGCGAGCGAGATGGGAAGAGTAGTTGTGCGAGTGAGTGTGCGAGTGTGGATGTGTGTAAAAGTGAAAAAAGCGCAGCTGAGCACGTCATCAAAAGCGGCGTTGCTGCTGTTGTCTCTGCTGCTGCTGCTGCTGCTGCTGCCGCTGCTTTTCCGCTTGCACTTCAATCAAGCAACGCGCAGCGCTGCGCTGCCGCCTGCTAACTGCATCTGTATCTGTATCTGTAGTATCTGGCCTGCATTTGCATCTCTGCCAACTCGTTGGGATGTATAGACACGTCTCTTTACCCCGCCCCCTTCACACGCCCCTAGAACCAACTCAACCACTCGAAATTCACCTGCATTTCGAGACAGACGCGCGGCCAACATTTTCGCTTTTGTTTCGAGCATCGTTTCGTTTTTTTCCCCCCCCCCCATTTTTTTGTTCGTTTTGTTTTTGGCTCGTTACAAATTTGCGTCTCAACTATTTAGCAAGTTATTTGCCTGTTTTGTCCCACTGTCCCCTGTGTGTCTGTGGCCCAGTTGAGGCGAAAATAATTACAGAGTGCGACAAGAAAATGGGTTTAATGCCTGGTTATAAAATATATGAAGTTATGCAAATTAGTCGAAGCCACACTAAGCACACACACACACACACACACCGCACACACACACACACACAACCCCCATTTACACCCACAAAAAAGTTGTAAAACAAATTTATATATATAAATATAAATATGTATGCCGACGACAGGGCGACAGAAATGCTGGCAAAATCAATAGAGAATTCTCTGGGAAGTGTTGAGAAAACGTATCAATGATGCGTCAAGTTTTCCATTGAAATCGTTGCGTAGGAATTGGAATTGGAATTGGAATTGGAATACTTTCAGTAGCAGCCGGGAGATCAATGGATGCCATTAGCACAGCTGTTTAATATCGGCTATCGTCTATCGGCCATAATAATAAAGGCAGCAAATAATAGCGATGAATAACTCAATTATGAACCCACTGGCCGGAAACGAACACAGGGGAAGGGGGAAGGCTGAGAGAGCTGCTAAAGATACGATCTCAATTTTGAAAACTACTCGGTAAATTGTTGTTGCATTATATGCAAAACAACAGAGCGCGGAAATAGATATTTATATGGCTATAAAGTTGGCTTTGGCTAACTATGAAACTGGGTAAGGAAATCTCCAACCAATCCCCCAATCGCATTGCATGCGATGATGAGAAAATCCGCTGAGGGATTTTGCATGACTCCCAGCTCAGAGGGCAGAAAGAGGAGACTTTTAAAGTATAAAAGCTTGTTTTATTCTATTTTCTTTTTGCCCAAGGTAAAAGCAATTACTGCTTAATAAGTCTTGGCCTTTCATATTTTCTCGGCACAAGAATTATTGAGCTGCTCTTAGCTCAATTTTGCAGATAACTTTTACGCATTTAAGCCGATTAAAAATATAAACTTTTAAAGTTGGTAAGTAACTTTTATGGCCATTAGCAAAGCGGATAAATGAAAATTATTCTCAAAGCTGTTTAACGAGTATTGTTCGAACTTTGGAGGTAATCAAGGAATCAATCAAGGAACTTGGCCAACAAAACCGAAAATGCAGTCGAACGACTTAGGCCGATTGTACGATACGAAAATGTTAGTGTTGACTGAACACAGATACATTTTAAGCCCACATAGAATATATATTCTATACATCTGAGTACGTATGAGCTTATGGCAAATCCCATTGAATTGAGACTTTAGGCATTGTTGAGAATTTTGGTCAGGTGGTTCTCAGCCGACAATTTCAACTCTGATTTTGTAGTTGTATCCGCAGCTGTCTCTCTCCGCCTGTCTGTCTCTGTCTCTGTCTGTGTGCATTTGTATCTATGTGTATCCGCCAGTGGGCAGCGCGCGATTGGAAACCGTGAAAATATGCAGATAACTAATATTAAGTGTTTTCATTTGAATGCATGAATGAAGCGTGGCTGCCGCTGTAGCTGTGTGTGAGAGAGTTGTAAAAATCAGATGAATGAATTTCGAATGGGAGGAGGACAGGGGAGAGACGCAATAATTGGCCCTATATAGCCGTCTATCTATCCACAACGTGTACCCAGATACAATAAAGACCCGCAGACTAAAATATAAACTGAAAAACTGGCACAGTGCGTGCAACGGTGCGCATTTTCCATTTATGGTCGAAAATCGAGCGTCATAAAAGCCACACGCAGTTTCGGCCGGGGGAGAAATGGAGAATGGAGAGCGGAGAACGGAGAATGGAAAATGGAGATTAGGTCGTACGAGACGACTATATAGCCGCCAGGTGGGTGTACCTAATATATACCAAATAAACCGAACGAATAGTACCGAAGTTTGCGGTCCAAATGGTCCAAATGGCTAGCCCAGGCCCAGGGGCTGCACGCTACACTGAAAACAGTTGGGGTCAGTTGGTCGAAGCGTTCGCCTTCGCGTTCGCTTTGGTTTTGCATGTGGGCGAAAGAGCCAGTTGAAGTTCATTGGGCAATGGGCAACGGGCAATGGGCAACTGGCATTGGGTGCCCCTGCCACATGCCACATGCCATTTGCCACATGCAAATAAGCCACATGCGCGCCATGGAAGCGCTGCCATTTCAAGATTTCTTGGCGTTTGGCCAGCAACTCGGCCGATTTTAAGCGCTTTTCTTAGTATTTACTTTATTTAATTCAACACGAATGTCTCTGGATTTTAATATAGAGCTGATAAGTTAATCGGGTAATAATTGGACTTCTCCCCATTTAAAATCAATCTTTGTGATGCAGGCCAGAAAATCTGTCTCTTCATCTGGATATATTCCACATATCAATCGATTAAGGAAAATTCCGAAAGGGTATTTAAAGCAGCGAGACTTCATTTTCTCTCGCTGTTGTTGTTGTTTATTTCACTTTTCCTTTTGCTGCTGCTTTCGGCTTTCGGCTTTTAGCTTTTGCCTTGGGCACAGATTTTCTTTATTTTTATTTTTATTTTCTTTTTTTGTATTTTGTTTCCATATATAAGTTTTATGCCATTTTTGCGTAGCCCCAAAAAGCGTTTCGATAACAGCTCGACGGGCATTTTATTTTTACGAGCAACAACAAAAACAGCTCCCGGGGCGTGCCAGCAGCAGCAGCAGCAGCCATCTCTAGCCCCGTCCCCTTCACTGTCGCCGTCGCCGTCGCCGCCCCCGCCGCTGCCTCCTCGGGCGACGGCGAACAGCTGTCGCCAATGTCGCCAGCGAATTGGCCAAACGCTGGCGACAAACTCGCTCAGCCAGCGGCAACGCGACTTATTTTCCTTATTTTTCTCGGTTTTCCGTTTTGTTGTTTTTTTTTGGTTGGCACGAAAAGAATCTTTTTGGCTTAAAATTAAATAAAAACACATATGTACGTATGTGTGTGTCTGTGTGTGTGTGTGTGTGTGTGTGTGTGTATGCCCCTAAAGCACTTTTCCTATAAAGAAAATCCTCTAAAGTAACAGATTTTGATGCAAAAGCGAAGCAACAACATTTCAAGCAATGAAAATTGAAGACGACCGCAGAGCGTCGCGCATTTAATTTTAGATTTATCATACAGGGTGCTGCTGCCTGCTCCTCCACAGCGCTCTCTAGCTCCACAGCTCTACAGCTCTACAGCAGGTGGCAATAAAAGGTGCTCGCTCCTCTTTTTTAGAGCAAGAAATTGAAGGATTTCCCCACGACCATTGCAGCTATTCTCTCTCTCTCTCTCTCTCTCTCGAAGAGAGCCAGCAAACTAAAGTACACACGAAGCGAGTGCCCTTTTGATCTTCGTTTGATCTCAAGTTCACTTCGGTAGACTTTAAGCTCTGTCCGAGCGTCCGAGCGTCGTCCGTACGTCCGAACGAAATTGAAATTTGAATGCCAAATACCAAATACCAAATACCAAAATGGGTCTTGCTTTTTCTCGAACTTAATTTGGCATTTAAATACCTTTTCTAAAAATATAAATTGTTGCTCAATCTCGGAATTCTATCTCAAAACTGAAACGATTTTCGAGCATTCAGAAATCAACCAATTTTATTTATCGATTTTCGAATATCTGTTCAATATTTGAAGGACTCTGGGAGGATGCATCTCCTTTATTCTCTACTAAATATTAGCAGGAAGAATGTTCAGCATATTTCTCTTCTTTCTTTTTTTTGGCTATAAGAATGCCCATTATTCTCTAGTGCAGACCCCGAGAATAGCTAAAACTTTAGCTTATTTTTACCAAGAGGCACCCCTTATCTAAAAATGCTGTCGCTTGGTCCCTGGCGACACGTTTTTTCTCAGTTTCCTCAGTCAACGTCAGAGTTTAGTCGTGGGGCCTGACAAAATTTCGATTTTCTTTTCGAGATGATGAAGATGATGCTCTCAACGCTGAACGTCGCGTGGGTTTGTTTCGAACAGAAGAATTGTTGGAAAGAGCAGGCGAAGGAGGAGGAGGTGGAGGAGGAGGAGGAGGAGGAGGAGGAGGAGGAGGATGAGTAGGAGCCTCTGTAGACACTTTATGCGACTTTTGATTTGATTTGTGTCGTGGCGCGGTATTTCAACACAGAATGCAACTAAAAATAAATATATTTATAGAACGCATATTTTTTTACCTTGTTTTCTTTCCTTTCCGCTGTTTTCCGCGCGCTGTTTTCTGCTTTTCACTCTGATTTTGTTCAAACTGTGTTTCTAGCTTTATAATTTAAGCCGTTTTCGAAGCCAAATATTTAATGGCTGCTTAAAAAAAATATTAGCACCTTTTTTTTCTATTTTTTTTACATATATTTCTTTTGTTATTTATTATTGTAGTTGTTGTTTGTTGTACCGTAACGCGTGCGCTTTAAAATTCATTTTGAATAAATCATTTTTAGTTTTTTTCCTTTCATATTTGTGTGAGTGTGTGTGGGGGGGGAGTGGGAGTGGAGAAGGGCTTGAAGCTTAACTCATCAAAGGGCAGTCAAATGCCAACGTGAAAATAAACGGAATTTCTAAAGAGAGGCAGAGGAGAGCGGAGGTAGGGGGAGTTAAAGAGAGAGTGAGTGAGAGAGCGAGGAAGGAGTCTCTGCTATGCTAAAGCCAAAACGGATACTGCGTTTTCTCTGTATGCGTGCGTGCCTCTGTCTGTGTGTGTGTGTGTAGTTGTTGTTTATAGCCATTACGTTACGTATACGCAACGTGTGCGAATGGCAACACACAAGGGACGACGCAGAGGACGCAAAGAGAGAGCAGAGCAGAGCTCTGTGACTATTTTCTGTGCTGGCTTAGCGATGCGGGAGGAGGAGGGATGTAGGGAGTTGAGGGTTGAGGGTTGAGGGGGCTGGGTAGGAGGACTGGGCGGACTGGGGGGTGGGGTGCTTGGTATACACAAAAATTTGTTTCAATTTCTGTGCGTTAACAGCAAACAACAACAACAACAAGAAGAACCAAAATGTTGCTTTTTGCCACTTCCCGCGTTCTCGTTTCGTTCTTCTGTTCTGTTCTGTGGTTCTTGTTGTTGTTGTTCCTGTTTCTGTTTCTGTTTTTCGCCAGCTGCAACAACAGCAACAACGACAACGGCAACAACAACAACAACAACAACAGCAGCAACAAAACTCAAGTACGTTCACACACAATTTTCATGTGTGTGCCGCCTGCCTGCCTGCCTGCCTGGTTTCTGACCAGGCCCGTCCGTAAGAGTATTTCTTTTTTTATTATTAATATTTTTTTGTTGTTGCTGTCGTTGACTTTTGTCTGTGGCCTGAACCTGGGCTCTTTAGAAAAATTATATTATATTGTTTTTTATGGCTTTTTTGGCGAAAAAAACGCAGTTTATATTTTTAAACACGACGCTGGCTGTGTGGTAACTGTTGTTGTTTTTCTTGTTGTTGTTGCACAGAACGCACGAAAACTGGCACACACATACACACGCACACAAACAAACACACACACAAAAAAATAAAATAAAACACACAGACACACACACTCATACACATGCAGAGACACGCTGAAATGTCGTCTAACGTACGAGTTGCTGCTGCTGCTGCTCACTGCTGCTGACTGCGACGCCGACTTCTACGTAGAATAACGTTTCGAACTAAAATTCAAAAAACGTGAGAAACTGCGACGGCAACTGCTGAGTGAATATGTATATTGTATATTATGTGTTGTGGCAGAGAAGCAGAAGTGTGTGTGTTGCAATCACGACGGTAGAACAACGACTCAGCCAGCACACGAGCGCAGCGACGCCAGCAACTGGCCAACTGCGACGCTCGGCACTCGGTTCATTCGTTCGTTCGTTCGTTCTTTCGTTCGGCTTTACCGAGCGTCGTTTGGCGCTCTCTTGTGCTCCCTTTTCTTATATTTGGCGCTCTTTTTTTTTTTTTTTTTTTTTTGTTTTCTGTTACGAGGGATGCAATGCACGTGTGTGTGAAAAAGATTACAATAAACACATTTTAGCGATATTACATATTTGGCCTATTTATTAAGCATAACAGCAACAACAACAACAACCACAACAACAGCAACAACTAACGCACTCCCACTAGCTCGCTCTCTCTTTTGATTAGAGTTAGTGACGCTAGCAGCGACGCTAACGTTGACGCCAGCGTCGCTGCTGCTGTGCGCTATGGCTATGGCTATGGCTATGGCTGGCCAAGCAAACACAGTTATGTTTGCCGCTGCTAAGCGCTGGCGCTACTGCTTCTGCTGCCGCTGCTGCTGCGTGCGTTCAGTTTTTGATTCTTTGCTTATTGTGCAATGAGCCATGGCGACTTAATTGCTTTTCGTTTGGGCTTTTGGCTTCTATAAAAAAAAAAAAAAAAAAACAACAACAACAACAAGAGCAGCAGCAGCAGCAGCAGCTGAGGCAGCGGGCAGCGGCAGTTTTATTTTCTCTTTGCGCTACGCTGCACTTCAATTGTTGTTGCTGCTGCTGTCGTTCTATCTGTCATGGCGTAGGCGCATAAATAACGCGCTGATAAAAAATGGGCGAAGGGCGTGTACACACACACACACACACACACACATAAACAGACAGACAGACAGACGTAACGTAATTATGGCCAGCACTTTTATCAGTTGTTTTTTTTTTTCGCTGTAAAGCTCTCGATTACATAAGCGCCCGCCATGGAAATCTGCCTGGGAAATCGCCGGACGAAGTTGGAAAATTTGAATGTTTTCAGCATACGCGATACGCAGCAAGAAAAACAATCATGATAATTAAATTGAGTTCACTGATGCGTATACTTAACATTAAATTCAAAAGCGACGTCAACGTCAAAAGCAGCAGCAGCAGAAGCTGCCAACGCCGTCACCGTCGCAGCAGTAGCAACAAAAGCTTCCTACGCCGACGCTGACGTCGTGAAGTGACGCTGCGCGTCGAGCATATCGTCGCCTCAAAAAAAACACACACATAAAAAGAATGTTTTAAATTATAAAATGAAACCTTCAACTGCCAGCAAAGACGTCTCTGTCGCCGTCGCTGTTGCCGTCGACGTCGCCATCGCCATCATTGTGGGGGTGGCTGGGCGCCGTTATTGGCAACAACAAAAAATTATATAGGTTAACATTTTTGCTCATATGCCCAGCATGTTAGCCAGAGCGGGAGAGCGACATGCAAATATATGTGCCTTCCACTCCTCTCACCTCTCTCCGCCCCCAACAGCAGCAGCAGCAGCAGCAACAACAATGTAATCACAAAAAAATCAAAGCCACTTTTTGCTCTTGAGTGCAAAAATCATAGAAAGTACATCGCAACCCCAAACAGCAGCTTTTACTCTCTCTTACGCTCTCTTCTCTTAGCAAAGAGCGAGCACGTGCGTGGGCGAAAAAGGAAGCACACAGGAAGCAGTTCCTCCAGTTGAACTAGTAAAATCCTCATAAATAGAGCAAACTTCGCCTTGCGTGTTCCGTTATCGTTTTCTAGTTGTTGTTGTTGTTGTTGTTGTTGCTGTTCTCGTTGTGCCCTCCCATTCCACTATTCCGACTCTGCTCTCTGTTTCTCTCTTGCTCCTGCTCTTGCTCTCTCTCCCTCTCTCTGCCATTCTGTAGCCTTTTCACTCTTCCTGCTTGTTTATTATGGCCAAGAAGGGCATCCATAAAGTTCCTAACAGGAGGCAGTGGGACACAGCTACGACCTTATAAACTACATTATATACATACATATACATATACATATACATATACATAGATGTATGTCCCCATACATACATAAATAAAGCTAGGAGAGAACTCTGCTTGACCAGCGTTGATCTAAGTTACGATTCACCGTTGGAGTGGGAGTCTCTTGAGCAACAGAAGTAGCTCCACGAAAGAGATTGAAAGTACTAAATTCTCCCTGCTCGAGACGGTTTGGCTCTGAACTCTGGACAGGTTCGGTTTGGGATTAATGCATCCTTTGAACGGGTCCATGAATAAGCTCACAGATTACCCAAGGCTATGGGATTCGAGTCCGGAATCGAAACATAATAAAAAGGAAGCCTGGAAAATCCTAGTATTACTAATTAACTAATTATATAAATCATTGGTATGCCAATTAGATAATTATATAATTTGGATCACTCTTTATTATAGGGTATGTCCTATTCGAGCATTGGGCAATTGGAGCATTTGTTTGATTTTCGTTGTATAATAAATAAATCAGAAATCAGAAATCAGCAGTAAGCAGAAGTAATCGAAGCTTAGCCCAGCCTAGCTTTAGCCTATTCCCCACTGACCCCTCTCCCTTTCCGCTGTTCTCTTTCCCACTCTTTCTCTCTCCCTGGGTAAACGCTGTTAAATGGACCGCGAAATGTAAGCGGGGCATAACATGTGAAAGACGTTTTAATGGGTCAGCAGCAGACGCGGCGAATTCGACCTTAAAACGCATTAGCAGCACTTGGATAAATCATAATAATTTTATTAGCAAACATGAAAAGCTTACCTCTGCACCTCCCCGCTCCCCCCCTAGATCTACTCCCTCCCTCTCCTCATTCCACTCACCAACTGCTTAACTGGCCATTTAAGCGTTTCGAAAGGTGTTGGCTCCAATAAGAAAACGTAACGTATAGCACTAGCAGCAGAGAGACGCAGTGAAGGATAGATAGCGAGAGAGCGATAAAGGGGTGGAGGGAGGGAGTAGAGGAGTTAGATACGTGACAAGTGCAGGCGCAGCGCTCAAGGTAAATGCGTTGCTGCCGCGGTCGCAGTCAACTGCGACGCTGTCGTCAAACAGAGTGCAAGATCAACTGAGCCGAGTGGCCGAAAAACGAGCGGCGGCAGACAGAGCTACGGAGAGAGAGGCAGAGATAGTAGTGAAGAGAGCAAGCGAGCGAGCGAGCGCAACGAAATGCTAGCAAAAGAAAAACCACGCGCGAGTGACAATCAGAAGGTAGCACACACACACACACACACACACACATACATAAATACATGCGCAGGCAGTGTCGTAGGAGAAGAAGGGATTGAAAAGAAACAAATTTCGACTAATAATAAGAATAAGACTGCATTATTTACGCACCTTTTTTATGTAGATTTTAGAACGTTCTATTATTTTGTCTATTGTGTCGAACCCCCTTTTAAGAACCAATATCTGCCTACACCATTGGACACACACACACACATGCATGGACGGACACATAAATCGCAGTGTAGAGCGACATTTGGATGCTGTATCTAGGGGCAGCCACCGGTTGGACGGACAGACTGTCGGTCGCGCGATCACAGAACAGACGAGCGGACATTCGGGCGGTTGGTCGTTCGTTGGTTCGTTCGTTTGGTCTAGCGGCAAGTGTTGCGACTAAATGAAAAGAACAAATCGGCCGCCTCAGTCGCAGTCGCAGCCGCAGCCCCAGCCGCAGCATAAAATACTAGTTTTAGCTTAGCTTGGCTTTACGAGCCGAGCGCACCTTTCCCCTCCTCGCATCATGCCTTACTCTTCCCTCTTTATCCCACTCTCCTATTAGCCAAAGCGAGCGCTGAGCGGGTTTGACATACTGACCCAATTCCCGGTTTCGATTTTCTGGTTTTTCCTACAAATACACGTTTTCCGCTGGATGCACACACACACCGACGCAGGAAACGTGCGTGTGGAAAAACTCGTTGCATGCATCAGATTCTTTTTTTTTTTTTTTTTTTTATTTGCTGGCAATTTCCCGCCAGGCTAACCAAAAATTAAAGTAAATAATATAAGTTGACCCCCTCCCCGAGCGAGGCACCCCAACCATTAAGAGAACACTCACCGTTAACCGCAGAGTTGTATTTGTTTTCAGAGATTCTCCTGCTGCTTCTAATTCTTCTTCTTCTTTAGAGGGGAAGGACGTCTTTAGTTACGTTACGGGATTGAGTTGAGTTGCGTTGCGTTGACGTTGCTCTTACGTATTACGACACGACGGATAATAGTTAATTATTATAATTGGTGGTATTCGAAGGGTTATTTCCTTTTATTATTTCTAACACTTGAGTTTAGTTTCTCTTTTATCTTTTTGTTATTGTTGTCTTCTGTAGTTGTTTACGTATTCTTATGTTTGGTTCCGATTTGAAAAATTGAATTACACTATTTTATTTTTATTTTTATACTACTAGAGATCTTACTTCCTACGAATCACAATTACAAGTGAATAATACAAGCCCCGAAAATAACGACAGTTACACATACAGTGAAATATTACGCACCGACTACTATATGCGCACGTATTTAGTTACATATGAATGTGTGCGTAGCACATGTACCGCAATTGCTACTGCTGCTTCTGCTTCTGCTTCTGCTGCTGCTGCTGCTGCTGCTGCGCTGCTTGTAAATCAACAAGAACAACAACAACACTCAAAATTCAGTATGCACTTTTGCTATGACGTAACTTAATTTGGCTCTGGATTTAAAAAAAATTGCCGAAATTTTGTGAAATTTATTAAACTTTTGGCCTTCTTTGCTATACTTTTAACACCCGTAACGGTAATTTTCAATTCAAATTGTGGCCTAGAAACGAGAACGCGCGAGTGAGAGAGCTGCAGAGAGAACCACACGACACACAGCCTCAGCACGGGAATTATTTTTAACGTAAATAATAATTTGGTTGCAGTGTTGCATATGGCCGAAAAACCAAACAGAATGCAAGTGTTGGAAAGTGCAACTGCAAGCCGGCAAGCTGTTAACGCAAAAAAGGGCACTATTAAGAATGGTATGCAGTCCACAGCAGCGATATTCAAATTTAAATTTGTGTTTAAAAATAATAGAGCCTTGCATTATTTTTTATTAATTTTAATGTATATAAATAACAAGAAAACAATATAGACATAAAAATATGTAAAATATTTCTTATTCAGTTTTTATGAATATTTAATTGCAACCCAATTTCCATATTGAAAAACATTGTTTACAAGAAATTTAATTCTAACAGTGGATTGGGCAACTCTGGTAACCGCATACGTTATGCATTTAGCAACTGCTAACTCCAAATATAAAATTAAATTATTTTTGCTGCTTCAGACTATAAATTGAGTAAGCAATGTTTTTTGTGTCATTAAAAACATTAATTTTTTCTTTTATTTTAGCCTTTCAAAAGAAGTATGCACTTAATTAATATCGGCCCACTGGTAATAACAGAGTGCGCAATGTTATTGCTCTGTACTGTTAACGCACTGTTGGCGCAGCATCAGCTGATTGCGGTCCGTAAGTGCAACAAACGAAAAAATAAAAAAAAAACAACGCAGTTTTTAATTAACGCTCTTTGCGTAGAACGCCTACAAATGTTTTAAGCAGAGGCGAGCGATATAAATTTCTGCAACACAAAATGTCGCTAGTGGATCATGACTCATGGTAAGTAAATGTTATGCCCATGTTAATGAAATCACTCATAGATAATTTAATTCCAGGGATATCGAGTATGAAGGTTGCGAGCGCACGCAGCATCAAATGCGGGTGCTGTTAAACCAGCGCCAGCAGCTGCTGCAAAACGAAGCACCCTACTCGCCGGAATATATTAAGCTCACTAATAACATAGACACGGGGCTGGAACAGTTGCGCAAGGATGTTAAACATCTCAAGGTAATGCTCGATAATGCCATAACATGGGAAACGTGCTCAGAGCAGGAGCTGCAGCAGCGACGCATCAACTTGGACAAATTGACGTCACAAATGCGCGAGATTGAGTCCAAGTATACCAGCAGCCAGCGCTCCAATGCAACCGTGCAACCTTCCAGCAGTCATTCTCCATGGCAGCAGGATCAGTATGCAGGTGCAGCTGCGGCAGCCGAGAGTCGACCCACAGACATGGCAACGCTGAAGCTAAGACAGTCGGAGATATTGGAACAACAGAATCGTGGATTGGAGGTGCTCTCAGCGACAATATCGCGTCAACGGGAATTGGCCACAACCCTGGGCACTGAGGTAGAGGATCAGAACAACATTCTAGATAACATCACAAATACCCTGGATAATGTCGAATCGGGTGTGCGCAGGGAAACCCAAAGCATTGGCCACATCAACAGGCGGGATAGCACCTGGGGGTATTGGCTTGTGATTATAGGCCTCTTTATAGCCATTATCTTGGTCATAGTACTCTAGTAATCTGGTCAGAAACTGTACTATACTAATATCTATATATATTATATATTTATCTATCTATTCCCAAAGATATTAATGTATAAAAGTCGCCTTTATTGCGAACAGAAAATCTGTTTAGGGAATCCCCCCAACAAAAATCTATTCAAATATTCCAATTTTTATCTGTACCAGTTTTTAGTTAAAATTGTTTCTGTTTTAAAGTGCATTTTAAATACTTTTTGACAAAATATATATATATTTTTTTAATTGTATAAAAATTATAGAAATTAATCGGATCGGATTTCGAATATAGTCAAACCGAACCATAGATGACATTTTTTGAATTGTGAACCAAAACGAAATAAAACATTTTTGAGTCTGTATCCCTAACTAAATTTTCAAAACTTGTAATTATTTTCGATTCGGCGGTACAAAAAGTTCCCAAGCTAAGCCGAACCGGTTTGCAGCATTGTTTTCAAATTTGGAGTGAAAATTTACTCTAGAATTGAATCGGTATCGTTAATTCCAACAGGTTTATTATTTCGTTAGAAGGGTATCCAGAGCACGGATTAAATTACATTTACAGGGTACAAGATTAACTACTTAAGCCAAATCCGAAGCGTAGGGTACATTAGCCAGATTGCCAATGGCGCCAACGGATAGTTTGGAGCCGGCAACCTTCTTGGCAGCTGCTTGCACCTGTTGCAGGGAAATGCCGTCGATGGCAGCGACCAGAGCATCGGCTTCCAGGACGCTTCTGTTGAGGGCAGCCTGTCGTCCGAGTTCCTTGATCAATCCACCGTCCGAAGAGTAGCTTTCAATGGCGCGTGCCTTGAGCAGCGCCTTGCCACGAGCCACATCCTTTTCAGAGATAGAACCGGATTTAAGGGCACGCACCAAAAAGTCAACAGCTTTGCCAATATCCTTGGCATCGGCTGAGGCAACAAAACCGAATAGGCCCGCATCCGAATAGCTGGCATTTATAGCCTTAACGGCCACAGGCGCATCGCCAGCACAGCTGACAGCTTCGCCGAAGAGTCCAGCGGATTTACCACGTTTGGTGGCCGCACCAGCGCCCACAGCTTGCTTCAGAATGGCAAAAGCCAAAGCCTCCTTGTTGTTGGATGCAGCTCCTCCCTCGCCAACAATAGCCACCACAGCGCGATGTCCAGCGGTATCCTTGCGTGCATCTCCACCATAATAGTTAGCCTCGCTCTTAGAAGCACCGCCGCCGGTGGGGAAGTTCAGAGTCTGAGCAAAGCCCGACAATGTATTATTCTCAATGCCCACACCGACAACAGCAGCAGAGCCAGCAGAGAAGTTACTGGCCGCATAATGGAGCAGACTCTCGCTGGAGAGTTTGTTTTTCAACTGGAAACGGGGTATATAAATGGAGTTTCCCAAGCCGCGACGGAAAGCGGCCTTATGTGCCAGCTCAACAGCGCGTTCCTTGAAGGAAAGAAAGATACGAGAGGCAAATATTAAGACGTTTCTAGCAGGGATTCAAACATTTAACATTGCTCACTTCTGTGGACACGGCATCCAGCTGATTGATCAGCGTCTTAATATTGGCAGTAAGCTCCCAGGGCTTGAATGCCGGCTGCACCAGATCTTGCAGATAGCATAGACCAGTCTCCACATTATCCGAGGTCGTCTCGATGGTGTAACCAATAAATTCGCGATCTCCCCAGGTGGTCAGAGTGCCGCCAACCTGTTGAATGTGACGTGCAATAGCGAATGCAGTAGATCTTTGCGTGCTCATGCTACCCGCCAAGCGCAGCAGATGCGAAGCACCCAGGGTATCGTACGATTCCTGACGGGATCCAGCACTGCAAAAAATCAATTTACACAAGGATTAAAAGTGGGTTAAGCAGTTTTTCCTGCTTTAATCTATATAACACAAAGTCCAGTCGCCAAATTAGTAGAGGGATTTCTTATTAAGGAAACATTTATTCAAGTTCCGATTGAGACCAAAAACTAAATCAAGGACGGTTTATCCGTTTATATATATATTTTACTATAGATTTATCAGATCCACAGATATAAACTGCCTGAAGCTGAACCCAATTCAAGTCTACAGCGGTTCCTCTTTCCAACCTGAATCAGAATATATATAGTCAGAATTATAATACCCTATATAATAATTTCAAGTATCAATGGATATACACTCTATGCGCGTCTCATGTCTAGTGCTGAAGCGGTTCAGTTTGAAAAAGTATTAAAATTAAATTTTTAAATATTAACGTTTACGCGCGCTCCTCTCTAATCGATTTTCAGAGCCTCTCTACGCACTTCTCAGACGATACACATTTAATTAAAAAAAAAAACGAAAATAATTTAAACACAAATGCTTTCTATGCGCTTCTCTCTAGTAATGCTCAAGTGTGAGTCCCCCAACTGGAATTATATAATTTAAAATAAATAACATTAATTTAATAAAGTTAATAAATCATAATAGAAAAAATATAAATACGAAAACATCTAGCGTATCTAAATTATAAAGTTCCTCAACAACTTTTAGATTGATTGTGCCTATAGGGACTTTATGATATAGTGGTCCGATCTGACCGGCTGGCCTAAAAGCAAACGGACGGACAGGCATGGCACTCGTCTCATCGTCCTGATAATTAATATATATACGTTATGTGGGCGGAGCTGCCGCCTTCAATGCATTACACATGGCGAGTCACAGTTATTATACCCTTTCCTCTGTAAGGGTATAAGAAGGCTGAATATCCATCTGCTGGAAACCCATTGCAAAACCGTGATCGGGAGCAGGACGAAATAATTGTGACTGCATCGTGAATCAAGCTCGAGTCACGCGCTCATCTCTAAGCGGTTAACGGGCTACTTACCGCAGCACCAGGGATACGCGTGAAACGGGTACAGTGGCATCAGCTGTGGCAACGACCAATTTGTTTTCGAGGACATTGACGCTGATGGCGGATGGGTCGCCAACGGGGCGTGGACAGGTGGCATAACCGCGTTTCTATATGGAAGATAAAATTAAAGAAATGCATTAATAATCACTTAAATTGCAAGTTTAACATTTACGTAACACACGACGGGGCAAACTTGCATTTGTTGGTTAAGAACCCGTTAGAATAATCGATGAACTTACAGCGATAGCGCGCAAGAGATGCGTCTTGCTTGCGTTGCAGGCCATTGCTTTTTTTATTTTTTTTCAACTAATTTGCGTTGCCTTTGTAATAAATTTAATACAATTTATCGCAGTGAGCGACTAATTTTTTCCACCCGTTCGTTCCTACAAATTAGTGATGTGCACCAGCTGTCATTAAATCGATTGTGACCCTATCGATTGGCAAACTATCGACGTTGCGATGTATTCTTAACATACAGCCACATTGATTAGCAATGGTGCTGCCAGTTTAGCTAAATGCACGTCAAATCTAGCTAGTTTTAAAAATATCTATATATTATATATATTTTAGAGCAATTTTACATTAGTACAAATCATTTAATTACACCTTTTGTTTGTTTTATTTTCGTTTTATTTAAAGATAATTACATTGAAATTGCTTTTTCATTTAAACTATCATCTCCAGGTCGCGCGCATAGCTAAGCACTTGCTCGGCCAGTTCCTCGGAGGGCAGCAATTCCTTGGGCTTGATGCTTCTATCGGTAAAGCTGTAGTTTCCGCTACTTTCCAGCTTCCACTGACGTTTCTCGCCAAATGCCTTGATTTCGTCGGGCACGCGCAAATTCAGCCGTTTGGCGGCTTCCTTAGCCGAGATTTTGTCATAGGACATTTCAATGCAGGCACCAATTTCATCACGCACCGTTTCCACTAGCAAATCCATAAAATAGTTATAAACCTCTGCGGGCATAGAGGATTTAGCTTGAAAGATCTTATTATAGCGTCCCTCCATAATATACTGTTCCAGTGCGAGTATGGGTCTTATGTACTGATTGTGCTGTATGATATCAACGGAGAGTAGTTCCAGTTCGGTGTGAAAATCGGAAACGCGATTACCTGACAAAAGGTATAGTAAATTTAGGCCAAGTAACTTATACTTATTATCCGATTCGCCTATAATCTTGGCATAGTCATAGTAGTAGCATTTCAGCTGTGACATATAACGTTCGAATGCCTGCAAATCCTTGCTGAGCACACTGTGCTCTACGGCCACTTCTAGGACAGAACGAGCTAAGATTAGCTGTTTCTTCGAGCTTTGTGCGTCACTGCCGTCAGTGGGCAGAAAGGACATCTTGACCAGTGCAATTTTAAGCTGATCCAGCAATTGGCCGCATTTCTGAGTGTTTTGCGGCTTCTTGGACCACTCGCAGATAAGTTCTTTATAATAAGATTCCACCGTAGCCATTTTTTAAGCAACTATTTAATTATACGAAACAAAACACAACCCGCGAGCTGAGAATGATTTTCGCTTTTACGCTTCTTCTTCCTTCTTCTCTCTTACTTGCCATTCACAACGCAGCGGAGAGTTTCTAACCAGTTGACAGCTCTGTATATATGGTCTATCGATAATAGCAACGATAACAAACGTGCTTCGAAATTCACTTTTGTGGTAAAACTAAAAGGAACGCGTTGCAAAAAAATTGTTAAATCTTTGCAAAAAACAAAATGTCTGATAATAAATTGGAGGCTATTTGGGACGACCGTCTATTAATTAAAGCTTATGACGATTCTGTGGGCTTGGCACGTGAAACTCTGGCACGTCGCATAGCCGTCTCAACCAACCGCCATGAGGCTGCTGAAGCGGAGCCCGAACCTGAGGACAAAACTGATTTGACTTCAACTCCAGATCTAGAGCCGGAACAGGACCTGGAACAAGAGCAGAATGTCTTCAATGCGGGAGACTACGCTCGTGCCACCTACATTGATGGCGTCGACTATGAGGGCGTAATAATGTCCATCAACGAGAAATCCGCTAGCTGCATTCTTCGCTATATTGGCTATGGAAATGAGCAGGAAGTGGCTCTGGCAGACCTATTGCCCACCTGGGGCAATACGGCTCGTCGCGAGCAGCTCCATTACGCCAAGGTAGCAGCAATTGACGAAGCACAGGAAGCAGAGCAGCCGGGACAGCGTGCTAAGGCTTTCAAGAAGTCTGTACCCAAGCATGCTGGTAAGCAGCAAACTAGTTCCGGTTCACGCATGAACCATGGTTCGGTGCCCGCTGGTTTGGTTATGCCGCCTATGCCTCTAGTTCCGCCAATGTTTGGGCCGGGCAACCACGGCATGGGTGGCGAACCGGAACAGGATTTTGTGGCCATGCTTACAGCTTGGTACATGTCCGGTTACTATACTGGCCTCTATCAGGGCAAAAAAGAGAGCAGCGCCAAAAAGAAGCCATCGACCAAGAAGTAAATATACAAATAATTTCTCTCAGAGAACAAAGACTCTGGTTGTAGCCTCTTAGAATATAATTATGTTTAAGATCAGTATTAATATCGAACGAGAATGGTACCTTTTCATCAATTTGGTACTCTCTCCAAAAAAAATAAATAAATAATCAACGTGATACTCTTATTTGGTGCTTTTTATTTTGTAAAACATTTTTTCTTTCAAGTGAAGGGCGCATTTTGTTGACATCAAACTGATACGTTTCCTATTGGTTTATATGCTGTCTCTTTCTAGACCATGAAACATTTTATAGTAATTAAGATATTCTAGTTTTTCAGCCATATAAATTATAATTGTTTAGATCGAACATTTTATTAATAAAATTTATTATTTATTTATAAGTTTCAACGCCTTTTTTATATTTCGAATAGAAGAGATTAACGTAATTTGTCTCCAATGAAAATTGTACAATTGCTTAGGTACAGGGATCAGCTGTTGCATTGATATATCGTCGTTAAGTTCTGTTGATCGATATTTAAAGTCAGCATTTGTTCGTTTTTTGTTATCGATATCATTGCATTGAAATGACGGCCCATCGACATCTTGGTAAGAAATAAATGTAATAAATATAAAATTAGAGCAAAGATTAATAGATTAATTGCAGCACAGGCACGCATAATCGACTTCAATGATCGCTCCAAGCCGATTGTCGTGGACTACAGGGATGCAAAGAGATATTTCAAGTGCAAGCAATATGAAGGTAGCCCTGGCTTAAATTGGGTTGAATTCCTCATTCACCATGAAGGAGTTCTTAATTTCAGCTCGAATCCCAAGCAGTTAATTCTAAATGCGCTCTTCGATGCTGTGGAAGGTGAGGAGCTCTTTCCCGTCAATTATCAGGTGAGCTGCATGTTTGCTCTGTAAAAATGTAATTTGATACTATATTTTTGCCCTTTTGCAGTCCGGGCAATCTGTGGACACCTTTCTGGCACGGGCCTGTAAGCCCGCCCTGGACAAGCTCTTCATGCGTGATCTCAGCATTAAGGTGAAAGGCGGCAATGAGCTTCGTTTGACCGTCTGGTTCAATGTGGCTGCCTACAACCGGAGTCAAATTTCACCAGCTGTTATCATTTCGCAGGTACATTCAATTCAATCGGATAGAATCGATAGTTTTGCTTATGGGTGCCCATAATCGGCATTACTAATAAGTCTATTTGACCCAGGTCATAACCCGTCTTATGGATAACCTGGAGCAATATCAGGGCGTTCCAAACGTGCTGAATCTGAGCAATTTCAGTGAAAATCGTTACTTTAAGAATATTGTGGTGAGATTATCCAATTTGGGCACCTTAAAGCTGGTGTGCAGAATCATCTACAACAACGATGATCGGCGTAGAGCATTAAACGGATTTAGTCTGGCTCACAATGAAATCAGCGATCTGGTGCCGTTAAGACTCTTTGGTGATGTGGAGTATGGCATTCTAGATTTTAGTAGCAATCGGGTGAGTAGAGAGTGAGAGTATTTCCCAGACGGGTCAACTTAAAGCATTCGCATTCCTTCTCTTTCGTAGTTATATTCAGCTGTGCGGTTGGTCACGGATCTGGAGCGTGTGCGTGCCAAGAATCTGAATCTGGCTAATAATCCTTTAACCAAATCATCCACTTATCCTGACTGTCTAAAGCCTTTAAGAGCTAACTTTGAGATTGTGGTAAGCCAAGTCGAGTTAAATTTTCGATAACTAAATATTAAGTGCGTCCCTCTCAATGCTTTACAGGATGGAGTGCCTTTCGACAAGCTATATAAAATGTACTCGCCTCTAAACTATGAAATTGACATGGAGTGCGACGGCACGAGGATTGACTATACGAACAGGCGCCTATTGGCAAGGTTCACTAACAGCCAGGATTGGCATGCATTTCTCGTAATATATAATACATTTAATTTCATCAAATTAAGTAAAGTTATTTGCTGTGTTTCCAGATACCCGATCCGGAGCATGAGTATACCAAAGATGTGATATTTGATAATTTATTTGTCTTTTCGGTGTGTCACGTGAAAAGCGAATTTTATCCCTGCTATTACAAGGTAGGTTGACTTTGTCAAACGACTTTTATTAGGTATTATGATAATATTGTTTCTTTTTTTGATTTTGCAGTACGACGGAGGCGAGCATCGGTTTCTGGTGCGTGACTGCTTTGATCAGATCGAACACCTGGCAGAGCAACATAATCTGGAAATAAAAATACCTCAGTTTTTAACGAAAGGCGGTGTGCAGGAGATCGACTATGAGCGTTTGATTCCTTATTACCTGCGGATGAATGTCAGCACCTTTAAGGAGGGTCATATACAGCCTGTGCAGTGCATAGAGCAGGCCATACAAAAACGTTTTAATGCAATGAATCGAGTACTAAACCTGGATAACTTCCAGAAAACGGAGGGATTGGAAAACGTTGTAGTACAGATGACTTCACCAAAGATACTCAGCAGCATTCTAAGGATGGCCTCACGCAAATTCCTTGGGAATTGCATAGATCTACGGCTTTGCCATAATAAGATTGTAAGTGCCAACAATCTGAGAAGTTTATCGTTGCTGAGCAGCCTGCATGCATTGGATTTGGGACACAATTGGATCATTGAGCTGACGGAAATAAGCTCGTTGGGAGATGTTCCATTAAAATCGTTGCGCCTATATGGAAATCCTATTTGTATCAAGTACAGCTTGCCCAGCGAGTATATACTGGCAGTAAAACAAATATTTCCCGCTCTTCTAACGCTGGATAATGTGGATTTGTGCAGTAAACCGGGACTAGCACCACAAAAAAACTTTCTATGCAATACGGCTGCTTATGAGCTCACCGGCGAACTGTTTCTTTATCCATATCTAAGAGAATTTGAACAGTTGGATCAGCGTGTTAATCTCATACGATATTATACAGATAATTCCATATTTACGTTGACTTCCAGCTATGATATTAATCGCTGTTCACGTCCATCCAATGAAATATTCAAGCGCATCAATATGTATAATTATCATCGTCGAAATCTTCTGAAAAGCTCACTTGATTCTTGCCGAGTTAATGTTGGCGCCAATGATATCATGGACGTTCTGATGCAGCTGCCTGTTGTCACCCACGATTATATCTCCCTGCAAACGGATGTGATGCATTACGACTCCAAAATGGTCGTTATTTGTGTGACGGGTTTGATGCGGGATGAGCCGGATTTACTCTTGGCTTTTAGCAGGCAGTTTATACTGAAAGTAGATGCTGAAGGCTTGGTAAGTTGTCTAAATCTTTGCTAAAAATTCATCAGATATTCAAACTCTATTCAATAATTGGTATGCCCTAAAGAGAAGATTCCCAAGACTTTGGCTCAAATAGAATTTATATCTTGAAACAATCCGAATTGTGCCAGAAATGCTAGAGAGTCGTCGTGGAACCAAACCATTTCTTTGTCTCATAGTAGAGCAATTTTCAAACTGACGGAATATTTTTTGGAACAACAAGAAACATATTTTGCCAGACGGAATAATCTTGAAATTTAAAATTAGGTCCTCCAGCCAAACCGTCGACAAATAAATAAATGAAATCCCATTTTTTATAGGGCGTCGGTAAAAGAGCGCGCCGCATGAAGATCATAAACGAACGCCTGAACATTATGAATCCCACAAAGAAGCAAGAAAGGGATGCCTTCAAATTATGTGAAGCGCCAAAGGAAGAGCCTCATTCCAAGTGCAAACAGGACGAAGAAGAGTCCGTGGATGTTAAGGAGCACAAATTGCATATATTCCAGGAGATAACCGGACTGCGCCCAAGATGGTGTACGCGCATCGTCCAAGAAGAAGCCAGCTGGAGTTTCGAAAAAGCACTGGAACAGTTCTTGCTTATGGAGGCAACGAAGAAGTTACCTGATGACGCCTATGCCTAATAAAATGACGCAAAGCAAGCAGAAACTATTTAAAAATACAAAATTCAAGTGTCCAGCCGTCATAATCTCATAATTATCGATAATGTCAATTTGGAAAAACAAAAATTGGTATCACAATTACGCAGAAGAGATGTGATTTACTCAAGTGTCTTATAAGCAGAACTTGTACTATTGAACTATATTTATGATACTAGAACCAAAAATTGTAATCTTTGTGATTAATTGCAAATGTAAGGCTAGACTGAAGTCTCTCATCAGTTCCCATTGTTCCACAATCTATAACTAATATATGTATGCATGTATATATGTATATATGGTTACCTATATATAATCATGTTCAATATCAAATTTGAAGGCGCTCCATATAGGATCTATAAGTAACGTTCAACTGGGGGCCAAGTTCCTTAGCAATTCTTATCAAAATTTTACCTGCTAGCGCAACTGCGAGCGAGAGAGAGCGATACTAGAGACAGACAGAGAGAGAGAGAGCAGCCAGGCGCTGCGGGTATAAACGCTCGCGCATCTCGCTGCTCACGTCAGTTTCAGTTTAGACGCGTTCGCGTGCGGTTCATTTGAGTGCTGCTGCGTTAGTTACCGTTCGATAACCGTTAACTGTCCACTTACCGTTTACTGTTTACCCGTTTGGCGTCTGTGTGAAGCGGTTAAGCCATCTATTAACCAAACCGGAGTGCATTTCTCAAATATCTCATAGGTTCGTGCCTTAAAAGAGTCGCTATATTTTCTGTTTTTTTTTTTGTTTTTGTTATATGTTTTTGATATTTGCAATTGGCGGCAATTTCGTAAACGCTTTTTGGCGTAGAATATTTATAAATCTCAATTAATTTGCAGTTAATAATTCAAAGCGCAACAATTTAATTGCATACAAAAGGTCCATGCATACATATATATATCATTATATGTATTATTTATATATATAAATATAGTTCTTCCGTAATTGTAATTAAAATCGAATGAAACAGAATGAAAAAAATTATTTTGTTTATTTTTAAATTTTTTGCTGTTATGCCAAAAGCGTCGTGAGAAAACCTGTTTTTCTGTCTTATGTTAATAATCGTGTCTAACAATTATTATATAATAAAAAAAAGAAAAAAAACAAAAAAAAAACATGATACGCCCGACGTATTCGTCGTATCGAAATGACATTTCATTTAATGATGAGCTCAACCAGAATTTCCTTTTCCTTTTTGCATATGAATGAAAATTGCTGAAATTTGATGTGGCTAACATTAATCAAATGGGCAGCATTTTTGTCTTTTGCGTCTTTTGTTTCTCTCCTCTTCGCAGCGTGTGACTTTATTTGTTGTTAGCCCTCTTTTGATACCCTTGCGGAGGGTATTACAAGTTGGTCTTCAACTTTGTGAAGCGTTGCTGGAGGCGGGAGACATCGTTGACTCCCTAAAGCATAGGATCAGCACGATCAGACAGGTTTATACAGCCATGTCAGACTGTGGCTCTGTCTGTCTGTCTGTCCGTCTGTCTATCTGTCTGCCTATCTATCCGTCTGTCTAGTTTCATGGGCCAAGTTATCTTGACAGAACTGACAAGTTGGATGTGGGAGAAACTGCAGACTATCAAGATCGGACCAATATATCACATATAGAGCTGCTATAGGAGCAGTTGGCAACTAAATCTAGGAATACTTTTCAAGTACTCAGTCTGTTAGGGTATATAATCTTCGGCGTGGTAAAGATAAGCCACTTTCCTTACGGGTTTCTTAAGGCGTTTACTGTGGAAAGTTTTTCAAAAACTAAAGCGGGTTCAGTGATCGAGAGTTTTAGAAGCAGACAATTGATGCAAATTGCTCTGCTGGTTTTGTTGACGTAACTGACAGCTGTTTTTGGTTTTGGCTAACACCCCGTTTGCCTCTTGTTAGCCACTTTACCTCTTTATCTGGGGTAATCAGGCAAATGAATGCGGCGCGTTTTGCACGCGGTTTTAAACGCGCCGCTCGAGTCACACAATCAAAATAATTAGCTGGCACTCAAATGAATTAATAAATGCACAAAGAGAACAGAGAGTGGGAGAGAAAGAGGGAGAGAAAGGGGGGGAGAGAGGGAGAGGAAGACAAGTCGACAAAAAGGTTGAAATAAACAAGCAATTAAAAAGCTTTGTACTCAGATAAAGTTAGGAGTAGTATTTTAGTAGCTTTTTATAAATCGTCTCTGCACACTGGGTACTCCTTCGCGGTCCTCCCGCCCTCCCTGGCTCTGTTGGCTGTTGCAAGATTTATGACTCTTGGCTTGCTCGCTTTTCTGGCGGGGCACGCGACTCTCTAACCAAAGATTTTTGATAGCCAGCTTAACTAATTAAACACGCTCGTTTTCCTTTTAGTTTTCGTTTTCGTTTTCGTTTTCTGTGTCTCTGGCTCATTAAATAATGCCGCATGCTAATCCAAAGTCAACAAATAGAGCTTCAAGTCATGTCACACATATTTTCCATATTTTCCACATTTTCCACATATTCCTCATTCCTCCATTCCTCCATTCCTCATGCCAAGTGTGTTTCTCTGTTGACGCTTCTTGTATCTGGCTACCTGATCTCGACCCGCTTTTGAGCCAACTACGCCAGCGACAAGAAAATTTTGTATTGTGTGTGTAGGCCGCTAGCAAAACCGGTTTAGGGCCCAAACTAAAATTGAGTTTTCCTCTGTGTTTACCCTAAAAAAGTGGCCAGCAAGTTGTAATTTGTTTTTCGTATTATACAAAGAAAATACTTAAATTCCTGGCAATAAAATAGTTATAGGCCTGGAAATTTTGTTAATAATGGAAAACAATCTGTGTGGGCAGCTGGAAAACTGGTTTTAGGGCCAAAGAAAATTTGCATTTTCCCCTAACTACCCTGTAACTAAAGTCTTCCACTCGATATATGCACAGGGTATCTGCCAGTGCTGCCTCTTCTTTGCCTTGTTTCTGTTTTTAGTAACTTGGTTTAAAGGAAATGTGTGGACAGGCTCCATATCGCATTCACATTTGTCGCCGCTTATTTATTTATCTAATATTTAATATTTCTCAACGCAGCCGTTTCAAATAAATTTGCGAAAAAATTTGTCAAAATTTTACGTATTTTTTTTTGGTTTTTTTGTTTTTTGTTGCTTTTTGCTTTCTTTTGGCCACGCTGCCAAAATCGTTTTTTTTTTTTGGCTATATTCGCTTGTGGCTGCTCCTGCACTTAACCTTAACCAAAAGAGAGGCAACCCCCCCGGAAACGCTGCCCCTGCTCGGTCTTAGATCTTTTTCCTCTTCGAATAATGCCGAAAATAGCGCTTGATGTCAAACATTTCAGCAGAGCTTTTCAATTCTTAATGTGAATTACTTAATATGTTATTCAAAAACAAATATCCAAATACAAAAAGAAGCACAAAATTATATAAAACGCGAGCCTAGGAATGGAATAGCGAACCGAACAGGCGTACACTGAGAGAAATCGCCGAAGACTTCTCTCTCTACTACGGAATAGAAAAGAGGAAAGATTAGCTCCCCTTTCAGACTGGAGTAAGCATTTCTTAGTTTCCGATTGTTCCCATGGTAGCTATATATATGACCTCAATCAGACCGATATGGATATATCTGTATCAATATATATAAAGGTCTTTTCCCATAATATAGAGAATTTCTAAATTGATTGTAGCAAGGCAAAATCAATGCATTTTACTCAACGTTTTTTCTCTGAGTGCAGAATTTTATTTTATTTTAAGTTTTCCACTCGCTTTCCCCCAAACCCCCCCTTAGAACCGTACGAGTTCTGTTTGCCAAAAAGTATTTCAAGTTTTAGTCATAATAATACCAACGAATTCCGATGTGTCCAAGAGAACTCTTACAAAATTCCAAGCAGCACTCAAAAAATGTGTGAGGAAATGATGTCTAGTCGTTGGTCCCGCCTCTCCCGCCTCTCCCGTCTCTCCCGCCTCTCTCTTCGTATAAGCTCGTATCTTTAGCTATCTTTTCTCTAGTGGTTTAAGGTCAACGCGGGGAATAGAGAAGGTCGTCGTCGCCGTCTTTTCTAGGAGGGGGGCACCTATCAATATATTCATAGCCATGGAGGAGAGAGCAGAGCGGAGAGAGGAGCGGAAAGAGCTACACAAGTGATAAATTAAATGTCTAATGCCTCAGACCGAAGATCAAACTGATCATTTGGGAAATGTCTGACGTTTCTTTTAATTTAAAATGCGCAAGGCAGAGTTCTCCATTCTCCTCTGTTCTCCTCCGTCCTCCGTCCTCCGTTCTCCATGATTATACGAGTCTCATTGTTTCCCCCAAAGGGCTAGAGACTGTCTCTTGCATATTAACTAGAAACAAATGCCGAGCTCTCAGCGATTTTTGGGTTCCGAAAAAGATGTCTGTTCCGGCTGAGCTATAATATATATATATATATTTATATGATCCGGCCATACTCGTACGAGCACTTAAATATTTATGTTTTCGTTCACGTGAACTGAGCTCTTGGGCATCATCATTATGCTAATTGGGCGTTTCCCTTGTCCCCTCAACCCCTCAACCCCCTCCCCGCCTTCACCTTCATCATTTTGCATATTTCCGCTAATTAATATGCATTGCAGTCGAGTGCAAAGTAATTTTCAATATATTTTTTTGACAATACCTTGCCAATTGGCGTTTAAAAACGCCAGTAAAACGCGTTCATCTTTCACCCTTTGCCTGCAAACACTTGTCCCACTTGTCGCATCTCTCTCTCTCTCTCTCTCTCTCTAGTATTGCGTAACGCCGCTCCCCGAGAATTCCAGTCCAGTTTAGGGTTCAACGTACGATCTGATCTGTCTGTATAATTTTTGGGGCAGGCGCGCAATCTGTGCGTATCCAGAACAAATCAATTAAAATATGATTGTATTTTGTTTTCTGCTCTTCGGATACTTCGGATGGTTCGGACAGTGGGCAGTTCCGAGGTTCCGAAATTCCGAAATTCCGAAATGCCGAAATGCCGAAAACCCCCCATAAAATGGAACGAAACAAAAAACTGAAGCAAAAATCTGTATTTGATTTATGTTCCGCTCGAGGAAACACGCGCGGAAAAGCAGCACGAGGGCATTTTTTGATTTTCGAGTCGAATTTTCCAATGGAAAAACTCTGCGAAAAATTAGCGAATGTCACGTACGCATTAATGAAAACATAAATAAAAATATAAATCAAGCCAAAATAAATAAAAATAATAAACGTGCGTCTTAAGTTGGGTAACTAAAAATAAATAAAAAATTCAAATAGGCAATTAAGGCAGATGCGATACCCTATCTATACGTTTTTAGACAGTCGTAACTCCTATGTTTATTGGGCGAATTTAATCAAATTTTCGCTATATTTAGTTAACATTCTCTGCAATTTGTATACCAAATTTCAAGGGTATATCCCTTCATTTTGTATCCCAAAATAACTATCTCCTGTAGTTCGTATGGCACCTGTTTCTAGGGTATCCAAAGAACCGAGTAGAGCAGTGGCGCATAGCTGAAATAGGGGAAAATAGGGGCTGCTACTAGGTGGGTCTTACTTATAGCTCTAAGGCCGGGCGGGCACAAGTTCTATAAAGTGAGCTAAGCAAATGCTCGCCACTCAATTTGGAATTTTAATTTCACATTGAGAAAACAAAGGCGACGCATTCAATTGCATGACTGGAACAGTTTAATGGGGCTTTTACGGGGCAGGGCGGGGCGGGGCGGGGCGGGGTAGCGTGCGAATTTACATTGGCAATTACACAAACCAGCGCCAGTCCACCCCAGCCGCGCCCCTCCCCATCGCTGAGCTGCGTCCACCCACTTTACAAAGTGTATCTAATGGATGCCAATGTGACGCTCTTGAAACTTGTTTGGATGCGTGGATCTCATATCTAAAGATCAGCACACTGAGAGAAAAAAAGCTGTGCAAATGTTGCCTAAACATTTTGAAATTAAAGACGAGTACACTGGGAATATTACATAGATGATGCCAAGTGGTTATTCCCGCTTTGGGATGATGAGTCTCGCTATGAAGTGCTTAGATTTTTGCTCAGTGTAGCGCTGCCCTTGAGCAAATAAATCCAAATGGAAAAAACGGAAAACTGTTTGGTTAAACGGCAGCTGCCTGTTGATGCGCCTTGTACG
This sequence comes from Drosophila repletoides, assembly GCA_018150835.1. Taxonomy (NCBI): domain Eukaryota; kingdom Metazoa; phylum Arthropoda; class Insecta; order Diptera; family Drosophilidae; genus Drosophila; species Drosophila repletoides. The sequence goes on along the minus strand of JAECWQ010000031.1, from coordinate 19,493,431 downwards.
CGTAATTGGAAATTGAAAATTGCTTAAACTAATTGCGGCTACCAGTAGCACTTAGGCAGGGCGCGATGTTCCCCTTGCCCCTTGCCCCATGCCCCATGCCCCATGCCACAGGCCCTGCTGACGTCACTGGCGCAACAAGTTGCACAATATTGCATATATCTTTTAATCTTTAATGAGGCAGAGTTTGTAAACACTGAGGCTGACAGGAGAGATGAGTAGAGGCTTCAAACGGCGCTGCCTCGGCAGATGTGGCTATAGCTGGCATGCCTCCTCCTACAGGGTATTACAATTTGCTCAAGATATATTACTAGCTGAATTGTTCTTTACTAGACTCTCCTTGAAGCTATATTGATGAAATCGGGTACAAAACTATAGATGACATAAGGGAATTATCGGTTTAACATTAAGTTTAATACCCTTGCAGAGTTTTAGAACTTTGTCCCGGATCAAGGCATTGCCCGAGCCCTTAAGTTATATATATTCTTGATCAGGTCGATGCAATGACTAGCTATATGGCCTTATCCGTCTGTCCTAGTAGTTTTTTAGTATTGTCTACAATAATACGAACCGATTGAGGGGTATTCGGGCTTCGACCCCGCCGACACTTTGCTCGCTGCTCGCTCTATTTCTGACTTCGGATTTTCGCTTGCAACAAATTTACAACAAACTTGTTTTTGTCTTTGTGTATTTTAGTATTTTAGTATTTCAGTATTTTTAGTATTTGTGTATTTTGATTGGCATTAATTTATTTACTTTGCATTGTGGTTCCAAAATGCATTCGCCCCACAAAACCAAAACAAATCGAAACGAAACGAAACGGAATGAAATGAAACGGGGAATAGGGGGAAAATTCAGCTGTTTATTTAACTACTTGGCGGACCTTCAGTAGCAGCCAAATTATTGGTACATTTGAAACAACAACAAATTGTAGAGGAAACATTAAAGAAGATGGGAATGGAAAACATAGCACAGCTTGGAGAGTGTCTGAAAGAAAAGAAGAGGAGGAAAATGGAAAGATTTATTTGGTTGCCACATGGTGCTACACTCGCATCTGTGTACTCACATTCGGGTAATCCCTGCGGCTGGCAGCTGTCTCTTCTCTTCTCTTCTCATCTCCTACTTCTTTGGTTCCTCCGGTTTTGGATACTTGGTATTATAGAGGGGTATATAATTGGTGACAAGTCGCCAATCGGTGTAATAGATAAGGCCTAGCAAGCCTGCCAGTCCGAAACAGGAGGCTGAAGGCACGCTGTGGGCGGAGGCAGAGGCAGAGGCGTGGCAGGTGTTAGAGATAGATAGGTAAAAAGACCAAGGCTCGAATACTCACAAAGCGACAGCCATTTGCTTTTGCCCCTTGGTGGGCTTGATGGCCTCTAGTAATTTCTTCAAACTCATTTTTCAAGATTTCTTCAATCGTAATCCTATTTAATTTTGGGGTTGAACAAACTGTAAGACAGCTCTACGAATATTTCGAATATTCCGAATATTCCGAATGGCCTACTCTGCTGCTCTGGGAACAAAAATGTATCGAATTACATAGAAATTGTCAATTAAAGCAACTATTGTGTCACCATCATCCATCCAAAGCGCAGGAGGAGGGAGAAATGAATTTTTCACTGATGATAAATCAATTTGGATGCGGGTCTCTCTCTCTTGCTGGCTATCGGCAAATGGGTCATGTAAACAGGGTACTACAAATTGAACCATTACATGGCTCAATATGCCTAGCCCAAAACATTTTATTCCTACACTTGGCGAATGAAAACCTCTCCCAAAAGTTACTAAATAAATTTAGTACATCTTCATTATCTAAGAGTATTTTTCCCAGTGAACAGTACAAAATTGAACCATTACATGGGTTTTTACGGCAATCTTCTTCTACATATCTCTGACTATCTCTCGGACTACGACTATCTTGACCTATTTTGAGGTGCCATTTTATGATGACTAAGGACAGGTGGTAAAGGAAAACTGCAGCAATTTGTCAGTCGCAAAATCATTAGCCTAATTTCCAGACAGGTGTGTGAGTGTGTGTGAGTGTGTGTGTGTGTGTGTCAGAGAGTGTGTTGGCATTTTCTTTAGCTGAAAATTTGTGTTAGGAAAAACCGTAAAGGGACCCTTCCTCTATTGTCTTGACTCAGCTCAACTGAAGTCAACTCCTTGGCAGACGCGAGCAGAGCAATTTAAATGCCACACCTTTTCGACTGTCCGTCCGTCCGCCTGTCCGTCTGTCCGTCCGTCCGCCCAACTCTCTGTCTGCCTGTCTGACGCTGGACACGAGCCACACATATGACACTTGGTTGCGGCTTGGTGGGAAAAGACAGTTCAAGGATATTCGAAGAAAAGGCTGGGCCACTTAAATTTCCTGCGCTTACTTTTTCCTTTCTCATTTCCCTTCTCACTCAGCAGTCATGCGTCTGATTCTGCTGACAGCGCTGCTGGCGCTACAGGAATGGGGCGGACATTCAAATGCCCAGGAGGATTATTGTTTTGGCAAGGACTCGGAACGTGTCCAGACACGTCAGTTTACCTCAAAGACAGCCTATCAGATCGTCAAGGGCACCAATATTGATAAACAATACCAAGTGCCCGGCTGTGACCCAAAGAAAATGTGGATTTTCCACAGACATGGCACCCGTCTGCCCACGCCCAACACCATACGGGAGGCGCCTCGTCTGGAAGAAGTAAGTTTCCTCTTTAATCTGGTTTCTATTCAAATATTTCTAGCATAGTTTTTCCTTTTTATTTTTAGATACGCGAAACGATAGTCAATAACTACAAGGTGCTGCGCACAAAGCCAGAGACGGATGCTTTATGCCAGGAAGATCTGTTTGCCATCCAAATGTGGAAGTGGAACACCAGCATTACAGTCGACATGGAGGAGTATCTGACCGTACAGGGCTATGAGGATTTACGTGGCACAGCCAAGCTATACCAGCGTTATTATCCCACGGTGCTGCCCACCCAGTATAACGATACGTACTATTTGGTAAGAACTAAAGGGGTATATATACTCATATATATAAGTTGGATTTGGCTAAGTGATTTAGCTTTACTATCTGAAGCAGATAGTAGCTAGCAAAAGTAGTCTCACACTGGCTCCTTTACAGGGAATACTTTAGTCGAGTGATCCCCTTTTTTACGCCCCTTTTCATTTTAGTTCCGCCACACGGACACCCAGCGCACTGAGGAGAGCTTCAAGGGCTTCACAGACGGTCTTTTTGGGGACAATACTGTGGCCAAAGCAGTTGATATACCCGAAAAGGACTTATTGCTACGTCCCTACGATTACTGTGCCGATTTCAAGAATAAGAACTACAAGGGAGAAGGCTCTGAATACCAAAAGTTTCGCACCAGCACATTGTGGAATCAGACAATGGAGGCCATCGCTCGTCGTTTAGGGTAAGTAATTCAATATATAAATTAAAAATCCTACCAAAATCCTGACTTATTAGGTAATTTCTGATCTCTAGATACGCCAATACATATACATTGACCCAGGAGGATATAACGCTGATGTTTGATATCTGCCGCTACGAGCAGGCCTGGCAGGTGGACCGTACGAGTGTGTGGTGTGGCGCCTTTCTGCCGGAACAGGTGACCGTCATGGAGTATGCTGAAGATCTCAAGTATTATTATGGATCAGGCTATGGCTTCGAGGAGAATGAACGCTTCAATTGCCGTGCAGTGCAGGATATGTTGGCCCGCCTCAGCAGCCCTGTTTCACCTCATGTTGTGGCCTACTTTGCGCACTCGACAGGATTACAGACGCTGATAACGGCGTTGGGCATCAATAAGGATGATATTAAGCTGCGTGCAGATAATTATGATAGTATGGCCAGCCGTCGCTGGAGGGTCAGTGAAATGGGTCCGTTTGCGGGCAATTTTGTGGCCGTAAAATACGACTGTCCCGCCGAATTGGAAAAGGAAAAGGTTGTCTTCTTCCTCAATCAAAATGCCGTACAATTGAACTGGTGCAAAGTAGGTCTATGCAATTGGTCGGATGTCCTGGAGAAATATAAGAACATTTCGGAGGCAAACTGTGATGAATATTATTGCCGTTCCGGAGCGGCTGCTGTCCGTGGCTCGCTGCTCGCTGCATTAATTGCTGCCATTGTTTACTTAATGCACTAGCTTAGTATTCATTTTTTTAAATAATAAATGTACCAGATTAATGTACAAATTTCGTACCAAAAAAGAAGAAGGGTATAAAAACAAATGAACGCAGCAGATAGGCAAGCGGCAGGCATTAAAGTATTTTGTATTTTCTTTCGATAAATGTAAATTTCTATCTACTTTTAACGCTACACAACCACTGAGCAATTTGGATTAGACACACACACATACACACCCACATGCACAAAGAACACTCTTTTTTCTAATTACAATACTTAAATTAATTATTAAACTCTGCTTATGACAACAACTAATTACAAATGTAACAGTTAAATAGCTTTATAAAATATGTAATTAAACGAATCTAAGAAAATTTTCATCCGCTGTATTATTCCTTCTATTATATGAAGGTTTTAAATTGTAATTCAAATCTGACCGCCTAGGAAAAGCTTTCTTATCGATAAATATATCGTTGTTGCGCACTGTTAATGGCACTTTCATATTTGTTTACCAATCTGGCAGCACCATGATTAGCGCGTGTTTCAAACTTGTGGCATCTCAGAACATAAATGAATATGCTATTGTAATTAAACAAAAATAAGTTGATTGCTGATAACAATAAATAAATAAATAAATAATAAGTCAAGTGAGTTTCATATTAATGTGTTAAACATTTAGCTCCTCTGCTTAACGTATTTCCGATTCACTGAGTCACTGTGCCGCCTGGTTTAAAGATTGCATTTATTTGTAAGTCATTCGCATGTGGCGTGAACCGGTTCGGTTCGCTTTTGGCGTTAACGTAAGAGCTCGAACTTGAACCCATAACGTTACAAAATACAAGTTTAGTTAGTGCCACGTAAATGGCCAGAGTCTTAGCGCACTTCGTTTTGTCAGTCTGGCAGCACTATCATATGTTTAGTGCGTGTTTAAAAATAACGGGATCAAGAAAAATGCGGAGATCGCAAATGTGCTTTTGTAATTAATTAAAAACAACTTTATAATAATAAATATTAAGTTAAATAAGTGTTATATTAACGTGTTAAACAGTTGGCCCGTCTGCCTAACGTGTTCCGAGTTACAGTGTGCCAAGTGTTAGAAAGATTGCGTTCATTTGGAACGCTCCAGTGCTGCCGCGTGTGGAACGGGATCGCGCATTGCCGGTCCGATTCGGTTCGCGATTGGTGTGATCGTTGCAACCGGAACGTGAACCCGAACCGGAGTCCATAATGTGTCAAAGAAGCAATTTCTGCTACAAAAAGTGAAGAATTCTTTCCATTTGGATTTGGCCAGCGATAGAGTTTAAATGCAGGTAAGTCCATTTTAAATATATTTTACAGAGAATATTAAATTATATAATCGAAAAATTGTTGACATTCTGCTGCAACCCGGATTCGAATCGAACCGTAGCATTTCTCTACATTAAAATAGCCAAACCTGAGGCAGCACTGAACCATTTCTAAGACCAAAAAGGTTCGGGTTCAGACTTTAATTAGAAATAAACATGTTATTTTTCAAATCTTTTATATACCGAAAATTGGCAGGGGATTTTAATTGGCAGCAGGCTGGAAAGTAGGGCTTAAAGCAGGAATAGTTTTAGTTGTTTTTGTAGCTAAATTGTAGCTTTAAAATAGATACGGAAAATCCTTTTTGACTCCAAATGGAACAAAAAACATAAAAACATGTGAGAAACGGGAAGCGCTGTGACTCTGTGAGCCGTCACGTGTTTCCTGTTAAATGTTCTAATGATGCGTATTAAGCCGGACTAAGTGCCACTCATAAGTGCCGCACACGCACCTGGCCTTTGCCTTTGCCTTTTGACATCGAATTTTACGCAATATGCGTTTTTTATTTCACGTCTTTTACTCATAGTTTGGCCAGAGATTCTGGACTTCTCCTTCTCGTTCGTCCATCCTCTTCCCGATGCTGTTGTCCGTTGTCAAGGTAACCCAACAAAGGTGAGCATACCCGACCCGTAAATGTACCCTCCCCCTTCATATATGTGCCCAAATTTGTCTGTATACCAAAGAATGAGACCAAAGTGCTTTATAGTTACTTAGACGGCGAGGGAGAATCTGTGTGTTGGGTCTACGTGTGTACGTGTTTATATGCCCAGAGCAAGTTGTTATCTTTGGTCCCATTTTTCGGTCATTTCTGCACCGTTTTCATTAGCCTAATATACCCAAACCATGAACTAAATGCATAAATCAGCTTTGTTAGGACCTAACCAACAAGTAGGAGTCCTCTATTCCGGCAAATGCTAGACTAGCTTATACTCTGTAGTCCTTGGAATGAGAATTTTAAAGAGAACTGCTTTCTCCTAATAATTATTGTCCATTTAATAAGTTATGGGTTTCGCTGGAAACCCTGGTTAATCCTCACAGAAGAAGGCTTTTCTTTTCTGTATAGATTACTTTCCTTTCTATTGAATGTTGCATTCCCTCGCTAAAACCTGGCATACCCCATTCTTCCGAAGGAACTTTCGATGGGTGCTCATAGTACAAACATACAATAAAAAGAGGCCAATGTTGCCACACACAGATCCTGCAAGTTGCGCGCTAAATTTTCAACAAAACTTTATAATTCTCAAGTGTACAGCAGACAGTTGAAACAGGCGAATGTTGCGAATGTGTGCTGTGAATGCTGTGAATGTTGTGAATGTTGCGAATGGGCGTCTGTCTGCTGCAGAGCTCGGCTCATCTTTAATAGAGCCTTTTTCTGAGAGTATAGTTTTTGTCGTGGATTAAGTTAATGGCCGCACATTTTGGACGGCATTCAGCTATGAATAAGCAATTTTTGGCAGCTGCAAATGAAGCTCGGAATTCGCCCCTTTAAATGGGGCAAAAGGTAACGAAAAGGGAATATTCCACGTAACCCGAGCCATTTTACGAGCCATGGCTAAGACTTATGCCTGATGCCTGTTGTCTGTTGTCTGCTGTCTGCTGTCTGTCCTGTGCGTAAACCGGAGCTGAACTTGGCTTTGAAGTTCCTTTTGGTAATTGGTTAATTATTAGGTTTCCACTGTAAGCCAGGCAGCCCTATGCCGATGCTGATGGTGCGGCTGATGCTGTGCTTTTACTGCTTCCGGCCATAACGGAAGCCAAACACAATTTTCAGTTAACAAATTTGTACAATGCTCGTTTTGGATTACAAAATTGGTCAACGAATACCTTGCTTGTGGCTTTTTTACCTGGAAAAATCTAGTTACTACTTAATTGCTGCCCATCTGCACAGCTCAAAATTCACAAATGTACAAGTCAAGAGTTCCCCAGCCGAGTTTGACTTGAAGATACTCTATACTTGGCCAAAACATACAATTCCCAATGAGGAGTTCCATGCTGTAAAAGGTGTAGGCTAGTTTTGGGTTTGTTTAACAGCAAGCTGCTAGTTAGCTGCTACAAAAAGAAGGATATATGCAGAGGACAGTACTAGAAGGACGAAGGACTTGCCCAAACTAATATACTCCTTTTAGGACATAAAAGTGAAGAAATTACATGATTTTCTAGCTAAATTCATGGACTGTTGAAGGACCACATAGATTGACTTTAGTTAGGATGGTTTTACGCTTTGGTTTCTGCTTTTAAGGACTTGTTTGACACACACACACACACACACACAGGCACAAAAAACTAATAACATTTTTCTTTCAACACACACACACACACACACACACTCACACACACTCACACACTCACACATCGAGGCAATTTTTCATTTCAACACATTTTTGGGTTTTTTGCTTGAATGGTGAAGTTTTATCCTGAGAGTTCGTTATAAAATTAATAGCCTGACCACAAAATTGTGTAATTTGAGGTTGGATTTAGGCCATGTTTTAGTACAACAACAACCTGCCACATGCCACATGCCGCATGCTGCTGCAACAAGCTGTATAGAATTGGCCCAATTTGTGTGGCAAAACAAACACTTTTTGCTGCTGCTCTCTGTTTTTGCTCTCTTCTCTTCTCTTCTATACTCTTCCCGCTTCTCTTCTCGCTTCTCGACTCATTTTAATTAAGTTAAAATGTTGGTTTTTCTAGCACCACAAAACAACAAAAAACATAAAACAGAAACAAAAAAATTCATATGATAAAATTTATTATGTGATAATCTAGGCTGGGTTCCATTTATTTTATTATTAGAAAAATAGCCGTTTTAATCCTTAGCATTTAAAGCTTAATTCCCCAAAATCTTTTGGACTTGTCAGTTGGGACGTTTGGGACATTTTTAAGCTGCTAAATGTGTGGAAACATTGACATTTCCTTTGCAACATGAAATGAAAAGCAAACACTGCTGTCAGCAGGGAAAACATAAACGGACTTTTCTCTCTTCTGTTTTCTGTTTTCTGTTTTCTGTTTCATGCTGATATTTTTAGCGTTCAATTAGTTCTTCCTTCCATAAACTGCCACAATATATATATATGGGGCAGTAGTCCTTCCTTCGCTGTGTTGCATGCCACTGTGTGAGGCAAGAGTCATCAAAGCCATCAAAGGCGCTGTGCTTAAATCGTCTCGTAAACGTATTTTAAAGCACAAAGCTTGTATATGGCTTATATGTATATGGCTTATAGAGCTCTAAAGCAACCTCAAGTGGCAGCACATAAAAAAATTACACAAGTAAATTTAAGTTTTCCGTTCCTCGCGAATCCCACACATTTATACCCTAGATATATATCACATATACACACATATAAAAACATCGTATACTATCGTATGCTTTCTTTCTTTTGACTGGAGAAAATCCTTCAGTTAGCAAGGCTTTAAATGGATGCTGTTGCAAAAAGTAGACTCCATTTTCTATAAAAGTTGTATACTTCCTTTTCCGGTTTCCACTTTGGCCAGAATTTGACTGAGTAGAATATAGAGCCTACCTTTAGGCGCATAAAGGAATTACAAATCTCGACTATTTTCTATAGTTTACATATAGTTTGGGGGCTTGAAGCTGGTCGATTTCTAAAGGTTTGTTTCACTGAATTGAGGCCATAATTGATAGCCAAACTTAAGTACCTTGGAGCGAGTGCAGGGTATTAAAAATACGAGCTAATTTGAGCATGCGAAAAATAACAAGGACAATCGCTTACATAAACCCACATGGCCTGCAGTGATTTTTGTTCATTTTAAAGAGCTGCATAAATATGTTTATATAGACATCTGCCCACATATATATAGGGACGAATATGGTGTATATATAGTCTTACGATGCGTATGAGAGAGACAGAGAGAGAGAGAGAGAGAGAGAGAGAGAGATTGTAATGCAGAAATTAAATTTCATAAATATGCACAAGTTTAATAACATTTCAGGAGCTGAGCTGTCAAAGGAAGACAAACGGTGGGCATTCCACAAAACTCTTTCGCCAAATTTCTTGATTTATTGTTGCGCCTGGGAGATGGCTACAAGTGTTTTTTGTGTTTTTTTTGTTTATTTTTAAACCGAAACTGATTTATGGAACATTGGAAACGGAGAATATTACAGGCATTTTATTAAATTTCAGCTGGAAAGGCATTCCTGCAAAGTTCGCATTTCCCGTGCCGTCACGCCCTGCTACGCCCCGCCTCGCCCCTTTTAAACGGGTTTGTCGCCCAATCGTAAATGTCCTTCCGGCTAGTCCTCAAATGATTTTTGTTGCTTTGATTTCTGTTGCTGTTTTGCTGTGTTTTCTGACATTTCTGGCGACACACGAGGCAATTTAATATGCAATAAGCGGGCTGTCAGAGACACATTTCCCATTCACATTCGCATTCGCCTTCGCATTCGCATTCTAAGGATGAATTCCCTTTTCTCGAATTGAATACCCTCTCTTTATCTCTGAAATTTATTTTTATCCTTCCTTATGTTCCTTGGTTATGCTTCCTTCTCTGTTGCGGATTAATTTCTGTATCTTTCATTGACTTTAATTGAGTTGTTCAGTTGATTTGTTGCTTGTAAAAGCGCTTAATGAATTTAATTTCATCCAATTGATTTTGTAATTAAAATTGGAGCACGAATTATCCAGATGGAAGACGCGAGAGAAAAGTGAGCAAAAATGTTAAGCTTGCCCCATTATCTGCGATTGCTTCGCGATTTATCCCAGCCGCAACTGCAACACCAGCGGCATCAGCAGCAGCAGCAGCAGCGGCAGCAGCAGCCATGGAGGCAACAGCAATAAGCCAAGTAATTTATCTTGAGTGCTCACTTAATGTTGCTGCTGTTGCTGTAGTTGTTGTTGCTGCTGCTGTTGCTGTTGTTGCTGCTGCTGTTGCTATTGTTGTTGCTGCTGCTGTTGCTGTTGAGTCGAATTAACGCACAAGTGCATTAATTAAGCCTTAAAGGCGACCATGGCAACGTGTGGCACTTGATGAGTCCTCAATGCGATGCGCGGCGCCTGAATATAAAATGTCCCTGAAATGTCCTTATATCGAACACAGAACTGCAGAAGGATTCAGCCCTGTTGCTGGAGCAGAGAATCGGAGAGAATCAAGCGTAACTTCCACTAATTGGTGCGCGTTTAAAGACCTTTTTTATAGACAATAATTTGCCTGCAATAACTTTGTCCATAGGAAGCCAGCCAGGCAGGTCGAAAGGCAAGCAAACAAAAGTGTTCTAGGCGTGCGAGGGAGTGTTAGACTAGCAAATACTCTATTATTTCTTCTCTATAGTTTCTATAACCAATTCTTTGCCGTTGAGGCTGTTACTCTATGAGAAACACGGCCTGCTGGACTCGACTGATGGAATCTAAATTAATATTTTATGCTCGCAGCTGTTACAAACATTTGCGCAAAGACAATATACTCTCTTTCGTGGCGCTTCAAAGGCTGTGGACTATAATAAAAACTAACGAACAAGTGGGCGAGGCAGCGAAAAAACTATAGAAAAAGTGCTGAATACATTGCGTATACGCAATTTCACTCTGAAGCAAAGCAAAGCAAAGCAAAGGTAACTAAGAATGCATAAAATGTTTAATATAAAAAGTTAACAACTGCGAAAGTTCTCAGCATCATCAATAAACTTTATTTAATATGAATATTTGTGGCCAATGAGAGCAGCGAAATTAATTTCAGATTTCCTGAAAGTTATTATAACAAAAATACTCGTATTAAAAATTCCATTTACATATATGATTTTCATTATCGCCAGCTTCATCTATAATATGCATATATATAACTGAATATCAGTCTACCCTTCCAGAGGGAAGGCTACTTTAGCTATGTCACGAAACATGCATCCCATTGAGGCAGGCATCTTCGAGTATATGAATCAGGTTATAGCCAGGTCCGTCTCTCTGTTTTGCCGCCTTCTTATATGGATCGGGCTGAACGGTAGTCAAAATAAATAAATTTAGGGACAATTTCCAACTGCATTTTCCAGTCCCAGTGTGAAAGGGTATTTAGACTTCGTCGTGCCAAAGATAACTTTTCCATACTAGTTTTATTATTGTATTTATTAAAGCGTATGATAAGTGCGGGCTTTAAGCTGATGAATAATTTTGTGGAAATTGCATATCAAATGCAGCTGAAAATTTAATTTATTCACTTCAATCTCTCCGCTATAATAAAAAGTAGCCCCCATTTATATCAAATTATATTTATAGAATAAATTTCAGCTGGCAAATTCTCATATAAATTCGGGCGAAACTTATTTTTCTCGAGTAAAGTTTAGGTTTATAATCAATAATTAAAATGCTGATTGCCAAAAAAAAAATATTTAATTTATTCAACAAAAAAAAACATAAACAAAAAAATTAAAATATAAAATCAGAAAAATCGAAAAATTCGGAACCAAATTGGAAAATCGTTTGCCAAATCAAAAAAAAGAAAAGCCAGGAAAGAAAAATCTAAAATCTGTAACGGCGTATGGCACGGTATTGATAGCCATCCTTGGTCAGGACAGAGCTCTCCCCATCGACAGGTCCTTCGGCGACAACATCTTCGCCCAGCGGTGGCAAATACTCCGGTGAAGCTTCCTTCAGCTCGGCAGGCATCTCGCTAGGCTGCTTGTAATGGTAGCCGTCTTCTTTGAGCTCAGCTGTGGGCACATCTGCCACACGAATATCTGCTTCCGGCTGCTCTTCGACAGGTGTTGCTTCCGTTTCCTCGGCAGGCACCTCAGTGGTGACCTCAGCAGGCGGTGGCAAATATTCGCGAGCCACCTTTGGCTCCACAGCAGAAACCACCTCTTCGGTATCATCGGCTAAAGGAGCTGGCGCTGGTGCTGGCGGTGCAGCAGCAGGAGTTGGCACCACAGCTGGTGGCAGATAGGCGTGGCTTGGAGGCGGCAGGTATTGACGCGGCAGATGGGAGACATCCCGACGATTGCGATGACGCAGCTTCAACCGGCGTACAGTCCTATACTCATAGCCTTCCTCACCGCGCACTGCGCTGGGCAGCTCGGTGGCGGCATCAGCAGCAGGCAAATACTCCGTTGCCGGAGGCACATAATCCATCAGGTTGGCATCCACCAGCTCAGAGACATCGCGACGTAGCCGAGCAGAATCCTGGGGAGCAGCCAAGGCGGCGCTGGCCACGGCGGAGAAGGTGAGCACACTGCTAAGCGAGAAGATTTTCTGTTGGGAAAAGAGAGAGAAAGATTTTGAAGTAATATTCCTTGATGGCTCGCTCTGCTCTCTATATATTCCAAAGGACTCTAACCATTTTTGTTTTTTGGGCTTTGCAGGATTTGGGTTAACGGCGTCTGGCAATTAAAAGTTGCTTGGGCTGTTTGATGGCTTTACTCTGGCTAACCGCTGAATTTATAGCAAAAATGAAACTTTGAGATACTTCAGGTTGAAGCTTCAGTTTCAGTTTCAGCTCCATCTCCATCGCCATCTCCATCTCCAGTTCAGTCTCCAGTTCAGTTGGCTTGGCTTGAACTTAATTAAAAAAATCTTAAAAAAATATACATTTTGCCTTGTCTTTTTTGTTGCTTTTCGGGTCTTTTGAGTGGCACTTGAGATTCTTCAGGTACGCCAAGTCTTCCATAACTTTGCCTTGCATCCATTCCATTATTTCATGTTTTTCTGCAATGTCAAGTAACGCACGTCGGACCCGCTTGACCTTTCTAGCGGTTTTTGAAGTTTCATTTTAGCTTGTTTTCTGTTTTTTCGTCCAAAGTAGTTCACTTTTGTTGAGGTGTTAATTTGCCGTCTTCTCGAGAGCTGCCTGCGGAAGTGCTACACATTTATTTATAGGCCTCGCTTCGATCTGAAGTGTTTGCTTTGTCGATTTCGATTTCGATGTCGAATTGAATTTAGATTCTATTCTGTTGCCTCTGTTTGCCTCATTTAAAATGTAAACTAATTATAATAATTTAATAATATGTAATATAAAAGCTGTTACTCTTCCTGTTCCTCTTCCCGCCCCGCTTCCTGCTTCTCCTCCTGGCTGAGCCATCAAATTGCAATCGGCTGTTGCAAACTTGTTGCGTAAATGAATTATTGATTCCATTTTTCCATTCAGTTGGCCGACTGTTGTCCAAATCTCAATTTAAATACGGAGTAAAACTCATTAAAAAGTCATAAACATAATTACCAACACACACACACACTCTCACACACACACACACAGGTAATTTGACAAATTGAATATTTAATTCGGAAAAAATAGCTAGAAAGGAAAGGCTATCTGGCGCGGCGCCGAAGATTAGATACCCTAGCAGACTGCAGCTCCAATGGCGGGCATGTTATGGTCCTTGAAATTTTACCTAGAGAGATTAGTTTGCTCAGAAACAGAAGGATGGACAGGCAGGTGGACAGACGGACAGACAGACGATGGTAGTTATATCAATTAGACTTGTCATACTGATCAGCTATGACGTCAGATGAGGCCTCTTCGTTGCCTTCGTGACAAAGTCAAAATACCCTCTGCAGCAGGAATGAGTGTTCAAGTTGAGAGTGCTTGACTGGGAGATACTCTACAATTTGTACAATTTTACACAACGTAAATCTTTGAACATGCTTCATTCAATTTAGCGAAAGAAAACAACTTTCTTTCTGCTGCTCTCTTTTCTCTGTATTTTATATCAATTCCCCAGAAATTAATATACCCTTTCTGGCTGTTTTTTGCAATGGTAAATTGAATAAGGGAGAAAAAAAAGGGAAATTGTAAAATGGAAATTGACGCTGTGCTTGCTGCGGCTTTTGTTGCATTGTTAATGAACTGTTTGAAGGCAACTGCTGCAGTGGGCGACGTGGGCGTGGCATTGACAGCCATATGCCGCGCTAAATGTCGAGTTCTGTATGCAAATAAGCCACAGAAAACAGTGAGTAAAGTCAGCAAAAATTGTTAAACATTAAACAGAAAACACATAGAATTTGTAAAATATCCTTTCCCCTGTGGACGGGCAGACAGACCGACAGACATTCACAGTAATCTAATAAATGCGTAAAGACGGAAAGTAAATCATTCCATGGCAGTCTCTCTGTCCCTCCGTCTGTCTGTCCGTCTGTCTGTTTTCTGCCTAAAAGGCGGCAACAACTTCCGTTTGTGCCGTCTAAAAGTCGGCTACGTAATATTTTTTACTGACTTGCGACTTGTTGCTGCCACAGAAGACAGAAAGCAGCAAGCAGCAAGCAGAGGGCCCACAGCCCACAGCATCCTTACGCATTTCTTTTGCCTTTGCCCATTTTACCTAAGAGCCACTCATGTGCTATATTTTATGTGTCTAGGTTTGTGAGCGCAGGCATAATTTATGCCACCATCTACAAAAAACCAAATGAAAATCTTTCAACTGCACTAGCAGATACCCTGTAAAAGAGCTTACCTATTTTCTCAACTCAGAAAAGTCAGATAAACAGGCTACCTCTTAAGATCTCTTCAGAGTTTCTCTTACCAAATTGACTCTGAAAGGATAAAGATATTCCCTAAAGGAATATATGAAATTGGATAAACTGAACCTTGGGTTCCAGGGCGCTTCAAACTGCTCCGCGAACCGAACCCAAAGCGTTCCATTTCCATCCTCAAAGACCAAAACCAAAACTCTACCAAAATCTTAGAGGTTTGCTTCTCAGCTTTAAATAAGTTGGTGCTATTTATGGACTCCGTTTCCATTGTCTGGAGATGTTTACAGGGTATAACAAACACCAGTAATATCAACAACAACAACAACAACAACAACAACAACAACAACAACTGGAATGGAATCTGTTGTGCTATAAATTGTGCGTGCCTCATTGATTTTTGTGCGGTGCTCTTGACTTGTGATTTTATTTAAAAAGCGATTTTTTTATATCTATTTTACTCGGCATTTTGCCACACACAAAAAACATTTTTTTTTGCTCTCTTGTGAGAGTATTTACGTCTGTGTGTGTGTGTGTGTGTGTGTGTCAGGTTGAGGTTCAATTTACATGTTCCGCACTGTGTGGCATTCAACGTCCTTTTTTTGTTGTTGTTGTTGTTGTTGTTGTGCAGTTGTTGTAGCGATAAAAGGCAACAGCTTAAAGGAGCTCCCAAAGGCTCATCGACCATTAGCCGCTGTAAACTTAACCTGAGCTCTCTGCAACCCAATCTCCGTCCGGAAAGCTCTTCAGTTGTTGCTGGGAAAACTGGGAAAACGGGAAGAATAGTATAGGAAAATGGGAAAACGGGAAAACTCTTTAACAAGCTGAGCCTAGACTGAACTTGTGGAGTCAAGCTGCAAGCCGCGGGCAGCCGTTGTGAAAAGGCCAAGCAAAACAAATCCTGGGCCAAGGTCCTGCCTTCCTTAGTTTATGCAAATGTTGTAGGAAGCAGTAGAGAAACCCGCAGGCGTCGCATTTATTAAGTAAAAATATTTATATATTTTAAATAGGCAAAAGGAAGAGAAAGAAACCGAAACAAAAAAAAAGAAAGGAGCAACCCGAAAAAGGGTTTTCTTTTTCTTTTCTTTCTGTGCCGTGCCGTGCCGTGACATATCGATTGCCAAAATCTATTTACGAAATTTAAATTGCTTCCTTACAGCGCGCGAAAACAGCTGCTGCTCCTTGTTTGCTGCTTGCTGCTCTTTTCGCTGCTGACAAGGAAGAAAACACGAGAATCCTTTTTGTTTAACAAATTTGCCATGGCAGGACAAGAAATTGCCATCATTCAATTTGTCACATTGCGCATACGCAGCGTTGACGCCAGCTCCTGCTCGCCTTATTAATTGAGCTATAAATTTTAGTCAGCCGCCCTCTTCAGAGTTGACAGACAGACAGACAGGCAGACAGACAGATAGACAGCTCCATTTAATCGAGAGTCTAAGCCAAATCTCAGACATATGTAAGTCTAAATAGCTCAATTTACCTGCCTCCACCTGTGAGCCACGTGATAATAATTAAGCCATGGCTTGTTAACAAGCCTCAAATTTGCTAGACAGGCTGGCAGAGTGAGAGACTGACAGATGGACAGCTAATGTGCCACAACTCACTTTACAGCTGACAGAGCTATTGAAAAATTGATGAGCTGCAAGAATGAGCTATGATAACACACACACACACACCCACTCACACACACATCCTGCCTGCCTGCCTGCCTTCCTGGCTGCCCCACAATATAATCGTAATACATAAATCCATAGACAATTTCTTTCACGCAGCTGTCAGTTAAAATAAATAGCAGAAAAATGTGATTGACAGACGGCTTGCTCCGCTCTTTTATTCTAAAGAATTCTTCTCTAGTGTCATAAAAAATATTGTATATCTTTGTGTAAAAAAGTCAATCTCGATGAGCCAATCTGTCAATTGTGAAGCGTCTTACAACTGCTCTAAAAATAGCTTTATGCCAGTTGATAGTGGAAAGAAAGGCCATTTCGAAAAAGGCTAAGAAACATTCCAAAACAATATTTAGTTCCGCTGGAAAATCGGTTCATTATTGACCAAGTTATGGCAGCTGAAAGTCTATTAAAGAGAATTTCAGGAATGGAGCAATGAAAGAAAAGGGGGCTTAAGGAAAAAACCAGGAAAATAAAAGAAAAATGTTTATATAAATCCTGTCAGCTCTGCATAGTTTTTATTACTATCTATTTTAAGGATAAATCAAAATCACAGCTAGTAAATAAAAAGTGCCATTCATAAATAATTTTATTTATCAGCTGAAACATTTTTAATGCATCTCCTGCCACACAAACTCACATTTAGCCACTGTAAAAAGCTAAAAAAACGGAGAGAGAAAAAAGAAAAGGAAAGACGGCGGAAAAAAGCAAACTCGACAGAATATGACCATAAATATTTATAAACTTTAAGAGCCGAAACGAGTCGAAACGTGTCGAAAAAGAGGCCAAAAATCGATGGCAGTTCCAAGGCTTTTTCTTTTTCTTTCTCTTTCTCTTTTTTTTTTATTAGTAGACACGCCCACTCCATACAGGTAGAGATACGCCCACAGGCTTCAAGTGTTGTCTATGCATATTTAAAATTCAATTTAAATTCACACAGTCAAAAAATGCGTGTTAAATAAGGAAAACGAACGTGAAAATCGAAGCTTAGCAATTATAGTCGCAGTAGAGGCTCCCCTCGGTGAGTGAGGGGCGGGTGAATCCTCTAAGGACATTGTCCGATATTCCAGGAAATTTTCAATTGTAATTGTAAATGTTTGAATGACTATTTATGGCAATTTTCTGGGAATGCTTTCATAAACGAGATTAAAAATCTCGCTAACAGAGTTGGCTCAAACAGTTTTGGCCAAAAGGAATCATTTTTCTACTCGTCTTTTTACTCCAATTAGCTGTGCGCTCAGTTGAGATAATTAACTGGGAGAGCTCTGGCATATTTCGTAGCTTCCCTTCAAGCTCAACAACGTTGTTCAACGTTGCGTATGCGTAATATTTTTGTTACAGCTTTGTCTTTGATGGTTGACTCTGATTCTGATTCTGATGCTGATTCTGACTCTGACTGTTGCTGCTTGTTGCCTAACAAAGTCATATTTCATTAAAAATTGTGAGTAGAATGGGTCTGAAGAGCGAGAGGGAGAGGGAGAGGGAGACGGAGAGGGAGAGGGAGAGGCGAGGGGGAAAGTAGGAGCAAGCCGCACCTGAGGCGCTGCTAATTTCCCCTGACGCCTTGCAGCTCGGTTTTTCGTTGCGGCGAGTTGCAACTTGAAAGAAATGCGTATAAAAAAAAACACAGGAATGAATGGTTGGTTGAAGACTTAAATACCCTGCCAAATACTCTACCCATAAGTAGGAGAAACCATAATAAATCTCGTAGAGCTTTTAAAATTTCCACCGATCTTCGTTGGGGCAGCTATAATTAATTGCTAGTTGGTTCAAGTATTCGGAAATGTCTCCTTTAATGCTTTAGATGCTTTGTGAGAAAGTTATAATACCCTGTGAAGGGTATACAAATAAGTATGAAGCCCAGGACCTGGGCACAGGACAACAAGGGTCAACAAGCAGCAGCAGCAGCAGCGGCAGCGGCAGCAGCAACAATAACAATTTGATTTCTGTTTGTTTAGTCGCTTCGTCAGTTTTGTTTATTTGTCTGTTTATTTGTTTTATTTGATGGCAGTAGGATGAAGGAGAAGGGGGAGGAGAAAGCAAATTGTTTTGGAATTTATTTAATTTACATTTAAATTCCTTTAAAATTGCAGCTGCAGCTAAAACTCTCATTTTGTGGGTTCATTGAACACGGCACAGGGCACAGAGAGGATAATGACTCGCATTTCATCAATTAGACCAAATTAAGCAGAGGAGCAAGCAGAATGCTAGCTGAAGGGGGGAGGGGGGAGGGGACGGGGGGCGATTGAACGATTTATGCTTTTTAATTAGGTTTCAATTTCAAAATCGAGCAGACGTCTCGCATTTCACTTTTATTTTGCCTTCAATTACTTTTAATTACTCGCAATTTGTTTGCGTTTTCACGCAACTTTTTCTTTATATATATATTTATTTCTCTTTTTTTCGCTCTACATAATATGAAATAATTGTGCCACAACAGCAACAACAAACAAGGATAACAACAACGACAACAACAACAACAACAACACTATTAAGCAGCAGCAGCAGCAGCGGCAGCAACAACAACAATTGCCGTGTTGCTTAAATGAGTTTCATGCGGCGTTGACTCGAATTCAATTTGAAGAGGCAAACAGACAGACAGACAGACAGACAGACGGACGGACAGACGGACGGACGGACAGACTGAGAGAGGACATTTGGACACTCAACTCAGCTGAGGTCAGGTCAGAGGACACGCAGGAGCAAGACAGGACTCATTTGTGCCCCTCATCTCTGCGTTTATTTGACTGTTTGTTAGTTTGTTGTTTGTTTGTTGTAGTTGTTAGAAGTCAAATGGCTTTCAATTAAAATTGTAGCCTAGCGCCAGTTGTCGATTTAATTAGTTTGCAAAGTGACGTATGCTTTTGCATTTAACAGAGCTTTCAACAGGGTGCCTGCCTTAGATACAGGCTGTTTTTTCTCTTTGGCCTCCTTGCTTGAAGTCTGGGCTGGAAGTCTGGGAGCTAGCAGCCAATACAGGGTGCTGCCTAAAGTTACTGAAGATGCTTCTATTTAGTTCCGGAGAGGAGCAATCTGTTTACATCTTCCAATTTCTTGCAGTGTAATTACACGTCCATTAATAGAACAATACAATAAATACTTGTATAATCGTAAATGGCAATGGCCGGCAATTTGCTACGAGCAGCTTGTCTCTGCCTTGCGAGTAATTTCTACCCCTCGCCCCCTTTCTGCTCCTGCTTACCCCTTTAGAGCCTTGTCCAGTTGGATGTTGGAAAATAGCGCTTAATTGGAAATTACAATCCCAGTGGCTATATATATATATATGTGTGTCTATATATAGATATATTTATGTGTTTGTGTGTGTGTGGGAAGCGCACGCACAGATGGAGCTATGCACTTACATATGCATTACATAAACTGATTCCGTTGAGCGCCGTTGTTCTCCAAGTTAATATAATTAGTTTCGGTGTAAAATTATAAACGTCAACAGGCGGCATTAACCCATGCACACACGCACACACTCGCACACACACACACACTCGCACAGCATACGCACGCAGTCTCGACCATGGCCAGAGCTAAAGCTTTTGCGGCTTAAAGGAGTAAAATAAGCGAATTCTGCGGCCAAGAGCTCACACACACGCACACACACATGCCAGAGCTTACACTCGAAAAAAAAAGCAGTTTGAATTTACATATAAAATACATGAAAATCTCAGTTCTAGTAGCAAGTTTCTTGAATTAAGCAGAAATCATTGTGAAGCTTGCTTTCCCGCAACCTTTCCTGGTTGGTTTAGTTCCTAATTAATTCATTCCGTAATCGTTTTTAAAATCTTAATTCCAGTTTAATTATCAGGTTAGACAAAGGAATGTTTTTCTTCCGGAATGAGGCATGTTTAATGCCTAAAAGAAAGCTTATTTAATTCTGATCTTTTGAGCGAGGAACTCTCCCAATTTGTCTCCCAGTGTAAGCACACACACAGCGTCTGAGAGGGCATTAAGGCTTCCCAGCTGCCAGTCAGAGTCAGAGACCACGCGGTTTCACAGTCACGCCCCTCTCTCCGAACGATCCAACGCCGCCGCCCACTTGGCGAAACCCTTTCCCCGGCACGTGTCAAATAGGGTACACCAGCAGCCGCAGGATATTTCCGTTCAATATTTGCACAATTTCCTATATTTGCGCAACAGAATTTGTTGTTTATTCATCCCCCCTTTTCCGCGGATTTCCCCCCCTTCGTAACTCTTTTTCCTCACTTTTTGATTATGAAAAATTTACATGAGTTGCTCATATTTTGCTGAATTTTGGAGCGAATTTTTGATTATTTGGCGTTGAAAATTTAGCTCAACTAAGTGTAAAATTATCAAAATGACAGCAGTAAAATATGACTATGATGAGTGTGTGTGCGGTGTGTGTGTGCTGTGTGTGTGTGGGCGGCTTTTTAATTATCAAAAAATAAATTGCGTATACGCCGCGCAGCTCAGCAAATAAAATTCCCAAGCGTCTGCCAGGCGACAACATACACTCAGAAGGTTATTTACCCCTCAGTTCAAGTCAGCTCAGCTTTTAAGCCTTAACTAAATCGCTGTTTTATGGCCAATTGTCTCTATATTTGCACTGGAAGAAAAAACTTATTTAAGTCTACTCAGAAATGTACTCAATATTCCCAAAGAAGTGAAAGAGGAATGAAGACTTTAAGTAGAAGAATACTGAGAACAATTGTGAGAACAATAGGAGTAGTTTTTTGCCCAGTGTATTGTGGCCCAAAAGGTGAGAGCAATAACAGGTGAAAATTTACCCGAACTTAACGCGCTAAAGATGTCCTGATGAGCAAACAAAAGTGCATTCAACTGTGCGTGAAAATCTTGTTGGGGCAGAACACAGGACCAGAGGCAAGAAGCGAAAGGCAGAAGAACCGAAGAACAGAAGAAGACAAGAACAATGCCCAGACAGCGAAAAGAGAGGTCCTGGGGGACCCTCCTAGGTGGAGGGAGGGAAGGGGGAAGGGAGGTCTCGACAGGAATTCGTGCTCGCATTTTGAGAGTGTCCCAAAGAGTTGTGGAAACTTTTGAAGTTGCCACAAAATTGCGTTAACTTTTTAGTAAGTCACTTGATAATTTTTGCGCAGAAGGTGGGAACAAAAATTTGCTTCAATGAAGTTGAAAGCTGAATGAAGAAGCTATTGTCCTTAAGACAGGACTCGGCACTGGCTCGTGACTCGGGACCCGGCCTCACGGCCTGACCTTGGCTTAATTTGGGTTTAAAGGGCTGCGGCTGCGGCTGCTGCTGCTGCTGCTGGAAAGTTGTCAGCGATGGCGTTTAGCGCGTAATTGAGACAATTAAACTGACTTTGACAATGGGTCTTGGCCCCCAACAAATCAACAGCTAGCTAAATATATATATAATAAATAATCCGTCGAGAGCAACCCTTTTTTTCTCTCTTTTTGTTAGTCCTTTTTGCCGGATGAAAACCTTTAAGTTGTAATTAAATTTTGTTTGTGGGATTTGGCGGCAGCTTTGGCTGGAAATTGCTTTGGCAAAGCTCAAGCTGCGGCTTACAAGGATCCACAGTTATCCTATATATGGGCATTGTGTTGCTTGCTGCAGCTGCAGAGACGCAACTCTGTTGCCTCTGTTTAGTATGCATTGCATTTTCCATGCACCTTTGTGGCAGCTTAAGTTGCCTTTGGAGCTGAGCCTGGGCGACAAGCTGCGACTTGATTTTATTATGCAGAAAGCGATACAGGCGTACACACATGCCGCAACTTCTTAGGTCCTGCCACGCCCCCTGCCACCTCCTTGCCCCCCGCCTTCCCAGTTGTTACCTGTTCGCGTAATTGGAGCGTAATGTGTTAAAGTGACAGTCACGTGAACTGCGTCTAATTTGCTGCCTGTTTGCTGCCTGTTTGTTGCCTGTTTCTTGTTCTTCCTACAACTGTTGCATATTGTATGAAGTGATTACCTTTTCCATGGCTCCATACATAAACTACATATAAATTTCTGCAGTTCCCGAACTCATTTTGCATGCAAATCACGCCTGGAATTGGAACGCAAAACAAATCAAAGTTTAGAGGAGAGCGAAGCCAGAAGGACGATCTACTGCTAGCTACCCACTACCCAGGACCCACTACCCAGCACCCAGGACCCAGAACCCAGTGAGGAATTGCAAACATGTTAATTATTCAGAATTCAGTAATAATTCCAGCGAGTAATTGCTGACTTGTTGGCTTATGACTAAACTGAGTAATTATGAGAACTAAACAGCACCAATAGGAATAAATAATTAATAAATATAAAGGGAAATAACTATAAATTTTGGACTAAACGTTTCTGTTTCGGGAGCTTTGGGCTATATTAAACAGAGCCCGATCGGAGCTTTAGATGCAGCGAGTCCTTCAAGCGGTCCCTGAGCAAATTAATACTGCCATTTAATAGTATTTTGGGGAGCTTTTTCGGGTATTTTTTGTGGAGTATTTTTACCTGAACGAAAAATGCAAATATTGTCTAGTGATTCGCATATTCCTCTTTTGCTTTTGCCTACAAGCATTGGCCTCTGAATGGAGCGAGAGGACCTGGCTGGTTTCGCCTGCAACTCCGTCCACAATTTTTTACAGCTGCCTCTGTTGCATATATTCTGGAATTTTTCCTCTTGAAATTGCTTTGGCCGAGTCTCTGTTGCAATTGGGCAAACATTTTTTCATTTATCCACGCGGATTTTATTGTAAAATTCGTTTCAATTTGAAATCGATGCAGTCGGCTCCCAGTGCCCAGTTGCCCCTGGGAATGTCCCTCCTCGGCCCCCTCTGCCAGCCATGTCGTTAGTGCGGCATTGCTCCGCTGATTTAGTTAAAATTCCTAACTAAATATTTTGCTTTTCTATTAAGTACAACAACTGTCTACATGGGCAGAGCTCTGGTTTCGGTTTTCGCCAGCTTTTCCCATTTCTACTAATCCTCCTGCTGAAAAAACAGAGAGAACAGGGCAGAAGAAAAAAGACAAAATTACATTGAATTTGACTACGCTCTGAGCTGTGCTGGAAATGTGAGCTGCGAGGAATGAAGGAAGCAATCTGAAGAGGAGGGAAAAAATGTTCCACGCTTTTCCTTTCATTTGGATTTATTTTTTTGCTTTTTTAAATTCTTTTTCGCTGCTGCTGTTTGTTTGCTGGCCACGCGCTGAAAATAACGTCAAATATATATTTATATATTTTCTTTTTGTACAGAAATCAAACAAAGTTAACGCCGCTCTATATATATATATATATATAGAGGGAGAGGGAGAGAAAGCACGATATATGTGCAGTGCTAATATTTGCATACCCTTGAATGGGGTATTGTAGCTTTAGCACGAAATATGCAATGCATCGAAGAGTGCAGCTTCGAGTCTATAGAGTATATATATCACCATGAATCGGCCAGATCGGACTGCCTTTTTTGTTTCTTAAGATGTCTTTATGAAACTTTGAAATTGAATTAAAGGATCTATTAAGATCAGCCTACTATATAATATAGCTGCTATAGAAGAAAGTTTACTTTTCCCAGTCTGCAAGGGTATCTAAACTTCGGTGCGTCCTGTTAGCCTTCTTTAGTAGTTTATCATCAAAAATGAATTCTGTTTTTTTTTGTTGTTTTTTGTGTAATGTGAGAGACTTGGCTTATCCGGGAGTCTTTTGCATTTTGATTGAAATGGCTGCATTGTATTTTGGCAGCAGTCTTCCTCTTTATACTCTGCTTTATTCTTCTATTATTTTTCTTTTTTCTTCAATTTTTGACTTTGATTTTCATTTTCATTTGAGGTAAGCCGCTTAGAGCGACAACGTGGCGTATGTGTGATAAGTCTTTAAATGCCACGTCATGATGCCGCTCTGTCTGTCTCTGCTGCTGCGTCGTTTAGCGACGGTCGTGACTCTTGTGGCACACTCACACACACACACACACCACACACACACACACATTTAGTTCTGACCCGCAGCCAAAAGAAAAAAAAGGCAAAAGAAGTGCTGCATCATCTTCAAAAACGTTGTAATTGTCTTTTGGGCCTTGCACACCTTACACCAAATAACAAAAAGGAAAAAAAAAACAAAAAAAAAAAATTACATTTGACATTGAAATTGAATTGTTTCGGGGCATTGAAAATGGTCTTAAGAGTCACAGAGTTCGATTGGTGTTTGTAGAATGTGAATAAGAAATCCGAGTATCAAAAAGCAAAAGAAAAAAAAATATTGACATTTGATTTTTAAATTGAGTGCGAAATATTCTTCAGCCCAAACAAACCAAACAAACAGTCAAACAAAACAGTGCAAAGCAAAGCAAAAGATAAATAGTTAAATAGATAAATAGATAAACAGATAAACAGTTGGAGCTGCGAGTGAGTTGAGTTATTTTCGATACTCTCACCGAGCGGCTATTACGCCTACTACAACGACTCATGTAACACACAGTAGAAGAAAGTGATGGAAAATATTGCCTCTTTAAATAGATAAATATTACCCTTAAGAAGAGTGGAAAACCTCTAAAGGAAACACTCAATAGGAAAATTTTATTTGTAGGTTTTGATTTTTGAATGAGATTTGCTCTGGGAACAAAAATACATCTTCAATTTTGATAGAAAAGCTTTTTGCTGGATGACTGTAGATTGAGTTATCTTTATTGTTTACCTTTGTTCTTGTCAGTTCTATCAGAAAATCCGAACAATTTGTTAGGGTATTCAGCTGTTCGCTAGGCCAGAGATAGCTTTCTCTCTTTGTTTTTATTTTGGTCGGATCGCAGCTGGTGCTGCTGCTGCTGCTGCTGCCACTGACCATGGCATTGAAGTGGCCAAAAAGCGATTAAAGGTCGAGCAGCATCGAACAACGAACGACGGACGGGCAGACGGACATACGGACGGAGGGACGGGCGAACCAAGAAAACGACCGAACGATCTATAATCTGCGAGCAGCGAGCAGCAAGCAGCAAGCAGCAAGCGGCAAGCAGCGGGCAATTGCAACAGGTTTGAAGATGTTCATACGAGAGTCGAGCCATTGCGGAAGGTGTCGCTAAGTGTGTTTAATGAAAACAAACAAAACAACGAAACGAATAAGAAACTGAAATAGAAACTGAAGCTGAAGCTGAAACTGAAATTGAAATTGAAACTGAAACTGAGACCGAAATTTCAAATTTGAGATTTGTTGGTAAATTAAAGATTCCGGTTCGATAGCGGCTCGCTCATTCGGTCGCATTGTGGTCGCATCGAACTTGCAATCTCTTGCTAATTTTTCATATAAATAGTATGGGAAATTTCAACAGAGGCATCATAACGCAACGCCCCACAAACGTAGCAACAGCTTAGCTAGAAAAAATGGTAAGTTTTGAAGCCAAACTTTGGCTACAAAGGAAAAAAAAAGGCTAAATATTTATATATTACTCTGTCAGCAATTGAATCTGAAGAGTCTTAGCCTGCTCCTGCTTGTGGCAGTGAGCGGTTCAAATGCTGGAACACTGCGTCAACGTCAAAGTCGGGATGTTTCCCATCTGCCGCTGGAGTATTTGCCACCTGTGGTGTTGCCACCGCTGCCGAGTCGTGAGTATTTGCCACCAGTGGAGCAGCATGCGGCTAGCTTGCCACATGTGCTGCAACCGCCACGCGATTATTTGCCACCCGTGGAGGAGCAGCAAGAGCAGCAGCTGAAGCTGAGCAATGAGTACCTGCCGCCTGCACCACTTGAACAGCAAACAGAGCCTGCTGCCACAGAGGAATCCACGACCACAGAGGAAACCACCACTACCACAGAGGCGGCGGCTCCCCTACCCACCACCACCTTAGCGCCAGAGGAAGAGGAGGCTGTTCCAGAGGTAGTTCCCGAGTCGGAAACTGAAGCTCCTGTAGATGTCAAGACGCATGAGAATATTGAGGAAGCGTCGGGCATCTTGGAGGAGGATGGCTACCATTACCGCACGCCACAGCTCATACCAGATCTGCTGCCTGTTCCTGCCCCCTCCGCCGTGGAAGCTTATTTGCCACCCATTGATGATAATGCGGTGGTTGCGGTGGTGCCAGAGAGCGAAGATGAAACCGCTGCATTGCTCGATGATGGTTATCATTATCGCGCCATCAGACGGCTCCGTTTCTAAGTGACGTCACTTGACGAATTTTGTTGTTTCACCAACTCTATTGTTGTTTTTTTTTTTTTACACCCACGCACCACACAAAACCACACACAAACGCACCACCACACCAAACATAACAAACATAAATATATAAACAGAAGCAAAGGCTTCTAATAAAGGATAATACTCTCTAAATCAAGGCTGCAATTTGAAAGGGTGTTTCGGTTCAGGGGATGTGTTGGTGAAGAGGTTCGGTACGGAGCCTCGAAGACATTGGAAAGGTTCAGGGTGGCTTCTCTTTAAGAATTTTAAGGCATAATCAATTCCTAAAAGGTGATTAATAGTTTGGGATTGGTGTCTGAACTCAGTGTGACTCGGTACAGAACCGGTTCGCACAGCCTTGCTGTGAATACGCGAATAAGTCGGAATGCTTAGGCAACAACTCAATTAGAAGGCTATCTGGAGAAATGTGTGTGTGGGTGGGGGTGTGTGGGAGGCTGTGTGTGGCGGGTGTGTGCGGCGGCGGGGTGTGTGTATACATTATAACATTTCATTTGATATTGATGACAGGAAATTAGAAAAATGTTTTCATTCTGTTTGCCACGCACAACACACAACGCACAACACACACAGAAAACACAAAACAGAAGACAGAAAACTCTTCCAGCAGCAGTTTCCCATTCTCAATTCGCATTCTTATCCCTCCCACTATCATCATCATCCCCATCATCCCCATCAGCCCCCCATTATCATCATTTCTGTCGTCCTTGCGCTGTCGTCCTTTCTCGTGTGGCCACACAATTGATTTGTGCTGCTTGTCGCTTACACTTTTCAATCCTTGCGCTGTCTTCTGCCTTGTTGACACAATGTTGTAGTCCTTTTTATTGTTTTCGTTTTCGTTTTCGTTTTCGCTTTGGTTTTTTTTTTTTTTGTTCTTGCTTCCTGCCTGCAGACGGACAGGCAGTCTGTCTGTCCGTCCGCCTATTCGGCCGCCCGCATTTATTTTGATTAGCCGAGCTTCGACTGTACTTTCTCTTGCCAATAATTCAGCAATTTTCCAATTCGTTTATTAATTTTTGCCAGTTCTTTTTAAATGTCAACCTGGAGCCTTTGACAACTTAAAAGTCCTTGCTGCCGTCTCCTTGCAGCAATAAGGATGAAAACTAATTGAGAGGTTCTTTTCAAACGAAATTTCTAAAATTGAAACTTTCCATGCATTTTCTTTATGCATTTTTATGCCCTTGCAGAGGGTATTATAACTTTGTCACGTTTTGAAGGAGGCCACCTGATGGTGGACAGGACGAGTCCCTCAGAGTTGGAGCTAGATGCAGCCTTCTTTGGGTTGCCTACATATTCGCTTCTTCTTTATTATATAGCTATATATAGCCAAGGAAAGGAACAATCAGTCCGAAAGTTGCTCTTGATAAAACTTCCAATTTTAAGGAAGAAAAGTAAATAAATTAAACAATAATTTTTAAGGCTAATCTTAAAGCAATTGTTTTTCATTTAAATAACAAAATTGAAGGGGAATTTTCCCAGCTAAACTCAGTATGAATGATATTTTTTAGGAGGAAACGCACGCTTAAATGGCCTTTTGCTGCTCGCTCTTGAATTATTTATAAATGTGTAGAAATCTATAATCAAACTTGAAAAATAAGCAGAAAAAGTTTGCTTGCTGCTTGGTTCGGGCCAAGTTGAAAGCCATCTCAGCGCAACAAGTGGCAACTGTTGCCTGCTGCTGCTGCTGCTGCTGCTGTTGCTGCAACAAGCCACAAAGTAAAGCAACCAACAATTTGTTGCGGTTAGCGACCCCCTAAAAACAAAGGGGAAAAAAATGCAAAATAAACAAAATAAGAAAAAAATAAACAGCTTTTATTGCAGTCAGGCGGCCCCAAAGGAACTCGGTTCTTTATGGCCAACAAAATCGAATACGGGCCAAAACAAACACCTGTAAACATTAGTAGAGTAGCAGCCAAATTGAATGCGGCCCATTGAAAATGTGAAATGGAAACAGAGAAAGCTTTCCATGAAAAGCTCCCGATTCCATATTCAACGAAAGCCGCCGACAGGAAAAGCGCATAAAAGGCAGCCGCTTCGGAAAATTCAACTCAGTTGCGGTTTGAACGTGGCCGAAAGCGAATGCGAAGCGAGCCAAGAAAACCAACGAAACGAACCGAACCGAAACGAAGTGAAAAGTGAAAATTCATGAAAAGCGTTTCGAAGCGTATTTGAAAAAAGGTAGCCAAAAAAACAGAAAAAAAAAATTAATAAAAATACAAAGCGTTAGTCGAGTGGCAATAGATACAAATGATATTCCAATGGGCCAAAAATTGACTCGGCTAAATGACCCACTCCCAAAAAAATAAACAAAAAACCCAAAAAAACGAAGTGCGGCATGAAATGAGCCGAAAAATGACAAATGATCAGCAAATTGTTTAAAAATGAAAGGCAATAAATTGGCAGAAGAGAAACATTTTTTTACAATTTTTTTTTGGTTTTTTGTTGAGTTATTTAAAAACAGTTTAAAAAATATTGAAAAGTAATTAAAAAGTTATTAAAACTGGCATAAAATATGAAACATAATTTACTCTAAGCAACTTTAAATAGAAATAATGAAAATGCACTTAAAAACTAAGTTCAAAAACTAAAACTTTTTGGGGAAAAGCTTTCAAAATAAGGCAAGAAAATGAAGAGTGCAAATTAAATTAAAATCAAAAGTAAAATCAAAAACAATATTAAAATCTAATTAACTTTGACAAAGACACAACAAAATTTATGAACTAAAATCAAAAACTAGTAAGGAAATGCAGTCTCTGGCACACCGAAGATTACATACTCTTGCCTTGATCCTATGGCTGCCCACAGATATAGTAGTTTGATCTTGGATTGATTCTGGTATGCATCCATCTAATTTGTATCTTATCTTATCAATATACCTTGAAACATAAGGAAGTTTTCCCCCTTAGAGACTTGTTGTTTACAGCAAGATATCTATCTATTTGGACCGACTGTTCCTATGGCAGCTATAAGATATAGTAGACGGCACATTCTTCCAATTAAGTTGGAATCTTGGGAAGCAGAAAGTAAAACCTTAGCTCTAGGATGTAGCTAGAAGATACAGCTGTCCGATCCGCCTTCGAAGCGGACAGAGACAGACGGATATGACTATATCGACGCGTCTGTTGGCCCAGATCACACTTATATATATATATATATATATATATATATATATGGAAATAGCACTTGTGCAATTAAAATTGGGCAAAATCAAATTAAATGTAACAATAAATTTACAAAATCTTCAACTATAAAAACAAGTTTTTTGTGGCTTAGGAATTGAATACAAATTTGATGTGTATTTACACGTTGGCAACAAAAATGCATTTGCCTTTCTATTGTTGTTGTTGTTGTTTGTTGTGTGCGTGTGTGTGTGTGTGTGTGTAAGGCCGTTAACACACACACAGAAAGAGAGAGACAGAGACAGCGAGAGAACAGTTTATTAATAAACGTTTTGAGTACAATGCACAGGCACATAGGGAAGATAATAAAAACGCGTATACGCGCCGTTGGCCGTGTTTGTATGTTTCTGTGTTTCTGTGTATTCGTTTGTGTGTGTGTGTGTGTGTTAGCCACGCTTTTGTATTTATTAATAACAAAGTAATCAGACATTGTAATCTCCTCGCAAAGCGTATTACAGCAGTCATAACAATGGCTGCTCAAATTCAACCCCTCTCCTCGCGATTTCACCACCCTTTTGCCCCTTCGCTACTCGGTACATTTTCTGGCTTATCTGCCGCTGCCGCTGCTGCTGCTGCCGCTGCTGCTGTTGCTGCATCCTCTCTAAGGGATCCTGGGGCATTGTTATTGCTATGGCGCACTTCCGGCTCAAGTGGCAGCAGCAACAGCAACAGAAACAACAACAAATCGAAACAGCAAATTGTTACACAATTTTTTTTTTCGCTTTTCCTTTTGTATTTTGTATTATTTTCTAATTTTGTGCTTCATTTGCCAGGCGCGAAATCAAAACCAACAGCAAAATGAGTCAATTTTCGATTTTACTTTTTTTTTCTCTTACAGTAGTCTCCCATTTCTAATTCTAGCCAAATTCTTTGCCAAAAGTTCAACATTATCATAGAATTTTTCTAAACCTTTCGTATTTCGTGGCACAGCAAAGTAAAATTCTCTAGAAAGTTGGAGTTTTGTATGACAATTTAAAGGCGTTTCTACTCTTAGGTTGACTGCAATAATTTCTGGGAAAATTCCCCAGATTTCTGAAAAATTCTGATGAGACAAGACAAATTTTGAATGCCAATTTCAAGGTGTGAATGAAAGATTTGACAAAATATCTGAGGAAATACGCACGCAATTCGAACGATTTTAATTAGAAAAATGCTTTGCATTTAATTAATGATTTTTCGAAAATCTTTTCATTTATTTAATCTAATTAAAATTCTATAGGAATGAAAATTTAAAAGACTAAAAATTCCTGAAAGATTTTGGCGTTAATAATTCTCTGAAATAATCCTAGAATAATTATTGAAATTTCTTTTAGCGCTAAAACTTTCTGTAAAAATTTTAATTGACTTTGATTTTCTCTCAATTTCAATTCAATTTCAATTTTATTAATAATTTCTTTATAATTGAAGAAAATTTGATATTTGGAAGGAAAGGCTGAGGCCAATCTCAAGGCGTAAATTACTGAAAAAATGACTGCGAAATGCCTGTAAAATGGGCGTTTAAAAACTGTACGAAAATTCCAATTTGCATAGATTTTATTTTCTTTAGCCAGCGAACACTGTACATATAAATTTGGAGCATTTGTTTTGTTTTTGCAATTTTAATTTAGCTTCAATTTGCGCTGATTTCGCTTTGAACCCGCCAAGCGCCTGATTGCCAGTAGATTCGAGCAGTTCTCGGTGTGAAGAAAGCGTAAAGCAGAGCAGGGTAGAGAGGGGGGTGTTTAGAGGGGGGGTTTTGCCCCATATTGATGGGCTTATGGCGTGTTTATGATCCAACAACGAAAACAATCATTTGTTTTGCCTGTCTGTTGGTGATTTTATGTTATTGCAGCTTGCATTTTCTATGCAAATTGCCAACTCTCGTCTCCCTCTCTCTCTTTCTGTCTCTCTGGCAGCATTTCTGGCATTTGTACCACTGTGCCCTGCGCCGCTTTGATTGCTGCTGACAGTGGGTCAAACTAATAATAAAGTAACTAATTAATTTGATTTGCGTAATTGCTGTGCGACAATCGCCATTCGAATCCGAATCCGAATCTGAATGCGAATGCGAGCGCCGGTGCAACGATGCGTATGATTAATATTCATGGGCCAGGGCTTAAATGGTTTGTCGTTGAGAATATGCGTTGTGAATTTCATGACATTTCACACGAAAATGCTGTTAAAATGTTAAAATCAGCGTTAATAATTTTTGCAGCTGCCATTTACAAAATAAATGGAAAATGAGACAAAAACGCAAACAAAAAAAAAACGAAAAGTTCCTTAGCAAAAAACAAAACCACAAAATAATACAAAAACAAGAACAAAAAACAGCCCTGTCAAGCAGCAAAATTGAAGCGACAACAGCAACAAATCAGTTTAATTTAAATTTTTTTCTCTGTGTGTGTGTGTGTGTGGTGTGTGTGTGTGTGTGTGGAAAAGGGAAGTTTTTGCCAGTTTTGGCCCAAGACCCTCTCGGCTGAAAACAAACAAAGAGAGGAGAAAACTTGGTGTAGGCTGGGTGCCTGGGTGGCTGGGTGGCTGGTGGGAAAGTATTTATTATAATTATTTGAGATATTTTTCATTTAAACGCCGCGCTTTTCATTGAAACGGGGGCGTGCAGCAAGCAAAGAAAAACAAATGTTGCAAGGTCGCACAGCGCCTTCTTCAATGCATATAAAATGTACAAATAAATAATCATACTCGAAGGACGACAAGGAGAAGAGCAGCAGAGAGGTAAGGCAGTAAGGCAGTAAGAAACAAGGACGAGGCGCAGCAGTAGCAGCAGTAGCAGCAGCAGCAGACGCAAATAATATTGCATACTTAAAGGCGTCGCTTTAATTTAACAGGTGAAACAAAACCACACACATAAATTCTTATACTCGCATCGAACAGGTAGTCTTTTGTGTTTTTTTTGGTATAATATACCCTTGCCGAGGGTATTAAAGCTTTGTCACGCAGTGTGTCATGCATTGAATGAGGCAGTTCAGAGTTAATAAATTATAGCCAAATCGATTATCTATATAGGCCAGATAATTTCAAACGAAAGAATCGGCCAACAGAAATAAATTCAACTACAATTTTCATATGCTAATTTCGACGCTGTGAGAGTATGCAGTCTTCGGCGCGTCGAACAGAGCGTTTTCTAACTAGTTCTTTTTTTGGCTTTATTCATAAGCTGCAGTTGCTGCTGCTGCCCCCGAAATTAAGCATTTAATTATTTAATTTTGTTGCACGACGCGACGTGGCGGCCGTCCTCTATCCCCTGGCCAGAGCCAGAGAAGCGTAGCCAATCTCTTGGCTTTTCCATGTTATTTTGGTCGCTTTGCTGTCTGTCTGACTGGCCGTCTGGCTGTCTGTCTGTCTGTCTGTCTGTCTGTCTGTTTTGTTAATGTCAGTTTGTGGTGTGTCTGTGTCTGTGTGTGTGTGTGGCCAGCTTTACGTATACTTAATATGAATTCTATAAATTATTAAGTATACGTAATGAGCTACTAAATTAGTTTGCACGTTGCCAAATGCCAGCCACCAGCTACGCGCTACGAGCTACAAACTGTATCTACATATACGAAAAAAGGAAAAAATGCAACCAAAACAAGTTTGATCCTGTAGGAAGCGCGGCTTTTGCGGTTCTCTGTAGTAACAGCAATTAGTTAAACACAAAGTTTATGTGCTGCGACTGCCATTTTCAGAGCAGGTTCTTGCCTGATTTGTATGCTAAACTATGTGCCAGGCCAGGTGCTAGGTTACCTTTCTGGTAGTACTCAAAGTTTGGCAACTTAATCTGCCTCAATTGGGATAAAAGTTGGCAAAGGCGTTGGCTTTTGGATTGCCCCCGAGTTTAGCCAAATAAAATATTAAAATATACGAGTAAATTAGTATGATACGCGCATGTTACTAGTCTAATATACTCCTCCTATTTATAGCAGAGGTATAGACCTCAAAGCTCTGCGATCTCAGCTTCCCCATACAAAACTCAGCTATTATAATCTATCTAGCTTCTAAGGCTAATTGATTTAAGCATGGTTAAGAGCGCCACTTCCGGGAAATTCTGTATGCACTTTCCATACATGAAAACTTGAATAATAACCCATTGAACTCAGACATTATTAGAGCGAGAGTTAACATACAAAAAATTCAGATTAAATTCTTCGTCAGACCTCATAAATTTGTATACTTAATACTTAATGGGAACTTCATACTAATAAGTCGTTGATCCCAGGTGTAATAAGGGCTGCAAATAAATCAATTGAAAGATAATACCTCAATATAAAAGGCATTTTTAATAGCAGTTTGACTATCCGAACTGGGCAGCTTTCAGCTGTCTGATTTCTGATTTGATCTACCTGCAAATCAATAAACAGCTAACACAGTATCGGCCAAATCGCACCGTATCTAATCTATGGCTAATTTGCTAAAACATATCACTAATTAGTGGATGCCGCCGTCATGTAGCTTGTCATTTGTTCAGCCACAAAACAAGAATTATTTAACGATGAAATATTCGATATGCGATATCCGATACGGGGGATACGGGGATACGGTATACGGGAGACGGGATACGGGAGACTAGTATTGGCGGCTATGCTCCGTATTCGTATGCAATTAGTAATTGAATTTGCTGGGAAGGATACGAATGATATCTCTTTTTAAAGGACAAATCCAATCAGCTGTGGAGTGTGTTAATTTATTCATGAATTTTCGCTAGCCAGAGGGGCGCACGACACGCCTCATTAGCTATAAAGCATTCGATATGTGTGTGTGAGTGTGTATGTAGATATGGCCTGGCGACAAGGCTCATTCGCCACGCAGGACACGCACAAATTGTAAGGCAATCTGTTCGATTTTCTCTTTATTTTTTGTTTGCAGTTTGCCTTTAGTTTCTTTTTTTTTTTCTAATCCCAGAGACAGAGTCTTACCGAGTAATTCCCGGGGCAAGGCTTTGACATATGGCCAGTTGTTGGAGTTGCCTTGGGCCTTGGGCCTTGGCATCCTTGAACTTCTTTCTTCTCTATGCCAACTGTATTTTAGAGGCTGCCACAAAATGTGGCACCAGCTGCAGTTGCTGCCGCTGCTGCTGCTGCTGCAGTTGCTGCCGCTGCTGCTGCTGCTGCCACTGCCTCGCGCGAGAATCAATAAAAATGCTTAAATTAAACAAAAATCAAGCAAGAATCGTCAATAAACCGAGCGAACTTTTTTTTCCTTCTTTATTTTTGTTTGTTTATAGCAGATTTTGGCATTGGTTAATTAAACAGTTCCGGGTGCCAGTCAATAGATCAGTGGGTCAATTGAACCAGAAGCGACTTAAACTCGTAAATGCAAATGAAATGTGAAAAGTGCGCAGAAGAAAGGCTGTAAAATCAATGCGGAAATGTTTCTTCCCT
The DNA here is from genome assembly GCA_018150835.1 of Drosophila repletoides. Taxonomy (NCBI): domain Eukaryota; kingdom Metazoa; phylum Arthropoda; class Insecta; order Diptera; family Drosophilidae; genus Drosophila; species Drosophila repletoides. Next base: position 19,458,261 of record JAECWQ010000031.1, on the reverse strand, counting down.
ATAAACAATTTGTTTCGGCATTTTTTAAGTGTACTGTGAAACGCACTCCGAACCGAACCGGGGCAGATTTCTATCCAAAAATGCTTAGAATTTTAGTGTGAAATATGACGAAAATCCTTTATTTAGTAGCTTAATTTTGAATAGAGTTTTAGACAGGTTTTAACCAATAACCGGTTCGTAAATCGAATGGCAATCACTTACCGTGAAACCATTTAAATGCAAATGAAATGTGAAAAGTGCTGAAAATGTTCCGACATTTGTGAAAATCAATGTTCAGCTGCCTCTAGCTGCCTTCAACTTGGATGGACTCGTCATCGAGTCCTCGAGTCCAGCCTGGGATTGTTGGCTGGCTGGTTGGCTGGTTGGCTGGCTGAATGCCAAATCAGCTCTTGACATGGCCGAGACTGAGGCTGAGACTGAAAGTGAGACTGAGACTGAGACTCAGTAGCAGGCAGTCCTTGCTTTCAGTTGCAGTTTGCAGTTTCAGTGTCAGCCGCTGGCCTCTGTGCTCTGGCCCCTCTCTTTCTCTGTCTCTCTCTCTAGAGAGAGAGAGAGCATAAAAGGCACTTAAGTGCTAGTTGAGGGTTGCGGGCTGGGGAGAAGGAACTGTGCATAATTTTAATTAATTTTGTTGTTGTTGCACTAAACGTAAATGCTGCTGCTGCTGCTTCTTAGCTGCTGCTTCTGCCGCTTAGCTGGTCGAGTAACTCAAGACCTCAAAATAAATATGCAGTTAAAGCCTCGAGTCGAGCCGAGTCGAGTCGTCTCATATGCAGCTAGCCAACAAAGTAGCCTTTGGGCTGAAACCGAAGTCAGAGCATTGTGCCTAGCATATGGAGCACATAAAGGATAATGGACTCTGGACTGAAGAGTCAACAATGCCAAAGAAACAAGAAACAATACAAAAATCTAAACCATAGCCCAAAGCGCAGAGACAGAGCCACTATGCAGCAAACAAAAAGTGTGCTATAAACCAGAGAGAAAGCGCGACTAGAGAATACCCTGTACAAAAAGCGCAGCTCTGATAAAAGAGCAAATATACCCCCTTGATTTATTATGCAGTGGGCAGGGTATACAGCAGGCAGCAACAAGAAATGCTGTTGGTTTTGTGCAAAATGCATTCATAAGTACAACAATGCGCAGAGGGGAGGCGTGGGGCGAGGGGCGAGTCGAGGGCCGAGTCAGGTGAGGTTAACTTTGCCCGACGGCGAATGACTATGGAGAAGACAACAAGTGCTGCAATTGCTGCTGCTGCTGCTGTCGCCGCTTCCTCTTTCTCTGCTTATCCTTAAACGTCTGGGGGACAACTGTTTGCCTCAGTTGTTTGTCGTTGCCCTGGTTAACTTGATCATGTCACAAATTAGTAAGTCATCCTGCTACTGCTACTGCTACTGCTCCTTCGTCTCCTACAGCTGCTCCCAACTGTAAGCAGCTTATTTTCAAGTCTAAGATACTTTCGTATCTTTGAGATACGCCTTCTGACTGCTGACTGGTGACTGCTGCCTGCTGTTTGCCTTTTATAAGACCCATAAATGACGCCAGACTGTCGAATATGTTTACCTTTCTTTATGGCTCTCATATATCTTGGCTTTTTCGATTTACACTCAACATTTTTTCTGGTAATTTTTGTTTTTTGGGGTATCTTGATTTGTTTTATTAAATTTATAAGCTAAACAAACTGCTTTTGCTCTGCTCTATTGCTATTAATTATAAATGTTGTTATGCTATAGCATTGTTCTTGGGGCTCACCCCCCCTTTATTCCTCCCTGCTTTCATATTTCATATTTTACCCCCCCAGCAGCCCTTTGTTCATGCTGTGAATTTAAATTTGATAAATCGCTGGCATTTCGAAAATATATTCAGCTCACAGAAAAGAAGGGGATTCAGTGGTCGGTTGGTCGGTCGAATTGGTGGTCAACAACCTTGGGTATTATTAAATATTAATAGGAGAAGAATTTAAATGGGGTACCAGCAACTATTTCCTTTGATTTCTCAGTTCAGCCTCTGCGCGAGTGGCTGCTATACATGTGTTTAATAACAGCAATTTAATTGTTTACCGGATAAATTTTAAATAACTTAAAATAAAATTAAAAATTTATATTGTTGAGGCTTTTTTAGGCATATGAAATTCTAGGCAGCTGCTCTACGCTTTCATATGAAATTTTAATGTTAAACACGCTTCTCTTAATAAGCTGAACGCTCTGTTATTTATTGGCTGCTAACTGAACAGGTCTTGATTTATCTTCTGTTAACGCAATGTTAACTTTATAGAATGCAGTCAAGAGAACTGTTAAGTGAACAGTGTGGGAATGCAGACGGCTTTGCTGTTATCTTAGCACTTTTTAGATGAGGGAAACTCTAAACAATTCATAGTTATTAAGACAGCTTTAGAGAACACAGTAAATAATGCTAAAGAGCTCTTTGCCAGCCTCTTTGGAAGTGAAGGAAACCTCAAATAATTCATTTTCAGTTATTAAACAATAGCAAAAGTAATCGACAAGTGTTTTAGACGGCTTTTAAGTCTCAGTTTTCTATTTTCTATTTGGTTTCTCCTGAAAAATATGACACGAAGCTCTGTGTTTAATTGAGTAGGCAGTAAGCAATGTGAAAGGCGAAAGGCGAAGCTTAATAAATATTCGTATTTAATTCAAGGTGCACACATAAATGTCAAAAACAATACAAAGTGTTTGAGAACTTTAGACATATTTCAGAGAATAATAAAGTTGAAATATTTATATTTGAATGTGCTGCCAGCTCAGCTTCAGCTTCAGCTCAGCTCCAGCTTCCTCCACTCTAGCCGTGCAACCTGTAAACACAGATTTTTCTACTCTTGTTTTATGTCGTATCTCAGGGGGTAAAGCAGCAGCAGCAGCACTATGCGTATGAGTAATATAGTTTTATATACATATTTTCCTTTAGCAGCTGTTGCTGCTGTGTGCTAAGCGATTTGCCTGGCTGCTCAAAGCTTTTAGTTAGCCCAAAGCTAAATAATGCACATTGCGTATACGTAACGTAGAACGTGCATTCCGATGATAGATGAGCAAAAGGTAATATATATATATATATACTTATATAGAGGGATAGCTTGCTAGGGACTGGGACGGGAGGAGGGAAGATTCGGCAGAGTCTCAGTGCCAAGGGCGGTTTGTTTCAAAACATTTTTCACGCACAGCATATGAATTAATTTCCATTGCAAATTCGTTTGCCAGCCATCCAGCCAGCCAGCAAGCAACACCTTTGCGTCAATGAAATGCAAACAAATAGGAAAAACCAAATACCAAACCAAACACAAAGATGACGGCGCGTAAACAAGGCCAACACATGGCAGCATAAACATCGGAACAACTGCTAAAAATATATATGGAGACTGCTCTCTTCTCTTCTCTTCTGGCAGCTTTACCAGCAGACCCACCTATATATAGACAAATAAATATATGTTAATGCTCGACAAGCTGATACTCTGTAGACTGTAGTTTGTAAGGCATTAAAACTGTGTATAAACACTCCGATTGTTGTGATAGCAAAGATAACATATAAGGCCAGCTACAAGCCAAATTCCAGCTCCCTAGCTGCAGTAGTCTCTGTGTCTACTGATCTTATATATCTATTGCTCGACCAGCTGATACTCTTTATTTAATTGTTAGACTACTCCGCTTACTATGAAATTTGTGGGATTGAGAGGAAGCATATTCAGCTAGCCTCATACCAAGTTGAGATATATATGAAGCTGCTCAAGAATCATATTTACTAGCAACAGATGCTTCGTCTGTCTGGCTAATATACCCTTTTAGCTATTTTCAATAGGTACAGAGTATAAATAGAAGAGTTGAGCGTTGTGTTTTTGGTGGGGGAACTTAGTTGTGAGAGTGGCTGCAAAATGCCAGCAGCTGCTTTAGCCCAGTTAATGAATGAATATGCATGAGTTGTGTGTGTGTGTTTGTGTTTGGAGAGAGCTAAAGGAGGTGTAGTTTTAGGTGTGGGTGTTGGCTGTGGGGTGGTGAGGGCGACGGGCGACGGGCGGCGGGGGCTGCTTACAAATATCGCTGTTGGTGGCCGTTGATGGCTGATGACTCGACTCCTCGCGGTGGTTCCTCGGTTCCTTGGTTTCCCGTTTGCTCGGTTCTGGCCTCATTAATTTCTGCCGCTTATCAAATTTGTTTTGTTGTTATTAATTTTTGCCGCGTTCCATCGAAGCTGACATAAAGTTGTTTCTCTTGTTTTGTTGTTTTGTTGTTTTGATGATTGTTGTCGTTGTTGTTGTTGCTGCTGTTGTTGCCTGAGTATTGAGTATTGTTTGCCGCCTTATTGTTTACCAGACCATTAGCGCCATTAATCTAATGAATTGCCATTGAACTGTAATGGCAAAAAATACCCTACACTCCGCGCTCATCTATAAATACACTGAGCGAAAGAATCGCAATAAAATCGAATGGTTATTGAGGTGTTTATTTTCGAAATGTTACTCACAATATTCTCATATCGTTCAATCATCGTTTCAAAGGAAACTTTATTGAGAGAAAATCAAAGGAAACAAAAAGTTGCCCATTAAAAAGCTGAAAATGCATTTCAAATCTCCAGCAGCACCTTTAAAATTTCAAAGAAATCTGCCGAAATTATATATATTTTTTTTTTATTTTAGATTGGATAAAATATGAGAATCTGCCTCTGTCTGAAGTACTCTTCTGCAGAGGCTAAATTTAATATATTTTAAATTAAATTCAGTTCGCTGATTTTAATAATTGATTAACTGGAGCTTCCCCTTGGTGCTTTGAGCTCAGCAAGGGTATATTAAGAATTAATAAGCATTTTCAGCCTGTTTTTGATTGATATGTTTAAAAATATACAAATTGAGTTTATTTATGTCTCTCTCCTTTTTTTCGCTGTGTATTGAGACCCTTCCCCTTCACCTGTCTCAGAGATGCTGACATTGATTAACAAGCTATTATGCGGACTGGAAATGGGCATTAATACCCTTTCCCTGGCGTTGTACCCCTTTAGAATTCACTTTGCCACTCCCACAGTTATCCTGGCTAATTAAATGAGCTGCTTGATTTCGTGATTATTGCTGCCTTTTGGAGGCTTATACTGCGATTATGCCAAAAGGCAGACTGAGTAGTCTCTTTCTAAGACTAGAGCTCAATGCTTAAAGCCAGCTCAAGGCGCAAACTAACAGGAATTAAGCACAAAATATACATTTATCTAGCTTGATTTGCATACAGTTGTGTTGCCAATTTCAGGCGTCGAGGCTGCTTTGAGCCAAGTTTTTTTTAGCAGCAGTCGTGCGTTAATTTTTGGCCTTTGGCTAGAACCAATTCCCAACAGAAAACTTGATGAGAAGCTTCATATGCAGCTTCAACTCTGTGAAAACTCACTCAGACTCAGGCAGGCAGAGAGACGGGGAGAGGGGAAGAGTGTGTGACTTTCTGCATATTTTATATGGCGAACCGAACATTTATTATTTATCTCAAGTTGCAGGCGACGGCACTCGACACTTGCTTTAATTTTTATTTACTGGCATTTTGGCATTTTAATTGAAAATAATTTTCTTCCATAAACTGCCAGAGGCAACAAATTCAGATTTCAGTTGGGGAAAATGGAACTATTTATGAACTTTAACCTTGGGCTGGGCGCCCAGGCAGAGCGATGAGTTCTCTTCAAGTGTATTTTCCTCTTTTCATATGATTTCCTATGACTTATAGCGCCAGTCTATGAGTCTACGAGTCGACGAGTCGACGGGTCGACGAGTATTGGGCGCTTTTCTTGTAGCACTTTCAACTTTTAATTAGATAAATACATTTTGAGGTTTTCCTCTGTCTTTTCTCTCACGCGGCGGGTGCTGAAAATTTCCACTGAATGAAACACTTTGAGTGGCATTCCGATTGGTTAGCTGCTGGCTGCTAGCTGCTAGCTGCTAGCTGGTTGCTGGTGGCTGGTAAAAGTGGCTCAAACTGGTTCGCTCGGCCGGGCTGAGTGACTAATCTTAAATTTTCGGAGAATTTTTCCAAGAATTTTAATAGCATTTTCAGCGCATTTTTAGCGGGTTTTTAGCATTATTATTATGGGATACTGTCTCTCTCCCTCTCTCTGCTGACAGTTGTAATATAATAGCACCTGCTACTTCTTGGCCTGACGTTGCATGCCATCATTTTTTTTTTTTTTTGTGTTTTTTGTTGCCACTTTTCGATTTTTCGATTTTCCCATTCAATTTTCACTTGTTTTTGTTTTTTTTTTTTTTGCTGGCACAAAACAATTTGTTTATAGCGCGCTGTTTTTGACATATTTATGCCGGCGGCCGGCACTTGGTGAGCTCCCAAAAGCTAACACGCCCACCTCAGCCGCCTCTCAGGCCCAGAGCAGGGCAGAGCAGAGCAGAGAAATTTCGAAAAGGAAAGCAACGCCCTGACCTGTCCGTACTGCCCTCAAGACCCAGTAATGCGGGCAAAAGGAACCAAAACTTCTTCTGCTTCTTCTGTTCTTTTGTTTTTCGCCTGCGCCTTTCCATTTTCCATTTCCATTTGCTTCTTGTTGTTGTTGTTGTTGTTGCTGTTGCTGTCTGTGGCACAGTTTACTGTTATGCGCTTCAGAGTGAATATTATGGGAAAAGTTCTTAGATTTGTGCAGCATTAAAATTAGCCAATTGCAGCTTAGTTTAGGCAACAGTTGTCTCATTTTTTCTCGTAGTTTCTCTCAATGTTTACCCCAAATTTCTCTTTCTCTTCTTTCAGTTGACAAACTAGAAGAACGTCTTTGAATCTACGTTCCAAATTCCAGAACTCTTTTTCTCATTTACTCTTTCCTTCAGTTGAGAAACGAGAACTCTTCTAGCTCAGCTTTCTTTTCAGATATCTGAAAAGTATCTTTATCTTTTTGGGAGACCTTCAGCTAATTATCTGTGCCCTTTTCTAATTGTATTTTTAAATTGAAAGCTTGAACATAGAAGTATTTATTCAGCTCTCTCTCTCTCTCCCAATTGGAGGCTACCAAATTATCTGTGTTTATTTAGGTTACTTTTCCAATTTGATTCCCTTTCTAAAGCTTATTTCTATTGTGGTTGGTACCTGGTGTAGGTTATACAGAATTTCATACAGCTTAAGCACCTTTCAAAAGCTATTTGCTCTTCTTGTTACTGTTTAAAGCCGTCGCTGCCGCTGAATGGGTAGGCTCTCTGCTTACCCTACCTGTCCCTAGATCCCTTTCCTCGCCTCTCCAGCATTCCCACTCCCCTCTTTTTCAGGCTCTTCCATCGCGTGTCTGGCGAGCATTTCGTGAGACTTAAGTGGGCCGACCCCAAGTAGATACTACGAGTATTACGATACGATACGATACGCTACGATACGATACGATGCTATACGATGCGATATATTTATTGGCAGCGCCAGTTTCTGGCTTGTTACTGCGTGGCGTGGCGTGGCGTGGCGAGGCGTGGGCGTTGTTTTTGTTTTTGTTTTTGTTTCTGTTTTTGTTTCTCTTTCTGTTTGTTGCTCCGTTGTTGTTGTTGTTGCTGTTGTTTCGACAGCATTTTGGCAAAATCGAATTTATTGTTTTAATGCCATTTCTGTCGCTGTCGCGCTGCTGTCTCGAGCCGCCACCCCGAAAAATTGGCAATTTGTTTAGAAATTAGCGCGCTTCTTTTTAGCATATAAAATGAAAATCAATTTCCCAATTTGCCAGGCAACCCTACAGCCCACAGCCCACAGCCCACAGCCGACAGCCTACTGCCTGCAGCCTACAGCTAAATATACCGAATACTTATAAAATACCAACTTTTATTTTTGTTTCCTTTATTTCGCCGTCTCCTTGCAGCTCCAAGCTCCAAATGAGCGCCTCAGGAGGGACTTCAGCTGGAGGCAGCGCTGCTGCTGCCACGCACATCTTTCGCTCGCTGTCATCGGAGAGCCAGAAACGGGAATGGTCGAAGCGTCTTTCATTGCGTGGCATGCGACATGGTGGCGCCTCAGCCGGACTGGCAACCAGCAAGGAGGTAAGCGGGCTAAAAGCTACTCCGTTTCGCGAATCTGCCTCGACTCGGCCTGAATTAATGATTAAACCCTGCACCCTGAAGCCAAGCCGGAACACACTTGAAATCTGCAATGATTGGTTAAACTTTTGACCAGTCGGATACCCATATTTCGCGGGCTTTTTCAACACAAATTCTCATCCTGGTTGAGAAATATATAGCCTACTTATTGGGGCATAATAGAATTGATACCCTCAGCCATTTAGCTGGCTCTAAATTTTACTACATAAATCGATGTTGAACTATAACCTGGGGGGATTTTGGGGTACTCTGCAACCCCTCGAAAAACTTATATGCGTAACTCGCAACTAAACTCCATAAAATATTGTTTCATTTGCAGGAAAGTGGTGCGAGTGGTTCCAGTGGTGCTGCGGGCAAGCACAGAAAGTTCTTTAGCCGCTCCGCATCATTGAAGCAGGCGGGCAGCGGGAGTAGCACGCAAGCCTCTATGGAATTGCATGTACCCGGAGCCGGGCATTCGTCGGGGGGAGCTGGTTCACCGGCCGGACAGACACAGCCCGCAACACAGCCATCAACACCAAAGAAATCCAATTGGGAGGTGATCGAACATTTCAATACCAGCGCCAAGGGAGGCAAAGCGATGGTGAGCAGCAGCCTGATTGCGGTAAGCATTCCAATCCCAATCGAAAATTGGGTGGCTACGACGGTCAGATGTGGCCAGAGGGGTCGAGGAAGGGGCGAGTACGGGGGAGGCATCAATTAATTTGCGCACCTAATGGACAGGTTTCCCGTTTCCCAGGCTGCGTTCGACTGACTTTCCTTTCTTTTCCTTTGCCCAGACTCCAACACAGGCTATGTGATTTAAATATTTAATTCGATTTGGCCAAAAGCAGCGTGTGGCAATCGACTCGGCTGCTAAATTAAAATACAATTTCATAGCCCCAGTTGGGAATTCACTTGGAGTCGAATTGAGCCTGGAGCTGGGGCCTGCTCCTCCACAGAGGGGCCCAGGGCAGGGGCTGGCCAGGAGAGAAGCGACAAGAGAAGAGCACCAACCATTTAGGCTAAAAGTTTTGCATTGTTAGTTGTACACTGAGAAGAACAAACACGGCTTTTTCAATCATTCCAAATGAGTTTTCCCCAACGAACCAGAACCATTATCCTCAGAGCTAGAACCACTTATTCTGGAACCTAAACTGGAAGAGAGACTGAGTTCGAGTTGGGACTCAATTTTTGCATTTAGTTTCGAAGAATTCTTGGTGCTATTTTCGCTCAGTGTATGCGCTCTGTCTGTCTGTCTGTGTAGTTATTGTTGTTGTGTTGCTTTGCCAAGTGCACTTGACAAAAAAGTTAACACCTTTTGCTCAGCTAACAAGCAAAGTCCTGTGTTGCACACACACACACACACTGACAGATACACACACACGCACACACACACACAAGGGGCCACTTTACAAGTGTGTGTGTGTGTGAGCTTGTGTGTATTTGAATTTTGCACTCGTCGAGAGTCAATTGAAAAAGTTGATGCCACAAAAAGCGTCGCATTTGGCCGTTTGAGTGGATGAGTCTGTTGGGGGCAGCCAGCAAATGTGGCAAGCAAATGGGCGGCAATTTATTTAAGGATGCCGCGCGGAAAACGTTTTGAATTTGAACTATATAAATAAAGTGCAGCAGTGCGTATACTTAATATGTTTTATTCTATTTCATTTGCACTCCTCTCTCCCTACCCTCTCCTCCATTTACAGGCTGGCATTACGCGTTGCAACATTGACGAGTCCATTGATTCAACCAACTCCAGTTCGACCTGCCACAGCCCAATGATCCATCAGCGCGACGAGGCGCAGCTGCTGCAGCAATGTGAGTATCCTTAAGCATATAATGGAGTCCAATTCTATCTAAGGACCCTGGACAGACAGAACAGAACCGAACAGAACAGAACTGAACAGAACTGCTAATAAAAATGCCAGCACGTGTGTCCTGAGCTCGGGCTTGAGTAAGTCGGTGGAGGTGGGGAGCTCTCTGAGCTGACTCAAATGTCACAAGTTGATTGTCATTGTCATATTGAATTTGAGGACAGCTTCTGAGCTTCTCGGCTTGCCCCAGCTGCTCTGCTCTGCTCTGCTCAGCCCTAAAGTATGCAAGCATCCTTGCCCCCTTTTGCTGAGCTGGTTGCCTTGGCTGCCACTGGCAGCATTCGAAGCAGCGCCTCTGCCACGTTTACTTATTATACCCCGTAGCCATTAAAAAGAGAAAGGAGAAGAAAGGGTACATTCAATTCAGCAAATTTACAACCTACTTTTCCAGAAGGTGAATCAATTTCAAAAGCTACGCTAAAGAAATGATTAGTAGAGTGCACTTCTTTCTAGCGGAATTCAAGCTAAAAGTGTAGCCTACTTTTTGGGCTTTAATGCAAGTATACTTCACTCGCTTCTAGGCTCAGAAATGCTGTTTACAGAGCATCTGCTAGGCGAGCTAGTCTCAGCATAGAGACGTCTTATTTTTAGTTATACAAGTATATTTTCTATGAACTGCCAGGCTGCCATACGGCATGGGGAGAAAGGGGAAAAGGGGAAAAGAGAAGGGGAAGGGGCGGAAGGGGAAGGGGAGGGCGGGCATGTATTCTTGCTTTTGATATACACAGATTTCTATAGAAATTTACATAATCACGTTTGGCATTTATTTATTGATGCATGCGAAAGTATAACAAAAAGAGAGAAAGAACGAGAAAAAAAAAGGAAAATTTTTATATAGAGAAAAACATATTTTCATATGCGGGTGACACGCGCATTGTGCGGTTTTTATGGGGGTCAGTTGAACGAATTTACAACATTTTATGGCTTTGTGTGTTGCATTCCAAACGAGTTTTTCGCATCGCATCGCATCGCATCGAATGGAATCAATGGCAAGAGGCGGGCAGGAGCAACAAATTGTTGTGGCAGCCACAAGTTGCACAAGTTAGAATTTGCATATTAACAAACGACTCGCAGCTGAATCAGCAGCAATCCAATGCAATTCAAGGCATCAAATTACGATTTACGAATTACGAATTACGAATTATTCATTACGAATTTCAATTATGCAGCCGTAATTTCCATTTCAAGTTAACCATTTAATACCCGTAGTTCTTGCCACAAAATTCATGCTCGTTTAATCTTGAGAGACAGACAGAGACAGACACAAAGACAGCTGCAGAGACAGCGGCAGCGGCAGAGGCAGAGACAGAGCTTCGAGTCTGTGGCATAATTACTTTGAGTTTAGCACACACAATTAATGCAAATGTAATGCAAAATTTATGAGCTAAGCTTGCAACAAGTACAATTGGCTTCTCTTGCTTCCTCCTCTTTATGCCACACACACTCACACACGCGCGCACACACATACAGCTGATGCAACCGATGGTCGCAGCAATTTGGAGGCAAATAATCCGAGCACTTCAGGCATTGCTGCCAGCCCAAGCATTTCCTTCTGGTATCGCCTCAATCGCATCATTCTTCGTCTGTGCTCAACGCATCAGTTCAAGAACCTGCAGGTAAGCTACTTACAGCACAGCTACAGCTACAGCTACAGCTACAGATATATATATATATGTACATGTATAGGTATAAGTATATTTTTTAGAACTACTTCAGTTGGAAAATGTAAGCGAAGCGAACCAAAAATAAACTCAAAACGTTGCAAAAAACTCAATTGTGAGCTTAGCAAACGTTTTCGTTTTCGCTTTCATTTCACTTCTTTTTTTATTTGCATTTGTTTGTACCCTAACCCAGGGTATATAAATACTACATCTATTTCGACGATTCTGGAACTAATTCCTTAGAAATATTATACCATAATTCTAATAATTATATGCCTAAGTTCCTCTATTCGTTTGACAGGTACAAATTTGATACATTTTCATTTAATTTTGATCACTGTTCCGCCTGATTATATGCAAATATATAGCCTGCTTTTAGGCGTATAATTAAATAACCAATCTTAGCTCAGTTTTTGTGGGATTGTCATAGTTTTACATTAGCTTTTCGATTAAAACTGGAAAGCAGAATAGACCTATTAATAGTATACAAATTTCAATCTGACCAAATGTTTCCAACAGTTGCTATCTACCCTAGAAAGGGTATTTAATTCCTTGGCATGCGAAAGATAGCTGGAAAATAGGTTTTTCTTCTGACCCAATCAGTCAGTTTGTGGACTCTTTAGAAGTATTTAAATGCCCTGGAAAGGGTATTTAATTCGTTGGGCATGCCAAAGATAGCCATTCGCATTCTTTCTTATTATTTTGGTTGCCTGCAAATAATCCCCTTGGAATAGATTTCAACAATTTTCTTTGCACATTTTTGTCTCCAGCTTGTGGCAATATTTTCCTGATTTACCTTTTCATTCTTCATATTTTCTACCTAATTTTTTTTCTACCTTTTTTCTACTGTATTTGACCAGGTGGAAATGCTTTATCAGCGTTATTTTCTGCGCATGAATCAAAGTAATACGACTCATATTTTGGCTCTGCTGCTGACGCTCATTTTGGCATTGTCCTGCACGCATATTGTGTTCACAACGCTCCACTTGCAACACAATCTTGCAGCAACTGCAGCAACAACAACGGCAGCCACAGCAACAACAATAAGATTGGAGCATCTCTCACTTGACTCTGCGAATGGAACCGGCGAGAATTTCACACATGCCACACCGTTGTTGGTGCCACAACAAACACAGCAGCAAATGAGGCAGCAGCAGGCGTCGCTTTTAGTTGCAAATGGCATCGAACCACTGCTGCACCACCAACGTTCCATCATCAGCGATAATGTGGCACAGCGTCTAACAGTGAATACCCTGGATTCCCTCTACTACAGCTACCTGCTGCAGCACGGCGGCCGCAGGAGGCAGAAGCGCAAACATTATCGACGTCAGCACAAGCATCGCTACAAGCAGCATCAGAAACGGGCCAGGTCAGTAATAATTTTCCAAATTCCCAAATAGTGGAGGGAGCGCCCATCAGTGGCGTAGGCAAACAGTTTTCCGAGGGGACTTAATTTGGTAAAAAAAAAGAGCTGAGTCCCTTTGCAGAGGGCTCCTTAAAGTCTAGCCATGTCCGTCTGACTACCGTCTTACAATTCAGCCAGCATATTTTGGTATTTACTTCTTAAAATGAGAATAAAATCCCTCTTCAGCGCACGCCCCAGCCCTCAGAATACAGGTAACAGGTTACAGGTTACAGGCAACTGCGGCTGCTTACTGCGTTAGCGGTTGAGTTTGGCATTTTGACAGGCACGTTATGCAAACAGCAACAACAACAGCAACAACAACGATAATTTACTGGCTGGCTGGCTGGCTGGTTGTCCAGGCGTTGCTTTAGCACGCATTACGCATACGCCCCTTTGGCCGCTGTGCCAAATTCAATCAGCGCGCAAAAAAGTATGCTACACTTTTTGTTTCGTTTCGTTTCGCTTCGCTTCGCCACTGGAAGATTGTTTTTGAAGTTTAAAATTAGAAATAATAAGAAGAAGAAAACAGGTGTAGAAGGAGTCGAAGGAGCAATAGATGAGGAAGGAGAAGAAGCAGCAATCGAAATGCGAGACATGAAAATGGCAAACATAAACAAGCAACGAACAAAAGAGCTCTCAAATATTTGCTGAGAACAAAGCAATAAACCAGTCAACAAATACATCAATAAGGCGAGAAAACTTGCTGTAGGAATTTCCATTTCCATTTACATTTCCATTTACATTTTGATTTCGATTTGGATTTGGATTTCGAATTGGATTTCGATTTATTTTCATATTTATGCAGTCATGATGGATAGTGTATATGTTTGCCTGTGTGGGTGTTCAGTTAGGCATAGATAATGCCCAGCGTATTGATACACACGTACACTTAGAGAAACGGGGGAGAACTTGGCAATTAGAATTGATTAAAAGAAGTTTTTTGAATTGAAAAGTCATGAAATAAATGAGTAATGAAATTTCTAAAACTAAATGCATACTATGAACTCTACCAAAATTGTAGTGTCTTTTTTCGCTGAGTGTATAAAATTTGCCTTTCCTTTGCCTCCCCTTACAGATATAAACGTGGCCCGCAGCAGCAGTTGATTGTTGACATTGGCCAGCCAAAAGCGGGCTATGTTGCTGGTGTGAATGTTGCTGCTGCTGCCGTTGATGCCGTTGTTGCTGCTGGTGCTGCTGATGGCATTAAACGCATCACTACAACAACACAACAACGCGACAACAACAATGAGAGCCATAGGCAGCGCTTGTACTACTCCAGTTCCATTTCCAGCGCCACCGCCAGTCCCCCGGCACGTGATGAAGTGTTCAATTTGACGCCGTTGAATGAGCCTGACGAAGGACCAAGCGATGCTGTCAATGCTACGCAGGATCCAGAGCGAAAGGATGGAGGCAATGGAGGACTATTCGGTTTAGCTGATAATTTGGAATCAACAACATTGAATTATACACACTTGCTGCTCTCTCTGATTACGCAAATCGATGAATCAGTGCTGGTTTTTCTCATTGTCATGCTAATCTGTGGCATTGTGTATGCATGTGAGTATTATAAGTGCACGAATTATTCACTTCCGTTTATGCCACAAATTGTTGCCAATTTGGGTTTGTCATGTTCGATTTAAATTGTCCTTCGTTATCATATTCGTTTTGCCTTTCTTCCTTGTTGCAGTTCTGCTGTGCATCCTCTCCAAGCCGGCTATGAATGAGATATTCCTGGTGCTTGTCTCCTACGTCATTTTGGGCACGTTTCTGGCCATTGAAATTGCTGTTAGTTATGCCCTGAAGCCGAGGTTAGTACTCGAAACCACACAGCTGTTGCCTGGCCAACAAATTAATCATCAGGCATCAGACATCGGACATCAGCCATCAGCTGGGAGTTCGCTAATTGCGTCCAGTCCGAAAATAGATGGACAAAGGCTCAAACAATGGGCCAGCAGCGTGGGGGGAAGAACGGGGGGTAGAACCTTTTAATAACCTTTAATTCTTGCTCTTCATTTTGGCAGCAAATCATTCAATGGCAGCGCCTGTTGCATTGTTCTCATCTACATGACATACACAATGTTGCCGCTGCGTTTACGTGAGTCTCTGATCGGTGGCATGCTGCTGAGTGGCACGCATTTATACACCTGTCTCCATACACAATACGTACACCGGAATCAGGCGGAGGAGCTGGAGCAGGCGGAGGGGCGGGAAAAGGAAGCGTTGCTGCAGGAACAGCTGCAGCTCCAAGGGATGCAGGCGGCAACCACGCTGCCCTGGCAGGAGGTAAATCTCTGGCACACAACACAACACAGCACAAAACGCTGCAATTGTTTGTGGCAACATCCACCAACACACAGCTCGACAGTACAAAGCCACAAATGCGTTTCTGTTCGGTCTGGATGGCTGCCCCCCAAAACATTTAATTGAATTTCTCTGACTGCCTCTTAATGGCTTCGGAGCTGGCCTGGGCTGAGTGTATCTATAAAGTTGAACGTGCACGTGACAGTAAATCCAGTTAAAAAAAGCACCGCTCACGACATTTATTCCGCTCACGAATCACGTAAAGCTGCGCTGCCCCAGCGAGTGGAAAAAAAAACATAAATAAATTAAATTAAATTGACGCAAAAATTGAATTAAATCGAGAACGAGCGTTGCGTGTGTCCGGCCTCATAACTGGGCTTTTATAGTACTTAAACTTATACGGATACACTCAGCGAAAAGCCAAAGAGTTATATATTTATATTGGAAGCGGATGGATAACAATTGATGGAAATTGAATTGAATTTTATACAGTTTATAGCTGGAAATATGAGCATCTGTGATTGGAGCTCTGTTTTTCTTCGAGTGTACAACAAATTATGCTTTAATTCTATTAATTTCTTCGACTGTAGCTGCTCTGCACCTGTATTGCCCTGTTGTTGGCCAATCTGACGGGCGTCTATACGCATTGGCCCAAAGAGAAGGCGCAGCGGAAGGCTTTCATCGAGACGAGGCAGTGCATCGAGGCGCGTCTGCGGACACAGCGAGAGAATCAGCAGCAGGTGAGTTGGCTGGGGCATTCTAATAAGCAGGTAAAAGCTGAGGCAGCTAAAGGGCAAAGGTAAACTAAGGCAGCGCCACAAAGAAGAACGCAATTCAATCACAAAGCATCCACTCGAAAATGCTGCATCAAAGTGAAGCGAAGAGGGCACAGGCAGAGGCAGAGCCAGAGGCAGAGGAGCAGAGCAAACAACATGTGGTGCCAAATGTAGGGGAGGAGCACAATGAAGTGAGGCGTGGCAATGACTTGTTGCCTGCCTGCCACAAGCTAAAGGCGGCAAAAACGACAAATTCCGTTGACGCAGGAGTCACGCATTTGGCATAGCATAATTTGGCGTCGCCTTTTTGACTGGCAGTTGCTTTGCCCCGATCCAGATCTCTGCCTCTGCCTCTGGCCTTTGCCCCCCTTGCAACATGTTTGCCTTTGCTTGGCTTGGCTTGGCTTGCTCGGCTCGCCTCACACGTACACACACACATGTGCTTTTATCCTTTCGCAGGAACGTCTGCTGCTCTCCGTGCTGCCGCGGCACGTTGCCATGGAGATGAAGGACGACATTGCGGGCCAGCCACGTGACACGCAGTTTCATAAGATTTACATACAGCGCCATGAGAATGTCAGGTGAGTCTCTTCAACTGTAAGTGTCCCTCTGTGTGTGTGTGTCTCCCTATGTGTGTAAATTTATTTGCATACAAAGTCAATAAATTTGCTTGACGCGTGCTTCGTCCTCTCCCTCTCTCTGTCTTTCTTTTGCTGTGTGTGTGTGTGTGTGTGTGTGTGTGTGCAACCCGTCCAATGAATTTATATGTCAAGCAACAACTGCACATTACCAACTGTCACACACACAATTACACTCTACACTCTACACTAAACTACACGCTACACGCGACACTTTGCTACACAACATAAAAAATATAAATCAATCGGAAAATCAGCTCTAGTCGAATGTGATCGATCAGTTGATACCCTTTAAGCCTGTAATCTATTTGTACCTAAACCTCTTTCGAATTCCTTTGAATTTCTCTCTAAATTTAGAAGAATTCCTAGGCAACAGTAGTAGGACATTAAAATATATACGTGAAGCTGCAGTTGCGAGTGATCACTGTACTTTATAGGAATCGGAGTGGAGTTCTTCGAATCAAAACAGCCCATTTCCGGTTGCTGTAGGGTATATACCCACACATTTACAGTCGCACACACATAACATTAAGTCGTGCAGTTACACTCAGCACATAAAGCATACTTTGGGGCGCACCTGTTTGCTTTTTCGGCTGTTCCTCTTCTCTTTTCTTCTGCTCTGCTTTTTTCCCCTTTCTCCTTTACTACTGCTGCCCCTTTAGCTGCTGCTGTTGCTGTTGCTGTATTAAATTACGCGCTGAGCCGCCTAAGCTGTGCTCTCAGCTGGCGTCAAAGAAGGAGCTGTCGTCGTTACGCTCTGCCGGCGTCGGCAGCGCAGCCACAGCGCAGCAGCGGCGCTCAGTTGCCCTGCAGGGCAAACTGCAAAACCTTTCACTTTAAAGAGAAAGTTTTTTGTGATGAAAGTTGGAATATATTAAAGAATTCCTTTGGCACAGCACACTCAACCCACACACACCACACACACACACACAGGCAGTAAAACAATAAACTATGCAACAACAACAACAACAGCAAAGAGAAGAAGCTGAATAATAACAAAGGGCAAACCACAAGTTGTAATATTTTGCACTTCATCTCAGAAACTGCTCGGTTTTCCTTCATTTTCCTTTCTTCTCTTTCTCCTTTTTGCAGCATTCTCTTTGCAGACATTTGCGGTTTCACGAGCCTCTCGGATCAGTGCACGGCTGAGGAACTGGTGCGTCTTCTGAACGAGCTATTCGCACGGTGAGTCAACGGTTCCCATTAGTGTTGCTCATTTAGCTTTTTTTTCCCTGTGATTTGCCGTTTGCTTTTGGCAGTTTCCATATTAGATTTGGCATAGAAATACCCTCAAAAGTTATTTGACAAAGGCATAAAAAGGCTAAGCTCAATCAGTGCTGATCAGTTGGCTTCTTTTCGAATGGATTAGCCGCAAATGTTAGCTATACAAAGGAAAATATAAAATGGAGTATTATTTCCACAATTTACCAAGCCAAAAAGAAGGCGGTCCGAATATTTCTGGTGCTATTTATGGCTGCATAATACACAGATCTTTCAGCTATATTCTAGATTTATCAAATATGAATTTTTATGCTCATTTCTCTATATTTAAGCGAGATTAGTCAGCACTATTTAGTTGGTACTCTCCACTCAGGTGGCATTCTTAATGACATGACCTGTCTGTATGTTGTTCCATGAACTTTTTCTCTGTTGCCCTCCGGTCATGTCACAGAGTCTAACAAATGGAGATACAGTGAACGATGAGCGCGAACGGTGAACGGTGAACGGGAATGGGAAGAGTAAACGGTGACGGGATAGGGGTTAGGGAAACCAGAGGCACAGAGCGAGACAGAGACAGAGCAGAGCGTCTGAAACAAATTAATTGCACATTCCAGTGGGCAAACTGGGCAACTGGGCAACTGGCCAATGGGCCATTGGGCAACTGGCAGGGTTTAGGCTTAGTTAACTGGCACTTTGGCAACGTTAGCAGCAAATATTCGCATAGTTTTTTTTTAGTGTTTGTCCAGGCAGCCTTATTGGCTTGGCTCTGACTGGGCTTCAATGGGGAATTTCCTGCAATTTGTAGGGTAAATAAAAAACGAATTCTCGAATTCAAACAGTTTTTAGATTGCAGTTCAGTGCATAACTTCATTGAGTCCTGTAGCTGCCTGCTATGGCACTCTTTAGCATTTCTCTTTAAGCAGCTTTAAGTATTTTTCTAGTTTCTGTAGCTGGTCACACTGTGCCCAAAAAGTGCGATCGTAAGCTGAGCTTATTTGTTTTTCTATTCCCTCCGTTTATGTTGCATCCAGATTTGACCGTTTGGCCGCCGAGCATCATTGTCTGCGCATCAAACTCCTCGGCGATTGCTACTACTGTGTCTCCGGTCTGCCCGAACCTCGGCCGGATCATGCCCACTGTGCCGTTGAAATGGGCCTCGATATGATTGACGCCATTGCGTAAGTATAGAGCACCCACACACACGCACACACGCACACACGCAGACAAGCAAATACGCAGAGACACATACAACAATGCAAGCTGTGGCTTTGTATTATGTGGCTTTTGTAATGTCTCTCTATATTCACCTCATCTCTCCTCTCCCCTCTTCTCTTCCTCTGACTGTCTTCCCTTCGCCTTTCTAGTCTGGTGCGGGAGGTAATGGCCGTAAATGTGAATATGCGTGTGGGGATTCACACGGGACGAGTGCACTGCGGTGTGTTGGGTCTGGTCAAGTGGCAGTTCGATGTGTGGTCCAATGATGTGACGCTTGCCAACCACATGGAGAGCGGCGGCATTCCAGGGTAAGTTATACGCCTACTACGGCCCAGTTCAGTTTCAGCTTGGTTCTCCTTTGGGTTGGCAATTCTACTGCTGCTGCTATTCTAGTTGGCAACTCTAGCTCTATTTTAAGTTGGCAACTCCAATCGGTTTTAGGTTAAAGAAATCCTTTTCTGATCGGAATCCGACTGTAATTATTATAGTTTTCGCACCTTTTAAAGACCTTTTTCCTCTGCAATACGCTACACATAATATATGGAAACAGCAGAGTAAAAATCGTATCATATTTTAATAAAACTCAGCAGGAAAGAACCTGCTTTAATCGGTTAAATTTTATAGTCGGTCTTTGGTAAAAAATGTGAATTAACAATAGAAAAAAATGAATTCAATATTTGCGAAAAAGAAAAGCACAAAGGTAAAAATATTATTTACGTCCAGTCGCTCATCCGCAGGAGGTAAAAAAATATCCTGATATGACAATGAAATAAATGAATAAAATTCAACCCGATACAAGTTTCACAGAGCGCTCAGCATTCAATCGCTGCTGGAAACCTGTCCAATTTAATAAATTCATTTGAATTGAGATGCAGAACTGAGCGAAATGTGTTGATTTTATGTACAGTTTCGTTGGCTCAGCTAAAGGAGGCGTCTCTTGGTATCAATAAATGGCTAATTAATAGATTTCGATTGGGTTTAACTGGCGACAAAATCTCACAGTTCAGTTACTTTCAGCAGTCGCTCTATTAATTACTTAGTATTCCGTCGAACTTTGACAAGAGGCGAGCCGCAACCACTTCAAAGCAGAGTCCAACTCTGAGCCGGAGTCCGAGTCCGAGTGCGAGTCCTTTTTTGGGATTTTCACTTAGTCCTTCCTTTGAGCCGCCTAATCCTAGACCCGTACGTAAAAGCAAAAGTATAAAACCCAGAGTCTTGGCTTTGTCTCTGTCTTCGGCTTTGTCTTTGTCTTTGCACACACACATTTCGCTCGCTTGATTATTTTCTTGCTGACAGCTGGCGGAGACGCCTTAGAAAAGCCATGGAAAATGGTCGTATAACCCGTGGTCCTTAGTCCTGAGTCCTTAGACCATACTCCTTCCGTGGTCAGTGGTCACCGTGTGCCACTTTACGACAGCTGAGAATTATGTTTTTGACCCGCTTTGATATGCCAGCTCCTCCACCCCCCACCTCCCTTCGGCTCCCCCGTGAAGTATGCAATGAAAACCAGTACAGTTTCTTATCTTTTGTGGAGTGTAGGCGGTGCCACGCCCATACGCCCACAATCCATTGGCCAACAAAAGTTTTACTCGTAGCGCCAACCGCAAAAGCCGCTGACAAGTTTGTCTCATTTCCGTTTTGACAGGCCCTTCCATTCTCTCTCTCTCTCTCTCTCTCTCTTTCTCACTCTCTTTATGTCTGAGTGGCGGTGCAATTAAAGCCAACTTTTTGGGCTGGCCAGAAGCACAGTTCTTCAGTTCTTGGCCCTTGGCAGGAGCGGATTGTTAGGTTCAGGTCAATTCAATTTCCTATGGTTTTATTCTGCCTGCACCGAAAAGTATTCTATAAATATTTATTGGAATTATTTTAAACTAGAATTGATAATTGAATCCCCTTTGAATCCTCGTACTCTTTTCTTTATGTAAGCTGATTGAAGAAGTAAATTGTCTTTGCGAGGGAATCGAATAACCGTTTCGAATTGCTTCGCTTTGAGTGCGTCAGACAATAAATTGGGCGCCCCTTCTGTGCCTATTCCGCTCCTGCGTCCTGTGCAGTTTACCAGTTTACCGCCTGCATTCAAGTGAACTTTAAACTCTCTCAACACTTGGGGGCAAAGTGTCGCTGCGTTGAGACGCTTGGCAATGGCATACATTGCTGTAATAGCTGTAAATGTTGTTGTTTCTCTGCCCAATGTTGTTGTTGTTGCACATATTTGCATACTCAGCCATATGAGTGTGTGTGTGGGTGTGTGTGTGAGTGTGTATCAAGTTATTGGTAACTGAGTTGCTGGCTCAGTTGTTCGGCACGGCTTGGCTTGGCTCGGCTCGTCTCCGCTTGCCTCCCTTCGCCTCGCCTCGCCTCTCGTCGCCTCGCACAGTTTGCCCAATCGCCGAATCGATTATGGAGTTGCTGCATGCCACGCCCTCCGCTAACTGGTCAGCACTTAAGGCTACTGTTGATTCAGTTGTACTTTCAACAACACTTCAGCAATTTATGTTGCCCTCCCTTTCCCTTTCCATATCCCTTTCTCTCTCCTCTGTCTGGCCCTTTTGGACTTGCTTCTTGGCTGCATGTTGCAGCAACTGTTGCTGACCCACTTAGCCAGCAACAACAGCAACCAACTCGTTAGTTAGCCTGTCTCGAGTGAAATTAAAAGCAAATAACCGCAGCTTGAAGCAGCTCTGCGATTTGGGATTTGCGCTGGGAAGGGAAGGGACGGCAAGGGAAGCGTTCAGCCGTCTCTTGCCTGATAAGCGGCAATTTTGGCTAGCAACCACCCCGCCCCCCCGCGAAGCCAACAAGCCAGCAAAAGGCGCGTTAAGCACTGCGGCGGTGGCTGGGGCTGTGGCATGCAAAAACTTCGTTAGCTGCGGAATTACAAATGTTGCAGCTGCTGCAGCAATCCATAAAAATGCGCCATATAATTATCAATGGAATCAACAACATGGCACACAGTTTATGTTGCCGCAGTTGCTGCCCCGCGGCAACTGCCACGTGGCTGCCTGATGCGATGCCTGCATTAGCATGGGCGTAGCTGACAATAGGGAAAGGGAGCAAATATCTATTTGAATGATGGAAAATACTCAATTTTATTAATAAACTACAGGATTGAGCCTACTCTTTCACCCTGCTTCACTGAGGATGCTCTAGAAATGTCTATGAATTGTAATTCCAAATGGAACTAGATTCTTGTCCGGGTTTCACTTGTCCGTCTGTCTGCATCCCCTTTTAGCCACGGCTTTGCCCGCAAAACGACAATTTAATAAAGCTACTCGGCGCTTAGCTGCTGCTCCTGCTGCTGCTCCAGCTGTTGCAGCTTAGGAAAACATTAAAAACTATTTGCGGGGAGAGAGACGCGTCCCCAAGGTGCGGTGCAGCCTGTAATGGCGCGTAATGGTTCAAGGAGGAAAAATAATAACTGCAGTTATGGCAACCAACCAGAGAGAACTCAGCATGTTCTTCAGAGTTATACAATTTTCTCCTCTCTCTTCTCCTCTTCTCCTCTCTTTTCTTCGCGTATTGCAGACGCGTGCATATTACCAAGGAGACGCTCAAGTGCTTGGATGGCGACTACGAGGTGGAGGAGGGCAAAGGAGCAGACAGAAATTCCTATCTCAAGGATCATCAGATTGAAACTTATCTCATTGTACCAGGCGATATCTACAGACCGGTGAGTGGCAAAGTGAGTGGCCGACAAAGAGCAGAGTATACCCACCCCCTCCTGGCTCTCCTGCCTCTTCCAGCCAAGAGCCGATTCCCTCATAGAAACCTCAACTGAACTACTCTTAAAATTCTTTTGAACTTCCGCAGCACAAGAAGTCGCGAAATCGCTTGCAGGTAAATGGAAATATATCCAAGGAGCTGCGTATGATGGGACACGGCACCGCCCAGAAGCACACGTCTAAGTAAGTGCACTGAGAGAAAAGAAGTCCCTCTAAAAATACCCAGCAAAAGTATTTACGAACATATTCCTCAGAGTTTCTGAAAGGAGTCTATAAAAAAGGGCCTCTATAGATTGTTGGCTTATTCCTCGTTTCAGATTCGGCTTTGGGGACAGCGCCGAGAGTGCCAAGGATCCCGAGGATGAGGTGAATGAGTACTTGATGCGAGCCATCGATGCCAGGAGTATCGATCATCTGCGTGCCGAGCATTGCCAGTCGCTGCTGCTGCGCTTCAAGAGCGCTGCACTGGAGCACAAGGTATATGAGTAAAAATTGAGAGCTTATTCCTTGGCTTAGGCTAATACTTGCACTCTTTTTCCATTTACTTGTACCTTCTCCTACTTCTCCCCTACTGCTGCTGCTCCTTCTGCTTTTTGTAGTACGCCAGCGAGCCGGATCGCATGCTCTGCGTTTATTTCTACTGCAGTTTGTTGGTCCTCCTCGGCACCAGCCTGATGCGTTTGGCGGTCTTTCAAAGGTGAGTGTTTTCCAGGTTTCCCATGTTTATTTTTATTTGTATTGTTCTCCTCTGTTCTGTTTCGTTCTGTTCTGTTGCCCTGGCTGAGTGGAAGCGTCAGTAAACCCCGACTTTAACATTTATCTTCCTCTGTTTCCCTCTCTCCTCTTTACAGCTCTGCACTGTGCTTAGTGCTATCCATTGGCGCTTTGATGCTGCTTTTGTTGCTCGTCTTCCTGGTGGCTTGCCATGAAATCAATTTAAAGGTGAGCGAAAGCTGTTTCAATGCCCTGTAAAATGGCTTCAAAGGGTAACTAAGAGACCCAATTGTAGAGTACTTTTAAGTCTGCTTCCAACGCCTCTAAATGACTTAAAAGGGTAACTAAAAGACACAATTATAGAGTAAGTTTGAACACCCTGTAAAATGGCTTTAAAGGGTAACTAAAAGAGCCAATTGTAGAGTAGTTTTAAGTCGCAGAAACTCTCTTTAAACTCTAGTCATATATTTATTTGATATATTTAATACACTTTGTAGCTTCCCATCATGATGAAACGCTTCTCCCTGCGCATCCACAGCAATCGCACCTTGTCACAGTTTTTTGCCTTTGCCACAGTGGGGCTGATTGTTCTGAGCACCGTTTTAGCCATGGTAAGTAACAGAGAAAACCAAAAAGTACAAATGAGGCGCTTAATGTGCGCTTTTAGTTAGAACAACATAAACAACAATGACAAGGGGGATTTTGAATTGCCTTTTTATGCATAATTTGTGCCTGCAAACTGGCCAAATGGCCAAATGGCCAAATGGCCGAATGGCCAAAAGATAACTCTGGCCCAAACAACTGGCCTAACTGCAGCTCAAAAAGTTGCTTTTTTGGCTTTGCCAAAAATTGTAACTTAAAAATAATATAAATAAAAATAAAATTTACGTGCCACCCACGCCTTGTCATTTTTTCCTTCTTTTTTCTGCCTTCTCTTCTTGTTTTTCTTGTTGCTGCGACAAAACAAAAGTTTTTCCATTAAAGTTGGACAGACAAGAAAAACAACATGGGGCAGGTTCAGGGAGCAGCTTGCGGGGGCATGCCACGTTTCATACATGAAGTGTGCGCCATTTATGTGCTACTTGTTACCTGCCCCTAAGGCGGCGTCTGTCTCTGTCTCTCTGTCTGTCTGTCTGCCTGTCTGCCTGTCTTTGTCTGAGTTCAAAGCACCGCCAGCACTTTGACATTTTTTTGCTCCTAGTTTATCAACTTGTTCTGCTGTTGTCCCACTGTAGCTTTTTTATTGGCCACGTTTAATGACACTTGGGAGACGCATTCGCTATTCATTTAGCCACATCTTCTTTATGGCCCGAAAGCTGAGAGCTGAGCGCTCAGAGCTGAGAGTGCGTGTCCTGCACATTTCCTGGCTAATTAGCAGCCAATTGTAAAGCTAAACTCTTCGCCCTTCTCTTCCACTTTACAGCTGCAAGAATCGACGCGACAACTGGAGATGCTGCATAATGAATGGCTCTGGTTGCAAGTAAACACAACTCGCCAGGAGGAGGAACAGTTGCAGTTGCAGCTGCAGCCAGGAGCAGCTGTTAACTGTGATTTCTACTTGGCCTACAATGTGAGTTGCCTTCTTTATACGCGTACAGTGTTCGGTGCTCGGTAGAATCAAGTTGGAATCACGACTTTAATTAGACGAATTTTCCAATATCTGCCCTGGGCATCCTCTGTAGTTGGCAAATATGCATAAATATAATATATATATATATATATATTGGAGCAGTGATAGCATGGCTTGAATAATTCTGAATCTGAATACTGTTGCAGACCTTCCTGCTGCTCACGCTGCTCTCCATGATGTGCTGCGCCACGTACCAAGTGCTGCGAATATTGCTGAAGCTGCTGCTGTTGCTCCTTGCCGCTGGTTGCTACATGGTCTGCTCCAGCTATTTGTATGCAAGGAGCAGGGAAATGAGCGTTGACTTGGCGTAAGTATGCACAGTGCAAAGTCTGTGAAAGTCCTGTGAAAGTCCTGCGAAAAAGTCCTGAAAGGAGTGGAACAGCACGCCAAGCCAAGCCAAGGCAGGGCAGGACTCCCCGAAGTCTATGAAGCAGCTGAATGAAAACGAATTATGCTGTAATGCAATTTGGACTGCTGCAGTAGTTGCTGCATGCCACAGCTGAAATGTTGCAAAATACATTTACAGCAGCCGCAAACTGCATTAAAATTGTATTTAGCACTCTTGGCGTTGCCTTCATTTATCAGCCCAACTCTCGTCTCCTTTCGTTTCGTTTCCTTTCGTTTCGTTTCTTTTCCTTTGCTTCATTTCTTCTTCTGTAATGGACTGGAATAACTTGGATCCTTTGCTGCCTCTGTTGCTGCTGCATTAGCAATGAGGAAGCCCTGCTGCGCTACATAATTGATTCAATCTTCCTATTTGCATTTATGCTAGCCCTAATCTTTCATAGCCATCAAACGGAGGCCACCTACCGCTTGGACTTTATCTGGAAACTGCAGGCAACGGGTGAGTTTCGAACAACTTTTATTTCGGCTGGCTAATTAGCTGAAGCCAACTCAGTGACTGATTGACTGCCTGACTGACTGACTGACTGACTGACTGCTTGGTTGACTGCTTGATTGACTGACTGAAGCAAGCAGCAACAATTCACTTGTTTAGCTTCCGACTCTCAAACTCGAACAACAGTCAACAGATTCGCTTGCCCCTGCATCATTCGCTTATCCCTACGCATTGTTGCTCATCTGCTGCGCGTTTCCGTTTGCTTTTGCCATACAAAGGCCCTTTCATTAGTATTAATATACACACACGCACACGCACACACATACACATGACCCACACATACTCCCCCTCAGCAACACAGACACACACACATACACAAGCGCACACATTCCCCACTAATACACTCAAACAATCGCACTCATGTTTGACTGGCGCTTGAGCTTATGCAGCGCTTTTGCACTTTGTTTTTTCCGTATACCCTGTAGCTATGCATGAAGGGTATAGTAGACAGTGGAGAGCACACTTAGGGACTATAAAGGAAACATATTCCAGACTGATTCCTTGTGGAGTAGATATACAGGTCTTCTCTTGCTGAACAAAGTAAAGCCTACCAAAGAAGAGCGTAGTTAAAGCCCCCGAATCAGAATCAGATCTGATAGAACTAGTTGAGCTTTAATCCTGTGACTTATTCTCGCACTCAATTTAAGAATTCTCTGTAAATAAAAAACCAAACAGTTCATAGAACAATCGTTTCTTGTTGGGTCTGCTTAGAGGCTCAATAGTAGGTGGATTAAAAATATACAGGGTATTTTATAGTCGAGCTGAGTGCCGAGTCTGAGCCAGTCATACGTTTTGTTTTTTTGCGTTTTCCTTGCCTGTGCGCTTTACGCTTCGGTAAACTGATAAACTGATATTTCAATTTCACGCTCCTGTTTTTTATTCTCTCTGTTTTTGGTTGTTGTAATTTTCGGTTCAGGTTCTGATTCTGGTTCGGGCTCTGGTTTATATTTGTTGTACTCGTATCTCTGTTACGGCTGCTCTTTTCATTCATTCACTCATTCATTCATTCATTTCTTTCTTTGTTTTTTTTTGCTTCTTTTTTGGCACAGAGGAAAAAGAGGATATGGAGCATCTACAGGCTTATAATCGTAAACTGCTCGAAAATATTTTGCCGGTTCACGTAGCGGAGCATTTTTTGAGCCGCGAGAAGCACCTTGAAGTGAGTATTTATTATATAAATTTAACTGTATTATATGGCCCATATATATATATATATTTATATAAGTTTATAAGCTATGTTACGACGCATTTGAGAGCTGGAAAAAGCTGAAACTTTGTGAAGAGGTCGTTGATATGTTTAATCCTGCTGCTGCTGCCGCTGCCGCTGCTGCTACATTTTGCGGCTTGTAATGGTTCAATGCGCAATGGGAACAACTGACTGAGGCAGCGACTGCGGCAGAGGCAGAGGCAGCAGCAGCGGCAGCGGCAGTGGCAGCCACAGAGCCTGCCACATTAAGTGTGCAATCAACAACTTTTAACCAAATCACAGAAGCAGCCACACTTTTTGGACTCGCCTCGCCAACGTGTGGTTTTTCCCTCCTCCTCCTCCTCCTCTTCCTCTTCCCCTCTTGGATTTCTATGTGTTGTTTTTAGGCTCTCTGAATCCAAGTCCGAACTTGGCTTTGAATTCTATGTAGAGGCTCGTAGTATTTAATTGAATTTCTCACATTTGACTGGCTCTTGCAGGATCTT
The DNA here is from genome assembly GCA_018150835.1 of Drosophila repletoides. NCBI lineage: Eukaryota > Metazoa > Arthropoda > Insecta > Diptera > Drosophilidae > Drosophila > Drosophila repletoides. The sequence goes on along the minus strand of JAECWQ010000031.1, from coordinate 19,430,497 downwards.
TACCATGAGCAATGCGATTCCGTCTGCATACTCTTCGCCAGCATCCCGAATTTCTCAGAATTTTATGTCGAATTGGAGGGCAATAACGAGGGTGTCGAATGCCTTCGTCTGCTCAATGAGATTATTGCCGATTTCGATGAGCTGCTCAGTGAAGAACGTTTCCGGTGAGTATTGAACGCAGGACTTTTCCCGATGAGAATCTTTCTCTTCCTTTAAAATACAAAGTCAACAAGCAGAAACTGAAATAGATCACAGATAGTTTGGGTTGAAAAGAAGTCAACTCATTTCTGTATCTTTCTCTTTATGCCCAATCAGTTTTGGCCAGTCCTTTGGCTTCAACATGAGAAAGGTTTCGAAATCAGTTAACCTTCTTTTCCCCCTCTATTCCCTTCTTTCCTTTGGCAGCTGCATTGAGAAAATCAAGAGCACAGGCGCCACATATATGGCTGCTTCGGGTCTGACGGCCAACACCTGCGACCAGGTGAATTTTAGCCATGTTACCGCCATGGCAGACTATGCGCTGCAGCTCTTCGATAAAATTGAGGAGGTTAACATGCATTCCTTCAACAACTTTCGCATGCGCATAGGTAAGAAAACCTAACCACAGAATCTTTCTAAAGAATTCTCCATATTCCAGAATTTCTCTCCTTCTTTGCAGGCATCAATATTGGACCTGTTGTGGCTGGAGTTATTGGAGCCTGCAAGCCGCAGTATGATATTTGGGGCAATGCTGTGAATGTTGCCTCACGCATGGACTCCACGGGCATTGTGGATCACATTCAGGTAAATCTTTCGAGGTGCCTTAAGCTGCCTTTTTCTCTACACCCCTAATCCCTATACCCTGTAAATTTAAAGCCTTGTTACAGGGTATCTTAAAGTTGGGCTCATGGCTTACCAGCAGCCCTTACTGTAGCGTATCTCTTAGTCAAGGAAATGGTCTTAAGAGCACACTTATTTTTTATGCTTTCCCTTAACTTTTCACTTTAAATAAATTAAAAAGAACTTGTCAAATTCTATACAATCTGGGGCGGCAGCCACGCCCCTAATCAATAGCTGACCAGGCGCAAAGTGTCGGTCAGGCGGATAGACGGACTGACAGACAAACGGACAGTCAGACAGGCAGTAAAAAAGGCAACAGACAGCAGCCAGCAGCCAGGCAGCCTCACATTCTAACACATTGCGTATACGCCGTGAGGGCTTCATACAATTTTCATGGGACACGCACAAAATACACACACAAAATACACACTGAAAATGTCTAGATACAGATACACCCACACACACACACACACACACACACACAGCTACAGATACAGATACAGCATTTGATTTTATTTGGCGTCGATAAAAGTGAAGCGCACGAAATTTGCAAAAGGAAATAAATTATTAAGAGCTGTGCGCCGGGCGGGGAGGGAGGGAATTGCGGGGTATAGTTGAGTGTTATCATGAAATATTGAGCTCAGGTTTAACTCTGATTCTATGTCACATTGAGTTTATGTTAAGTTTTCTATTTTTGTTGGGTTTTGTCCCTCATGAAATCAACACTTCCACAACTCTTCACAGGTGACCCAGGAGATGCAACAGATACTCGAGTGTCGTGGCTTCCAGCTCGAGTGTCGCGGCAGCGTCAATGTGAAGGGCAAGGGCTCCATGATTACCTATTTTCTCAAGGGCAAAGGTCAGGTGCCAGTGGCAGAGCCCATAGCTGCTGCAGCAGTCGTCGAGCTGACGCCGCAGCCGGCACAAGCAGAGCTCGAAGCAGCAGCTGTAGTCGCTGCAGCAGCAGCAGCGGTTAGCTCGGAAGATAATAATGATAATGATAATGACGATGGTGATGGTGATGATAATGATGATGATGATGATGAAATTGATCTCAATTCGAATATGCAAAGTTTGACTGCGCAGCGACGCAAATCGCTCTGCCGGCAGCATAATATCAGCTCCTCCTTTGGCACCACTGTAAGCTCCACCGGAATTACACCCACTCTATCGAACAGCTCCAGTGTGGTCACTATTGGAGCCCTGCCTGCGCTGCTGCGCAATGCCAACTCGGCTGCGGCTGCTGCAGCTGCTGCTGCTGGTGGTTCAGAGAGCTGTGCCACGCCCACTGCGCCGCCGCCTAGAACACTAGTGGCAGAGCTAAAGGAAGAAATTACGCGTGATGAAAAGATGAGCGTTTTGAAGGACTCCATCGAGAATCTAGAGATACTACTAAAGAATAATATTAGCTTGTCCGATCTGAGCAACAAGCAGCAACAGAATCTGCGCAGCGACGTCGTCTCCAGCTGCTGCAGCTCTGCCACTGCGACGCTGCGCAAGCGGGATACCATTGTCAGCTTCAATGTCATCGAAACGCTGACCACAACGGCAACGTTTTCCCAGCAGCAGCAGCAGCAACGCAAGCGTCGCTCGGTAACCACAATGGCTGCCAGTTGCACCACCTCCACCACAACCACACGATTACTCTCAAATGGCAGCCAGAGCTCCACTCAAACGGCGCCGGGCACGCTGGAGAGCAGCCGGAAGGCCGAGCCGGAGCAGGAAGCGGGCGTTGCACAGGATTGGCAGCCACGCACCGCCTGCCTGGAGCCCAATAGGAGTCCCATTAAAACCTCTCAGTCCATGAGTCCCATTGGACTGGCCACCGAGGTGTTTGTTCTACCCAATAGTCGCAGCATGATACTCATTAGCAGCGGAGCAGGCAGCACGCCCGGCGGCAGCAGTCCCAGGGCTGGTTTTCTGCAGGATGTCAGCACGTAAGAGGTTTATTCGGTGAAGGGTATTTGGTGCAGTAAAACTATTGATTATCGATCAACTGCACTACTAATGAACTATCGATACTATCGATTGCTTTGCAGCTATTCGTGTATGGTGGAAGGGTTCGTAGTGTAAATAACAACTAACAATCAGTCCTGCATATATATTTAGTTACAATAACTATCGATACTATCGATAACTTTGCAGTTCTAGCAGCTCTTTGGTGAAGGTTAAGGTGAAGGTGAAGGTGAATCGTAGTGTAAATATTGTATAAACATTGTACGAGTAGCTGTTGTCTCTTATATATTATATCAGTATTCCCCCTATAATCTATGATCTCGCATTTAAGCATGTGTATACATATACCAGGATATATGTATACATATATATAATATACTTACGTATACATACATATATTATTGTTGTTCCTTCAGCAAGCTCTTGATGCTGCGCCCAATTACAGGGTATATATATAAACAGTAATCAGCATATCACAGCAAAGTACGAAAGCAATTTTGCACAAAGAAAATTTTGGGTACCAAAAAGTCGATACGAAAATTTAGAGCGTTACGAAATAGATTGTAAGCAGAGATTGAAGATGGACGATGGAAGACGGAAGGATTTCAGACGATGACGAACGGGCAGCTTAGGTGTATAAGGTTCCTATGTAGAGTTACGGCCAGAAGGGAGAAGAGAGAAACTGGAATTTAGAGTGAATTTTTAAAGGAAAGACCAAATTACAGAGTATGCAGGCTTCGAGCAAAGACATGCAGAAATGCAAAGAAAAAATGAGCTACATTTTAATTGACTTACATTACAGGGTATGTGCATACTTCGACCACACACAACACTAAAATGAAATAAATATGCGTTTCAGTTTATGCTAAATGCTAAAATTACAGGGCATCCAAACTTCGATCAGTTCGAACGAACTCTGTCAACTTTTGAGGCTTAAAAGAACATTAAAAAAAAAAAAACAAAAAATATGAAAATATATTAAAAATATAAAATATTTAAACAAGCTAAAAGAAAAAAACAAAAACAAAAAGAAAACCGTTAATTACGCTTTAGCTGTATATGTGTTAATGTATGTGTATGTGTGCGTGTGCGTCTCAATGTTGCTGAAATCAACACTAAATACAACTAAAAAAAAAAAAAAAGAGAAAAAAATTAATTTAATCTATAAAATATAACGAAAACTTCAACTGAACTAAATACCAAAAATACCAAAGAAAATACGAAAATACGAAAAAAAAAAAATCAATTCTCGCTGTGATTTCTATTGTAAATTGATGTAAAATGTAGAAATTTTTTTTGTAGACTTGTGTTAAAGTTAGTCTTTAGCTTATAACTTTCGCAGCGGACGTGTTCCAAACTTCAATTTCGCTTTTTAGAGAAATTAGGGCGAAATGTGTGAGAAATTGAAATTGAGAACACGCCCAGAAAGTTTCAGTACGGCGTCTCTTTTTGACTTGAACTTTAAATTTAATTTGAACTAAGTTTTCTATACAAATGAAGAAGATTAAAATGTTTAAGCAGCTGTCGTAGTATTATTATACACACACACACACACACACACACCCCCATATATATATATATATACATATATATATATATATTTATATACATAAATATCGAAGTACAATTGTGTCAATTTAAGTGAAAAATGTTTAATGTTTAATGTAGTTTGCTGTTTTTTTGTTTAAAATTCAACGTTTATTAAATGTGTTGCACGTGCGAAATGTGTTTAAATAAAACGTGAAAATTATTCTATAGGCAATTTGTTGTTCGGCACGCCGAAGGCTAAATACCCTTTCATATCCTTTCAGCTTTACTATTGCAGTAACTACGGAAGGGTATAGAAAATGCAGAGAAACTCACTCGCTTTGCTTTCATAATGAAATTACAATTTATTTACAGCAAATAAACAAAGAGATAAACAGGATAAATAAGGATAATTGCCGAGTGGTGCGGTAGGGAGAGAGATAGAGGAAGAGAGAGAGGGGGAGATTTAAATTTTACGCGCACGTCGCCAAAGGAAATAATAGCCCAACAGATGGAAGCCAAAGTAAATGCCAAGAATGGCCCACAAATTGCGATAGAGATTCGCCTCATTGAAGCTATACTTGTCCAGGACATCCTGTCCGGTATGGAAGCAGGGCAAATCAGCGCTCTCCTCGAAGCAGGCTGAGAAATTGAGAAGAGAGAGAGAGAATGGGGAAAAGGTTTCACTTTCTGAGACCAAGCAGCAGAGAACGAGAGAGGAGATACTACTTACTGATGTTTTGCACGCCGGACCATTGAGCAATTGTCATCGCCTCATTGGCATAGAGCATCCAGGATAGAAACTGCGTCCAATAAAACGCCAGCGGCAAGGAACTGTAACCGAACGGAAATAGGGTTTGAGTTGGAGTCTGGGCCACAAGGAAGCAAGGAATGCTTCCTTTTTTAGATACTCACCTAATTTTGATGAAGATGCCAGACGTAATCATGAATATATAATCAAGCGGCACCAAATATGCCATCGCCAATGGCACCGAGTTGAAGGCCGTGGAAAAGAAGATGCCACAGGCAGTGGCTACATTCATTACCAGCACCACACAGGCCGCCGTAATGCAGAAGGCGAAGAACGTGGCACGCAGACCCGTAATCCAATAGCAGATGACCACGAACAGCAATGGTTCAATTATCATGCCGGGCAGCTGGTTAAAAGGGCAGAAGGAAGCTAATGTATACCTCCTGGATGGGTGAATGGCCTATTCGGCTATACTACTTACCAGGGCCAATATATTGGCCACATAATACTGCGCCGTGGAGTACAAGCCGGAGCGTGTCTCTCGCATAAACAACGGAAATCCTTGCGGGAAAAAGTTCAATACGGAATACATCGGATGGTATGTATTCTCCGATATCATTATGAATAGTGTGCCCTGGAATCGTAAGATCGTATCAATTCATTGGTTAAGGGTTGTAATCCTCCACAGAAAAAAGATTATACTCCATACTAATACCTAACTTAGTCTCCTTTACCCAAGATCGATTCAGATCTTCTAGGGATTATACTATGATCATATCTTTGGTATAAATATTTAAATTGAAATCAAGAGCAAAAGATCCCCACTAAAGAGTAAAAAAGTAGTCTTACCTGCACCGCCTGGACGCCCAATTGACTGAGATTCGTTGTGCCGGCAAAGCAGGCTCCGATAATAAAAGCCATAGCCATCTTCTGTAGGAATCTCAGCCATTGTACAGTGGGATCCCTGAGCAGGGTCAGCGTGGCTCTCAGCCAGACGACATAGAAGCGTTTGTACCAGGGCACCCCGCGAAATGAGTCCAATTCCGTATCAAATGGAAAGTTTCCCGATTGTGCCATATGAATCTCCAGATTAACCAGCATATCCCGCTGCTTGGCTGCAGAACTGACTGCGAATTGGTCGCATAAATGCTGCGCCGAGCGTTGGGATGCCTGTTCATAGCCAGGATCAGTGGCCAGAACACCAATGAGAAAATCCGCCGGATTATAGGCCTCCGGACAGTAGTAACCATGATCCGCAAAGAAGCTCAAGGCGTGCTGGGGCGAGCCCGTAAAGGCAACACGACCATCCGCCAGGAGCATGACATTATTGAAGTTATCAAAGAGCTGGGAACTGGGCTAAAGGGGTCAGAGAATTGGAAATGGAATAGAATAGTCCAAGGAGAATTTCTAGAGTATTATTAGTGGGTGTACCTGATGGATAGTGCATAGTATAGTGGTGCCCTTTTGGGCTAGCTCATGCAGTGTTGCCACCAACTGTTGGGCGCTGTAGGAGTCGAGGCCTGTGGTGGGTTCATCGCAGAACAGAATCACTGGATTGTTGAGCAGCTCCACGGCAAAAGCCAAACGTTTGCGTTCCCCGCCCGAGAGAACTTTCTCATCATCCCCACTGCCAATGCGGGTGTAAGAAGCCGATAACAAACCCGTGCGCTCCAGCAGATCCTTGATAATAAGACGACGCTCCTCGCTGGACACACGACGATCCAGACGCAGATTAGCCTTGAATATGACGATTAAAAATAGTTGCAGATCAACTTAGACTAGAGTCAAAAGGAGAACAAACCATAAAGTTGAGATGCTCCAGCACAGTGAGCGCTCCAATGAAGAGATCGTCTTGGTACACATAGCCACTGATGCGATGCATGAAGGGACCCACGCGTCGGCCGTTGATCAATATATCACCTTGAACCACAGTGCCAGCTGTAATGGAGAGATAATGGAATAGAGCGAGAGAGAGAGAGAGAGAGAGAGAGCGGGAGAGATAAAGAGCTGTTAAAGAGAAGCTGTTGCAGAGAGGAGGAGATGGCAGCTATCTTATCCGGAGGTAGCATCTTAACCTACCTGTCTGACGATAGGCCAGTGTTGACATTAGCGTCGTCTTCCCAGAGCCGCTGTGAATGAGAATCACGGTTAGTGGAGGATAAAACTAGCTTGTATTTCTCTATCTGTGTTATCAGTCAAAGATTAGTAGCGCTTCAATGCGCGACTTTAACCGTAACCCAGTTTATCAGTGGAATTTCTGGTCATAAACTGGTTAAAGTACGCACTCGCAGAAGAGCTCCAGTGGAATAGTTCCAGCAGTTCTACTCCAGTAGTTGGACATATCGATTACCCGAAACGTGAGGCAATCGAAACAGTTGCAACTGCAGCACTACAGTAGAAACTCGCTAACTAAAACCGTTCAAATTCTTCGAATGTTGAGAGGAGTTTGTCCAGTTCCGGGTTGACATTGGGTAAGTTGCACTGTACTCACCTTGCGCCCATTAGCGCCATCAGGGAGCCAGGCTGCACAGCTCCCGTGGAATTGTTTATAATACGCTTCATATTCCGCCCGGAACCCACATTGGTGTAGACGCAGAGATCCCGCCAGACCAGAGTAGCGCCCTGCTCCGTGGGCGACCATTTGCTGTAGCTGCGCAATGGCAGACTGCGCTCCGAGCTGTTCCTTTTCGATAACTTTGGTGTAATATCCAGGCTGGCTGTGCCACTCTCCTGTCCACCAGCACCGCCACTCGAACCACCAATGGCCACCAGTTGCAGCTCCTGTTGATCCGTAGTCTGTCTACTGTCTGCATCCGACATAATATATGTTTTTTTTCTCCTTTTTTTGCTGTCTTTTAATTAACACGCGCAACCGACAAACCAAACAAACAAGTCCGGCAGCTCGATGTCAACTGAGGAGGCAGCTGAGCAACGCAGCGACCTGTGAGCTATGCAAATATGTACCATACGCCATACCCTTCTCTTGGCCATCATAGTTTAATCAAGATGTATGTAACACATGTAAGTCGCTCAAGGGGCAACCAGCTTTAAGTTTCATTCATTTTTTATAATTCTGCTTGATTTAAGAACGAATCTGGAACACTCTGGCAGGGTATTTGGCTCGTCGACGCTTGGCAATCAGCTTTTCTTTTTCTTTATCTTTAGGGTGGCTCTGGCAGCATTTGATCTCGCCCGTCTTGGCCAGGGCCAGAGCAAGAGCCACAGCCAGAGAGCGAGCGAGGATGAGGGCGATGGAGATGTGAAGCGGGCAGACTAAGCCACGTTTCAAATTACCGGCTCCAAGCCATAGAGAGAAGCCCTCCAAAGCCCTCGGGAAACCACCGCAACGGGAAAAGCCGTCAACGTCAATGCCTTACCTTATTGCTCTTGCGTGTTTTGCTCAGCATATTCGCCTACTCCAAAAGAGAATCGAGAAAGCAAGTGAATCAATAATAAAAACTTCCACAAGTTTGCTCATATTTTTATTCCACTTTAATTGTGTCCTAAACCTGTAAAAACCAATTATTTTCTGCCGATCTGCGCAGAGTTAATAAAGAGAAATTTGTGTATTTACCTAAAAAAAAAGCTGTATTTTTCAGATACTTTTGTATCTCAAAGATACTTTTGCATCTCAAAGATAGTTTTCTGGGGCAAAGATACTTTTGTATCCCAAAGATACATTTGTATCTGACAGATACTTTGTGGCAAGCAGATACTTTTGGGTCCAGCAGATATTCTTGCGTGCAGCAGATACTTTTCTAGAAGCAACTATCCGCATGCAATGACTCGGCACATTTAAAATTGTCCAAAACCAAAACCCCAATTTGAGCAAAATCCCAGGCGGAGCACCAGGCGAACAGAATTGCCAGCAGGTCGACAGTCCAAAAATCCATCCACCTGCTGCGATTTCTATTTGCCTGGTACCAAAAATTCAAAGCTCACCAAATTGGGAAAAGTAACGACAAAATTTTGTCGCTGCCCTTCAAAGTATGCAACAAAAATGATTTTTTGCTGCTTTTGCTTTGCATTGCAGGTGGAACTTTAAAAGGACATAACTTCCGCAAATCCTTACGGATCTTGAAAAAATTGACTGCGTCCCACTCGTGGGGTCCATATCTATCGATTGGCATCCAAGGATATGGGGGTCATCTAAGGATCATAGACTTTAAAAATCTCAGTCGAAACGCGCAAGAAAACAATCCAAAAACACAAAATACAGGATAACTCGAAAACTACAGGGACGATTTGAATGTCCTTTGGCCAGTCGATAGCCCTTATTAATACTGACCGTTTGAGACAGGACTCGTCAGGATCCACAAGGATATAGCCGAGTTATAGCGATTTTTCTTTATACAAAAAAGTCCTTTTTTCTCAGCTCCCTTAAGGACTTTCGTCCTTTTTGTTGCATATTTCGATCCGGCCACAAAAGGACTATCTTTTGGACAAAGGACATCCTGATAGTCCTTCAAATGACCGAGTTATAGCCGATTTTCCATTTTTGGGACGATTTTCCTATGCTACCCCCTTAAAAAAATTTCCAAGTGATTTTTTTGAAGAAAAATAGCTGTAACTCGGCCAAATCTTTACAGATTTTGCCAGGACCGGTTTTGTTAGACTCGTAAGGACCAACTCTCTCGATTAGCATTCAAGGATATAGGGGTCATCTAAGGATCATCGACTTGCAAAATTTCAGTGAAATGAAAAAAAAACAGGTTAAAAAGATAATGATTTTTTGTATGAAAAATAACTTTAATTCGGACAAATCCTTTGTGATTTGCGTTGTTTTTGTGCACTTTTAAGGACCAGTTTAAAATGTGAATGAATTTTCGTGTGCCGCACAAATAAATAAAAGCTTACCATTTCGTTGCGGCGCACAAAAGTATGCAGCATAAAATGACTGCTACCGCTCAATAGCAATTAATCAAACTGCCCGAAAGTATGCTGCAACTTTTAATTTACTGGTTGCAGCATAAACTAACGAACCGACAATATTAAATTGCCGCACAAAAGTATGCAGGAAAATATGTTAGTTGCTGTTTTAGTGCACGCCCTTAAAGCATGCACTCAATTGCAAAATTTATAAAAGACTTTATTAATTAGAATTTTACAATTTTACAATATTTAACAGCTGTTTTGTGCCAGGAATGAGATATTTAAAAAAAAAGAAACAGTTCAAATTTTGAGTAGGCTCCTCGGTTCGGTTGGTGGCTGTCAATTTCTGGGCGCTTGCTGAAAATAGAAAAGAAATGCAAATATGTTAAAAGTTTGGATTTATAAGGGGATTCTTAAGGCGAATCTTTATAGAAATAACTCTCTGTTTACACTAACTCCCTCTCCCTCTCTCACTCACTCGCTCGCTCGCCGACTCTTTCTGCTGATAAGAAGTGTATAAGAAGAGTACTTCAGCTGGAAGATTTGTCAGTTGTTTAGTAGCGATTAAAGCGCGCAGTTCGCAGCTGTGAGGGAAACGAACGAGCCTGCCTCCTACCCGCATAGCAGGGGGTATAAAAATGCTATAGAAATTGCAATATCACACTAGAACTCTGTGATTAAATAGCTATTTTTTTCTTATTTTTTTTATTGTTGCTAAAGAAGTGCATTACGATAAGTTTTTAAAGTGGCTAATAAATACAGACAGACAGACAGACAGACAGACCGATAATAATCGTCATATAAAAAAGGTCTCTTTTTTTTGTCTTTTTTTTTGGTTTGTACAAAGGTGTTAATAGCAGACGCGTGTGATAAGGAATTGAGAAAAAACCAAAGTTATAACACAGTTATTTATTGGCCAATGGCCATAAAAACTGAAATCACAGCAACAGTTATCGGCGCTATAAGGCTATAAAGATTTCCATTTTATTTATAATTATTATTATAATTATTAATATTAATAGTATTTATAGAGTAGTCTGCCTGCTGCCGACTGCCGACTGCCTGCTGCCTGCTGCATATCTGTGCTGTGTGTCTTTCCCAATGTTTAAAGTTCTTTTTTCCTCTTTTCTTTTGCAAATTTGATAAGGCTAATAGCTTAAGGCTCAGAGAGAGAGATAAGCTAAATGGGCTAAAAGAGCTCGTATAAACTCATATATGTATATGTATGCATATAAAAATAGCCATAAAATGTGAGTGCATGTCTACTAAAGCTCCATATATAATTAGCTTAACAGTTAACAAAAGATTTACCAGCTAAAAACTACACTGCATAACATAAAAAAAAAAAAGCAAAAGGAACAACGAACCAAGTTAATTCGCGCGCGCAACTTTCAAATTCGTAACGTAAGGAAAAGCTCTGTGGATGCTGAGCTTTCTACGCTGAGCTTTGACCCGAAACAACAACAACTACAACAACCCCTAAACCCATCGAGAGAGCGAAAAGCACGACGCAAACGTGCTCTCTGTCTCTCTCTCTCTCTCTATCCCTCTCTCGTAGGGCAATATGAGCGCAACGGAGGTGAGTGCTGTGTTCTGACTGCTGAGTTGCTGTCTGTCTCTGCCGTCTGCCAACTGCCGACTGCCGTCTCAGCGGCAGCGTTCTTCAATTTTGTTTTTGTTTCCTTTTTTTTTTTGGTGTATTTTTGTGTTAGTTTCTACTAAAAACGAAAGCGCGCAAAAGAAAAGTGACGCTAAAATTAAGTTTAAATACTAATGCGAAAACAAAGTCAAACAACATGACAAGTGTCCAATTTGTGTGTGATTACGTATGAATCTGCTGCTGCTGCTGTTGCCGCTGTTGCCGCTGATTCCCCGATTCCGATACCGATTCAGATTCCGATTCAGATTCTGATTGATTCCGATTCCATCGAAGAAAATTCGAAGCGCCAAAAGCAACATCTGCTCTCAGTGTTCTGTTGTTGTTCTTCTTCTAGGGCCTTATGGTATGCAGCACACATTTCATATTTAATTTCCATTTCTATTTCATCATTAAATACTAGAAAATAATTTGCTATTTCTCCTTTTTTTTTTTCCTTTTGTTTTTTTTTTTACTGAAATTGGTGCGCACTGTGCGTAAAAATAATAAATTAATTATACTATTTTCGATTTCGCTTTCAATTCCATCAAACTATCCGTAAAATAAACACATATGAACAACTACAGTGATCGCTCGCTATGAAGAACCCGCTAAGAAAAAGCACAAGATCAAAAACTCATTAAAAAAAAACGTAAGAGAAAAACAACACAAGGAAAATAAAGCTTAAAAAAGGTTTGCTTATTTTTTTGATTAATCAAAAGAAAAAGAAAAAACTGTAAAGAAAATATACTTTCCCGGAAACATTATATAAAATCATTAGCTTAATGCAATAGATCTTCTTTGATGTATTAGCGAGCGATCACTGTACTTTTCTATACGCAACGCACAAGTGTCCCATATATCAGCTGCTATCGCATATTTTTGAAATTATTTGTTTTTTTACTCAATAATAGCAAATAATACTCATATTTTTTTTTTTTTGAGAATTGATTTGAATTATTCAGTACAATGTCGCGTATCGAATGACAACTGTGTCAGAAGTCAAAGCTTACTCAGAACTGAGAGAGCAGCTGCAGAAACGTGTTTTTTCCTATGAAAGCTTTTATCAGCGGCAGAGCTTTTAAGCGCGGGCTCTCGCTCGCTGGCTCTCTCTCTCTCTCTCTCTCTCTCTTTCATTCTGAATGTCATTGCCAACACAGCAACAGCGCCTGAACGGTTGGCTTCTTGAGCTCTCCCTCTCCCTCTCCCACCATCCATAATCAATTTGCTATCCTAGCCTGCGATCTCGCTCTTTCGTTCTTCCGCTCTTCAGTTTAAGTTGAAACAAATTTCATTGCATACTTCCAGGCCGGCGCTGAAAATGCAAGCATTGGAAGCAGCAGCATTGGCAGCAATGCCGTCGTCCCCGTTGTCGCCGGCGGGCAGCGACGCAGCTTCTGGCAGTGGCTGGTCGATTGCCTTAGCTGCACATCCGTGGAGCCGACGATGTTCCTGTATATGTTCGCCTTTATGATCACCTCCGTCGTGGAGCAGAATTTCTTCTTGCAGAAAGCTTGCCGGGTCAATAATAATTTCAGTGCGGAGATCTGCTCCAATATCAATAACCCGGAGAATGAGGAGTATAAGAAACAGGTGCTGGACACTACAGCTTGGTTTCATCAATGGGAGAACATTTCCGCACATATATTTCCCATAATATTGGCTTTATTTTTGGGCTCCTTTTCGGATCGCAGGGGTCGCAAGTTGCCGCTGCTGATGGGCCTGGTGGGCAAACTAATTTACTCCTCGATGATTGTGGTGAATGCCAAGATGACCAGCTGGCCAGTGGAATATATTATCTATACGGCAACACTGCCATCGGCTCTAACGGGCGCCGATGTGGCCATATTTGCCTCTTGTTTTGCCTACATCTCGGATATATCATCGCTGCAGCAGCGCACCTTAAGAGTGACCATCCTGGACGTCGTCTATCTGACGGCTATACCCACTGGAGTAGCGCTGGGTTCCTATCTCTTTTACAACGTCTTTAATCAATCGTATGCCGATATGTTTGCTGTTAATGCCTCGCTTTTAGCTTTGGCCATTATCTACACTCTCGTCGCTTTGAAGGTGAGAGAGGACTTTCTTTCTTCAAGCACTCTTCCACGGGTTGCACAACCTCATCCGTCATCCCTCATCCCTCTTTCCGTTTCTTTTGCAGTGGCAAACAACGCCCAATCAACGATCGTTGCGGGAACTGGGCTGTTGCGGCTTCTGGGCGGATTTCTTTGACAGGCAACACTTGAAGGATTCGTTGAGCGTCTTGACCAAACCTCGCCGTGGCCATAGACGCAGTTTCCTTTACATCCTGCTCATCAGCATGGCACTCTATACATTCCAGCGCGACGAGGGCAACTATTTGTATCTCTATACGTTTGATAAGTTTGGCTGGCAGGTCAGCTCCTACAGCACCTTCAAGACATTCAAATCCACTGCCTTTGTTATTGCTATGCTCCTGGCTGTGCCACTAATGAATAAACTACTGGGCTGGCGTGATACGGTAAGTTCTTTGTCCTTTAAGAGTATATCCTTCCCTCGAGCTGTCTTCAAACTTCTCTACAAGGAGATTTTTATTGATGCAGCCTTATAATCCAATATATCCTTGTTGAAAATTTCATAAGAATCGGATGATAAGAAAAGTTGAGAATCCTTGTAGGGTATTTGTCTGTGAGTACAGATGAATGCCAGGGTTTTTCAAAGGAAGATTAGTTTCCTATTTTAAATAAATCCTTCGATTTTCATTAGACGATCATCTTTATTGGCACCTGGGCACATGCGATTGCCCGTCTGTTTTACTATTTTGCGCCGAGTCCCACTTTATTCTATGTTGGAGCCATAGTCTGCAGTTTGGGCCCCATTGTGGGACCCATGATACGATCTATGACCTCCAAGATAGTCCCCCAATCGGAGCGTGGCAAAGTTTTTGCTCTGCTCTCCGTCTGTGACAATGCGGTGCCTTTCATCAGCGGGGTTTGCTACTCCCAAATCTATCGGGCAACTCTCAAAGCTAATCATGGAGGCGGTGTCTATATACTGACTATAGGCACTCAACTAGCCGTATTTTTGCTGATTCTGTAAGTATTACGATTAATCCTATAGTTGCTATAACTTGATTGCTTGCTTCCCCTCTAGCTGCATTCACATTGTACTGGGAGGAAATTCTCTGGCTGTGCCCGAGGTGCCTGAGAAGGAGAGCGGACTGATCAATAATGAGGCAGCCTCCATGGAGTCGCAGATTCAGACAAACAACACAGAGCAGGAGAATCGATAAATAATCGATAGTATTTCCTATTTTTTTTATAGCATCATAAAGACAAAGATTAAATATATATATTTTGTACTTACCTCTCCGATATTCGTCTTTTTTGTGGGTTTATTTATTCTTGGAGAGCGTACGCTGTTTCTCGGCATGCTCCACCACCTGTTCGTCCACGAAGAGACCCTTACGGCGTCTTACACTATCCATATAGACCTTAGCGCGATTAGCTGAGTCGGCTTTCTCGCCGAAATGCATCAGTTCCTCCTCGGTTGTGGGCAGCCAGAAGGGATCAATATCAATCACCTGAAAGAGAGCAGAGAAATACACATATAGAAGTCTCTGTTTGAGGACCACAAATTCCAGGAATTCATTTAGACACAACGGGGCAGGGACAGGGGCAGCGGCAGGGCAGCAGCAGAGGCAGGGCCATGCCACTTGAGAAAGGACAATAGTAGACAACAGGCGTCGTTTGGTCTATGCGCCTGCGCCTCGACGGTTACGGTTCGTGGATTGGATTTACGTGATATTTTATGAGTCTTGTATGGCGATTACTGCGCCCCGGTTCCTTTGAGTGTACAGGCAGCAATCAGGGAAAGCGTGCATTTTCACATCTTCATCTTCATCTTCATTGTTGAAAGACTGAAAGACTCAAGAGGTTCTTTTTCTCTGTTTGGGCTTCGGCTTGGGATTGGGTCTGGGTCGTCGCATTTTTAATGACTTTTTCAGTACAGGACATTGCGTGATAAGGCACGCCAGGATACGCAGAATTTTACTGAATGGCGTGAAGTTTCTTGCTCCTTTCCAACAGTGATTGATGATTGCCAACGTCCGCTTCAATCTACGACTGTGTTTTGTTTTTGTTGTTGTTGTTGCTGTTGTTTTTATTTTTGTGTTGTGTTGTGTTGTGTTTTGGAAGGACGCACAGCGGGCGGGTGTCAGACTCTTCTTCTGCGGAATCTCAGTTCCCAAAAAGCTTCTCCACAGACTTATTTCAAGCCAGGATTCGTGTGGTGAAACTTCTTCTTATTTATTATATGTACATATATGTTTTTTTGCACCATCTGTTCGCACTACGCTAAACTGAGCCCAGGCTCCGAGGCTCTGAGGCTCTGAGGCTCAGAGGCTCAGTTCTGTTCAAGAGCTTCCCCTTCTCCATGTAGATCATTATCGGGCACAACGTTTCGCTTGTTTAACAACAACTAACAACGCCAAGCTTCACGGGGGGAACCAGTAGGGGTCTAAGGGGAGGAGAGCCAGCCAGCAGTAGCCAGCAAGCAGATCACGACCAGAACCAGAACCAGAGCCACAGCCACAGCCACAGCCAGAGCCACAGCCAGGGCAATCCCGACAAACCCAACAACAACAATCATTGCAGAAGCACACACAGACGCACACACAAAGCAATCCTTTTTCCCAGTGTACAAGAACAACAAGAAAGGGCTCCTCCTGTTGTAGGGACGCTGCTTTCCCTACGCACAACGGTTCGTCAAGAGAGAAAAAAAAAAAACAACAATAAATAAAAATACGAAGATTCTTCGTACTCGATCCAGAGCCCTTCCTTGGCAGCTAAAGTGCTCCAGAAGTGCGCAAAGCTTGCGTCTGAGCCGGTCCAGACAAATAACCAGCAATTCTTGCGTGCACTGAGAGAAAACACTGAATTCCTGAGAGCCTTTAATAGTGGCTGCCTCAGAGTTCACTCTGTTCGTTATTCAAATTTTGCAGAACAAGCAAGTCTAACTTTTCTCGCAGTGTATAAGCCATA
Organism: Drosophila repletoides; assembly: GCA_018150835.1. Taxonomy (NCBI): domain Eukaryota; kingdom Metazoa; phylum Arthropoda; class Insecta; order Diptera; family Drosophilidae; genus Drosophila; species Drosophila repletoides. The sequence continues at coordinate 19,413,915 of JAECWQ010000031.1, read as the reverse complement.
AAAAACACTCAAAAGGTTGTTATCCACACCAGAAAAAGAGAAGCTCTGAATAGACGAACGGAACAACGGGGTCCCTTAAGGAGGATTCAATCTTTCCTTGGACCTTGGACTATAATATATATATATTATAATACTCGAATATCGAAATCAGATGGAGGAATAAGTATTACGCATAGTAAAGGTCTACAGGTATTACTCGTATATTATAAATATACGAAATTCCATAAATTTATGCAGGGGCTCTAATAAACACGCAGACAACAGGCACACGAGTCGATTGTCTGTCTGTCTGCATATGTGTGCATACGATTTGTATTCATGTGTGTGTGTGTGCGTGTGTGTGTGGTGTTTACCTGTCCAGCCGTCTGTCCGCCTGTCCGCTTGCAGGTAATTTACGCGGCAGCTACCGAAATACGCCGCGCAGCTGTGGCCGGGGCAAGACCAAAAAAAAAATATATATATTAAAAAAAAACAAAAAAAAAAACCGAAGCGCGGCCCCGCAGTCGAGATTATTATCGCGCGCCAGAAACAGAGCCACAGCCGCAGACGGAGACGGAGACGCAGACGCAGACGGAGACAGGGACGGAGACGCTGCCAGTGGTGCCCGACTAGTTACCGAGTAGTGGCCGAGTGGTGCCACAAGCAACAACCACAAGCAAATCAACACAAATGGCCCGTTCGTAGCGGCTGCTGCTGCTGCTGCTGCTGCTGCTGCTAGACTCGACTCCGAGACTCGGAGAGCTCGACGAGCGTCATTTTGACAGTGCGCACAATGCAAACCACGTTCCACTTAAGCGCAGCAACAACAACAGCCAACAACCAACAGCCAACAACAACCAACAACAACAACTGGCTAAAGGATTGCCACAGCCACTTGGATAAGCACTTGCCGGTTCGGACCTTGCGTACAAAACTTATAAATATATCTATGCACTGTACAAAATGTTTGGGCTCAAATTCCAAACTAATTTCAGAATTCAGGCTTTTAGCGTTAACCCTACACTGCGCGAAATTCTAGATACCCAATCTAAATGTAAATCTGATGAGAAATAAAAGTGAAATTAAATGAAAGCTAAGGCTGTAACTGAGGGAAGAGCATTCTAATTGAAGGACTCCATAATGTACCATATCCTATAAGGAACACTTATATATACTATTGATCAGGGCAACGATTCGACTGGATATAGCCATGTCCAACTGTCTGCCTGTCTGTCTACTTATATCCTAACCAGTCTCTCAGTTCTTTTGAATGAAACTTGACTACTCCCTCCTCTTTATGTCGGAACCTGCTGAATCGAAGAACTATATCCTATATATCTTCTATCTTAATATTATACGTACTACTAATTTCTTGCAGTGTATTCACATTTTTTATACATATTTACACTTTTGCAGCGCAGACTTTAGGGCACTGCCACTGCCACTGCCACGGCCTCAACCTCAACCTCAAACCTCCGCACCGCACCGCAGCGGTCCGCTCCTCTTCTCCTGTTCTCCATTCTCCCCTCGTCCCAGCTCTTCCCTTCTCTCCTCCGCCAGCCTGCTTTCCTTCATTGGAGACTTTCCCTTTGGTGCTGGCTGGCTGGCTGGCTGGGCTGTGGGGGTCTTTAGCTGTCTCTTCTGTCTCTTCTGTCTTTCAGTCTTCAGGTACAAAACGAGTTATCAGATTATTTGTTATTTGTCTTCGTCTGCTGTTCTTTTCGCTTTTCGCTTTGCCTTTGCCCGTTGGCCCGTTGGCCCGTTGCCCACTGCCTTTGCTTTGGTTCTGTTTCTGTTCTTTTTCTTTTCTTTTCTTTTCCTTTCTTTTCTTTACTTTTTCTGTTCTGCTCCGTATTTCTTGTGTGCTCTTCCAAGTAGTTTAAAGTTATGCCTCGCATATGCAAAGCACGACAACAACAGCAACAGCAACAACAATAATAATAACAATAATATGCAACGCGTTAATGATAAACACTCCAAACAAGTACAACAACAACAACAGCAGCAACAACAACAGCAACAACAACCTCCCCCAACCTTCCCTTGGAAGACACTTCAGATAATTCTCTCGTAATGCTCTCGTATGAGATCAGTAAGACCAGTAGCCAGCAGACGCTGCATGTTGGTCGACTGAGCCTTAAAAAATGGGTTTTTCTTTTCCTCGTTTTGTGGGCCTAAAAAGAGAGTCTGGACACAGTGATACCTCTGCTATAAAAGAGAGTCTGGGCACAGGGAAACCCCTGCTATAAAGGAGAGTTTGAGCACAGGGAAACCTCTGCTATAAAGGAGACTCTGAGCACAGGGAAACCTCTGTAGTCATTCTCGAGTTCTCTACATAGTTCGTAACTCTAAACTAGTTTAATCAAGAGTGTTTTTCAGAGGGAAAGACTCTTTACCGACACTCTACTGTACACTGTCCTACAAGAATAAATTCTATGCACGAAGAATTGTAAAAGTGAATATTTAGTTGGAAAAGTTTGATTGCAACGAGGATTAACTGAAATATTCAGTGAGTACGTAGAAGACAACACGCCATACTCGTGCCGTATACCCTATGTGCTCAATATATTTCTACAGGGTATTCCGAGAACTCAAATAATAACAAAAGCGCGCAAGACAGTAGCAACAAGAACAACAACAAGCCAAGATACGAGCCGTATTTATGCTCTGTGTGTGTAAGGCTTAATGCGTTACGTGAAGTGAAAAATATATATACAAGCATACAGATATATACTGTACATATATATATATATATATATATATATATGTATGTATAGCTGTATATGTGTAAACTTCGTATATGAAAACTGAAAATTAGTTTCTGTTGCGGTTCTGTGGGATGAGGAAGAGGATGAGGTTGGCGATGGCGATGGGGCTGGGGCTGGGGCTGGGGCTGGGGCTGGGGCTGGGGATGGGGATGAGGCCGGGGGCCAAAAGGTCGTCGTGCCGCTGGGTCAGCTGCAGTTCAGTTTGATTTGTTGCTGCTGCTGCTGCCGCTGCTGCTGTTGTTGTTGTTGTCGCCGCTGCAGCTTAACGAACACATTGTAGGCCACAATGATGCGGCAAGAAATTCAAGAAATGCCCCCAACCCCAACCCAAATCGAAACCCAAACCCAAACCCAAACCCAAAGCCAAACGCGAAGCCAAAGCCAAAGTTGTTGTTGCCACTTGAGGCAACTTCGTTGCCTTCGTTGTTATTATGGGCACGTGACAACTGCGCCCACGCTGTCAGATTGTCAGACTGCCAGACAGACTCGGTCAGTCTTGGATTGGACGCTCACGCATGCAACTACGGCCGGACGGATGGACGGACGGGCGGACCAAATGGGCAACTGGGCGGCTGGGCGTCGTGTGGGCGTGGACGTTGTGGGCGCAGGCATGCACTGAAAGAAAAATGATAGTTGCCCCATAGCCAACAGATGCAGCACAGCGAATTTCATTCAATTCCCTTTTTGCGTTGCTTCAGGCCGTGGCTCAAACCGATTGATTGTCTTAGCTGAATATTTTTTCTCTGTGTATTGGCAGACGATTGGTTTGGCGTATAACTGTGTTTAATTGATGGGGCCAACACTCCCTCCCCCCCGACGACCAACTCCGCCAGGTGACACACATCAGAGTTATTGTTGTTGTTGGCTGTTTGTTATTGTTGCTGTTGCTGTTGTGTTGTGTTGCTGTTGCTGTTGTTGTCGAATTCTAATTGGAGTTAGCTTTCGTTGGCTTAATAATGCACTTATTTGAAGCCAAAGCTTCAGCTGGAGCCGAAGAAACTAGTTTCCGTTTAGATTTCTACAAGAGACACACGGAAAGTTACAAATGTTGCCACGCCTCTTTCGACTCTATCGGCCCCCTTTTGGATGGACGGACGCTGGAAATGCGTATGAAATTATACGAAGCAGCAAAAAGACGACGACAACAACAACAACAGAAGCGGCGGCAGCAGCAGCAGCAGCAGCAGCAGCACCGTAGACAGCGTAGATGCCGGCAAACTTTAGCTGAGAAATAGAAAATCACCGGAAGTCATTATACAAAAACTTGTTGTTATCGATTGGTTGGGAGATATATACTACACTCACACACACACACACACACAAACGGAGGGAGAGAGACACAGACACACACACACACACACAGCAAACTAATACAGACTGACGCACTTGCAAGATATTTGAACACCCGACAAATGAAACAACAATTGCTCTTCCAACAAGTGAAATTCGCGGGTTCGAAGCCAGCCTCATTTCCGGTCGTGGTTCAAGGATGTTGCGGTGCGAGCTCCGAGCCCAAGGGAACATCGGTTCATTACAATAATTTTAATATCTTTGAATTTAAATTTCAACGAAAGAAGTCGTGAAGTGAAGATATTAATTTAAATTATCGAAAGGAATAATGGTTGGTTGGATAGTTAGATTCAGGTTAAAATAAATAGTTGGGTATTCGGGTTCGAACCGGCTCAGCTAATAAACGGTTTTCCCAATCTAAAGAAGAGCTACTAGGTAAAATAGGCAAAGAGAGTAAGAAACATTCTATTAATGAGAATCGAAAGTTATAAACCGAATCTAAAGGGTATCAAATTCTGCACTGTATAGAAAAAATGGAGTGAATTCCCTTTAATTTCTAACGAAATTGTGAAAATCAAAGCTGACACTTTTGTGGGCTGGACAAGTGTTGTTATATTGCGTCTATATTAATCATTTTTTGAGCGAGCCCATCCGCTGTTTGGCTCATCCGCTGCTTGGGCAGCCTCGGCTCCGGCCTGAGATCAACCTGGGGATGGGATATTTTATTTGGTAGACAAGGTCAGCAGGGGAAAGGCCGCCCTACGCTCCTACGGTTCTACGGGTACTTGAATTTCAGCAGTTGTGTGTGCCAAGTAAAATATAATAATAAAAAAAAACAGAGGAAAAACAAAAAAATAAAATAAAATAAAATATATTTATTGCACACAGCTGCAGCAGCCTCAAATGGACCATATAACTTTCAGAGCAACTGTTGTCGCTGTCGCTGCTGCTGCTGCTGCTGCTGTTGCTGTTGCTGTGGTTTTGCTTATAAGACTTCAGCAGAAGGTAGGAGCGAAGGTAAACTGAGATTTTGACCAGAGAGCAGACCGCAAAGCAGAGCACGCACATATGGCATATGGCCAGAGATTGAGATTCCAAGAGGGTTTTTTTTTTTTTTGTTGTTTTTTTTTTGCTGACTGCGTGGCGCACTTGCGCCAAAATCTGTTGCAGCAACCGGCAACTGGCAACTGGCAACAGCAACCGGCAACAGCTGCGTTGATTGCACTTACCTCCCAGTGGCTGAACATTAGCTGAGGACAGGCGAGGCCAGATGTCTGTTTGCGGATCTCCTGGGCAAAGTTGAACGATTCGATGACGGGCAGCAGGCAGGTCACTGCGAAGTTGCCGCTGCCCTGGGTCAGGTCACCCGATAGGATTTTGCCGTGACGTCTGCCAATTACCGCATACATTTTGCCTGCAATAAAAGAATTAAGCAACAGCTGATGTTAGTCCAATAAAGCCATAAAATAAAACTTCAATAATCTCCTAAGATTGTACAAGGCGGCTAAGGATTCCACCAGTTGCTTCCCAGCAACTGTTCCAGCCATTTTTCTAGCTAAATGAAAACTGAATTTACTAAACTTTTTTTTATATAGAATTTAAGGCTATTCATAAAACAAACACGCATCTTCGGCGTGCCGAATATTGCATACCCTTCCGCTTTAGAACAGGCAAAGTATGATATAAGACTCTGAAGAGATCGGATCCTACCTCGGAAAGGGAATAATAAAGGAATAAAAAAGATTCAAGTGATATTCTCTTGACAATTTTTATATCACATTTCAGATACCCTGCATCTCATAATTTGGAGAGTAATTGATGGAATCATATTCTAATAAATTGTAATTCAATACTCTGCCTCTCGGAAGGCATGTGACAATTGATGTGTATTTTGAGAGTTTCAAGTGGTATTAACCCTTGGAGGAAAGGAATGTCCAGGCGGGAAGGACTACAAATAATATTTTGATAGCCAGTGTCATTTAACTATAATATAAAAATAATATTTAGCCATAAAAAGGCAATGCTCTCTTCGGTTAGGCTATGGCCTTGCACTGGAGAGCCTGTGTGGAGGGCAGGAGAGGAGGGCCAGAGTCGTCGGGTCGGTTATAGGGTAATGAAAATGGAAACCAAATCTGAAATCTTATCGCTAGGCCCATAAAAATTGGCGCGCTTTCTTGAGAAGCGCGCGCTTTTCGCTTGAAACTGGCCACTCAACCTGAAGAGCTGAAGACGAGTCTACAGTCTACAGAATTGTTCTTCTTCTTCCCCTTCTTCTCATTGTTGTTGTTGTTGTTGCTGTTGTTGCTGGTTTCTTGCTTATTTTTTGGCATGCGCGCGAAATTAAGCAAGCAACGAAGCAACAACAAGAGGAGAAAAAACCCACAGCAACCCATAACAACAACAGCAGCAACAGCAACAACAACAATGTCGCTGGGCAGGAATTAGTTTCCGGTCGTAGTAAAAATGACAAAAACAAAAAACAAAATAAAAAACGAAGGCAAAAATAAATACAAACAACAGCAAAAACGGGCTAAAGGATGCGTCCAGCGTCTTCGGCCGCAGGCGACGGGCAAGCGCAGCACGCGAGCCGGGCTCAGTTCCAACTGCAGCAGCAGCGGCGGCAGCAGCAGCACACAGATACGCGCACACACACACACACACACATCAGCAATTACACACACACACACAGTCTGGATGCTGCGCTGTTGGCGTCGCTGCGTCGCACAAGATTCATTCATTCATAGCCAGGCGGCAGCAGTTGCTGTTGCTGTTGTTGTTGCTGCTGCCTACGTCACCGTCTCAGTCGCCGCCGCCGCCGCTGCTGCTGCTGCCGCCGCTCTTGCTAGCGTTGTGTGTGTGCGTTCATTCAAGTCTTGCACACACAGATACTCGTCAGCACACACACACACACACACACACACACACTCGCACACACACAGACAGAGAGAGGCTACACTCGCAGTGAAGTTGCCGTCGTTCGTTTTTCTGTTTGATCAGTTCGAAAAGTGAGGTTGCCCTGAGCAGACGTCGACGACGGCAGAGAGAAATAATAATATCCATTTGCAACGAGTCTCCAGAATTGAGTCGAGAGACGAGACGAGTCGAGTCGCAAGCCGCGTGTTTTTTTGCTGTGCTTGAATATCAGTTCAAAATAATACTATATATATATAAAGATATAACTAAATAAAAGTGCTGGCAACGATAAGCAGCGATAAACGATAATCTGCAGTCTTTAATCTTCAATCGTTAATCGTTGGTCGTTAATCGATTGATCGTTAATCGTTAATCGTTTAATCGTTAATCGTTTAATCGTGTGCTTAAACCTGATCGTGCATTGTTGCTGTTGTAGCTGTAGCTGTAGCATGTTGTACCAACAGTTGCCCGCGGGCAGTCGCTGCGCCGAATCAATGCTAATTTGAGCTGCAATAACATTACGGCCCCCCCCCTACAACAACAACCACCACAACAACAACAACAACGACAGCAGCAGCAGCAATTACAGCTAAATATAAAGAAAAACAATCAACGTTTCGATTTGCCAATAACAACAACCACAAAATAAAAGTGTCAATTACAAAGAGAAAAACCCAACCCAACCCAACCCAATCCAATCCAACCCAAAGCAAACCAAACAACAACACATCGACAATGGCCAGCAGCAATCGATTGCAAATGCTACTGTTGCTGCGGCAGCGTCTAACGTTGCTGTTGTTGCCGTTGCTATTGCTGCTGTTGTTGAGCGGCGGAGCGCAAAGCACGCGTCTGCCGCTGGAGGTATATGAGCTGACGCCAACAGCCAGCGAGGACAGCGGCAGCAGCAGCAGCAGCAAGCACAAGAGCTTGGAGTATACCATCTATGATGCCAAAGAGACAACAGCAGGTGCGCCCACAGCAGCAGCAGCAGCCGCAGCCGCAACAGCAGCGGCTCCTACGACAACGACAACAACAACAACGACCAGCGAAAAACCGCTAACGGTTGCTGTTGTTAGCATTTCGGAGGAGCAGCCAGCATCGGAGCCTGTGCTGTTGCCGGTGGGTCGACGTGCGCGTCAAATGTTGCAACAGCAACATCGTCTGAGCAACAGCAACAGCAACAAGCATGCGCATAGCAGCAAGGATTTGCGCATTCTCTATCAAGTTGGGGTAAGTACAGAAAACAGAATACTGAATAGTGAATATTGAATACTGAATATTGAATATTGAATACAGAACAACAACTGAGTGTTGCTGTTTGTTTGTTAATAAATACGCAACTAATTACAACAGCAACAGTTGCTGCTGCTTTGATCTATGCAAACAACTTGTCGGTGATTGCATAATGCGGCGACACCTGCTCAACAACTATTGCTGTTGCTCTTGCTGTTGCTGTTGTAACTGGCTGCAAAGCCCACGCCAGCAACATCAGGTTTTGCTAGCCAAGTTGAGGCTGAGCCCACGACTAGCAATAGTTGCTCGTACTGTCTATATTTAGCAGCCGCCCTATAAACATTTAACGTTCTTACAGCCCCATTACACTTGACACCCACAAAACGGAGAAGTTTATTATTTTATTTTAATTCATTTTTTATGGCACATTTAATTGCAACTGCAGCAGTGCCAGCAACAGCGCCAACAGCGCCAACACCACCAGCAGCAGCAGCAGCAACAACAATTGCTTTATATGAAAAATGAAAGTTGTTTCGTTTTCCATGTCATTTTGCCTCGGGTTGTCGTTGTTGCTGCTGTTGCTGTTGCTGTCGCTGTCGCTGTCGCTGTTGTTGTCGTCACATTTGATCAATTAAATTGAACGTCGCAGCAATTGCGATACCTTCTACTCGTTCAGCAATTAGCGCTCCGGGTCAAGAGTTCAATGTTTTTTTTTTTTTTCTGCTGGTTTTTGTCTTATAGCACGAACTGCTGGCATATGACTAAGCCCCAAGTTGCGGCTAAATTTGCCACAGATCTGTTTGATCTTTCCACGAAAAACGATACAACAACTGTTGCAGCTCCAATTGCTTTCTATTCAATCAAACTTCAGGTTTCATTTCCAAACAGTTTCCATCCCAGAGTTTCGTTCGTAAAGCGTTTTAATCGTAATATCAGCCATCTATTATTATGTCTAGTGTCCAGTGGAAAAAAATATAGAAAAAAAAAACACTCCCTAGACATTGCATTTGGCATTGTTGTTGCTGTTGTTGTCGCTGTTGCTGTTGCCGTTGCCGTTGCTGTTGCTGTTCTTTTTGTTGTTGTCAGTTGGCCAAGGCGTGAAATATCAACAACAATCAAAACGAAAATATTGACAGTCTAAACAACTCAAGTAAAAAACAAAAAAAAAATATAATAAAAAAAATACCAGACTAAATGTCAACAGGGGTCGACTAAGCACATACCCCTTAAATATTTAAATAAAATAGAAAATATAGCTTAAATTTATGGAGTCAATAATCAAATGATTGAGAATGAAAGTAACTAAAATAGATGGAAAAAATAAAATACCTGACCTTAAATTAATCGAAGATTTGTGAAGATTTTCTGAATCTTAACTAGAGAGCAAAAGAACTGAGCTTTAAAGAAAATCGAGCTTAAAAACTGAGACGAGGAAGAGGCTGAAAGAATCTGAGAAATATCTGAAGTTTTATTCGAAGATTTCTGCGCAGATCTTCTCAATTTTTATCTAGGTTCTTTTGTAGCACCTTGTCACTGGAATATACCCTACAATAGAGCCAAGACCCGGCCGGGTTTATCGAGAGAGAGAGGGGAGAGAAGGGGCCCCATCAGCGTGGCCCATAAATTAGAAATCCGTATGTCTGCAATAAATTTTGAAGGCATAAAAAACAAGCAGGCAGGCGACTCATAAGAACAACACCTAAAATAGACAAAAAACACAACAAAACAAAAAAAAAAGCCAAATTCCTGTATGGCTATGGAACTCGCATAAAAATGGCCCGAACAACAACAGCTACAAAACTATAGAAAAATAGAGAACTAGAGAGGGAGAAGAAACAAAACGATAGAAAGAGACAAAGAGACAGAGAGAGAGAGAGAGAGAGAGTGAGAGGGAGAGAGAAACGAGATAGATAAACTTTTTATTTCCAGAAGAAAACAAAAAGTTCCCATGCTTAAAAGCGCTAAACATTCAGTTCCGGTATTTAAAAATGTTTTCAACAATAACAACAACAGGAGGCATGGAAAGAGGCTGCTGTATGGATGGAGTAAGCCAGAGAGTAAGAAGAGGGGCGGGGGATGCGGAGAGCTGCGGAGCGAGAGGGAGAACTGAAGAGGTGAGGTGGTGCGGTGGTGCGGAGAGGGGAGCCAAAGCTGAATGAAAGAAAATTCATGAATGAAATACGACGACGGCGACGTTGAAGCTGGCAAATGGCGTTGCCAGCGATGAATGAAGCTGAACGAGAGAACTCTGAGGCGGACGGGTAGTGGCGTGACGGGGCATGGAAAGGGGGGGAATGAATGAAAACGTAAACGTTGATGAGCTGCGACGGCGACGTCAGCTGCGACAGCGACGCCAGCAGAAAATGCGACTGCGGGCAGCAACAGCGGCAGCGGCAACGTTTCGCTTCGCTGGGCAAGTCAATCTATGAATGAATGGCAAAGCGACAGAGCGTCCAAAATGTTTGAATGGGTTAACAACAACAGCAGCAGCGGCAGCAGCAGCAGCAGCAGCAACAACATTGATTTGTTGGCCATATACAAGCAGATCAGCTACGCATATTTGGCTTAAACAACTTGAAAAGATGTTGTTGCTGTGCGCGTGGCAGCCAAATGTTGTTGTTGTTGCTGCTGTTGCTGTGGCATGTGGCATGTTGCTGACGCAGACACGAACAAAATAAAAAAAAAAAAAAAGAGGCTGCCTAGAAATTCCAATTGACTCGAGAAATGCATAAACAAATCAAGCATAAACATGTCTCTACAGTTAAAACTGTCCATTTTTTTTCTGGCCAAAATTCGTGGCCTGCTAGCAGCAGACACGTGGGTGTTGCTGTTGCTGCTGCTCAGCCAGGTGTGAAAACGGCTTTTTTAGGTGTTGTTTTTGTTTTTGTTTTTGGGCCATTTATCAGGCAACTGTGCGTATGCGCAATGTGCGCTAAATCGAGTGAAAAGCTCTAAAACCGACAAAAAAAAGTTGTTTATCAACGCGGAAAAGCCACGCCCCTTTCGCAGGCAATAACAGCATAGTTTTAAATATAATTTTTTTTTTTAGTTTTTTTTCGAGATTTTTTATGATAATTGAGAGCTGCGAGCATTCATCATAAAACTGTCATCGTAAATTTTTTACGAGCTTTACGCTAACTGCTTTTCGAGTAGAGTTGGGGCCTCATATGATATGCTAGACAAGGTCGCATCCTCCACAGAGGTAAATGATCTTTTGAGAAAAACCTAGCAGATTTCAGTGTTAGCCAGGCTAATCAATAATTCAAGCTAAATCTCATCATAACTTGGCTAATTTCTCATGAGCTGCAGCCCCAGCCAAGCTCTGAGCTGAGCTCACATTACGAGTTCCACTTTTGACAGTGTTTTTATGCCCTTGCGGAGGGTATTATAACTTCCCGACACCATTAAGTATATATATTATGGATCCGGATGATCAGTCGAGTCGAGTCCGTCTGTCCGTCCGTCTGTTTCTGTTCTCAGGGAATGAAACTCGGCCTGCACCTTTCTGCTGGATTATGCCATGGATAGAGAATAATTTGGCAATAATTTCTATACTGTGGAAGGGTATATACTTTTCGGCGTGCCACAAAAAAACCTTTAATAATTTTTTTATTTTCCTCTTTATTTATTTTGCCTTTCCCTTCACGCATAGGAATTCTTTTTTATGCTAAATTTAGAAATTGTTTAATGTGCTTCCCAAAGCGAAAACAAGAAACAAAAACAAATGCCGCGAAGAGAGTAGACAACAACAACACAGAAGCTACGCTTGTTATGTATCAAACACTGAGAGAAAAAGTTGCGAAAATATTTAGAAAATATTATGTAGAATATAAAGAGTAATCCTGAGCTTTTTTCTATTCATTTTTATAGGGTTTCCCAACATGATCTCAGCTTGATCTTTTTTTTTTTTGTGGGGTTTCTCAGTGTATTTATGAGCAAACAAACAGTTTTTTTAATAATGCCGAACGCATTAGCATAAATCGAATAACACAGCAACAACATAACACAATTATTCATCTAAAAAAATTCCCGTTCACAATATCGGAGAGCTCCATTCAGAAAAAAAATAAAAATATAAAAAAAATAGAAATAAATGTAGAAAAATATGCCTCAAAGATACAAAATACAACCACAACCTGAGCCAACGGATGCTCGATACCAAAAAACTAGTTTGCCCACTTTATTTTCGTGTTGTTGTTGTTGTTGCTGGTGTTGTTGTTGTTGCACCTATTGCTGCTGTGCCGCTGCTGCTGCCGCTGTTGTTGTTGTCGTGTTTCTCGAGGCAATCGACTCAAGCTTTTGGAGCTGGCGCGCGCGCCAAGTCAACTTTATTTTTTTTATATTTGACTTGTAACAATTTTTGTTAAAATACAAAAAAAAAAGAAGAAAAAAAAATGAATAGAAAAATTCGTATAAATTCGATTGAGTCGACTTGTTGCTGTTGTGTATATTGCTGCTGCGGACGGAAATGTTGCTGCTGGCTGCTGGCTGCTGGCTGCTTAGCCAGTTTCCGTTTCAGCCAAGACCTTGTTACAGTTATTGACGGACACGTTCCAATTTGGTCGCTTCTGCTGTGTTGTTGTTGCTGTTGTTACTGTTGCTGCTATCTGTAAGTGTGCTAATTACGTGCCAAAGGCGCATTGTTTACAACGGCTGCCAGCAGCAGCAGCAGCAGCCGCAAAAATAAATAACTATAAATACGCAAACGGGGCGCGTATTGCTGCTGCTGCTGCTGCCGCTGCTGCTGCTGCTGTTGTTATTGTTGATTCATTCATTCATAAAAACCGCGCGTGATCAACAGCAATAGCAACAACAACAGCAACAGCAAGTGCGCATGTGTTCATTAAACAAAACAACAACAGGCATAAACGACGAGGCGTGGCAACAGCAGCGGCAATAACAACTGCAACTTGAGCGTAATTAACAGCAGCACCAGCAACAGCAACCAAAAACGGCCACAACAAAAAGCTACGCGCAATTGTTGCTGTCATTCATTAAAAAAATTGCGAAAAACAGCAACATAGCAACAGCAACAACAACAGCAACAGCCACAGCAACACGCATACCCCGCAGCAACTTTTCATTCATAAAAATGCTGAAAACACAGCAACAGCAACAACAATAGCCAAGATTGATTTATTTAGCTAAGCGTAAAAGGAGACAACAGCAACAGTTGCTGCCGCTGTTGCTGTTGCTTAGGCAGCAACATATTTACAGCAGCAACATTTTGCGGTTTGGCCAAAGCAACAATTACGAAGGCAACAACAACTGTGCCACGTTGTTCTTGTTGTTGTCTCCCCTTGCTGAATGTATGAATGAATTGCTTTTTTCCGTTTTGTGGCTGAGACGGCAACACCAACAACAACATCTGAGGATGTGGCTCTGAATGTGAATGTGAACGTGGATGTGGTTAGTGGATGTCCGTGTGCGTAGACGTTCATTAATTGTGACGATCAACAAGCTACGCAAAATCCAGTGTTGCTGCCGTTGCTTTTGCTGTTGCTGTTGCTGGTGCTGTTGCTGTTGCAGCAGCAACAATAACAATGGACACACAGCCAAAGTGGGCCTTTTGAGGCCTGCAATTGGCAGCCAACTGGCAAACCAGTTCCCCACAGCGATCCTAACCAATTCCTACCCCTCGTATCCCTCTACAACCCTCATTGAGCGTTTTTGTTGCTGTGGTTGCTTCCTTTTGGCATTTTTGCACTTTTATGAATGAAATTTTTTGCTGTTGCTGTTGCTGTTGAGGTTGGCATGTTTCCGTTAAGGCGCGCCAAAGTGGCACGGCCAGTTGCTGGCGTGGTGCCTGCCCCTGCTGCTGCTGCTGCTGCTGCTGGTGCTGCTGGTGCTGCTGGTGCTGCTTCTCCCCCTCCCTTCGGCATCATTTTGAGGCTGAAGTCAAAAGACTTGGACTATGCAAAATATGCTTGAGCTCTGAGCATCAGCTTACTTCCGGCTCTCTTTCGCCTGTCTTTTTTCTTCATTTTTTTTTATTCTTATTCTTATTCTAGTGTTTTCATTGGAATTTCTGTGGCCGAAAAAACCCAAGCAAGAAAATTAAGTGGAAGTTGCTGCTGCTGCCGCTGCCGTCGGCGCTGGCCTAAACAACTTCCGTGTGACTTCCGCAGCAGCAGCAGCAGCAGCAACAGGCAGCAGCATCAACAGCTAGCTTCTGTAGCTGTAGCTGTAGCTGAGGCTGAGGCTGAGCTTCTTTTAGTAGTTGCGACAGCCGCCACTTCCGCTTTGAAAAACAATTTCCAATTTTAATTGAATTTTCGTGTAAACAGCGTGAGGTGACCAAGCGCAGCACTTCCGCTTTGAACCCAGCCCCGCTCCCAGAATCTCTTCTCCTATTCTATCTTCTATGTTAGCTGGCTGGCTGGCTGGCCACATGTGCTGGCAGCTAGCGACGCCAGATTGCATAATTCTAGCGAGTGAAAAATGAAGAGGAAAATGTGGAGAGAAAAAAAATGAGGAAACAAGAGAAAAATATAAAAGAAAATGTATAGAAAAATAATTAACGCACAGACAAAAGATAACAGTAGAGACAGAGCAGAGCAGAGCAAAAAAAGGTTGGGCAAAACTACCTGCCACAGCAGCAGCAGCAGCCGCAGCAGCAGCAGAGGCAGCAGACACTTGTGCCAGGCGGCTGCCAGAACGTTGCTGCTGCCGCTTCTTCTTCTTCTGCTGCTGTGGCTGTTGCTGTTGCACATGCGATCCGTTAGCAGCAACAACAACAGCAACAGCAGCCAGCAGCAGCAGCCTGCAACCATTCCACGTCCTGCTCTGTTCGTCTGTCGTTCGTGCGTCGTCTTTGTGCGTCAACGCCCTCATGGGAACCAAACACCGTATATCCCTCCTGCCACAACTGCTGGCAGGGCCAGTGGAAAGGGCAGGGGAAGGGGCAGGGGCAGAGCATTCTTTTTAGGGGCATCTTCCGGCTGGCATTCACAAATTTATGTCACTGATTGGCAACACACACACACACGCACACACACACATACAAAGAGACAGAAAGCAGTGCATCCCTTTTGTGGCAAGTCCTTTTGTTGTATTTTGCGCGCGTCATGTCAAGCGTTTGCTGGGTTATTGATAGCAGCAGGTGCTGCCTCTGCCTCGGCCTCTGCCTCTGCCTCTGCCGTTGCCTACAATCCTACAATACTCTACAGTATTCACAGCCTATGGCTAACCCCGCTTTAGTCAAGCTTCAGCTCAAGTTACAAACAATCAAAGGCTTCCCCCAAGCCAAGCCAAGCCAAGCCAAGCTAACGGCTAATGAGTGCCAGCCAACAAAAGGAAAGACTTGGTATGCCAGCTATGCACAGCCTGCAAAATTAAAACAAGAAAAAAGCCAATGGAAATGTTCTAGGCAGCTGCCCGACTAGCAGATGCTCTGTACAGAAACCCAAACTCTATTCAGAGATGGCTATGCAGTCAGTTCGAGGGATTCTTTCAAACCGGAAACAGACATTTTAAATTTCAAATTTTATGGACGCTTCTGACTCCAACTGAAGCACAAGTTGAGTATACACCTTTTGGCACCCCATTTGTAATGCGAGGTATAATAATAATAATAATAAAAATGATTGTATAAGTCATTGTCATCTTGAGGCAGCGCTTCCGGTGCGGTGCCCATCTTCTTCTGTAGGCGCGCAGCATGCCAAGAATGCCGCCAGCAATATGAAGCATGACGAGTGTGGCAGCTCTCCCCAGTCTCCGCTCCACTCTCCAGTCTCCCCACTTCTGTCTTCTGGTTGATTTTGTGGGGTTATGTGGGGGTTAATTTGATTCAATTAAAATGAGCGTGCGTAAAACCCTTTGGCAGCTCTTAGAGAGCAGCCTCCACCCCAAAAAGCGAAGCTTTGTCAGCTTTTTGTGTGTTCTTCAATTGAATTCGAAAAGTCATTGAAAAGTTGCACAGTGCTTGCCGCATCACGTTGCAGCCTGCCACCTCCAAGGCAGCGGTAGTGGCAGGGGCAGGGGCAGGGGCAGAGGCCAACCATTCATTGTCTCTGCTTCCCGGTGTTGCCCCTTTCCTCCCCCCTGTTTCTCCTTTGACCGTTGGGCCTCTGCTACTCTGCTGCTCTGCTGCTCTTCTGCACTTTGACACATGAGGCTAATTGTTTGTGGAGCAAGCGCGCGCGTGCTGCAGCAAAGCAAATTATAAAGTGTCGCAGCAGCAGCGGCAGCTCCCCTTCTGCCCCCCCTTCCTGCCTGCTGTTAAACCGGAAATCCGGTGTGTGTGTCTCTCTGAATTGGTTTTCTTTCTTGCAGCAACTTTTACTGCCTTCTTCTGCCGCTGCCTCTTCTTCTTCATCTTCTTCTGCCTCTCAGCCTCAGCAACAAACCTCATCAACTGGCGTCAACTTTCTTGCTTTTTTGACTTGCGACTTGCGACTTTGTTTTTGTTGTTGTTTTTATTCGACTCCGAATTCGACTCTGACTTGGGCTCTGTTGTTGTTTATCTGTTTTCAAGATTAAAGATTTCGGTCAGCAGTCAACAAAAAACAAAAACAAAAACAACAAAAAGACAGAAGACAGAAGAGAGATGAGCGCACAACATTGGAATTTCTTAGGAGAATTCTAGGCGTAACACAGCGTCAAAATTTATTCATTAATATAGAAAATTTTCAAAAGTTATGTAAAGCGAAGCCCGCAGTATTCAAATACTCGAAGCATACCAAAAATAGAATTTAAGAGCATTATTTTAGATCTAGAACCGATAAGATATTCTCGATCGGAATCCAAAGTTTTTAGCAGCCTAAACTCTGTTTTTTTAAGAGAATTTTTGAAGAGAAAATAATCCTTTCATGAAGGGGATTTCTCAGCTCGAAACTGCTTCGAAACTGCTGTAAAATTCCATTATTATAACGGTTCGAAATCCCCCCTCTTCATCTCTCTCTCTCTGTCGCTCCCGCTGGAGTACTGGCACTTCCTCAGTTCCACAGCCCCCGTAGAAATTTATATGTATAAAAACAAAAGGAATAAGAACGGGAGGTGGGGGCGTGCCAGCAGCGGGGGCTGTCAATAAACATGCTCGAATTTCAAAGAATTTCCCACGCTGCTTACAGGCAGCAGCAGCAGCGGCGGGGGCAGAGAGCAGCGGCAGCAGAGAAAGAGAGGCAGCAGCTCCTTACATAAGCATATCCTGCCTATCCAGCACGACAAAGGTTTCCCTCGAGTGTATTCCTCGGAATCCTAATAACGTTATGTGAGGGAGGGGGCGTGATATACATAAATACATAAATGAAGAAATAAAATTAAAAAAAAGAAAACGAAACACAAAAAAACTGTCAACAAAGGGTTAAAGGCAGCGAGCAGCTGAAGGACGAACTGCTGCAGCTGCGGCAGCAGGGAAGGCAGAAGGCAGGTGAAATTTGGCCCCTTCTCTGCCCCAAAGCAAAAATGTAGGTCAAAAACGCGTGGGAAACGCGCGATTTAAAAGGCCAAAAATGCGGAAGTAAATTTTTGAACGGAAGTAAATAAAACTAATAAAGAAGGAAGCCGGCATACTACTTCCGCATATAGAAAGAGCCAGGGAGAGAGAGAGAGAGGTAGCTGAAGGTAAAAGGTCATTCAGGCAGCCGGGCAGCCAGGCAGTCAGGCAGCCAGGCAGCCAGGCAACCTGTTTGGCTTTGGCTTTTGCTTTGGCTTACTTCCGGTCCTGCCCAGGCCTAATACTAATCCCTTTTTTAAGACACACACATAAAAATACACACATGTATGTGTGTCTATAGTTTGCTGCACTTATTTATTTACATCCGTCTGCGCCGTCTGCACTAAATCACTTCCGGACTTCCGGTTCGTCACGGACTCGCTAAGTAGATAGGAATAGGAAGCAGGGGCGTCGGCAGCGACAGAGCGGCAGCGCTGCAGCTCAAAAACAGGACGGGACGGGACGGGACGGAACAGGACAGGACAGGACAGGCTCAGGTAGCAAGCAGCCCCTTAGGGCAGGTGCAACTCCAGAGAGAGACAGCGAGAGAGAGAGAGGGAGAGGGAGACGCGCTTGGAAACGGGCCTATTGATTTCATTATAAAAATAATTTGAATACAAATCAGAAAGAAATAGGAGAAAAAAAACAAAATCAAATTGAAATCGAAACCGAACAAAAGACAAAAAAAAAACGAAAAATAAGAACGAAAAAAGGAAGGACCCCAAGAAGAAACGTCAAAAAGGTACGAGTTGAAAACAGTTCCACTTAAAAAATTGATTGCTTTCGATAATTTCATTGGAAACCTGTTGTTGTTGTTGCTGTTGCTGCTGCTGCTGTTGTTGTTGTTGTCACTAGAGTGCCCTTACAATAAAATCAAATGAGAGGAGGACAATGTGAAGAGTATACAACAGCACACATAATAAAAGCGAATAAAAACCGAACGAAAACAAAACAAAAATCGACTCGACTCGACTCGACTCGAATCGAAAACAAACTACAAAACTCCTCAGTTGCTAGTTGGATTTTATGTTTATAGCTGCAACAGCAACAACAGCAACAGCAACAGCAACAACAGCAACAGGAACAGCGGCAGGAATAACATCGCATAAGTTTTTATGGCTGAGAATGGATCCAAGGATTAAGTAAACAAGGCTAAGAAAGGATAGCGCATATGACAACTTAGGGCGCACAGGGAATATTCAATTAATGAAAACTATCTCTGCTGTGTATTTACACTCTGGACTATCTCTAAGACTATCAGAATAAAAGAGGATCCAGGCTGTACACTTAGAAAAAGATGTGATTCCCTTCCATTAAGAACTATTTACTCAAACGGTGACTTTTTGGACGGAGCAAGGATACATTTCTGAGCATCCATCGTATGCTTCTATTCATGTAAGGAAAATATGCTTTGCAAAACGTTTCTCTCAGTGCATGAATATAGTTTCCCTAAAGCCGCCTTTTTAGCCTAATATTTCCGAGTTTGATTTTCTGTCTTGGGCCTTTGCCTTTCACCGAGGGGAAGCCCCTTGTGAATGCTTTGAATGGACTACGAATGGCCACTTCAAAGTTGAATGAATTTCAGGCGTCGTGCGGCCACCACTTGGCTATGCAAATGTGAATCATTTCGAGTGCCTTAAGTGAATAAATGTATTCAAATTCAAATTCAAATTCGAAATCAAATTCAATTCGAATATTTACATTAACACTCTGTAATTTCTCTATTTGTTTTCTAGGACTCAGAGGATGATTTGCCTGTGTGTGCACCCAATGCGGTCTGCTCCAAAATAGACCTCTACGAGACGCCCTGGATAGAGAGGCAGTGTCGCTGCCCGGAATCGAATCGTATGCCCAATAATGTCATATTGCATCACCATGAGCATACGCCACATGGAGGCTCCCAGGAGCAGCAGAAATATCGCAGCTATTACGAGAAGGAGAAGCTGCTCCAGCACAAGCGAATGCTGCTGGGCGAGTTCCAGGATAAGAAATTCGAGAGTTTACACATGAAGAAACTCATGCAGAAACTGGGTGCCGTCTACGAAGACGATTTGCAGCTGCAGTCCAGCGATTATCTGGAACGCTCGCCGGATTATAATGAAGCATTGCCGCCCGCCTTTGAGGAGCTGGCGGATAATGAGTTGCCCCATTCGCCGCCTCCACGTGGTTCGGCTCACATGCGTCATTCCGGTCATCGTGGCTTGAAGGAGACGGCCAGCTTTATAGGCGGCTGTCCCAGCAGTCTGGGCGTGGAGGATGGTCACACCATTGCGGATAAGACCAGACACTACAAGCTCTGTCAGCCGGTTCACAAGCTGCCCGTTTGCAAGTGAGTAAAAACTGATAATATTTTTAGATCCTTTCTAACTCCAAAGATTGGTTGCAGTGATCTTAAAGGGATTTTGATCCTCTACTAACTGTGAGTCTCACTCTTGACCCTTTTCCAGGCACTTCCGCGACTACACGTGGACTTTGACGACCGCCGCAGAGCTGAATGTCACCGAACAGATTGTACACTGCCGCTGTCCCAAGAATTCGGTCACCTATTTGACCAAACGCGAGCCCGTCTCCAATGACAGCACAGCCTACCGCTATCTGTTCGCCTGCTCCCCGCTGACGGTAAGAGAGAAAAGAGAACTCTATTCAAGACTCTAGACTAATATATTGCTTCGACCTATCAAACTGTCCATCCACAGCGCCTACGCTGCCAACGCAAGCAGCCCTGTAAGCTGTTCACGGTGAGAAAACGTCAGGAGTTCCTGGATGAGGTCAATATCAACTCGCTGTGCCAATGCCCCAAGGGGCATCGTTGTCCCAGCCATCACACCCAGTCGGGAGTTATAGCCGGAGAGAGTTTCCTGGAGGACAATATACAGACCTATTCGGGTTATTGCATGGCCAACGATTGAATCAATATACTTCTATCTATATCTAAATATATGGGCTATAAATAGGTTATGCATATAAGTCGACTGAGCCAATTGAGTCTCGCCAAGTTAACAATTAAAACTGAAAACTGAAACT
Organism: Drosophila repletoides; assembly: GCA_018150835.1. NCBI lineage: Eukaryota > Metazoa > Arthropoda > Insecta > Diptera > Drosophilidae > Drosophila > Drosophila repletoides. The sequence continues at coordinate 19,393,272 of JAECWQ010000031.1, read as the reverse complement.
AAAAACTACAACTACAAATATAAAATATAACTAAAAAAAATCTAAAAAAAAAAGAAGCGAATTCTGTATAAGTTTTGAGTGTGTTTTGAGTGCGTTTTTTTTTTAATGTGTGTGTGTAAAGTTGAGAGAGGTTTTTTTTTTTTGTTTTTAGTTTCGTCATAATAATACGACTAATAATAATATAAATAATAAATAAATAAATAATACCACTATATATAAATATTTAATTAGTTCTAAGGCGCAGTTTGTTATACAAATCATTTGTAATGAATAATTTATAAAGAGCGTTCTTAAAAACTGTAAAATAGCACACTCCACTCGATACCCTATCTATCTATCTATCTATCCGATTATCTACCGCCCTTAGGCTCTCTATCTTGCTATAGCCCTATCTATCTATCAACACATTTATCTATAGCTATCCATCTGTCTATCTATCTACAGTTCTTTAGCTATCTATTAATACATAGATCGATCTATTCCCATTTCTATAGCTATCTTCCCTTGTCTCTCTATAAGTCCCCGCCTTTCTCTCTATAATTAATTGTATATATTTATATTATATTCCCATTTAATCATAAAAATTACAGCAAATTTCCAAGTTTATATATTAAATGCGTGCCAAATTAAAATATGCATATTTAAAAGTTGTACAGTTTGAAACTGTCTGCAGACAGCAGCGAGAAATATACGAAAAGCCCCGAGAAAATGTTTGCTTTAATATTTTTATGAAAATATATAATTAATATTAATAATTAATCATAAATAATTGTAAAATTTCTTCATATGTAAAATGCTATATATTTTTTTTAATGCCTTCCCCCTCTTCATCTCCTCATCTATTTAAGTATTTCTTGCATTATTCAAGCAATCGGCGTGTGTTTTTATTCTTATTATTATTATTATTATTTTATTTTATATCTGTATATCTATATAAATATTTTTTTGTATGAAGGCCAAAATGAGCAAAAAGAAAATAATAAATTTTAAATTATGTATTGTATATGGAGTGAAATATTGCAATTACACTAAACAACAAAAAGAAGCGTTTCACAGACTTTTCTCTTTCGGATTTCGATACAATTTCAAGGATAAGTATGGCCTCTGGCACACATAAGTATGCAATGCTTTTGATTTGAAGACTTAATGCTGCCCTCAATTCTTCCATTAAGCACTCAGAAAATATATTAAAGATTTAGAATAATAATCCTTTATTCCAACCGTAAGGCACCTACGCCATAAAAGTTATAGAAATGCTCTAAAAAATTAAATAATTGCATTGCTTGAAGGTTCGTTTTAAGCATGCAGCCCGAAAGTAGGCAACAAAAAGTAAAACGCCTCAGAACTAGGCAGCATGTGTCAAGGCTAGCCAAAGGTTGTTGGCCTTGCTAAGCGCGCAAGAGCGTCTTAGCAAAGTTCCCAACCAATGAGAAGAAATCGAAGATCCAACTAGACTTAGAGCCAATAGACGAGCGTATAAAGATAGCCACACTTCTGAGCCAAATACATTGTCTGCTTGCTGCTGGGTTGGGTTAATTTAAGCAAAAAAAGAAAAAAAAATAAATAAAAAACTATTTCCTGGCGCAAAAGCAATTAAAATAATAACAAAAAAAAACTGAAGCCAGCTAAAAAATGCAAATTATTATTGGAAACCAAACCAAAGCTGGCGGCTGGCTGGCTGGCTAGAAAGGCAGTAGCCAAAGTTAGTCAGCGTTTGCAATATAATTAAATAAATGGCATGGCAAATAGACCATAAAACTGGAGTAGTTGCTTTAGATCTGGATATAAAACTGGGATCTGGGAGCTGGGGAGGGTGGTGCTCCAACTTCAGCTCCAGCTCCAGCTCCAGCCCCAGCCACAAATTCAATTAACGCGCGACGACGATGAAAACATAAAAAAGCACAACAAAAAACATAACAAAAAAAATTATCAAGAAACAAGCATATAAAAAAGTTTCAAGTGTACAAAAAACTAGTACGGAGCAGCTGTCTCCGGCACACCGAATATTACATACTCTCTTTTGAACCGATTGTTCCTTCCAAAGGCAGTTATATAATGCACCTTTCGGCCTGTTATCACCCAGTTAGCTAAGTAGATAGTGGGTTTCCTATAAGCAGACAGCCAGACGGACATGGCTATATCCATGGCCTCGTCTCATCGCCCTGATCAATCATATAGGAGACGTCTCCTTGAATGCATTTCACATTTCGTGAGTAATTTATAATACCCTTTGTTAGGGTATAGAAACGAGGTGTAAAAAAACAGCGTGGCGAAAACAAAAAAAAAAGTAAATCGTAAAAGCCAAACAGCGAAAGAGGAGCTGTTTTTTTACGACTCCAACCGGAAGCTGAGCGCGTTAAAAACTCGACTACAAAACGCCCAGAAGAACTGTTAACTGAATCTGAAGCTGAAGCTGAAGATTGTTGTTAGCTGCCTGTCGTTTGCTGGCTAGAAGACTCTTTTGGATGTTTGCTGCAATTACAGCTGGCATATATGGGTCTTAAAAATGCATAAAGCGGAATTATTATTAATAATAATAAAATAAAATCATATACACATTTAATGACCCCTTAAAGTGCGTCTAATTGGTGAGAAGAACGGAATACCGTAAAAGATCGTCCAAAAATACATTCAAGTGCCTCCTTCTCTACTCTCTGACAGAATGGGCACATCGCGAAGACAGTTTATAGCATTACGGGCGGACGGACGGACAGACACGACAGACAGACAGAGCGGGAGAGCGGGAGAGAGAGAGACAATCTTCACCTCTTCAGCTCACCTTTTGAGGCGTTAATTAGAGTTTAAGCCGAGAGCCGCAGCAGCGACGGGTAACCGTTTTTTATATTATTATTTTTTATATTAGTTGGAAATGAAATTTCGCGCATTTCGGAGACCAAATTGCAGTACTACTACCTCTCTGGTACTAACAAGAAAATAAGAAAATAAGAAAATACTCGTAATTCATTGTTGGCCCTGTTAAATTGGGTTAAGTCACAACATGCTGACAATTTGTGACATGCAGCGGAGAATTGAGAATTTATAAATTGCTCAACTTGACAGTTGCTGAAGGTTTAATGATGCCCCCAGCATTATACACATACACCTATGTCCATACATATATGTACATGCAGCCATTTCCAGGCAAATCAAAAAAAATATCACAAATATTTAGCGATTATTTCTGTAATTGTTATACGATAGAAAAAGAGCGAAACTCTATAATATTCCTGAACAATTTACCCCTTTATTATAACCGCAGCAGGAACGTATATCCGGCTGTTGCTCCAACTTGAACCAGCTGTCAAAAGTAAAGCCGAACCTGTACCAGAACCGAATCAATAGTTAGGGAAAAGGCTACAAAATATTTCATATTCTATTCATAAGTTTCGAACCAGGAGAGTGCGATCCTCACTCTTAGTAAAGGGTACAAAATTTGTAGCACATTAAGGGAGGAAAACTATTTGGGATATAGAAACACCTGCCATAAATAACCTAATGAGTTTTGTAATATTTAACTGGAATTGAGAGAAGAACAATCTCTATAATACTAGCTGCCAAATGGAGAGTAGCTTTGGGCCCCTCTTTATATATAAACGTATTATTCGTAACTCGTAATTGGTAATAAAAATTCCTCGATTTACTAGACCTATTTATAGGCACTGCTGCTATTAACTGCCCTCTCTGCTCAGCTCCCTTTGATGCTGAATTCAATTTAAATTTCTCACCCGCTGTGTGTGTAATGCCAAGAACTGTCAGTTGGCCAATATTCATTATTTTATCTTGGCGAAAGTTTCCAGCCAAGTTTCCAAATTTCAGCAAAATCATTTTTGCCCTAACAGCAGCTTCGGGTTCAGCTTCAGCTTCAGCTTCAGCTACTGTTGCACATTTTTTTCTCGATAGCTAATTATTTATCTCATGTCTTCAGTCTCCAGTCTCGAGTCTTGAGTCTTGAGTCTCGAGTGTTGAGGTGTCTACGTTCACATATTTATGACTCGGAGTCTGACTCTTTGACTCCCAAGTGACTCCCATCTCCCAAGTAGCGACTCCCAATCGTGGTTGGGCTACTGTGGCAAGCAAAATATTGATTGATTAGCTGGAGAGCTGAAGCCGGCTCCTTCTTGGCCGCTGGCTGAGATTTGCATGCAAGAGATGTGCTTTTTTTTTTTCGAGATTTTCAAGACTTTGATAGAGCGCTGACAATAGATCTAAACTGGGGGGTCATTAGAAAATATAGCAGTAGATACAACAGCTCATAACTTTCTTTCACATCATTAAAAAATACATTCAAAAACAACAAGAAATTAGTCAAGAAAAGACATGACAAAAGGCCAGCTAATAGCTAATAGTATCCGCTGTATAGAAGAATCTGGTGAACCCATCTTTTCTTCTGCTTCTTCTTATTCTTCTTCTGTTTTTTGGAGACGTTGCATGCTTGGAGCTTTCGGATTCTATCTAAAATTTCTTCATTTTCTTGGGCACTTTTACAACACTAATTAGCCACGTTTCGAGGCGCTGGCGCTGACATGCAACAAGCCACACTAAGAGGGAAATCCCAATTCCAGCCAAAAACTAGCAACCAAAGGCCATCTTTGGCAAGCCGAAGTCTAAATACCCTCCCAAGCCATTTCAATATTCTTCTGGCAGTTAGAGAAAAGAGACGCCGACAGAGAGAAAGAGGCAAGGTTTAATCCCTTCGTCCTTTCATCCTGATCAATAATAGATGTAAGCCGTATGGGCTCAGAGGTGACCCTTCAATGCCATTGCAGCTTTCCTGGCAAAGTCAGAGTATCCGGCGATAGGGTAGAGAAAAACAACTGCAAAATTAGGGTGCCCCACACAGGTTGAGAGGCGCTTACGAATTTAATTGCTCAACATTATGATGCGACCTTATCAATTTGTTTTTTTGTTGTTTTTTATATTTCTTTTCCCGGCTCTGCCTTACCCATAATTATTCTTAATATTTTTACTTTAGTCGAAAAGTTTTGAGTCTTGTGTTTTCTGTTATTTACATTCATCTCTTTTTTTTTTTTTTTTTTTTGGGTGGCTCTTCCTCTGTGTGTCGGCTGCACAGGAAGCTGCGAGAGATTTCACCTGTTGCTGCTGCCAACTCATTTTTTTTTTCTGCTTTTTCTTTTTTGCCTTAGAAAGTGAAATTTTTTAACGGCGCTGCTGGTAATTTGCCTCCCCGCGGGCAGAGATGAGTTTACTCAGTGTACTGCTCAGTGCTGAGCGATCAGCTTTTAGCCAGCCATTAATCAAAGCTATTAGACCCTCAAAACCCTCAAAAAAAAAAAAGGAGAAAAAAAAACAGAAATTAAATAAATGCTGCACTTTGTTATTGATTCAAATTGATAAAGACAGAAAAGAAGAAGAAAACGGCCAAAAGTACTAGGCCAAAATTGTTGAATTATAATCGCTTTTTAATGCCCTCCCAATTCGGAGCAAGGGCAAGTGAAAGTTCCGATATGAAGATATCAAACTATCTAAACATATATCGCATGCAAAAATCGGCATAAAAAATCTTAATGGATTTTATGTGGCACGCAATGCGTTAACGGACGAATCCACAGAAATTGCCCACCTGCATTAAAGCCGCAACTGCAACAATAAATAAATAACCATAGCAATAATCGTAAGAGCTAACTGAAAACGATCTTTGTTCACTAATACCCTGTAAAAGTGCCCTGGCCTCTCCAGGAATAGTGATGGAATTAATGTTCTATATTTTATGGAAGTATCTATAAGGTATATTTCCCAGATGTTATTCTTCAGCCTGAACAGGTTAGTTTACAAAAGAAGCCTGGTTTATTATGGTCTCAAAGCAAGCCTCGTTCCCATAGAAAGAGCACAGATATGGACCCGCTTAACGCATGTTTCTCTCTCTGTTTACAGGGTATAATAATAATAATAGTGCAGCAGTGCAAAGTCATCAGCGGTGCTCAAAGAAAGCGACAGACTTACAAATCATGCATAACATGGAGAAAAAAACAGAGCCATTGAAAAATCCACACATTTTCATCTCGATATAAAAGACCCCGGCCCCGGGCCCCGGACCCCGCACCCCGCACTCCGGCTATGCCCCGCAAGCCCCCGATGATGCTTGCACATGCAGATGAAATGAAATGAAATGAAATTGAAAGTACGAGTAAGAAAGACCTCTTCAAAGAGATGCAGTCGATTATTTTCTAATTACAAAAGCAAAACTCTCCCCTTCTCTTCTCTTCCCTCAAGTCTCCACTCAACTCTCAACTCGACTCTCGTCTCATCTCATCTCCATTCAATCTGTCAGAGCGAATGAACGAACGTAGCTCAAGTGATGAAAAATTTTCCAATTTCAATTCGAAGGCGACGACGGCGGCGATGGCGGCGGCGAGAGAAGAGGGAGGAGAGACGTGCCGAAGGTGTTAAGTATGCAAATGACAGGGCAAACAACAACAATAATAATAACAATACAGTAACAACAACAGTTATGTTGTAATATTTACAGGCAATACTTATAGAGGGGCCTTTACGTAGGCGTCTCCCTCTCCGTCCCTGTCCCCGTCCCTGTCCCGCCAACCCACCCGAACCCAAACCCAAACCCAAAGCCGACCCGCCGATCTGAAAGCGAGCGGTAAAAGTGCGCGGCTCGCTATGCGATTTGACCCCAAAGAAAACTGAAGTCGTATCCAAAATCCAAATCCCAAAAGCTTCAAGCCAAAGGCAAAGGCGAAGATTCGCATCTTTTTTTCTGTATTTTTTTTTTTTTTTTTTTTTGGTTACTTTTACATGTGCGCCGCGTGTACTTTCTCTACTTAGAGTTTAGCTGGTAAACGCGGTTTTTCTTCTTGTCTTCTCTGCTCTTCTCTTTATTTTTATTTTTTTCTTGAATACCCTTGAAGAGGGTATTATAAATTCATCATGAAATGGGCAAACAAGCAGCTTCTAGCCTATGCAAGACGTTTACTCTACTGCCCTCTCATCTCTGTGGGATTCTTCTATTCTCTTCGAACTAGGACAAGTCTATAGATAAAGCTATGAAACTTGGTACACAGGATGATATTTAGTAAGGACAAATAAATATGCTTGAATCACTCGAACCGGTTCACTATAACAAATGGCTTTTAAAGCATAGATTGCAGAAAAGCTAACAGATTTTATAAGTAAAGTTCCCTCAGAAATGTAGAGTATTTAAATGGCGGCTAGAAGAGCCAGCTGTTCTTTCTTATAGTAGTCTATTATTGTATTTGTTTATTTTATAGTTGCCTTGCCTTTTTGGCCGCGCCTAATCGAAACTTGTGCCCAATCTTCTGGCCAGAGAGGTCCCCGAAAGACCCCAAAGAAATACAGATGCTCAGGCACGCTCGTATCGCGCTATATTAATGAGCTGTTGCCTTACCAGGAGGAGGAGCAGAGAGACATGTTTAGAGAGAGAGAGAGAGAGAGAGAGGAGTGCAGTGAGAAGCGAGAAGAGACAACTCTTTGATGTTGTAATTAACTCTCATTAGAGAAGGCAGCCCAATTCCGAGCCAGATCTAAGTATCTAGTCTCTGTCTGGGTTTCACTTTCGCTACAACAACAGAAACAACACAACCAACAACCAACAACAACAACAGACACAACAACAGCAACAATATCAACAAAATACTGTTTAAGTGTGCTATATTTAAGTATTTACTTGCACAACAAACAAAGCGCCAAACAAAGCACAAATAAAAGCCAAATAAACTCTAAATCTCGCACGATTTTTTTTTCTTTCTGCCTTTCTGACCATGCGAATTCGTTTCTAAAGGCGCGTTGATTGTTTTTTTCTCCTACCACTTTTTTTTTTGGCAGTAGACAAACGATCATGGGAAAAACAAATGAGCTAAAGAGCTGTAGCAGCCGTAGGAGCTGTAGGGGGAGTTGCAGTAAGTTCCAAGTCCATTGGCAATTTTGGACCAGTTGGTCAAAAGAAAGTAAATTTAAGCTGCAGAATCCCCTGCAGAGCTCGGCGACCCCAGCTTTGAGTCTTCTTTCGGGCATTAAAATATCTAAATATCTGCGTGCTCAAGTGACCTGCTGAGTAATTAATGACAGACAAAGCTTCAAATTAAAAACCATCCTTTTTTTTTGACAACTTTTCGTCAGGCCTAGAGATGGGCGCCACTCGTGAGCACGCACGATATGATTACAGGGCCCTGAAGTAGCCTGAATATATATCGAATATATCGAAGTTAGTTCTCATTAAAATAACTTGAGAAAGTTTTCCTTACGGGTCAATTTCCGCTGTAAGGAGTCGGAGCTGCCTCCTTTGTGCCAAAGTTAGAATGCCCGCTGGAAGGGTATAAAAAGTTGAGTTTCCAAACTAATTGATTCCTTCAAATTCGGGTCTTTCACGCGCCCATCTTCAGCTAATCTATTGGAATTTTTGGGCAATATTTGCTCGAGTCTCTTCGAAAACTTTCTGCAAACTTTCGTTGCTAATTAACAAAATAAACATTAGAAAAAAAGAAGAAAAAAGTAAGACACAACCCGCAACAATTTGTTGGCTAAATGCGCTCATATCCTGTTTATAATAATTGTTTAAACAGAAACCAAAACAGAAACACAAAAAATACTCGTAAATGAATTCGTTTTTTTTTTTTTTTTTGGGCTTTGGTAGGCGCAACTTTCCATTTCAAAGAGCTTAAAAAACTCAACTCAACTCAACTCAAAAGCCAGAAAATCAAATTAATATGAAGAAAAAATAAAACAGACTTTGGCAGGCGCGAAAAAAGGTAAGAAATATAATTTAGGTGCAGAGAAAATCAAGCGCATCAAACGGCAGGCATCCTCTAAAGTTTTAATGCCCTCGCAGAGGAAAGGGTATTACAACTTTGTCACGAACTTTGTAATCCATTGAGCGAGCCACCTCCGACTCTATAGAGAATATACATAATTGATCAGGGCGATGAGATGAGTCGATCAATAATCAAATCATGCTCGTCTCTCTGTCTGCTCATCTGGCTACCCCTCTGTCTGTCTGTCGGTCTGTCTGCCTGACCGTCTCTTCCTATGCTGACTACTCGCTCAAACAGCACACATATCGAAACAGGCTGGATCGAACAACTATATCATATATCTGCCACAGAAGGGAGCAATCGCTGCAAAGTTTTTTGAATAAAAACCTTTTACTATCCCAATTTAGAAGACTATAGCATAAAGCTGCCAAGAAGGAACAATCGAACGAAATGAATGGATTGAATAATTTTCTAATGTTCATTTTAGCCTGCAAGGGTATGCAATATTCGGATAGCCTTTGCTTAGTAGCTTACTTTTTAGTTTTTTTATTATTTCTCAAACAACTGACAGAAAAATGATGATGATGTATGCGCCATGGCAGCCCATCAACGTTGGAACTTGCAACTTGGAACTTGCAACTTGGAGGCAGCTGAGGCAAAGCCAATGGCAATGCCAATGGCAATGGCAAAGGCAGAGGCAATGGCAAAGGCAGAGGCAACGGCTGGACGAGGCAGTTGCCATGAGAGACATTATCAGCAAATGTAACGGGTAACGTGTTGCCACTTGTGGGTGTTGCTGCTGCCGCTGCCGCTGCCGCTGCTGCTGCTGCTGCTGTCTGTTGCAACGTGACATGTGTTGCAAGTGAGGAAAGCACAACACTCAGAGAAAAAAGGCACAACTTTTGATGACTTTCTTCCTTTAGCATGCTTCAGAAATATCCTTGCTATACTTTTAGGGGCTAGAACTTTGTCAAAAATGAGCCGGAAGGACTGTGTGGAAAGGATTTAATTTAGATATTTATTTATATTTAGATACTAGATATTCTTCTGGACTTTTTCTCTGCGTGTAGCAGAGCTGAAGGCTGTGCGTCCGACGTCAGCAGTTAATGAAGCTGCACCACGCCATCGCATCGCATTGAAACAATGCTTTAACTTCTACACTAACTTTTCTACACTCTCCGCCCCCTTTTTCCTTTTGCCCGTTTTCCCAGAGAGCTTGCCTGAAAATGTTTGAATAACTTAATGTGCAGAAATGGCAATAACAATTGCATTAATCCAACGGGCCAACGGCGAACGGGCCAACAGCGAACAGGCCAACTGAGGCATCGCGTCGCTCATAAAAATAACAATTTTAAATACATTTTTAATGAACTCGTTAAAATCATTAAAAGGAAAAAAAGAACTAGTCAGAACGGTCTTATGCGGCACACCGAATATCATATACACTTCTTTTGACTGGCTGTTGCCATAGCAGCCAGTACTTTCATAGGTGCCTAGACCCAACTGATAAAGTCATAATACCCCTGTGGAAGGGTATCAAAAAGAAATGGCAAATGGCAGGTGGCAGGTGACAGGGGGCAGGTGGCTGGTGGCAAGTCGCCAACTTTTGCCTCTAGTTGCATGCGCTGTGTGGTCTGACAGTTGCATGTTGCAACATGTTCATTATGGCACATATGAAGAGCATTAATTTATCGAGTAATTTAATCAAGAATTAATTTGAATTTGGCCCAGAACAACTACACTCTTTACCCACCTCTCTGGGCCAACTGTAATTGATCAGAGCCATTTATTTAAATGCCTTTTTAAATGCTTTAAAATTGAATCAGCAACAGTTGACAACATTTTCCTCATTTTCTTTCGCGTCCTCAAGGATGAATTCATGAATTCATGAATTACTGAATCCATTTGTATATTAAAATGCCAGCCAGAGTATGGAAAAACGCTAAAAAGGCAGCCAAAAGGAAGGCAGCTGAATGTGATTGACTGGCAGATACGACGCATGAATGTCTTATGAATAAATGATTAAAATGCTGGATTAATGAATACAAAATTCACTCAAATTATGACTCTATTAACTTGGCCAAAACTGCGCAAATAATCAACATATTCATTTTATGGGCTCTCCTTAAATAATTTAGTAACTGCTGCCTCCTGAAATAAATCTATTTCTGTAGCGCTTGAAGAGTTTGCTTCCCTGTAACAGCATTTCTATATAATTGCTACAGGGTATAAATAGGACGAGCAATAATAACGACAACAACAAGAGCAGACAGAGAGACAGCATCCCACACACTTCTCTCCCTTTCTCTCTCTCTCTCTGTCTCTCTGTCGCGCAAAGTTGTTTCCAGCACAGAGGAAAAGTGGCCACTGAGGATGCTCGAAGGCGTCTACTCTGGGGGTAATTAAGAGCGTGGGATGACGGAAAACCACTGAACAGCACTTGAAAAATATGCGCACAGAAAATGCAAAAACACAGAAAACAGAAAAAAAAAAGAAGAAAAAGAAAAGTAAAATCATAAAATATGTGAAACATGCCTCAAGCCCAAACAATTTCAATGGGAGACCGAGACCAAGACGAAGGCGAAGACGACAGCCTGAGAATTGGGGTCAGAAAAACACTTTCATCGCCATGGAGCCCGCTCAGAAGAGAATATTTTATAAAGCAATTTTGCGTGTTAGCATAAGAATGCAATGAATGAAATCGAGACAGATTGGAAATTATATTATTATACTCCACATATATATATATATATATCTATACTCGAATGGTATAATTAGCATATAAACGAGCCGAGGCTTAGGAACTTCAATCTATTTATAATATAGTATAACTCACAAAGCGGAAAAGAAAAGGTGCTCGCTTCACAGTTACAAGAAATGCAAATGCCAAGTGAGCCAACAACAGAGAGAACAACAGAGATTAGACCAAATACGAAAACAAATACAAAAGGCCCAGACCCAGGCCCAGGCCCAGGCCCAGTTACCAGTTATCTCTTCTCTGCGCTTGACTCTGGGTCAGATTCATAGCGTTTGACACCTTTTTCGAGATAGAGTATTATTCTCTTCCATAACTGTCTGCGCCCAGCTGACCCATAAAAATGGAGCAGGCTGCATTCGAATGGGTCGCTCTTTACATAACCACCAAAATAAAAGTAATAGAAGAACTCATTCGACGAGTACTCTCAGAGGAGTTCCTCCTCCTCCTCCTCCTCCTCCTTCTCGAGTATTTTATGAATGTCTCAGTTTAGTTGTTAGCTGCTCAGCTGGATAACTGTGCGTATGCGCAATGCTCAAAAACTGCTCCACAGCAGAACGCGACTCAATGGCAGAGATCGGGGCTAGACACAGCAAAAAAAAAAAGGTTATTCCACTTTTAAATTGTTTCTATAAGAAATTAAGCCAACTCAATCAATTTTTCTGGCTAAAACTAAATTTCCTGGCTAAAAGTTCTTCTATTGAAATATTCGCATGAGATTTTCTTTGAATTCTTTGGAATAAATTGCAGAAATTGAAGCTGAGACTTATTTGGCTGAGTGTATAAGTTGACAGATAGAAGACTGATAATAGCAATTGGCGCATTGCAACACCCGCAAAAAAAAAAGGCCAACAACTTCATTGCAGCAGAGAATTACAGCGACTGAGAGACAGAGAGAGAGAGAGAGGGAGAGAGAGAGAGAGAGAGAGGGAGATTTAGAGAAATAGAGGCAGAGAGAGAGAGAGGGAGATTTAGAGAAATAGAGACAGAGCTGCGTGCGTGTAATCTTCTAGCGGTTCTGCAGGCCCCAAAAATTCAGTTCATTTGCTCCTCTGTCATTGTGGATGAAAAAAAGGCGATAACTTTCAACGGTTTCACGTTTAAAATTGGCTTGAAGCTACTGCTGCTGCTGCTGCTGCTGCAACTGCGACCCTGCAGCCACAGTCTGTGGGAAATTAATGAATTAAGAGACTCTGGCGGCGGCAAGAAGAAAAAAGCTAAAAAAAAATCACAGAAAAAATGGAAATTACTAATGCTCACATTACATTAGCGGCAGCAACAGTTGATGTTGTTGTTGTTGTGGCTGTTGCTGTTGCTGCTGCAGTTGCAGTTGCTGCTGCTGCTGCTGCCGCCAAGTGGCAGGCCAACTTTAACTCATTTCCACGACACTCAAATGAGCAAAATTATTGCGGTTAAGTACGCGAACGTAAAGATTTTTCCGACTCCAACTGAAAAATCGGAAAGTAAGCAAAAGAAAAGTCTGCTTGTTAGAAGAAGAAGACCAAGACGACGAAGATGGGGATGAGGATGAGGCTGAGGATGAGGATGAAGATGAGGCGCAGCTTTTGAGGCACAGCAGAAGAAAATTGCAAAAGCGTCGCCGACGCGTCGAGGGAATTTTCGAGGCTGGCTTTTGTTCGGTTCTCTCGACTCTCGACTCCTCGACTCAACTCAACTCTCGACTCAATTCGACTTCAGTTGATGGCAGATCGTGAATTAAATTTAAACAGCAGAAATACAAAATAAATAAATGGGACAAGTGAGCGAGCAGAGAGACTGAGACGGCGACGGCGACTGCGACTGCGACTGAGACTGGTGTGGAAATTATAGGGCTATAAGCGGCGGCGGCGGCGTCTCCTACTTGCACTGCAGCTACACTCCAAGAAAAAAGCCAAGGATCTAAGCCTAAAACTACTAAATTTCAGCACAAACTTGCTCGAGTGAAGAACTCTTAAAATAAGTAAGAAATCGACTTCTACATTCAAATGAGTTTAAGATTATTAAACAGTCTTTTTCTTACTGCCAACAAAAGATCCTCAGAGCAAGATTTATGTGGCTAAAATGGTATTAAGATTGGTTATATTACTCGTACACGCGTTTCTCTGAGTGTACCGTCTCGTGTTGCCTGTTGTCATTGATAGGCCACAAGGAAAAAGCCAAGAAAGAAAGAAATCAACATGATCAGGCATTGAGCTAACGATCTTGAAGCGACCAAATTGGCACATTAGACAAATTGTTGCAGACAGACAGTTAGACAGACAGACTCAGGGGCAACATCTCAATAACCAAAGCCAATGCAAACTTGGCTAAAACTGATACTGAACCTCATAAATTGAATATATCTATATCTCTATATATATATATAGATTTTCCTCAACTGCTGCTGTTAACCGCAAAAGAGCCTGGAAAAGTGCAGCCAGCCATTCGATTCCATTCATCAGTCATCAGTCGTCAATCGTCAGTCATCGAAGAGTCAGAGGTGCGATCAAATGTCGAGGGGCCTCACAGACCTCTAACCAGTAAGCCAGAAAGCCAGAAAGCCAGAAAGCCTGAAAGCTATTCTGGCCACAAAGCTCAGCTCTCGCACCATTTAACAATGCCGCACAATTTAAGCCATCATTGACCCATTTTTGCTGTTGGCTGCCCGCCTGCCTGCTGCCTGCCTGCCTGCCTGCCTGCCCCTTTGGGATAGATTCTATGATTCTATCAAAGTATTTCTGGGGGCTACAGAATCTCTTGCCATTTAATTGGCTCTGAACAGAGCTGAGCTGAGCTGAGCAGAGCAGAGGCATCTTCTCCGTCTTGCCAAATATGTCGCAAGTGCCTCGACTCGGAATGACTTTGACACTTTTTGGCCGTGTCCAAAGCTGCGTAACTCGGTTTTTTTTTTGTCATCTTTGGGGCCTATTGTGACTTATTATTATTGTTGTTCCAACGAATTGTTGTTGTTGTTGTTGGTGTACATAGAACCTTTCGTCATGCGCTTTAATTAAATTTAGTTTGACTTTTTTTTCTGTAATGTCATGCCTGTCCATGGCTTACGACTCTCAGACACTAAACTTGTGCACGGAAAAAAATCAGCTAGAAAATATTAAATACAATTTATTTAACAGAACTGTTAAGAACCTTCTGTTAACATTAGTTTACCAATTGAATAATTTTAATACAATATTCAGACTGTAGATACCCTGCAACATATTTCTCAATCAACAAGTTATTCGTATGAATGAGGGGCAGCTTTGATTTCTTTCAGTGCACCTTACAGTCACATGTGATGTCACTCACTTGGCCAAAACCGGCTAGCTGGCTATTTGAAGTTCATGGCAACAGGCACACACACTCACACTCACACACACTCACACACATAATTACAAATTCATTTGGCACAATTATGCGGCACAGTTGCAGCACGCCAGCAACATCAGCAGCAGCAGCAACAGCAGCGGCAGCGGCAGCAACAGCGACACACATTTAATTGCATTTGGCAAACGAGTGCAACAAGTGCCACGAGATTGCCACAAGAGGCTGCAGCAGCAGCAGCAGCGGCAGCAGCAGCGGCAGCAGCAGCGGCAGCAGCAGCGGCAGCAGCAGCAGAAGAAGCAGCAGCAGCAATGCGAATCTATCTAAAAATAAAAGACGAAACACGCGAATCTCTCAGAGTCCAGAGAGACAATTGCAACGCATGAAAATTGCTGCCTAGGCACTAAATTAAAAGCTTAATGCGACCAGCCCCTCAGTAGCTCAGTAGCTAGCATGGAGCTAGTCCAATCCCCCCAACTGGGAATAAACTGAAGAGAGTATAGGAAAAATAAGAAGACCCGACTGGGTACTGGGTACTGGGTACTGGGGACTGGGGACTGGAGACTGGGGACTGGGGACCAACTTGCCGCTGTTCTCCTCACTTCGGAAATGTTTATTCTGCAACACTTGGCACGATTTTAATTTGCTTTTAGTGCTGTAATTCATTTTGAGCCAACTGATAAATGGAAATGAGCACAATTAGTCGTGGGGGGTGTAACGCCGCTTCTTCTTCTAGTGTTTCTTCTTCTCCTTTCTGCCTGCTGCCCCCTGCCTCCTGCCTTCTGGCCTTCATTCCTTCTAGCCAGATTGCAGCTGAGATTGCATTGGGAAACTTGTTTATGAGGCCAGTGTAATCTTATGAAAATCTATAAAATTAATCGAGATAAACCGGACACAACTGCGCACTGATAATAAATTAAATAAATATCCAGACAAATAATGCAATGGAATGGAATGGAATAGTATAGATATTTTCACAGAGATAAATATTTTAGCACTGTTAGCAATTAGTACTAGAAAAACCACAATATTCATCAAATAAAAATGTGAAAGTGAAAGACTATCAAATTAAGTTTCTTCAAGCCAGAATGCCAGAAAACAGATAAGCCACTGTTAGCAACAGCCGGCTTACAGCTGCTGTTAAAGTCCCACTGTTAAAGGCATCTCTGTTATCAATCGCTTTTTATATTCGCCACAGCTGTTAATGTTAAAAGTAAACCTTTTTTGAATAAAATACATAACTAAAAGCGCCTTTTTTACATAACATTTATTGGGTAACAGCACGAGACAGCTGTTAAATAAATGGCAGAGATTTTCTTGCATTTTCAACCTATGAAAATCTGCAATTTAAATAACATTAGACAACGTTCCAAGCCACAATAATTACTCGTAACTTTGGCTCAAGCTAAAAGTCCATCCACGTTTGAGAACCACAAAAAGTCTCTCTGAACTCGGCATTCAAAATTGCCAGCTTTATTTTAGAGATTCAATTTGCAGCATAGACAATTACTTAGCCACAGACGAGGAGCTGTCAGGCCGACTGTCTGACTGTCCAATTGTCTGTCTGTCGGTCCGTCTGTCTGTCTGTCTGCTAGGCATTATGCAACCCAACGAGACATCAAATGGCCGGCCAGTGGTTGAACCTGATTATTTCAACACCAACTGGGCGAAATGGATGAAGTGGACGAAGTCAACGAACCTCTGTGACAGCTGGGCGCAAAAGCTGTCCATCAGGGGGCAGGCACCAGAGAACCTCGCCAGAAAACCTCAGCAGAAAACCTCAGGAAAACCTCAGTTGGGCACCGCATACAACGGTACTAAAAGTATAAACCCAAATGGAACATTAAAAGAACTTCACATTGGGACGTTACGTTACGAAAGCAACCCGAAAAAAACTAAAAAACGAAGTATATAAAAAACAAGTAAGAATTCCTTTGAGCTGCGAGTGATCGACGAGCAGATACCCTGCAGCCAGGCAAGAAATTCAGGCTACTTTCTACCACACTCATTATGAAATTATGAATTTTGGACTCTGGCATAGAATATAAAACAGAATCTGCTTCCTTAATTTGTCTCTGAGAAACAGATGCCTGTCGCCTCAATTGGTTCTGTTTCTGTTTGACTGTTTCCTAATCTTCTATAAGATATAAACACTCCTTAAACATTTTAAAGGGTATTAACAAACACAAAAAAATTAAGTCAAAGCACCGCCAGGCAGTAGCGGCTAACTGCCACGAGAGTATTTAATAACATGCAGAAGGAAGGAGCAGGAGGAGGAGGTTTCTAACGGGGCGGTGGTTGCATATGCAACTTGGGGGCGCCGCTAATGAGCGCCAAGCGGTGCAATACCCGAGGGGGTATTCCGTAGTCCATCAGACATCATAAACAGCTAATAGACGCGTGCAGCGACAACATGATTAATTGAAACTAAATGGCCCAGCGGCAGAGTCAATGGTGGATAGATGCGATGGCGATGGCAATGGCGATGGAGATGGAGATGGAGGAGGATGCCTCAGCTGCGGCGTTAGCTGCTGCAACTGCAACCACAACAGTTGCCGCTGCGTGCCTTGAAACAATTACAAAACGGCAGTTCTGCCAGGACAGGAAATGCAACAAGCAGCAACTTGGTCACAATTAAGCAAATGACAAATGACATCAAATTGCATGCAAAATGGGCAAATTGCTCAAAGAAGCTAAAGCCGAGCCAAGCGCCGGGGCACAACAGCAGCAGCAGCAACATCAGCATGTTGCTGCGGCTGTGGCTGCTGCTGCTGCTGCTGATATTGTGCAGTGTTGACTTAATTGTGCAGGCCGGTTCTACAAAATGCTGCACAAGGCCATTGATCGCTGCCAGCAGCAGCAGCAGAAGCAGCAACATTCCAAGTCTTTCAGCCCGTTAGAAGTTGCGCAGTTTTAATAAATTTAAATGCGCAACAGCAACAGCAGCAGGCAGCATCAGCAGCAACAGCAACAATACAATCATTTAAACGGCAACAACAATTGGTAATTGAAGCAGGCACAAGTTATGCCAGCAATTGTTGCTGCAACTGTTGCAGAGATGTTGCAGATGTTGCAGTACTTAGCTTATCACTGAATTTGTTGCGCATAATGCACAGCAGCAACATGGAGCATGCAGCAGGCAGCCGGAGCAGCAGCATCCCAAGCTCTAACTGTACTTGCCGCATTACACAAATAACATCTAATAATAGTAATAATTCAAATTAATTTCGCACCCAGCACCCAGAAAGTGGCAACTATTTGAAATCATTATGTGATAAAGAGAGGCCCCAACAGAGGCAGAAGAGAAGAGGAGAGAAGGGGAGAAGACGGGAAGAAGAAAGGAAGAATACGAAGAAGTTCTGGCATTTTATCGCTAGCTAAAAAATCAGCAGCAATTTGCAATAGAGTGAAATCATTTGCACTATTAAAATAAAAATGAAGACAAAACTTGTAGATAAAGCGAAAATAGAAATAAGAATTTCAATGCAGAGAGTCCCAAGAAGAGACCAACCAACAGCAACAGCAACAGCCACAGCAACTGCAACAGCAACCGAAAGCCAATAAAGCGTTGCAGCAGCAGCAGCAACAATTGCTAGGAAAAAGTGCAGACGCCGCAGCGGCAACAAAAATTACCGCCAAAGACCAAAAGATCAAACTGCAGGGAAATAAACAACAACAGCAGCAACAACTGCAGCAGCAGCAGCAACAGCAACAGCAGAAGAAAAAGCAGTTGCCCCAGCAACAACATCAACAACAACGGCAACCAACAACAGCAACAAGAACCACAATGGCAGCAACAAAAAGCAGATTGCCATTGGCACTTGAGCAGCAGCAACTTCGTGCAGCAACATCCCTCCCTCTCTTTCTTGCTTTCCAGCTTGCTCTCTCTTTCTTTTCATCAACTCTGTCTATGCAAAAGTTGCTCTTGGCAGCAAATGCTAAACAGTCGCTGGCAAAAAGGGCCATTGCCAAGCTTTTCATTGCTGGTAAAGTTCAAGAGTTGCTGCGGTGCAGGCTGCTGTTGCTGCTGCTGCTGCCGCTGTTGCTATTGCTGGCAGATGATCGCGTCGCGTCGCGTCGCGTCGCTCGCATATTTTATGCCGTCTTTGCCACAAAAAGAATGCAGACGCCGCCATTGCGTTGCATATGCATAAAGATAAGCCGAAGAAAGTTGCCTGGTTGCTGCAACTTTTTCGATGGTACGCCAGCAACATTTGGCCACGCAGCAGCAGCAGCAGCAGCAACAACTGCTGCCACTCACCCACTCACAACAGCAGCAGCAGCAACAGCAGCACCCACGATTTGCATGTGTGTCAATGCGATCAGAACTGCAACTGCAGTCCGATCAAGTAACTGCCCAGAGCAGCAAAGAAGCTAATGAAGCGCCTAAAGCCTTGTCAAATGCATATATTTTGGGTTGAGAAAGAAGAAGAAAAGGAAGGGGGGGCGCCGCAGTGGCTCATTATACGCTATACCCCTTTTAAAATGGCTAAGACTGGGTATAACACGACTAGGAAAGCAAATACATCATTTATCTGGGAGAGGATGAGTACTAGAGATATACAATTTTACAGCATATATCTTAGCTGAAAGTCTTATAATAATCGACTAATTACTACAAAAGAATAGAGGGGGGAAAGCAGTGCATTTTGGGGTACAGCGTATCCCCCGTCGAGCACTCTCTGCTGGCACATTCTGGCCATGTTTAGGGCCTGAACTATGGTGTGTCTGGCTACCAAATTATAGACAAATTTTTGCAGCAAACGACCCTAAACGACCCATAGCACCAAGCAGCAGCTAAGCTTGGGGCAGCATCAGCAGCCGCAGCCGCAGCAGCAGCAGCAGCAGCAGCAACCAACAACTATCAGGTGCATTGATCTATGGCCATTTTTTTAATTAACGCTCAGTTTCTTTTATTGCGCGGCTACGTGAAAAATGAGCGCGACTGGAAGCCAAAGCCCCCCAGTATAGTGGGTATATATGCCCCATCCTCCCATCCCAATTGTGGAGGGTTTTATTGGCTGACGATGGTTCGTTTCCCATGGTGCTGAAAGAAATTTCAAAAACAAATTTCCAATGGCAAAATCTAGTTGTATTTATGAGAAAAGGTTCCCCTCCAGACAACAGCAGCAACAACAGCAACAGCTAGAAAAGAGCTAGAAATGGAAATCTTTGTCGAAAAATCATTAGCAAACCGGGCACGTACTGACGCGCCAGCCAGTTGATTACAGGGCGATCACTCGATTTATAGAGACAGACAGACAGACATTCATAGAGAGTCAGAGAGACAGAGAGAGAGAGAGGGAGAGCAGAGAGCTGAGGGAAACACGCGACAATATATTGAAAATTATGTTAAATGTTGTAATTTACGCCAAATTGAAACTGAGTTAAGTCTATGGTCGAAGATTGCTCTCCTTTTAGGTGTCTATGCGTCTGGTTTTACCAGTTAGTAGCAATTTTTATAGACCATGGTTCGATGACAGGCGCTGACATTGAAGCGAAAGCCAAGAGAATCAGGCCAAAATGCTGAGAATCTTGTCAAACAGCCACACAACAAGCCGCAAACCACAACCTACAAGCCAGTGCGTGTTATGACTTATTAAGCAGCCAGCTACACGATGGAGGCCCCCTCCTCCTCCTCCTCCTCCTCCACCTCCTCCTCTTTTCCACCCACAACCAACATATCAAGCTGGAAATCGGTATACAGCTCCATTAGCTGCCAAATGCATCAAATAATACAACATATTGCTCATTTATTTAACTCTAATGCCTCGAACTTGACTTTAGACTGCAATTTTTAGCCTTCGCCTGCTCTAACAGAGGTTCAACATTTCAAGAGCGCAACATGTTCGAAGCTTAACAGAGCTCTGTTAACTGTTAACAGAGATCAGCAAATTTCGCGCGCCTAATTTGAGCTTTCAACTGAATTTCATGCAGCTATTTTACAGCGTTTTGCTATACAAATTTAATGGATTTATAATTTGAATCAATAAATAAATATTTTTTAAAGATTTTAGCATTATTTTTATGTTTTCATTATTGGTTCTTTCTATGTTATTAAACTGTTAAAAAGCTTCTTTCTTTCTTTCAGCTCGCGCTGTGTGCAAACCGCTGCAAACCGGTCTGCGCTGCGCTACGACACTGGAGAAAAGTCTGCAACTGCGACGCCAGCGTCGACAGCGGCAGCGACGGTGACGGCGACTGCGACTGCGTTTTCCGGTTGAAAATTTTTAAAAGACGCTGCCGCAACGCGGCTTGAAACATTTGTACCAAGACGTTAGAAGACAGCGCAACGCAGCAGCGAACGGAGCGCGATCAGCAGGCGAAAATAGAAAAAATAGAAAAATAGAAAAGAAAATACAAGTGCTATAGAAAAAAGCTGACTAAAAAAAAGCTAAAAAAAATTGCTAGCCAGAGACAAGTTGCGGCTCGAACAGTTACAGTTAGTTGACACTAATACGAGAGTGCGACTGCGAATGCGTTAGCCAAAAAACAAAACACAAAAAAAAAAGAAGATATATATTATTTTTTTTTTAAATAAAAACTGGATAAAACTACAGAGCGAGTGCTAGTTCCATTTCCACTTCCCGTACCAGTTCCAGTTTCAGTACCCAACCAAAAGTGTTCCTAGTGTGTTTCTTTTTTTTTTAGTGTTTTACCAAACCCCAACAAAAGATGGCGCTAAGTGCAGCCAGGAGCTGCTCGCTGGCGCTGCTAGCAGCGCTCTGCCTTGCTCTACTGCCCGCTGCAATTGAAGCGGACTATCCCGGCGTCATTGAGCTGGTCGGCTATAGCAATAGACGCGCGCGGACTCATTTTGTGGAGAATCCCAATCCGAATCCGAACCCAACGCTGACACCGCCAGCGGCCAAGACACGTGCTGATATTGAGACCGTCAAGAGGAATATGAAGAAATACGATCGTTTATTGGAGCTGGACACCAAGAACTTGCCGGAGCCACAAAAGGATATGCTGGCCAGGATTGTGGAGCGTGTGGCCCGCCTGAAAGAGACGCTAGATATCGAGGAACAGCAGCTGATACAACAAGAGGCAACCTCTGCACGCAGCAGCGGCAGCAGCAGCAGCAGCACTCAACAGCTTTCCCTGGAGGATGCTGGGGGAGAGCAGAGCACACTGCCGACCACAGGTTATACGGAAACAGAAACGGATCCCACGCTGCTGCTGGATGAGACAACGCTGCTGGAGCTGCAGCATAATATGAATGAGCAGGCAGCACTCCAAGCAGAGGTTACAGCCCAGACAACACTAATGAAGGAACTGCCCACCACAACAGATCTCAGTCTAGATGCGCCGACAAGTGAGGCTGCTGCTGAAGTTGGTGAAACCACAGCGCCAGCCCTAATAACCACACAGGAGAGTGAGCCAACCGACGAGACCGGAGAGGAGGAGGCGCAGTCTACGACCAGCGACGATTCTCTAACGGATGCCACCGATGCAGATGATCAGTTTGTTGCTGCTCGTTCTAACAACAATATTGCTGCCATAACAGCAGCAGACGCGGAACCTAATGGCAGCAGCAGCACCACCATCAGCGCTGGCAATCAACGCACTTTAACCACCATGGGCAAGTTGAAGATTCGCCCCACCAAGCGACCCTTTGGACACAAGGTGACAGCAGCTCTGAAACGAGGACCACAGCGTCCGAGCAGCGTTAGTGCCGCTGCAGCCAATGCAGCAGCAGCCTCCAAGCCTTCCAGTACGGCCACAACTACCAAGCAGAAGCTCAGCAGCAGCAGCAACAGCAACAACTATCAGCAACAAAAGTTATCAGCAACCAAGCAGCAACAACTGTTGCAGCAACAGCAGCAGAAGGTTACTGCGGCCTCCAACGCTGCTGCCACATCAGCGGCGCCTGCTTTGCCTTTGGAACAGCTTTACACACGCACACCTCAGGCCAATATCCCTGTATCTGTGGCAGCAGCAGCAGCAGTTGCTGCAGCAGCCGCGCCCCCAGCAACCACTTACACCAGCAGCAGCAGCAGCAGTAGCAACAGCGGAACTACCCAGGATGCAATCTATGATCCGCAAGTGAATGCCTCTGCGCTCATCGATAGCCTCAATACCCACGCTCGAGAGGAGTATTATCAGCAGAAACTAGGCGCCAGCAGCGGCAACAACAAGGATAATAATAAGGTAAGTTTAACATATAAAAAGGACATAGGGATAATCTGAAATTCTACTGCCAGCTGACCTTTAATTCAGACAGGACTTTTCAATGAATCCCTTCGTACTTTGATTGATATTTTTAAACTTACTTTAAGACTTTTTACCCTTTTTTTTTATAATTCCCTGAGTTGATCCAGTTTAATCTTAAACTAAAAGTTGAGAGAGAATTTAAGGCGAAACTCTATGCAAGTTGCGAAACCCGGAAAGAGGAGAACTTTTTAGAATTTTGTGTCTAAATTTAAGCTTAGAATTCTTCGTATTTTTTTTTTCGCTAAGTGCAGCGTTTAATGAGGCCTCCCAGCTTTGAGCCCCGAGCGTCGAGGCTGGAGCCTCGAGCCTTTCTCGCTGGCTAGTTGACATTTTCCGCTTAATTAGCGATGACTTGAACCAAAACTTATGCGCATATCTCTAGCCAGGCTTGAGCTTGTCAAAGGCAAAAGCAAAGACAATGCACCCACAGGGAGGGGGGGCAGGGTACAGGGGTAGTAGATTGGAGAGGAGGGAATTTAAGACAGCTTAAAAAACCGTTTTGGCCAAAATGGTAGAAGAAAAAGCGCTGCCCCAAGTTGAATGTCAAATGCAGAATTATTGGTACAACTTGACTCTTTGAAAACAGCAACAAGAGTCGCAGCAGCAGCAGCAGCCGCACCAGCAGCAGCAACAACAAAGCTGACAGCGACAACAGCAAACGACGACAACAACCAAGCAAGCAGCAACAACCAACAACAAGAACAGCACAAAAAAAAAAAAAAAGTTCAATCGGACTGTGGTATATAAAGTTATCCCAGAGAGTTAGAGAGAAGAAAGAGGCATGCAACGTGGGGCCACTTGTTATAAATGGAGCGCCTTCAGGCATTCAGACTGGCTTTCCATTGCAAATCGATTGTCATAAGTTGGCAACGACAATCGACAATCGACAACAGCAACAGTTGCTGCGGTACAGAGACAATTGTTGCTGCTGAGTGGGTCAGTATGTGTGTGTGAGTGTGTTTGTGTGGTGCATGTCCAGATCACGGTCATGTCTGAGGGCAGCTTCTCACATTCCATCAATATATATTCTTGGAACTCTTTTTTTCGACTTAGCCCACTCAAAAACAAAAAGCCAAATCCAAAAAAAGCCTGGCAATTTGTAGCCACTACTGACCTATAAATTTTGATGTGTGCCTAGCCTAGCAACAGCAACAACAACTGCAACTGCAACAGCAACAGCCACATATAAGATGATGATGGAGTCGCCTCCAAGTCGAACCTGAATCAGGCAAGAAGACGCGAGACGACATAATTTATGGCTAGGCGAATTGCCAATTGGCAATTGGTAAGAGAGTCGTATAAGCTGGCAGATGGGAACCAAAAGCCTGCGAAGACTGCGGCCTGAACTGAAGACTGAAGACTGAAGACGACACACATAGAGAGCTCTCTGACTAGCCAATTGGCTATTGGGTATTGGGTACTGGGTATTCGGTATTGGCCATTGGCTATTGGCTATAACAGTCTATCGACAGGTTGAACGAGCTCCACGCACGCGTTGACACACAAACACATAATCCGGCAACAGGTTGACAAGATGAGTGCACTTACCTGCAAAAGACAGAAGAGAGAGAGAGAGAAAAAATGCATTAGTTAGGGTTATGGATAAGGCTAAGATAAAGGCCCTTTAACAGAGCACGTAACTCCCAAAGGTTGCGCCTTAATTGAATTAATTGAATTAATAGGCCTACAACTACTCTTCATATCCTGTGACGTACAGAGGGGAAAACTTAGAGGTCATCTATCAAAATAATCAAAATTCTTCGCATGCAATCTAATTGTCTAATTAAATGAGGGAAATTTAATTAAAATATCACTGGAAATCATATGAATAGGCCCCTCCTCCCCGCTCAAAAAATGGGAAACTCCGCTCTACACTGCACACACTGCACAGCATGGTTCGGGTACTTGGAATCCAGACCTAAATGGGCTGCCAGCTGTGTACCTAATGAAGTCTTTAATTGTTTCTAACTGATGCCAAATAACTTGCATCGTTTAATGCCGTTTTAGGCTCTAGAAATGTGCGGATCTTCAATTTATTTATAGGTGTATATATATGGATAGATTGGGTCTGGAGAAGGAGGCGGTGAAGGAGAAGGAGAGAGACTGCACTCTTTAATTGGCAGTCGGAGTTATGTTGATTACTCAACTGTCTGTTCGGGGTGTGCCTTTCTCCTATCGCTGCCTTTCTCAAGGTCGCTAAAGATATCTCATTAATTTTAATAGGTATACGAAAAGTAGCCATCAAATCAAGAACTTTATGAGCTACCCATGATATTAATAATAATGCTCGTAATATTGTTGTTCTCCTCTTGTTGCTGTTGCTCTTGCTGTTGCTGTTGATGGTAATCAGCGAAGCGTTAAGCTGGCCAGGCCAGCATCTGGCATTGCTCTCAGTCCGACTGACCGACTGTCTGTCCGTCTGTCCACCTGTTCAGCTGTCCATCAGTTCGTTTACCGCTAGAGAAATATCATAAATTAACGATTAAGCACAGATTTGTTGTACGGTTTTTGTGATTTTCTGAGCCGAGCAGAGCCAAGCCGAGGCGAGCTGAGCTGAACTGAACTGTGGTTGACCGCGTGTAATTAACACATTGTTTAAATATTTTTCTTTCGCTATTTCTATAATTTTTTGAGTGCCTGTGTCTCATAATTGTTCCATTGCGACACCAAAAATTGGAGATCTCAAAGGTTCGCTGCTAATTTGCATAGAAATAATAATAATAAGAAGAATGTAGAGAGAAGAGAGAAGAGAGTAGAAAGAAAAGAAAGATGCATATGGCGAAAGAAGAAAAGAAAAGAAACAACTTTCGCTGGCATTTTAATTTACACGCTTTCTAAGCCCCAAGACTAAGGCAGAGACTAAGAACCTAACCGAACCGAACCAACGCTCAGATTTCGGATCAAAAGGCGCTAAATTAACACACAAATCAAGACAGAATATCATAAATTTTCGATATGCCAAGCGCAATAAATATTCTTTTGGCCTTTATTCTTTTGCTACTGCGGCTGCGACTCTAATAATGATTTCAAGCGAAACCGTTAGCTGGATTTACATACCACATGCCGCATGCCGCATGCCGCTCGCCGCTTGCCGCTTGCCGCTTGCCGCATGCCACAACAATTCCCTAGGTCATGGCGCTGAGCCATGAGTTGCATGAGTTAGAGACTTTTCAGTCTCCAGTCTCCAGTCTTCCGTCTACAGTCCGCAGTCCGCAGTCCTCAGTCTTCAGTCTTTTACGTCGGAATGATGCAACAACATAAGCAACATGCGACTTTTTCACGCTCTCAACTCATTTAATTAGTGGGCAGCTGAGGCAACATTAAAAGCAACACAGGTATTAATTAACTTGCAGAAATATGCTAGACTCAATGTTACCCTATAACTAAAGCCAAAACTATTCCGAGCCGAATTTAAATTGTGCTTTCTATTAGCTTTTCCATTCAATTTCCAGGCGGCAATTATAAAATTCCATAATTGTATCTAAATCTTAGGGTTCTTGTGACTTTTTCACGCTCTCAACTCTTTTAATTAATGGGCAGCGAGCATAAGCATTAATTAACTGCCAGATACCCTACAACCTGAAGCAAAGCTCAGCTAAACCCTTCTCTGACTTCAGATCTTCTTCAAATTTTCCTTATAGTCGTCTAGTGGGATAAGAGATGAGCCCACTAAATATCAAGGCGCCTAACAGGTGTCTGAGTGATTTATTTTTATTGATTTTCTCGGGAGCTTCAGCATAAAATAACTATTTAAAATAGAGATAAAGAGCACAGCAGACTCTTGATACCCTACTTGGGTATCAGACAAAGAACAGGGTATCTAGTGAAAAACTACCCAACGCGGCATGCGGCATGCGCCAGTCGCCAGAGGCCCACGCCCCCTTTTTCCATGTAGCTGGCAATTAATTATAGCTTTTGCATTTGCATTGCTCTTTCGTGGAAAAAAGGCTGAAAAAAGCAAAAAGAAGTTTCACTGCTTTTTCACTACCTTTTGCCACTGCAGCAGAAGGGTAAAAGTAACGTCGACGTCCCGCCCTGCCCGGGTGGGGTGGGCCTTGCCTGCCGCGTGCCACATAACAATGACACCGTCAATTTTACAAGGCATAGAGCAGATAATAATAGTCTTTGCCTTGCGAGTATATAAAAAAAAAAAGAAAAACAAGAGCCAAGAAAAGTGAATTGCAGTTAATGTAATTTTCAAACAAATCATAAAATAGGTAAGAATCACCGCCCCGCCCCGCCCCGCCCCGCCTCGGCACGGTCCACCCTCTGTCTAAATTTCAGGCCAACGAGCCAACAATCCCGGAACAATCTATTTATTATTTTTATTATTATTTTTTGATTTTTCCCGATGTGAAAAGTGTGAAATTTGTAAGAGTTTTATGCAGCTGCAGCCAGGCAGCAGTCAGAGGCCAAGTGGAAAGTTCAGAGCGAAATGAAGCATGCCACAAATGACAGTAAATTAGCCATAAATCGACTGACCATGAAATATGAAATATGAAATTTTCTATATTGACTATTTCTAAGTCAAAGTTTATGGCTTTAAGTGGATTGCTGGATTGTATTGGGCTAACAACAGTTTAACAGTTTTGTCTCTCTTTTCTGCTGGGCTTTATCAAAGCTCAAGCCAAGCTGCAAGCCGCTGCTGCTGCTGCTTATTAAGAGACCGTTAGCCCTGTCTAGAGACTTATGCTAATAAGCCCCGAAAAGCAATTACAAGGCCCAGACAACAGACAAGACAGTCTTCCGAAAGTCAGATATTCTATAGTCTCTTGTTTCTGCTAGTCTCTGCCAGAAGGGGAACCAGGGAACCAGGGCAGCAGGCAGTAGGCAGCAGGCAGCAGGCAGCACTTGAAGTGCTTAGCGGAAGCTGCAAGCGAATGAATGCAAATGAAAGCATTCAAGCAGAAAGCCAGGGCTGTAGAGAAGGGGCTCTTTCTTCTTCCATATGATTAGGAATCGGAAAATCGAACAATGAGAGCCAGCCAGCCAGCCAGCCAGCCAGCTGAGAAAGCTGCAGCTTTCTATGGGAAAGGGCTCTGCACTTTGTTTTTTTTTCTATTATTTTTTTGCATTTCTATTTTTTAATAGATGAGACGAGTATATTTGATTTTTGCTTTGATTTATTAATACTTTTACAAGCCCAGAACACGCCAACAATTGCCAACAGCCTCATTAGTATTAAAAATAGCACAAAAATCAAAACGGGGAAAAGTGAAACCCAGACGCCTCTCCACATCCGAATCCAAGGCGAACCCTTGAGAGTCTTTCATATGGTCGAAAATTATAGTGAATTTCTTGGCTATTTCCCATTCATTTGCGGCAATGACTTGGCGCTACTCTATTCCCCTGCCGATGCGTGCTGCTCTATAGCATTTACTTTTAATTTGACTTTTTTTTTTTTTCTTTTATTGCCAAACTGAGATCGTGCCAAGATCTTTAAATCTTTGATGCTCTAATGAGAGCTGGCTGGCTGACGGGCTGGCTGGCTGGGCAGGCGCACACTGGCACTTTCCATTAAATAGTGAGAGTTCCTTTGGCTTCGAACCCGAACCCGAGCCCGAACCCTGAGCGAGTAGCTAACTGCAGTCAGTCCAAAAAAAATGGGAAAAACAAACTACATGGCTCACGAGTCCACGACCAAATTAAGATCTCACAGCATTTGGCAAACTAATTGTAAATGTCGAGTATTTGCATTACGAGCCTATACCCTATACCCTTGCTATACTCTACCCCGCCGCAGCCAGCTATCTTCTCTCGTTCACTCAGTCACTCATCCTGCTGCCTCTTTTCGGCTTTCTTCTCCTCGATCGTCCGTCTCTCCTCTCTCTCTCTCTCCCTCTCTTTCTCTCTCTGGTTACTTTCTGCTGCTTTGGCTTTCTAGGTCGTGTAATTGTGCATACACTGTACAACAACAACAGCAGCAACAACAACTACAGCAACAACAACAACAACAAAACCAATTGCATTTAAATCACAATTCGCTTTGTTGCCAATCTCGACACAAAAAACAAAAAACAAAATACTTTGTTGCCATTGTTGCTGTTGTTGCTGCTGTTGTTGTTGTTGTTTTCTATGGCTAATTCAATTGCTGCGCTTCGCTAAAACAAATGAAAAATGAAGAAAAAAAAAAAGGCCAGAAAATAATAATTCTGGCAAGAAAGAAATAGAAATAAAATTGATAAATTATTTATAAAGCTTCAAGAACTGAGTGAATTGTGCCGCTATTTCTGGCGTTTATGGTCTATAAATTTATTGTACTTTCTAAAGCAACAACAACAACAACAACAACAGCAACCAAATTATGCGAAGAGCGGCAGTAATTTTTTTTGGAGATCTGCAAAGCATCTTTTGGCTACTTTGACCTCATAGATTTTAATACCCTTGCAGAGGGTGGGGTATGCCAACTTAGTCATTGAAGCAGGCAACTGCGACTCCACACAAGATGTGCTAATTATTGGAAAGGACGAAGAGACAAGTCCCTTTTCAGTCTCGCAGAAAGGGCCGCATCGGTTGACTATATTATATAGTAGCTTCCCTAGGAACAATCAGTCAAATTGAATAAGGAAGAGTATGCCAGCTTCGGCCATTGCTTAGAACGAACAGCAGCAGCAAAATTATGCGATGAGCCAGAGTAATTTCTGCTTGGAGATCTATAAAAATCTTTCGGCTACTTTGACCTCATAGATTTTGTTTTTTAGATGATTTTTTTTTCTGGCTTTTTCTGTGTTTTGGCCTCGGGGCCATCTTTTAATACAGCAATTTCTATGCGCGCCTGCAATTAACGTGGAGCCATTGAAAAGATATGCATCTATCAAAACTTTCCACAAATCGCGGGTAGAGCGCGTCGGGGCATGCAACATTTAACCCACACACAGGCAGACAGACGGACGGACAGACAGACAGACAGAAAGACAGATGAATACACTCAAAAAACACTCGTCAGGTGAATGCAATCAATGTATAAAAATAAATAAAAATAATGGCAAGCAAAAAAATAAAGCGTTTATAATTTTTTGGACTCTTTTTTTTCTCTCTCTCTTTGCTTGTCTTTATTTTTGTGGCTGCGCAACTTTTACTCTTGCAACTTGCAACTTGCGACTTGCAGCGTGCAACGTGCACTAATAAAGGCGTCAATACAAAAGAAAGTGCTAGCCAAAAGAGAGGCGTGGCAGCCGCTAAATAACCATTTGACACAATTCTCAAACTGCAGCAGGAGCAGCAACTGTTGCCGCTGCTGCTGCTGCTGCCGCTGCTGCCAATTTTATTGCATTTTCCAATTGCAACATTTATTTTTGTGTATATTTTTTTTTGTTTTTTGTTGCAGCCACACACATTTAAATTGCTAATTTTTGTGCTTTTATTTATGTCTCAGAAATTGTAATTCCTTGTCCTCCACCTGGCAGCCAGCCATCCAGCCAGCCAGCCAGGCAGCCAGCCAGGCAGCCAGGGCGAGCTTCCCCCATTTAAAATGCACAAAAGTAGTTTCTGTCTCTCTGGGGCGGGGCGCATAATTTGTTGCATCTAGCGAGTCGACTTCTGCTGGGTATCTGTCAGATACAGATACACACATAAGGACGCGACCTACAACACAGCTTACATAAATGCATAAATATTTGTTATTATTTTTCCCTCCTTTTGCTTCCTTTTGCTTCCTCTTGCTTCTTCTTCTTTATGTCAAGGCATTAAAATGGATTTGCTGGATATGTGAGGCAGGGCCAGCATAAATGTGTTTACGAAAGCTTTTAAGGTACAGTTGACGGCAGGCGACAGAGGCGATAACAGCACTGATATTTATCGATAGTTCCTTTAAGTCGGACTTGCCACTCATTAATCTCAGTCTTCAAATATCCCTCTCCTGCCCTCTATACTCCTGCTATAATTATTGTCGATAACATTCGATCGACACCTACTTTGGTTGCATTTATCGATAGCTAAACCTGTCGACTTTAGAGTCGCAAGCTCAGTTAAGTAAACCATATAATTATTCTATAATTATAGGCGATAACTTTCGATTTAGTGACACTTATTTTTGGTTGTTTGCTAATGACTATCGATAACACTTTCCAACTGAAATTAAAGTCGCAAAATCAACATAATTTCACTTGAATTTGTTGTGTGCCCAATTTCCATTTCATTTTCACATATATCGAGTTCACAGCCGACTTTATCAACTCGATTTACAGCAAGTGTGGTCAGTTTTTAGGCCATCAACTGACACACTGACAGCTGATTGCTGTTGCCTGTTGCCAGTTGCCAGTTGCCAGTTGCCAGTTGCCGGTTGCCAGCAATACTTGTTGTTTCTGTTGTTGTGGCTGTCGCTGTTGGCGTTGCTGGTGTTGCTGGCGTTGCTGTGTTGCTGCTGACACTGCTTGACACAATTTGAAGACCAACCAACTATCGATTGGAAAAACTGTCAATTTCCATACGAGAAAACTAGAAAACTCCGCCCAGACAAAGCCAGAAAGAAATACAAACAACTTACACATGCTCGAAATATAGGTAAAAAGCCCTACAAAAAAATACCCTACAGAAAAACCGCACTCTAACGAACGATTCCTGTAAATGGCATGGGTAAATATTGATATAGCATCTATGGATTTGTGTGGACTCTGGGTACAGTGGGTAAAGTGGGTACAGTGGGTTCAGTGGGGTGTATTATAGAGTGCAGAGTTTACATATCGATGATTACAATGCGATGTTTATTTCAAGTGCCACAGCAATGTTTGCCACAGCAGCGACAGTGGCAGCGACAGTGGCAGACAACAACAAACAACAAAATCTAAGCATTGTTGTTGCTGTGCTTGTGTTGCTGATGTTGTCAACTACTGTGCTGCACGTCGCCAGCAATTTGTAAGCCATTGCCGTTGCTTGTTGTTGCTGGTGCTGGTGCTGTTGGTGTTGTTGTTGTCTGGCCATTTGTCAGATTTGTTGTGTGTTTGTGTGGGTTTTGTCAGAGGCGTGTAAACACTTTAAACTTTGCAGGCTAAGCGGCATTTGAATGCAGCAGCAGCAACAACGGCGACTTTCTCGCCAAACACCCAAAACAGAAGTCAGCAGCGGGCAGCAGCAACGGCAGCAGCAGCAGCGGCAGCAGCAGCAGCAGCGGCAGCAGCAGCAGCGGCAGCAACACCCGCGCAGTTTAGGTGGCAGCAGAGGGGCGGGAAGATGCCATCGAAATCATTAAAATAACAAATTGCGCACGAAACGCAGCCCAAAACGAAAATGAAGAGAAACAAAAAGTTGTTGCAGTTGCTGCACTCCGCAGCTAGTTGCAACTAGTTGCCGCTGTGGCAGCTGCAAAAAGGGTACAGCAGCAGCAGCAACAGCAACAACTGGGCAATTATGGACAGCGCTTTCTAACCGCAAAAATTGTAGTCTTGCCCTGAGTATCATAAAGTCATTGATATTTATCATTCCTCCCATCATATTTTTTTTGGGCCAAAGCCCAAAGACTCCGCCTGGCCATAAAAAGCAAAAGTTGTGAGCTAAAAGCGTGTGCTGTGGGCGTGGCAGCCAACAGCCCACAGCCCACAGCCAACAGCCAAGAGCCAACAGCCATTGAAATGGAAAACTACACGATATGTGTCATTTGGCAGGCAAAAAAGAAAAAAGGCTAAAACAAAAAAAAAAACTCTAGACCCACTAATTGGGTTCAGCGGTTCACATATGGAAAATGGAAAGCGCTGGCAAAACTGCAGACAATTGGCTGCCAGTTTTTATTAATCTTCTGCTGTGTTGCTGTGTTGCCGGGGCTCCCAGGACCCAGTAGGACCCCGTAGAGCCCCGTAGGACCACAGAGTTTTGCCGAGTTTTAGTTATGTGGTTCCCATGGCCGCATAACGCGACCGCATCTTCAATCAATGTCAGTTGTCTGTGAGAGCAGACCGCGAAAATTAATGAGCGAATTTTACACTGGACTCGTCCATGCACACAGCTACAGCTCCAGCTCCAGCTTCAGCTTCAGATACAGATACAGATACATATACATAAAGATATATACGAACATAGATATAGAATTCGCATTTCTGGATAGGATATGATGGGCAGGCGAAACTAAATTGCAACAGAGTTACAAATAGACAGGCCAACAAATTGTGGCAGGTTTATGCGTGCTCTGTTATTGCGATTAACAGAGAGATGAGTCGAGTTAACATGATTTATGCAAGTACAAACTTGTTAACAGATTCCACTGTTCTAAAGTAAGCCAAGAAATTCCCATATTAATATCTATCTTCATGAAAACTGTCCTCTGCTTTTCACGATACTTTCAAGTCGAAGGTATTAAAGGTATTTAAATCTCTTTTTCAAATAAAAAGAAAGATACTTCAAGTAAAGCCCAAATCATTTACATAAATAACCATTAGTTTATTGCCAATTAATATCTTTCAATATTTGGATGGAAAACCTTTACGAAAATATATGATTTATGGAGAGACTCCACCAGTGAGTGAATAGCCCTAAGATCTCTGTTGAATTATATATTTATTTATGTAAAGCACAAAGTCTGCTAAAGCAACTCAACAGAGTTGAAAAGAATATTTTTCACTGGCTTTCCCTGCGGCTAAATCAGAAACGGGGAAACAGGGAAACGGGGAAATAGTAAAAGTTGATTTATGATGTGCGTTAGCTCAATGCCGGCTTAAGACCAATTTATTTGCATATCAGAAACTGGGCATATAATTCATGATAAGGAAACGCATAAACCTCATTTATCAATTTGCGCAAACTGTGAGAGATGCGAGCTGAGAGCTGCGAGCTGAGAGCTAACAAGGCACAAGCGGGAGCAACAGTTGCTTGTGGCAACAAATGCCAGAGATTTCAATGTTGCATGCCCCAGCAAACGTAATTTGATAGGCGACAACTAGGGGCCTAGGAGGTAACAGCAGCAGCAGCAGCAGCAGCAGCAGCAACAGCAACAGCAACAACTGCAAAGAGTATCGCAATGTATGCGTATCTCTTACAGGCAACAACAACAGCAACAACAGCAATTGCAAGTGCAACTAATAAATTAATGTGGCAGCAATGTGTGGCAGGCAACAGCAACAGCAACAGCAGCCACAGCAACAGCCACAACAACAACCACTCATAGCTCTGGCTTTGGCTGTCACCTGGTCTAAAATGAAAGCTGCTGTGGCTCTGCTTAGCGTGCTAAATTTGCCAGCGGTTGGCATGCCAATGATAGATACAACAGCAACATCAACGGCAACAACAGCAACAACAGCAACAGCAACAATTCGCATTTGTATTTGTATCTCAAAGTTTGCTGCGGGAATGCGACTGCGTTTGCATACGAGATGAGGTCGCCTCTTCAGATTGAGACAATAAGAGAGAAGCTGTTGCTGTTGCTGCCGCTGCTGCTGCTGTTGTTGCTGTTGCTGTTGCTGTTGCTGCTTTAAAGTTATGCTAACCTGCATAACGGTGCTAGAGACGCGCTTGAAAGGCGGCTCTTTATGATTACCTCTAATAACAGACAAAAGGCAGGCAGGCAGGCAATGACCGACCGACTCCAAAGCTGTTGTATCTATACAGAGAGAGACAGGGAGAGAGAGATAGAGAGAGAGAGGCAGGGAGCGATTGCATTCATAATGCTGATCATTTTGATTATCATACACTTAATTATGATTGATAGCTGTAAATGCTGAATAGTAGTAGAATATCTTGGCCAATGTTTGTATCTATTAGATACGTTCTGCTGCCAATTGATTTACTGTTAACCCCCAGCTCGATTCCATCTCCGAAACAGACAGACAGACAGACAGACGTATCTTTCCATACTGACTCGTACATATATAGCAATCAAAACGGCCAAAAGCAATCACACAAGAGACTGAATGCCAGTTGTTATATTCGTATAAAGCGGCGAAAATTGTCTTCGACCATATTTGTCGAACAGCACCCAAAAATGCAAATTGAGGTTAACAAAAACACAAAACAGACAAAATTCAATACGAAAATGCCCACAAATGGCAGTTAGTTACGAGTTCTACCACTGGCACTGTACTCCTCGTCCGTCCGTCCGTCCATCTGCCAGTCCGTCCGTCCCGGCCTGCTATAGCCAAGTGAAATTTTCTTTACTTACAGAATTTGTCGCAAATTGCAGCTAGTTTTTCCCCCTGTCCCTCCTCCTCCTTCCCCCCTCCCTCCACCTCCTTTTCCCACCCTTTCCTAACCAACTGTGAAAATTTGCCACAATCAACGGTCACGACTGAGACAAAGGACTGTGACGAAATCGTTGACTACAAATTTGATTTCTTCTCGTACTGCTCGAAGTACCGGTCAAGTCTGTTAACTCTCCAAAAGGTGTCGCCGCTAGAGATGGGCGCGTGACACGAGAATGATATTTGAATCCACAATTCTTTGGGCTGGCCTTAATGGCAGATTCAGACAAAGCTCCATTAAAACGCTTTGAAATATGCTCAACAAAAGATACAAAATGTATTTCTCTAAATATGCCGTTCCCTGATCATTTTCAGAGCTTCCACTGCATTAATATCCATCCAATATTTGAACATTCATCTAGTTTTATCTTGTAAAAATATTACAAGTATATTTGCTAAGAAAATCACAGAACAGAAAAAGTACAAAAGGAAAGGAAGTCTGAGAGTAGCAGCCCTTTTCGAAATCGGGGCAAAAAGTCAAGCCAACTTCTCAGCTTTATATTGCCGACTTATTTTTTTTCGAGGCAGCTTAATGGCTAGGAGAAAAGCCCATTGATATAGAGACATTAGACATTAGGCAGCACCGCAGGCGTTGGCATAATTAACGCACATTTTTCTGCGATTCGCCGCGATTCTCTTCATTGCTCTCCCTTTGCGAAAAGCGATGCGAAAAATCAGCAAGAAAAACATAATAAAAATAATATTAAAAAGAGGAAAACGGAAAAATGGAAAACAGAAAAACAGAAAAAAGGCAAGCTAGTTGCAAAACAAAAGCTAAAACTACACCGCAGGCCGCAAAGCTGCTGCTGCTGCCGCTGCCGCTGCTGCTGCAGATAAATCTAAAGAAAGTCCAATGAAGAAAGTGTTGGCCTCAAGGCCTCAAGAGGAGAACTGCACATTATAATACTATGCATAGTTAAGAGATGCCAAAGAAATTCCAAAGGAAAGAAACAACATAGAAAAAAGACAAAAGACAAAAGACAACGAAAACAAATGCAATAATTAGGCGCAACAAATTAAAGCCAGGCACAAAACATTGCAAGCCAACTTTAATTGAAAACTGCGGCGGCTTCTTCTTCAAAGAGATCAAAAGTAATGGACTTGAAATTGCCTGTAACTGGTAGAAAGTTGATGGCTTATTTAAATGCGAATTGGCAACAAGAGTCAGCCAGTCAGACAGACAGACAGACAGTCAGCCAGCCAGATGTATTACCCATTTGTTGAAATTTGTTGCTATTATTATTGCGATAATGGTCTAAACTTCTGGCTAATAATTTCGCTTTCTTTCCATTTGCAGGTAAGAAAAAACCAAAAACAAACAAGCAAACCTCATCATCAACATCAACTCCTCCTTCCCCCAATGAGTGGCATGGTACGTGAGTAGACCGCTTAAAACTCTTCAAAATTCCGAAATCTTTAGATACTTTGATGCCCTCCCCTTTAAATATTTGATGTGCGTATTAGCGTTAAAAACAAAATGTAAACATTTTGACCATTTTGCGGTTTTTGGGTCTTTTGTTCCGAGGTAAACGACCAACAACTGGCCACTGGCCACTGACTGACTCTTTTGTATACAGTACTTTACACATAGATTCGTTTTCCTGTACTTAAGTGAATTTGTCTAAAGAGCAAATAGCTCTACGCTTCAGTGCAGAATGGGCCTAAAGAAAGTGAGTCTGTTGCTCTATACAAATATTACGTATAGATGGGAATATAAAATCAACTCACTGCTTGTACGCTCCTCAAGAAAACTACTCGTGAAAGGTTTATTTCTATGGCTTAATCTCTATCAGATCGATAGTTTCGATAACTTGATTACCTTCATGATAATAGTGCGAACTGTGTAATGTTTATTATCGATAGGTTCGCCTATTAAAGCTGTCGATAAGTACTCCACACCGAAAGATCTATAGTTTTTACAAACTATAATTTGAAGAGCTGGAAAAACTCACTCATCTTTCTTATCAGTTTGTAAGGTCCGTTCGTATATCTATCTATATCTTCATGATAATGATAACCCATCTGCAACAATCTTCTATTAATATTCAAAGACTCTTTAAAAGACCCAAGTATAGTTTACAATGAAGCCAAGTGTTGATCGATAGTTTCGATACTTTATCGATATATTTGAAAAAACACTAATTGGTGGCACAATACAATACCCAATCAGATTGCCATCATAACAGAAAAACGTAAACAAACCTGAACCAATAATGATGGCTTGTAAAGTTGTAAAACTATTTATGTGCCTGCTCATTGCTCAGAACTAAATAATAAAGCTGCTCATTAAACCCGCATCCGTTCCATGTGGATGTGTCCCTAAAAAGCCGAACAAATGGATAACGAATGCATTTGCTCGTTAAAAATCATATATATATATATACCTATATAAATATACTAATATATATGTATGAATCTACGAATAAGAAGAGTAATTCTCGGGCATATAAACTCATTAAAAGTTCAACAAACCCAAATGGAATGGGGAGTAGAGTAACGAAGAGAGTGGGGAGAGGGGAGGAGCGGCACCCGAAAGAACTGTTAATAGAGCCACAGTGAGAGAGCGCGCGGGGTCCCCTCCGGGGGCTAAACTAGAACAATAAACTCGGCCAACAGCAACAAACAAAAGCAATAACAGCAACAGCAACAGCAACAGCACAGCAGCAACATCAGGTAATAAGTAAGTACTAAGCATAAAGAAAAATATTACGGCACTGCGCATTAAAAACACGAAAGCTTCGGCTTGGAGTCCAGTCCGAGTGCTCAAATACTCCATATATATATATAGACTTAGATTCATACCTATATATATATTGAGCTGATGACAAGTCACAAAAATGCCTTTGTAGGCATTAGAAACAAATTAGAACAAATTAACGTTTGTGCCTCACCAGCAGCAGCAGCAGCGGCGGCAGCGGCGGCAACATGTTGCTTTTGACACATTAAACGGCTTGCAACTGCGACAATTATGAACACGAGTTGTTGCTGCCATTGTCCATTGCTGTTGGAATGTTGCTGCTGTCTGCTGCTCTTGTTGGATTATTCAATTTTGTTGCCGCCTGCAAGCAAAGTAATGTAATTGCTCTGTGTGTGTGTGTGTGTGCATCTGCCATGCCCACCGCCCCCCGCCCCCTCGCCAATGGCTAAAGTTGTCTGCTGCTCGCGTTTAGTGCAGCATTTGATGCAATCTCTGACGCTTACAGACTAGTCGAGTTTTTTTTTTTCTTCTCTTCTTTTTTTGTATATGAAACGCATCTTACACTCTTATATCATAGAAAAACTGCTGCAACAGTTGCTGCTGTGCTGTTGCAGTTGCTGTTGCAGTTGCTGCTGCTGCTCTGAGGATGGGTCGCTCCAAAAGTACTAAACTGGCCGGGCCTCTTCGAGTCCGGCCCATCCGGCTTTGTTTGTTGTTTGACAAGTTATGCGCGCTGTGCAAAAAATAAAAAGTAAAATACTAAAAGACAACTAAGAGTGCTCAACTGCACGACTGGCAGATACTCTGTAATGACGCAATCATAGCTAGGGTCTATACCAAAGTTCACACAACTCTAGCTGCTATCAACTCGGAGGATTGCTGGTCAAAATAACCCATTTTTGTAGCCAGATATTTGAAATGCTTACAGGGTATACAGAAAATAAAATAAAATAAATGTGTGTGTGTAAGGAAAATGTAACGCCGCTTAAGATGGATATCAGTTACGCAGGAGGCGCAGTGGCAGAGGCTCGAGGCAGAGGCAGCGACAGAGGCAGAGGCAGGGGCAGAGCGCGAACCAGATCGCATGTCTTTTGTCGTGATATTATAGTTATGCTTGGTGCCTTCTGGGAAATTCAAGAATTTGCTCAGCTTGCACTTTGAACTTTCAACTTTCAACGTGACTGGCATTTGATGCTTCCCGGAGGAAGTATCATCACCTGGCGATTTATTGAACATTTTAATTACGCCCCGCGGTTAGCAGCAATTTTAAAGAAAAGGCCTGGGACTGGTATGGGGATTGGTAGTGGGATTACCATTGCTATTGCTATTGGTATTGGTATTGGGATGCTCTCTGTGTATGTATGTGTGTGTGTGTGTGTGTGTGTGTGTGTGTGTGTGTGTGTGTGTGTTGGCTGATGGCTATCAATGGCCAACAAACCGGAAAAAGCGTTGAGTAAACAACGGCAGCAGCAACATCAACAGCAGCAGCAACAGGGGCAGCAGCAGCAACAGCATCGAAAGCAAACAAACAAACAAACAAACAAATGAATTGCGTGGATTTGCATGAGAAACTACAGTTAACAACATAACAACCTAACAACAACAGCAACAACAACA
The DNA here is from genome assembly GCA_018150835.1 of Drosophila repletoides. Taxonomy (NCBI): domain Eukaryota; kingdom Metazoa; phylum Arthropoda; class Insecta; order Diptera; family Drosophilidae; genus Drosophila; species Drosophila repletoides. Next base: position 19,353,783 of record JAECWQ010000031.1, on the reverse strand, counting down.
GCAACAACTACAACCAGCTACAAATCCTAATGCCATATAAGATTTTCGGTAGCTTTTTAGCTCTGCGACTGAGACTGACTCTGCCTCGGCGCTGCCCTGCGGCAACATCGTGAGGCGGCAATCTACTTGAAATTTCACGCTCTTTAAATAGCAACAACAGCAACAACAGCAGCAGCAACAACCGACAACAACCGACAACAACAACGACAAGAACTTGAGCTTCAACAATTAAATAAACCATTCACAGCACACACAAATTTCATTTTCATTTTCACTTGACGGGCATCAAATTAAATAACAAATAAAAAAAAAGAGCCCTTCAAAGAAAAATACAAGTGTTGCACAGCAACAACATCAGCAACAGCAGCAACAACGAATGAAATTCACATAATAACAACTAATTTTGTGTTCTTTTTCACTACTTATAAACTATATATAGAAACCAAAGCGAAGAGAAGAGGGGAGAGGAGACGAGGGGGGGCGGTGGCGAGTGGGAAATGCGGGAGATTGTTGCGCGACTTTCACGTAATTAAATCAAATCTCAAATGAAAATGAAAATGAAATGAAAATTATTTATTAATTGCGCGCACACAAACAACACTGAAAGTCACTTCAAGCTGCTGGAATATCTCATATTCATTATATTCCCAACTATGCTTAGTATATAAAATTTGCATTGAATCAACAGCTTTTGGCTTTCAGCATTTGAATATTTTCCTTCGTTTTTATCTCTCCTCTCCTCTCCTCTCCTCTCTTCGCTGCTCCCCTCTTCTCTTCTCCTCGCTCTGCCTGCAGAGGCTCTCAATTTGAATAACATAAGATGCTTTTGCATCTGTAAGATGCTTAAGTACTTACGAGATACACTCGCACTTAAAAAGATACAACAAGCTGACGTTGCTGTCAGTTACATGCGTTTAACATTAGCTTCTGCTGCTGCTGCTGCTGCCTCAGCTGCTGCTGGCTCTGCTGCTGCTGCTGCTGCTCATTAAAAGTAAATTTGTGCTGAAAGCCTGAAATTTTGCAAGGAAAACATCCCACAAAGTATTCCAAATAAACGTAGTATCTAAGAAGCAGCAGCAGATAGAAATAGAGTATCTCAGAGCAGAGCTGTTAGATAAATCGATAGTTTCGATAATCGGATTATTAACAGAACAAAGTACAGCTTTATTTCAACAGTGGAGGCCTGAGAAGAATCGATAGTTTAATCACCATAGATTGCTATCGATTAATGGGAGTAACTGCTATCAAATTATGAGTAAATAAAAGTAGTAGCTAAGCAGCAGCAGCAGTAGCTATTAGATAGAGTATCTCAGAGTACTCAGTGGGTTAAATCGATAGTTTCGATAATCGGATTATTAACAAGACAAAGTAAAGCTTTATTTCTACTGTGGAAGGGTCAGAGGAGTCGATAGTTTAATCAGCAAAGAGTGGTTGGTATCCATTAATGGGAGCAACTGAGTCAGCTATCAAATTCTAAGTAAATATTTGCTAGAAATATACGGAACACATACGGAAAATTAGCTGTCAGAGTTAGGCAAACAGCACCTTTAATTGATCAGTCGGTGGCATGTGGCATGTGGCAGGCAGGCAGCACAACAGGAACTAAACAAACATTGACCAAACTTTACGCCCCAAAAAACCATTTCACATGCCATAAAAATAGAAAAATATGCTGCGCAAAATCAACAGCAGCAGCAGCAGCAATTGCAACTGCAACTGGCAACAGCAACGGGCAACAACAGCAGCAACAGCAGCAACAACAGCAACTGGCAACAGCGAAGAAATCAGCGGAAATGTCACTTTCTTTTCAATCAAAACGCAATTCATGGGCCACTCGAAAAGCATCAACGGGGGGCACCAGCAATGCTACAAAAGGTCGTGCCACTCCACGAGGCGAGACGCGAGACGCGAACGCGCGCAACACTCGACACTAAAGGAAAAAAAAAAAAAAAAAGAATATACTAAAAAACAAGCTAAATAAAAAACAACAACAAAGCGGAAAGGTAGCCGCCAGAAACACGATTTTCGAGTGTGGGCCAGTTGGGTGGCCCAAGCAGGGTATAAGCGGGGGAGTTGACAGAGGGAACTGGGGGGGGCATCTAACTAACTGCCACTGGCTGAACTTTAACCTGTGCCATGTCGATGCAACACAAAAAAATTAAACTACAAACAACAGAGAAAGAAGCTGCAAACTGCGGCGGCAAGCCGAAGCTTTAAATACCCTTCCAGTTTGCTTTAAGTGCAGGGTATATCTGCATGTCTGCCTCGAAAAGAATATAAACATTTTTATTCCAAACTTTAATTGAAGTTAATTCTATTCCTGCGACAACTTTGTAATTGCCAAACTAAATCGATCGAAAAATGAGTTACTATTTGGCTTAGAAACTGACTGAGACAGAATAGACGGACAGCTCGACAGGGCTTTATCAATTCAACTAGTTAACCAAAGTAAAGATACGAGTACTTTCCTTTCGTTAGCCAAATTATAATACTCTCTATAAAAGGGTATCAAAGACACAGATGCGACGCTTTAATTTGCAATTCGTGGAAAATTCTTAAACTAAAGCCTAGTTAGGCAATGGCAAAGGCGAAGGTGAAGGCGAAGGCGAAGGCGAAGACGAAGGCAGAGACTGCCACCCCCCGTGATAGCCACCTGCCTTCCTGCCTCTGCCTCTGCCTCTGCCTCTGCCCAGTTGGCAGTTGCTTGTCCAACAACATGGTAAATATTTAAAAATGTACTTAGCCAAAGTGAAAGAGACAGGCAGGCAAGCAGGCAGGCAGCAGGCATTCAGCTAGTCAGCCAGTCAGCGAGTCAGCCAGGCTACGACTAGAAAGAGCCTGGTTCAGTTCAGGGAACAATGCGATGAGGCGACAGTTGCGCATTTTGGACAGATGCGACAAACAGCTGACTCTGAAAGCTTCAGGCTTCAAGAGGAGCTCCCAAGCTCAATAATAATGCCAGCCAGCCAGCAAGCCAACCAGTGTAAATCACTGATGCAAACGGGCACCAAGCGGGGGAGGAGGAGAAATTGTGAAGAGGGTTTACAACAACTGGCGGATGCAGCTTGCCTCGGGGCATAGAAACCAAATGCAAATGATTGGCATGGGAAGCGCTCTTTTCTGGGTGAAGTGCATAGTCTTAAGATCCCCTTCCCTTCCCTTCCCTTCCCCCTTCGCTTCTCCCTTCTCTCTTCCCTCCACTCCATACTCCATTCTCCATTCAAAGCTAAAGAAGTTAAGTTCAATTATGTGCTAAGTAGCAAGGAGCCAACAAGCTCTACAAGCTCTGCAATTAGTTAAGAAAATTGCTAACAAACTAAACGAAGTGAGAGTTCACTGCTACAGAGCAGTGTTAAAGCCAAGTGACAAATGACAGCCATGTTTAAACATTTGCTCAAATTCCTGGCTAAATTTTGCCTCAACTGCGAGTTGACAATACATTTTATTAGCTTCTTTTTTAGCGAGGCATTTCTCTGAATTATTATAAGCCCTTCAGCCAGTTCCGGGAAATAGTGTTAGCCACAAAAGATTAACCAATTTTCAATACCATTTTCCCGGTTTTCCTAGACAATTTTGAACAGTAACTCAAAAATCATCATAGAATTCTAAAACGGAATTGCAGATTCCAAGCTCGATGCGAGACTCGCTTGCTCGTTGGAAAATAAATAATTACGCTTTCTGGCTTGTTCTCCTTTCCGCCTCCCTTTCAGCTGCTCCCAACAAACGTCAATTAAATTACGCTTAAATCATTAAAAATTCCCATTTTGCAGCAGGAATTCCCTTTACATGTGTCTACGCATAGCACAGAAAGAAAATGATTATTTAATTTGTGTTGCGGAAAGTAAAAACAGGCGGGAAACGGGGGAAAGGGGAGGGAAAAGTAGAAATGGAAATAAACTTGCAATTGTGCTAAAAATACACACACATATATATGCATATATATATATGTATTCATGTGTGTGTGCGTATGAAAAACTATATAGAAAAGCACTTTGAAAATAGTTTTAATAGCCAAACAAAAGTCACCAAGGGTATAAAGAAATACCATGATGATGAACTCCCGGACAGAGACAGAAATACCATCAGAGTTGTACGAATATTTAGAAAGTTTTCTCTATCTTCATGGAAAAGCTAGCATAGGGAAATGGCTGGCATTTATGGAAAGGAAGTGACGAAGCTGGGACTCAGGCTAAGGCTGTGGCTGGGGCTGGGGCTGGGGCTGAGGCTGGGGCTGAGTCTTCGCACAAATTGCCAAGTAAATACCAAGTATAAAATACGAATAGAGTGCGTTTCGCAGTTAACAAGGGTAACTCCCTTTCCACCTTTGCTCCCCTTCTCTCTCGCTCTCTCTCTCTCTCTCTCTCTTTCTCGGCTAGCTGCATCAATTTCTTAATAACTTTTCATTTTTCCCTAGCAAAGGTGCTGCCCTTGCTTCCGCTTAAGAAGCGGAAAAGGCGCGTATAACTCCCTTCCCCTCCGACACGGCCCAACCCAACCCAACCCAACACAGCTCTCGATCCCCGAGTGCAGTCAAGCAATTTGTGGCATTATGTGAGGGTCTAGTTTCCTATTAACCTGCTGTGTAGCGCGGCTATTTTGAATGCAATCGCACACTGAGAGAAAAAAGTTATACAGAATCCAAAAAGTCATAAGATTTATCTTCTTCCATTAAGCTTGCAGCATATCTGTCTGTATACCTGTCTATTTGCCAGTCTGTCTAGCAAACTCTCTCAGTTTCTGAGCTACAGTAGATCTATGAATAGATTTAGTTGAGCCGCACTCTGCCGGATCAGGCAACTATATCTCATAGCTGTCGTAGGGACCTTAGGTCAATAATCAAGCTCTTGTGTGAACGACTTCTTTGTATCTCAGCCAACATCAGCTCACCTGCCTAGAGTATTGCAGACTTATTAGCCTAAAACTCTCTTTTCTAACTTGTTCTTTTGTGTATAAAGAAGAGCTATTTTTTTCCAGTGTACTGCAAGATTGGTATGGAAACTTCTTCAGTCTGGCTTTATTACTTGTACATTTAACCGTTTTCAATTTTATCTTAAGCCTTGTCCGCTGTTATTAAAAGAAGCAAGGAAAAAACTGTTTAGTTGCGTCAATTTCGCACTTGCCAAGAGCACAACACACACACACACACACGTACAGGAAATACAAACATACACACAGCCACACACACACACACGCACACACACCTGGGTTAAATAAATATGTGCGTTGGCCACACTTAGACGGCTCATGGAGAGCCAAACAAGCTCGAAAACGAGTCAAATATTTGCGACTGACAAGCGTGTTAGACCCTGCCTCTGCCTCTGCCTCAGCGTCTGCCACTGTCTCTTGCCTGTTGCCTGTTGCCAGAGGCAAGAAAACCCACGCAAATAAAAAATGTTGCAAGTTGCAAGTGCTGAAGCTACTTGGGTTTAATTAGAGACCCTTTGCCACATCAATCATGCAGATAAATTATAAAGTAAACTCATCTTTTTTTCTAACTTTTTTATTTGCAGAAGACGGCGACAGCGAAGCCCACCAAATATCATTATTATCCCCACAATCAACACATCTATCTACTGCCCGAATGCGCCATACAGCAGGTCTGCAATGCGGTCTATGTGAGACTCAACTATACCCAACCACTGTGCGCCTGTCCATCAAGGTGAGCCACCAGCAGTTACTCCCTCAGACTCAGACTGCGACTGCGACTGAGACTCAGCTCAGCTCAGCTCCAGCTCAGCCTCAGCTCAGTGTTGGTTGTCAGACCTCCTCCTGGGCCTGAAATTCTTCAAGCCAAGACAGACTGAGAGACAGACAGACAGCTGCTAAACACTAAACCCAATCTGTCTTTTTTTTACTATGGTTCTTGCCTTCTTGCAGATATCGTGATCCCTGCTCGGCCAGCCTCAACGAAGATGATCAGCACACCACCAAATTGGTCGGTGATAATAAGAAGAAGGTAAGTCAAGATCAGTTGTACAATCTCCAATCTAACAGTAGGGGGCGTGCGATCATCCTCCACTACACTGAGCCAAAAAACTGCAGCAAAAATTATGAAGAGACTTTTGACGAGGCATCCTAGAGGAGCTTAAGATGATTGTGATTGTGGTGTTTATATTATCAACTTAAGGAACATTAGAAAAATAGACTTCCTCTTTGGTAGACCTATATATTGGACGGGAATCTATGAGGAAATCTTAGAAACTTATCAGAAGGTTTGAAAATTGGTCTCAAGGAGCGCTGATCCGCGAACTGATACGCTTTGCATGTGGTCCAAGTGAAAATCAATCAATTAATATTGAATCCTGAATAGATTTTGGCCCAGTGTAGGTGCAGGTCGGACATAAGTAATTGGTATCAATGATAGATCATGTGGCTGGGCACGACCAGCGATCAGCTGGCAAATATGCTTGATTGCTACAGAGATTTCCTAGAAGGATACTCGAGACTGGAGACTGGAGACTGAAAGTTCTGCACTGACGAGAACTGCGACTGCCAATAGAGAGGGCTTCGAACAGAGGAATCTCCCAGTTCTCCTGCCCACCCCGCCCCGCATGTTGCATGTGTGTGGCTAGCTCACGTAGTCAATTAGTACAAGAGGCGCATAATTGAGTTATAAGTGCTGCTAGCTGGCTGGCTGGCTGGCTGGTCGACGGGGTACAACAAATTTCATATAAATTAAATAATAAAGCACTTTTAATAGTTTAATGGGGCGACAGACAGGTGGACAGACTGTGTGGGCTGCAGCTGCTGCTGCTGCTGCTGCAGCGACTGGGGGCAGGTAAAAATAATAATAATAATTGCAGAAGAGAGTACCGTTAAGTGCCACACTTGTGAGGCGTTTTCTTCTGATGTGTCTTGCCGGAACTGTACCACAGCTGACTACAGGCAACACTGAGTGCAGGCAAATTATGAAAATGCGTTTAATGCTCTGCCACTGCCACTGCCACTGCCACAAAGAGCAGAGGCAAGTGGCAAGTGGTAAGCGAAGAGTGGGAACAACACAAAAAAAAAAAAAAAAAAACTAAGCTAGAAAAACTGGCACAGCAACTGCTGCTAAGTTAACCAAACCAACTAACTGGCAGGCCCCACATTAACCTGAATGGCAGCCAATTGGCAGCAAATGCAGCGGGCGAAAGGAAATGCCAGGCAGCCACATGCAAAGAGCGCCGCAAGTCAATCAAATTATTGACAGCAAAACAGCAGCAACAGCAGCGACAACAACCATAAAGAAAGAGAAAAGGTTATCCTCCAGTCCCACTAACAGCTAAATACCCTTTCTTAGGGAGTCTCTACTAATGAGTGTCCACTTGAGACAAGAGTATTTCTCTGAGTATATCCTAGTCAATTTATTAAAACAAAAAGGCTGAAGGGAAGCCTGACCAAATATCCGCTCGAGCGAAGGGTAAAATAGTCCAGGATATTGGAGGCTTGGAATGAAAACTTTAAATTTCTCAATACCCTTTGGCAGGGTATAACAATCACAGTTGCCCAGTAGCCCGGGCACACGAAAAATCTGTTAAAGTACAATCATGTCAGGGGCAATTGAAAGGGGATCAGCCGTCAAAGAGGAAAAGGAGCTTAAAGGCAGGGGGGAGGGAGGGCTTACAGGCTACCAATTGGCATGCAATTTGAGCTAGCTTAGCTAATGTGGCACAAACACGCCCCCCAGTGTAACAATCCCCTCCTCTCGTCTCTTCTATAAGGCCCAGTGCCGAGGTGTAAGTGACAGCTACTTGTCCGCAAAACGAAGTTGGAGCAGCTTTGGGAGTTTGGGATTTTTTTCTGCCTGTTGCATGTTAACTTTCAATTTGCCCCAAGATCAATGATATCGAAAAGAAAGAAGGGGAGACAGCGAAAGGGGGGAGGAGGCAGACAACGTGTAGAGAAGGTCGATTAGCAACTTTCTTTGATGCCCTGTAGCCAATCTACGAGACGTCGCCAAGTGAATGTCTAATTGGCCAGCCCAGCCACACATGATCTTTACGTACAAGCAACCAACCAGCTATTATGCCTGTCTAGACTGTCTAGAGCTAGCCTAACTGTATTCCTATCTATACCATCTATACCTATCTCTAGCTCTCTCTCTCTCTGTCTCTCTCTTTCTCACTATCTATTCTAAACACCAATAGGCAATTACTTTGGCCAAAACCTGCGAGGCTACAACCGAGATGCGCGAATGCCGCTCTCCCAAGGATTGGTCCCTGCTGGCGCTTCAGAACACACGCACCGGCAAGTCCCATTATCTTGTCATATGCCGTTGTCCCGATCACTTCAAGATGGGTAAGCAAAGAGCAGAAGAAAAGCTCCAAATCTTTTTTACAGTTTGTTATAGTCTAGAAAGACAATTTCCTTTCAAGTAGAGACTTTTTGATATTTCCATATTACCTATTCTAACCACGCCAATACTGCTTTTGCAGAGGGACCCATGGCCCATGATCAGCCCACATATGCAAGCGTGCCCGGCATTCGAGTCTTTGGCATGATGTGCGTGAAACCGGGTTATTCTGTGCGCAAACCCAGCGCTCAGCCGCCCAAGCGTTATCAGCTGCAAAAACCTTTTTATCGCCCTGGAGTAGGAGGAGGAGTCGGAGGCGGCAACTTACAGAAGGATAGTTATGGTAGACCTATTTATGGTGGTTCGTCGGGCAGCCAGGTGGGCAGTTCGGCCATAAGCGCCAATTATCAGCCACAGGATCAGTCGTTCCAGAGTGGCAGTAACTCTTATCAGTATCTGAATCGTCCTGAGAGCACACATACACATAGCTCGGCCAACTTCCGGCCGGATCAGTTTGCTCTAAATGGTTTTCCGGGCAGCAATTATGGACGCAACAATGAGCGACGCGGCGAGGCGCCGCCAATTGAGGCAGCTGCTGAGGGAGGTGCACCGGAAGAGCGAGCCGATATGCCCAGCAGCAGCACACAGGCCAGCGATGAGGCTGAGGCACGCACTACGCTGCAAGCGGAAATCAATTTAAATTCCGAACTAAATGAATCCACCACGGCGGAGCTAACGACGCTGCCAGAATCTAGCCGGGCCAAGCGATCGCTGGATATAGATGACTTTGAGCCGGAATTTCCCTGGGATCGCGTGCTGGAGTTCCAACAGACCATAGTCTGGGATTAAGGCGGAGGAACACGCACGCACGCACGCACACACACACAGATACACACACACACACACCTTTACTTAACCTAGTAGTTAAATTCTTTCTAGCACAAAATTTTTGGAATTTTGAATAATCTGCTAAACCCACTGTGACTGAAGCTAAAAGAAAAGGATGACAAGGATCTGCGAGGATTGGGAATCTTCTTCGCGGCATCGACGACTACGTGAGAGAGGCGGTTTTCACGCGTAACGACACGTAGCGACACGTAGCGACACGTAACGTAACGTAACGTAAAGTACTTATTTAGACGTTAAGACTTAAATTAAATATTAAGCATTTGAAATGGCATTTTGTCGATCACTTTCGATCGCCTCCCCTACTAAACTTTTTTTTTATTTATTAAACAATTACGAATTAATTAAACAATTATGCGCCCACGTCCCGCCCACACTAATTGTTTAATTAATTTGTTTTGCATTTAAGACCCAAGCATGGCCTCAATTTATAATCTCTCTCTCTTTTTTTTTTTAATATATTAAACACAATTAAATAGTTTAGTTTTGCAGCAATTGTGCAAGAAATTTTACAGAGAAGCAAAAGAGAAAAATACTTAAAAATACATTTAGTTGCTTATTTATGTTAGATTTAAGCTGCATTTACTAGTAGTTAATTTAAAAAACAAAAAACAACAATAAATTATAAAACAATTCGCGAGAGAACTCCAACAAAAAGCAAAAAGAAAAACAAAAGCACGAGACAAATCTGCTCGTCCACTATGCGAATACGAAATGCAAATGTAATAAATTATTTATACATTTTAGTAAAATAAATAATAAATGCAATTGCAATGATTATTTTCTTGGGAGCAACAGAGGAAATGGAGCATAACAGAAACAGTTACAACTTTAACATAGCCCGACGCTGTTAGTAACAGAAAAGAGAAGTGCGAGAAGAGCTTAACATAACTTGGCGCTGTTAGTAACAGCAGGCCACAGCTCTTAAGGCAGAGCACTGAATGTTACTATGGTAATCAAGGAGAAGAATCTGCAGCTCTAGCTATAGTACTCAAAATAACTTAAATATAATACTCAAAATTCCTAAAAACAATGGGGTTTTGTTAGTAACAGCGCGCCACAGTTGTTTAACATAAATGACCTCTGTAAAAAAGAGCTTTAACACCTGCCTAGCATAATATTGGTATGTTATTTAATTGCCCTCACATTTGCATATTAAACCAATATAGTTGAGTTCACTTACCCAACATTTCAGCATTCACCACAATATTACAGCTGTACATTGGTGTTACCAGGCGCTGTGGTTGATTCTGGAAAGCCTGACGACAAACCTCCTTAGCAGCTGTTAAAACTTGTCCTGTGAAGAGCAATAGAAACATTTTAGAGCTATGTACTACATCTGTTATAAAAGTCTAGGAAAACACTCACCCGAGAATGGTCCAAAACTGCGCCCATTTAAATCTTCGCTCTCGGACGCTTGCACAGACCACTCGAGCACAGCAAAGCAAACACCCTGCATGGGCTCCTCACATAATGGTCCAGCGCCGGTTGTCAGCTGAAAGCCGTTTACTAGGGAGCTATTGAAATCCTTGCGAGCATCGTTCGTCTTGTGTGCCAAGTCCGTATCGGAGGTCTTGGACTGCATAGACCAAAAATCTGGCTGTTCATAGTCGCTGGTGAGATTAAGCAGAATATTTGTGCCGCAATTACGTGGACCCAGTGCCCAAACGCGTCCTACTAATTCTTCAGCTGTGAGGTTGCTTAAGCCATGTAAATCAAGATCAGCCAGGGCAGCAATCAGCTGGCTCCGTATAGAAGTCAACAAAGCTGTGAACTTCTCCGAAAGCAGTGTATTGCGAGGTGTTGCAGCTAGCTCCTGGAAGAGGCAACGATTTTAGTTTACATACTGCGAATTTACAGCAGAAACACTCACCTTAAAAACATTGGCATGCTGCTCCAGGAGCTCCACCGCGTTCGCAGGCAGAGGCAGTGCAAGGACGCGCAGCGTACCGAGCTTATTAAGCGTCTGCTGAACAGCAATTTTCTTGGTGACATCCTTATCATCTGCTGTTTTTACTATAGCCTCATTAACCATATCTACTGTAGCAAAAGGTACAATTGTCTCCCTAAAGGATACAATCGGCTCGGAGACATTCACCTCAATCTTGGCATAACTCTGCTCCAGATCGTGCACACACTTTTCCACATGCACCTCGCCCAGCGTGGTAATAACATGCTCTCCCGTTGGAGCTATTGATACCTGCACACAAGCATCCGCTTGATTGAGCAACTTTAAACCTTTGACCAGCTTAGGCATATCCTGTGGCTGAACTGGCTCAATGGCTACTCTCAGTATGGGTGTGGCCATAATACTCAGCTCACTGAAGGAGGTGCAGTCGAGCGTGCTACATAATGTTGCCGTCTTGACTATGTGGGAATCCAGGCCGCCTATGCCAACTATATTTCCAGCAGGCACCTCGTCTAGTAGCTGCAGGTCGCCGCCCATAAGCATGTACAGCCCACCCACGGTTACTTGCGTGGCATAGGGCGCCTGCTCCGGGAGACGATGTGTTGGCTGGCGCGGATCATGCTTGGGTGTCAGATTATAAAGCTGCATGCCGGGACGCAGCGTGCCGCTAAAGACACGCGCAAAGGCGATAAACTCATATTCATTTGCTTCGGCTTCTTCCGGCGCTGCCTCTTCTGGCGCTTCCTTTGTGCTTAGCTGCTCAACGCCTTCGGTTAGTTTTTCTAACGTTGGCTCCTGTTCGCTCTGCTGCTTACGCTCTTCAATGCGACGCCGCACCTCTTCCCGCCTCTGCTGTAGCTCCTGGTCTGTCAGCCGCTTGGGTCGATTGTGCGGCAGTTGCGATACATGCACCGGAATCATTTTGGACACAAAAGCTATAACATGCTCGCTTTCCGCATTACAGTTTCTGAAGCTTTGTTTCAATGCCAGCGTCTCCAACGGCAAGGAATTCAGTTCCATATTGGCAGGATAAAGCAAGCGCTGTGCACGCTCCTCGCTGATGCAGTTCGGTGCTGGTACATGCTGCACCACCATACGGAGTACGCTACGATCTACGGGCAACCACTGACCCAGCACCACTTTTATTAGTAGCTTGGCATTAGTGTGACGTAAGTCCCGAGCTGTTAGTTCTATGCCCAACTTTTCAGCTATCTGTGGCAGTTTGGCCGTATCCTTACGTATGGATATAATATCGTATAGGCTCCATATGTTCTCCAAAACAAACTGCACAAAAATTGGCTTTTTGGCTTTCTCCTGTGCGCCTGACATGACGCATTTCTTCTTGCTATTGTAGTAATAATCACCCCAAAGCTTTTGCTCCAGTTCCGCCTGTGGCAGCTCCAAGCGTTCCGCATAGAAAGCAGCGAAATTCTCCACGGAAAAAGCCCAACCATCATAGGCAGAGCAAAAGACCACATTGCCCGCAGCAGGCGAGAAATAAAGCTCCGAATCATCTACAGCTTCCAGCGCAGACTCATAGTTATGTTTATCAGTCAGATCCTCCTTGGCCAGCACATCCGAGGCAAATATGCTGCCCAGCACCGCATTAACCTGTTCCAGCACTTGGCTCAGATGAAAATAAGCATCCAGCGGTGTCAATTGCTTCTCCATTATCAAACGATCCAGTTTATTTAACACCAGCACTGGCTTCAGCTCCTCTTCGTAGATTTGCTTGAGGCAGGCTCGTGTCTGTGGTCCTACTCCTTCCACTACATCCACGACGACAATGGCACCATCGCACAGCCTCACCGCTGTGGAGACCTCACTGGAGAAGTCCACATGGCCGGGTGAATCTATCAAATTTATCAGATACTCGCTATAGTTGTTGTTCTGGAAATAAAGCGATATGCTGCTGCTTTTCATGGTGATGCCACGCTCCTGCTCATCCTGACGGCTGTCCATATATCGCAGCTTCCCTGCGAAATAAGAGGAATTTCATATGAGTACGAAATATAACAGAAGAATGGGAGAGAATGATCGACTAGAAAATACTCTGTATGAAGTTGTTGATATCAATCAAACGATTTTTTCGATATTTTGATATTAAAAAATTGATACTATCGATAATGTTCGTAATAATACAAAATTTAAAAACAATTCATTCTTCTAACATTTTAAAATTTCATTCAATTTATATTATGAATATTCATTGAAGATCTGTGAGAAAACATTTTATTTTTCTTTCCCTTCTTGTTTTTTAAAATACCAATTTCATTATATTGCGATATAAGTTTCAGCATCAACAAATCATTATCGATAATACTGACTATGGTATCTGTGTGGAACTGATTCCTCTTTATTCTGGAAACAACCAGCTAATACTGATCAAATAAAATATATATGTGGGGTCCCAACTTTACATACGCTTCTTGAAAATGAATATACCCAAGTTAAAACCCATTCGATTGCAGAGTACAAACCTGCCATGCGTTGTGAAATGATGCCGTTGCTCGCAATGAGGGAATCCGCCAGCGTCGTCTTGCCATGATCAACGTGCGCCAATATGCAAATGTTACGCACCTTTTGCTGCTTCGCTTGCAGATCTACAAGTTCAATCGTGTCCACTACGGGCATTTTTTTTAGTTAATATAATTAATTTCACCTGTTGTCAAACTAAAACTTTTGAAACTGTATTATTAAAAATCAACTTTGCTATCGATAACACACGGCGATAACCACAATACTGCGCCAGATGTTCAGCTGCTGAAAGCTCAATCAGCTGTTCGGAAAATAGGCAGCGTTTTGTCGCACGAATGAATGAAAAAACATAACGCGAATTTCATTTAACATGGCAATTTATACGTCATCATTTCTGATTTCAACAGAATTTCATTAAGCTTTTAAAAAGTACTCGATACTGGAATGGAATATACTTGTGAAATACTTGTAAGCGGGAAAATCAAAATTGTAATAAATCCCGAAGTTTTTAGAATGAAAAAAAGAACTATCACTATCCAATTAATTGAAAATAGATTTATTGCTTGTATAAATTATATTTTTTAAAGCATATTAAAGCACGTCACAAAATGCATTTCGATATTCTGTTCTTTTTTTGTGTTTTTTTTCACGGCTTAGTTTCAGGCAGAGAGTAAGTATTACAAGGCTCAGGTTGACTGGAAGTTGGGTTTATTTAATAGCGCAGTTGGCCAATTTGCTGGTTAGCTTCTCTCCTTCTGGCGTCAGCAGGAAATTGTCCTTCCAGACGGCAAAACCCTCGCCATTAGTTTTGAAATCAACGGAGAGTTTTTCCCAGATTTTCTTCTTGGGATTTAGCTGGTCATCGGGCGTGCCGCTGTAACCCTCAAAGGAAAGGCGACCGCCAGGGGTGGCTGTAGAGGGCAACACTATAGGTTCCACAACGGTGTGATCAGCGCTGTTTAGGAGTCATAAAAAATTAAAGATTAGCTGGAGAGGATTGCACAGACGCTGATAAGGGGAACCTACTTGGATGTACATAAGACCATGCCCTCAGATAAAATGCCACGCATCTTGGAAGGCTTTAGATTACAGAGCACTGCCACTAGACGCTGCTCCAGCTGCTCCACAGTAACAAATTTGACCAGGCCGCTTATAATAGTGCGTGGTTGAGCTTCAGCTAAATCTATCTTCAGGACGTACAAGGTATCTGCATCTGGGTGACGCGCTACTTCAATTACTTTGCCCACGCGAATGTCCAGACGATGCGGTGCATCTTCATCTGCAGCAGCGCCAGCAGCAGGCGCAGCATTCGCCTTCACCTTGGCTGGAGGTGGATAAGCAGCGGCAGTTAGTTTTCTAGAAGCAGCAAAAGGATTAGTAGAGAACTTTCGCACATATTCTGACTAACTAACTGCAGTTCCGGCGACTCAAAAGTCTTGCGTATGGGCTCCAGTAAGCGATTTATATATCTCTCTACGGATGCCTTCAAATCCCCAGGATGCAGTTTGTTCTCGGCGTAATATTGTTCCAGATCGCCGTATTGATGGAAGGTAACATCGCCGCCGTTATCAGCGGCACGATTGATCTCAAATCCTTCACCTTCCTTAAACAGTGAGAAGAGCACATGCTTCACAAAGGAGAGCAAGCCATTATCAGCTATATTTCCAGGCTCACAAAAAGCCTTCTTTAGCTTCTTCTTGACATTGGCGGGCGAGTCGAGCAGATCTATTTTGGAGTCCTCCTCCGACGAAGACATCTTGCCGCCAGCTAAACCGGGCACTGCACGAAAGAAACGAAAGGAAAATTGTTACAACGTTAATGTAAATGGATGACTCACGTAGTGAAAGTGACTCACCCATGGGATTCATAAAGTGAATGCGCTTCTCATAGCCCAATTGGGGCAAATACTTCTCTGAGAAGGTAAAAATCTTGCGCTGATCCACGCCACCAAATTGAGCATCCACTTTCAGATACTCCTCATCCAGACCCTGCAGTCCAGGGTATAAGAGCCCCGAAAGTAGAGGGTATTCCACTTGCTTAACAACCTCAGCGCCAGCCTTCTTGGCATCGTGTATGGTAACCAAAGAGCTGAGTTTATACACATCCAGGGTATATTCCTTGGACAGCTGATAGTCGCTACCCTTGACAAATTTCAACTTGTCCAGAGGCACATCAATCGAGCGGAGCATCGCTTTTATCACCTGTTCATAGTATTTGGTACGCAGCTCTAGGAGCGACCAGGGTGCCTTCATATTGTCCAAATAAGCGTGCAGATCGGCAAAAAGAATTGTCACCTCGCAGCCCGCTTTAAGGAAATCAGCTATTTTCGACATTGGCACGAAGTATGCAACGTGCGGTTTCCCTGTAGTAGCGGTGCCCCAGTAAATCTTTAAGTCGCGCTCTTGGAGCACTTTACTAAGTTTATCATCGCCCAGCGTCTCCTGCAGATTGCGTGTGATAAGCTGTTTTTTCTCCTCAACGCTTAAAGCTGTTGCTCCGACCATTTTTATTGTTTTTTATTTCAATTTTAAACTGTATTTTGGCTGCACGCTCTGCCAAAGTTCTTGTAAAGTAGAAGAGGAAGAGAAGTGCATGCGTGGTTGCCTCGTGAGATCTGGCAGCACTGTCAGCTGTTAAGCCGCAACTGGACTTTCAAAAATGAGTACAAAAGCTTTTTTCAGCTTAAGTACTGTTTTTTTTCCAATAATATACATATGCTTATGACCTGCATTATTATTACTACCTAGTAGATAGTAAAATGTGGCTTTACTATATCTTGCATAGTTGTAAACTTCACCGAATTCCTTTATTTGTGAAGATCTCTAGTTTTGATTTTTCAAATACGTCTACTGAATAAGTCTTAAGTATAAGCGAATAAATATATATAATTTGAATACAAATGTGAAACCTTTAACATCGATGTTAAATACTTTGAGAAACAGAAATAAATAATATAATTGTACCAAGTGCAACATTCTGGCAGCACTGCTTCTCCTCGTTTCTATTAGCGTTGCCAGATTATGCAATTAAGCTTTGACCGCTACAAAAAATGTAAACAAACTTTTCCTACAGTGTTTTGACTGAAAATGTTGACCATTAAGAGAACAATAAATTGGAGGCAGTGCCTCCAGGCCTCCACATGCAGACGTAACCACAGCGAGGTACGCGTACGTTTTGCTCCCAGTCCCACAGGATATTTACATTTGGGCGGTCTCCGCACGGCACTTTATAATTTTCTATATGCGCGCCATTTGGGCGGGAAATTTCTGCTCCGGATTGAGGATACGGATCAGACGAGGCTTGTGCCTGGTGCCACGGAGCGGCTCATAGAGGATTTGCTGTGGGCGGGATTGGAAATTGACGAGGGACCGGGATTTTCAGGCACCCAAGGACCTTATATACAAAGCCAGCGCAGGCAGCTTTACAGGTGCGCTGATGATGGATTTCTATAGTATCAGAATTAAAGTCCTTCTTTCTAGCGATGCTGTAGAACGCCTGCTGCACACGGGCAGCGCGTATCGCTGTTTCTGCACAGAGCGTCGCTTGGAGCTGTTACGCAAGGAAGCGCTACGCACCCGCCAAATTCCACGCTACGACAACAAATGTCGCCACTTGACGCAGGAGCAGTTGGAGCCTCTGCTGGCAAAGAAGACGCCTCACTGCATCCGCTTTAAGCTAACGTCACATGAGGAGCCGCTGCAGGATTTGATCTATGGCAGCGTACAGCATAACGTTAGCGAAACTGAGGGCGATCCGGTCATCATGAAAAGCGATCAATTTCCCACTTATCATCTGGCCAACGTAGTGGACGATCATTTAATGGGTATTAGCCATGTGCTGCGCGGCGTCGAGTGGCAAATTTCTACAACAAAGCATCTCCTGCTCTACAAGTTTGTATAAAAATATATTTTATAAACTCTTTATCACTTCTGTGTCTTCCTTAGAGCCTTTGGCTGGCAACCACCTCAATTTGGACACCTTCCTTTGTTAGTCAACGCTGATGGAACCAAGCTGAGTAAACGCCAGGGCGACATAGGCATTCAGCAGTTCCGGGAACGGGGCTACTTTCCAACGGCGCTGCTCAACTACATCATATCTGCCGGCGGCGGATTTGACCATAAACCTCATGAAAGGCCACAACTTTACTCTCTGACAGAGCTCGCGCAGCAGTTTCAATTGGATAAAGTGAATGCTCATCCCAGTCGATTGAATGCGGAACTGCTCAATGATTACAATCGACTGGAGATTAAAGCTCGCTTGAATAATAAGCAGACGCGTTTGGAGCTGATGGAGCATGTGCAGCAGCTGGTGAGACAGGCCTATCCAGCTCAGTGAGTTCGTCAATTACTTCAATTCCGAGTCCAAATCACATTCTGGCTCTTCCACAGCTCCAATCTGGACCTAGCTGAAAGCCACATCGTTGACGTGCTGAACTGGGCTGCACAGCGGTTGATTCTGTTGCAGGATCTGACCAGCAGCAAGCTGAGTTTTCTATGGGTTAAACCCAGTAATTTTATGCTGCAAAACGTTAGTCCGGCGCAGCTGAAACAGTTAATACAGCAACTAGAAGCTTTAAGCGAGTTCCACAAGGATCAGTTAAATGTTACGCTTAAGGATTACGCCCATGGACAGCAGCTGAAATTCCCGGCGTTGATGAAAGCATTACGTGGCGCTTTGAGTGGTCTGCAGGAAGGACCTGGCGTTGCGGAAATGATGGAAATACTTGGAAAAACTGTGGTGCTTG
Organism: Drosophila repletoides; assembly: GCA_018150835.1. Taxonomy (NCBI): domain Eukaryota; kingdom Metazoa; phylum Arthropoda; class Insecta; order Diptera; family Drosophilidae; genus Drosophila; species Drosophila repletoides. The sequence goes on along the minus strand of JAECWQ010000031.1, from coordinate 19,335,471 downwards.
AGCGCCTGGAGGAGTGCATTAAAAATCAATCCACACTGCAGCAGCAAATCAGCTCTGACAAAATTTTATTTAATTAGAGGAAAGACATTTAGATTGTTCAGATATTTATAGTATAATATATATAGTTGTATATAGTAAATAAACTTATTTTTTGTTGAGAATATCTGTATGAGTTTAAACCGCTCTAAGAACCATGGCATTGCAATCCTCTCCTGTTTAAGCACCGCTCCACTCTATTTGGCATTTATCCTAGCCACAATTACTTTTATAATATATATGTAAGTGTATAAGTAAGGTAATATTTATTTAAGGTTTATTTTGATAATACTCGTTCTTAGGCTGGCTGCTTAGCTGAAGTCCCGATTGGTTAGCACTATGGGAGCTACAAGGCTGCAGCCATAGATAAATACGGCCAGCCAGCTGGATATGATCTTCACCCACATGGAAGCCTCATTTCCATTGAAGAGCTGAATATCCGAGTTGGGCTTGTACCAGTTGGTCAGGGTCATCATCACATACAAGGAAGCTAAAGAAATGTATATATAAATATATATTAGATGATGTGGAATTTATAACATAAGAGAGACCTTCCGACCTTCTGGGCAGACTTTCCCAAAAATGTGAAGGACGAATACTTTTAAGCTTAATTTGGAGCTCTGGCAGTGAGGTTAAAGATAATCAGGACTGGGGAAACGGAAGGAATCCGACTTTTCCTCAGAAATTTTTTGAGCCCTCAATTTTCTCCATTGGCCTGCCCTGGGGATTGGAATTCTCCCTTTCAGTGGATACTTTTACAATAACATAAGCCGTGTCTCCATCCGTTTGAGCAGTGATGAATCTTTCTTAATTCCTAGGAACAATCTGCCCAGGATACTTGTAATACTCCTTCATTTTGGCTTTGCCTTTACTCACCGCAAACGAGTACAGTGTGGAATGCTGACCAGCTGTAGGAGACGCCCTCTGCCTCATTGTCGGTGCTCGGCTTTCCATCGGCGTTGCCCACCTCTGTGTCTGATAGAGCTTCTGTTAAAACTAGATTTAGTCAAGAGTTGTCGGGGCAAATTGTACACAGTTTCGTTTCATTCAGATAACCAAGTTCCAACAAAGTTTATGGTGGTTTAGTTGGTTAATTGGTTAATGGAAGATCATAAAATTACAGGTGTTAAAACGTGTGTAAGCAAAAAGTAAAAAGTGTTAGTATAAATACAAGAGTATTAGCCAAATCATATATGCAGCTTAAATGAAAATAATGTGTGTGTGTGATAAGAGTGAATGCCTTTTACTTGTGTTATCTCATAAAAATAATAATATAAAATAGGATCTGGACTGTTCCGAAAGGGATGCTTTTATTCAGGAATCCTTGTTCTTCTTTCTGTAGGTCTTTATTTCTATCTGAAGGTGGCGTCTCTGAGCCCAATATATATTATTGATCGTGACGATATAAATATGAGATATGATACGAATCGGCCTGGTCTCTCAGTTCATTCACTGAATTCTCTAGTTTCTTTTAGATTGAGGGGCCCAGAAGACAGAACGTTAATTGAAGATTTAGCTGTGAAAGGTCGATTCTGATTTCTGAAGAATCGGCATAGAAGATTGTATTCTATTTTATATTATTATTTCGAGAAGAGAGGAGACTATGAAACTGTGCAATGTGCGTGACAATTTGGATGATAGATTTGCTCTTTTTTGGAAGCACGTACCACGTTTCTCGCTGTTGTCATGGCTGATCTTGGAGACTTCGACGGCGGAGCTGAAACAATTGTACAGGATGCAGAGCAGCCAGACAACCAGGCCAATTATATTAGTGGTATCAAAGGTCACCTTGGAGTTATGTGTGGGCGTTGCAGGGGTTGTAGTCATATTGGGAAAATCATCCATGAGTCCAAACATGCCCGGATTGCAGGCCTTTTCTAAACGATGTCGAACATAGAAAGAACCAGATAATCAATAACTATACAAAATGTGTCAAAGATTGTTAATCGAACCGGGATTATTGGCCACAGCAGACCAGGTCAAATAAACGGTGTACAGCGAAACCAGCGAGCTCTGCAGCAGTCCAGAATGGGGCAAGCGTTCCTGCACCGCTGGCAGCACAGACAAAATGCTCACAACCAGGCAGAGTATCAGATTGATGGAGATGAAGAACTTGTTTATGCCGCAGCCAGTGGACTAAAAAGGCGGAGAATTGAATCACATAAAGTCAGTTCTACAATGCGAGTACTTACTGTGGTAAAATAGATGTAGAGCAGAGTTATGCCGGTCAGAGAGGCAATGTAACCCAGTAGAGTGACGCCAGCCAGAGCATAATAATAGCCACGGTTATTCTCCGCATTTCCTGAAAAGTACGAAATGAGATTAGATTAATTATTATTTGTTTTAAATAAAAACAGGGGAATCATTTAAGAAAATTACAACGGAGATTCAAAGCAGTACAGGAATATAGCCCGACGAATGGATAGGAAAGAGACAAGAGATGATAGGCGTCCATTTTATGGATAAAAGAGATGAGATATAGTCGGAGATATGGATAAGAGGGAGACACGAGATGAGACGGAAAACGAGTGGGATTATGATGAAATTTTATTGAGGGATGAATAGAAATCAAACTTGGAATTGGAGTAGAGCGTTAATGGTCTATTCTAAAACTCACCAATCCAATTCTCAGCGACCCTGTGAGCAAAGTCCACAATGATCAGGAGCTGCACAAGTATGAAGGCTAATCCGCCTATGAGACCGATCCACATCATAGCTGGTCCAAAGGAGCCGTCCGGTATGAATATAGCCGCAATCGAGGCACCAAAGCAAATCAAAAACTTCAAGGGCCAAAACTCATTTTGTATATGCGAACGTGGATCTCGGGAGCTCTTCACCCCGAGCATAATTACGGCCATCAGGGTAAAGAAACAGGCCAGGCCAAAGCACAGTCGATACACAGCCATATAGCCCAGAGCGTATTCACAGTCCACTTGGAGCGAACCACCCGAAAAGGCGTCAATAGCCTTGGAGCTATATGTTGAAGTGGAGTTCACACAAAACGGCAGCTTCTTCAAAGTGTCCTGTAATCCCGGCGAGAGTGCAATGGCTCCCAGTACAGTGCCCACAAGCAGCATAAAGGCGTACATGAAGCGCGACGAGGAGGAGTTCTTGCATGTGGGGCAAGCGGAGCAGCACATGCTCGCAGCGGTGCCTGTGCAGCACAAAGCACACTGAAAGAAAAACAGTTGTGATTATTATTTTATTCAAATAAATAGAACGAATAGGAGATACTCTATGGCCAGACTAGTTACGCTTCTACGTAACTTCATTTTTATAGGGTATTTTAATTAAATTAAACACAAATCTTCAAAACTTTAGCTTGAAAATCTAGCTTGAAATGAGTTTATCTAGCTGTGGGAAGGCACCGGCTAATGTTTAGCTTGAGTCTGCGTCTTCACTGACTTCCGAAATCTATAATCACTTTTAGCTATACTTTTATAGCTTTTTCCCCGCTAAAGTTGTCAGCACTGGGAATCGATTCGGGAAGCTGTTGTTTGCCATATGCGCAATACGCTTTTTCTACTTAATTTAACAGCGTAATTAACTTAATTTTACACACCTGCGCCGCTGAGCAGAGTCCCAATGCAGCACCCATCGTTTAAGTTGTTTTAATTACTTGCTTTTGATTAAATTTTGGGCAGAAAAATTGTCGCACTTGACGCGCTTTGTTTGTGAAAATATTTTGTTACAGTGACAGTGTTGAATAACAGTAACAGCAGCTGTTGTCGTACTGGGTGGAGCTGGTGGAGTATATGCTGTTATGGTGGAGTAGACAATTTTAAAAAGTTAACAGCGGTAAAATCGATAAGTTTGTCGAGCAGTTAACAGCAACCCTAGTTTAATGTTGCCATGGCTGGAAAATATTGAAATGGAAATGTACCGTTCAGTTTTGTTTTGTGAGCGGTTGCGTCTGGTTGGTACGGTAACTTTTCACTCTGCGCAAAAATTTGTGAGTTTAAAAAAAAAGAAAGAAAGAACTGTAGTGTTGGTGGTGACTTCTCTGCTGACTGCGACGCCGACTTCGTCTCTCTGTTTGTCCGTGTGCGTGTATGTGTATGTGTGTGCGTGCATTTGAACAAGGAAAAGTGTGAAGAATCTGAGAAGAAAGCGCAACTTCAAAAAAAAGAAAAGTAACGAAAAAAGAAAATTTCAAAAATGGCAACCGAAGTAGCTCAAATACCCGCTGAGGAAACGCCAGCCGTTGCAGCAGCGTCAACAGAAAATGCTGCTGCCGCCGCTGCTGCGACCGAATCGCAGGCGGAAAAACCTGCTGCAGAGCCTGTCGCTGCTGCCGCCGCTGCAGTAGCTGAGAACGCTGCTGCCTCTGTCAACGCCCAAGACAACAACAAAGAGGATGCAAAGGCGTCGCCTGCCGCCGCCGCCGCTGCCGATGGAGCTGCTGCTGCTGGCGATGCTAAGAAAGATGGTGGAGATGCTGCTGCCGGCGTCGCTGCAGCTGCTGCTCCAGCTAAATCAGAAGCGCCTGCACAAAAGTTCAATGTGCATAAGAACAATTTCGAGAAGGACATTATCTATCTGTATCAATTCTCTCGCACTCCCCTGCTGCCCTCTCTTTCGCCGTATTGCCTCAAAGTGGAGACTTGGCTGCGTCTGGTGGGACTCAAGTATGAGGTAAGTTATGCTCAAAAAAAAAACCCAGAAAAAAGAAACATATTTAAAAGAAGATTTTACATGATTTTTTCCATACATACATTTTCCTTTTCCCTGGCGGGTTTTTCATCATTAACTTCTCTTCTCTCTTTAGCATATGTGTATAGTATTTTTGCGGTAGAGATTTTTTCTTCACACACACAAGGCAGAAGAAAAGAGAGAGAGAGAGAGTGAGAAGAAAGAGAGTAACGGCCATGTTTCAGTGTGTGTGCGCTAAGCCTGTGACCTGCCCGGCTGAAAAGGGATACATTTAGCATTTGTTCTCTCTTTCTAACTATCCCGGCACACACACAGATACACACATATGCAGACATGCTTCCAGTGCGAACCTGTAGCGAGCCATGTTGTTGTTGCGCTGCTGCTGCGCTCTGCCTGCTTGCCTGCTGCTGGATTTTTATTCCTGTCTGCCTGCCTGCCTGCCTCATATGTGTGTATGTGTGTATGTGTGTGAGTGTGCGTCGTCTACATAAAACAGCGTATACATAAAATTTGTGTGTGCGCCGACGCCGCGGCGCTCTGCCGCTTCCACTCTCTCTCAATAAAGTTGTGCTTTATACTCCCTTCCTACGCCTCCCCCCTCCCTCCCTCCGTCCTATCCACCCAGCAACTCCTAACCAACTCCAGGCTGTGCTTCAAATTTCGCACTTGGCACTCGCTCGCTCTCACTCTCTTTCTTTGTCTCTCTGTGCTCTTTGTCTTTGTTGCAGCAGCTGCAGTGCTGCGCTGCGTTGCTTCATTTAGTTTCGTTTTTTCTTCTTCTTTTTCTTTCAGTGCACAAATTCCAAGCCCCGTTTTGTGCCCGTTTTGTAATTGCTTTTAATAAAAATTGTTGTTGCTTCTCCCTATCAACCGCCCCGCCCCACCCCGCCCACTACTCTGCCTTATCTTTAAAGCTAGACAAATGCCTGTCACTGTCTCCACTGTCAGTGGCAGCGGCAGCTAACAGCAGCACCAGCACCAGCAGCGGCAGCGACGCTCCAAAACTTTTAAAGCTTAAGGCGCGCGCGCGTTGCGCTTTGCATATTTTTCATATTTTGCTGCTTATTTTTTTTATGGGTGCGGCTGGCAGCAGCAGCAGCAGCGGCGCAATTGTTGTTTTAATCTTATTAATTACATTGCTTATTGAAAAAAATGTAAGAGAGTGTAAGTGCAAGGGGCGGGGGTGAATGAGAGTGGAAGCAAGAATGAAAGAATGTTAATTGATGCTGTTAATGCGCCAGCAGCTTTTGCCATATGCTGCCTGCTGCACTGTGGCAGCAGCTGCAGCTGCTGCTGGATTGATTGAAAGCGCTTCAATTATGATTGACAGTTATACGTCAGAAAGCCAGAAAGCCCGCAGCAGCTACAATACTTTCCATTTTATTGCATTATGTGTGATAACAGCAGCAGCGACGAGTTCAACAAACTGGCAACGCCGCAGCCTTTGACATTTACATTAATCACAGGGCGCGTCGAGTTCAACCCAAAACCCAACCCCAACTACCACCCTGTTTTGTTGTTGCTGCATTTCTTTTTTGTATACATTATGTGAGGCAGCCTTACCCAAAAATAAACAACAAAAAATTGTAATTCCTGACCGGGTGATAAACCTACAGCCAAACGCATTATTTTTTCACACCAGGCGAGCGTGTCGGAACAACAACAGCAATAATATATGACTTAGGCGAGGCGCGGCGGCAGCAGCAGCGCAGCCGCCCGCATAGTTGGCATACCAAAGTGACTGCCATTCCGTTTTCTAAGTGTGTAAATACACACACACACACACACGGACATATGCAATATATATATATATATATATATGTATGTATATATATATTGTGCAATTAATTCAGTTTTTCAATATGCATTATATTTGCCCCTTTCCATGCATAAATTTACATTTGAATTGAGATTTATGCGACGCAAAAAGAATTACACAAATTATTCAAATGTTGGCGCGTTTGTTTGCCATATTGTCAGCATAAAAAGAGTTCAAGTTGGCACGGTCTGGCAACTCTCTGCGTGCAACTGTACGTGTGTACGTACACGCTCCGTGTGTGTGCGTTTGACAGAGAGTGTGAGAGAGAGGGGAAGTGGAGTTTTTGCATTAACAAACGACAAATGCAGTCAAACGTTGCGCGCATTTTGTTGTTATTTTAATTAATAGCCGCATATTTGCGTTAAAACAAAGACAGCATTAATAATATATGTATATGGCGTATATGCAATAACAGTGCATTAACAGTCGCTGCCTTTGTTGTTGCTCACTCAGTCAGTACTCATTTCATTCGCTCTACAAAACTTCTCTTCTCTCTCGCCTTTTTTCGACAGGGTGTGGATTTCCACACACACACAGAGACAGACGCTGCATAATTGCATGTCTTGTTGTTGTCGTTGTTGTTGTTGTTCCTCTGGCTGCTTCTTTTGTCGTGTTTCTTTTAGCATGCAAAAACTCTACACTGCAACTAAAATTGAGTCGCCGTCGCCGCTTAATTGGCATAATGATTTAATAAAAAAATAAACATTATTTGCATTGTGTGTGAGTGGCGACAATGCGTCGCCGGCTGCGCTGTTCCTGCCGCTGCCGCTGCTGCTTCTGCGCTGCATTGGAGTTAAGCTCTGCTCTGCTCTGCTTCCATTTTGAAGCAGCCTTTTTGTGGATCATTGGAATTAAATTGTGGCGTCGGCGGCGGCGTCGGCGACTCCACCCTTTTCAGCCTGGGCTGCTGCTGGAAAGCAGCATAATCTCTCTTTGCTCTCTCTTTTATGCCGCGCGCTCTTTGGCTCTGTGTGTGAGTTTGCCAACCACACCCTGCACTGCCCCCGCCCCCTGTCGCTACGTTGTGCCCGCGGCGCTGCCTGCCCTAGCATAAAATATGGAATATATGGGCACTATGTTTGCTTTTGTTGTGGACACAAAAATTTCTAATTAGAAACTAAAATATGCCGGACATAACTGTCACTTTTTTTAGTAACGGTTTTTTCTTTTGGCTTGTAACGGTTTCATGTTGTACCATATGTATGTATGTGCGTGTGTGTGTGTGTGTGTGTATGGTGTACATACTGGAACACTGGAAGAGAGGCGGGTGGCCGGCCGCACTGGAATATGCCAAATTCAAATAGCGGCAATTGGAACGTTTTTCCTTTACAGCCGTGTGCGTGTGTGCGTTCATGTGTGTGTAATTCACAGTGGGGGTAGATTGGGTGTTGGTTGCTTTTTCGGTACAGCTTTTTCTAGTGGTTGTTGTTGCTGTTGCTGTTGCTGTGTTGCTGCGTGTTGCTGCTTTTGGCAGCAGAAGATGCTCTGCTCTGCTCTGGCTGCTGCTGCTGCTGCTGCTGCTGCCGCTGCCTCTGCTTTGGCATACATACATGAGTGCGCCTGTATGTGTGTAGGCCTATGTATGTCATGAGCGCCATCTAGCGGCCGGAACGAGTCGCGTGGGAGCAGATTGAACTACATTACAAGCACATTAGTCATACACACACACACACACATGCAGACACTCACACATATGCAGATAAGTGTATATACAGTATTAAAAAATACACATTTAATACTCATGAATTGGAATGCGAGCGATATGGAACTTATTGAGGGATTTCAGCGTGAAGAAAAATCGCCTCGCCCAGCAATTAGTCAGGCCTCTCAGCTTACTCATCTCCTCTTCCATTCATTTTGCATATGTATTTAAATTTAATTTTATGTATCCCTTTTATCATAAAAATCATTGTGAACTGCTTCGAACCCGGAAATCCGAGTCATTTTCCGCGAAGCCGAATGGTTCGAACCATCCGCATGGTGGTTCCAGCTACTTTTTCACTTCAAACCAGTCAAACCAGATGCTAAAATATATAACTGAGCCATTTCCTTATCCAAAAAGGATCACTTCTATTCAAATGTCCTGAGCTTTAACCGGGCCAATACTTATCGAAATTTAGAATAGATTTTCCAGCTGGATAAACCTATCTATTCCCTGAAATTGTGTCTAACTAAACTAACTATAGCCTAGCTTCCAACTGGAGAACCTAAGCTTTATCTCTGCTATATCTTTTCCCATATTAATGAATACGTTTTTCCTTTTCTTTATAGAATGTCGATCATAAGATGCGTTTCCGTTCCAAGAAGGGCCAATTGCCTTTCATTGAGCTAAATGGCGAGGAAATTGCCGATTCGGCCATTATCATCAAGGAACTGTCGGCTAAATATGAAAAGAATCTGGATGCCGGTTTAACCGCTGAGCAGCGCAATGTTTCGTATGCGACAATTGCCATGCTGGAGAATCATTTGATCTGGATCATCTTCTACTGGCGCGCCAAGTATCCCGACAATGTGCTCAAGGGTTATAAGGTCAATTTGCAGCATGCTCTGGGCCTCCGCTTGCCCAATTCGATTTTGAATTTCTTCTTTAAAATAACATTCGGTCGCAAGGTAATTCAATTTTCCCATTTTCCATTTATTTCTTCGTTTTTGATTTAATAGAATTTCCAGATATTAGAACTAGAGTATTTCTATTAGAGAGAAACCCAGTAACTGTAGCCGTAGCCGTAGCTGTATTTGTTTTACATCCATTTCCAATTAAAGAAGGGAAAATACTTGAAAATGTTTACGGGGAATTCGAGTTGACTTTTCCGTTAGACTTCTAATTGGTTCTAGGCTCTTCTCGGGTTCCTGGCATTTTTCTGGCTAGCATAAACAAACAGAAACTGAATGGGAATCGGAATCAGATGCGGAATCGTCTGAGAGGTATTATATTGCACCTAACACCACCACGCACTATAAACAATACAGTGGACACTCGATATAGAAGTCTCTTTATCAGTTGAATTCAGTTGAAATTTAAGATTCGAGGAATTTGCCATAAATCGAATTCTCTTTTGTATTAGCAAAGTTTCCACTGAGAAGAAGAAGAATATTGAAGGTAATAAAATGATATCTTCTTTGTAGCAGATAGTAAAAATGAATGGGCTTCTCATCGAACAGAAGGCGATTGTAGTTTCCTACGAAGATTGTGATTGTATACACCAAGTAGTTTATATACACAGACTTGATTTCTTTAGAAGAAGTGTCGAGTATCCACTGCACTACTACACTTATAACAGGTTCGGCGGCCGATCCCCGAAAGGCGAACCCATTGCACCGACTCCGACACCACCGCCACTGACTGTTACCTAAACATAAACATTAGTTGAATATAAACAAAGATTGGAGACTGGTCGAGACCCTTTTTTGTTTGTGTTTATATTAAGCTTTATTAGCGACACATTCATAGAGCATCTCATATAACCGAACCAAAGCAAACCGAACCAAACCCCCAATAAAAATAATCGAGAAGTAATTGACAATAACAAACTGAAATTCAAATTCCTAATATAATAAGAACGAAAAACAACAAAAAAAACAAAAAAACAATGAAAAAAGAATCCATCCATTATCACTAACTCTTGCATGGTGTTTTTTCTCTTTTTTTTCGTTTTTTATTTTTATGTTAACCGTAAATTTTCGATGGTTTCTCCTACTACTCTACTGCTAACTGTGTGTTCTTGTATGTGTTAACTACTAAACAAACCCCGTTGTGCATCCCCATTGTATACCCTATAAAAAAAAAAAAAAACCAAACCAAACCAAAAAAAAAAAAACACAATTGTGGTAAATCCATATTCAACACAACAAGTGGTTCCAGGGCACGAAAAAGCTAAAGGCTCATGGCATCGGTGTGCATAGCGCCGAGGAGATTGAGGAGTTTGGAAAGAACGATCTGAAGGTTCTATCTGAGATGCTGGACTGCAAGCCGTTCTTCTTTGGCGATGAGCCCACCACACTTGATGTGGTTGCATTTGCTGTGCTTTCGCAGCTGCATTATCTGTCCAAGGATATTCCGTATCCTTTGCGCGATTATATGACCGAGAAGTGTCCCAATTTGATTGGACATGTCTCACGCATGAAGGACAAGTGCTTCCCCGACTGGGATGAGATCTGCACAAAGTTGGATCTCAATGCGCACATTCCCAAGCCAGAGTAAGTGACACTAGATCTCCTTACTGTGTAAATCTAACCTCAATTAAACTCAACCATTCCCTTTATTCACAGGCCGGAGACCAAGGAGGGCAAAGAAGGTGGCGAGCAGGAGAAATCAAATGAGCAGGAGGGTGCTGAAGGCGACAAAATCGAGAAGGAGTTGGAGAAGGACAAGGTAATACCATCACCACCTCTATAGTCCATATAAATATAGAATACTAAATGTGTATCTCTTCCTTTCCCGCAGTCGAACGAGAAGGAGTCGACCGAGGAGAACAAGGAGAAGGAGGAAACAAAGTAAAGCCCCGTTATATTATATACATACAACATATATATATATATATATATATATATATATATAAACCATATATATATCGGTATATAAAAGGAGCTGGAAGGAAAGGATAAACAACAACACCCCACATATATATATACATAGTACGATACTATAATACTATATCTATATATATATATATATATATACACACATATATATATATAAATTGATATATATATATATATAGTAAGGCACTGCGCTCATATATAAACATTCAACAGAAAATGCAGTAAAATAAATCATTTAAAACATAGGACAACTGTAAAGCAAACAGGCAAACAAATTAAAAAAAAACAAAAAACAAAAGAAAACGATCCACTCAAAAAAAAAAAAAAGAAATCAAAAACAAAACAAAACAAAAAAACGTATATACAATAACGTAAAGTAAAAACTTTGGACATCTTTTTTTTATATATACAAAGTAAAACATAAAAAGTAAAACATAAAAAGTAAAAAGTAAATCGTAAAAAGTAAAACATAAAAAGTAAAAAACAAAAACAAAAAATACAAAAAAAAGTAAAAAGAAAACGGTAAAAACATTTAGTATAAAATTATAAAAGTTTATACGTATAAGAAAACAAAGGGAGAGCAAGAAGAGGACGAGGACGAGGACGAGGACGAAAAGATAAAACAAAAACAAAAACAAATTAGTTAAAGAACTCGAATAAAAAGTAAATCAAAGTGAGAAACGAGAGATCTGAAGAAGGGTGAGGAAAACGAGAGGTGTAGAACAAAAAGAACAAAAAGAACAAGAAAACAAACAGCAAACACGCAGCATACGCGCGCGCATTAACCATTAGTTTTTCCATTGAAGAAGGCGATCTATATATAATACACATAGAGAAAGAAGAAAGGAGAAGGAAGGAGAGAAAGGAAGAAGGAAACACCCACACTACTCACTCGCTCGACACTCACACAGCCATGTATACACTCACTCACTCACTCACTCACTCACTCAGTCACCACATTCAAACACCACATTCAAAGGAACACTCACACACAGACATTTATTGCATTATGCAGCAACAAATTGCAACTCGATGGTATTGTTTACTCTTCCAAAATTTATTAAGCTTAAAGTAAAAACAAAAACAAAACAAAACAAAAATAAAATAAAAAAAAGAAAAGAAACGGAAACGGAAAGGAAAGGAAAGGATGTATGGGCAGCGGTTATTTATATATACGATATATGATATATCTTCATATGTGCAGCAGGTGATGAGTGACGACAGAAGAGGATGAGAGGGAAGGGAAGGGAAGGGAACGGACGGGACGGGACGGGACGGGAAGAGGGGACCGCTGCTGATAATTAAGTTTATTTTTTATATATATATGATTGCAAATAGTAATTTTTTTATTCATGTGTGCAAATAATTAAATAAAAATATTAAAAAATTTATTACTTATAATTATATATATACATTATATATGCGCCCCTAAAACAACCTATAAAGATGTGTATAAAAAACAAAACAAAAACAAATGTTAGATCCTTTGTTTATTATTGTTTCTTATATGATGATTTTTTTTTTTTTTTGGGCATGGCTTTTCCTTTAGAAATGTCCAGAGCGTTGCTTTATATGTTTTCTAAAACGAATTCGAACCAAAAAACAAAACAAAAACAAAAAATACTAAAAACAAAAACAAAAAAAAATACTAAAAATACTCGGCATATAAATACATTTTTTTTAGTGAAAAGGCAATTTTTTTTTATATTTTGATACAAGCGAACAAAATTTATAAACGCTTTCGATTTTATGTTTTATACAATAAAAAAAACAACAAAAAAAAAAAATAAAAATATTTAATTTTAATTATGCAAATATTATATAAACATAAACATAATTTCTATTGTAATTAACACGCTGCAAATAACAAACAAAAAAGCAAAGAAAAACGATAAAAAAATACATCCAAAACGTAGTAGATGAATCATATAAACAAAACGAAATGAAAAAATACTGAGACACAAAACTCATGCAAATTTATGGGCGATTTTCTTTCAGTGGGAAATGAACCCACCAGTAGAAAAAGAAAAAGAAGAAGAACAAGCAAAGAAAATGCCCTTTTGTTTTTTCCATGGTTTTTCCTTTGGTTTTTCGCTGTACGATCATAGAAACAAAAGAAACACACAACAAAAAGAGAAACTGCACTCAGTTCTACTCCACATTCTACACCCCCCGCCAACGCCACGAGCAAAGATACAAAAGAAACGAGAAAAATGAGAAAATGGCATAGAAGAAAAGAAAAGAAAAGAAAAGAGAAGTAAAGTAAAGAAAAGAAAGAAAAGTAACGAAATCAATAAACAACAAATTTTTAATAGGGTAAAACACGGAAAACTAAAAGAAACCAACCGAAACAACAAAAAAAACAATCGCCAAATGCGGCGTGCAATGAGGCGAGTAATAAAACAAATGAATATAAAAGAAAAGAAATAAATAATAAAAACAAATTAGGAGATGAATGAATGGGATGATAGAGAAACAGATAGAGAAAGAGAGGAGCAGCAGCCACAGGCAGAGCAGCAGCGGCCGCAGTCGCAGCCGCAGCCGCAGCAGAGTGGCAGAAGCAGAAGAAGAGGAAGAGGAAGAACGGACGGCCGTCAAACAGAAGAGAATCTCCATAAAAAGAAAAAAACGATACGATTTGTAGACTATGCAAGTATTTTTATGTATTAAAGGTTATGTTGTAAGTTTTTATCACAATATTTGTATTGTAGCTGCTCAGTGTTTTATATGATTATATAAAATGGATAAAAAACAAAACAAAACAAAAAATACGAAAGGAAAAAAAAAAAACAGAAAGAAAACGAAAAAACCAACCAACCGGACAGACAAAAAAATTATTGTATTACATACATCTTATATATAATAAATATGCTTCTTAATAAAAAAAAAAAAAAAAAAAACAAAAACAAAAACTAAAGCAAATACAACTTATTTATGACGGAGGATTTGAAGAAGACACGCACCTAAGCTTGGGTGGCTTACAGCAGAACTCTTCGAGAAACGGAAAGAATGGGAATACGGGGAATACAAGAACAAAAAATTAATTATGATACTTGAGTTATCTTTGACGTATAGTTCTGATAACTTTGCAGGCTCGCCTCTCTAATGCTTAGAATAATTAAATTATCTTTCTGCAAGAGTTTCCGATAGCAGCTCAGTGACAGCTCAAGTTCAGCAAAGATAGCAGGGTATACGAGTGTTCCGTGGTATATATGCCATATATGGTGCATACGTCGGGCCTATATACTCCTCTCTCTCTCTCTCTATATATATATATATATATATTTAGGTACATATATAGTTTTTGTTTTCTAGGTGGAAATGGAAACCCCAGCGATCGGGCTAGATATGCGAGTCGTAAAACTGTTTTATCATGATAATGGGACTGACCATAGACTTATAGATTAGTCATTGATAGATTAGTCATGCTTTATTAAATTAAAACAAATTTGTAGAAGCAGATAAAACAAAAAAAAAACAAACAAATAAGGAAATGTGAGTTCTACCTGTACTAAATATTCAATGCCAGAATTCCTCGTTTCTTTCTGAGAATTCCTGATATCGATCTAGTATTGGATTGAAAGCTACTGCTACTGTATATTTCAATTTAGCATTTAGTCAATTGCATCATGCATATCCAATTTTCTGCGGTTCCAGATATCGATTGTATCGATATTGAACAATCGAGCTTATCGATAAGCGCATCCTTTATATGTGCAACATTCAATAGTCTCAATCAGGCAATTACTCGATGGCATCATGCTTATCCAACTTCCTTAGATTCAGTAAATCGATTTTATCGATAGCAGCATCGAGATTGTGCCTGCACCCTGCCTTGAAATGTACATATTTTTATATGCAACCCAGAAATGCCAATCAAACTGACATTCAATTTCAATCTGACCCCATAGACAAAGTCGTCGTCGTCGTCGTCGTTGGCGGTGATAATCGATATTTGACCTAGGCCAATATATAAATGACTATCCAACAAATTCGTGGCAGACTGCTCACCGCCCCGCCCCACCCCGCCTCCATCCTTTACGATAATCGCCGATTTAATTTTATGTTTGCGCTCAATTTGAGCGCTTTCCTATACATCAAATGGCGCCCAGATAGTCGGCGCGGGCGAAGAGCCCACCGCCCGTCCGCCCCAGTCTAATCAGAGACACGTCAAAAGAATTCCGAGTGGTGCCACCTACTTTTTCCCGTACTACACCCAATTTCCCCTGTTGTCAACGGCGTTCGACTGTGACATTTTGGCAATTTATTGAAGAGGAGTTCCAATCAGGAGCAAATCATGCGAGCCTCCTCATGCTCTCCTCCCTTTCGAGTTCCTTCTAATATGGCAAGCGGAATTTATGAGGCCGTAAAAAATAAAAGGTAAGTGTGATATCGCCCAGATATTGCCCCCCTGCTCCTGCCTCTGCCCCTGCCCCTGCCCCCTAAATGTTGCTAAAAATGAGACCTAACGTAACGAGCTCTGAACGCTTTTGTCCTTTGTGGTGAGCAATGGCGTGCATGTTGTTGCATGCCTCATTGGAGGCGGCGCACAGTGAAGCAATCCACGGAAAAACTACAAATATTGCAGATCCGCGTGAGCCCACAAAGTCCGTCTGTCCGTCTAGAGATCTATAAAAATTAGCCTCTCATTTTTTATGTTAGCTGAATGAAAGTTGGAATGGAGAAGTTGCTTTTAAGGTAGAAAACTGAAAATTATTTTTAGCAAAGGTAGAAGAAAGCAGTAAAAGGGAGGCTGAATAAATAAATGAGAATTAATCCCTTATTATCTAATTTGATTATATTTTTGAACAAGAAATTTGAAATTTCATAAATTGGAATCACTGTGCAAAATTTCATAAAAGTTCGGCATTATTTTTATACATTTTTACACTGTGCGAATGTGGTGTGGGCCGCGGGGAACCAGAGAACCGGAGGGAGAGGCAGAGAAGCAGAGCAGCGGGAAGCGGGGAAGTGGGGAAGCGGGGCTTGCACTCCGAGATAGATAAGTATTGCATGGAGCTGGCTGGCAGTCGATGTCGAATCGCTCAGCTCACTTTGAGAATTGGTGTTAAGCACGAAAAGCGAGTGAAATGAAAATGGAAATGGAAAATGTAAATGAAAATCAGCAGTTGTCATTGGATTGGCTCCAAACGAGGATTGGAGCCAGCAACACAGCAACAGCTGCCATTCACTGTTCAGTCCTCTTGGCTCTTGGAACATGTCGAATCAGTTGTTTTTTCTCAGTTTGGCGGATATATTTTCCGTCTATCCGGCCATATTCAAGGAGCGCAGCACTCAGCTACGCAAAACGAAACAAATCTATTTACCCAGCGATGAGGAATGGCAGGATAAGATGTACTACATGCTGCTCGAGATTCAGCGACAGGTGAACGAGGCGGCAGATGTAAATATCTCGCTGAAGGATATCGATAAGCGGGATAAGCCCGTCTTTGATCCTGAACGGATTACAAAAATAGTCTCGCCCAATGTCAGTCCCAATGGCCGACGTAGTCGAGTGCTCAAATACTGTCATGATACCACTGTGCGGATCAAGCTTAAAGCTAGCGCTCGCTGGAATCTGCCCACTATAGCGAATGCTGCCAAATTACTACGTAAACCTCCGCTACCCGTTGTTTTTCAGAACGAACACGAGATGAGATTGGCCTACTCCTTGATCTATGATGTATTTCGCTGTGTGTGGATTAGCTTTCTTTTTTTTATCATTCTCTCTTTCTCTTTTACCTTCGTACCTAACCTCACTTTTCTTATAGACAAAACAGTCTTGTGCAATGCTCTGTCGGATGTTAACTTTTTTGAGCAGGATCAGCATAAAGAGGTAAGTTAGAATTATGGCCAATTGGCATTATTAACCCGGCTCGTACCGCAGTATATCAAGGATGAGCAGCGCATTTGGCTGATGCTCTTTGAGCTCTATGATCGCCATTTCAAGAATCGTAACTCCGAAATGCATGAACAGCAGGCACAGCTCTACAAGGAGGCAGAGGTCACAGGTGCCTGTTCCAACCTTTATTCTTAGCATTCCATACATTTCCTACCCCCTCTCCTTGCATCCTTCCAGATCTAGCTGCAGTACTCTGGCAGCATCGCATACGTCTGGCCGCCTCCATTTCCCGCATGCGTATAGGAGTGGGCGCACTGCAGCTTTCCCAGCTGCTGCCTATACATTTACAGAACGAGAAGGTGGCCATCGCGGCAGCTAATCCCGTGGTGACTGGTTGGATAAATCCATTTCTGGTGCGGTAAGTTGACTGCCATCTGCCTAGGACAGATTCTCCATTTTGATATATTCCAAGCGCAGCAACAAGGTGGAGGCGGATAAGATACTTACCGATATGGGATTTACCGTGCATGGTCCGGATGATGAGCAGCCTTTGCTGGAGCAGCACTGCAAATGGGATAACATATGCCCGCTGGTCATCTCAGTTATACCCAAGGATCGCAGTGAATTTACCAAATCGAAGCTCATGACTAAGCACCTCTTTATCATGCAGGTTTGCAGTCCAAAACTACTCTTAATACTCGTAATACCATCATCCAATAACTCTTAAGCTTTTCCCTTATGCTTGTAGGATAAAAACTTTTCTTATGGACCTGCTATAATGTCTAAGCTCATGGACTACTATGAGTTATATGGTAATCTCTTTATTCTCTATAAGTTTCCCTTGTTCTGCTTCAAATTTACATAATCCTTTACCAGGTGATATCCTGCAAACCCACGTAGATTCTCCACGCTCCACCGCCTACCTGGCTGCACTTTTCTACTCCGTAAACCGCGTGAATAATTTTTATGTGTATGGCGCGGGTGCTAATCTCAAGGAGTATCGTCGCTATATGGAAACCATTGGCGTAAGAACTAGAAAATAATTCTCTAATGAATGGAAGTCTCTATATCATACACCTTCCAAATTCCAACCTTAATGCCAGGTCAACAATATAAGACTTTTTGGTGATGCTTTCACATCGTTTCCCATGGAATCGAATCGTTTTCGCACTGTTGTTGGTGTATTTGCCACGCCCCCGAACTCCTTTAGTGCCATTTCGGATCCCATTGATCTGATATGCTCCCGAGGCGGAGATCTGAGCATGCTGGAGGTGCTGACCGAGTCGGAAGTCAGCGATGAGGGACGGCAGCGTGTGGGCTGCATTCTGGAGGAGCAGCTGCTTACCCTGACCATGTCCATGTCTCGGCCTCAGATACAATTTGTGCTCTACCAGACGCACTCAATTGTGAGCACCGAGAACGAGGATATGGTGCAGCATGTGCTGCAGGTTATCAATAAATTGGCGCTGGAGAAGCATCGGCAGGCTTACAAGGAAATGAAGCGACTGGAGGCCATCGCAGAGGCTGAGGCTGCGAATATACCCGCTGCGGCTATGTCCAAGGAATCACCGCGGAAAAAAGATAAACTTTCCGCTGAGGATAAGCGCAAATCCCAGCCAGAACTGAGTTCCAAGCCAGGTGGTGAAGCAACGGCTGTGCCAGCTGTGCCGCTGCCACGCGTGGATAGCATCGACTTAATAGTCACGCCGGATATTGATGAGTTTGTGCAGGATACTGTGCCGGACATATGCATCAACCAGGATAATTGCATCAAGCATCAATCCACGGGCAGCTTTTTGTCTCTCATACGCCGTAAAAATCTCACGCAGCTCAATGAAAAGTACCTCATCAGCATGGCGGAGAGAAGGGGCCTCTTCGGCAAGCCGGAACGCGATAAATCCCGTTCTAAGGCCGTTAAGCTGCAGGAGCTCAACGAGCCGCCTCCGCTGGATGCGACCTACGACAACAGCTCCGCTGCCTCACGTTCCGGCGGCCAACATTCGGTGAGTGTGATTCCATACTCTCTATATTCGATATTCAATATTCTATATACGACTTAATAGCTAGACTTAAGGGCTTCTAGCTGGCTTTACTCGGCTTTGTCCGTGTCTGCTTTCAGCTACATTTTCTGACCAAGTTACTTTTCTTTGGAAATATTTTAGCCATAACAAGTACGTGTTTTCCTCATGATTTGTCAGGTCAATTACTAGGAAAAAAATTAAGTTATATATTTCCGCCTATAGGAGCAGATTTCCTATAATGCCAAACGTGCCGATTCGAGCCAGAAAAAAGCGTTTAAGACCGAACCGAACCGACTGCCTGCCGGTTTTTCCCCATTTTAGAAAAACCAATTAAACAAAATTGTGATTGAAGCTCATAAAAGCTTGAATGGGCAATGTTCCATTTATGGGGGTTAATTATCCAAAATAATTAGATTTTCAACCAAAGTTCCGCCTGCTTGATAAATAACGAAATGAAAGAACAGAACCGAATGATTAACCTTTATAGTGCCCAGAATCTATGACTGATATGAATTAGGACTGTGAAGCGGTTTGGTACGAACCGGTTCTTATGGATATCTAATAATATTTTGAAACGATCTGAAATTATAGGTTTGGTTCCGTTCTGAAATTGTAGAAGTGTCTAAACTTAACCGATTTTCATATGGAATTCCATTTTGAATATGATTTTCACTGGTTTTTGGATTATATATTTTTTTTAGAATATTTTTAAGAATTCGCCTTACGTTTTGAAGATGAAAAAAGTGTTTCAAAACTTCTGGTAGCCAATGAGATCTGTGCAATAATGCTATGGGTGTCCAGCCGTGTTGCATATACGGAGAAAATAGCTGAATTATTGACCTTGCCATTAGGATAAAGAGTTCTACTATATTTAGAGATATATCCGGTCTGGGAGCTAGTCTAAATATACACACACAAGAGAAAAGAAGGCTATTTTCATGTGGGTGTTAGACTTGACACTTTATTGTAAACAAATAACGAATTTTGTGAGAAGGGATTTTTGGTTTGGGTGAGGCGGGGTTGGGGGAGAGATGGGGATAGGGGGAAAGGGGGAGGCTTAATATGTACACTTGAGACTTATGATCTAATAATTAACATGCGCCGTGGCGGGTAGTGCAATCATCATCATTATCATTGTAGTCATCATCAGTAGACTCAGCAGAGTCAGCTCAGCATCCACCTGACTATTAGACTGGGCTTTAGGGGTAATTAGCATGAGGCATGCAATGGTAATCGCAGTCGTAGTCGCAGTCGCAGTCGAAGTCGCAGTCGCCGTTGACGTCGCAGTCGCTGAACCAGGGGCTTACTCAGAGTGAACAACAACAACAACAACGAAAAAAGAGATTAGGTCATACCATTGGCTTAGCTCATTGGCCCATGACTAAACCCAATCTTCTAGAGGGGCGGGTCAAATCTTGAATCTTGGTGTTACTTGCGCCAGCTGCTGCCTCCTCCGCTGCCGCTATTCATGGCCTTCAAATTTTTGTTGCCGCCCTGCTGAAAGCCGCCTTTCGAATCCTTGGCTTTGCCCTTGTCCTTGCTGTTGTTGTAGCCCATTCCTCCCATGCCGCCACTCCCGCCGCCACTGCTGCTGCCATTATAGCTAAAACTGGACTTAAACGAGGGATTCCCCGTGCTCTTGAACATGGGTGAGGTTTTGCCGGCGCCCACAGGTGGTGCCGCTTGATTATAATAGCTTTTATTGCTCTGCTGATAGCTTTGTGCATTAGCCGCCGCCTTCTCCGACATCTGGCGACTGTAGGCATAACCCGTGCTGGCCAAACCCACCGACGCAATGCCCAGACCCATGCCCACCCCGGAGCCACCTACTGCGCCCACGCCCACACCGAAGGTATGCTTGTGGTTGGTGCTAAAGGTGGCTCCCTGTTCACCGCCCAGCGGCCCACTTTGAGTATAGAATTGTTGTTGAACCTCGACAATATAGCGATACGCCTCCTCCATGCTCTTGGGATTACGTCGCAATATCATGGAGTGCGTGGGCTCCGGCAAATGATCCCTGAATACTTGCAGTGTGATCCTCTCAATATCCTCCAGCGCGTAGAGCGTATCATTGTGTGTTAGCTTTCGGTTGAGCAGCCGCTGCTTCAATTTGGACATTTTCTGATAGTACAATTCTATATTGGAGTCCAGGACAGCGCTCCGGATCTTGTGTATGAGCGCATAGCTGGACTCACGTTCCGCAAAGCTATGCAGCAGCTGCTCCTTCAGCTTGTGCCAGGATTCCACCTTCAGCAAAGCGCTGCCATTGCCCACAACGTGACCATTCCCCGCCGGAGCGCTCAGCTGCCTGGTGAAGACCGCATCTCTCGCCCGATCTGTGCATTTATTTTTGATATGTCCTATCAGCTGAGCCTTATAATAATCATCGAAAGTATTTATGGTCGGCATGAGGGCTTCGATTTTTTGCAAAAATTGTGGCAATTTTCCAGGATCGCCATCGAAATTCTCGACCAGCTTCAGGCGATTCAACACCTGATTATATTTATTCACAAAATCTGGATCCATTACCGTTGCGATCTACGCGACTCTGCGTTCCATACACGACTAGACTGGAAAAAACTCCGAATAAAAACACTAAATATATTCGCGCTTTCAATATAATTGTTTCTGTTTTTTGTTGCTGTTGTTGTTGTTGCTGTGTGCACCGTAAAATAAAAAAGAAAAACACAGATTTTTCGATTCTTACAAAATGTATAAATTAACATTCATTAACATGAATTTTTACTCCGAAGAGCCGCAAACCCGCAAACAATCGTTCCGTTCCGTTCCGTTTCGATCCGATACGATCCGTGCTCGAGCAACGAGTGCGAATTTCGAATTGACACCGAGAGATACCGAATGGAACGGTAATATAGTTCGGAATGCTCGGTTTATTCGCTCGGTTCGGCTGCTCTGCTCGGCTCGGCTCGGCTGCTCGGCCATTCGGCTGATTCGGTCTATCGAGCGTAGAGCACCCCGAAATTAAACACAGCGCCACTTATTGTGTGATGCACTCAGAGAAAATGCGACCGCTTTTAATAAAATGCTTTCAAAACGTTCGATCGGATGGTGAGCTCTCAAAATCTTTCGAAAATGGGCGTAAAAATTGGCATTTTCTATTTGGAATAAATTAAATCTTAAAATCGGTTCGAACTCGGATATCCTAACCGAACCTATAGTTCTGGTCTGGTTCAAAATTGCCATATTGTAGCCGACTTATTTGAGGATTTCTTTCTAAAGATATTTGAAGACCATTTCAGATTGTAGAAATATTCAGTGCTCAGATTCGAGCCAGAAAGAAATCCTGGTTAACTTTGAACTTAGAACTCTCTGGGCTTTTTCTCTCAGTGTGGTGTTGTGGTGTTGCTTGTGGGAGTTGCTTTGTTTGTGTAGTCCCACTCGCTGAATCATTTACGAGCTGCGACGATCGCAGATATGCATAGCCCTAGCCATAGCCATAGCCATAGCCATAGCCACAGCCAGCAGAGCCAGGCCAGAGCTGAGAGATAGATAGAGATAGTAACAGGCCAGCAAACACGGGCCCAGGCACGCACATATATCAACATTAATAATATTTATATTTACGTTATTTTTACGAAAAAGCGCACACAAATCGCTCGAATCGCTCGAATCGCCCGAATCGCCCGAATAGGCCGATCGCCCGAATCGTAAGAAATTCCTATTATAAAAAATAATTGCTTTAGAATTGATAAAAGTCACCCAGTCGAAAAACGAGCGTTTCGAACATTTCGAACATTTCGTAAATAAAAAAATACTTTCTATTGCAGTAGGTGTTGTTCGGGGGGCGGTGTCGGAGCGGGGCGGGGCTGGCACGGGCGCTAGGTTAATTGAACTCTATCAATCAATTTACTTAAGCAATAAAATCAGTATAGCGCGCTCTTCCATCTAAAATAAATTGTTTTTCAATTTTTGACGAGCAAAAAGTGCGTTTTGCTCGGGTTCTCCTCTCCAATCAAAACAACAATTTTTCCTTTTGTCGTCTCTTTGGTTATTTCATTTTTGATTTTATGCTGACGTTAACTTTTACAATATTTACATTGATCTATTAACAATATGCTGTTAACTGTGTGGAACAAATACCGCTACGGGTCTGGCCATTCCAGGTCCAGAATATCTTCTTCAAGATGATGGAAAAATTCGAAATTCGAAATTCAAAACTCGAGTGCTTAAATTGAATTAAAATAAAATTTAATTTTACTTCAATTTTTATGAACTTTCGAGCAAGGAAAGTTCTATACAATTCTTTACTCTACCCCGAACAAATACACAGACACACATATATACATATATATATATATATCTTTCGGGTATCAATAATGCTTGCCCCCAATATTCCATTTAATGAAAGAAAAATAAAAAAATTATGTGACCGGGCAAACTAGTTAGGATCGATTATAAATTTTCCCCTTTATAATTTATTCGAGGTTATTGTAAAGGTTCTGTCGTTAAGGGGAATTCAATATTCTACAGTTACAGTGGGCATTATAATTATATATGTCTGATCAGGACGACGACATGAGCCACGTCTGTTTCTATGCAAACCAATTTCTCTGTTTTTAAGCTAGCTTAAGGGTCGGACAACTATATAGCTGCCATAGGAACAATCGGTTCAGATATTTAAATTGAAGAACAATTTTCAAATGGGTATTCCAGTCTGTAAGGCGGCGAAGAAAGCCTTTCTTTGCTGGATTGTTTTTCTCTCAAACAATTCCTATATATAAATCAGATTTCCTTGGTTTGTTTTGTGGGTTTTTAATTTAAGCTAAATATATTTTCTATTTTTTTAAAAGCCGAAACGTTTGAGATTTAATAGTTATTTTTTTTCCCAAACTTCGAAACGTTTTTAAAATCGTTTTGAATCGTTTATATTGTCGCCCCGTGCATGACACACAGCTGGCTTGGCTTGGCAATACTTATAGCATTTTATTGGACCTAGTCTTGCCCCGCTTACCTCTCTTCGGGGCCACTTTTAAGGTCTGCTGCGCCGGCGTGCGGCGGTTCAACTAATTAGCAACAATTTTCGAGCGTTAGCGGCTTGTAAAAACTGTTTAATAATATCCAAACCTGAAGCTGAAGCTGAACTCACCATCCGACGACTCGACTCGACTCGTCATCCACCGAGGACGCAGCTCGTCGCCTAGGTGTGTGTGTGCGCCGAGCTGGGGTGCTAATTCGAGCCGGGGCTCTAAACTGATAAGCGGATTTAATTGCTCTCACAGAGCAGTCAGCTGCGCGGTTCGACTCTGACTCTGAGCTACGAGACTGAAAAATTGCTCGATTGTCAGTTTGTATTCTACTCAAACCGCATTCGTTATTATTACAAAATAATTTACAACTTGCAACTGTAATTTTTACAGTAATTATGTACAGACAACAGCAACTGCAGCAACAACAACAACAACAACAAAGAATAACTAGCTGTGCCGCTTTGATAAGCAAGTTCAGGGTTAAGTCAGCGCAGCAATGGAGCGGCTGAGGCAGAGGCAGAGTCATAGACAGAGACAAAGTCATTAACCGCCGCACCTCTCCCACACGCCCATGCCTATACCCATGCCTGTGCCCATGCCCATGCCCTTTAATCTCACCCACCCAAGCCAACCCAACCCAACCCATCAATGGAGTTTCACTTATCAACAGTTCGTCTATCTATATACATAAATAATTCTATATATATATATATATATATATATGTATGTGTATGTGTACACTCGCTTCGAATCATTTGCAATCCAAATTTGGCGCAAATTCTTTCTAACTGAATAACAGAAAAGAAAAAATATTCTCGTACAAACATTTTGCGCATATTTAAATTGAAAAACAATACAGAAAGAGAAGTTCTCAGCTCAGTTCAACAAAGTTTGAATACCCTTATATTATATTATATATTATATCTGTTCATTTTATCTAAGAATCATTTCCAAGTTTCGAAAACTCCTAAAATGACAGAAAACTCCAAAACTCGAGCATGAACCTTTAGGATCTGCCTGAACCGAACCCAAGGTTTTCTATCGAGTGCCAATCTCCAAACGTTGAGAGGTTTGCGTCCCAGATACATCTATTCAAAACCTTTGCAAGCCAACAAAGCAGAGATTGTAGATATAGTCAACAGATTTCAATAGAGTTGGAGAATAATTTAAGGGAAACAAGGCACACTTTGAGGGAGTTCATTTACCCCCAATAATAATACCAAGTTTTCAATAAGATATAGAAAGACGATCCAGTCGAAATCGATATTTCTAAGTGGGAGATCGAAGGCGATATACTGTGTATCCCCTAAAGAGCAACTGTGGCAAATTTCAATATATTCATAGGAAAACATGTGTGTTAATTCTGGTTTTAATGGGTTATAAAATGCATTGTTAATGGGTCACATAACGTCATAGCGTGCCTAAATTTGAATACCCCCCGCGAAAGGGCATAAAGGAAAATAATAAAAATTAGAAAAGAAATATGTTCAATTGTTTCGGAAGAACTAATGAATTACGTGCGCGTATTTCATTTCCATTTTCTATTTTTTTTTTTTCACTTCCATTATTCGATCGATTATCATATGGATTTGGGTAACCCACCGCCAGGCCCGTTTGCAGCACCAGCGAGAGACTCACTCGAGTGCGATACGTTCGCACCTGACGAAGGTGTCGGCAACGCAGAGGCATCCGATAGCATTCAACTTTAGGAGGCGGGAGTGCAAGCGTTTCTACGTTTTACCCGTTTATATGGTGAGTCGTAAAAAGAGGCCGAGCACAGGCGATATATTCCCCCCAATAATCATATATTTCTATATTTTTAAATCGCAGCACAGCACAAAGCAAAGCAGCCGCTTGTGGTGGCAATATGCCTTCAAGTGTGTCACGCGCCCCACTGGCAGCGATGCCTTCTGGAATCCCAATCTCAAATTCAAGCTACACTGCAAACGCCAGCTGCGCATCCGCAAGCTACGCAACGTGATGTGGTCCAATAGGGTTCCGCTACGACTCCATATCACAGACATCCAGCTGCTGTGCCAGGTGCGCAGATATAGCAAATAGAGAAGCGAACAAAGCATCCAATTTTGGAATGCTTTCGGCCAGCCCCATATGGAGGCACCAACGAACGAATAACTATTTTAAGTACGATTTGTGAATTTCTGAGCGTTTCGGGGAATCAAGGTCAGAAATTATAAAAAAAAAATACAATTTTGCTTTTTGTTTAATGTAAGTTTTAGTAGCAATTCATGTTTCAATTAAATTCATTTCATTCCAAAACAAAATTACTACTAGTTTTCTATTCTATAAGGTTTCATTATATAAACTAAGGACATACATTTTAGATTTAATTCCAATAAATATTATATAGCATACTTTTCAAAGCTGCCAAGTCGAAATAAAGTTTAATTTTAAATATGTAATATTAGATTAATTTCTCTCTCTCTCTCTTTCTCTGTCCAATTATATTTTGCTCTCAAAAGTATGCAACACTCTGCAGAGAACAGAATATGAATGCATTCCAGAACATTCAAGTCATAACAATTAAATATAGAAAATTAAAAAAATACATTAATTGCATGCAAGCAATTTGACAGAATAAAAAAGTTATTAAATTAATTATTGCGTGTGCAATGTCAAAATAAAAATATAAGTATATCACTCCATTAAATCGCTTATTCGAGAGATTATCAACTAAAGTCAATCAAGTGGCAGGCAATATACCCGCCGACTCGAAACAGGAAGTCGGCCAATCATAACGATTGATAGCTACATTGGAAATCTTGATAAATCACTGGGTACGACTATATATATATATATGTATAAGTATATGTAAGTATATTTTATAAGTTTTTTTTTTTGAGCTATTGCAATTACCGTCACTAGACACTAAGGGCGGGGGTAGTACTAGGAATGGGTAAGATGTGTGTGTGTGTGTATGGGTGGGTGTGCGCCTGGGTGTGCTGCCGCTGCCGCTGCTGCTGCTGATGCCTCTTGATTCATCAGTTACATTGCATTGCATTTCTCAATTGGGATGATTACTTATTTACGTATGAACTATGTATGTTTGTGGACACGGGTTGGATCGATAGTTGGGCTATGCATATGTATATGGTATTTAATAGTAGTAGTAATGCTGATACAGCGCTTCCTTTTCAGCTTCCTTCCCTATATCCTAGTTGCCGCAAGTCTCCCAGTGAGTGTCCCAAGCCTGCAGCTGCAATTATAATAATATATAGGTAAAAGTCAGTCAATCAATTGTTTAAAGATCGCACACAATTCCGCTCACCTGACACTCTTTGCTGCAGTACCATTGATTCTTGCAACCGGCACACATATAGGTTGCCCTATAGCGCTCACACTGCTGGCAACGACGGTCCAGCTCCTCCGGTCCGTTGGTTGTGCCACCTTCCGAGCGCTTGCTTTTATTGTTAAGGCGATTGGGAGAGGCCTCAGCTCGGACCATTGGCTCCAGTTCCTGCATCTGTTGCGAACGACACATGGAATGTACGTTATTGCACTGAAAGATTAATTATATAAAGAACAATTACTTGGAGAACGGTATACGGTATAGATACAAAAAGCACTCGGACTCTTGGAACACTTGATTTTCTCACTAAACTCCACTCCGATTGATAAATGGACAGGGTAATCATTTCTTTGGGATCACACATCAGCTTTTAGGACTTATGTCACTTACATGCGGATTGGTATCGTTGTTCACTCTGCACTGATTGCGTGCTTTGGCAGCTAATGGGAATGGGCTGCTGTTGAACAACGGTGTAGGTAGCAAATCAAAATGATTCTCCAATGAATTGGGATGACTACGGTGGGCCTCCAAAGGCTCCTGCTGCTGACTAAGCGATGAGCTTGCAGGGCGATCCAGAGAAGAGTTAACAGTGAGCTGCTTGGCCTCATTGATCAGCTGTTGATAACTAAAAATATAAATTTAAATAATAAACGTCATATTAAACAAATAAACTAATCTGATATCTTACCGGGACTGTGGCGTCGGCTGTTTATTACGCTTGCCCACCAGGGGTTGTTCCTCTGGATGCTCGCGACGAAAATCTTCAATAAGTCCGCGAACATCACGAACGGCTCCCTGGCGTCCAAAATTAGCTGTGGAGCGATCAGTTCTTAGCGCCTGCGGCGGTGGCGGCGGGCGCATCGAAGGCAAAGAATTGCGTCGGAATTGCTGCCCTTCATAATGCGATGGCGGCGGCGAAGATCTTGATATTCCAGCACTGCTCGATGCTTTGTCTGGAAAGCACATAGCGCTGAGAGAGTGAAAAATAAATAGAAGTTAACGAAATTTCTTATACCATGAGGATTACAACGAACCTGCGCAACATTTTAATATCATCTAAGCCATTTTCCACTCTATTAATTAGATAGTTGATGGCCGTCGGATGACCAAAACGCGAAGGCATTGGCTCATTTTGTTCACGATAGAGCAGCGTCTGTAAATCATACAGTTCCGAGGTGCTACAATTCTTATTGAGAACCGATGGGAGAATCTCCTTCATGATGAGAAGGCGTTCCTTGCGTTCGAGGCGGGCAAGTAACTCCTCTTTGATGAAGCGCAAATGCAGCAAACGATTATGTTCCTCCTCCTTTTGATCAATTAAATTGTTCAGAGTCTTGATATCTGTCTCAATGCGTTGTTTCTCCTCGCTGTAGCATTTCAGCTCGGGCTTAACAGCCCGCACTTTATCAGTCATAATCTCGTCCAGCTCTGTATACAGCGCCTTCACGCGCTGATGGAATACTGCATCACTGTTGGTGGTGTTTAGTTCAATTGAGGATATGTTACGTGTTGACGGCATTGTCCCAGTTTGAGTTTGCTTGGACACCGATTCGGAGCGCGGTTTGGCACGTGGCTGAGGCGTGACAAATGTAGCTGTCTCAATTGGTGCATTAGGTGCATTGGGTGCATTGGGTGCATTGGCTGCCTTGGCAGCAGGTTTCTCATGGTTCATTTGCGGCTGCAACGGCAGCTGCTTCTCAGTAGGATAAGCAATCTCCATTGGTTCCGCGGACGGTGTGGGAGTCTCCAGACTGTAAGTTATGGGAGCCAAGTTTTCCGGCTCCATTTGCGGCTTTTGCTCATAAAACTCTATTGGAGAAACTAGGGTATACGGAGACCCTAGCTTGAGCATTGGCTCCGCATTGCCTACAGACGCTTTTTGCGGTGTAGGTGTAGGGTTCACATCATTTGGCATAAATTCAATATCATCATCCAATTCCTCTGTGGGTATTGTGATCTTGGTGCGCTTATCCATAGAAGGTGGAGTCACCGAGCGACGACGTTTGAGTATAGGCTCAGGCTCTCCTGACAACCAAGCTTTATAACCACTCAAATCCATTTGTTCTTCTTGTGGTCCCGGTTGCAACGCTTCTAGAATACGTTCAGTTGCCCCAGGAGGCTTGAGAGTCAAAAATTCATTCAAAACGGAGCCATTCTGTGCAGGTAGCTTCTCATTTTGTATTTCTGATTGTAGTGTGTAAGACGATGGTTGTATCTTTGTCGGCTGCTGTGGTGTCTTATCTTCTAACGTTGCCTTCTCTGGAGATTCCTCGTTTTCAGTATCATCCAGACAGATTAGCTCAGGCGAAAGGCTGCCGCTACGCGAACGACTGCGAGTGAAACTTGGTGTACGCTCGCGGCCCTGCTGCAGGCACTCAAGCTCTGCAGTACGCTTGGGACGACGGATATCAGACAATCGCCTACCACGAGCAAGATTCTTGGACAGAGCACACGATAGTTGATTCATGTAGTCGGTCTTTTTCAAAAAACGGTTATTCAGCCTTGAAAAAGAAAATTTAATACGGGATGAGTTGAAGATAAAAATTCAAAACGAGTGATGACAACGCTATCGAGTGTCCTATCGCGTGATTTTACCGATTACCATATATACTCTGTAACCCAGCAACTATGGAAACTGGCAGACAAAATTCTTAGAAAATTTGCATTCACCTTCGCGTTACATAGATATAAATTGTAAGTTTGACAACAATCGGATAATAAAAACCCAAGTTATTCATTACACTATTTTCCATGGGTTACTATCGCTGCCTAGAGCGCATTACTGTATGTACTTCTCTATATGTGAAGTAATTACAGAGTATTTGTTTGTCGTGCACATGTTTAAACTAAGTATCGAGTTTATGAATGACTACTGGCAGCTTATCGATAGTGCCAACGATATTTTTGCAGCTATAGTATTTGCAATGGCAATGCCACCTCTAACAAATCTAACGGAACTTTTTACCCTTACCATTAAACGCTGCGACGCATGAAATAAATATTTGCCTTGCTGATGCGCAGTATTTGTTTTATTTGGCGTTGGGTATGCTCACGAGTTGCCCGCCGCTTACCTGATGCTGTTGTTGTTGCTACTGCTGCAGCTGCAGCTGCACTGTCGGCTGCAGTGGCGATAGTTCTAGGCTCGGGATTCGTGAGCCGATAGTTTGCGTGGAGATGCCTGCACGCTTCTTGACTTATTGGATGATTTGTCATTATGCATCATTACTATATATACTCCTCTAACTCGGCAATTATTGAAATTGGTATATAAATTGTAAGTTTAAAAACAATCGGATGACAAACAAGGAAATTATTCAACAAACTATTTTCCGTAGACTACTATCGCTGCCTAGAGCTTGTGTGCATTTCTATATATGTGAAATGATTACAGAGTATTTGTTGGTCGAGCACATGTTTTGATTGACTATTGAATTTATGAACAAATGACTATTGGCAAGTTACAAATATTGTTAACGATATTTTTGCAGCTATCGTATTCGCAATGAGAATGCCACCTCTAACAGAACTAACGGAATTTTTGACCCTTACCATTTAACGCTGCGTCGCTTGAAATAAATATTTGCCTTGTTGTTGCGCAGCATTTGTTTTATCTGGCGTTGGGTAAGCTCACGAGTTGCAGGCGGCTTAATTACTGGAGTTGTTGTTGTTGTTACTACGGCACTGCAGGTTGCAGTGACGATAGTTTCGGGCTCGTGATCAGCCGATAGTTTGCGTGGAGTTGTCTCCGCGCTGCTTGACTTGTTGGGCGAATTGTCGTTAGAGGTGGTAGTGTTCCCCGATGAAGTCGATTTAGAGGTGGACTTTGACTTTGAAGTCGTTGATTGCGATGATTGCTTGCTGACAGCGGCATCCATTAGTGCATCGTCGTCCTCATCGTGACTATACTCATCGCTGCTCAGCTGCGAATTCGATGAATCGTATATTTCCACGTTCGACATGCTTTAATTATATGAAATTAACAATAATTGCAATTAAGACTCATTAATTGCACGTTCTTAACACTCACTTTTAATTATACTCTCTTCTCTTCTTCTCTCTTATTTTCTTTTTATTGTTGCAAAAAAAGCGTCTGCGTCTGCCGGCACCAAAATTTGCTGCCTTCTTTATATTAGTATGTTATTTAATGCACTGTAAGCTTAATAAGCTATAAGCAAAATCTAATTGCTTTATTTTTTAACTAAGTTGAATTTACTTTTACTTAACACTATTTTCGACTGCGTGCATTGCAAAAAAAAAAGGAAAAGAAATCTGCAGCGACGACGTCGGCTTTGACAGCGGGGGGATGGCTACTGCTGGCAAAAATTAGTACATTTTACGGCAGCGCTATTGCTGTCAAATAATAACAGCGGCAATGTTGTTAACATTTGCTGTTAATTGAATAGTGTTGCACAAGTTATGAACCAATTTAGAGGCTAACATAGAAATATTATTAGATGTGGGCGGGACAATTGACAATTAGACAATTGTTAGCAGAGTAGCTGTTAATCATTTTAACAGCTGTTATCTCAGTCAGTCAGCAGGTAACAGCGGCATAACAGCTGTTACAATACTACAGACATTTCGGCCGAAAGGCCTAAAAAGCTTTGTTGTTATGTTTGTTTTTTGTTTGTTGTGATAGTGCACCACCAACATAAATATGGTCTAACTTTAGGAACAAAATATTATAAATAATTTGATAACTAGTAAATAAGGTATTTGAATTTAATAAAATGAATATATACGTGAGCCGACTTTTAAGCATTTCTTATTAACATTACTAATTGCATATCATAAAGCATAGTATAGCATAGCTTACCACACACACACACACACACACACACACACACATACAAAGGAACGGAACATATTTATAGCGTGTAAAGGTTCGTAAATTCGTTCAGATGAACTATGATCACCTCGAAGGGGTCATAAATCTAAGTATATATACTCACATACATATATATATATATACATAGTGTATATGTGTGTGTGTGTGTAGTAGAGGGCTATATAAACTTGTTGGAATTGTGTTTTATTTTTCTCTATCTTGACTCTGCTGAGTCGCCGACTACTAATTACGGGGTATTTATTATTTATTGATAACGGTAAAGGTATAGTTGATTATTCTGATAATCGTCAATTTATCAGCAAACAGAAAAATAAACTCAGTCGAACTAGAACTATTTCAGTTGACCACAGCAGCTGGTTGAAGCAGTAGCGAAAGTTCCTTCTTCTTTATTTCTCTTATTTCCCCTTTTATAGATACTATAAAGAGTTCTTTTGAGTCATAAAAAAAGAAAAACAGGTAAGTTTGCACCTTGCAAATAATCGTAATATTGTTTACTTTACACGTGTTTCAGTGCACATTAACCAAGCTTAAAGGTTCTGAAGTATTCCCCATATATTTCATATAGTACGATAAAAATTCTTGAACTTTTTTTTGAAAGTCAAGTTACGTAAAGCTCTCTTAGAGGTTATACTCTAATGTTTCTTCTATTTCCTTTACTTAGCTAATCATGGTGACGCTGGAGGAATTCAAGAAAATGACAATATGTCATTTAATTATTGCCATTACGTTCTTCTCCTGCGGCCTGCTCTGTAATATCGCCCAATTTTTACTGTTGGTACTCGTCAAGCCCTTTAGTCCCGAACTATTCCGGAAGCTAATGTACTATCCATGCTATTCCCTGTACTCACGTAAGTTTACACTCATTCATATTCTGATGCCGGATTGAATATGATGAAATGGAACCATTTTATAATCCTTCTTTTTTCTCCATGGATTCCTAACAGAGCTGGTTTGTGTCACGGAATGGTATGCGGGCGACAGATTGCACGTGTATATGGATGCCAAGGATGCCAAGCTGGCGGGAAAGGAGCATGGAGTGATGATAATGAATCATACCTATGAAATTGACTGGCTGGTGGGATGGATGCTACTCGATAAGCTACGAATTTTGGGCAATGCGAAAGCCTTTGCCAAGAAGGCTCTGGGCTATATGCCCTTTATTGGCTGGGCTTGGTGGCTGGCCGAGTTTGTGTTCCTCAATCGGGACTTTGATAAGGATAAGGAGATTATTGCCAAGCAGTTGAAAATTATCTATTCCTATCCTGATCCCATCTGGATGCTGATCAATGCGGAGGGTACACGCTTCTCTGAGGCCAAACACGAAGCATCTGTGAAGTTTGCCCAAGAGAAGGGCATGACGGTGCTCAAGCATCATTTGATACCACGCACCAAAGGTTTTACGACGAGTTTGCCCACTTTGAGGGGCCGTTGCCCAGCTATTTATGATGTCAGCTTGGTATTCAAACGCGACGAGAAGGTGCGACCCAGCATTAATGCTGTGCTCAGTGGACAGAATCTGACACCGTACATGTTTATCCGAAGGATTCCGTTGGAGCAGGTGCCCCAGGATGACAAAGGCGCCGCTGAATGGCTGCAGAAGCTCTACATCGAAAAGGATCGCATTATTGATAGTTTCCACGAGACAGGCAGTTTCTTCAAGCAGTCTGGCTTCAAGGAGGTGCCCTGCACAGTCCACGGACCCCGCCTCAGCAGTCTGCTCAATTTTGGAATAATTGCAATCTTTACCAACTTATATATCCTGCATTACCTGATCGTCTCCCTGCTGGCAGCTAACTGGTTGGGTTTGTTTTCAACTCTGACAGTTCTGGGAATCTGTAAGTATTACTTCTATATACTCTTTTTTATTATTATTTTCTAACTGATTTTTCTGTATTCTCCTCTGCAGTTTATGTGCTGCTGAACAAAGTGTCCAACATGTCAAAGATTAGCAAAGGTTCCAGCTATGGCGCCAATTCCAAGGCCAAAACAAATTAGTTTTAAATACTTAAATTATCTCAGGGGAGGTAAAAAGGGATAATGACACTTTTTTTTATATACATTATAAAGAAGACTGGGAAATGCCGTAGTCATCGCGCGAAGATTCCAATTTTCCCGATAATACGAAAGCCATTTTTGACAGTCAGTCAGTAAATCGATTTTGAGATCAAAAATAATTAACTTGAACTGAAGAATTGTAATTTGCGAGCGATTGCTGTAATGTTATGTATATATATATGTACATATGTATATATCTTGTGATTTTATAAATGAACTGAAAATAAAGAATTCCAGATGAAGTCCCCGGTTCTGTTATTCTCGAAGAGGTTTCTAAAGCAAATGTACTTTAAGGGCATCCCGAATCTTTTTCTATTAATCATTAATCTTTCATCCTCAGCTAACAACAGAATTATCCTTCTCATTTGCTTCCATTAATTAAGTTTCGCTCTTTTCTTATCTCATTTTAACATCTATATTCCTTATAAGCTCACTCTTCTAATCCGTGACTGCTCTTTAATTGTTTATTTTATCATTTAATCTCCACTGAACACTCCCTATCTCTCTCACACGTAGTATCTTCTCTTTCATCTCTATGTCCGGGAAATCCTTATGTATATTTTTATGGATTTTATTAATGAACTAAAAATACAAAAACAAAATCGAGGCAAACATCTGTTTCTCAGTGGACTTTGGCACTGAATCGTACCTGTTAAAAGGCATTCTTCATTCTTACCTGCCAATTATTTAATTTCGCGATAACAAGAAATTTGTCAATGAGTCAAAGTTGATAAGATAAGCTTAATTATGGGAATAAAACAAAATGTTGGAAGCAAAGCGATTGGCTGTTATCAAGTTTCCTTTTATCAACGTCGGGGGCGTCTTCCAATAAACTAAATTCAGCTTTTTGTACTTAGCTTATACAGCAATAAAAAACCCTGAAAATAGGTTTAGCTGCATCAAAAGAAATATATTAATCTTCTACAAATTTTTTATTATTATTTTAATTACTGAAAAACGAAGAGTACACTGGAAATTTGAATTTGCCGCTAATGTACCGAATATCTCATAATGCGCATAGGCATAAACCAGGGCAGCAAGAGCATCGATTACTGTCGTGTCTTAGTTGTAGTAACATCGATTAATATCGTGCCTCATCAATTTTAAAATAAGTTTCCTGGCCCTATAAGATTATCTATTGTTGGCAGCCAGCTCTAATTTATTTTATTTTCTATTAGATAAAAGTGTAACTAACTGTAAGTTTAACATGAGTATAACATAGACAATAACATACAAATAAGCATGCAGGCGCACATATTCGCACACACATACACCTTCTGTTAGAGCTCAAAATCATTCTCTGTAAATAACTCTGCTGATTTCTGTTAATTAACATTACGTTTTAGTGTTGAAAGTTTGAATATTTAGCTTCAGTTAAGCTCTTCTATGACAAACTAAGTATTCATACAATTTTTGCATTTATTTCAGTTTTAATAAAAGCTCAATTTTATAGACTAAATGACATGAGGTGGGCCAGCTCTGCTTCTGTTCTCTGTACCTATTAAAAATGGAGTATTGTGTGTATAATGTGTGTAATAAAACGAGAAGCATATATAAAAAATATATATACTATTGAACAGCATCACAAACCTTAATTTAATTAAACTTTGTGCGTAGTATCTGCCAGTCGAATTTCGTTAAGTGTCCAGCAAGTGATAATGTTTTTGAATTGTTTGTTGAGCAGTTTCGTTAAGTGTGGAGCAATTCTGTTAATTTAACATAGCGCTGCGCAGAGGCAATATGTTTTTTTTTGCATCTCACACACACTACTTGTTGTTTTTATCCGCAAATACACAATACAGTTTCGAGCGGATATTTTAGTTAGTTAGCAACTAAAATACTTCGACCAAACGAAAGTTTGGAATACATTGACTTCCGACTAAACACTCCCCTTCCGTAGCTAATACACAAACGATAAAAAATGGTAATTGGGTAAGTTAGAGTATAATTTGCAAGCGAAAATTACGTAACATTAATGCTTAACTGTTGGTTAACAGACTGTTGGTGCGTGGTGGACTCGTCGCTGGAGCTGTCTACTACAGCTGTAAGGTTGGCGTCTGGGGCAGCACGGAGGAGAGCGATAAGCTGTACAATAATGTTAAGGCAACACTCTGCCCGTACGTGCAGCAGGCCCAGAAAAAGCTGCCCTTTGACGTGCCACAGCTGCCCAAGGCGGGTGAGATGCGCTTCCTGGCCAAACACTACTACAACGAGGGTGTAAAGAGCAGCTTCCGGTTTGTCCATATGCTGCCCTGCTATGCCGGCCGAGGCCTCAAGAAGGTCAAGGATACATTTGAGGAGTTTGCCAAGTCGCCAGCACTAACAGCAGCGAGCAGCAGCGACAAGGAGACGCCTGCGAAAAAGTAGTCACCGGGTTAACATTATGCTAAGCTTAACAGGCTATTTTCATGTTAGTTCATAGTTTAGTCTATTGATTTCATACTATGTTTATGTACGAGTACGAAACCTCCCCCTGCGCCCTTTCTATATACTGTCGAACAGCTCTACGGGGTATTGAAGATGTCAACAAAAACAAAATCAAATTGAAAAAAAAGAAACAAAAAGAAAAATACCCATTAAACTCTGTTTGTGGATCTTCTATGCTAGCAATAAACAAAATTATGTTTTAAGCGTGAAAAACGCCTTGGAAATTTGTTCTAAACTATTAAACTTGGCTCAGGTACTTATGATACCCTGTATTATTTTAAAATATCACAAGTTTTTTTCTATTGCTTATCTCGTACAGCTTTATATACCCTCGCTGAGGGTACTTTAGCTTTGCCACAAATCTGTAATTCCCCACAGAGTCCACAAATCGGAGCCGAAAGAATCGGAGAACTATATCATATAGATATCTTTATTCATGGCCAGATCAGACTACTTCTCTGGTAGAGTATCTAATCTTCGGCGTGCCACGGGGACCGTTTCCTTGCTTGTTTATTGAGTAGGATGAAACCTATTAGGAGCATCCTATCTCTTTAAATTAATCATTTATTTGCTGTACTTAAAATATATCTTTTGTAAATAATTTGGACTTCTCTGGGTGATTATTTAAACTGTCTCATCATCTAGAATAACAGACAAAACATGCCAGAGCAGCTGATTTATTAAAGAGCTAAAATAAACACTGAATTATTTGGCTAAAAGCTAAAAGTCTAGAATGACAAAGGTAAAAAATAAATACTTGGATGATAATCGCGCCTATTTAGCACGTGTACCAAAGGAGAAAATCATCAAACGGAGAGTCATCAAATGGGTAACCCCGCACGGTATAAATTGACTCATAATTAGTTGCAATAAAGATATGAAAGAAGCCAGCAAAAGTAAAGTGTTTATTCCACAAATAACAAATTTCCACAGAAGAAAAATGATAACAGAAAATTGGAATATTATTAATTCTTAAGAATAAAATAGCTATCACGACTTAAAATAGACTAAATTTGCCAAACTTCACAGGCGTGGCGAGGCGACGTTGCCAAACTTCTTGTGGGTGCACTTCCTTGAAAGAATATATGGGAAGTCCCCTTTCTAAGCTTCTTACTCTCCCACAGAAGTCCAGTTCCTTATTTGTTCTTTAGGTGAATTTGACGTTAATTTTTCAATTAATTATGAATTTGTTATTTAAATCAGTTAATTAAATTAGTGCAGGATAATAAGCCAAGTCTCAGAGGGGAGTGTTAAAGAGCTCGCAACAGCTGAAGCGACGTTGCCAAATTTCTTGGGAGAGTGAAGTGCAAATGCCCATCCTTTGTGGCATTAAAATTACTTTTATTTAGGCCGATGACTTGATATAATTGCTGTAAACAAGTCAGAAATGAAGAAAATAAGATGTTCTAGATACCCAATCACTATAAAATGACAGTTTGTTGTTAAACAAGCTCTGATAAAAAAAATATTGTGGCAGGGCTGCTGCTGCGGCTGCTGCTGCTGCTGCTTCGAGCCAGAAGAAGAGAAACGTCACTCATTAAGAATCACATCATAATGAGTCATTAATTGAGCTGTAAAAAGGCTGACATTTTCAGTTAATACGCGAACGCGTAGTGTAAGAGTGTGGCTAAGACTTCCGTTTTGGATGATAATTACGTATTATTATTACGATTATGTGTAGTATACGTCTAATTACGTCTAAATATCACACATGGCTAAACATGGCTTTATATATAGTACGGCAAATAAAACAAAGCTAACATAAAATAAATATTATAAGCGAACAGACGTCACTCGTATGAACGTGCGCCGCCAGCTGATAAGAGAGCTCTTGGAGCTCTTTTAGACACAGTCGTATCCCTAATTGGAGAACCACTTGAACCCAAAGAAACGGCTATATATATATCAGCATATATATATATAAATATAGAGCGCGATATTGCAAGAAGTTGGTGTAACTGTCATTGATTTAATTTTAGCCATGTCCGAAGCGTAGCCAATCACTTGAGTGAGTGAGTGAGCTTCGCGCTACGTCTTTGATTATCAAGGGGTAAAAATTGGTCGGGTTTTATTTTTAATTTGAAGTATATATGTCATGTCTATATTTATGATACTATTTGCCTATTCATAGTGTATTTGCAAGCACTTTTAATTAATTAAATTTTCTGATATTCTCCCTGGCTCTGATTCTGTTCTGTTCTGTTCTGTTAGCTTGTTTATTGAACCAAATACAAGTAACTGTCTGCCCACTGACTGCAGCTTGTCAGCTTCGCAAGATTTTCTAGCTTCTCGGTCTTTCAGTCTTTCAGCCTTTCAGCCTTTCAGCTTCTCCAGCTTGTCAGATAAAAATTTACTACTAATACCCACCCCCTTTCCCAGTAGACGCCCCTAGCCCCCAAGCAGCCTAGCAGAACAGGGGGTTGACTGTGACTCATGCGCTATGGCAAAGATAATGTCAAGATCTTGGCTACGCCAGCAGCAGCAGCAGCAGCAGCATCGCACTAGCCGCAGCAGCAGCAGCAGCGGCCTCCTCTGTAAGGCAGCAGGGCAGAATAACAGTCGGCAAAAGTACAAAGCCTGCCAGGTTTACGTATCGAATTATATCACGTGTTTAAACGGGTCATAAAATGCGAATTTTCATTAACTTTTTGGTAAATAAGTCAATATTTGTTTGCAAAAAAAAAAAACGAAAAAAATGTATACGAAATCACATTTTGCGGCGACCCATAACAAAAAATAAATACAAAAACAAATACAAATAAATAAATGCTTAACCTCTAAAAAAATGTTCAGACACCATAAGCAACACCTCACCTCACCTCACCTCATCTCGGCTCACCCTCATCCTCACCTGACGCTCACCCTCAGCTCCAGCCCCAGCCCCAGCCCCAGCCCGAGTCTCAGCCTCAGCCTCACCCTCACATAGACCTTTAAATAAAGAGCGATCCGGAGGCCGCAAGGAGAAGGTAAATACAAATATAGATATATGAGTATATTCACAAATAAATATACGAGAGTATTCATACAAACACTCACAAAAACACTCACA
The DNA here is from genome assembly GCA_018150835.1 of Drosophila repletoides. Classification (NCBI taxonomy): domain Eukaryota; kingdom Metazoa; phylum Arthropoda; class Insecta; order Diptera; family Drosophilidae; genus Drosophila; species Drosophila repletoides. The sequence goes on along the minus strand of JAECWQ010000031.1, from coordinate 19,295,883 downwards.
GAAACACCCACAAAAAGTGCTTCTACTTCTGCTGCTGCTGCTGCTGCCGCTGATAAGCAAATTTCTTTTCGACATTGCGCATACGCCCCGCGTGACGATAAAAGAAAGCGTATGAAAATTAAACAAAAGAATTTGTTTATTTGACAATAATTAAAAAAATATACTTACTTTTTTCTTGTTTAGTTAGCGTTGCACGAAATATTTAATTAAAGTTCTGATAAAAAGCAAAACGATGCGAAAATTAGAAATTCCATATTAATTGACGCAGTTCCAAAAAGAAACTTCGATAAGAACTATAAATAATCAATACAATAAAAATAAAAATAAAACGCTGCCAAACGTTCCACTTAAAGCTAAATTTACATTTCTCGACACGAATTTGGCGTGGGAAATTTTAGATTAAAGATAAATTGAGCTCCAAATTCAGCTTTTATCTAGGAAATTCTACGGATTACGCCTACTGTGCCAAAGACGAGTATCTTTCATGGCTCTGATAATCTGAGTTTATGATTTTAAAACATAATTTAAGCAGCTTTTCGGCTACTTTTTTGCTTTTTGGCCAGCTTTTCTTATCTAATTGACGTGCATCTTAAGACCCAAAACAGTTCCAGAAATTAAACCCAAGAGTCATAGGAAGAGAAATATAAAGTTTATGGCTGTAGCAACTAGTTCAAGCCAGCAGGCTAAGGCTAAGCAGATAACTTTCCCTGGTGGACTGGAATAAGCACTTCTTTCGACCAACTCTTCCTATGGCAGCGCCATAAGATATAGTGGTCCGATCTTATGAGCTTTTACATCTTTTTATTGAGATATTTTGAGGAACATCCAAGAACAACTTTTGGGCTGATTGTTCCTTTAACAGGCAGATATAAGATATAGTTTTCCGATTCGGCCGGTTCTCACATGTGTAAGAGCCGCCTGCAATAAGAAGCAAGGTGCAAGTCGAGGTTCATTTAAGTTTGGCATAGAACTAAACAGACAGAGAGACAGACAGGCAGACTGAATTGGTCATATATTCATATAGATTCATATAGATTCATATAGATATGTTAATATAGATTTAGTGACAAGACTATGAAGCCTTCTGTAAGGGTATAGAGAAGGAGCAGATTAGAAACCGAGTGTAGAGGACTGTACTTGTTTTGGGCTTTGAATAAAAACCATAAATCAATTCGGAATTCGCTTAGATATTTCCTTTTAAGCATGCAAAAGCTGAGCAAACAAATAAATGAAATCAATTAAATATACACGATTTCGCAGAGGGCTTTCAGTATAGTCGAAATTTGGCAATTTTCGGTATTCAATTATTGTCACACACATTTTTCTATGTCACGTATGACTGCTGCTGTTGTTATTGTTGTTAATTTATTAACAATAACAATAATATTAACAATAACAATAGCAATAACAGTGGGCCGGGGCGACCTTTAAGCATAATCCGTCAGCATCGTATTGAAAAGGTTTGTTCAACCAATAAATCGCAATGATTGTTCTTCATAATTGTAAGCTGATAAGAATTAAACAGTTTTCAAAACTTTGCAGGTTTGTTGAACTGTCTGTCCGTCCCGAAAACGACAGCAACAACAATAAATAAATGTGTTATATAATTATTTATTTGCTGTATTTAATAATTAATTTGCTTGAACGATCGAAGCGTGTGCCTTGGGCAAATAATATTACAAACTGAAGCCGCAAATCGCTTAATTACAATCGAAACAAATCGATAAAACACACACCTGAGCGCTCGAGACACTCGGAGAAAAAGCCAAATCCATCAGAGAGAAGCCACCCCCCCAACCCCTTCTCCACACCCACTCAGAAAGATCTTATTTATACTCTTCTGGAGGGTATAATAACTATGTGAAGCATTGAAGAATATTCATATTATGCAGAAGGACGAGCCGAGTGGATAAAGCCAGGTGCGTCTTCCCTCGATCGAACTACTCTATCCTATAGCTGCCTTGGGAACAAAAGTACTCCAAGGAGTAGTCCCGTCTGCAAAGGGTATGCAATGGTCGGTGAGCGGAGAATATCCTTTTTTCTACTAGTTTTTTGCTATGCTAATGCTGGAACAAGACTTGCTGCATCGATTTGCACATTTAAAATGCATTTTTTATTATTATTTATTTAATTTGTAATGCCTAGAACGCATTTCTAAGACGTGGATACCGGTTTGTTTACTGCCCCACACGCACACTTATGCAGTTCGTAGTGCTTCCGATATATATTTAAGTATTGAATATAGTTTGCTTTCGATATTGCGAGTATACTCGTGTTATATATGCCATTTGGCGTGATACCCTGTACACATAGAATGCAACTAGGGGGTATCTTAGCTCTAGCTAGTGTTTGCGACATCCCAAGAAATGCTGAATAGTTCCGGAAGGTTTATCTTATATGACATATACCCTGTACTATTAGGATACTTGATAAGGGATTCCTCATCGGAGTCGAGTTATATCTTCGAACTAAAGCTGAACTTCAGCCTGAACCTTGGCCGATCTCAAAATTAATACTTTCCTAAGCCTTCAGTCATTCTGGATCAGTTAGTCTAAATATAATTTAGCTTCTTTTTGTAATAAGAAAGTGAATGAAAAGGGAAGAAAGGTTCGAGCCAAGCCTCCTAGCTCGAATCGCTCTACTCTCGCTACAAATTCGCCTCTAAAAACGTGTAAGCTCTGTTAAGCCAGAGTACAGGGTATTTGCTAGTTGTTAACATTTGTGGCGCAGCTGCTGCTGCGCTGCTGCTGCTGCTGCTGATGCTGTGGCCAGTTTATAAATGAGACGATCTCCAGCGACCCTGCGCTGTCGCCTTTACGCTGTTCAGCAGCTAACAACGAAACGAAGCACCTGAGAACACCTTCAAAAGCCGACGAGCCGAGAGCTGCGTTTGTTGTTATCGTTGTTGCTGTTGTTTTTTTCGTGTTGTTGTTGTTGTTGTTTTTTTTTTTGGTTTTCGTGTTGCTTTTAGTGTTGCTTGTGGCTGGCTTATCAGCAAAACCGAAACCACACACACACACACACACACACACACACACAGAGAGAACGTACGAATCTTTTTTTTTTGGGCCAGAACTGCGTCTACGACTGCGGCAGCTACTTTTGTTTTTGTTTTTTTTGTTGCTCGGTTACAGAGTTCGCTAGCTTCTTTCTGCTGGCTTTGGCTTGCCCCTCAGTTCAGTTTGAGGCGTCAGCGTCGGCGTCAACGTCGCAGCAGCAGCAGCAACAGCGGCAGCGGCAGCAGTAGTCGCCGTGAGGTATTTCTGCGAGGCGCAAACGCAACGTTAGCTCAAAGCGTCAACGACTAGCAACAGGTAGACGTCCAAATCCGCGTCCAGAGCCACGTCCACGTCCTCGGCACTAGAACTGAATTAAAAACCAATGAGAATTCAATAAAATTCAATATTTCAACATTTCAACATTTCAATAACTCCTATAAAATTAATTCGTAATGCAATCGCAGTCGCAGTCAACGTCGCAGTCGCAGTCAACGTCGCAGTCGCAGTCGCAGTGAGCGTGTGAACTGAAGCGAGGATAAAAGCGAGCGTGTGACATTACAAGTGTTCGGAGTGTTCGGAGTGCTTGGAGTGTTCGGAGTGTTCGGAAAGAGACACAAAACATGAGCATCAAATTGAATTAATCAAAATCAAAACTTTTTTTTCGAAAGAAACCCCAACAAGTGCCTGAATTTCCGTGATAAAAACAAATTGTGAAAAGCTTTCGAAAATGAAAAGCTTCTGCTTGGTACAGCTGACAACAGTATTATTAATTCAAGTCTTATACAGCCTCATCCAGACGCCGGTTGGGTGAGTATTTCTTCTAGTGAATATTCAGATTATTCAGAATCGTCCAGCCCCAAAATAAAGATAGATAATTATACAGTCATAGATACTGCATACATATGCATGCTCTATGGGGATCCTCTTTTTTTCTTAATTAAAATTTTCCGTTCTCTTCTCACAAAGAAATGCTGATAATAATTTTAATTTTAAATTTCTTTTGGGTATTTACAAAAAAAGTGCAAAGAGACGCAGAGAGACGCACCAGAAAATAATTGCGACTGATAAAAAAACAAAATAGCATTGATATGTTTTTGGCTCTTAGATACAACCAATTTAGACCAAGAGAACGAAAAGAAAACGAGTTGGCCCAAAATAAACGACAATTCTTACTAAGGGGCTCCCTTCCCCTTCCCCGTCCCCTTCCCCTTTCCCCCTCTCCTTTCCTCGCTAGATTTATCCACACTTCTTTGTTCCACATTTTGTCTCTAGAATTCGGCATTTTCATTTAAATACAGTGAGAGATACACGTGAAAAGTGAAATCTTTGCATTTCTCATAATCTTTTCTGCAAAGAAACTCGGCACACCGACGACCCGACACCCTTCCAGCCTGGCCTTTCTATGGTGCAGTCCGATCTGAATCACTTTTACTATATATTTTATATAGAGTCATCGTGAGAAAGAAAAAGAACTTTTGGACCGATGGTTCCTTTATGTGGCAGTCAGGTGATATAGCTGTCCGATCTGATCGCTTATTAGCTTGAATGGAAACAGACGGACAGACAGATAGACGGCCAGATAGCCATGGCTATATCAACTCTAGACATCGTCATGGGCCGTATAATTCGGGGCAGATGCCTCCTTCACAGGTCTAGTGACAAAGTCGTGATACCCTCCGAGAGGGTAGCAGCAGAAGAAGAAGAAGAAGAGTGCTTACAACACTTACACAACTGATAAAACTGATAAGAAATTGTGACAATTTTGATATAATAAAAAAAAAACAAAAGAAACGGAAAACGAAAACATTTCCTTATGCTGTAACATGATAAATTCATCTGGGAATTTCAGCAGCTTATCAGTTTTTATGCGAAAAACACAGAATATAGGGAAATTTCACAATGAATTGATAGAAAAATATTCGAAATGCGATTTATTCTCTGTACAAATCAGTTTATTACGTATACGCCTTGGCCCATAAACTAGCCGTTATTTATGCATATAGAAACCGCCGACGCTATAAGCACAATTATTTCCATAATTTGAAGGTGTAAAAACAAAAAAAACGGAAAAAAAAACGGAGAAAAATGGAATAAAAATGTAATTAATTCAAGCCGACTTTCGGTTGAGAGAGCTCTAAAAAAACATTATTATCTGGCATTTAAATGCAATGTCAATATATTCATTTATGTAGGTAAATATTGGAAAGAAACCAGAAATAAACAACGGCCAAAACAAAGTTTATTTATGGATTTGTGGTTAGGGATCAGGCCAAGTGCACTAATTGAATGGCCAGGAAATACAAAGGGAATAAAGCAAATAATATAAAAACAAAATGAAACTGGCTGTGGGAGTGGGAGTGGCAATGGGAATAATAAGAATTGGCAAATATCTATCAGCTCAGCGCTCCAAATGAGCTTGCACAGCTGCTCAATGAGTTCTTCCAGTATTCCCCTCCGCCCCTCTGCCCCCTCTTCAAATATTTTAATAATAAACGACTGCAAATGGGCCGTAAACCAATAACAGTTGCCAATGTAATTAAATTTACTTAATAGTTGCTTTCATTCTATAATTATATTTCCTTCATTGAAAAGCTCAACTCACGATAATAATCCCATATTTTATCTGCCAGATCTACATAAATTAAGGCTTAAGGACCTTTGCAGAGTAGTCTATCCCCACAATTATCTATCTATCTATTTATAAAAGCCCCCAACTGAGCTGATTTCCATGTATTTCTTACCAATTTTTGCAGCGCCGTTAATGACAGCAATGTGGATGAGAACTGCCCATCGCTGGCCAATGCGGATAACCTGCAATATACCGAGCTGATCCAAAGAATGACTCACGTTTGTCGCTACGATCGTCTGGAGCGACCCATAGGTAAGGCATTAGCTTCAGCCATTTCAGCACATTCCTTTGATTTATCCTGGAAATCCTCTTCACAGAGTACGACAATGAGACGAAGAAGCGATTACCCATAATCGTGAAGACCCGCATCTACGTGTATTTACTGCAGAATCTCAACTCGGACCTGTTGCAGTTCAAGATGCATGCACTGCTGCAGCTCAGTTTCCAGGACAAACGTTTGGCCTACAAGGAATTTGCGCCCGAGCGCAGGGAGACTATTTTGGGGCAGAAACACTTGAGTGAACGTCTCTGGCTGCCACACATATTCTTTGCCAATGAGCGAGAGTCTAGTATTTTGGGCACCGATGAGAAGGATGTGCTCACCTCTATCTCCAGGGACGGCAACGTGATCATCTCTACACGGCTGCAGGCCTCTCTCTATTGCTGGATGAACTTCAAGAAGTTTCCCTTCGATCAGCAGTATTGTTCCACAGTCCTTGAGAGCTGTAAGTAGTTGTCACAGCACCCATCGATATATATCGATCTCTATTCCTATATATATATATCTATAGGGATGTATAACACTTCCGATTTACAACTGGAGTGGGAGAACCATGCGCCCATCTCCTTTGATCCCGATATGCGACTCACCGAATATAATTTGGCCACATTTTGGCATAACACAACCATTGTGCGCTCCGACGATATCAATCTGAGACACGGCGCATTTAGTAAGTGTGATAACTGACTGACTTTAAAATACTCTCTATAATTATTTGATTTTTTTGATTTTAGAGGGTGACTACAGTTCGTTGAGTTTCACGGTCAGTTTACAGCGTGAAATTGGTTTCTACTTGCTGGACTATTATCTGCCCTCCATGATGATTGTGGCCATATCCTGGGTATCCTTCTGGCTGCAGGCAGATGCTTCTCCGCCGCGTATTATGCTGGGTAAGCAGCAAAGCACCAAAATCTTTTTATCATTATAATAATATATGTATATATTTGACAGGCACCAGCACCATGTTGTCCTTCATAACGCTGTCCTCGTCGCAGAGCAAGACTCTGCCGAAGGTCAGCTATATCAAGGTGTCGGAGGTGTGGTTTATAGGCTGCACTTTCTTTATTTTCGGCAGCCTGGTGGAGTTCGCCTTTGTGAATACGATCTGGCGGCGCAAGGAGAATATTGAGCTGAAGAAAGTGAATAGTAAATATATAATAAAATCTACGCTGACGCCACGCCCTGCACGTCGGCAACTGGGCGGCAGTTTAAGCAATGATTCCAGAGCCAGATCCTGTTCCAGCTTGGATAACATTGTTTCCAGCACGGAGAGCGTACGCAATGGCAATGGCACGGTTAATCCTGGCTTCAACAATTATCTCACAGTTCATGTAAGTGTTTTCTTGTCTATAATAATAATAATAATAATAGAAAGGATATATCTATGAAATGATATTCCACAGCCCAATCTACCTATTATACGCACCGAGTGCGCCGATAATGCTTCTGTGTGCAGCGAGCGCTCGACGAACGATCATATTGTGGATATACTGGATAAGGATAAGAAATCGGAGAAGGATCCGCCCACATTTACAACCATGACGCCGCAGGAAATCGCCATGTGGATTGACAGACGCTCGCGTCTTCTATTTCCTGGCATGTTTCTGGCATTCAATGCGCTTTACTGGACTTTTGTCTATTGTTTTTAGTCGACAGAAGTGAAGCAGGAGAAGAAGAAGGAGGAAAAATACCCAAAACTATTTATATATATATTATATGCACAATATTGTTGCCATATATCTCTTAATATTACGTTCATTGTAATATCTTTTAGCTGTAAGCTGCATCATCTCATAGTTCATAGAGTTGTACAAAAGTCGCGCATGTCTTATAATAAATAATTTTAGTATACAAACAAAATTCAAATTTGGCGCCTCTGCTAGTTAACAGGCAGCTGTTAAGTAACATAATTGTGGCTAGATGGCGCTATGTGCTATAGTTGCCAAGCTGCGCCAACAGAGGGCGCATCATGTTTCTTTTTTTGTGCTTGAGAAAAGTTGAGCTCTTCTAATTGGGTTTATTATTCTCGTAGCTAATGATTAATAATTATTGGTTCTTTTTTGTTGTGTTTATCGTGCAGCCTAATTGTTGACACATGCCACACGAAAGTTTGGTATTTAATTTATTTAATTTATTATTCATTAATTAGCCTGCGATGCCTTCAATTGAATACAGCAGCAGTTCCTGTCTTGATGGCGTTCATATCCGTTGCATTCGAATTTCCTGCACCCGAACCCCGCCCCCGGGAGCGGAGCGGAACGGAACGGAATGGAATGGAATGGAGTGGAGTGGAGCGGAGCACAATGTACATAGATATCTAGAACTGAAACGGCTTTGGCACTTTCATTTCCCCAAAATATAATCAAAATATGCAAATGCAATTAGACGGAATATAACATTTACTAAAGTGTTTCGCTTATTTGGTACAGTTTCTTGACTTAGTCAGGCATTAAAAAGGATTTTCCTTAAGTTTTTGCCAAAAGTGAAAATTCGTGCATATGCCAAATGGAATTTTAGCGAAATTAAAGAAAATATTTGCTCTGGCATTGCATCTTAAGCCGCTTAAAATGCAATTTAAGTGAAATTATTATTTGAGCTTTTCTTTTATTTACAGTGCTTAGAACTCTCTTTTGTTGCTCTTCCCATTGCCATTCCCTTTTTTATATTTTTCCGATTTTCTAGACTTTCCTCTGGCAAATTGAAGCAAATTTATTGAATTTACGCACAGCTCGCAACTCGCAACGCTCTGTGCAACAGTTGGGCCTTGATTTGTATCTGAAAATTGCATCAATTTATCAGTTTAACATTTCAATCACATTATTCACATATACTCGGATGCGTATCGCATGGGTATGCAATCTAAATGGGCGTGGAAATTGCTGCCAGTTTCCACTGAATTTCCATTAAAATTGATACCAAAAATGAGTTGGTAATTGCTCGAATAGATCCAAATACAATTGAAAGCTGTTTGCAGCTATTTAAGCCATCAAATTGATAAGCCCCAAAGAAACTATTTACTTTTATGCTCTAAAAACTAGTAGGGAAAGAGTATCCGACGAATTGATACCCTAAGTTCCAAGTTTCATTCACCTAGCTGAAAAGCTGAGGGACAGACAGGCTCTGATCAATAATAAATATCCTTTTTGGGGTTGGGAATGCCTAACGATACCCTCTGCAGGGGTATAACGATTCAATAGATACTTTTTGAGTGTGTTGTTTCATCATTAAACTGTATTAATGAGTATTACAGAACTTAATGTACTTATTAAATTGTTGTTTCTGCTTGTTCTTAAATATTCGGTTGGTAATTTTCCCTTTTTACTCGTCAGCAAATTGAGCTCTATAAATTATATTGACCCTGCTCGGACTGAATTTATGACCACATTTTTTTGTTGTCTCCTTTGTTTCTCAATGCTGCCACTTTGTTTTCTTTTTTCTTTTCCCTTTTATCTTTTGGTTCCTTCGGTTCCTTCGGCTCTTCCGGTCCTCCCGGTTCTCTTAGTATGCAAGCGAGTGACCCAGCAAATTGATGAGCCACAGAAGCAACGAGCATGAAATGAAGTAATATCAGCTAATGTGGTAAATCAATTGAAGGCTTTAATCTCGGCTCTGCATACTCGCCTCGATTTATTTAACTTGTTCAAAATGTATTAACCATAATAGTTTAAGGAGAATACTTTAAAATTTATATAAGTTTTCTGGTCTGTCTGCAAGTATCTGGGGTTTCATTTCGCCTATTAAAGAAAGCGGCAGAGAAAGAGAGAGAGCTGTGAGAGCTGCCACAGCTTGTGTGTTGCCACAGCATGTGGACAATAGAACTGACAGCTGTTTTTTCCGTCTATTTTTTCTGTATTTTTTTGGGTTTTTGAGGCAAGAACAGGGCTCAGGCTGTGGCAGTGGCAGTGGCAGTGAGTGCATTGTTCACACTTGGGAAATCAAAAGACATGACGTCAATCAATTGCTGTTTGCTTCAAGTGGCATGCAACATAGCTGCGGGTGCGTGCAGCGTTTAGATGCTGTAAATGTGGACAAAGGCAGAAAGCAAAAAGCGGCCTACAGCAAAACACTTGCCACACACAGCACAGCTGTGGCAATTTTACCTCTGTTCTGTCTTCATTCCTGCCACGAGCGCTGCCTGCCATACGGTGGCAAGCGGTGGCAAGCTGTGGCTCCAGCAGCAGCAGGTGAGAAATTTCCAATTTCCGAAATTTACCCAGATATTGTCACAGATACAAGCAGACTCGGCCTCGACCTCAAACGTTTATTGTACCCTATACAAACGGCCAGAAAAAGGGCAAGAAAGAGCATATTCACTTTGTGATAAGCTGTGCAACACGTAGAGGAAATTACGCTTGAACTAGAGATAGAAAAGTTGGTATTAATTCAGTTTATTTTGAAGTAGAGAGTATGTGCTAGTCGACTACTCCCTGTTGCTCAGTTGCAAGCCATTTTATTATTTGCCCTTTGAATTTCTTGCACAAGCTGCAGGCCGCACTAAATGCTGTTTGATGAAGTCCAACCCTCTGCATCTATGTGTCCACATATCTTTGCATCTGTATCTGTATCTGTATCTGAATCTGTATCTGTATCTTTGTATCTGTATCTGAATCTGCTGCTGTTGCTGTGTAAACTTGTGAAACTTATTTGTTTATCGATAGACTATAAATTTGCAATGTTGTTGAACTTTTAGCTAAGGCGAAGACGCAGGCGAAGACGAAGAGGAGGACGAAGAGGAGGACGAAGACAAGCGAATCGCTCGATGGATGAATTTCGATTCTTAATTTAAGTTAATTATGCTTTTATGCAATTGTTGCACTACAACAGCTGACAGCGTTTATTCAAACAAATTGAGTTAACGTTTCTCTTCCTCTCTCTCTCTCTCTCTCCTCAGTGTCTCAGTGTCTCAGTTTCTCGCTCATTTCTCATTTCGCATTCTATTTTCGTTTCTCTTTTTGGCACTTCTCGATTGCAATTTGTGTTATTAAAAGCAGAAACATGGCCGCATTCTCCATTCTCTTTTAATGCATTCATTTATCAGGCCTTTAATATAAATATTTGCAAAGGAACCATTCTTCGTAGCCTACTTTGAGGCGTTCATACTGAATACAGTTATGTATTTCATTCCCCCTCTCTCTCCCTCTCGCTTTTTTTTATATGTTAGTCACGTCTGCAAAGCAGCCTCAGCACATGTTAAGCTCTAGATTTATTGGAACACTTAAGTTGCTCTTTGGATGGCTTTAATGCTGCATTCCAAAGGCCAAAAAAGGTATTCCAAAGGATCATAATCTCTGCTCTGTGATATCCCTGGAAGACTTGTATGATTTTAATGAGCTTGCGTCAAAGATCAGTCTTTAATTTGTCATGGGTAACAAACTGGACTGGAGAATAATGAGGAACTCCCAGAAACTAGAGGGGAAGTCTTCCTGGAGCCTGCGATAGCTCTTCATTTGATTTGCAATAGTTTTAAATTATGTCTGCTTGATTAATTATGACAAATTAATGGGAAAAACATTGGAAATTCTGTTCTAGACATTTCCGACTGGGCGCCACAAAGGGTAACACACAATGCGAGTAAATAAACCCAGCAGATTCATAACAAGCCATTGAGTGCAGACTTTAAACTTAATTAAGACATTATAAAAGACAATTCTCTCTCTGTCTCTGTCTCTGTGTCTGTGTCTGTCTGTGAGTGTGTATCTGTGTGTGTATAGGTGTATCTGTGTGTGTGTGTTTAATCACTTTAAATTATGAACACAAAGTCGAGTGTGCTCGACAGGTAGAAAAACAATAAAGCACAACAAAATTGAGTCCTGAATTTGAGTCGAAGGACTCAGAGCAGCAAGAGTTGGCCTCTGCTTGGACTTTTATTGTAATAAAAAGAAAAATAACTTTATAAATGTCAAAAATGTTTCATAAATATTTAAATAAAGAGCTCTATATTAAATTCATTGCATAATACTCAACATATGCAGGCAATTTAGCTCAAGCCACTTGTAAAGTAAAATATACTCTAGAAATGTGGGATTTTCCGAAATTCGCCTTTCCAGACCTTTCGAAATAAGCCCATTTTCATGAGTTTCTGAATTGAGTTTGGCCAAGAAATTATTTTCTTTTCTGTGTAGCCGAGTTCAGTACGATTTTTGCAATTGAATTGTTGCAAAGTGTCCGGCAAAATATGTTGCATGCCCTCAAGGAGAAATTTGAATTGTCAAAAAATATAACGAGGTTTTCTATCCTTGCCACGCCTCATGCCTCACTCCTCACTGCGCTCACCGCCCTTCTCGGTGGCTCGTTTCGCTGACATAAACTGCATTGAAATGTCATAAAAATTGAAACACGCTTTTCCTGCACCTCTCTCAGTGTTTGGTGCTCGGTGCTCGGTGCTCGATGCTCCATTTGCAGCCAGGATGCGGCTTTTCCTTCTCCTCCTTTGCTCGTTTCCTACTTTCGTCCTCGCTGCTTTTGGTTGACTTTTAATGGCAGTTGGCTGATATTTTTGTAGCTGTTTCTGTTGTTGTTGTTGTTGTTGGCGGTTTTGGGCTGCTGCTTTGCATACAAATAACGGTAATCTTTAGCTGCCCCCAACAACTGTTAGTCCTGTCTGTGGCTCCGGTTCCCCGAGCCTGATTCCTGGCGCCCGGTTCGAATATGCTGCATTCTGCATTGACCCATTTCGCTGATGTTGCGCTTTTGCACTTTACACGTGGAAAAGTGGGCAATTGGGCAGTGGAAATGGCATGTGTGTGGCCTGGGCTTAGCTTAGGCGAAGGGCGGGAGGCGGGAGGCAGCAGCAGGGAGCAGGGAGCTATTATGAGAATTTATTGTTTTACGTGCGAATAATTTTTGGGCATTTTTCGGTTTGGTTTGAGACACTGCGGATTCAGATGAAGAGAAAACTCTTTAATAAAATTATTATTTCGACATATTTCGAATTCAGTGAAAGTCGAATAAAAGCACTCAAAATGAAGCTGGGGAAAAGCTGAAGAGGTTTGCAGTTTGATTAAGCGCTAAAAAGTATGCTATATTTTGTGGTGCTACCAGTAAACGGAATGAGAACGATTCCTGATTTAATATTTAGGATATAAGATATTAACTATTACTATTGAGTAGCTCAAAGAGTAGCTGATAGCTCGACTCAATTCGAGTCTAGAAATAATGCCAAAGGGTTATCTATAGTCTACTTTGTGGAGCAGAATGAACTCTAGTTCTTTTAGATATTCTAATAGCTTTGATTAATGTGTGACTTAAATTAGATTATAATAAATGCCTATAATAGACATGCAAATATAGATATATGCAGAGAGCTATAGAATAATTGTAATTTCAATTAATTATCCGCAGATCAACTCTCTACATAGGAGCAAAGCTTCTCCTAATTCTCTAATTCAAATAAAGGACATTAACTGCAGGGCAAACTACAATTCCAAGGCAGTTGATTACGACGTATACACACACGCACACACGCACACACGCACACACATAAGGATAACCACTTGAATGTGGGCGTGTCCGTACGCCCAAATAACAAGCACAATCGATTTGCATTTAATTGCAACTGCGGCTACACAAATTTGAGGCTCGCAAATTCTGTAATCGAAATTATTGTTCGCATTGTTGTAATGTTTACACATTTGTTTTGTTTGTTGTGTGTAATTTCTCTCCGTGTGTGTGCGAGTGTGTGCGAGTGTGTGTGGTGTGTGCTGAGAACTCGAACCTGGAGAATCGAGCTGTATTTTATGTATGCATAATATTCGAGTATTCGATTCGAGTAGATTCTATTCGTACTCTCGATGAGGGTGTTAAGTGTTTTGTACATTGGCAGGCCACACCTTTTGTTTATTATGTAATTACCAACTGGGCGTATGCTCAATGCCCAGTGCCCAATGCCCAGTGCTCAATACTTAATGCTTAATGAGTGGAATATTTGATATTTGCATTGCAAGGGAATGCCATCATCGTTTGTACTGGAAACATATCCTTCTATCTCTCCATTGAGCCCAGCAGCACATTTTATTGATAATTAAGCATAAATACTTACTTCTACCTTGTAACTTATCCTGCAGGCCGCAGTTTTATGTGGACCACAATTGAACTAATATTTGAAGCAACTTTCGAATGGCAAACAATGTGGCTGCAATGGCATTTTAATTGCAAATACCTAAAACTCTGCTCCAAGAATCTCTATACCAAATTTCAGAACTGGCTAAGCAAGTTACACTTGAGAAAAAGAGCCTTCAATTCATCTCAAAGGATTAGTACAAAGCTCTCTAATATAATTCTAGCTTCCAGCTTAATTTAGCTGCCTTTTTCTTACCCAATTTCAAGTTACTTTTAGCCACATACTTTGTCAATGACCTTTAGCAGCTTTTAAGCACTTTTTCTTCCTTTTTTTGCAGCTCAATTCTCTACAAAGAGCATAATCAATGAGTACCTGGATATACCTTAATATTGAGCCATAGAGTAGTTGCTTGGTTAAGAGCAGCAGTTGCTCAGTTATTAATATTCGAGGAGGCAGCTGAAATATATCTAACAATAATCTGGCAGCTCGTTAGCTCTACTCATCTTTTTCTACTACTCTTTTTCCATTTTTACAGCCAGCTGCGTTTGAGTGCCGCGAAGCTACACTTAGAGAAACAGGAATGTAATCAAGTCAAGTCAGCTCTGCCTATGGCTGGGTAGAGAATCACTGATTAAATGGCTATATAATACTCTTGATTCCAGATCTGTTATTGGCGTTAACTGCTGAAGGATATGTGAGAAGAAACAGCCTTTTTTCTGAGTGTAGCATATGGGCGTAGGACGTAGGGCGTAGGGCGTAGGGCGTAGGACGTAGGGCGCAGGGCGCAGGGCGCAGGGCTCGTGCGGCAGAAGAGTCTCAAATGGATGCAATAAGCTCTGGCTACACCTACAATACACTTGTAAAATGCCATTTGCCTTGGGCTGCGTATCAATTTCCATTTTATCCCAACAACAGCGAGCAACGACGAAGGATAACAATAATAGCAACAACAACAACCAGAAGGACAACAAACAAGGATAACAACAACAACAACAAGAAGAACAACAACAACGTCGACGACAACGAGTGCTTGTTATGCATTCGTTTGTCGGCACTTTTTATGCGACTTTCTCCTGCTGACAACGTCGTTATCTATTCAAGTTTGTCAATTAAAAACATAATCCCCAATCAGAAGCCAATAATACCCCGGAAACCCCCCACCTTTGCTTCTGCCTCTGTCAGGCACTTTGTGTGCCTCCCCTCCCTCCACACACACACACACACACACACACACACACACAGTCCCCCAGCCAAATCAAACTGCCCCAACTCTCCGCTCAGTCTTCTTGATAATCTGGAACAACTCGCACACCATCAAAAGTTCCGAGCGAGTAACTGAGCGGCTGGTGGGAGGGGGAGAAGAAGGAGAGCTGTGGGTGGGAGGAGGGAGGGTTAACAGCAGCGACATTGTCATGGTAAAAGTAAATATTATTTTTTTTACCATTCCCTTTTTTTTTTTTTTTTGAGAATTTTTGTTACATTTTTGGTAGCGCAGAGCGAAAGCCGGGAACAGCGTTCCTCCAACTGAGCACACAGAGAGAAATAAAGGAGACTCCTCAATTTATTCAGTCCTGCTTGAAATATGAGAGAATAGGTAAGGAAAGGCCATAGAATCAATACCCTTACCTTTTGATTATTGTTATGGCAGCCAAAAGATATAGTCGCCTGATCTTGATAGTTTTTAATAAGGTTAAGATACTTTTGCTATACAGAAATTCTTGGCCCGATTGCTCCTTTCTCTTCTCCATGATAAAGTTATCCGATCTGGTGAAAATGCTCTTTGCGAAGTCTCATTCTTCTGGCTGGCATAGAAACAGACAGACGAGCAGATGGATGGATATGGTTATAGCGACTCCTCTCATCGTCCTGCCCAATAGTTTATCCACTCGGAGATCCCTTTTGCAAGGGCATATGAAATGGCTTGAAGGTAGAATATTCGTACACTTTACACAAATATATTTTTTTAACTGAATTCCAGTTGCAGTTTCTCTCAGTGTACGTGTGGGTGTATGATTTTTGGTCTGGTTTCTGGTTGTGGGCGCTGACGCTTTCAGATAATTGCTGCGATTTCCATGACTTTGCCAGTGCTTTTGTCGTCTTTTGATTTTTCTCTCATTTTTTTTGTTGGTTTTCTTTTTTCGGTGCTCTGTCAGCCATTCGAATGGGGCGGCAATTGGCGGAAGGGCGGCAGGGCGGCAGGGCGGAGAAAATGACAGAGTTTTGATTGAATTTTAGCTGGATTACAATAATACGGAATACGGAATAGGGAATACGGAATTTCGCTTGTAAAACTCTCGGAATTAGTGCGCTTTTGGGTATTGAAATCGCTATAAGCAATTTGCCATTGGCCAACAATCAAGCCAAGTGTTTAATGATCTGAAACAGCTAAGAGCGAATTGTAAAAAGGCTTAGAAAGTGTTTTTTATTCCTGTTTCTCCTCTTTTGTTTTTGCTCAGCTCTTTAGCAACTAATTCTGGGAAAAAAGACATCCTTTGGGACTTATAAAGCAAGCATTCGCCTTGGTTTATACGCGTGCTCCTACTTAAACCTAATAAACACATCCAGCCACAGTTTTCCTGGCCACATATACACATGTACATACATATGTGTGTGTGTGTGTGTGTGTGTGTGTGGATGTAGTGGTACTTAGTCCTGGATTGAGTAGAGTAAATGAAAGCAATACCAAACAATTTCAAAGTTTCTTGCAGCTTAAAATTTGCATAGTTCACATTTATGATAGACAGATGGGGGGAGAGGGGGCTAGAGAGAGGGAGAGACAGAGAGAGAGAGAGAGAGAGAGAGGGAGAGAGGGAGAGATCAAGTCTTTCATACGCTTCTCGCTTTAAGCTCATAGCATAACAAGTTTTTGAGAAAAGTTTTGCTGGCTTTTAACAGCTAATAATCCTAATCTTTCAAACTTTCTCATATAACACTAAATACTCTTGTATTTTGATATAGTTTCAAATTAAGATATGTGACTATTGGAATAATACTTTGCATTTAATTTTAGTCTTGCAGAAGCTCTGTTTATTCCACAGAACTTCACAGGATATTTAAACTTCGTCACAGTGAATTTTCCCCATTAGATTCTAGATTTTTTCTCTATAATTTTGCCTTTCTCTTATGCGAAACAGCGTTCACAATTTGCATCCCATCAAAGCAATTTAATACTCGTCGTAATAGAAAACACTTTCCAATTCCACTTCGGCCATATGAATAGAAAATA
Organism: Drosophila repletoides; assembly: GCA_018150835.1. Classification (NCBI taxonomy): domain Eukaryota; kingdom Metazoa; phylum Arthropoda; class Insecta; order Diptera; family Drosophilidae; genus Drosophila; species Drosophila repletoides. The sequence continues at coordinate 19,278,690 of JAECWQ010000031.1, read as the reverse complement.
GGGAGAAAACTAGCAGGGAACGGCTAGCCTGTCCGCACCGTAGTTTAGATACCCTTTCAGAGTGGAGCAATTGGAAATTGTCGCTTGATTAACCCATGGCTCCCTTACCCTTAACTTGAGTTGGAGAACCGATTGGTCCTTTCTATAGTCGGTATGCGATATAGTTGTCCGATCTGGCCAGTTGCTTTTTATGTGAATGAAAGACCAACTGTCCTCCTTCGCGACAGAGTCAAAATATCCTCGGCAAGGGTATCAAAATAAAAACGCTTCTCAATGGATTGAAATGTGGAAATTTATTGTTTGTTTTCAATTTACGCTTGAGCAAATTTATTTAGTTGCATACGCACAGATTGGATAAATAGCTGGAATACAAATATATATGTCCATATATATATATATTTATGTATTTAGAGTAAATGTGGGGGAAACTTGAAGTGGTAACAATGGGTATTCAGATAGTTCTACTCCGATAATTAACGCAGCCAAGCGATGCTTTGTTTCGATTCTGAGTTAATCGGCCGAAGAAGAAACTAAAAGATACTAAAAAGTAGTTTTATTTGTAGATAGATTATATATCTGAGAGCCTCTTCGATAGCTCTGACCGACTTAAGAGCAGCCTGATTAGATTTATTTAATTCTCTTCTACACTTGAGTTGAAATTTTGGAACAGCTTGAGCAACAGCTCGAGGTACTCTTGAATATGTATAGAGAAGGATACAGCCTGAGCCCACCCACGTCTGGCAGGAGTTTTTGTGCTTTTACTCCATTAGAGTCAACCGCACATTTGTAATGTTTCTCATTTGGGATGCTGTTGCAGGAGCAGCACAGCTGAAGGAGCAGGCCAAAGATCAGGAGCAGGGCCAAAGCTTTTACCATTGTGTAGGGACTCAACCGCATAGAGTAGTCGGAGCAGTCGGAGTAGAGAATGTTTTTTGCTACGTTGGCAATGTCTGCGGTTGGCCTGCTAGCCACAGTTTATGGACCAAGGAGTCATTACTCAAGCGTGTCCTTAGCACTTTGTCGGATTTCCAGGTTTTCAGGTATTTTTTTTGTGTGTTGACTGTACATTAATAATTCTGCGAGCCACTTTGGAAAACGCTTTCGAAAACTTTCATATACGGCTTACTAATTGCGCTTAACATTTGGCTAACACCTTTAACACTTTTACGGCTTACACTGCGCAACACAACTGAGGCAGCTGACAAAGCCATTAAAATGTTGTGCGCCGCTGCGAAAAGTCAAAATGCAAAACAAAGCACAAAATAATCAGATTTGGCACCGTGAAAACTGTGAAAACTGTGAAAACTGTGAAAAGTGTGAAAAGCGAAAAGCTTTTAACTGTTGCATTTGCGTAAATTAAATGCCATTAAAATTATTTTCATAGCGAAAACTATAAACTTCGGTGTCGACTGTTCCTCTTCCTATTCGCTTGGCTGAACAAAATAAAGTACTTAAGCTTAGCTGCTGCATCAACAAATTATAGAGGGGAAAACTCAACTAAATACTAAAACGAATACCAAATGAATACCAAACGAATACGAAAACGAATACACTCGCAAGGACATCAACTTGCCTCTTGAATAATTGAAATGACAAAAATAGCTGATGCTACATAAACACCTCTCCTCTCCGCCCTCTCATAAACAAAGCAAGAGCCATCCATAAAAACTAATCCTTGCACTCGACGGAGAGTAAAGGAATGAATTCCATATTTCCATAGGTATTCTATTCCAGCTCTCCTTCCTGAATTCCACTTCTCCATAAGCTTCCCATTCTTCCTTTACGGCCCCTAAAACTCTAAAATATAATTATGAAAAGCTCAGAGAGAATTAATGTCTATGCTAAGTACTAAGCTTCGATCATTCAAAAAACAAATATGCTAAATAACAGGAGCTAAAGGACCTTCTGGAACTTTTCTGGGATGAGTTGTATTGTCCTTGAAGATAGTGTTATAAAGTGTTTAAAAAAATGTCCTGAAATCACATAAACTGCCAAAGCTGGGCCATTTGAAGGACTATCGAGATGTACTTAAGTCAACAAATAGTCCATAACCGGCCAGATCAGACTATATACTAAAAAGGACAAAAGTCCTGCAGGAAACTGAGAAAAAAGGACTTTTCACATACAGAAAAAGGGGTAAAACTCGGACATGTCCTTGTGGATTCTGGCGAGTCTTATCCCTAACGGTGTGTTTTAGAAAGGACCACCGACTGGCAGAAGGACATTCCAAACATCCTTATAGTTTCCGAGTTATAATGAGTTTTGTGTTTTTGGGTTGTGTCCTTTTTAAGCCGATGATCCTTAGATGAGCTATATCCTTGAAAGCCAATCGACAGAGTTGGTCCGTAAGATACTAATAAAAAAGGTCCTGTCAAAATCTGTAAGGATATGGCTGAGTTATAGGTATTTTTTTTTTCCGAAGGGGAATCACTAAATCGGCTATAACTCGATCATCTGAGAGCCTATCTGGATGTCCTTTAGCCAACATATAGTCATTATACTGCCAGATAAGAATATAAGCTAAAAAGGACGAAAGTCCTTAAGGGAGCTGAGAAAAAATGACTTTTTTGTATATAGAAAAGTGCCTGTAACTCGGTTGTGTCCTTGTGGATCCTGACAAGTCCGATGTCAAACTATGTGTTTCAGTAAGGACTATCTTCTGACCAAATTATATTCAAATCGTCCTTGTAGTTTCCGAGTTATCCTGAAATTTGTGTTTTTTGGTCTGTTCTCTTGCGAATTTCTACTGAAATTTTTCAAGTCAATGTTCCTTAGATGACCCCTATATCCTTGAATGGGAATCGATAGAGTTGGTCCTTACGATCCTAACAAAACAAATCCTAGCAAAATCTGTAAGGATTTGACCGAGTTAGAGCTATTTTTCTTCAAAAAAATCACTTGCAAATTTTTTAAGGGGGTAGCATAGGAAAATCGTCCCAAAAATGGAAAATCGACTATAACTCGGCCATTTCAAGGACTATCAGGATGTCCTTTGGCCAGAAGATAGTCCTTTTCTGGCCGGATCGAAATATGCAACAAAAAGGATGAAAGTCCTTCAGGAAGCTGAGAAAAAAGGACTTTTTTGTATACAGAAAAAGCGCTATAACTCGGCCGTATCCTTGTGGATCCTGACGAGTCCTGTCTCAAACGGTCAGTATTAATAAGGGCTATCGACTGGCCAAAGGACATTCAAATCGTTTCTGTAGTTTTCGAGTTATCCTGTATTTTGTGTTTTTGAATTGATTTCTTGCGCGTTTCGACTGAGATTTTTCAAGTCGATGATCCTTAGATGACCCCCATATCCTTGGATGCCAATCGATAGATATGGTCCCCACGAGTGGAACGCAGTTAATTTTTTCAAGATCCGTAAGGATTTGAGGAAGTTATGTCCTTTTAAAGTTCCACCTGCAATGCAAAGCAAAAGCAGCAAAAAATAATTTTTGTTGCATACGTTGAGGGGCAACGAGAAAATTTCGTCGTTATTTTTCCCAATTTGGTGAGCTTTGAATTTTTGGTACCAGGCAAATAGAAATCGCAGCAGGTGGATGGATTTTGGGACTGTCGACCTGCTGGGAATTCTGTTCGCCTGGTGCTGCGCCTGGGATTTTGCTCAAATTGGGGTTTGGTTTTGGACAATTTTAAATGTGCCGAGTCATTGCATGCGGATAGTTGCTTCTAGAAAAGTATCTGCTGCACAGAAAAGTATCTGCTGGACACAAAGTATCTGTCAGATACAAATGTATCTTTGAGATACAAAAGTATCTTTGCTGCAGAAAAATATCTTTGAGATACAAAAGTATCTGAAAAATACAAAGATACAAAATCTGAATAAAGTGCCAAAATAAAACTCTTTGCGTGTTTTTTAGATAAATACATAAATTTCTTTTTATTCATTCTTACACAGATATTTTCGTACATTAAATACATATAGAAACATGCAAATTTCTCACTTCTTTTTGGGTGTAATAATAACATAAATCTTAGAAAATATATAAAAACTAGAAAAAGGTATTTTCGGCTACATCTTTTAGATACTTCTAGGCTGTACTCTTCGGCCTGCGAACCAAATGCGATGGGAGAATTATCTGTAAAGAAAAGAAGAGAATTCGATTAGAATTGTTATCTGAAATAAGGTTTAATTTGGAAATATAAAATTGGTATAATACGAGTGCATTTCTCTGTGTCCGCTTTAACAAACAATATTTTAATAGAGACGAAAAACAAACGAAAAATAAATAAAATAAAAGACGAAAAAATGAAGAGAGGGGGAAAGGGAAAAATGAAGATTTGTTGGACCAATAAATTTGTCTGCATGTCTAATTTGCGCATGTTGCACACACACACACACACACACACACAGGCACACACAATTCATGCGGCATCAACATAAATTATTCTTATCTACTTCGTCATCGGGAGTGCAGTTTACCTTGTGGTTCTTCGGTCAGCGTCAGCTGTGTGGCCAGCAGTGGTCAGCATGTCACCGCAAAGTTTTCGCAAAATATATCTATATATATATAGGGGAAGGGGGAAGGGGGAAGGGGGAAGGGGGCAGGGGCAGGGGCAGGGGCAGGGGCAGGGGCAGGGGTAGGGGTTCGGTTTCGGTTTCGGTTTCTCGAATTGTGGCCAATGTACCCATTGTCGAAGCACAGACACATTTATCTGAAATGGCTGCTGGACCAACGCAAAGCGACCATAAATTAAATCAACACACACATTGAGACTACCCTTCCGAATACCCTTACCCCTCGTCCCTTTTAGAGGGTGGGATTTGCTGTAAAATGACGCAATTCCAGCTGCAGCTGCAGCTGCAACATCACACTAGACAATGAAGTAACTATCACTCTGCCCTTGCCTCCTCCTCCCTGCTCTTCCCTGGCTTTCCTATAAATGTCAGAGCCAGTACTGAAATTCTATTCGCATCGTCTTCCTCTATTGCCTTACAAATCCTCTTTCTATTTCAAGCTACTTCTACCTCGTTCATTGTCTCTGGCATTCAATTGGAGTTCAATTAAACGATGGAACACACAGAGCAGAGCAGAGCAGAGCTGGACAGAACAGAATACCTCAGCAACTCGATTGCGTATTAGAAAATGTTTAATACTTCTCCATTGTTGTTGGTCAACTGAGTTCAGTATTTAGTATTCAGTATTTTTCTTGTTGTTGTCATTAAAATTGTGCAATCCTGTAAAAGAGGTTTAAGTTTATTGTACCAATTACACTGGCCAACAATATTTTTGAGCCCAATAAGAGTGCCAGCCACAGATTTCACCCCTGCAATCAATTAGAATAAGCTCCTTCCGAAAATGATCAGCCAACTTGATATATGAACTAGCAGAAGGACTCTCTTGGGTGCGCCTGATACCCTTGCAGTCTAAACTGTCTCAGCAGCCTTCCTTTGGGAGTTTAGGCTTCTACCTTCATCGCATTACACGTTACAAAGTCTTAGTACCCGCCGCAAGGGTATATAAATGTCCTTCTTCTCTCGTGAAAAGACATTTGTGGATCGTCAAAGATTTTGAAGCCAATTCCCTAAAGGACTCAAAAAAGAGTAAATATATTTGTGGAATTCATTCTACAGTGGAATTCTAAGCGTTAAACGATTCTCACAGCAATGGGCTATTTGGAATTGCAAATCTTCTTCTTCCTGTTTGAATTCTCTATGGCTCTTTGGAATCTTTTGTGGTCCAGTGTTAGCTACACTTGTCAATTGCAGTTCATCTGTTAATTGTTGCTGAGCAGAGATTTATCTCAGCCGAGCTGAGCTGTAAAATAAGTCGGAAAAAGGGAGGACAGAGAAGGGTGGAGAAGTGGGAGAACTGGGAGAACAGGAGGGAGCCCAGATAATTCCCAAGCAATAAAACTAAAACTTTAACGCACTATGGCACCATGTCCATTATTAATATGTTTTTACTTAAGCATCCATTTGAATTTCATCCGCTTCCTTCCTTCCTTCCCCCTTTCCCGTTTCCCTTTGCCCTACACCCGCCTTATCCCTTTCCCCTTTCCCTGTTTTTTTTTTCTCTGTTTGGGGTGTAAAAACTTTGGCACTTTGCATGACCAACTCAAACGATTTGCTCGGTTAGCCGTAAAACCAACAACAAACCCTAAAAGATACACAAATGCTTACAGAGAGACCTTAAACGACTTCCCTCACAACTAAATATTACGAGTATAAAAAAAGCGGGGGGAAAAGCGGGGGGAAAGCGGGGGAAAAGGGCTTTATAAAAACACAGCTTACACAGGGCCTAAAGGTTTTTGTGTGTTTGTAAGCACACAAATCCCAACTTAATCCATGTGCAAACTTTAAGGACACTTTTCAAGGGTTTCTTTCTCGCATCGAGATGGCCTATTTGAATATTTAATTTTATAAAAATCTTTCAGCACAGCTGTTGGCAATAAACTAAGCAAAAGATAAGTTTTTCTATTCAATTTAGGCCAAATATTGTTGCAATTCAATGTCAAACACACCCACACACACACAACACACACAAAACAACAGAAACATTTAACATTTTCTAATGTCTGCAAAGATTTTCACCAAATTAAGCTTTAAGAGTTGCCCAACTACGAGATACCCTGTAACAATATCTCTGCAATAAAATGAAGCTCAAGCAACAAATATCTTTTTCTCACACTGAAGATTCTATACCCTAACAGACTGGAATAACTTGGCAAAGAAGGAAACCGATAGAGAGACGGAAGTGGCTATATCAACTCGTCTAGTCCTCTTTATTTAGTTGTAAGGATTGAAAAGGACGATGAATCTATACAATAAAAAGTAAGTCAAAAATTCAACATTCAAAGGAACTTCTCAAATATATTTCGCAGTATTTTTTAAATATTTTTAAATACAGGACACAGACCAGGAGCAGGAGCAGGAGCAGCCAGACTTAATAATATTTCATAATTCATTTGACAGGATGTTTTTCGCAGCGTTCTGGCAAATGAACACATCCTGTTTTGCCCGCCTGTTTTGATGAATTGCCATGCTGAAAGGCCAGAGAAAAATATATCCTGAGCAGAGCGGAGACAACTGTGAAAGATTGAAGTATATCTGGGATATATATATATATATATACATATAAATAATAGAACGTTTTTGGTTACTGGTAAATACAATTAAAGCACATGGAGAGGAGGACATGGCAGGAGTAGAGCAGGATATTTCTAAGAAATCAGCAATTTTCATTGAAGCACTTAAAATAAATGCCAAAAATTTATGAAGGTCTTAAAATTCGTAACACACAAAAAACTAGACAAAAGGAAAGAAGGATTTTTATTTGGATTTCTGGCATTGTTGCTGACAAAGCAAAAGGATATATGAGTATTAAACACACAGAGCACACTCGCACACACACACACACACACACACACACACACACACACCAATACACACACACACATAGAACTAGCTGCAATTTTTGAGGACAATGGACAATGGAGCTTTTGTTGGGGAATTGCTGCTGCTGCCAGTGCTGCTGCTGCTGCTGCCCAGTAAAACATACAAATTCATAAGAATTTCAGATTTAATTCATATTAAATGGCAGGAAATGGAAGTGCAGGAGCAATGCTTAAATAATTGCAGCTTGCTGCTTGCTGGTCGCCCGCCGCTTGCAGTTTCACTTGCTGCAATTACACGGCACGCCCTCAGCTTTGGCTCTAGCTGCCGCTGCAGCTGCAGTTGCGTTTCTGCCACACACAATTGTGGCAAGTTGCGCTTTTAAAGCAGCACAAATAGAAAGAAAGACAGACAGACGGACAGACAGAGAGAGAGAGAGACGGAGAGAAAGAGAAATGACTGTATATACATATATATATTCAGCCCGGGATGATAAATTGTCACTTGAAGCGACTGCGAATTGAAAGCGCAAATATTAACATTCAAGACAAGCACACACACTTGTGGCATCCTCCACCCCTGCCACCGGCTCGCCCCCGCTGCTGCCACTCTGCCTCTGCACCACGCCCCTGCTCCACCAACGCCTTTTAACGCCGTCATGTCCACGCACACTCCATCACACCAGCAGGCAGCTGGTTGACAGGACACCAGAACCAGAACTACACTCAAAAAAATACTCTAGAGAGAATTATTCTTCATTCGAAAACTAAATTGGAGAAATAATTTGAAGGAAATGAGCCGATTAAAACTCAGAGCTAGAACCGCTCCGGCACGGAACGTAATATTGAGAACGGGAATAGAAGCAAAGGAAGAATACATAGAACCGGTTTTAGTTCCTATCAAAAAAACAGTCTTTATACGCTTGCAATGCTTTGAAGGAGGGGCAACTCCTACTCCAGGTAGTATATATATTATAGATCGGGAATCGATATATCCCATAGCCTTCAATCCGTCTGGAATATGGAGAATCTTTGACAGAAATCGCTTGTTTTTCTCTCAGTGCATCAGACACTAGACCAAAGTCAAGTTGGGCAAACAGCAGAGCAGAAGAGAGAGGAGCCAGGAGGCAGGAGGAAGGAGGAAGGAGGCAGGGTAGAGGGAGAGCAGAGTTAGACATATGACTAAACTGGGCAAACTATTGTGAACTGTAAACAGGTAAAAACTTTAATTAAATTTAAATTTTTGACTAACTAAATGTCAGTTTGGAGTTCAGAGCCAGATCTCAGGTGCTCAGGTGTCGCATAGGAGTTAGTTTGTTGTTTAGAGCACAGTGTATATATCAAAAGTAGGACTAAAATAGGAAATCCCTAGACTTAAATATTAATAATGTCAGATATACAGGCAGATACAGATACAGACGGAGGGAGGGGCACACCCACAGGGAAGATATAATTGTTTTGAAAGCCTCATTAAATGCCAGAACTTAAGCCAGAGAGAAATTCTAGAAATTGTCCTTCAGCACACACACGCACACACAGCATGAGATTATAATGATTATTATTATACTGGAAATAGGAAGAGGTTCGGCAACAACTTTGCTCTTTCTGCGTCTTTAAAGCCACGTTTCAGTTTCTGTCCTGTTCCGTCCTGTTCTGTTCTGTTTGGAATTATCCGAGCAGGTTCTATAATTGCTATAGGGCCAATCATTTAGGCGTTTCGTTGTCATTATGTCAATCTGTGCCTTCCAAAAATCCCAACTCCTCTGTATGCCTGTCTCTCTCTCTCTCTGTGTGTGTGTGTGTGTGTGTGCCACACACATGCCACATGTGGCATATACTTCAGAGCTTCAGTCTCTTCTCTGTGTGCGTGTGCACGGAATGATAATGAGCCAGTCGTTATCTTTTCTATGTTGTTTTTGGTAGTTCATTTAGCTGTCGTTAAACACACGTTCTAACTTAATTAGTATTGGGGCGCCCACAATTTCGGACAGTGGGCGTGGCAGCAGGCCTTACTCAGCTTGATTTGCAGCTAAGCGAAATTCGAGCCAAATTCAAGCCAAATTCGAAGTTCTTTTCGCATGTGGCGCCTGCTACTATTTATGTGATTTAAACAATTTAATTCGGGTCCAATTAACCGTATTTATTTTCACACTTGTTTTTAAACGTATTTGCATAGTTTTAACATTTTAATTAAAATAATTGGAGGCCAAAGCACTTGGTATTTTATGCTTCAGAATTAAATTTCACAATTTGCACAAATTAAATGATTCTATTTGAATTTGTTCATTATTCATTTTGATTTGATTGTAGCAATAAAAAACACAAAAAATTATATAACACTCGTATAAAATTCTATTTTTTTTTGTAAAAATTAATTCAATGGAAACTTAGTTGGACGCACCGAAAGTTAGATACTCTTTCCCTTTGATCTTCATCCTTTCTTGGAATGATTTTTCTAGCTAAATTTTCATTTTCCTTCAAAGATCGACTGAAGCAGCCCAGTTATCCATACAATATTTATACAGATTATTCCTATATATATATAGTATTCCGATCGTGATCATTTTTGTATATATATCTTGCAAATTTCGTCAAAATATATACCGCAATCTAGCTCAAAGCTGGAAGACTACTTTGCACAGAGACAGACAGTCGGACAGGCAGATATAGCTTTATCGATCCGACAGAATCATCGGGAACCTCGGGAAGAGTATGACTAAAATGTAGCTATAATATTTTAAAGTCTTTTGCAACATTTTTCGATTATGCACAAGATAAATTTGTATTTAATGGCGGAATGAAAACTTTAAATATGCAATACGGAATACAATACAAAATACACCAGAAAAAAAAAGAAAGCCATTTAAATTGCAAAAAGGCAGTTAATTAATTATATTTCATGTGAAATTGAGATACGTATATATATTTCTATATATACATCCAGAATCAATTGCTGTCTGCAGCTGCCTCATAACTCAATAGGATACTCAGCAGCGTCATAAATAAAACAAAAACCTCAACTCGAGAGTGAGAGCCAAGTCCCAAAAGAAACAAGTACAAACAGTTGTTGCTGTTGCTGTTGTTGTTGGGCGTATGAACGAGTATCTATCAGATACTTGTACGAGTATCTATGAGATACTTTCAGACTGCAAGTTGCCAGTGGCACAGAAAAAACGTTGATGCTGCTGCATGCAGCACAGCAGCCATTGAACTGGCAGGCCACATTATCTATGGAGCCACAGAAGAGCATTATGAACTTCAATAAACGAGTATAAAATGTTGCTGGCTCTCCTTCTCCTCCCTCTCCTTCTCCCTGTTGTTGTTGTTGGCCAGTTATGAGCTTTGAAACTTTATTTATTGCATACTTTTTGGCTTACTAATGAGCGATGATGTGTAAGAAATATGGCAGAAGAGCAGATAATTCGGCAAATTCAACACAAGGATTCAAGCCAAGACTCAAGCTAAGACTTTAGTGCTTTCAAATTAAAGTTGGGGTTCATTCAGGGCTCTCGATTCAATAATATTCCTATCAGTCGTTTATACTATTGACTCCACAAACAGTAGAGAATTTGATAGGTTATCGTTTAAAGGCTCTCGGGACTCGAACGCAAACCTTCAAGGTGCAGAGGCTCTTCGAAGGGTTTTGGACGTTTTGACAGCGTTTAGTCTGCTTAGGAGTAGATACCAGATACTCTCGCTATGTATATATATATATTTATATATATAGTATATATATATATAGTCGTAATAATAACTCAGGCCGACAAACGTAAGCCGCACAAATCGCGTGCATTAAATATTTACACTTTAATCCACTCAATGGCAGGAGCAAAGCCGCTGCCAGACGACGCGGCACATTCGAGGCGCCACACACACAAACACACACACACACACCAAATGGTGTGGCAATAAAAAATAGCAAAATATCTTACAAATCAGACACAGCGACAGGCATACTTGCCATACAACCCAGACAGAGAGAGAGAGACAGAGGGACAGACGGAGAGATACGCTCTGGCATTTCCCAGCAGACAAAGGCAGATTCAAATACTCGACGTGAATGTTAAAAACGTGCCGCTCTTAAGTATTAAGTATTACGTATTTGAGAGAGAGAGGAGGAGAGAGGGGCTTTTTTTTGCCGGCTTTTTCCTGCCTGCCAGCAAAGGCTTAGCGGCTTTATTGAGTTACTTGTACTGAATCAGCAGCACTTCATTGGAGAGCAGCAGCAGCAGCAGGAGCAGGAGCTGGATGAGATGCAGGTGGAGGAGGAGGAGGAGGGGGAGGAGGAGGAGGCAGCGCGGTCTGCTAGAAATAATTACAGGAAAATGTTTAGCTGGCTCGCAAAAATCAACAAGCGACGCCTTCGTGCTTAATATTAAAAGCTAAACAGCTCGAAAATAAAATATGAAGCATTAATATTCACACCCACATGAGGCGAAAGGGGGAGGGGGGGCAGGTAAGAGAGAAATGGGCACGAGGCATGCCACACAAGAACAGACAGGCGTACTGACCTTTTGGCACGGCCTCACTTCCTGACGCCTCAAATTATGCCATAAAATGTTGCCCAAGGGATGAATTCATTTACGTCCAAGCAGCCCCTCAACAGCAACAACAACTACATACACAAACAACACACACACACACACACACACACACAGCACACACACAACACAACACACACACAGACCCAAACTCAGCCATTAAATCACCAAAAACAATGAGCTGCACCCTGAAGCTGGCTGGATGGCTGGCTGGCTGGCTGGCTGCTGTTGTGGCACGTCACGAGGTTTACCTGCTGAAATTAATTTCATTTGAATTAAGCACAGGCAATAATGCCAAAATTATTCACAGACACCACCAATACAATCAACCCCCCAAAGGCCCAACCCCCTTCTTATTCAGCTCCACTCAACCCCCCCCCGTTCCCAGCAAAATACCCAAATTCCCAGCCCATGCGAAAGCTGCTGTCGATCTGGCCTTTTTTGAGCTAAAGTTTAAAATAGCCGGAAGCTGAACTGCGAGCATTTTATATTTTTTAATGCTTCTTTGGCTCTTTCTTAGTTCGAAATAAATGTAATTTGACATCAATAAATATTTCTTAATTATTTAATATTAGTTGTAAAGTTGCGCCTTCGAGCCAGCTAAAATTAGTATTAAGCCTCAAAAGTAGCTTTTTTCAGGCCACAAAATGAGCTGACAACACTGCCGAAAACCAAATTATTTAGCGGCTTCTGTTGCTTTGTTAACTTTACTTAGGGCAGCGGGGGGAGGCGGCAGAGTGTTTGGGCCCAGCGATTTCTGGCAGCTAATTGAAAACATTAAATTCGGTTTGAACTGAGGTGGCGGCGGCGGCAACAACGGCGACGTTTGGCTTGAAATCTGTGAGTGAATTTTATAGCCAAAAACAATGCAGAAATATCCTTAAATTAATATTCATACACGTATTTGATTTTAGTTTCAATTGCTGGCCACGCATTTTTGCCAGCTGTCCAAGCAGAGCTGTCAGTTGGTCAGTTGCCTGTATAAAACGCTGCCCTTTGCATTTTAAATGCCACAAATATACAGACAGACGGACGGACGGCCGGACATGCGGACAGGCGGACAGCTGCCACTGCTGGGAATAAATAATATGAAATATTTACATGCCGCCCACATCACTTTCGAGCTGTGTCTGTGTGTGTGTTTTCTGTGGGCGTGTGCAGTCAAATAATTTACATGATCTCCCGAACATAATGACAATAATATCGCCTGTGTTTCAACAGCTTTCATGATTTATTTTTGTTAATTTTATTGTACCAGCAGGCGGCAGGCAGCAGGCGGCAAGCGGTAAGCGGCAGGCAGGTCATCTGATTTAAGCATTTTAATTGTTTATAACACAATTGCAATTGAGTTTGGCAACAGTTACAAGTCAATTAAGGCTTAAAGTTTGAACTAAAATCAGCACAAAGCCCCAATTTAGGCCCAATCTCAAGCTAAAAGCACACTAATTTTGACTTTCCGTAGAGCCCATAGTATTCAGCTTTACTGGACTTGAATTGAAACCTTCTATTTTATTGAATTTTCTCTTATAATTTACCCAATACTTCCACCAAAATGAAACCTTTGGATTGCCCACAACTGGATTTATTTTGGCAACAACTGCAGCCAGTCTTAGCCAGTTTCTGCTTGGCAATGAATAGTTTTAATGCCGAGTCAAAAGTCTATTAAGTATTATTTAAATTTAGTATTAAGTAGCAGATATTTACCCAGTTTTAAGCGGTTTCTCACTGTCAGCCTTCAGACGGAGATCATCTGAAAAAAAGTATACAAAAATTAGGAAAAAATTACTTTTATTTATTGGCACAACTTTGAAATGAAATAACTAAAACAAGCGTACAAATTCTTTCATCTATGCTTCAGTTTTTATTCAGTTTTTATTTTATTTTTTTTGTCCTGTTCCAGCAGGATGCTCATTTGCCTTTGCTTCAGCTCGAGCTTTCTTATCTGCTGGCTATAGAACGTTTCCACTTGAATATTTTCATATTATTAAAATCGCTGCAGTGTGTTGTGTGTGGCTATGGCTGTGTCTGTGTCTGTGTCTGTGCCTGTGTCTGAGGCATGCCCCACAGGTGTGTATATATGTATCTGTGTGTGAGTGTGAGTGTGAGTTGTTCCGGTTGCCTTAGCAATCTCCATGAAAAAAAAAAAGAAAGAAAGAAGAAAGGTTCCCTTTGCCTCAAGTTGATTGCATTTTTCAGGCGCGCTCAAACTACATATAAGAAAACAATCCGTTCGCAGGCAGCGTTTTTGCATGCATCGCACGTTCGCTTTTGGTTGATTTCTTGCATTTCTCATAACCCACCTACATACCCTGCATACCCTATAAAAACCAAGAGAGAGCGAGAGAGAGCGAGAGGGAGAGGCAGAAAGAAATAGGAGAGATTCGACTCGAGTCGAGTCACATGCATCAAGTGCACACATGCATTTATAAACCCCGACATCGCGGGTCAATTTCATGCATCCTGGACTCCAATCGACCCTCACCCACACACACATAGACACACACAGACACACACACACACAGACACACACACACCTCAACACAACTCAACTCAACTCACCTGGACAACGGCACGTATACGCGTTATTCTTCTTCTGCTCCTCGCTGCTCTGACTCTGACTCCCATTCTTTCCCTCTACCGCTGCCTCTGCCCCTTTGCCACTTTTGCAGTTTGTCGTTGTGGCATGTGCAAAGAGAGCAGCCCCAAGGAGCTACACTTAGCGAAATTTATAGCCAAAAATTCTGTGTACTTAAATCAAGCAAAAATCCCTAGCAAAAGCTGCTCTAGATAAAAGTATTGCCCCTTTGTTTACAATAATAACTAACTAAAGAAAATCATCATTTTACTTCTTATAATATACAAATTTGAGTATTTTTTTATATTATTTTTAAAGTATAAATTGAGTTTGATTAATCCAGATTAATCCGTTTTCTACTCACTTTCTTTGCTTGCTAACAGTCAACTTTAGAGGGATAAAATCTGGATTTAAGATTGAGTCGAAAAAATAATTCAAAATGTTGATTGAGCTTCTCTTTGCTCAGTGTATTTGTGGGTGTGTGGGCGTGGCTGGCAGCACGTAATTGATTGTTCAATCTGTTCCAGATCAAACGTTTGACACCGTACCGCACTAAGAAATTGCTATGCGTAGCGTATCTAAAAACCGGCCATGCCCCTCCGCCAAACACTCAAACTGAAGTTGACCCCCCTTTCAGAGTCGTACCGCTACCCCCGCTGTTTTAAATGAACTGTGAGCTGTTTTTTGGGCACTCAGCTGATTGAACCCAAGGAATTGATACAAGGAACGCACGAGGGCCCTTTAAGCTCCTTCTGCTGCTCCTGCTGCTGCCTTAAAGTGTCCTGTGTTGATCAATTGAATTTCTTCCTGTCTAATGAAGTTCTTTAGTCCTAAAGTAATTTGTATGCAGCACAGCAGTAATAGCCACAGTACAGTGAACTCTGGTTAATTGAAATTAATGATTTTTATATCATTTATTTACCTCTCAAAGCAACAGATAAAAACCCTTTTTTCCCTTTCAAAAATTTACAATCTTCCCTTGAAATTGAAGCTCATTTCTAGCTTCAGGAATATTCAAATTTGCATAGGTTTTCTGTATAATTTACGAGTGTTTACTGTATCTGGCATTATTACATTGCAAATACGAATAGAAAACGCTGATTGCCAAGAGCTTTTTGGGGAGGGATGGGTAGATGGGAGGCATGGGCGGCATGGGCGGCACGGGAGGAGGGATATATTTAAAAGTCATTCGATGAATGCAGCTGTCACTGATTGCTCTACAAAATGGCCCACTAAATCAGAAGTTTTATGCCAAATTGAACTTTGACCTGCTGCCAAATGTGCAGCACATAAAAGCCACTTCGAATGTGTTGTGTAGTGTTTGCTCTTGGCCAAATCACTTGCAGCATATTGTCCAATAAACTGGCATAGGGCCAGCCCAAGTCCAAAGCAGCCCAAAGTGTTGTCTTTCCATTTGATTTGCAAATCAAACGACAATCGTTTTCCGTTCAAACTTCTCCCTTTATTCTTTATTCTTTACTTGCCGCCAATTGCCTCATAAATCACTTCAAATGGCCAAAGTGGCGTATACTTAATGTTGATTACAGTGCGACCAGAAAGAATAAAATAACTCGTAGCGTCCCGCAGAGAGGCGAGGAGCTGTAGGCCCTTTCTATGTTTTAATTTATTATTTAAATTTCAAATGAGAAAAAATCACAATTTTTGTGCACACACAGAGAATTGATTTAAAATCCATTTTTTACTACTCTTTTTCACATGTTATTTTACCTGTTTGCATAAATTTTAATTAAAAATTCCAGTTTTAGTTTCCCTGAAATTAATTCATAGAATTCAGAGATAGCTACAAAAATATTTATTTTAATTTCTCCAAAAAGAATAAAAAAAAAACAGATAAACAATATATGAATTTTTATATTAAAGATGCCCTAAAATATTCGGTGTAAAAAACAAAAATATATCTATTAAGTATACGCCCTAATACCCTGTGTAACGCTTTAAAGGAGAAAATTTTCATCTTATCAAGTATATATTGTTCTCTGTCAGTCTGTCTGTTTCTATGCAATATAGCTCCTTTTTGTTGGAATCTAAACGGATCGGATGACTATATCCTATAGTTGCCATAGAGCGGAGCAACTGGTCAAGAAGTGTTTCTATGGAAAACTTTTCTCTTGCTCAAAATATCCTGCTGAAACTGTTAGGTTGGATAGAGAAATTGTACGAATTTAACAATAATTTAAACGCTTACTCCAGTCGGAAAGGGTAAGTAATCTTCGGTGCAACGAAGAAGCATTTTTTTACTGCTTTTTTAACTGTTTAGTTGTTGCTTTTCCAGATATAGTTTTCAAATGAAAAACACATGAAAAACATGCCCGGGCGGGCAGTTTTCATTACTCGCATCAAAAACGCTGCATTCTCATGACAGGCAGTCTGAACAGGCCTTAAGGGTGGTCTGGTCTGAACCGAATATATGCAAGCTTATTTATTAAAGCGAACTTTGTTGGGCCTGTTTAGATATGCTCAGAGTAACTGGGCAGGGAGTTGAATCCTGAATCGATTTGAGTGAATCCATTGCAGAGTGCAGAGCCTCAGTCAGTTGACAGTTGGCTGGGAATTGGGAGGATATTTTAAGCTTTTCAAGTTAAAGTTGAACAAGATTTTAGCTTTTTGCTGACATGGAATTCGTATTGATACAATTACAACTCATAATTCATGAGTGGCCTCTCTCTGCGCTCGTGCACAGAGATTTCCACACACAATGAATGAATGAACGAATGCCCATGCATATTCATAGTATTCATTTCTTTTACCCTTTGTGTCCCCTTCCTCTCTCTCTCTCCCGCTCTCCCGCTCTCCTGCACTCTCTGTTTTTGTCTTTTTGTTTTGCTTGTTAGTGATTGTCCATTGGGTATTCATTGGAATTATTTTCCTCCTTTTTTTTGTTGCTCTTCCGTTTTGTTTTTCTGTTTTTTGGTGTGCGCCCATGTCAAAAATTTGGACAGTTTGTCACTTTAATTGAATTTCCATGCCAAGGCTAAAAAAAAAAACACGAAAATAAAAAAAAATGCACAATAAAACCGAGTGGAAAACAGTGCAATTTATGTGAGAAAAAATAGAAAAGAAAAGTAGAAAAACAGTTTGCATAAATTTGCGTACAACTGCTTAAATCTGCCATACGTATTACGTATACGTATGCGTACATATATGGCCATATGGCAGTCGGACAGAGAAACAGAGAAACGGAGCACGAGCGGGAGGCAGGAGGAAAGAGAAAGAGAAAGTTGCTGCGGCAAATGCAAAACATGCTCTCCCCATACACGTACTACACTCAGAGAAAATAATATGCGGAAATTGTAAGGTATTTTTCCAGCTTTTCCTCTCCTGATTTTAAAACAAATCAATGCCGAATTGAAAATAAAAGGAACTGACAGACTAGAGAGAAAAACAAACTGACTTATACAGCTCGTCTCGCCGTCCTGATCTATCAAATTGTGTGCATTTTTTCTCTGAGTGTATAACAAATTCGTGCAACATTTGCCGCCAGCTGCTGCTGCTGCTGCTGCCTGCCTGCCTGACACATTGCCACAGAAGCGTTGAGGAGCAGCAGCAGCGAATACCCATAGAACCAGCGGCAAATTCACGCTTCTTAGACATCTGCGGTGTGTGTGTGTGCTGGTGTGTGTGCTGGTTGGGTGTTGTGTTGACGATTTCCGGTGCAGAGAATGCTTCCCTCTTACCTCTTTGGAACAACACCTGCAGCTGCTGCAGCAGCACCTCAACACTCAGCAGCAGCGCGCGTTGCCTGCTCAGCCTTCTTGTGTCACCTCAAAAGCCACTGATGCGCAATTCGCGTTTGCAAATGCTGTTGTAAGGCAAGTTACAAGACTCTTCTTCTTCCACCTTCCACCTTCCATCTGCCACCTGCCACCTGCCTCCGGTCACCTTTCCCTTTTCCCCTCGTACGCCCTACGTCAGGCAGGCAGGCAGGCAGGCAGGCAAAAGCGCGTGTTATGTTTGTGGCATGTTTGGAGAGCAATGCGAAGCATCTAACGGCATCTAAGTGGCTCCCATTGCCATGACATTAATCCCTTTTCCCTTCTCTATACATTCCCCTCCCTATGACTAGAAGTTTTTCCGCGAAATGCATCTAATTAATGCCACTTTGGCCTCAGTAGCTTCAATTAAATTAAATCAGCTTTTAATCAGATTATCGCTGGGCAGTCTCTAATAACTCTGTTTACAAACAGATGGACTTGGGGCATCCACTGAAGTCTGAAGATTAATGCCCTCCCAAAGTCGACTCACTCTGATAACGTTGACCCCGGAACAGGGTCAGAAAGTGTGGTCAAAGGATGAAATAATTCCAGCTAATTAGCAGAAAGACCACTATATCAGTTGGAGAAGCTAAAAGAGCAGTCTGCCCATTGTGCAGCTCCCATCTGGCTTTACGGATTCCAGATCTAGAGGATCGCCACAGAATCCTCATCCTTAATCTGAACCTCAATCTGAGTACCATGCAGCAGCAGACTGGAGGGTATAAGGAAGGACTAGGAGACTAATCCTCTGCAGATCTTAGGCAATACTTCTTCCTAAATAAATGAATAGAGGAAACATCTTCCGAAAAGGGAAGTCTGTCCAGAGTTTAGCTAAAGTATTTATTTCTATCCTGCTCCAAAAAGTATGCTATGAATATTTCTATTGAATTTATCCGAACGTGAACAGAAATGTTTATATTTATTCTTTCATTCGACGGACAAACTTGCGTTCCATTGAAAAGGAAATACTCCTGAAGAGGAAATAAAAACCGGAAATAAAAACCGGAAATTGGCAATTGTTCGCGCTTGCTTCTTAAAAGATGATATACAGGCTGTACGCTTAAGGAAAACAATAACAATAACAATAATAATAATAAAAGTGGACGTTTTTATGCCACGAAATTAGTTAATTCAAAAGAATTAATCGTTTAATGAATAGCCGCACATACTCGTCCTGCCAGTCGAGTAATGTCCTGCTTAAAGAACAATGCCTTAACTGTGGACTGTGGCAATGGGAAAATGGGAAAAACTCATTACGTTGCAGTCGGAGTTAAGCGCCTTGATGTGCCACAAATTGTCGCTTAACACCTTGTAAAATATGAGCAAAAGGATATGGAGGCAGGCAGGCAGGCAACCCGAGCGAAGCTGAGCTGAGGTCATAAAAGCTGTCTGTAAACTTAGCACAAAATAGGAGACACTGGGACAGCGACAGAGAGACACAAAGAAGTGTGGGAAAGAGTCATAAAGACTTTATGAGAGACCGACCCAACGGGTTTTTCACACTTGGGAAATCAAACGATGTGGCATCAATCAGACGTGCCCCAACCAACAGCAACCTACAACCTCCAACCTACAACCTACAACCTACAACTAGCAACCAGCAACATTGTGACAATGAAATCAAATCGAGAAAGAGTTCTAATTCTCTCGCCCTCTCGGAACCCAAGCTGCGTTTTAGTTGGCCAAAGGCTACAAACACACAGAAAACATACCCCAATCCCCGGCCGAATCCCAATACCAATCCCAAAAACCAGTCAAAAACTCGAACCCAAAGCTCCAAAACAGCCAACTATTCGACTAGGCGATACTCTGTAGTCAGAACTTAATTTTTAACAAATTTTCGAGACTTTGAAGACTAATAAAGAGAACTTCTTAAAGATTACTATGAGGAGAGTGTGGAAAACATGTAGAAAGGAATAAAAATATATTCCGTATTATTAGTCTGAAGTTACCCCACTTGGAAAAGTCTCCAGAGTACAGGGTATAAAAACTGTTGTTTGATTTTGCCCTAAATTTCTCAGTCTCACGCACGATTGCAGTTGTGGTAACTGGAAGCTGGGCGATGGGCGATGGACGGTGGACGGTGGGCGCTTGGCGCTGGGCCTGGACGCTGGCGCCTTGTCTTCATTGTGGCCCAATTTGTGGACCATCATCAAGTGCGAAATTTCCAATTTCCGAAATGTTCAATGGGCTAGCAAACGGCCCCCAGCAGCAGCAGCAGCCGCCGCAGCAGCAGCAGCAGCAGCAACAACTGTCATGGATATTCCCAGCCAACAGCCAGATATTTGCCAGCTATTTGTGCCAATTTGTTTGGCCTGGCTCAACTAGCAACAACAACAAAAGTACAATAAATGTTTTGGCCCTGTTTTCCTGTTGAGCTGTCTCAAGTTAGTTTCTCATTGTTATTTACATTTAGCGAGCCATTTTATTATTTGCCAGTGCAGCAATTTGTTACTCCAATTGCGTTTTTCGTTCGTTCGTCCTTTCGTTCGTCCTTTCGTTCCTTCGTCCTTCGATGGACAGGTAGAAAAGATTCTGTGCTGGACAATGTTTGTCAATAGCCACAGGATAGAAACCTGTAGATACAATTGGCGAGAGCTGCTCGAGAACTGCTTCAAAACTTTTGCCCAAACAAAGACAAGACAGATCTGTGATTAAAAGTAAGTGGAAGAGTATCGAGAAAGGTGAATACTTTTATTCCAAATCGAAGCTCAAGTTGTTCCCAACCTGCTCTATCAGGCTGTGTGTCTTTCCTTTTTCGAGCTAGGCAGACGATAGAAGAACTATATCAGAGAGCTGCCATAGAAGGGCACAACTTTGGACTGGTAGAGTATACAATCTTCGGCGTGCTAATGAAAGCCTTTTCCTGCACTAGTTTTCTACCAAATGCTGGGCATTTTTCTAGCTTCCCTCGCACATACCTGTATTTATTTGCTGCTTGCATGAACGTCTATCGCTCGATCTGTATCTGTATCTCTGTCTTTACCCTTTGAATTTCCACTGTAGTTTAATTATTTGCTCAGTTTTATTTTGATTTTTTTTTGTTTTATGTTTTTTCTTTTTTGGTGTAGGGTTTCCTAATTGTTTTGCCCTTTGGCAGAAGTTCTCTTCTTCTCTGGTAAAGTTGAGAGCAGGGAACAGACGAGAAGCGGGGAGTCGGGAGTCGGGAGAAGCAGAAGCCAATGCCCTTTGGGCCAATTGTCTGAGTATTTTGTAACTGCAACTTTTTGGCTTGATTTGAATTGGTTTCCAGCGACATTCAGATATTGGTTTAACTTTGGCTTCAACTTTTGACCTTAGCTTAAATAAATGCAAATTGATGATGTCAGGGCGAGTCGCATCAATTTGGAGTAGAGTCTAGGGCTGCTTCAGAAGTGGCTTCATTTGGAATAGTCTTGGGGCTCCAATTGGGGGCCTTTAATTGGATTTTAATGATGTGGCATTACTTAAAATTCCCCAAATATGTGAGGAAATACGTTTATAGCGCTTATTCAGTATTTTGATCTGCTTGCAATTGACATTTATTCCTTGGGGTTTTTCTTCTTTTTCCTGCTACCAAATAAATCAACACACAGTTTTCGTGGGCGGAGAGGGTGTTGGGTGGAGGGGATGGGGGGATACCTGGCACACCTGGTCAAATGCTTTTGGTATTTTTTGCTCGCCCATTTTCCATTTCCCAGCTGCTGCAATAAACTTTTACGCATTCATTATGGCCAGCCCGGAAAATGGCATTTTCTTTGTGAAAGTCGCGCGCTTTTCCGTTGCTCGCTGCTCGCAGCTCGCAGCTCGGCATTAAATGGCCGTCGTGGTCTCGTCACGTAAATCGCTTGCCTTGGTTGGAATTTTCCTCCTCCTCCTCCTCCTCCTCCGCCTCTGTTGAGGTCCTTTTTTTCTGCTGGTTAGCGGTTTTTGGCTCGTCGCATTGAGAGCGTTTCTTCGTCTCTGCTTTTTTTCTTCTTGTTTTTTTTTTTTTGTTGTAGGAAATGTCAATAAAAATAAATGCGAGTCCTGTTGATGCAACGCATTTATTTATTTTTTTTTCTCCGTAAAGGATCCTTGACTATGTTGTTGTGTGTAGATTCCCTTTGAGTGACACTTCTCTCCGTCCGTCCGTCTGTCTGTCTGTGTGTGGTCATCAAGTGCGCTACAGCAGAGCAGTTGATGATAATTGTCATTAAGTCAAAGCGTTCGCTGATGGAATTGTCATTAAGCATACAATTTATTTATCTCGCAGTTAATTAAAGGAAATGAACCGGAAAATTCGCAAATTCGCAATTGTATGACGAGGCCAGAGTCCTGTCAGATGTATGTAATATGTGTGTCAGATATGTAGAATATTGGGTACAATGTCAGCTATTCTCTCCCTACAAAATGCCACTTTAGCCGTAAAACATAACCCAACATTTTGCTATAACCATAAAAAGGCAACTCTGCTGTATTCCCAGTCCACAGAGCTCCTGTCCCACTCCTGTTCCCATTCCTATTCCTTTTTCCCATACCAATTTCATTCCCTGCTGGTTTCGGTTTGCTTTTTTTTATTGTTGTTTGATTTTAGCATAAAGGGCGGATTTGCCAAACAAACGGCATCCATTTGGTTTTTCGGGTATTAGTGGGATTTTGATCCTTCCTCCTCCGCCTCGGCCTCCGCCTCCTCCTCCTCGTTCTCCTCCTTCGAAAATCCAATTGTTGTGTTGCCGTGTCCTACAGGCGTTTATCGCTTTTCTCGCTTTTTTTTTTCGATTTGCATGTATTTTCTGTGCTTGTCGTAAAAAACCAGAGAAGATTGAAAGAGCTCGACGAAAAGATACTCATTACAGACAACTATGCCGCAGAATATAGATTTATTTAAATAGAGATAATATTCAGGTCACTTCCGCGTAAATTCCAGAGAAATCTCAAATATTAAAAGTGCTCGACTAGAAGATACCCTTTACCACAAAACTGAAGACAAGTTTAAAAAATATTGCACCAAAATGTAGACTATAAAATTGACTATGGAATACATGGAAAAGTGGAATTGTTCAATGATTTTGAGCCGCAGGTCGAAAGTTAAATTAAGGCAGCGTGTTTTGGTTCACACTTCGTGTATACCTTTGCTTTGCCAGGGCTACAGGGTATGCCCAAAGAAAAGAAACCGAAAGGAATTTTGTAAGAGAGTGTTGCAAGATTACGCATACGCAATGTATGCCTGGATCTTGGATCTGGAAGGTATACAAACAGCACTTTGTATTATGTTTGTTTTGACAAATTATGCAAATGAGATGCAAGCGGCAGAGCCAGCAGCACAGCAGCATAGCAGATGTTACAAGAGCTCCTCCTGCTGCCGCCTAATGCCTAAGATGCCTGCCCATTGTCCTGTGATGTCTTGTGCTGTCCTGCCGTGTCCTGTCCTGTCCTGTCGTGTCGTGTTTTGCCTGCTGGCATTGTCCTTTTTGGCCAACATTAAATAAGGCCTATACGAGCGCAATCGTATCTGCGTTTTCATGACTTAATTTGAGTTGCGTGTCCTCACTCTCTGAGTGTGTGTGTGTGTGTTTGTGTGTGTGTGTGTGTGCCCATAAACAGCTTCACACAATAAAAGTTGTTGACATTTTCTGTTTTTTTTTTGTGGGCAGAGGCAGGGGCACTCAACTCAAACACTTCATTATTTGTATTTGTTTATAACTTAATCTAGCCCCAAATGTCAACACGAAGCGCGCTTCACAAAATTTTCTATGAGCTCAGAACACGCACATGCGGACGGACGGGCGGACAGCCGGCGGACTGCGTGGTGTGTCTTTTTTTGGCTGTTTGCCTAAAAGTAGGCAGCACAAATTTGGCTACATTTTCATAAGTGCTCCTCTAGTGCCTCCATATAAAAAATAGCTAAAATGTAATTAGTAGATTTATCACAGAAAACTTGGCTAAATTTCTCAAGGTGCAAACCTTTCTGGCTTGAAATAAGTTCGATTCTTTTTAGAGCCTTTCCTTCCATTGTTGCCCTAAATTGGACCACAGGGATTTCACTTGTGTTTCTCTCTTTAAATTCGCTGGCAAAAATATAAAAATCTCGCTAGAATCTGGCAGTTTTTTGCTTGAAATAAGTTTTTAGTCGATTTTTGATGGCGCTTTCTCTCTCGCCCGCTTTCTGTCTCTCGAAGCAGACAACAGAAATTTGACTTCAATAGCTAATGACGCTTGGCATACGCGTGTTTTCTACTTCTCTTCTTGAAAATTAGTAGTTTGCTACATGTCTCGCAGACTTTTCTGCGAGTTCTCATTTCCCAGCTCCATTTCCCAGCTTCCATTTCCCTAGGCTCCATAGCCGAGTTTATAGCAGGTACGTGCTGTGAATTATTGTCATCCCTATAGCTATGCCAAGATTAACAAATGTTCTCGCCTGACGTTTGACTGCCGTCAGTCTGTCTCTTTGTCTAACTGTCTGTTATTACACTCTCCTCTCTCTCCTCTCTCTCCTCTCTTACCTCTCTCTCTCCGTTTCAGCAGTTTTCCCATATTTTCCAAGGTTTTCCTTGGCTGTCTCCTGCAAGTGCGCGCCAAATTGATGAGCGTGTAAACATGTGTCTCTACGCTTTTATTTATGGATTTCCATAACAATTCAGCATTACTCGTGTACTCGTACGAGTCCATATGTGTCGGAGCTTTTGATTGAAGAGCGTCTAGTGAAAGCAAGCTCTTTGCTATAAAAAAAACACAAAACGGAAAACAGAAAATAGAAAATAAACAGAAGTAGAACACACGAATGTTTGATTAAAGGTTCCGTTCAGAATTTTCCTTCGCTTAGACAAAAGAAAATGAAAACTCTGCGCTCCTCGTGTGTGTGTGTGTGTGTTGTCTTAAGCTCTTCAAAATGCTCTTCAAAATGCTCTTGAAAACGCTCTTCAAATGCAAGGAGAAAGCAACTTATGAGGGTTTCAAAAATATTAGTTCAATATCGTTTGATGCGCTGAGAGTTATAAAAGCGAAACTTAAAAACTTTTAAAATAATTGAAAAGATTTTATTAAATGTCCTGCAGAGCTTCCAGCAAGGAGACCACTCCAGGAAAAGGCAGCATCTTTTTCTATGCGGTGCTTAAGGATTTTAAAGGAATTCGGAAAAGATGAGTAGAATAAAACTATGAAGTTAAACGATATCTCTAAACAGGCTTATCAATTGCAGAGTATTATTAAAATAAAGTTAATTTTGCAAGCACTCCTCAATGAATCAGAAGATTTACATTTGCCTCTGTCGAGTAAAGCTCAGAGAACGGACTCGTCCTGTCTGCTTGGTAACAAAGTCCTTATACCCTGGGAAAGGGTATAGCCATAAATGCTTGCCTTTAACTAACTGGCAATGGCTTGAATTATTTATTTAACTTTTAAGGTAACTTTCATAGCTCATACGCCCTGTTTAGCCGTAAATAGCGTGCAATTCTTCCGTTGTTTGCTGTTTGTTTGGCTTTTTTTGTCGATTGTTTTTGGCAAGCCTTGTAACAGTTTTTGGCCAACTTTCAGCTGCTGCAAGTTGTTGTTGCAAGTTGCTGACGCTGCTGTTGCTGCTGCTGGTGCTGGTGTGGAGGCCGGATTAACATGCCGGGTTGTTGTCAACACGGCAAATGGTTCGGTTCGGTTCGGTTCAGGTGTCAAAATTGCGGGGTGAAAGTTTGTGGCTGCTTTTTACGGACACGCTTTATTTTTGTGTGCGTTTCTCGTTTCATGTGCAGGTTCATTCATGTTATTCTTTAGCCATTGTTGCACAGTTGTCGGCTGTCGGTTGTTACTGTTGTTGTTGTCGGTTGTCGGTTGCTGTTGGCTGAGTGCGGACTACACTCAGAGAAATAAAATAGAGAACTCTCTACCAAACAGAGTAGAGAACTCTTTAGTTAAAATCAAGTAAAAACGTTTCCAATCCTTGGATCGAAGACTGATTTGTTCCAAGTTCAACAGAAATAGGATAGATTTTCCTTTAATTGGAAAAAGTTGGAAAGTTTTAGAATGGTTACCAATGAATCCTGGAAACCTTTTACTTGAGCCAAGACTTTTAGCCCTACGATGGAAGAAAATTTATTAAAAAACTGTGGTATAAATAGGGCTCAAGGCCGGAATAGGTTTTGTTTTTTTGAGTGTAGCAGGCAGCGTCATCTCGGAGCGAAAGTTTTGTGCATTTTTGCCACAGCGTTGTTGAAATATGCTGCAAAGTTGCAAGGACGTCACGACAGCTTGCCTTAATAATGGGGCAGAGGCAGAGGCAGCAGCAGCAGGACGAGAGCTAAAGGCAGTATCAGGGTGAAAAGGGGCGTGAAAGTAGGAAAACTATTACATAACACGCACTGTACAAAAGGAAGCGCGGAGCGAAGGCGGGGAGCATAAGAAGCGTTAGGTGAGCAGCTTTCTCTCGCCCAGGAGAAATGCATAAAAAGCGCATTTTATTATTTCACTCGAAAGTTGTTTACGACGCCTTTTCTATGCTCAGAAAAGTCCTCTTATTTTTTCCCTTCTTTATATTATTATTTTTTTTCTTTTTTTGTATCTGGCGGGGCCTTTCGCACTTTGCAGGCCCCCACCCCGGCTCCGCCTCTCTTCCCACCATTCATTATATTGTAATATGTTTTTAACATTATTTTTATTATAAATCAACAAAATGCACTCAGCGCTCAGAGGACTTTCTGTTGACATCGCAACTTTTGTTGCAGCAGCAGCAGCGCAGTTGCAGCGCAGCAACAGCGCAGCCAAACAGCTGCAAAAGTGCTGCAAAAGATTTCACAGGGATTTATTTTATGGCATTTCAGTTATGATTTAATCTTCAAAGGACTTAACACTCGCTTCCCAGAGAGCGGGCAGAGAGCAAGCAGAGAAGCCTGCAGATTAACTGCAGTAAAATTTATATGCAGCTTGTAATAATTTTAAATAAATTTTTATTTAATTTAGAAGCTACTTTTTAGGCTAAGTTCTGTTCTAGTTTTGGCCAAAGATTGAATAAAAACTGTTGGTATTTAGCTGTAAGACTGAACTAGTAAGCCAGCCGGAAAGTAGGCAACATTTTCTGAATCAGTCGAATCCAAGTGAAAATAGAATACGGAATAGTTCCTTAATTATTATTCGTAAATCTATGAAACTTGAAAAATAATGACTATTTCTTTAGAAAGTAAATAAAGAGTCGCTTATTTATTTGTTATTATTATTATTTTGGTTTGGTTTTTGTTGAAGCCGCAAGCATCAGAAAGCATTTCTCGGTTGCGAAACAAATGTCACAAAAGTGTCAGTCAGCTGCTTTTTTACTTTCGCAGGATATTTCGAAAGATGCAAATTTGTTTCAAGGATAAAAGCGTAGCGCCATTTCACTTATTTCTCTACGTTTTTCCTAGTCGCAGCAGCACCAGAAGAAAATGTCAGGAAAATTTGTCAAGTTGCGGCATCTGCATAATGATGAAAAATGGCACATGACAGTCGAGAGTTTATTAATGCAAAACAAAATGGGAAGAAACAGGGCGGAGGCGAACGGAGTGCGAAGCGAAAGTAGTAAAAAGCTTGGTCAGAAAAGTGAAAATTTCTGCCTTTCATTAAAAAGTTAGTCTTAACTTGCTTTCTCCAGCCCCTGCCCCCTGGCCACACCTTTAATATTTGAGAGCTTGCAACGAGGCGGTTTCTCTTGTCATTGAAACCTTTTTTGCAGCTTAATCTCAAAGAGAATCGTAGATGAATATTCACAGCGTTATATGTACTCATATTATATATTATATAGCCTTCATTTCAATGATATTTGCCCCACAAAAGCCTCAGCTCACTGCTCACTGCTCACAGCTCACAGCTCACAGCTCACCTTCAGATTGATGAGCCACATCCTTTCAGAGCACAGGTAACATATGCCATTTGACCTATAGAATACTACGTGCAACATTCGAGTAATACGCATTATACGAGAATGAAATTTAGCTACAGTCTTTTCAAACATTCATACAGTTGAATCATTGAAATCATCATCATCATCATCATCAGGCAGCAAATTGTATACCCTGCCAGACGGGGCATTATGCCTTCAATAATGAAGCATGTTGAGTCAGCTGGTAAATAGTAAAGTAAAGTCAGATCGGACAACTATATGCAGCTGCCTTAAGGAAGAAACTAAGTTCGTTATTCCTGCGACAAGGATAGCTCTTCTATAATAGCTCCTCCTAAGGATTTCCTTTGAATTTTTGAAAGGGTATTAAAGCTGTCGGCAGTCGGCACATCTGCTTTCTCCTGTATTTTGGCCACCCCAAAAATTTTCCGAGATTAATGTGGCTTGTCATAATATTCGCATTCGTATTCGCATTCGTAATGCTTCCCGCCTGCCGCTTGCCGCTTGCCGCTTGCCGCGTGCCTCTGCCTGCTCGGCTGATGAATGCCGAAAGTCACTTAAGACTCTCTCTCTAATGTACGAATAACTGTATAATGGGGCAGCATTATGGCTTACTTTCATTGCAATTTCCTGGCTTATTGAGTGAGTTCTTAGTGCGCTATTCCAGTTGCAGTTGCAAGTTGCCCCATCGCCCTTCGCCCATTGCCCAGTGCCCGGTTGCAGCTGCCGCTGGCCATTTGCATGCTGATCTCATTAGCACGAAGCAAGTTCATCTGCCTGCAATACCTACACGTCCGGGCAATTCCGGTACCTCTATTGGGAGTGTATTCAGTTCACTTGCCACTTGCCCAACACACCGCTTGCCGCTTGCCACTTGCCACTTGCTACACTCAGAGAAAAAGGCAGAGCATCCTCTGCTTTAAATCACGACTCTCTCTCAGGTAACTTATGAATTTCACCATGATATCTCGAGTAAAAGAGTGTGTTCCAAATAACAAGTATACGACCGATTGTTCCTATAGCAGCTGAAGGATATAGTTGTTCGATCCGACATATTTTACATCCCAAATTCCATTTACCTAGCTCAAAATATGGGAGAGTAGCCTGCATAGAAGTAGACAGGTAGAAAGAGTCTCTTTCAATTCTTCGTTTAAGGAAGGTCGAGTTAATTGACAGGTTTTTCTCTGAGTGTAGACTTGCCACTGGGCTGTGCTGTTGCTGCTGCTGCTGCTGCCTGCATCATTTGCATGCAAATGTCGTTTGGCACTTTTAGTTTCCCTCCCCTGTTGGTGGCGCAGCTTTCTTCGTCTCTTTGGTCTCTCACTCGTCGTTTTGCGCTTTTCAACGCCTTTGTTGTGGTTTAGTCCTCAGTCCTCCTGCTGCACTTGGCTTGACTTTTAGCCACAGTAACAGTAACTGTAACCGGCCTCATAAACCAGGGCCCCCAAAAACCCCAGCGACAGTTCCAACTGCCGTTGACACTTTTCACAGACGGGCGGCGGAGCAGGCGGAGTTGGGGGCGGGGCAGAGACAGGACTCTTTTATGAAAAGTTTTCTTTCTGGACAAGTTTTTTGTGTCGGTTTGTTGTCGCTTTTTTATTGGCTGACTGCTCCTCGTTGCACTTGCAAATGTGCACTTAACCACTCATTAGCAACAGTTTAGTTACAGTCCTTTGCCCCAAATGCTCCAAGTGCTCCAATTGCTCCAAGTGAACCAAGAAAAATCTCTTCATTTCTCCAAGTTGGCCGAAGGATACTAATTTTTGTACATACAACTTAATAAAACTGGTTAGGCAAGGCTGTTCCTGTAGTCAGACTGATGGACAGACAGACTCGTCTCATAGCTCTAATCATATAAATCCTTTAAGGGGTCAGATTACCTTCAGCAAAGGTAGAAATATTTACTTTTTTTTTACCTCAAATTTGTAAAGACTATTGATTAAAATTCATAGAAATTTAGGGATCTTTTTGGCTTTTAAATGCATTAAAAGTTAGTTGCACAACTTCTTGGAGGCAGTAGAGAAAAACAAAGCTGTCTAGTTGCAAATCCGCTTACAGAATATTACGCATACGCACTGTGCGGCCAAGCACACACACACACACACACACACAGACGCACACACAGGCAGAGGGGAGAGAAAATAAATAACGGCCGCAAAGGTATTGAAGCATCGAGGAGCCATTAAAGCGCCACGCTTCGACGCTTCTCAGATACTTCTCGCTCCGTTTGCTGCCAAGAACAATTAAGGATTTCAACGAACGCCAAAAGCCAAAAGCCATATACAAAATACGGAATAAAATTTAAAAAAAGAAAAAAAAAGGAAAAAAAAAAGCCAGCGTACAGGATGCCCCTAAGGCTGAAGAAGTCAAGTTGCCAAGTAGGAAGCCACAGAGAAGAAAAAAAAAAGAAGAAAAACATAAATAAATAAAACAACAGCAGGGAAAAACCTCCAGGAAAATAAACAAAAATGTAATTTGCGCCACTTAGCAGCAAATGGACAGTGCCATTAATAATTCCATTTCGGGTTTTTTGTATTATGAGAATGGCCCCAGCGCTGAGATAATAAGGAAATATGAGTTTCAGAGCTTGTGGCCAAAGTCTGTGGACACTGCTGGAAAACTGTTGGCCACTGTTGGCCAACTGTTGGCAAACTGTTGGAAAAGTGCCCTGCCTTTCGCTTTAAGCTCACAAATTGCACCACGAAAATGGAATTAAATAATGACAACACCAACAACAACAACAACAGCAAGAAGAAAATATAAGACAGGAAAAGCGGAAAATTGCCACAGAGAAAATCATAAAGTTTAATATGTTTGAAGGTCAACAATTAGATAAAAAACAAAAAAGAAAACGAAAAG
Source organism: Drosophila repletoides (assembly GCA_018150835.1). Taxonomy (NCBI): domain Eukaryota; kingdom Metazoa; phylum Arthropoda; class Insecta; order Diptera; family Drosophilidae; genus Drosophila; species Drosophila repletoides. The sequence goes on along the minus strand of JAECWQ010000031.1, from coordinate 19,247,784 downwards.
GAAAACCTCCGCACGTGTTTCGGGTTTTCCTTTTAAATTTCGCTTCTCATTCGAAATTTTATTCTAATTAAAGAGAAATCCGAGAAAAGCTGAGATTCAGTCGAAACAATATTTCTTTCTTGGCCTGGGTGGCAAACGAATTTGAATTAAAAAAAGTAAACAAATTTCATGGCTTAATTAGCTGAATAAAGTTGACCAGGAATGTGCTCAGCCTTCAATGTAAAAGAAACATTTAGTTCCACATAAATTTAAACACCTATTTTAATGAGTCCTCAAACTAGTTCCGATCCCAATCATTAGGAAGACAGGACGAGCTCATGTCCGGCTATCTGTTCTAGTCCCTCAGCACAAGTCGGAAATGGTTGGATTGGACAACTATATAGTATAGCTGCCATAGGAATAATTGGCTTAAAAGCCTCTGTTTCTCCTCAAGATATCTTCAAGATTGATGGCATAAAAGGATTGAAATCGGACTACTGAATCGAAGAGTTGGCCGCGGAACAATCAGTGCAACATTAGTTGAATTTCTTGTCTCTCATAGGAAGAATCCATCAGGATAGATGAATGAATGATATATAAGTTCATACTGCAGGGCAGTATGCAACCTCAGCTTTCTCTTACTTTCTTTTTTAATAAATTAAATTAGAGGCTAAAAATAAGCTCAGATAAATTCAGGCATATGTGTGGGCGGCTCTCCACTTTTGTTGTTGAATTAAATGGGATTGTTTACAAATTTTAGCTGTCATAAATTCGTATCTTTAACAAAAAGATATTCAACTTTTATACTACAATATATACTAAAAAAAGGAAGAGGCAAGGAGAGAGTGGAAGAAAGAGAGAGGCAGAGAGAGAGCAGCGAATTGTACGAGTATAAAGTTCAGTTGGACCTTTTGCATAGAAATTCAATTAAAGTGACAAACTGTCAAAATTTCTGACATGGGACGACGACACACTCACTGCAAAAGCAAATGAATACCCAAAGGACAAACACACACACACACACACACACACACACACATTCATGCACACACAAAATGAATAATCCGCAAAGGGGCACACACATACGAGTATATTCGTATTTACATTCACATTCACAAGCACATTCGTTTGTTGTATTCGTATTCGTATTCGTATTCACATGCATATTTATATGGGCAAAAGGCGAATGCAAATCGAGTTATACTCGTTGCAGGGGCAAGGGGGACAGGCGGTGGCAGGGGCAGGGGCAGGGGCAGGCACGGGGGCAGGGCTTATGAATTATGAAAGCTAATTGAATGAAATTGAATAATGAGTGTGTCAGCTGACAAGAAAAGTGAAATTCCAATGAGCGATTTATGGCTTGCATTAAACGTTTCCATATTTTGACAGTTACACTAGCCAACAAGCAAATCGCAGTCGGAGTAATTTGGTATTCAGTTCAGAAAAAGAAAAAGGAGCTAAACAATGGAGCATTTTCCCTCTGATCAAAGAGACTTTAATTAGAATAAACCAGAGTCAAGTTAGTCATTTAGTTTGCTTTGAATTCCAGTGAGAGAATGATTTTCTTATAAGTATTTTTGTAGCATACTTTTCGGAGCATTAGTCGCTGAAATCTGTGCTGTATTTTGCAGCCCAGTGTTATGAAATGGCAGTGAAAATTCCTTATAAAGGACGTGCAAGTGCAATCAGAGCAACATTTGATATTATGAGTGAGCTGTTGCTATTACTCCGGATCAGTCTCTTTCTGGCAGTGGGGCTGGCGCAGGCGAAGGTGAACGCAAAGGTGCCACCTCCTGTGGCTGAGCCGGCTACAACGTGGCAGCTGCAGAGTGGTTTGCTGGTGGAATACGCGCAGCAGTACAAACAAATACCGAGGTTAACTTGGTGCACCTGCCTCAATCCGCAGCAGCCCAGCAATGTGAATGCCAGTCGTGCCACACTGTGGCAACTTCATGAGGCATTCAATGCCAAGAATGTGCAGCTGATTGAGAACCTCTATTCGCAGCAGGACGCGCTGGATAAGCCCTTTGTGCGGATTGTGCTACTCGATGTGCTCTATCAGGAGCCTACTGTTAGGTCCTCTACCACCGCCAAGTTGAATAAGGTTGGCGCTTCCAGTGGGCGTGGCAGGCCACCAAACGCCAGAGGCAACAGCGGCCCCAACATCAGCCCCGAATGGTTGGACAGCGTGCTGATGGTGGAAGCCTTGCGGCAAATTGTTGCCGTGGATTTGGCATGCGGCATGCTAAGTCGTCGTTTCCTCGAAATGGTAAGTGCACACACAAGGCCAGCATCCATCCTTATATACATACACACATAGATATATATATATATATATATATCATCTGATATCCAAATGCCATTTGCCAGGAGCTTAGTCAGAAGTTAGAAGGGGGGCCGGGCCGTTGAGCTCCGTTTAATAAAATGAGAATTTAAATCCAGGCCACTTAGATTTTTCCATGGAATTAGCACCAATTATTTTCCGAGAATTTTCCACTCACTTTAAATGAAATTCCGAAATTCTAATTGCGAGGTTCGAATATATTAAAAAGCCTGTTCCGGCTTCCATTTCCGAATTAATTCTTGCCCCGCCCCTGTAAAAGAAAGCAATGACTACGCCCATGCGCTTTTATGCATATTGAAAGCTCAGCTAAAACTATTTGTAAGGCTTCAGCCAAGATGGTCTACAACGATAAATATCACTGGCTATTGATTGAGGATTATGCGTTGCACGTAAGAGCGGGCCTCATGCAACCGGAACATCAGAAACAGCAGCAGCTGCAACTGATGCAAAGAGCTAAGCAGCGGGAGCAGGACCAGATGGAGATGGAGCGGGAGAGGGAAAGGGAAAGGGATAAGGATAAGGCGTCTGGGTCGGAGACCAAGACGGAGACTGCGATGGAGACGGATGCGGATGCGGATGAAGTCGAGCCCATTGAGAGCTTAATGGAGACCCTGAACTTTTACATGAACACGGAGCTAACGTTGGCCAGAAGAGCGCCCCAAGGCGCCAGTTATTCACTGTACGATGTCTGGTATGTATACACGACGTAAAAGTAGCAAAGACTATCTATATCCTCTCCTTTCCTTTCTTTTCCTTTCCTATGTCCCCTCCTTCTTCTCTCTGCCCCTTTCATCGCTGTTCCGCCCACATCTAACTGCCAGAGACAACTGTCAAGGCTCTCCTCTTCGACTATTGACTTGTTGCAACTGACAGTGAGTGCTAGCAGTAGTGGGAGCAGCTTGAAGAGGTTTCTATTAAATATAATATGTCTTCAAGATTCCAGACAATAATTTCATTGTAAATTGATTATTATTTTAGTGCAAGTGTTGCTAAAATAATACATTTATTTGGGTAATTACATACTCTAAATTCGGAAAAATATTGAATGAAATTACTTCTTTAATTACTTTGATAATTGTGTGAAATTACTTTGATAATTGTCGGAATTATGTGAAATTACTTGGACATCTTTGACAGCTCACCAAGCATAGGCAGAAAATCTGCAATTACTTGAGTAATTACCCAAGTAATTGTGGGAATTAAGTAAACTTTGCTTGGAACTATTCCTGATTTCTCCCCACTCTTCGGGAATGGGAATAGTTTAATCTGTTCAAATACAAAATCTCTGCTTAAATTAGGAGCCCTGGTCTGACTTATGGTGGACGTATCAACGTATCGGAAATTGGCAGTTACAGTTTGACGGAAGGACTCCAGTTGCATAGCTGGTTTCGAACAACATCCACGCTGCTGAGGCGCCTCAATATGGGGCATGCTCAAGTGCGTTGCATGGTTGTGGTAGGTACAAGAATGAGAATGAGTGAGAAAACGTAGGCGGAGGAGGAAATATACCCAGAGTCTCATCCGTCCTCTTGGCAGGTGACGAACAAGAATATGACGGGCACACTGCTATACTATCTAACGCATACGGTATCTGCCCACATCGATACGATGAATCGCTTCAATTTCAATCTGCTGATGGCCGTGCGGGATATGTTCAACTGGACCTTTGTGCTCTCAAGGACGTCCACTTGGGGCTACATGAAGAATGGGCGATATGATGGCATGATTGGAGCTTTAATAAGAAATGAAACGGATATAGGAGGAGCTCCTATATTCTACTGGCTGGAGCGGCACAAATGGATCGATGCAGCGGGACGCAGTTGGTCGAGTCGTCCTTGTTTTATATTCCGACACCCACGCAGCACTCAAAAGGATCGCATTGTGTTCCTGCAGCCCTTCACCAATGACGTTTGGGTTCTGATCTTAGTGTGCGGTGTCCTTACAGTGCTCATCCTCTGGCTGTTGACCACCATTGAGTGGAAACTGGTACCACAGCAGGGTACAGCTCTAATCAAGCCCAAAGGAGGTGCACCACCACGTCCGTCACAGAGACAGGACCAACAGTTGGTCCAGATGGAGGACGCTGTGCTGCTGCAGGATATGGATCAGCTGTCGGTAGCATCCTTGCATCTGTTACCCGTTGAGGGTGGTTGCTGGCAGTGCTTGTATGCCAAGCTGAACAACTACATCGCTCGTCGTCGAGCAAGGCACAAGTCTCCGGAACGTGTGGGCCTCTTTCTGGAATCGGTACTATTTTTCGTTGGCATTATTTGCCAGCAGGGATTGGGTTTCTCTACCAGCTTCATCTCAGGTCGCACCATTGTCATCACCAGCCTCCTTTTCTCCTTCTGCATCTATCAATTCTACTCGGCCAGTATTGTCGGCACTCTGCTCATGGAAAAGCCCAAGACTATCAGGACTCTCAGCGACCTTGTCCGAAGCTCACTCCAGGTGGGCGTGGAGGACATTGTCTATAATCGGGATTACTTTTTGGTACGTAGCAAATATATGTATAATCAAGTTTTGTCTTTTGCTCATATATCCTTTACAGAACACAAAGGATCCTGTTGCAATGGAACTATATTCCAAGAAAATTACCAGTGTGCCGGCCGCCAAGGAGAGTGAAACGCCCACTGCTGGTGACGAGGAGCAAGAGACTCCAGCGACAGGTGCAGGTGCAGATCCAGTAGATGCAGCCAAAGCCTATCGAGATATTGTGCATAGTCATGAGGTTGGAGCTCATGCCAAGGAGAACTCGGCCAGCAATTGGCTGGATCCCGATACGGGCTTACTGAGAGTCAAGCACGAACGTAAGGATTAGTGGAACTAACTGAGTTCTATGAGATAAAACAGGATATAAATCTCTCTCTTGCAGGCTTTGCCTTTCATGTGGACGTTGCGGCTGCCTATAAAATTATTGCCGAGACTTTTGATGAGCGCGAAATTTGTGATCTGACAGAGGTCAGCATGTTCGCCCCCCAAAAGACTGTGTCCATCACCCAGAAGCATTCACCCATGCGCAAGGTTATTTCATATGGGTGAGTCTTGACAATCTCCACCTAAACATAAATTTTGCTTTCAAATCTCATCTGAATTAATCAGTCAATTCAGATGAGATTTGAAAGCAACATTTCTATTATATATATTTATACACCTTTTAATATCGATGTGCCCCGGACAAGGCCGGGTGAAACTATATATATTTCCTTAAATTTTTGCTGATATTTTTCAAATTCAATTTAAAGCCTGCGACGTGTAACAGAAACGGGCATCTTCTCATATCAATTTAATGTTTGGCATTCGAAGAAGCCGCCTTGTGTAAAGAAAATTGAAACCTCTGATTTGCATGTGAGTCTAAATGAATCTAATTAATTGAATAATTATTCTAATGATTCATCTTTCAGGTGGATATGGACACTGTGAGCACAGCATTGATGATACTCATCATGAGCTATGGCATTGCCCTAGCGGTGCTCGGCCTTGAGATACTCCACTGCAAGTGGAAGGATCGTATTGTCATTAAATTGAATTGAGCATTTCGAAATTTCGAAAGTTTTAGCTATAAACTATGAATATGCACTTGAAAAAAAGGCTAGAAACAGATAACACGCTATGTATTTTATTAAAAATAAGATTTGCTTTTGGCAGTCTTCGCTTGAATTCAAAGATTCCTTTAAGGTTGTTTCAATGGTCGACAGAAAGAAGTGAAAATTAGAAAACTTTATTAATTTTCAGTGCATTTTTCATAGTTGATTTTCACTTTCTGCGCTTTCCATTTCATTAGCTGTGCACAAAGCCAAAATTTGCGCAAGTATTTCAAGTGTTTGTCGAGAGGTGAAAGCTTAATTAAATTAACTTTCCACTGAGAAGTGAACCCAGCCCACAATCGGTTCGGTTCAGTTCGATTCAGCTTTGGTTCGGTTACATAATTAAATTTGCAATCTGTGTGGGTTGACATTCAAGACAGAAATGGTTTGCTGTAATCCAATTAAGTTTATTTAATTGATTTTATTTAATTAAAACCAGGAATTAAGCCGACTTTTTGGGGTTGATTAGAGCACATTACGTATGCGCACCGTGTGAAAATTTAATTTACTACAAAGTAACAGTAGCAGCTTTCATTTAAGGTATAAAAAATAAGGCTAAATATTGAATTTGCTCACGACAACTTCATTGCCCAAAAAAACCTATTCAACAAGAGAAAAAAAACCGAAAGAAGTGGAAAAAAATAGTTTTTATTCCTCTTTTTTTTTTTTTTTGTTACTTCGAGTATTTTGGCCTCCTGGAGGCAAACAGCGCGCTGGCCGAGTGAGTCAATTTAAACCACAAACGAAGTACAAAATATCCATTAAGATAACAAGTTTTCAGTAGTTGTAACATTTTCCCAAGTCCCTTTCCCCCGTCTCCCGTCTCACGTCTCGCAGTCCCCTCTTTCCCCAGTTCACCACAGGCATTTTTCTGCCTTTTTAGTGCCTTTTAGCAAGTAGCAGCAGCCTCCTTTTAGCTCCTTCTTCGTCAGTTCCTTCTTCTTCTTCTTCATCTTCTGTTCCTTGTTCCTTGTCAGCGAGCGCGCTTCTCCCTGAAACGCTCTGTTCAGTTCCCAGCCCAGAGACTAACGTCTTGTGCCTTGGCTCACTGCCAAAGTGACGCTCTTAGGCATTTTTAAATTTGAAAGGACTTTTATTTTGCAGTCTGCGTGTTCAACAGGACAACAGGACGGCAGAACAGCAGAACAGCGGCAGGACAACAGCCAAAGTCGCAGTCGAAGTGGTGTTAAAAAACAAGACAAAAAAAAAAAAAAAGGAAACGTACATATAAAAATGTCCTTGTTAAAACATTAGCGTAAGGCAAAGCCTAGAAATCAATTAAGATTCGGTTTTTGCGACTCTCTCGCTCTCTGTACAAGAAACATGCATCAAAAGTTGCCGTTGTTTTCCGCTTTTTCTCACTTCTCCTATTTTATATAATGTCCTTGCTCATTAGCCAAGCCGTGGCATACATCGATGTCCTTTGCTGCCGCTGCTGCTGCCGTTGCTGCTGCTGCAACCACAGAGGCTCCGGCTCAACCCATTCCCCATTCAGTTTAAAAAGAGCTCGTAAACAATGGACAAAAAGTGCAATAAAGTGGACAAAAACATGGCGTGCTGAGTGAATTTGCGGGTTTCCATGTTAGATAGTTTTTTTTCTCACTTATTTTTATACCCTTTGCAGAGGGTATTTTACTTTTTTTACGACAAAGGTAACGCATTAAAGTGGGGAAGGCGAAGAAGCCCATTTAGAGTAATCACCTCTATAAGCTCTTCGATTGATTCTCGATGGATGATTGTGAATTACACGGATCGGATAATCGGATATATAAACACGCAGTTCATATATCGGATCAGACAATTATATATACAATAGAATCATAGGAAGATCGGTCAAAGTAAATGCATTAAAGAACAGCTTTCGAATGCCTATTTCAGTCTGCAAAGGTATATAATATTCGGCGCACTGAAGATGGCCTTTTCTAGCTAGCTTTTTTTTTTAGCTGTGCTGAGATTAGATTTTGTTTAGCAGAAAATAACAGCTAAATGGCTGCTTTTGTGGGTTAGTTGGGTTCGATGGGGCTTCTTCAGATGGCATATAATAATCTATATAAAATATATATATGGAAAGAAGCGGAGAAATAGAAATAGAGCTCTGCTCTCCCCTGCCCCGCCCTGTCCTGCTCTGCCCTGCTCAGCTCTGGCCTGGCCTGGTGGGTTGGCAAACTTGTCGCGACAATTAAATTGTTTTGGCTTTGTTTAAGCGCAAATTGTGCAACAAAACTTTTGCGGTTTCGCCAAAGAAAGCCAAGAACAACAACAATAATGGCGGGAAGTAGCTGCAAGGAGTGCTTGCAAGCAGTTTTAGGGGAGATTTCAAGGAGTTTTAGATGGAGTTTCCCTTGCTGCCACTGCCACTGCCGCTGCCGCTGTCGCTGTCGCTGCTCCTGGAGGTTGCAGCATAATTAACAAAGCGCTCAGCAGGGCGCATAATTTTCGCCCGCTGCCAGCAGTTCACAGTTCTGTAATATTCCTCTGTAAGTTGCTCTCTGCCTCACTTCCTCTCTCTGCTTAGCGCGTTCTGGCCAAAATGGAAAGTTTTTCGCCAAAGCCAAAGCCAAAGCTAAAGTAAAGTAAAGTAGTTGCCTTAACGCCCCTGGAGCAAGCCAAAGCAGTGAGACTGAGAGCCCCAGCGACAGAGAGAGAGAAACCCATGAAGATCGACCAGATTTTGGCTAGTCACAACTACCAAAGGGGCCCTGTTAGGAGGGGGCTCTGTGGAGCGGAGGGGAGAGCGGGGCGAGCATATGCTTGGGGCTTGTGTCAAAGTGTGAAAAACTTTCAACGTCTTAATTAAATTTTATACAGAGCTACGAATTATGCGCCAAATTTCGCAGCGTGAGGTGATGGCAACTTTTTCAAAAGTGACAGCTGCACATGCGAAAAGAAATGCAACAAAATTGTGAAAGATTCTGCAAAAGGAGCCAAGGAAAGGCCATAAGGAGGGGCGTAACGAAGGGCGGGCGTTACACTTGATTTTAAGCCAACTAATTAGGTACAACTTTGCGTTAATTGAGTGGCTGCTTAAGCCCTTAAACTTCAACATTTTATAATTATTTCTCCAGCTTAACGAAACTAATTAAATTTCTATAAATTTTCTCCTCAACTGTAATAAATATGTGATGAAAAGTTAATATTTAATTCAACCAGAAAACTACACAAAAGAACGAGACTTTTGCTTGAAGTTCTCTTTAATACAGAAATAAATCTACTGAAAGCTGCAAAACATTGTTTAATATTAAACAGGAAAAACATAGAAGGATATACCCTTCCAGAAGGAGGCATATCTCAGACTCCGTGCAGCACAGATGTTCAGGCTAAATCGGAAACGGTAGGTTCATATTTAACGCTGCCATTGAGCGATCGGTTGTTATATAGAAAGCTCTACTGTTTCCCCAGATAAGCTGATAAAACCTACAATTTAGAGGCAAGAATGAGTGGAAGAGTATTTAATCTTCGGCGCGTTGAGTATAACCTTTTCTTACTAGCTTTTTGTTTTAGATATTGGCTAAGTTTGGACTGTTTTGACATGTTTGGTTTATATTTGAATTTAATAAAATTCAGAATTCAAATTGAGATTTAATGCAGAGAAGAAAAGTAATCAACTGTTTTGAAAGCCTATAGAAAGCAGGAAATATTTCAGATTTAATCCCTTTGATTTATCACCAATTATAGCTACTACTAAAGACCACCAGATTGATGCAAAGGACATGCAGCTGTGTGTATCTGTGTGTGAGATATTTGTATTAAACTTGCTGTATCTGGCAGGGATTGATAGCAGGGAGACAGCTATTCCACTTATCACGGAATTACAGAATTATTACAATTAAGCAAAATATTTAATAATATTTGCTAAAGGCTTTAAATGACATAAATCGAGTCAGAAATATGAGCATTTGCTTTGAACGTATGCGGTATGCCGTATGTAATTTCCATTAAAGTGAATAATCATAATAATCCCATGCTGTGCTCTAACCATCCTCCTTTCGCTCCCTTTGCTCCTTTTGCTCCTTTTGCTCCTTTTGCTGCTTGCTAACTTGGCCAGCACACAAGTTGTGACCCTTAATGAGGCTACCAAAACAATTATGTGTTCTGCTCTGTCTTTTCTCTCTCTCCCCTGCTCCGTCTTCCCGTCCCGTCCCGCCTTTCCAGTGTGTCCTGTGTCCTTTGACATTATTAATATTTAGGTCTGGGCATCCACAAACACACACACACGCACACACACCCAGATATAACATATATAATCATACATAATTCATATTGGAGGTTCAATTATGTATAATTGAGCGTTGGTAATAGTTTAAGCACAGTTTAGTCCTGTGTGCGTGCCTTTTTTTATATATACATATTTACACGTGTATATGTATGTGTGTGCTTATGAAAAAAACTACACTTTTTTTTTGCACCATTTAACTTTAATATCCTCCATTTGCACTTTTTCCTAAATGTATTTATTCATATTTATTTCTCTCTTTTTATACCCTGCCCGAGGGCACTACAATCTTGCCAGGCATTCTGCAGTGCACAGAAGGAGTCCTCTCGGACCACAGATCCTTCAGTCTATCTATTCGTCTGCCTATCTATTCGTCAGTCTGTTTCTAAGCCAACTAGTGCCTCTATACTACAATCTCATACAGCAGCTGTAGGAAGAATCGAGCAATGAAAGGCTTCGAAAGGACTCCCGCCTGAAAGGGAATACAGGCTTCGGTGTGGCGAGTGCAGCCCTTTCCCGCTAGTTTTGTATCTCTTTTTTTGTTACCACAAAACAGTTTGTAACTGCAACTGTAATTTATTATTATTATATTTCCTATGGCTGCTTTTGGGCAAAATGCCAACTATTAAAATTTTTATCAACTTTTGCAGGTAGTAAAAAAATCAACAAAACGCAGCGAAAAAAAAGGAGGAAAATCCAAAATAATATGGAAAATGGAAAACAGAAAATGGAAAAGTGCTGGCTAATGCACAAATACATTAGATAGAATAGCGTCCAATGATATTTATGCTGTGATAAAACATTTAGCATTAAAAAACTGCACACAGAGCTGAACAATATTAAATTGTTTGACAAAGTTGTAAAGCTTTTTAAATAAGTGCTGCAATGGACATCATTATAAGTATTGGGGTATTCAGAGTATTCACTTTATTCACATTATTCACATTATTCTCTTTGCAAATTCGATCAATTTTCGTTATTCACTTTCAAGTTTTCACTTTTATCTTGCAAGCTGCCAAGGCACAAAAACTTTTCCTCCTCTCTGCTATTTATTCGAATGATTCTCTAGTCTAGCCGATGGCGCCGGAACTTTTCATGCAACAGAAGGAAAAGCAGCAGCGGCGGCAGCAGCGGCAGCAACCGGAAAAACTAAAGAAAATTGAAAGTTTTTTGATTTATAATCGCGAAAGTTTTGCGCTTCATTCGACAGCATAAAATACTTTTTCATACACTGCACAAAAGGTCTCATAATTTTCTCACAACTGTTGAGAGAGCTACTCGCAGCCAAAGCCCCCCCAAAAAAAGCTATACTCTATACCGAAGAATCAATCGAGTTGGCAGCCTTAAAATGGCTAGAAAGTGCAGCAGATTTAGCAACTTTTAATAGGGTATTTCGAGTTCTTTATCATCCCACAAAATAGCTCTATATTTTTTGTTGGTTGCTTTCTGCATATTTTATTTGCTACTTGCTTAACTGTCGCTCTTTATGACAGAGTTTGCTGACTTTCCGAGTTTGCATTGAGTAGATTGTCATAGTTGTTGGTGTAGAATTGTCAAGATATTAAGAAAGTGGTAAAGTTTCTCAGGCTTTTCCTCAGAAGAACTAAAGAATTTGCAAAAAATATTCTTGACATTTATTACGGCGATTGCTGGCGCTGTTGTTGCTGCTGGTGCTGCTGAACTTCAATTAAAAAGAATAATACGTATACGCAGCGTGTGCTGCAGTTAATATATTTAGTCGTATTTACTCAGAGAGAAAACGCCAAGTAAAGAAAATAGAAAGAACAGAAAGAAACAAGGCGAAAATTGGAGATAAGAAATGAAGTCCGTACAATCCAGAGGGAAAATTTTAGTACTCCCGGAGAGAGGGTAAATAGTTACTAGAGATAAAAAGACTTGGGTCAACGGGAAGATATTGTTTGTTAAATGGACTCACTGCGATCTCGATGGATTCCATCAATAACTCCATATAAACCCATACGACTATATGCCATATAGCAAAAGAAAATGCGTTTTTTATGCCCGGGAAATGGAGTCACATCTCCATTAAATTGCCAGGAAAAGGAGACGAGAAGAAAACAAGCCACAAAGTGTCAACAAATGTGTCCAACAATCTGTCACTAATATCAACGAGTATTTTTTTTATTTAAAGCTGCACAACAATGGCAAATACTCTCGTACTGATGTATGAAAATATTGTTATAATATATGTACAATCATATATATATATATATATATGTATATGTGTTTATATATACACAAGCGATTTATCGCAAGCATTTTGCTTATTGACAGCTCTCCAGTATGCAGCGTGACAGAGCAGAAATGTAATAGAATAATTGAGGATTGAGGGCGAGCCGGGGGAGCATGGAGTATATAGAAAAGGGGGGGAGGAGCGAGGAGAAGTGCCAGGGTATAAGTAAGTAATTCATCATACTCGCTTACACAAGTTTATACGAGTATTTGAGAGCATATAGCAAACACCTGTGGCTGTCATTCCCGGGCTGTCCATCAATCAATTGGCTCCGGCTCCGGCTACGGGCTCCTTGGGAAAAAGGTAAGAAATTTGACTTCACGCCTCGAGCAATGAATAGAAAATAATCTTGAGAATGAGTCGAAGAAAATTTGGAATGAGTTGTAATATTAAACAAATTGAAAAAGTTCTTGATAATTCTTGGGAAATAGTTGAATATCTGTAGAGTATTTCCTTTGCCCCATTGGCCCAAACATATCAAAATACCCTTTTAATATTGGGCTTTCCCGACTAGTTAATGAATAATTGTTGAGGCAACAAGGCAGGACGACTGAATTTCTCAATTTCTCAATTTTCAAGTACTTCTATTAAAGGTAGGAGCTTTTTATCATCACTTTATTTATAGCTAGATATATTTTCTTCTGTTTGCGTCGTTGTTGTTTTTTTTTCTTGTGCTCACTTTGGGCCACCACAAGTCCGTTTAGGGCTTAAAAGTTTTTGCCAAACTGTTTTGGCCTTTTCGCATAAAATAACGAAAAGGCGATGCGAATGCGAATGCGACGAGTACTTTTTTGATAAGCCCACAAAGGCTGGCAAAAGGGGTTAAAAGCAAAAACTGTGCACAGCGTAAAATGTTCGAAATTGAAAAGCGCTTTTCCGGCCAGACAGTGGTGGCCTGGAGGAGGTGGGGTGGCCGGAGGGGAAAGGGAAAGCGACTACGCAGTGGTGGAAAGCCGTTAAGTGCGTACTCTTGATTGCAGCCAGAGCAAATGGTTCCCAAGTGAAGCGAAACTTAATGACACAAAGCGCACTAATTTGGCCATCTACCCACACAAATCTCCTCCTATCCATCTATTCAGAGCGAGAGAGAGAGAGGAACAGAGAGAGGCAGAGCGAAAAAAAACTGGTAAATCGGGAGGCGAATTATTGTAATCCACTTGAAATTCAATCAATCAAAGGCAGGCAGCAGCACTCGTTTTAATAGTAGCAAAAATTGTACCAACTGAGTGCAATTATCACAGCAGTTCAGTTCAGTTCAGTTCAATTCTGCCAGGAAGCCAGCAAACTGCCACTTTATAGCCTCCAAAAAAATCACAGAGTTCTAATACGAAAAAAAATCCCATTTGATAATCTATTTAGAATTGCAAATACCCTTGCACAGAGTATTAAAATACACTGAAGCATTCTGTTTCGACTCTATACAGTTTATACAAAGAGGAGCAGGTCTTTGAGAGGAGTCGATATAGTCATGTCTGCTTGTCCGTCCTACCGGATTGGAGCTACCTTCGAAAGGAGCAATCAAGTGTTGGTCAATGATTGAGATCGGAGCCTGCAGGGGTATTAATCTGCAGCGCTCCAAGGATACATTTCCCTTAATACTAAGTGAAACTTCTACTTTAAGGAACTCTTAAATAAAGTCCTTCTAAAATGTCCTCTACTTTCTGCTGCTGCTCTAATAAAATACTAATAAAAAATGAGTAGAGCTCTCTGAATTGAAGAACATTAAATATTCGTTGACAGTTGCAGCAGTTTTCTCTTTGATTTCAATGTCCAAAAACTTTAAAAGCCTGTTCGCAGCTCTAATGACTTTTATAGTAGATTCGCTGAAGAGATAAAGGTCAAAAGGTCGCCTATGCATTAAGATTATTATTATGCCTTTTAAAATATTTAAATGGCAAACAAAACAGAAAACAGAAAACACAAAACAAAAAACAAAAGAAAAGCCGCTCAGTTCTGAGTACTCGGTACTCGGTACTCAGTTCTCTTTGGAGACTCAATAAATGTGTCTAAAAACTTAGCGAGTGTAATGCGACTCGGGGGAATTCAAATATCAACTTGGCAAATACGTAAATAATACCTAAAGTATAACAACAACAACAACAACAACTAAAACAACAACAAAAAGAGAAATAAAAAAGCATAAAACAAAAGACCACAGCACGCAGCAGCTGACCAATGGGAATAGCAAATGAAACAAAAGCGAAAACTCAACTCAAATAAAACGGAAATCTGAATCTGAAATCTGAAATACAGAATCTGTTTATTATAATGCCACGATTACGTTCCATGGCTGTCACGTATAAAAGTTGAGAGGGGGCTGCCAAAGTGGCAAGTGGAGAGTGGCAAGGGGAAAGGGGAAAGGGAGGGGCGAATGCTGTGCAAATATTGTTCAAGCTAAAATATTTGTCAGACGCATTTAACACGTATACGCCCCCATGGTAATGAGAGCTTTATAATACGAGCAAGCAGACCAAACCAAACAACTAAAGAGTGCTCCCAGCCAGCTTGCTGAACCATCGAATACCCTGTACACAAATGAACTACTCTGTATTTAGCTTGAGTGATCGATAAACTGATTTCAAAGGCCTTTTCAATTCGATTTTTGATTTGATCTATGAATTTTGTAGCAATTTACTTACCCAATTTCATTTCTCTGAACATTGATGCATTTATTCCGTATCAAGTTGACCTTTAAGGTTGATCTGTGTATAAATAAATAGAGCAAAAAGTGATCGATATTAGTCATACATCTCGCTTATATACCCTTATCAAGGGGTATTATAAGTTAATCACAAATTCAGTTATGGCAGAATAAAAGGCAAGCTTTGATGAAGTCCTAGGAACAATTCAACAAATGCTGTAAGGGTATGCAGTCTTCGATGCGCCAAAGCTCTTGGTCTACTCATAGCTGTTTGTGTGTGTGAATATACTCCCTCTTCTGGTCATTTTTAATGGGTATAGAGTATAACAACTGTCGTATTTGCATTGTCATTTGTTAACAAAAGACAACCCCAACTGAACTGAAGCTGCTGGGCTTAACTAATAAATACGTTCACACACTCGTTGAGTCTATGTGTGTGCGTGTGTATGTGTGTGTGTGTGTGCAGTGTGTGTGTGTGTGTGTGTGTGTGCAGTGTGTGTGTGTGTGTGTGTGTGTGTTATATGACAGTTCCATTATAGGAGACAATAAAGCAACGCAACTGCCGAACAATAATTTCAAACACAGAGCATTTGTGAGCTGATGCCACAATTAAATGTAAATCGATTGGGCGTGGCACAGGCGCCCACAAGTCCTTTCCACTGTAGGTGTCTGTGTGTGTGTGTGTGTGTGTGTGTGTGTGTGTGTGTGTGTGTGTGTGCGTGTGTTGGGTTACATAATCAACTGCTTTGAAATGTTAGCCTGTTGTTGAAGCTGCCCGCCGCCTGCAATTGATGGCCAGCTCTCTCTCTCCCTCTCCCTCTCTTCCCTCTTCCTTCTTCTTTCTCTTCCCTTTCTTCTTGTTGTTGTTGTTGCTGTTATTGTTGACGGGGTTTGTTATGGCTAATACGTATAATTAATTGAAAATAATTGTGCATGTGTCATGGGCAATTTATTAATTAAAGTCACTGGCTGCATTTTCAATGAAGCAAAAGCTCAAAAAACAAAGCAATCTTCTTCAAATTTTGTAAGCTGTTTTGAATTCGAAATTTCGGAGCGTGGAATTCTGAAACTTTGTTTTATTTATTCAAAATTTAAACTCTTTTAGAGCCCTATTATTGTATACCACTTCAAAAGGTGATCTATTACTTAAAGTCCTTCACAAATCTAGTAAGAAAAAACATAATCATATGCAGGATTCCCTGGAAAAGTTGGGGTTCAAGTTGGATTCCAACTGAACCGGTTTTAGTCTTGCGTTTGCGAATATTAAATTGCTCAATGCCCAAACGCCGCAGTGCCATTGATTTAGCAGCTCGGCAGTTTTCCCAAAAAAAAAAAGGCCAAAAATTATTCGCACGTAAAACAATAAATTTTCATAATAGCCCCCCTCTCCAACGGCCTAATCCAAGCCCAGGGCACACACATGCCATTTCCACTGCCCAATCACCCACTTTTCCACGTGTAAAGTGCAAAAGCGCAACATCAGCGAAATGGGTCAATGTAGAATGCAGCATATTTGAACCAGGAACCAGGAATCAGGTTCGGGGAACCGGAGCCACAGACAGGACTAACAGTTGTTGGGGGCAGCTAAAGATACCGTTATTTGTATGCAAAGCAGCAGCCCAAAACCGACAACAACAACAGCAACAGTAACAACAGCAGCAGCAACAACAACAACAATAAGAAACAACGTCAGGCGACACAAGCCAACTGCCATTCAAAGTCAGCCAGCAGCAGCAGGAAAAACGATGAGACGCATACACTGACCAGTGCAGCCAGCCAGTTTTAAGGACGAAAAAGAAGCTAAATTTAATTTTAAAATAATATTTTATATTTCTGGAAACCATTTGAAGTTAGCAGAAATTATCGACAGATCTTTAAAGCCAAAACTTTTGCCCGAATCTGCAAAAGAAAAAACCTTTTATTTATTGTCTAAGCATAACCAGCTCTGTAGTAACGAAAAAAAGCTATGGTTAGATTTGGAGGGAATCAAGCTGAGTGGCCAACACTGTTGCTGGTTGCAGCTGGAGCCGACGAGAGGTGCAGCAGCAAAAATGTGTGTTCAATTTTTATGACATTTCAATGCAGTTTATGTCAGGGCAACTGGGAAGGCTGAGGAGAAGAAATGGGGAAAACCTCGTTATATTTTTGACAATTCGAAATTTTGCTTGAGGCCATGCAACACATTTTGCTGGACACTTTGCAACAATTCAATTGAATTGTTCAAAAACGAATCAAAAAACGAGAAGAAAATGTTTTGAGGGCACGCGCTTATCTACAAAAAGAAATCAAAAAACTAGTGAGAAAAGTCTTTGCCAAATAGCAAATACCCTTGCAGACAGGCAAAACCATTCGTAAATAGTTGATAAATTTATTTGTATTCACAGCTAAATGATATAGTAGTTCGATCTGGCCGGTTCTGCCAGTGGGTTCTGCTTGAAGGGAAAAGAAGGGTATCTGCTAACTGAGAGACTCGCGGACGGACATGACTTTATCGAGTCGTCTCGACCTGGTCAATAATGCATTACACATTTCGTGTCAATGTTATGATACCCTCTGCAAGGGTATAATATAAATAAGAACGGGAGCAGAACATGGAAACATATGTTAAATATTGCGCATACGCCACGTCAGGTCATCAAAATGATAAGCATAAGCAGGGTATATTTTTTATGTTTTATTTTTATTTGCATATGAAACGCGTTATACATTTATATGACCTTCGTTGGCCCATTATATTGAGCTCTGCTTAAGATACTCCTGCTGATATTCTGCTTTCCACCTTGAGCTCAAATTTTTAAACATTTTCAGCACGCAACATTTTCTTAGTCTCGAACGCATTATTTATGGCTTGTACGTTGTGAGTGTGTTTTATACCCTGCAGAGGGTAGGGTATTATAGCTTTGTCACAAAGCGAGTAATGCATTCAAGGAGTCGTCATCTTCGACACCATAAAGTATATATATTATTGATCAGAAGGACGCGACGAGTCGATAGAGTCGCTCAGTTTTTGAGCTGGGCTAATGAAACTTGGCGTGGAGCCTTCTCGCAGGATACAGCAACTATAGCAAGGATCTGCTGTTGTTTCTCAAGATACCCTCGTGAAGCGTATGGGTTAGATGTAAAAGGGATACCAAGCTTTACTAAGATCAGGCTACAATTCTGCACTATAGACACTGCATGGAAAGGGCATCTAATCTTCGGCGTGCTGAAGATAGTCTCTGCAAGCCAGTTGTTTTTTTTATGTGTTTTCTTTCTTTCCTTTATAAATATGCTTGCCACAATAACAAAGTTGAAAGTTGCAGCAGAGAAATCGCATAAAAAAGTATATATAGATTTTGTTATGTTTTATTTATGAGTAATGCGGCGTGAGAGCTTTGTCTTCTAATAAGCGAGACTTTAACTACAAAATGTTTCAAAATAAAAATAAAAATACAAATAAAAATATATTTTAAAAGTTCTTTGACATTTGACGTGTTGTTTACTGAACCGAGCTCTTTTCCGAGCCAGTTTTCTGTCAACCACAAACGGAAGGCACTTTCAAAGCCCCTTTAAATATTTCAAGGAAAATAATTCTCTTCTTTATTGTTGAACAAACTAAATAAATAATAAAGTTTTATTGAAAAATTGCTAAGAATAATTAATAGATGAACCTGGCTAGAGCCCTGGGTTCAAGGAGAGAACCTTCTGCCTGGCTTAATCGAATTATCAGTGCCTTATATGGTGTCTACATGCATTTAATTCCCTTAAAAAATATTACCAAGGACCCCTGCGTAATGCGTAGGCGACTGAGTAGCTCCTTTCTCCCTGCTATTTTTTTTTTTTTTTGTTCGGAAAATAAGAAACAAGAAACAAGAGGAAAAAAAGGAACATCATCAACGGCAACTTAAGTAGCTCAATAAATCTTGAGCTTAACATTTGTTGAAGCTTTTGCCTGTTGGCAAACGTGACTTGAGTGCGACACATGCTATAAAAGGTCGCTTCGCTACTAACTGTCTGTCTCTCTGTCTGTCTGTGTGTCTGTCTGTGTGTGTGCGCCGCAAAGCATGCAGCAATATTTTACAAAATGCGTCATTGAAATGCAGAAGCTGCTTTTTGGTCTCAGTTACAAGAGCTGGGCTGGTGGGGGGGGTGGGTAGGGAAACAGTTTGGGCACAGTGTTCAGGGGTGGGGAGCAGGTAATACTGCCATTAGGCCAACTACTTAGCCTTTAGTTGTAAAAGGCTTTTAATCAAGGCTGCAAAAATATACCACATTCTCGCTGGGAGGTTCAGCAAAATGTAGCCTACTTTTTTGAGCACTTGCATAGCGGAATTAATTTCAAAGTGACAAGGAATTAATTATTTTACTTCTGACATATTTAAATTCAATTATTTCCGCTGTTTCAACGCTAACCGTTTCGGCCGTGAGTCCGGCCTATGGCTGAACCGGTTAACCGATTATATTAACATGACTTCAGTACTAAAGTTTTTTTTTTTGGCGGACATATCAATTGAGAAAGTTCTGCCTTCAAATATGCAAATTCGCTGCAAATGGCTTTATCAAAGTCAACTCGCCTCGACTCCGCCTCAGTGTTGGCATTTGTAATTAAATTTAATTAAAAGTCTGAGCACATTCCAAGTCAACCAGATAAATGCCAAC
This sequence comes from Drosophila repletoides, assembly GCA_018150835.1. Lineage (NCBI taxonomy): Eukaryota > Metazoa > Arthropoda > Insecta > Diptera > Drosophilidae > Drosophila > Drosophila repletoides. The sequence goes on along the minus strand of JAECWQ010000031.1, from coordinate 19,228,128 downwards.
TGAGGCTGAGCTCCTCCGCCGCTGCTCCTCTGCTGCTCCTCTGCTGCTGCGCTGCTGCTGCTGCTGCCCTGGCCAGGCCAGGCCAGGTCCATCATCAGTCACACGGCAGCGGCAGCGGCAGCGGCGGCGGCGGCGGAGCTGGCTGGCACTCACTTAACAATTCAGTTATTCAAATGAAGGCAGCAGCAGGAAAAAACAAAGGAAAACGCGAAAAAAAAAGAAAAATAAAATTATAAACACTCAGCGAGAGAGAGAGGGAGTCACAGAGAGAAAGAGAGGGAGAGGCCTGACATACAGTCAACTGGGCCGCGGATTATTTTAATTTTATTCATTGTGCATACAGAGATAAAAGGTGAAAAATCTAAATGAATTTTAATGCGAATTAAACGCATGCTGAATGTGAGGCGCATAAAAAAGGAGTTGTCCCTTCTACTATGTCCATGTCCAACACATATTTGTATGCCCTTCTAGAGGAGGTTATTACAGCTGGAAGGAGGCATCTGCGAGCCCAGAGTGAGACGAGTCGCTGACGAATCTAGCCTTAAAATAGCTATAGAAAACTCAGAATTCATTAGCCGCAAGCTCTATCAATTGCTATCAATCTGGACAGCCCACTCGAACAGCTCGTTTTCTGTCCAATTTCAAGCATTTTGAGGGAAATTGAAATTTCTCACCTGCTGATGATGATGGCTCCCCCTCTACCCACAACACTACAAGAATTGCAGGCAAGGACTCGCGTATGTGTATTTTTGGCCAGGGAAAATGGGTGAAAAGTGTTCTTTGCAGCTTTGTGGCATTCCACTTGGCTAACTAAATGCTGCAATTCTCCTTTTGGGGCCCGCAGCTGAACGAACAAACTGATTGACGCCGTGTCCTTTGATTTCCCCTGGTGAGTGCGACGAGAGTGCGGTACGACCCAAGGACCCGCTGCTGTCATAAAGGGCAAAACGTGAGTGTCACATGACCCATGAGCAGTTTCACCATTCAGGCCAAATATCATTTAACCAGGCCTAGTCAAGTGTGTGAGCGACTAGCTGATACTTTATAAAGCAAATTCTTGTCTGAGAATTTTCTGCTGGAGTTTATTATTAAATGAAAACCGATAGAGCTCTGACATATTGATTTTTCTCTCTATTAATTCTCCAGAAAAGAGTTTGGCATATATTCTGCTAATACGGAACAGACCTTTATACTCTTCCTCGTTCCCGTTGAGCACAGAGTATAACAATGAGATTTCACTCAATGAGACCCCAAATTGTGTGGACTTAAATAGCAAAACTAAATTGTTGCACCAGAGAAAGAGAGGAGACACAGAGAGAGAGAGAGAGAGATGCGAAGCAAGCCCAGAAAACAAATGTCCAAAGGTCCACATGAGTTATATGCTAGTTAAATAAATTTATGCTCTGTGATTTTCACATAAAATTGATTTATCACATTAACCACAACACAGAGAGTCCTGAGTCCTGTGGCCAGGAGAGAGAGAGAGAGAGCCGAGTCCTGAGAACTGTAAGAGTTGGCTTCATTTCATGCTCGTTGGCTTTTTGGCTCATCAATTGGCCGAGTCGAAGGCTGACTCCAGTTTGACAATATCCTGAGAGACGGCAGACGGCAGACGGGTGATGGGACATGGGAGATGGGAGATGGGAGATGGTAATGGAAATGGCCAGCCATATAAAATTGCATTAGATGACCCAAAGAGAGGGCCATAAATCGTAGCAGTACACTAAGGTCACTGGATAAAAAAATATGGCATACAACATGGGCTTAACCCACCGCAAGAGAAGGGTTAATGGTGCGGTTTCTCAACAGTTTCTGTTGCTGTTTCAGCAATAGAATTTATAACGATTCTAATGAAAAATAAGAAGGAAAATAACCCAGGCAAGCAAGCGGTAAGCGCATTTATTTCAATTCATATTTTATTCTTAGTTTTTCCAGCTTTTTTTTGAGCTCTTGCCGGCCGCTTGGGATAATCAACATAATGAGTGGAGCGCATTGGAGCGAGCTCTCTCAATGGACTGTACAACTGTGTGTGTATATATATATATAAATAAATATACAAATACAAATATATATATAGTTATATACAGGACTCTTTACAAGGCGAGGACGAGTTGTGTCAGAAACAAATGCTTTTCATTTCAAATGCAGCTGTTGCTTGGTTACCATCCCCTGGGCTCAGTCCTATAATTCTTATCCTTTTTCTTACTGTAAGACACATTGCTACTGCTGCTGCTGCTGCTGTTGCTGTTGCCTGAAGGACAACAGATGTTTTTTCAGTTCAGTGTGGCGCCAGGGCAGAGCTCTGTCGCTTAGTCTTGAATAACATAATGTATCTTTTGGATTCATCACCAGCAGCATCTTTTTACAGGCAGAGCTTCAGCTACAGCTGTGAAATCTGGCTTGGGCATTCGGCTCTAAATGAGTTTACATATTTGCTTAGAGAGCTTTGCCAGTAAACAACATATCCTTTCAGTCGCTAATTGTGTTAGTTAATATCAATTAGAAGAGTCCTTAATAGCTGCACACCCCAAGGAGCAAGCCAGTAAAATATGAGAACTAAATTATGAGTTCAAGTTAAAACTAAAAAATGAATGAAATCGTCTACAATTTATGGTAAAACTATTAAAGTAGCTTAGGTTTTTAGTTGTCAGAAGAAGCCTGAATATGTTTAGCTGATTCAATTTGATTTAGAACCATTTCTCAGGTCTTTAATTATTACTATTAATTCAGAGTTTCTTTGAGGTCGAAATAAATGTTGCATAGCCTCAGGCGGCAGCTAAAAAATGAAGCAAGTCGCCTGGAAAATGAACTAGAATAAAGAAGGAATAAAATGTTGAAGGGTCGCCTCTCAAATATGTCATAAGCGAACTATATACAAAAACAAAAAGAAAAAAGGTTACAATTTTGCATATTTCTTATTCTATTTCTATTCCTTTTCTTTTTCTTTTTCTTTTTCTTTTTCTGCTACTTCCTTGCCATTTTTGCCTAATGTTTGCTGTTTGATTTGTGCATAAAAAGCGGATTTACCGTAGAGAAAAAGAAAAATGAGCTCGGAATGCGTGCACACACGCATTTCGGCATTAGTAGGATTTGTCCTTGCCACACACAGCCAGAGAGGGAGAAGGAGCGAGAGAGAGAGAGAGGCACTTCAGCATGTGGCATAAATTGTATGTGAGAATGCGAGGCAAGCAGCGGGAGGGAGAAGGAGCGAGAAGATCCTGCCCCAACGGCGGCAGCAGCAGCAGCAGCAGCTTGCCTCAAGGCGTTTATCGTTTGTAAAATTCGAGATTTGCATGCATTTGCTTGTCATAAAAAACAAGGAGAAGGAAAAACTCTGAAGAAGTGGCAGAAATAACGAAATGTGTTTACATGTTTATGTGCGAAACGAAACGAGTGTAAGATTACCCATACGCAATGTTGTCACAGGCCACTTTGTTATACAATTCGTCCTTCTGCTGCTGCTTCTTCTTCGATTCTATATTTTCTTCCTCTTTTCTTTTTTGGAGCAACACAAATTATGCAAAACAGCGCATTGAGTGGACTTTTCTTTTTTTGGCTAGAGCTTTAAGACCAAAACCGGTTTTTCGTAGCACCGAACCACTACATTAATTGCACCCCAAAAAGGAAAGATTTTCAAAAACTGCAAGCTAGCTTAATGGCCATGTGGAGGCTCTCTCAAGCCTCCTATGGCGACCTAAGCAGATGAAGCATCAGCCAAACTCTAGGGATATGCAGCCGTAGAAGGTGAAATCGAAAGATGAAGACCATGAAGACGACTAACTCTTGGAAAGGGTAATAGCTGGTGATCTAAAAGATCGTTGCAATCTGGCAGTGCGGCTACTCCTTTATCGGAATCTTAATCAGCAAAGCGGGGAAGAGCAGAAGAGGGACTGGCAGATACCATGGTAGACCTTTGGGTCACAAGAGAACTTCTGCTCGCCAGGCGTGTAAGGATAGGCCAATGGCTTCAATATCCTCATAGATATTAATGTTGTTGGGCTGCTATCTTTGCAATGTGGTTTTCTTCTTAAATGTGGTTTGGAAGAGAGATTTACAGTCTTCCTCCTTAGCCCACATATATTTTAGTTTGTTGCATGTTCTGAGCAATTAAACGCAGCACGTCATCAAAATTCTGGGTACATTTTAGGGGACATTTTGGGGCTTATATGGGAGAATTTAATCCGTGAGCTGTCAACAAATGCGAGTAATTACGCTTTCACTTAAATATTAATGGCCAGCACTCTTCTTATGTGCTGAAAACATGCAATGAAAATTAGTTTTAGATGCGTGTTAAATTCCCTATAAAAAGCCGGGAAGGAGAAAGGGAAAGGACTCTACGAATTTATTGCAATTACTTTTCACGTTTTTCCGAATGTTAAATAGATTAATTTAAATAACATAAATGCAGCAGAAAGTTAATGAATAAATACCCTTTATTTATGCTGTAGCTCTGCAAACTTTTCCAGCTACTGAGCCCAGATAAAACAGATATATTATAAAACTTTTGCCTACAACTGAACTGAACCGAACCAAACAGAACCGAACCGTACTGAACTGAACGAAAACTATGCGGCAAATTGAGTCAAAAGTCATGGGAAACTTTTCAGGCGCATGTGAATTGTTGTTTAGTTGAGAGCTGCCGAGGGCGACTGCTGTTTTGAATAATAAATATGCATATATACGGCTAAACGAGTATATTATGCGATTTGAGGCTCTGAATTGAACATTTTTATCCAAAATTTAACTCTTCATACCCTTCCACCCGGCAGGGTATGATAGCTAGTCCGGATCGGAGAAATAAATCAAAATTGCTGAAGATCAGACTGCCATAGCATGGGTGGGTTATTCAGCTAAAAGCGTTGGCCTTAAATAGCTATATAATACAGCTAATTAGCTGGTTTACGCTTACGTTTAAGGGGAAAAATTACACAACTACAAAATACAATTTCCGGTATGCGGAAACGCGAGATAATTGACTCCGCGTCCTTCTCGCATTTGCCTGTTTATCTCATTAGCTACCAAACGAGAGTTCAGGAGAGGAAAAAGACGTCTCCGGTTGCTTGCCCCTTGCAACTGTTGCAACAGCTGCCTCTAAGTGCAGATGCCTGACTGAAATGTCCTTTGACATGCTCCTGATCCTTCTGCTGCTGCTGCTGCCCTGTACTTGACACATTTGTAAATAAATATCTAAAAGGAAAAAAGTCACAAAAGTTGAGGTCAGCCAGTGGCAATGCTGCGTATACGCAACGTTGCATGTGGCGGCATGTTGCATGTTGAATGTTGCATGTTACATGCGAATCATTTGAGCGCAAATAAAGTAAAACCTTTATAGAGAGCCAGCTGCCATCCATAATGGCCTCTGGTCTTTAGTCACCTGTTAATATGCATGCCAAAGGGCAGAGGCATTGAAAATGTTTGCAGCAACTTGCAGCTGCCACATGCAGCACTTTAAAAGCTAAAAGCAGCTAGAAACCAGCCAACGCACAGCCAACACAGCGGCGGGAGGAGCAAAAATAAAAATGTTATGAAAAGATGAGAGAAAGGCTAGGAAGGCTAACAGGAAGCCGCGTCAGTTACGTGGACCGGAAATTATGTAAATTTAAGTGTTTTTTCCGCTGCATATTTTTACGTTTTGTTTTTAGTGCCGCGCAGTTAGCTCATGGCACTGGAAAACATGATGAGCCAGCGGCCAAAGGATAACAGCAGCATAAAGCAGTGGAAATAGTAGCAGTAGCTCTACCAGAAAAAGTAGTAAAAGCAACAAGCATTTTTTTTTTTTTTTGTACTCCACATCAAATAAGAAATTACTTTTGCATATGCATTATGGAGCTCTTAGTAATTGTTTTACCAGCTTCATTTTAAGTCAAACTTCAATAAAGAAGCGTTGTTTTAAGTTCATTTTTACTTTGTTATTTTGATTCCTTTTGCCTCTTTTCCTGACTGTCCCCTTAGCATTTAAAAAATTCAATTTCTAGCTTCCGTTTTCCATAACCTTTCTTGATTCTTCCTCAATGTTTTCTTAGCTGAGATTTTGAAACAAATTTCGAACACTTTTTAAATAGATTTTGTCAAGATTTCTACTGTTTGAGCTTCGATGAATTGTCAGTTCGTTAGAGTCGAAGGTAAACCGTATTATATATAGAAATAGCCGTAATTCAGGCACTGGAAGCTTGAGCTGTAAAGTCTCTAAGCTGCGGGAAACGTGACCAAAAGCGCAATCGAAATATTCCATAACTTTAAACTGTTGAGCTGCATGCAGGCCGCCAATTGTCTGTTTCAGCAGCGGAGTAATCCCAGCCGCAATATATATATATATATATATATGTATATTTACTCCAATTTATAATTCATTGAATTGCAGGAAGCGCGCTAGAAATGCTCGTTGAGCTGCTACGCTGAGCATATGCGGCGTATGCGCAATTCCAGAGATATTCGCTGTTCAGTCACTACTCACTACTCACCACTCGGCGCTCGGTACTCGGTTATTTTAATGGTCCTAGCTGCTACACGACGCCGCTCGAAGTGGAGCATACAAATGTTCGAATATTTCTCAAACCGGACACTAAATGGACTGCAATTTAGCCAAAGCATTTGGAATTGTAAAGACAATTCAATGGCTTGGTTTATGGGCCAGTTGCCCAGGTGACTGTAAATCGTTTATCCTGTGAGATTGCTTTCCTTCCTTCCACTAAGAAATGGAATCAAATTATCATTCTCAGTCAGTTTGTGGTGTTTGCTGGCTTCTTCTTCTTTTCCCCTGTTCTTTTTTCGTTTTTTTTTTTTTTTGTTTCTTTCACTTCTCCACTACTCGTAACATTGTCTGCAGCTCGAGGAAGTAATTTCCAAATGCTACCTTTGATGAAGAGAAGAAGTTTTTTTGCTGCAACAGCAGCAGCATTTTACCTGAGGCCAAAACTGAAAATAATCTTTCTGCTTTATGGCTACACCGCAAAGAAATTAATTTTTTTGTAGTTTTTTTACAACCTGTAAAAAATCATAAAAAAAAATACTCACAAAAAAAAACTACAGAGTAAAATTGTTGTAGTAGCGACGGCTCGACTTGGAGATACTCTGTATAGAAACGCTCAAGCAAGGATAAAGCCAGCACAGTAGTTTGAAAATGGTTGTAAGGAGAGAGTGCTCGACTTGGAGATACTCTGTATAGAAGTACTCAACCAGCATACGTCTGAGTGGGGTGCAGAAAAAACAAGCATACTTTTCGGAGCAAAAGAACTTTGTAGAACCTCTTCTGCTTCGCTCTTTGTTTAGATTTTTAGATGAACCGAAGGCAGAAGGCTTTATTTCACTCAAGGAGTATTTTAATTAGTCCCTCCATTGTTTCTAGGTGCTGACTGAGTGTCAAAGAACTTGTTTGCTGCTGTTTGTTACAAAAGCTTTTAAAAATTTAGTATACTTCTTTTAGGCACTTTAAGCGCTGAAGGGTATAGAGGCAAAAAAAAAAAAAAAAGAAGAGAAAAATGCCGCCGTTGTAATTGAAGTTGCTTTAAAATGCATTTCACAGCAGCTGCGTGGCGTAGCTGCCTCTTTGAGGCATCTTCTTCTAAATGCAGCTGCAGCTGCAGCCGAGCTCTTGAATTTCTACGCCTCACAGCGCGCCACAAGTTGCAACTTGACTGAGGCAGCGACTGAGGCTGAAGCAGAGCCTGAAGCTGCCACTTGCAGCTCATTTTGTCAGCTGTCACATAAGTGCCACACGCAATTTCAAAGTAAACTAATTAGGACAAACAGCGCAGCGCGCAGCAGGCCAAAAGATGCGCCTCTGCCTCGCCTCTTTTCCACTTTTCCACTTTTCCACTTTTCCTCTTTTTTCTATTTTTCATTTCTCATTTTAAAGCATTTTCCAGCAGTCCACTTTAAGCAGTAAATATGCTGGAATATTTTTGAGCTGTCATGGTTTTATTTGTGAGACAAGTTAAATGGCATAAATTTCTAGCCTAAAAATAGCTAGAATTTGTTGCCTGCCATTTAAATATTTCATGACATGTGTCAGTTTACGTGCCACAGGCACAAGACTCGCACAACGCCTCACCATATGCCACATGCCGCATGCCGCTTGCCGCATGCCGCTTGCCGCATGCCGCATGCCACGCTTGCCACACACATGCCACAATATATACTCGAATGCCCCTCTCAATGACTCAGTTTCGAGTTTTTCTTCTTTCTGTGTATTTTTTCTCTTTATTTTTGGTGGCATTTGAAACGTTTTCAAATTCAGCAAACATGTCAACTGTGAAAACTCAATTTGCCTAAGCAAATAAGCAGCGACTGCCGTTTAATTTCTTTCACAATTTATTTAATAAAAGAGTCTGTGGGGCACAAAAGGAAGCCGCTTCAAGGGCTCCAAAAACTGATCTCAAATATATCAAAATTTAACTCATTAAAGTTAATCGAAGAACATATAGTTCAGTTGCTCCAGAAATATCTATAAACAGCTCCGAAGTTCCTAAAATATATTAGGAAAAGTTCAAGAATTCTTTCCCTAGCAAATTTATATATTTTGACCGATTCCAACTTGTAATTCTCACCAAGATATCTTAAGAAGCAAAGAAGTTAAACTGTTGGGCCGATTGGTCCTTTCGCTGGCAGCTATAAGATATAGTTGTCCGATCTAATCCATTCCTCCATAGATGCAACAGACGGATGGACGGACGGACTTCTTTAAAAAAGTTCACATTTAATTTCACCATTAGGGTACAGCACTTTGTATGAACAATTTTCATATGATTTTCCATAGTTTTCCGACTCTATTATTTATTCGAATTGCTGCACTTAGCCACAAAACACAAACGCAAACAGACACCCATACACTGAAAGCCATATATGTATATGTATATAAATGTCTATGTGTGTGCACATCTAATCGTTGCAGCGAGCGTCAATCAACTTTGAAATTGAACAAAAACTCAAATTGTTCAAATTGTCACTCATAAAAGTTGCACGCGGAAATTACGTATACGCAGCACATCGCGTACATTTATTGTCCGTCCATTTGTATTTCTCGTATTATCATTTTGTGTCCATTTTGAGTGCTGTCGAAAGTTTTCCGTTGTCGTATTCAATTTTTATACCAAAATACCCATTGATAATCGGCAGAAAGGGGTATATTAGGTGGGGACTGAAGTAGAACAAATATTTATTCCTCTGCTCAAATTCATCAAAAAAGGAAGGCATAAAACAGTGGAGACTTCCCTTGTCAGTGGAGACTTTCATCGTAACATAAATGTTCGGTGCTAGGAAAGAGTTCTTGTTGGGCTGCAGGGTATTTACTAGTCGAGCAGTCCTGCATTTGCATTGCTCCGATTTTTCTCATAGCTGACAACTGCCAAAATTAATTTCAGCCCCATCTGCACTCAGTGGAAGCAGTTCTAGTCAGATTGCAGGGTATTCGCAGGATCGAGCATCCTGGCCTTTGTATTGCTTTTATTCTACTCATAACTGACAACTGACAACTGACAAAATTAATTTTAGCCACATCTGCACAGAGTCAGAGAGTCACAGTCGAACACCCTCATCATCATCACAGAGTTCAGTTCAGTTCACTTGAACGCGAACAAGCATTTTGAACTTTTGTATTTTCAACTTATTTGCTGGCTTTTACCTGCAATTAGACGCAATTAAAATCGCAAAATGTAATTTATTTTAATTGCTGTTTCAAACAAGTTTTTGGCCAAAAAGCTACAGCCAAAGCCTGGGCTCACAGGCACCGGCAGCGGTAGAGGCGGAGGCGGCGAAAAGGAGCAAGAGGGCCGAGTAGTTTCCGGGCAGGAGGATTGAGCTGAGACTGAGCTGAGCTGAGCTGAGCCGAGGCTGAACTGAGACTCTGAGCAAAGTGTCTGCATGTTTAGATAAAGTTTCGTTGAAGTGCTTTCAAAATAATAAAATTATGCACGCAATTTTGGTTGTGAATTTGATGAAATTATAAAGTTTTACTCTGGCCCAAAAGAGCACGACAAACAGAGAGCTCAAGTGGCAAGTGGCAAGTGCCGAAGCGAAAGCCAAAGCCAGAGCACTTAAAAATCGAGACAACTGTGCGTATGCGTAACAATTTGTTGAAAGAAACCTGCAAAATCATCGCAAATCTCCAAAAGATTTGCCAGTTTAATTTCAGTAATCAGTAATCAGTGCACAGTAAAGGCTAAAGGCTGCCATAAAAAGGCTAACTAATTAAATTGGCAGCAAGTTGAACCCTCAATAAAAAGCTTAAGTCCTTTAGGCCAAACTTTTGGGGGCATTTTGTGAGCTCATTAGCGGGTTTTGGCATTAAGAAGAACTTGTTGCATCAGTTAGCTGTTAAAAAAAAGATAGCTATTGAACGTGTTTGTGCTTGTTCGCACTTGTTTATACTTGTCTAAGCAATAAGCATTACAAATCACTTGGCATTTGAGGGCTTCAGGCACAATTGAGTGCGTGTTTATCGGGTCTGAAGTGCGACAAATATAACGCATTAAGTTAACATTATTGCCAAACAATTTCACTCTAATCGTGTTTATTTGTGTTGTTATTTCTTCTTGTCATTTTACCCTCCCCCGCACACACACACACACACACACACACACACACACACAACTACACACACGCACAACAGCAACAACAACATCAACAAGAGGAATTGTAGAAGGGGGAGCTATAGGGAAACGATTCGTTTTGGCTGCTTCCTACACATAACTCACATCCGTTTCGCATTTTTGTGGCAGGTTTCTCTTTTCTTTTTACACTCCGTATACCCTGTAATAATTGTTGAAAAGGGTATATTATCAATTAAGGTAGATGAAGTATCTCTAATCTTCTTTAACAGTCGATTATATAGAAAATCTATCAGGAATTGAGGACAGATTATAAAAATAATATCGAGTGGTTCTTAGAAATGTTTAGGCCCTTTTCGAATAGTTTCTCGTCTCTTTTCTTAGTTGCGGATATTACAGAGTATTAGCTAGTCGTCCATTGGCGCATTTCTACATGTTTTTTTTCCTTGGTGTTTTTGTCGTCGCCGTCAATTGACGTTTTTGTCGGGAAAAGCCACAATACAACAACAAGGACAGTTGGGGAAATTTATGTGTAATATGATACGAATACTTGTACCTTTCTTCCCCCCCTGCCGTACCCTCCCCAGCTGACTCCTTCTCCTTCCCAGAAAATTCAGTTTAGCTGTGAAAATATTTGCACGCAGCGAATATATCGCCATCTCATTGAGTTAAGCAAACAAAATCAAATTGAGGCGGCTGAGATTTGCGTGCTTTTGTTGAGGTGTTTTCGCTCAAGGAGCAATTCCTGAATTCTCCAAATTATCCTGCCAGCCTATAGGGATGCCCTCTCCTAATTTCTATATCACTTAACACACACACACACACACAGTCGCACACACACTCGTAATTGAGCGGTGCTCTGGGAAAACTTTAGCGCCTCATTTCTGAAGTGCTGCTAGAACAGGTTACAGAACACTTCACTTCACTTCACTTCACTTCAATTGCCCATTGCCGAATATCCAACAATATTAACAGAAAAAGCCCTTAACTGAATTCAATTTGAATAATCCAGAGAAAAAAATAATAGAAAACTGTTCAGAATGGGATAATTTGCTCGCACCGAAGAGTGTATACTCTGGCAGAACATTTGCAAACTGTTTCTATGGCAACAGGAAGATAATGGTAGCTTGATCTTAAATAGGGATTCATCAAGATTTCTTGAGAAACAAATATGTTTTCCCTTTGGACCGATTCTACCTATGACAGCTACATATATGATATAGTCCTTCGATCGTTATAATTTATGGCCAGCAAACAGAAAACACATGCTTACACGTAACCGGTCCATATAGACTCGTCTCTTCAACCTGATCAATCATATATCTATATATAATTTAGAGAGTTGGGAGAAGGCTCTTTCAATGCACTGCATATTTCGTACCATAGTTTTAATACCCTCAGGAAGGGCATACAAAATAGATACTTTGATAATTGGAGCATTTATTAAGCCACAAAAAAATATCCTACTTACATTACAGAAATTAATATTTAATAGCTTTATGATGAGTGTAGGGTATACACATAAATATGTGGGTGAAAAAGGAAAAATTGGCAATTTTTAAGCCGCTTTCAGGAAATTCCAATTATGTTTGAGAGCTTTAAATATAAATATTGAATGGAACGAACCAGCGAGCGAGCGAACGAAAGAACAATTGATGTATGTTCCATAATTAATCAACTTTCTGTGAGCGGCATCAATTTTTCGATAATAACAAATAATGTAATTTAAATGTGATATTATGATTATTGGACTAGCATTAGGCTCTGCACACCTCAATTAATCTAATGAGAAATTGGCAATTTAATTCCCAGAAAAAAGAGCAGCAGGACTCTAACTATTCTATGCAAGCATGGAAAATTTATACTCGAATGTTTCGTTTATGCCTTGGGGAACACACGAAACACACAGATACATATGTATCTGTATCTGTATCTGTATCTGTATCGCTATGTGTGTATGTGTATTTATTTCTGCATGTGTATGGGTGTGTATTATCAGTGCAGCTGTTACTTATTTTATATGCCATGTAAATGCGGGCAAGTTTCGGTAAATATTTGATGTTTACTTTGAAAACTTACACTCTGATACTCTTCCAATGGGAGAGGACGACTGCGTACGTAGAGCAGAGCATTAAATATGCTAAAGTTTTGTTTCATTTGCCCAAGGACCACAGAAAGCATTGTACATTGTTCATTCGGTTCGGCACAATCTATGAAATTGTTGAGAAAACTATGTCACAAGCGCACTTACAGCTGTCTCTCTATCCGCCTGACTGTCTGTCCGTCCGACTGTCCGTCTGTCTGTCCCTCTTGAGATGCTTTAATGCAAAAGCATTTCAATTGCATTGCAAGCAAATCTTTTTAAGCTCTAAACATTTTAAATCTCAAGCTCTTGGGGTTATTGTTTGTAAATTTATGAGTTTTAGGTCAGTTAAACAAAGATAAACATTGGAAGTTAAGTTCGGGCATTACCAGCCACCAAGCACACACCTTTCCCTCCCCTCGCCCCACTCCCACTCCTATTCCCCACTTCCATTCCCATTCACACCCCTAAAATAATACCCAAAAAACATCCCTTTCAATGCTTTCGAGCAGGAAACTTTTTGTCAAAACAGGCAAACGAGAGAAAACACCTCCGAGGCCGCAAAACTTTTGTAACTGAAGCCAAAAATAACAAAATCAGATGTGAACTACTGAGGAGCGGCCATATTCGACAGAGCCGAAGCTTAAATACCCTTCCTGCATTGAAATAACTCAACTATATTTATAGTAGTTCGATCTGCATACTCTTTTTCATCCAACTTGCAGGTTTTAAAAGGATTCCCTGATTGCTCCTTTCTATGATCCTGCCTTGATCCTGATCAGTGATACTTTGTGGGATCAGAAATGCCTTCATCAATGCGTTACACATTTGATGAGAAAGTTATGAGACCCTCTGGAAGGGTATGCAAATTAAATATGCGGCAAACCAAAGATTAAATACACTGGCAGACCTGTTAAGCAGTGTATTTTCTTTTTTGCTCAACCAAAAATTATAAATAAAATTAAGAAAATATTAAGATTATTTTAATGCAAAGTTCGGGGAGAGTTTTTAAATAATTCGGAGTGGAATATACTTCCATTTATTGTTTGTTTTAAAGCGGAATAAGTGGAACAGTTAAATAAATTTCGCATATTTAATTATATAGGGGTGTAAGGGTGGAGTTTCCCTTAACAGCCGTATTCAATTATACGGCGACTCTCTTCTCTCTTTTGCCCCCCTTTTTTCTGTGGGCTGTGGGCGTGTCAAATTCAACACTTGCTGAGCTGTCTCATTGCTTTTCGGGTGATTTACACTAAGCTCCGTTCTTGTTGTTCACTGTACCCCACACACACACGCACACACACACACATACACACACAGGCACAGACATTCTGTAGCATAATTTCAGGCGTTACCCGGCGGAAATTCGACACAAAGCGCTGCACCTTTTGCTTTGGCTTTTTGTACTGAATACCCCTTGCAGAAGGCATGAAATGGGGTATTCCAAGTGGTAGCAGAGAGTATGATTGTTAGGTATATGCATATATATTCTTGATCAGCAGAAAGAGACGAAACGATTTGAGGCTAGAAGCCGAAAAAGTCAGCGAATAGATAAGAATAAGTAGTATCTGCTAGTCGAGCACTCCTCACTAGGTTTATTTGTTGCTGTTAGGTCAGTTTGGTCTGCCACGCCTATTTATGTGCTTTTAACGTGGGCGTGAATATTAATGACTCATATTTTGCACAAGTTCGAGGCGTTTCCATGTTGATTTTATTTGTGGTCGCGGCTTTTGTTGGCCTCACGGTTTGCTTTGGTTTGGTTTTTAGCCGTATAATTATTATTTGCAGTGTATGTGCCTGTGTGTGTGTGGCAATTTATGGTGTACGGCTTTGCGTGCTGTACGGGCATAGCTCTCCGGGTCGAAGTTTTATGTCTTAGCTTGTTTTACTTTTCAATTGCCACTGCAAAACTGTTTAACATGCGCCGCACGGCGTGGCGCGGCGTAAAAGGGCGGCCCGGGGAATCGGGAGCAGTACAAAAGTCTGTCAGTATACTCGATATATATATACAAATATATATATATATATAAGTTGCTGTTTTTATGGAACCCACACACACACAGCACACACACAGCACACACACAGCACACACACAGCACACACAGCCATCGACTAGATTAAAGTGTTAATATTTAATGTGCGCGTCGCTTTGAATTATTTTTCTATCTTTCTCTCATTTTTCCCTTTCAGTTTTTCTCCGATATTTATGGAATTTTAGCTCTAGGCCAGGCTTTAAAGCCATTAAATGCGCCTGTCATCTATTGACTTATATTTTTAGCAGTGTAGCCCCTGGCTTTCAGCGCCCCATCGCCATGCATTAGGCTAACAAGTTTCTACAGCAGTTCGCTGAATGTTCTCTGCACTTGGAGAAATTAATGGGCAAATTCTCTCCTCCCCCTCTCGAAAGTTTCTTATTTTAAGTGCAATTAAAGCTTAATTTAAGCAGCTTTTGCCTGAGCGTGGAACGCACTCAGAGCAGTGGTCTATGAAGTCTAAGCCTATTCTCTTTCCTTGAGCTTTGAGTCCATTCGTGCTAAGACTAGGGAACTTTGGACTTAAAGCAAGATTTTCACGCTCACTTTTAGGCTTAATTTAAGCATAAGCCCAACCTTAACTCAAGCGCTAGAATTTAGAAAAAGTTTTCATTTTTCCAAGTGTCTTTTTAGTCTTTTTAGTGGCAAGGGTCCAGGGCGGAGGGCTGCAGGCCGAGGGCCGTGGGGCATGGGGCATGTTGCAAGTGCCACTAACTTTTTGTGCACAGAGTGCTTAAACATTAACAAGTGCATCTAGCCGACAGCTTCAGAGAAAAGTTTTCCCAGCACGCAAAAAACAAAAAAAACCAAAAAAAGGGGGAAAAAAAAACACAAGAAAAAAAGAGGCAGAAGTTTTGTGGGCATAGGAAAAACCTCAGTTGACGCCATTTCGGAAAATCAATTACCACACGCAACGCAATGCATCCTATAATTCCTTTCGGCTGCCTCCTCCAACCTGACTTCCGCCATGTCTTGCCCCACTGTGGCGTCTTGTCTGGCGCTGATAACACCGCAACGACAATTGACCGACATTTTATTTAATGTCGCCGTTCATTAGGCAGCCGCAGAACGCACAGTGGGACGAAAAACCGCAGAGCCATTTAGTGCAGGGGGCGTGGGCGGCGACAGGCCAGGCCGCCCTCTCTTTCCCTCTACGAGAAGTCGTAAACAACAGGGGCAAACAGCGGAAGTGCTGCCTGTGCCACCATCTCCAGAGCTGCAGCCACAAAATTAGAAGCTGTCTCTGTCGTGGCCATCTAAAGATGTGCGCGTGACACGAGCTGAAGCACAAAAATAAAAAGGAATACGGCATATTCAAAAATGCCCTTTCTTCATATACTGAATCGTTTATCTATATCAAAGGGAATCTATTTCTTAAATGAAACCCAAAATTGGAATACTTTAATATAAAGCTGCTATAGGAAAAGTAGGATAAAATCAATAGGAATTTTTGGGTGGAAAAAGGGAGTTGTTTGACTGAGATATCAAGACTCAAAGAATAAAAATATTAGCATATTATTTAAAAAGTAAATAAAATAATTGTCTGTCGTGTCACGCGCACATCTCTAAGACACTTTCTCTCTCTCTCTCTGTTGTCTGAGTTGGAGCAACCTGACAGCCTGGCTCGATCATGTGTTTCTATCTTAATCTGATAAATACGTTTATAGAGGGGCAGAGGGAAGGAAGGAGGAGACTTTCCTGTTCGCCTGTTCGTCTGTTCGTCTGGTTGTTTGTCTTTTGGCCAGTTTAAAGTTCCTGCCCTGCTGCTGTTGTTCTTGTTCCTCTCGTTGTTGTTGTTGGTCTCTTATTGATGACTTACCCTTGTTGTTGCTGGTGTTGCTTGGCTTCCAGTTTCCGGTAGACATTTTCATGGTTTTTCCTGTGCTTTAAACAATGTTGCCGCTGTTCCCGCTGCATTTGCTCGCATTTTCCTTACTCAACTAACTGCAACAAATTGCATTTGCTCTGCTTTGCAATAATGTTTACACTGGTATTAAGCGTAAAATCGATAAATGCAATCGATTTAAAAGCTTGCTCGATTCTCCTCGCTTCTTCTCCTTTTGTTGTTGTTGTTGTTGTTGTTGTGTTTTCTATTTTTTTCTCTCTCTCTCTCTCTCTCTGTGTTTTTCAGTTTTCCACTTTTTCATTTGAAGCTCGGTTGAGTGCACTTTAAATCATATTTAATGGATGTTGAGAGAGACAGAGAAAATAAACAAGCATAATAAATTCTGAAATTGATATAAATACATAAAATAAAGTGAAATAAATGCAGTAAAGGCAGCTCATTTAATCAAAAAATAAGTAAGAGTAATTTAATCAGAGTCTATTCGACTGCAGAATGCTCTACGGGGAGACAATTGAGCAATTCAGTAATAAGCTTTGAGCCATAATGTACTAGCCACGCTTACCCGGCGTTGCCCGTGTGCAGTCTATATTCAATCAGTGAATATCTTCCACAAATAATTTGAACTTATTTGAATAAGAACAGTTTCTCTCCCACTTGGGTGTTGAAGTTGCCAAAATCCCTTCCTAGCGGAAACTTTGATTTACTTTCAAGTCCGAAGTTTTTGCTTTAAAGACTTTCTCACATGCTGAGGCTCAATTTGAATATAGCCCGTTTTAAGCCGACTTTATTTGTTCATAGGGTATAAATACATATAGTTAATGCATTTCCTGTTAACAACTGAAAACACGCGTTTGGTTAAAAACATTAATTGTCTGCATTGCACAGGGCTTAAAGAGCTGAAGCTGAGGGATTACATTCATTTTGTTTATCCTCGGCTTTATGGAATAAGCTTCATTCTGGTATTCAATTGCTGGACTGACTGAACAATTGAATAGTATTAAGCAAAAAAAAGGAGGTGGAGGAGGAGGAGGAGGAAAATGTGACAAAAATATTTGTGAATTTGTTGAATTTTGAGGCATTTTCCTTAGAGCTAAAGGAGGGAATTTTCTTTTAATTAACTTTTGCATGCACATTTTATGGCACACAAAAAGATTTATGGAGCTGCTGCACTATGAAAAGCCGAACTTAAAATGAAATATTTTATGTGTGAGTACTTTCGTCGATGTCCTGCGGTGTTCGAATGTTTGCTCGACATTTTTCCCACAGAGAAATGGAGACAGTTGAGTTTCAGTTCTGCTGGCTGGCTGGGTGGCTGCATTTAAAAAGATTTTCTTTAAAAAGAGAAAAGGAGGAAAAGCGAGTAACTTTCTGACACGAGAATATCATATGAAACATTTAATAACTGGAGAGTAAATTTGTTGTTTCAACATTCATTTAAGCCAACAATTTGATTTATGTGCTGCACTGTTAAATTTTCTTAACTCGTTTCGTTTCGTTTCGTTTCGCAGTTTATTGACCCAGGGTAATTCTCTCACTGGAAAGACGGAAGACGGAAGACTGAAAACCTGAACCCTCACCTTGTCAGTCAGTTTTAATGGTAAAAGTTTTTCACTTAACCTTCAAGCTGAATTGATTTCTTTTCGCTTTTTAACGACTTCTTTGCCTGAGTAATGACTTTGAATGCGTCTCTTCTCGTCGCTCGTCTCTCTGCTCTCCTCTCCTCTCCGCTCCTGCCATATGATGAGTTATGTCCTTACATATATAATCGCATGTAGGAAGCATAAGAACACTCTCTTTCTATAGCTATATATATATATATATATACTATATACATATATCGCATGTGTTGGGGCTTGAGGCTAAGCTAACTTCATGAACTTCTTGCAACTTTGACTTTCCATATTTACAGTCTCAAAATTGAAAGTCAAAAGTGTTAGTGACAAATTATGTAATGCCTTTGCCTTTCCTGCCCCTTTCCCTGTCCCTTTCCCCTGCCTTTGCCAACGAGTATATTCTACTTAGTTTGAAAACTTGTTGGCCAAAATACTCGCATATATAAACAAGCTGATAGGACTCAACATCTGACCGACAATGTAATACCCTGTTATCAGTGTAATCTAGTCTAGGCCTTAAAAAAATTGTCTTTAATTGGGAGAAGCAGCTACTCTTTTTATACTATTCAAATCGTTGAGAAATCAATTGACTTGAATTAACTTTTGAGTATGAATAATATTCTTGGATTTAATGGAATCATTGAAGAGCAGCTCGTTCTTTTCTCTGCAGCTCTCCCACTACTTTTGCCGCTTCTTGCTCATTACAGGGCATCTTCGAGTCGGGCAGTCGGGGGTAAAAAACTTGACATACTTGTTGATATATAAGCTTTAAGGTAACAGAAGCTGTATAAACAAAATGTTAATTAAAACGAAGCTTGCTTACATTGCGGGGCCCAACAACAAAGGCACAAACTACAATTCTGTGTTTATATAAGGATTGTTTTGTTGTTGTGGCAAAAACATTGGCTTGTATTTCAGCTGTTACAAGCTTAAAAACTTCAGTATTCTGGCCAAAAGGCAGCTGAATACCGACTTTTAATTGGGTTTAAAGCAACTAAGTAAAGCAAGCATCAAAATCTCTACCAATAATTATAACTGAAGAAATGTAATCGATATCGAATGATTTCTCCAGCCATAATTATAATGACTAAAGTCCGATTCGACGAGCTTGGCCAAATCGCAAATGCACTGCACAAAATATATTAAATTTCAATTTAAACTTAACCAACTAACAGTCAGTCTAACAGTCGCTTCGGCTGCTGCAGTTGGAAGCTGTTTAAATAAAGTGTGTCGAATTACTGGCAGCCCTGGCAGCGGCAGGCTTCCAGGGTTGCCCTTGTTGGCTGGCTGGCTGACTGGCTGGCTGGCTGGCTGGCTGCATCAATAAACAAGAGGCAGAGGCATCATTTACATTCACATTTACATGTCAGAGAAGCAAGCAGCAAGGCGTCAATTTCTCAGCCAGGTGCAGCTTCATTCATTTTGTTAATGAATTGCCAGCCCTTCCTTCTCCTCCAGAGAGAGAGAGAGAGAGAGAGAGAGGGCAGGGGAAGGGCGAGTGGCAGTGCGAAAAGGCAAAAGGCAAATAATAATTCATCCGGATTTCGAAGCCATAACAAGTTGAGCACGCTCCAGTTGAGCCTGCTCGACTTATTGTTACTCTCTACTCAAGTCTGAAGTAGCCGTCTATAAAACTGAAAGCTACGAAGAAAAAGCTATTTTCAGCACGCCGAAGATTACACACCCTTGCCGAGCGTAGGCGTCTTTCAATTAATTCATAATTCAAGATATCTTGGGAAGCGGATAAGCTTTTTATATAACAACTTGTAGAGCAGTTGCTCCTTTCTGTGGCAACTATTTTCTGCCAACTCTCTTCATCATCCTGATCAATAATATATATGATTATACTCCATGAATACTCTCTCCCCCTCTCTCTGCAAGGATATAAACAAATTGTTAACATTTTATAGAGCAAACCCCCTTTCACTTCCACGTTCACTGCAGAGTATATAGACAACAGCAGGAAGGAAGTATTCGTAGTAGCATTCACTTCTCATATTAATTAATATTGCTCATACGCAGCGAACACCCAACGAAACTTAAATCTTTGCTTATGACTCCATACACACATATAAACATATAAATATACTCGTATATATGCACATATATATCCCATTGTATCCTTTTTATATACAAAAAACCACACAAGGATTTTCCTTCTTTTTTTTATTTTGCTGTTGTTTTTGATCTGCCGCCTGGGCAGCTGCTTCATTTGACTTACACGGCGATAAATCTTTTACGCGCTGATTTCACATATGCGTCGGGATCGAGGCAGGGGAGGAGGAGGAGAGGAGAAGGAGGAGGAGCAGAGCCTTGTGGGCGAATTTAGATTTATTTCATTGCAAATATATTGAAACTTTTGACATATTTCAGACAGATGCAGGAGGCAAGACAAATGCCTTTTTAATATCGATAAATTTATAGAATGAAATTCACTAACTAATATCAGCTTTAAAAGAGTCCAAATAAACCAAAATAAACCAAAACAAACCCAAACAAATAAAACAAAATATCAAAAGTGCATTTAAATGACAGCTCAGTTTGTTCAGTTCAGTCAGAAAAATGTTATAAATATTTTGAAAATCATTTTATTTGGGTTTCTAGCCAAAACACAGGGAGAGAGAGATAATAAATCATAGCCAGACACTTTCGGCCACAAACCCTGAAAAAAATAGTACATTTTGGCAAGTGCACTGCAAGAAAAACAATGCAATAAACTCGGATTTCTATAGCTTCATATTGTTGCTCTCAGCTCTCAGCTCTCAGCTCTCAGCTTTCAAGATATGCGTAGCCCAAATAGTTATCTAGGGATTTTTATCTCTGAGAACATTTGCAGCTTGCACTTTTGCACATTTCTTTGCGATTTTTATATGTTTAAAGGGGAACGAGGGAGGGGAGCAATCAAAATATATTTAGGAGCATGTCCTTGCATGTCTACTAGCTGAAGTTGTTGCTGTTGTTGTTGGTGTTGTTGTTGGTGTTGGCCATAAATCTCGGTGTTTACCTTGTGAGCCAACAGCCAAACAAGAGCCAAACAATGAAATTAAAAACATGTTTTCTTCTCATTCGTGTCAGACACAGCGGGATTTAGATTCAATTAAACTGTCAGCGGGACAAGATGTCTCCTTGTCTCCTTGTCCCCCTGTCACCTCCGTTTGGAACCTCTGCTGGCTCCTCACAGGACACCTGAAGCACCTGAAAATTTCGTATTTGTCATGCCGAGCAGCAAGCATTAAATTCGAATTAGCAGCCCCCTTCAGACTGCGACTCTCCAGTCAACCGCTGATTATGCGAAAGATTCGATTTTAAATGTGCCCAAGATTTATCGCTATCGACGCTATCATTTTTCATGCTCCTTGACCTCAGAGAGAGGCGCACAGGGAGTCGGAGGAGGTTGAGCGTTGAGCTGTCAACAGTGGCACAGCCGAAAACCGCAAAAGGACACGCGAACTTCGAACCAGGAGCCCAATGAGGAGGCCATTGAAGGACAACAAAGTGGAAATTTGAAATGCGCGGAGGAATTGGAGTATTGGCGACCGCAATGTCTGTCAACAGGGGACAACTTGACACAGGAGAAGGGCGAAGGACGAAGGACGAAGGGCGAACAAGAGAAGGGAGAGAGAACTGGAGATGGACACCTGTGGCTTTTTGCAGGGCAATAAATCAATTCAACTGACGTCTTGACATGGCCTCTAATCACACGAGACTCGACTCCAGCCGGAAAATTGTTCATTCCCTGCCAAACTGAATGAAATCTTTGCCACTTGTGTAGGGTATTCCTTGGGCAGGAAGGCTGGAAAAAGCAGTGTATTGGAATAAGTATGAAGTGATTTCTCAAAGTAAAAGATATCAATTTCATGGCTTTCCTTGGCACTAGAGACAAGTGTAAACCGACACGAAAGAATAAGCTCTTAAAATCCTTAAAGTTTTCCATTTTAATGTCCCAAAATCCTTTCCGATTCAGCCCACAGTTATTCGCATTGTTGTTTCAAAGAACGTTGAAACTTTTCGCAGGATTCTCTGTTCTCTGTTCGGTGTTCGCTGTTCTCTGGCCAAAAAAGGACTCATTGAAATGGAATCCAGTCGATTGCCTCTAACCAAAAGTTGCCCACAGCCTTCAGCCTTCCGCCCAGTCAGTCCTTAGTCTTTAGTCTTTAGTCTGGTGTGTGGGCGTGTGGGCGTGTCTGGTTGCGTTTATATCACTTTTTCGGTGGTTTTTATTGAACTTCCACTCAAATCAAGGCGAACCGAGAAACCGAGCAATTCGTTCACCTCGGTCAAAGTCAAGCGAAAACTTTTCATACAAAATGCGGACTGAGGGCGGGTGCGTCCTTCGTTGCGTCCTGTCTGGTGCGGGATTCGGGTTTCGAGATTCGGAATTGTCTGGTTGTTTCGCTTGACTTGTGGCCAAATAATTGACATGTTTTGGAAAGCACTCAGCTTACATTGATTTGCAATTTGCATTTATCATCGAAATACGACGAGTATTCAAGTCTTCAAGTATTCAAAACTGCCCAGTAAAGTGCCAAAAACAGGCGTCATTTGAGTGCCAGGACATCCCTAGGAATGCGAATCTGTGAATCTCTGAATATCTGATTTGAAGTGCGCACTTTGGCATTAGCCAGCGTCGATTTATGAGCCCCTTTTGAAGCACTCGAACTGGCGAGCTGGCGACCTGCCTGAATCGTGGTCACAATCCTGCAATTGTTTGCATATCCTCCTCCAAAACAGAACGCAGCTGTATTCGCAGCTGCCGATTCGAACCCTTTCTGGCCTCCTACTCCTCCTACTCCTCCTTTCTCATATCTCCTCTGACCAGACAGAGTGCATTTTGGGCGCTTTGAGGCAAGTAATGAGCGCAGGAGTTGGGATTCCCCGGCAAATGGAACATGGAAGAGAAGAGAAAAGAGAAAGCAGCAGGCAGGATTGTCATCTGCTCCTGCAATTGACATTTATCGCTGTCGGGTACTCAGCAGACGGCAGACAGGAGACAGCAGGCAGGACTCTTCGGGACAACTTAACAACTCATTAACACGCTCAGCGGAAATGAGAACAACAATTGAATTCAAGTTGAATTGAAGCCTTTTAAATGCTGTAATTCACTTGTATCTCACAATTATTCACTTTATTCAC
Source organism: Drosophila repletoides (assembly GCA_018150835.1). Classification (NCBI taxonomy): domain Eukaryota; kingdom Metazoa; phylum Arthropoda; class Insecta; order Diptera; family Drosophilidae; genus Drosophila; species Drosophila repletoides. The sequence continues at coordinate 19,204,876 of JAECWQ010000031.1, read as the reverse complement.
TTTATTTATTTACCTTCCCATTGCCATTTCCCATTTCCCATTTTCCATTTGTGGGAATTACCCTTGTCAAATTAATTGAATTGCAGGTGAAGTTAAATGGAGGACAGACATTTGATGAGCTCCTTAAAAATAGTCTCCCAATAGCTAATTAAACAATGAGGATTATAATAAGGATTTGTCTTGTTCATCGATGCCTCAACAATTGCCTCCCACATTTAAAGAGTATTTTTAGCTGGGTTCATTCACAACTTGACTGAGAAAAAAAAGAGAAGCATTCCAGTGGAATCTTTATCTGTAAGAGGAGATAATGATTTATTCCTTAAAGCTGTCTGCGCCTTTTTAAACACCTTGAGAGAAGATAGAAAGAAGAGATTCCCTTTAAAGGACATTGGCCAGTTAAGCACACGTATCACTCTCCTCATCATTCATATTATCATCCCCTAATCCCCCCTGCGGCTGAGGCACAGGCCGAGGCACAGAAACTGGGACAGAGACAGGCAGAGTTCACATGTGCTTTCTGTGCCTCTGGACCTAAGACAACCCGAGTAATTCTGACATAATTCTCCACTCCCCTTTCCATCCCTTTCCCATCAACCTCGACCTCTACAATTTTTGAATAACTAATGAAGGTGCCAGAAAAACAACAAGAACAAGCTAAACAATAACACTGAACAACAAGAGTTGGGTTCTACTTTGTGTTGAGGCTCGAGTGCCCTGTCTGAATATGAAATTTGGATTTTCATAGAACTGTCGACATTCATCTTTCCAACTGTCTGTTGAACTGGTTGGCATTAGAAGTTCGAGAAAGACAGAGAGCGAGAGAGACAGTGAAAGGCTTCGTCCTTCGTCCTTTGTCCAGGACTTGTGCGTCATTGTCAAAATATTAACAGCTGGCACATTCCAAGTCCTCTTTTAGAAGAGATCTCATGTGAGGCTCACGCTTAAGGCTGAGCCTCACTTCGCCTCGCCTCGCCTCCTCTGGCCTCACCTCCCCTCGCCTTGGCTGATGATGAAAAATAGGAATTTAACTATTTTGAAATATATTTTGGCAAATAAATTTGTGACTGCCAACAACTGGCAACCGGCAACTGGCAACTAGACTGGAGAATGGAGAACGTCGGGGAATGTGGGTCAAGGCGTTCATTCTAAATCCTTTTTGATTTGCACTCCTTTTCGTCTGCCAAGTGTCAGAATATCCTTTGTTCCGCATACCCAACAGCTGTCCGAACTACATAAATCTTTAGGAATGTTTAAATTCCTACAGCTTAAGCAGTATTTAAAGATTTGATGGAGCATCTCTCTCTATTTAAATTAAAACTGCATTTTTAAATCAACACAAACACAATCAAATAAATTTACTGGATATACAGATTCAGCTCTAAATTTAAAGGAAGAAAGGAAACAGAATCTTTAGCATTTGCCCCCCAGCCAATCCCCCCCTAATCAGACGTTCAATGCAGTTCCAAGCAGTAGAAGTATCGAAGTATCGATTTCCATGAGTACAAACAGAATGCAAATGCTGGAAGAGCGGGAAGAGCGGGAAGAGGGAAAGGGGGAGACGAGATACTCACTTGGGGTGTCGTCTGCTCCATATGAGGGTAAAATCTAAATAAATTTGCTTTTGAGTAAATTAAAAACAAACAGCAAAATCAAATATTAATGTGCTGTAACGCGATTCAATGGATCCAATTCGAATGAACTCAAAGGGTGCTTCAATTCGATCATTGTGGACAAATGGAGCTCTCTCTGACTCGGATTCGGATTGGGATACGGATTCAGTTGTTAAATAAACAGCAGCATTTAGCAGAAATCAATGCGAAAAGAGGAGAATTTATTTGCCTACAAAAAAATTGTCATTTAGTCACTTCTAAATGAAGATATACGAGTGTTTCCATCCATCCATCCTACGACCAGTCCCTCCAGCCCCTCCCTCCTAGGAATGTCTCCATAAAAATGCCTGAAATAGCAGCGGAGTCTGCCTCCAAATGGAGTCGTTTCCATCAGCATCCCCATCCTTCTCCTTGTTAGTCTGTGACGTGGCACAACGAAAACAAAAAACAAAAAAAAAAGGGAAACTTTTTTTGGTATTCAAATGTTATTTTTGGCTCAACATTTGTGGAATTTTTTTGAGAGCTGAGAAAAGTGTGAAAAGCGGAAGTGTTTTCTCCTAGTTGTTCTCCGTGTTGACACTGGGAAATGTTTGGGAAAACGCTTTGAGCGACCGCAGCTACAGCTACAGCTACAGCTAGAAACGCCTTCAAACTTTTCGCTAAATTGTTTGTTTTTTATGACCGAATCGCAACCGGAAACGGAAAGGCAGAAGGGAAAAGGGAAAAGGGAGGGATTCGTATTTGTTGTGGGATTGTGTCAAAGGGCTAAAGAACGAAACTCCAAAGCGGAAAATATTCAAGTTGATGTGCCCTTTGGCCCTTTGCCTGCCTTCCTCATTCCTCATTCCTCATTAAGTGGTTCTTAAAGGAAGTGAAATATTACTCATAACTTTTTTTCTTTCTTCTGGCAGAGATTAGTACCTTCCCTATGAGGTGTAAGCCCCTGTCATCCGGTCAGGAGCCAAACAAATATTTCGAATTTGCGGATGTTGCAGCTGCACGTTGCAAGTTGCATTTAGCCTGAAGAGAGCCAAACAATAATTTCGATTAGGGAATCTGAGAGCCAGAAATGCAGCTGCAGCCGCAGGTGCAATTAAATGTTAATCGATTGTTCCTCCAGCAGGGGCAGTGCCACGCCCACAATTTCAATTTATATATGAGTGTTGCATAATCAACTGCAGCTGCCTCTGAGTGGCGCCAGGGAGAGGAGGATGACCTTTCTCTTCTTATTTTGCCTGCTTTAATGGGTTTGGGTTTTGTCTGTGGCTTTGCCAATTTAAAGTTACTTTAGAAAGGGGAAAGGAAAGAGGAGAAAGGGGATTCAGAGGGGATTTTGGGTCTGGGGCTTGTCAGAAGCGTAATTAATTGTAAATAATTGTGCAAATGTCAGTTGCAATTTATTTATTTGACAAAGTCAAAGTGAATGACCCCCAGAGAGGTATTTCAGTTGAGGAGAAAGAAAGAGAATTTAATCTCTACTAAAGCCAATAATTCAAAACTATTTCGAGGCAACCTAGGAGATAAATCATACGCCTAGTTGTCCTCTCCGTGTGTCTGCCTGTCCCTTTATAATTACCAGTTAAAGCATCAGGATCAGGATCCGAATCCGGATCAGTTTGAACTTATTTGCCGCGATATTTGCATGTCAAACGCGTGGTAATTTTATATTACTGCGACACTCGACTTCTTTTATACCCTCGCTTTCCTCTCGAACGCATTATTTATGACTTGTACGTTTTCCGTGTTATTTTATAAACATTTTTCAAAAAATATGCTACAAGTCAGAGAGAAGAGACAGGAGGGAGGAGGGAGGAGGAGTGGGAAAGGGACTGCAACGGCAACTGCTTGCCGACATCATAAAAAAGGAATTCTACGCGCCGGCGCCTTTATGTTTTATTTATGAGCCAAAGAACACCCACAAAAAGTTAACATGGACTCCACAATGCGTGTCGCGTTTTAATGTGAAGGCAAGGAAAACCGAAGGGCAAACGGAGGATGGGGAGCAGTAGGGAAAGAGTCCTGTCTGGAGAGCAGCTTGAATAATATAAAAAAAGAAAGAAGATGATGCTAACATTTATAGAGGTAATTATGGCTGAGAGGCTTCGGTTGTGGCTGTATAATGTATCTGAAATCGATTTTCTTATGCTCGCATCGTATGCAGATTATTCGTGTTATCAGTTGAGCCGTCCAGGAGTCCAGCAGTCCAGCTCTCTCATAAAGGGTCAAAGGTTAAGTGCAGGTCGTTTTAGTTGCGAGCTGAGACTGGGAACTTGGGAGATTCCCCCTTGGGTAAGCAGCCACAAATCGCCCTTTAAATATTAATACATCAATCCACTTAATATGCGAGTTTACAGCAGCGAATGATGCAATAAATATAAAAAAGGCAAAATTCCACACAGAACACAACTGAAGAGAACAGAAGAGAAGAGAAGAGAGGAGAACTGTTCCATAGAGATGATGATGAGCATATGCTGGAGTTATACTCGTAACTCGTAAATCTCGCAGCTGGAGGACTGACTCTTCAGTTTATGATGTGATATGAGTATTATCTCATATCATAAACGAACGAGTAAACAAAGGAGAAAGAAAGCAATGCACATTAAATTTGAGGCTCTGTCTGGCGAATTATATAAATATTTTTGCCTTTTTCAATCTGGCCACAAAGCAAACAAGTTTCTTATGATGTCAGACAAAAAAACAAATTTTGCTACTTCCTGCAGCAGACACTCCCTCCTCGCCCCTCGCCCCTCTCCCACTCAATCTCTGCCTCAACAAAGGAAGTGCCCCCCGTAATACAAACAAAAACTTATTTTTCCGAACAACAGGAAAAACAATTGAAGAGAGAGTGAGTGGCAGTGGCAGTGGCAGTAGAAGTGGAAGGGGACCTGGGAGGCGGCACACAGAAAATATTAAAATTTCATTTATTTTAAGAAATGCCACGTCACAGGTCAGAGGGCACACAGAAGTGCGGAGTACAGTGGTCACTCCAGAATAAAACCAACAAATTCATGTTTTCTTTTCATTGCCACAAATAATATTTAACAAAATAGTAAGAAAAACATTTTTATATACCCTTGCAGAGGGTATTATAACTTGAAGGAGACATTTCCGAACCCATAAAGTTATATACTCTATTAATCAGAACGATCTGTCTGTCCACCTGTTCGTTTCTAAGCAAACTACTCTGGCTAGAGTCAGGTCTATAAAATCTGGGATCCAGCAATATGCCGGCAGCCGGATCGAACCACTATATCTTATAGCTGATAAGAGAGGAACAATCTAGTTGAAAAGTATATTTTCAATCCTGAAAAAGAAACCTAATCAGATAAAGATAGAAGAGAAGAAAGATGAAAGGGAAAAAGAAAGACGGACGCTGCAGGGCTATAAATTAAAGAGGAGAAAGCTCGGAAAAGCTGCCTTCCGTAGTTGCCTTAGTTTACCACTTCATCAACAGCATAAAGTGAACTTTAAGTGGAATTTCATAATTTTCACCTCATATCTAGAATTTATTTGTTTTTTTATGCTGTTCAGACGGAACTCTCTTGTTTATTTAGCACTCTCTGTTGACACATTTGCGGCCAATGAAATTAAAGTTTTTGTTTTGGCCTTCCGCCTATGCAGTTAGAGCAAGTTTTGACCAAGTTCCCAGTTCGAAAATGTTGTTTTAGTTGGCCAAAACTCTCTGTTTGAATATTCTATGCGCAGGCGCAAAGCTTAAAGAGTGAATGCGACTCTTATAAAGGCCAAAACTCTTTCGAAAACCCACAAAAAAAAAGAAGAAGGGAAAAACAGAAAACTGAACGAAGAACGAGCCGAGGTCAGGAACTGAACCGAGCAACGAATTCAGTTGAATTTGGGCAACCAAATAAATTGGTTTACAGAAGAGAGAAAAGGAGCTACAATTTTTTTTTACTTTTCTTTGAATTATTTTTATAGCTGACGTATATTTTGTTGGATAACCAATTAAAATTGTATGACAGAGCAATTAATTAGAATATTTTAGCCAAGGCATTTTCGCATTGAATGTGGCCATCAAAATGAAGATATTTAAGCATTAAATTTTGGCCTTTTTATTGCATGCAGAGCACAGTATGCCATTGCCAATGCCATTGCCTCTGCCTTTGCCTTTGGGCCAAATGCTGTCTTGGCATTCATTAAAAATTGAGCATGGCTTTTGGGCCGGCCTCTTCTTCTGCTGCCTTCTCCCTTCTGCTTTCATGGCAATCAGCTACAGCTTCAGTTTCAGCTGCGACTCCGACTGCGACTGCGACTGCGACTGCAGCGACTCCAGTTACCTGTGTCTACCTGGCATTTTCTTCTCAAGTTGCCTGGCTTGGCTTGTCGCTAAAATATGCTGGCCATTATTTATGTTAAATGTATGCAACATTTTCAGGCTGACGAGCAGACGGCAGACAGCAGACAGTCGACAGCCAGCAGCAGCGCTGACGTTGCTGACTCGTCGTCGTTGTCGTCGTAGTCGTCTCCAATCTCTAGTCTTCAGGCTCCAGTCTTCATCGAGTCTACCCATTCTGCCATTCAGTCTTGTACGAATATTACGCATACGCCCCGCCTCAAGGTGCAACCGCAAAAGAGTAGCTGCTTGTTATATGTCGCTCAATACCCATTGAAAGTTCTAAAAAGAGGGCAGACCATCTATAGGTATATACATATCTATCTGCATACTTCTCGATCGAACAATTCAAATTTAGCTTACTCTCCTGGCAGGAATTATAATTTTAAGTCGACTGGATTGCTTTATCACTTCTCTAGCTGCTATAGAAACAATCCGTCAGAATAAAGAAAACATCAACAAGTTTCAAAAGGGTTATCCCTGCCTTCGACGTGCCCTGCCTTTTACAGAGTATCTGTTAGTCTCACATTCTCAAGTGGAGCTCTCTCTGCTTGTTATGATATTGCCACAGTCAAAGCTGCTTATTATTATAGAGAAATTTCCGTTGGACTATGCTGGTGCTGTTGCTGCTGATGCCGCTTCTAAGTAGTTTGTGCCACTTAAATTTTGCCTCTAGAATTTTCAGAATTTTCAGCACAAAATTCAAATTGAAATAGCTGCATATTTTGAAGCAGACTACTGCTGCTGCTGCTCCTCGGCTGCTGCTGCTCGGCTGCTGCTGCTATCTTCATAAAAATTTCAAGAGGACAGCGTCTGGCTGGGAGAGTCGACAGGCTCTGCCAGTGGCGCTGCCTCTGCCTCTGCCACTGCCTCTGCCTCGTCGCCATAATTTACTCAACTGTTGTCTCAGTTGCACGAAACTGAATTTAATGCATTTTCCAGGCACTTTTCAAAGCCCCCTCCCCCCGTTTCCCACGCCTCAACTGAGAAACTTGACGGGGTTTTCTTTACTTTTTTTTTGGGGGTTTTTTCTTTTTTTTTTTGTGCACAAACAATTCCATTTCCATTTCGCTGTCTCGAGGCTGAGAAGGAAACCGCAATGTAAATGACATCCATCGCGTAATACGACTACGTATACGTATTTTACGTATTTTACGTATTTTTTCAGCTACCTTTTGAATAATTTACATTGTACTTGGCATTGTCTGGAGATTTGGCAGCTTTTGTGATTCTATTCCGTTTCCGTTTCCTTCATTCAGCCTTCCCCTTTGAAGCTGAGCTATACAGAAGGAAGGAAGGAAGGAAGTAACTCTGGCAGTTCTTCAGACTTTCTCTCTCTCTGTCTCTCTCCTGCTGTCTCTCTCCAGTGTGCAACACTGCGCAAATAAAACTTAATTGCAATTCATGCACTTTACAACATTGGATTGTGCACTTTTAACTGATTTTCTATAGCCGCTTAAGTGCCTCATAACGAGCTGCATAAAATCCGCCACGAAAATGTTGCAGCTAATTTCCCTAAACTCCCCAATTTCCCAATTTTCCCCAATTCGAGGCACAACGCAACACTGGCTCCAGCTCTCCCCATATAATAATAATTTGTAATTTCAACCTAATTACACTCAGCTCAGCTGACAACATCAGCTATGGCATCAGCCACACACACGCGCCACGCGTTCTTTCTTGTTTATTTTCGATTTATTGAAATTATGTTTTTCGGGCCTGATTAAAATGACATTAGCAGCCGCACAGACACCCAGACAGACACCCAGAGAGACAGACAGGGAGACAGGGAGACAGACAGAGGCAGACAGCGCGCGTTTGTTTATCGTATCAATTTGATATGCAGCGATTTGTTTGTGTCATAAAGCAGCGATTGAATTGAATAAATTATGAAAACAGCGGCCCCATTCAAATGCCCAGCGAATAGCCCTTTCAATTGCTTGTTAATTGACAGCTGATTGAACAGATTAGTTGCTTTAATACCGCAACGAGCGAGCATTCATTCATTGTTTTCTCTGTCATTTAGTTGAACAAACAGAAACAGGCAAACTTTTATTGGCTCTTTAAACAAATAAGCCCACAGAAAAATGCATCAACATAAAAGGTGGCTTTTCGGCGAGTCGAAGACTGCATACTCTGCCCTAGTTGACTTTGGTTTGTAAGCTTCTTTCTGTGTCAAAATAGCTATCATATTTGAGCATGGACTGAAGAAAACCTACTCCCTAATCTTATAAAGGGGAAGCAACAACGCTTGGACAGATATCTCCTTTGGTAGTCGCAGAGGACATTATTATAATACCCTGCAATCATATTTAAAAAGCATGAAATATAGTTAATTATATTCTCTATTTATAGACCAAACTTAAAGAAAGAAAGAAACCTTTCTTTCTAAATTTATTTCTAGGTAAAAACAAAGTTTTATGCATAGAAAAATAGCGCAAGAAACTAGGAGAAAAACTGTTTCAAACTTTCTCCTAAATTTTGTCCTTATCTGCTTCGATTATTATAATTGAAGCAAGGCTTTTCTGGATTATACGATATAAACTCAATTCAAATTAACTGCACCTCCTCCCCCCCAATTAATTTCGCCGCCCCCTTCACTGAGTTTAATTATTAGGCATTCCGCGAGAACACCTCTGAAGGGGAGGTAGAGGCAGAGTTAGAGGAAGAGGGGGAAGGGGAAGGGAGAGCTGCGAGTATTTTGAACTTCAAAGCGTCAAAGTTTAATTGAATTTAATTAAAGCCGACAAATTGATTTGGCAAAAGTTCAGAGCCAACTCTGCTCGGTAAGAGCAAAAAGAGATCATTAGCCGCCGTAGGTCAAAGTTACAGGAATGAAAATACGCTCAGGCTTAAAGCGATTTCTGCCTCAATTAATTGCGCTGAAGCGAAAGTTTAATTGAAGTATTCCCTGATAGATACACTCCTTGGCATCCACAGCATCCTCGGCCTACGCGACCATAATTACACCTGTCCATATCCATGTCCATGTCCACTGTCCACCGTCCACCGTCCACAGTCCAAAGTTCGCTATCCTATTTATTCAGCAAATTCTGTTTTTGTTGGTTTGGTTTGGTTTGGTTTAATTTCACGACTGATAAAACACAAAGATTAAGTTTTTCCTTGAACTCTGTTTGCGCGTCTAAAGACACGTTTTAAAGACGCATTTTCCCCAGCTTTATTTTCCTTTTATGAATTTCCGCAAGTTGGTTTTCCCTCCGTTTTCCCTCAGAGTTTCAGAGCTTCAGAGCTAACTTCACACATTATCAGTTGATGATTATGCACCGTCTGCCCCTTTTTTAAAGCCGGCCCTGCCCGGTCTGTCTCTCTGTCTGTCTGGACAGACATTCAATGAAAATAAAATAAAGCATAATATCAGGCGGCCAGTGGCAGGGGGCTGGGGTTGCTTTCCAGCTCGATTTTCGGGCGCCGAGGGGGGTTTTTTTTTTGACGGTTTTCCTCTGTGCAAGCATTCAACTAAAATAAAAACCATAAATGGCCGCCCCTTCTAGTAGTAGTTCCCTTTTGCACAGTGAGGCAATCAAACAGAAAGGCTGCTGCTTTATTTCCAATGTCTATGCGATTCGCCCTCTCTTTCTCCCTGTCTCCCCGTCTCTCTTTCTCTTTCAGAATGTGTGCGTTACAGCAAAATGGCTGCTGGTTAAATTGGCAACACTTTATCAAAAAATATAAAAAGCACTAAAAGTCAAACGTTTGGAGGCAAAAAATATAACAAGTAAGGCAGCTCTGGCACGAGACTGCCCGACTAGCAGATACTCTGTAATATATTTTGAGTGACAAAGGAAGAATTCCATATAAAATAAGTACACCTTTTTCTGCTTTATGCGCCAACTTGTCGTATTAAAATAGGTTTGAAATACTTTCTAGAGCAAACCTAAATTTCTCATTTGACTTTATTACTTTTCTGTGGAATTCATTTCGTAAATTTACCCCAAAACAGAGGCTCAGACTAGACCAACTGCCTGTCTCATATGATGCCACAAAGCAATAAGCCCTTTTACTTAATTTTAATGGGTACAATGTATAAAAAGGGACCAAACCCAGAACCAGAACCAGGACAACGACGACGACGACGACGACGAGGAGGCCGAGGACCAGTCAGCCAGGACCTAGACGAGCACATGACTGGCTTGCATATAGATTGGCAATAAGGCCAACTTGAATCATCATAAGGCAGCATCAAAAAAAAAAAAAAGGGATACACACACACACACACACAGACACAGAGAGAGGGGGAGGGAGTCCGGGTAAATATGCAAATGTCGCAGGACTCGCATAATTCATATGATTTTCCATTTGTGAAAATGCTACAAAAATTGACAGACAGTTCCATGGCGAGTCTCAATTTTGTGGTTCAAAGTTCAAAGCAATTTTAACAGCACAATTTATATATGCTAACTGTATACTGTAAACTGTAAACATTTCCCATTTTCCATTTCCATTTTCCATTTTCCGTTTTCCATTGCTTACAAAATGATCCAAAAATACTCTCAAACAATATTCAACTTTTGCAGCTTCATTAGAAATATGCAAGAAGCTATTCCAATTTAGTTTGTTGTTTGTTCTTTATGAATTTTCTTTGATGCAGCAGAAATAGTCCAAAATTTTAGATTGATTTTCCTTCAACAGAAAAAAGTTCAATTTTCTTTATTGAAGTCAATTTTAAATATTTTTTGAGCAATTTCCCCTTTGCTCGCCTTTGAAATTCGATAACTTTGTCAGTCGGCTTGGTTTTCCAGACACGGTTTTACCTATAATTTAATTTAAATTCTCTCCCCGTGTTGCCGTGTTGCAGTTGGATTAAACACGAACAGGCTGGACAGTGTAAAATGCAGAAATATTTGCTACTTTTTATGTAGGAGATTTTGCTCCGCATTACTTGAAATATAGCGTATTTTTTTTTTGCTGTAGACAAATATTTGTCAACTATCTATTCAAACCAATTTGATATTGTTGAGCAGTGAAAAAATCTCTATTTTCACACCCTTAGCTCTTCAAACAGATCGTTTTGCAGAGCGTTCAATTTGTATTGCACAAACACGCACAGAACCGTTGCACAAACAGCAAACGAAACGTTGCATTTGCATTTTGCCTCAGGCGAGGGGAAGGGCGAAGGGCGAAGGGCGAAAGGCGAGGGGGGGCAATTGTAATACAGAATACAGACTATTGCCAGCTGGAGGAGGAGTAGCAGGGGCAGGAGGGGGCGGAGGAGGAGCAGGAACTTCCCTTTCTGGCATTTGTTTGGGTTTTTTTGTTTTTTTGTTTTTAGTGGATCCCCCGTTGACGGAAATTGGAAATTTCACACTTGATGATGGTCTACAAATTGGTCAACAACCGTCAGGAAAGGCAAACAAAAACACAGGCTGTCAGCTATTCGGGGCATTAGCCGTAGCGCTAACTGCACAAAAGAAAATCAAATTCCCCCAAAAACCCGCCACCAAAATGGTAGAGGGGGCCAAAAAGAAAGGTATCCTGACATTTTGTGGTTTTTGATTGCAGAGAGCGGGCGAGCGAGCGAGAGAGAGTGGAAGAGTGGGAGAGACTTTAGCCAACGGCAATGGCAATCAAATAAGAGCCAAATCGAACCGAACCGAATCGAACAGGCCCATTGTGTGTGGGCAGCAGCTATTATTGGATTTGATTTGCCTTTGCCCATGTGCTTTGTTACAGTTCCTGAAACTGTCGTAAACCCTGTGGTTATTGGAACATTTAGGTGTAAGCTGCTATGGCTGAATCAGGGAATATGCAATGGATTTATACGGATTATACTTGTATGTATGTGTGTTAATGTGGACAGTTATGAATTCCATGGAACACATAACACGCCACCCACTCCCTCCTTTTGCGATTGCTCTTTCTGTTGCATTCGTAAACGTTTTTCACAGAGTGCTATTCAGTTCTCTCTTGAGCGTTTTAGATTTCCTCTTTGTGCTGCATTCGCAGACAGCATCAACTCTTCTTACTCTCTCTTCGTAAACGTTATTCAGCCCTTCTCCCTCGCATCTCTGTCCTCTCATGAGTGTTTAATTTTCTGTAATTCCTTCTGGTTCACATTCGTAATCGTTGGGAATAAGGACAAACTGTTGAAGTAATTTATACAGGAATCGCAAGTGATTTATCTACAGCTTAATGCATTTGCATAGCTTCTGCTCACACACACATTCAATGCCTTCAAGTGTCCTTGACAAATGCGTTAGTTAAGGGAATTTATGCAGAAAGATTTTCGTATAAAATTGATTTATCACATTAGCACAGAGTACGTCGAGAGAGAGAGACCCAGACAATTGTGTAGCCTTTTTGCATTTAAAACATTTCCTTTTTTTTTCCTTCGTCTGTATGCACGGTTCATCAATTGCTGTTTCAATGTCCTTTTGAATATAAATGGACATGCGAGCACATTCGTAGAGCGGAGAGAGCGGAGGAGAGAAGCTCCCTCCGTCTGTCCGAGTTTGCTCAAGGACTTGCCCATAAATTTCCACTTACGCAGAACTTGGGTCCAGGGGGTTAACCGCAACCCGGAGCGAGAGAGAGTGTGAGAGAAAAGTCAGAGTCTGGCAGACTCTTTCTTTGTGTAAATAAATATTTATAGGCATTTAAAATGCGATCTATGCAGGGCACAGGACATTACGTGGGCGCAGCAGCAGCACCAGCCTAATTTACTTAAAATACAAGCATGCAAATTCTTTTTCAATTTTGTTTCAATACAAGTTTTAAATTCAATTTAAGCCTCGACTCGTATGAAGGCGGCGTTGACGCTGGCGTCGGCGTCGGCCTCGGCTTTAACTTAATCTGATTGTAATGCGATACACTTTGCAGTCTGCAGATACAAATCAGCACCCACATAAGCAGACAAATAGAAGCTGAAGCTCTCTGGAAATCCTTCCCATCCTCGCCTTGCCTCGCCTCGCCTCGCTCCACAGGCGCAGCTGTTGCTACTTTTGTTGTGCGTGGGTGGGTGTGTGTGTGTGTGTGTGTTTGTGTGTGTCTTGGGGTGTGTATCTTGGGTAGGATGCTCGCGTACAAATCAAATAAATTATCTGAGGATTTACAGTAATAAAGTAGTAGATAAACCAACAAAAGTGGGCACAAGTGTGGCCTGGCACGTGGCTAACAGAGAGAGAGAGTGTGGTTAGGTCTGTCTGTCTGTCTGTCTATTTGTCTGTCTGTTCCAAGGATCCTTTATGGGAAATGGGTTCAAAGTTGACTTGGTTATTGCGGAGCTGTTTATTGGATTCATCGTTATAAACTATGAATTAACAACGGAGACTCTGCACCAAGGCGAGGCAAACCGTTTCTGAACCGCACTCAAACGGTTCAAGGTTCAAAGTGGTTTCGTACACTTTTTAAACTATAGACCTCTAACCCGAACCCGAACCGGAACCGGGATTACTTTTCAATAATCGTTTTTATTCTAATAAATCAAGCTTCGAACCCAATGTACCCTAAAGTATTGAGAGATTCACGGCTTTGCTGGGGCTCAAACTCCATATGAACTGCCTAAGAATAAGAACTCCTTCCGACTTCCGAATACCCTAGAAAAGTGAAGAAAATAGAGTCAGCTTTCAATAAATAGACTACTAAGAATACCTCAGACAGTTCTAAAGAATTGAGTCAGCTTTGAGTAAGATCTTTAAAAGGACAACTAAGAAAATCTGGCAGGAACTTCTTTCTGACTAAGAATACCCTGTAAATTCGAAGGAAATTGCGTCAGTTTTGAATGGACCCAAGTCCTAACTATTTAACTAAACTGCCTTATAAAATTAAGCAAAAATCCTAAGGTAGTATATAATTATTTCTTGCTGGAACAACTGACTCAGCACTTTCGGCAAATGAACTAAACGAGTAGCGGCGAGGCGTGGCAGAAAGGCGGTGGGGGGAGGGGGGCGAGGATGGAAAACATAGACGGAGCAGAGCACACCAAAAAATATAAACGAAAAACAGGAGCAAAGAAAAAAACTCATCTTCATTCTGTGCGACTTAATGACAATGACCGTCAATTGGTGTTGTATCTACGAGTGGCAGGCAGAGAAGCAGCGACGCGGGGGCGGGGGCAGGGCCAGGAGTAGGGTGAGGGGATGTGGCATGTCTGGGTTCATGTCTTTATCTTTGTCGTTGCCGTTAACGCCGCTTAAAGTCAAATACAGCCACTCAGCCAAGAGGCAGACGTGTTTCAACACACACAGAGACAAGAGACAGGAGACAGGAGACAGGAGACAGAGACAGAGACAGAGTCGAGAACCGAGACACAGAGACAAGAGACAAATGTAAATGCCGTAATGGAGATTGTGTTGGAAAATAACCGCGCTGCGTCAACAGTATTTATTTTATTGACATTTGTATGCCGCCCACTCCCCCCTTGACCTACCCTCACCTTTAAGCCAACTACCAAAACAGACAATGAAAAGCTATTTTCCTGCTGCTTCGGTGCGGCGGAAGGGAGGCCAAAAAGTGTTTGTGCGACAAACCAAAGCACTGCAACCAAAAACAGAGCAGCAACTGAGCAACGCAACAATTAAGGCTACACTGAGAGAAAAAGTCTAGCTGTATATGAACATATTCCCCTTCAAAAAGTGCAGGCTCTTTCTCTTTCCTGATTCCCAGTGCATTTCTTTGTGTCAAAGACAACTCCTATTGGGTTCCTCTTTTTTCTGGCAGTGTAACTCGCTTTTTATCCTCAGCCTCCCCCCTCGCCCCGTCGCCGTTTAAATGAGCGCGTAAAAGTTTACGAGGCAGTTCCTGAGGCAGCATCAAGTGATTTTTGCTTTCTGTTCTCTGCTTTTGTTTGGCTATCAAAAAGTTTTTCAAGTTGCATTAGAAAAGTTGGAACAGAGGAAGAAGTCCATCAAATCTATGCCCCATTTCAATTGTTGTGCGTTTCGTATCGTATCGTCTCGTAGCCCTGGTATTTTGTCGCATCCCTGGTGACCGTGCCAAAGTAAAAGATTAACACAAACTAATGTTATATAACAGCCAAACTTGTCAAAGTCAGTGCCCCCAAATGGAGACGGAATTTCAGCTGGAATTGGAATTGGAATTGGAACTGGAACTGAAGCAGCTGCTGCCCCAATCTCTGAAGATGAAGACACAAAATCCTCAACTAGGCTCTGGCTGGCTACTGCTCTGCCTCTGCCCCTCTGCCCCTGTGACACAGCGACGTGCAGCTAGCTTGGCATCGGAAATGAATGGCATTTGTTACTGACACGAGTTGCTGCTCCCTTCAGGGATGCACAGCTCTGCCTCGGTGGCATGTGGCATGTGGCAAGTCCCCAAGCGGCAGGCTCGCACAATTCCTTGGCTAATCAATGCCAAAATTAGACCCAGAAAGTTTATGAAAATAAATATGATTTCTGGCAACATTCACTTACATCTTTAATTGCAATGGGATTTAATCCAGGAAGCTATATAGGAAATAGGAGATCCTAAAGAAAATCTGTTGAGACTTCATCCTTAAAATGAATATATATAAGCCTGTTCCTTTTCAAATCCAGCAATTAAATATACAGTCTACTCTTAGGAGCATAGCTCCGAATCGGAGTCGGAGAGAAAGGATATTGACTCTAGCCTTGATTCTGTGACGATCCTGAAAGTATGCTTCACGTTTTCAGTAAAGCTGAGTTCTCTTAATTTGGTTTCTTTAATTTTAAATAAATATCCTTGAATATTTGCGTATTAGCTCAAGCCCGAAATCTGTGCAGAATTTTGGTAATTTTATAAAAAAAATCCTTTCACATTGGGGGATTTAATAAATGGATAAATATTTAAATAATCAACTTAAAACAAAGCAAATATATGCAGCCATCAGCTGACAACTTTGTCGTGTATTTACTTTGCTTATTTCGAAATAAATATCAAGCCGCAAAAGGAAAAAATCTCTTCGGCGCACCGAAGACTCTATACCCTTCCAGAGGGGAATACGATGATTGTTTCTCTGAGAAAGTGACGCACTTGTCTGAGCTGGCCAGTTTCGCCCTATGCCACTCATTTGGCTCACGCACTGAGCGACAGACCGACAGCCAAAGTTAGAGCGCCCTCTGTGAGGGTATTGGACGCAGAGACAAATTGGTGTTTTAGCAATCAGTAGAAAAACACCTTAAAATGTATGTAAAGTAATTTGCAGCAACTAACTAAATTTCAGTTAAATCAAATTTGTAACTAATTTGCAGCAGCAGCAGCAGCAGCAGAGGCAGAGACAGCAGCAGCAGAGGCAGCCACAAAGTCATCAAGGTAAAAATATTTGTAGCACATATTTGAGAAATGACACAAAATCTGAGATTAGAGACAGGCAAAAAACTGAGGAGAATAAAAACAGGTAAAGAGAAAATCTCTGGCTGAATATTTGTTGGGAACATTGCTCAGGTATTCGCCCGCAGTGTTGACTGGTCAACTTGCCAGGACATGCAGGACATTAGGGTCAATCTGTGTGCGTGTGCGTGTGTGTGTGTCCGTGTTTGTCTGGCTGTACTTAGGTACATATATTTCATGCAATATCCTGTTGAATATTTAAATTGTGTACACAATTTCCGGAGCAATGAGTTTGACAATGGAATCATTAAGAAAAGATAACCAAAATATACCCGGCCTGTCCCGGCCTGTTCTCTCTTGTCCTGGCCTAAACTCTGGCTGCCAGGACACTGATAAGGATGCCTGACTGGACACCCACCGCAAATGCCCAAAAGTCGAAAGCCGAAGCCAAAATTTGCATACATTTCAACTCGTAAATCCCAGATACACACACAAAATTGCATTGTCTGTGACTAAGACTGTTTTCTAAGATTATTTACACTGCGTGTTTTAATACCCTCTACTCAATTGGCCATGTGCAAGGGGTATAACAGGCGGCACAAAGCTCCGAACTCAAAGGCAATGAATACCACTATTTTCAGGGGTCCATTCAACTGTGTTGGGCAGATACTTTCGAAATTCTGTAAAAGAAATGGCCTGAATCCTGGAATGCTCTTCTACTCGAATGTACAGGGTATTTCTGTAGTCGAGCGCCCTTTCAATTAGCTTGTTGTCGCTCTGATTGCATTTTATTTTTGCTTTTGTGGTATTTGTTTTGGCTGGCACATCATTTATAAGGCGAACAGAGACACGCGCCGAGCAAATTGACAATTAAATAGAGAGAAAGGCGAGAAAACTTGATTAAAATTGACCAGGGAGACACAGAAAAAGGGTGGGAGGAGAGCAGAGGCAAGGAATGTGCTGCTGCACGTGCGTCAAACGCAGCTGCTGTTCTGCACACAGACACACACATACCCAATACATATATATCCTTGTATATCTATGGGAAGGAGTCCAGACACAGGCAGGATGCTTCTACGTGACCAACTGCAAAGCTGTCAAAAGTTGTGAAAATTAAAAAATAAAGTCAAACAAATATGCGCAACGACTAAAATGTGGCAAAACAAGCCAAAAAAACAGAAAAAAGGAGCTAACAAAAGCCATCCATAAAAAAAAGACACAGCGACAGACAATGCGGGTTACACAATTTAACTCTTTGCGCACTTTAAACTCTTTAAAAGAAGTAGTAAGAATAGGCTAGCCGAAGATTAGATACCCTACAAAATGGACAAAGGAAGCTAAGGCAACGTCTCCATACAGCGACTATCAGAGGAACAGGGCTAAATCCACTCGTGTCATCCGCCTGCTCTATAAAATATACATACCTCTTTTATAATAGCCACTGGAAGGGTATAAGAACACTCTCAACTATTGAAAATACCCTAGAAATAAGCCATATTCAAATAGGCCTTAGTTAATTAACGAATTATTTGTCTCAACAATGGAAACTTCATGTTTCCAGCTGCTTTAAGAGCCACATTTTTGGTGCACATTTTCTAGCTTTTTTTTTCAATGCAATTTGGTGGCATTTTTCGCTAACCACAAAGTCAAAAAGTGGCCAAATAAAATCGTAAAATGCTGGAATGGTGGAATGGTGAAATCGTCAATGATGTCATTGCACCCCGTCAAAATGACAGAAAAGTTTCAGAGCTCGCTGCTTGTTGCCACAACAGTCGCCGCATCAATGAGTCCCCGCGGAGAGCGGAGAGTTGCTGCAGCTGCAGCTGCTGCTTTTTCTGCTGATTTTTCTGCTGCTTTTGCTGGTTTTAACAAATGCCAAAAACAGACACACACACACACACACACACAGCAGACTGAGTGTGTGTGTGTGTGTGTGTGGGGCAGTCATTTGCCATCAAAGTCCGCCGAAAAGCGAACAATGCGCGCTGTAATTTTTATGCAACAAACACAAATTTCTCTGGGGTGCACTATGTAAAACTGACAGATGAGTTTCCACAAATAAAAGCGAACAAAAATCTATGGCGTTGACGGGCACCAAGTGCAACAAACAACAAAAACAACGCAGAGTAGTCGACTGGGAATTACTCTTTACCCTGCAATCAGCTGAGGTTCTCAGTGGTACAGCTAGGCACATCCATTCAAATAAATAAGTTTTCGTTGACTTGCAGCCAGGCGGAAGTTGATAATCAAACTTTGAAAGAAACTCGATCTGTTTCAGGCTTTTAGCTGCCCACATACCAAATTTCAGATCTCTAGCTCTTATAGTCTTCGAGAAAGCCCGTGATAAAGTGCATAAGCTCCACCTCATAAACAAAAAAGCAGAGTATTCGACACTGTAATAAGATGTAGTTTAGTTTTCCTCTAATTTAACCAGCACATCTCCTAAGTTTTCGTCGATTCAGAGCTGTGAGGGAGTTGATAATTCGGATTTGAGAAAACCCCATTCTGCCTAAGCTCTTCAGGCAATCACATACCAAATTTCATTTCTATGGATTTTATAGTCTCTGAGATACGCGTCAGTTCCAGTCAGCTGCCAAGTTAGTTGCAAAGCGAATATACCCCGCTTCGCTACACTCTCGTTGTGGATATTAGAGTACTCGTATAACAAGAGAGTGGCAACATAGTATGCAAAATAAGTATAAGTCGTGCATGTGACAACAACAACAGGAGGCAGAGAGAAGAGAGGGGAGAAAGCAGCTAAATTTAACTGCTCGACAAGTTTGACTGCAATTTGCGGCGTCTGTTTAAAAAAAAAAAAAAGAGAAGAAGAAGAAAAACAACAACAAAAATGCGACACAAAGTTTCGGAAAAATCCCTGCAGGGGCTAAAAGCAACTCCCATGTTGTTGTTCCAAGTTTTATAAGTTTATTTGGTTTAGAGAGGAATTTCGCATATAATGAAGTTCGCATTGTTAAAGTTGCACTGCATGCAAGATAAATCAATTGCCTCTGAATTAAATTTACAATTTTGAAATTTAAATTCACGCTTTTTTTAAAGTGCCCCTTGAATATGAACTCTTCTCCCTCTCCCTCTCTCAGTATAAGCTTTTTTATTTGGTGGTTTAGCTTTCCACTTAGGTTGATCATTTTTATATTCCTAATATGCGATAGTATCATAAAAAGCCAAAAAGGAAAGGGTATCTTTGATAGTCTGTTATTTTAAAAGAGAATAATTCGCCCTCAATTTGGGATCGCTTAGTAAGTAGCTTTGAATCAGAGAAAGTCTTTCTGTTGGTGGATAAAACATTGTTAAAAAATAAAAAGTACATTATGATATAATAGAGTGAAATTATGAATCTATTAAAATAATATCAAATATATTTCAATTTTCATTCAATTCACCAACTAAACTGAAAGAAAATAGAAGCTGTCTCATCACCTAAGCTTTCTTAGCAAAGATTTCCCTCTAGTCTCGTACTCTTTCATCTTGCAGCATCTCTCTGGTGAAGTGATTCGATAGCTTTGCAAGAATCGATTAATAAATAGAAAACATCGAGATAGTTCAACAGGCAAATCGCTAATTTTGACCGATTGTTCCTATGGCTGCAATAGAATATAGAACTCTAATATTAAAGACTTGAAATATGCGTTTAGAAAAGAGTTTTCCATACAAGGACTCCTTTATTGAGGGATCGAAGGAAGAGGGGTCTCTTTGACTGCATTCCACATTCCGTGACAAAATAGTAATACCCTCTGGCAGGGTAATAATAATAGAAGGAAGAAGAATCTTTTCCAAGTGTCCACTTGAAGAGCATTAAAATGCAATCTGGACTTTTCCTTTTTCGCAGATTCTTTTTTGCCAGTATAATTTTCTTAATCAAAGCCGTCGTCGTTAATGCTACTTGCGCTCATTAAGAAGCACATGCATCCCTGTATCCTTTGAGCTTGCAACGCATTTACACAACTACAAGTGCAAGTAGAAGTACAAATAGAAATACACAAAATACATGTGTAAAATGGGGCAAAGGCAGACAGAGAGAATTTGCAACAGGATTGCAACGAACCGAGAAGCCTCTGCAACCAAATCCGCCCCGCACAAATGTTAACCAGAGAACCCAAAAAAACCAGAGCCTCGAACCTCCAACCAAAACCAGAAGCAGCAGACGCCATGCTCTATGTCTGTCTGTCTGTCTGTCTGTCTGACTGTCTGACTGTCTATGCTGGGAGGAAAAAGCTAACCAAAGTGTTGCACTTACTACATTTAAATGAAATTAAACATATTTCCTGCAGCTGGAAAAGCGGCGCGAATGTGGCAGAGAAACAGTGGGACAGTGGGACACACAGACAGACAGACAGACAGACATTGGCACAGAATTAATTTGTTGAATGCGTCTGAATGTGGCTAGAAGCAGCAGGCGAAGGGGGGGGGGAGGGACTCTGCTCTCTTTTGGGAATCTGTTTGGGTGCCATGCGAATTTGTAAGATGAAAGGTTTTCGCTTGAAGCTTATCTTAAGTGTGCGCACGCTTTACACTCAACTACAAGTATTTTGCTCTTCTGCTGAACGTCTGCTGTAGGCGAAAACTTTGCCGACAAATGTGGTTTCCGGTTCTGTTTCACTCTCTCTCTTTCACTGTCTACACTGCAACAAAAATGAAGTAATTTTGTATGAGACATTTAAATATCAGCTGTGTTAATTCCACTGAAAAAAACTGCAGCCCACTCGTCGGATGATCAACAATTTGAACTATGAAGCAATAGAGAAAAGGTTCTCAACTTAATTCAGCCCACAAAAATATGCAATAAAATTGGTAATAAAGTAAAATTTGGAACACTTAGTTTTTTTCTGTGTATTGTGTGGCTGTAAGTGGCGTCTGAATTCACGTCTTGGCATAATTTTCGCGCTTTTGTGCGCATAATTTAAATGACTTTTGAAAAGTTGCTCAAGTGGCGCCAGCGCTGAGATAACCAAAAGGTATTCGTCCTTCTCTCTGTCTGTCCTTCTGTCTGTCTGTCTGTCTGTCTGTCTGCCTGGCTGCCTGTCGTGTGTCGTCTATATATGTAATAATTATGATAATGTTAGTGTGCCCAAGTGGTTTACCGGCTTGTGGCCTGACGCTTCAGGCGAAAGTTCTAGCCTCAAATTGAGGTACAGTGGTACGAATTAAGCATTCTTCTCTCAGGCAAAACAACTTTTTTGAAATAAATGCTGAACAACTTACTCTAAATTAATAATATTAAGCTCTTAAAATGTCTGCAAATAAATATTTTTAGACTATTTACATCATATAAATAAATTGAAATAAATTCATGCTTCTCTCTAGGGAAACATAGAAGTTTTTCATACCAGAATAAGAGAATATAAAAGGAGAATTGTATAGAAACCTCGAATCTATAGCGAGAAATACTCCAAATTAAGTCGAAGCCTGGAATTATTGCAGTCTTACTTTGTATGTGGACCACTGTGAGCGGCAGATTGCGTATACGCAGCGTTTGCCCTCAAAGTGCTGCGTGCCAAGCGAAACGTTTTGTCGCCAAAAAGTTCGTCTGGCCATCATTAAAACAAACAAATTATGCGCTTGTGGGTGGGTGGGGCGTGGGGTTGTTGTATTGGGTGGGTGGCTTTTTGGGTGGTTGGGTGGGTGGGTTTAGTGGCTGCGTGTCGAGCTTAATTGGGCAACGTCAACGCGTCAAATCTGCTCAAAATCTATGCAAATAACATTAAATTATTAAACAGTTTTCTTTGCGTCGCAAATATTTAGCATATTTTGTGTTAAATTTGTTTGCGTGTCTCAAACAATTAGCAAGCCACCCAACCACACACACACACACACACGCTCGCACACACACACACATATGATGGGTGGTTTAGCTGTAAAATAAACGCGCTCATTAACGTTCTTCCTCTCTCGCTTTTTTTTTTGGCCTAAAAAGCCAAAACAGCCAAATGTCAAACCTCAACGAAAAACCCGCCAAAACAGCCAAAGCCAAAAGGCATTTGCATAAATGCGACGCAGAGACGCTGACTGCGCTGCTCGCGTCGCCGTCGCCGTCGTCGTTGCCGTCGCAGTCGGAGTCGCCGCATGTAATTGAGCGCTGAATTAGATGCAAATTGCTGAATAAAACAACAGTTATTTATGTTCGTTTACTTTGTTTGTTTTTCCATTTTGTTCGCATTTGTTTTCGTTGCTTTTCCACTTTCGTTTAGTTTTCCTCTCTTTAATTGTTACTTTTCACTAGTCGTTTTTTCTTTTGTTTTTCTTCTGTTTTTTTTTTTGGTATCAATCAACCTTTTTTTATTATGCTTATTTTCGCGTAATAATAACTGCTTACAATTAATCTCAATCTTAAATACAGTTCCTTCTGTCTGCGTGTGTGTGTGTGTGTGTGTGGGCGTGTGTGTACGAGTTTTCTGCTTTTTTTCTGTGATTTTTCATAGTTGATTTTCTTTATTTTACAATAGCTTAGCACTTTATAACTGAGCTGACCTACAAAACGCAGTAAAAACCATATTTATTGCATACCTCAAGGCGCTCAACTTTCAACAAAAACAAATAAATGGGATTAATTCCTTAAAAAGAATTCTTTTATTTAATTTGTGAAGGAGAAAACCAAAAATACTTCAAACAAATAAATGAAAAACTATTAAGAAAAGGCTTATACTACTCTCTGAGAGCGTAGAGCAATATTCCATTAGATATAAATAAAAAGCAAAAAAAAGAATTAAATGCCTTAAAAGCATAATTTGTTTAATTAAAGCAAAAGCCAAAAAAAGTCGCTATATTAATGCCTTAAAAGAGAATTGTTTTTTTAATTAAAGAAAAATTAATTTCGCTCAAAAAAAATATTTTTTTTATTTTATTTCTTTTAGCTTTACAGATTATTAGGAAAACTTGCGTTGCAAAAAGCTTGCGACATTTATAGATGACTAATTATTGAGTTTTTTATTTCGTTTTCGTTTTCGTTTTTTCTTTTTTTGATATTTTCGTCTTAATTCTTAATTACAGGCAACAAACAACATAATTTATTTATTATACGATAATATATTTTCCTTTTTTCTTTTTTCTTTCGGTTTCTTTTCATATATATATACGAGTATGTATATGTATGTGGTATATATTAATTACAATTATTTTTGTTAATATTTTAATTAAATATGCTTTTTATTTTTACTTTTACCTTTACTTTTGGTTTTTCCTTCAGAACTGGCTAATATTTTATGGCTTTGAAATGTGGAACAATATTTGATGACTGATTTCAATATTTTGCGCTGTATTTTTATAAAGATTTTCGTTTTTTTTTTGTATTTTAGGCAATAATTAATTATTTTTCTTTCTTTTTTTTTAATTATTTATACTTTTTGTTTTTGTTTCTTGCTATTTACATAAAGAGGCAATTTTATTTACAGCTGGTTCTTCGTTTATATACAAAAATTGTGTATTGAAAATGAGAAAATAGATTTAGCTTTTTAAGGAATTAAAATGAAATTAATTAAGGAGCAGCTTGCAGCAATGATTAGCGCCTAAATTAAGTGGAATAAATTAAAGTTCAATTATTGCCTGGCTTTGCCTTGCCTTGTGACTCATCATTTATGGGGCAATATTCGCCTGAGGTCTGTGGGGGGGGGGAGGGTGAGGACTGAAGCCTGAGGGCTGAGCCGTAAATTCTGCCTGTTTGAATGTCCTTTCTGCATGTCCTTTGCTGCCTTATGCTTGCATTTATAATACTTAATTAGCTGCATTGTGCGAGATAACGGCGGACAGAAGCGACAATGCATGCAGTCAGCAGACAGCAGACAGCAGTCAACACCATGCAACATGCCACATGCAGCATG
The DNA here is from genome assembly GCA_018150835.1 of Drosophila repletoides. Lineage (NCBI taxonomy): Eukaryota > Metazoa > Arthropoda > Insecta > Diptera > Drosophilidae > Drosophila > Drosophila repletoides. Next base: position 19,180,820 of record JAECWQ010000031.1, on the reverse strand, counting down.
TCCTTATTATTTGCCCCTTAAAGCCGACACAATAAGGACACGAAAAAATATGAAATTATGAAGCAACAGCAGCAACAACAACAACAAAATAAAAAAGTTTAAATAAAATACATTAATTTTGTTCTGTTTCATTGTTGCTGCAACAATGTTGATTCATATTCATATTAATTCGAATACACACTCATTTATCTATTCGCCGCAGCAAAATCCATATGCCAGCCTCCTGCCTAGAGCTGCAAAACAATCGATAACCACAATCGATAGTTCGGTTGTCTGTTACTATTGGTTGAGATAACAAATGAAGGCTTTATCTAGGAACGTTTAAGCAAGATTTGCAAAGCAACCGATAACTACAATCGAACGTTTTATGTTCTATCGATAAAGTTTTATTTGCTGTTACTATCGCTTGTGCTCGAACTATCGAAATTATGATATAATTCATCTTGCAGTTGAATGAATGAATTTATTTATTTATTTTCCTTTAAATATGATTTTGATCATTTTTTTTAGAATTTTATATCTACACAATAGTATTGCGATACTATCGATATTTAAGGCGTCTTTGAAACTACAAAATATTGGTATTGAATAGGTTAAGGATACACTGCCAAATACCAAGAGGTCTTTATTTCCGCACGATAGTTGTGCGGCGCTCACTGCGTCAATCGTTGGCATCTTCAGCTGTTCCAATTGTGCCACGTGCTGCAGCTTTATGCAACACGATTTAAATTATTTAAAAGCATACACAGTTAAGGGACAACACACACGTGACATAAATATAGTAAATTGGCAGCCCTTTAACCCACTCGGCCCACTGTAAAAGCGACTACCTTCCCCAACTGTTTCATATATGTAAATGTGCCATATATCTTCTGGTCTTAATACCATTTTTCTTGCTGTCGATAGCGTCGGGTATGTCTGTCTCTTAGTCTCTCAGTCTGTCTGCCTGTCTGCCTGTCGTTTCCGACCGCCCTGTGGGCCGCCTTTTGGGGGCAGAGTCATTGGTCTGCATGAGTTATGACCAATAAATTGGACATGTTAACTGTGTGTCAGGACAACGCGCAGGAGCGCAAGAGGGGGCAACAGGAGCAGAAGCAGGAGCAGAAGCAGGAGCAGCAGTAGGGCGCAGGGAGCAGGACACCGCAGGCCACGCAATTTTATGCTGAAATTAATTGCGAGCATTTCGCACAGGCAGACACACGGGTCGTATGAGTAATAATATAATTAGCATGTGCATTTATTTAAAAATGATGAAAGCGCACAAAAGGACGCCGCATGAGGACATGAGAAAAGCCAGCAACAATTTGCCCTATAAGGGAAAAAATCAAGGCAGGAGCCGGAATATTATTATTATTTCGATTCCCTTCTTTTTTCGGCCTATACCCTGTAAATGTGGCCATATAGCCACGGAATATATTCTACACTTTCCAATCCCAAAAGAAAATAGCTATAAATTAATTTACACACATTTTTTTAGCTAGATTTCTTTGAAGCACAACGATTTCAGACCGATTGGCCAATAGATCTATATAATTTAAATAGAGTTAAAGCTAGGAAACTAGACGAAATTCTAGAGAGTATTTTTTTGGGGGCATCAAGACATATTAATTTCCATAGGGTATTTTCGTAGTACAACCAAGAAATGCTATGAAGGAACGTTTGCTATTTATGCTAGGGTATTTTCTAGTCGAGCAACCTTTCATTGGTGCTGCAACGGTTGCAGGGGGCAAGCAAAATGTAAAAATTAATGACATTTTTAAGGCGTTTTAATACCTCGACCAACATCGACACATGGCAACAACTGTAAAACCTTTCCGGCTATGGGCGTGGCAGGGCTGCAAGCAAGCGCTGCACGCAGCGTTTTCATTAAATAAATTGCAATTTTTCGTGTATGTTGCACAGTGTACAAACTGTGGCAACCCAAAACTGATATGAATTAAGAGAGCCAAAGGATGAAATTCAAATTTAAAGCAACGCAAGGATCTCTTCGACGCAAACCGAAGCCCAGTTTCTATGGCAGCTATAGAAGTTCGATCCAGATAAGTTTAACTTGTCTTGGGGACAGACAGACAGACGGATGGACATAGCGACTGGACTAATCACCTATACTTTGTGGGTTCTAAAGATGCCTCCTTCAATATGGAAGGGTATACAAAATGAAGGGAACCTCCCAAAATCATATGAATTAAGTAAGGAAGCGTAGCATGAAACTTAAATAAATAATACTCTCTACACAGGCATTTAAATGAAATTCAAAGTAAGAAATAAATAATATTTTTATGGTTGGCTTAATTAACCAGATAGTAAAAATGTTTTGACCCTGATGTCTGTTGACTGCAGCCATTAATGTTGCATGACAATAGCCATAAAAGCCTTAATTACTTTTCCCTAAAAGAATGGAATAAAATTGAGGAAAATTATAAAGCATTTCATAGGTAATAATGATTATATGTATACGGGTTACATTCAGATATGCCAAGTTCTGATATTATTCTTTGGATATGTAAAGAAATTTTGGGATTTTTTGAATTTCTAATCTGAAATACATTCAACTTTTTAGCTGGCCAAAAGCAAAATATGTTTTATTCAAGTCTAGCATAAAATAATCATAGATAGATGCGATAAGTATTTCTCTCTCTCTCTCTCGGAAAAGCCCTGCATTCATTTTCCTTGACAAAATAATATGCTAAGCCCTAAAACTGACACTCAACAATTTTATACTAGATTTTATTACTTGAATATTTGATATTTAAATATATATATATATAGAGTTCTTTTTAGTATTTTATATATACTATATAAACAGGGTGCGACATATTTTATGACGGCATTTAAACACTGAACAACTCCGACTTTGATTTGATTGAGCCGATTGACTTGAGCGAACAAGTTTCGGGCAAGTAAATTCGTTATCATTTTTTGGTAGCGGAAAATCCACAGAAGATTCATGATCAAAAACTGACTGTTTGGGTCTGGTATCAAAAAAAAGGACCATCCAGATCTCCATTGAATAGCTTAAGGCAAAAATTTAAATTTTGATGAAAGTTTCCACTAAGAAGGGATTTTGGAAAACTCCACATTGAAGTATGGGAAAATGGGAAAAAACGGTTGTATGAAACTTGCTTATTTATTCTATTTCTAGACCTAAATTGTAATTGAATAGAATTTCGGAAAATCGTAAGTAAAAATTAGTTGAAAATTGGTTGCTTTTTGCTTGAAAGTTACTCAATGTTTTTATGCAACGCAATAAAAGCCGGCACACCCTGTGCTTTATAGGTATGTTCATGCATATATATATGAATGTATTTGTATATATATATATGTATGTATGTAGTATATATTGTACAAATAAGTCTCCTTCACTGTGTCTGAGTGTGTGTTCTTGATATAAATGTATCTTATGCTTAGGTTTTCGTATTGTACATTGAATGAGCATATATTGTTGTCAAAAAAAAAAATTACTTTTGTTTTTATTTTAAGCCTGGGCTAACGTCGAACTCTATTTTATATGTGTATTATTACAAATATTATTGTATTTATAAACATTTTGGTTTTCCATTCTTTCTTCTTATTTTTGTATATATTTTTTTTTATTTATTTTTTTATTTCATTTTTTTTTCTCTTTTTTTTTGCAGTATTTCTTCAGCTGTGAAATCAATGGACCTAAAAGCTACCCCTTGTACCCCTGTGTAACCCTTTGGCTGCATTTTACAAATGCTTTTTTTTTTGTTTTCTTTTGTTTTATTTATTTTGTGTTCTGTTGTTGTAGATTCAATGAAATTATTGATTTCAGAGCGCAGAATAAAGCAGGATTAATCCTGCGCCCAGCCAACTTAGCCTATGCAATGCTCCAGCTGCAGCATAGGATTAAAATACAAAAAAAAACAACATTCAATAAATTAGCATTTAAAATTAAATATATATTTAGGACTGTTCTCATTAATATTGCGGCTTAAACTTCGAAAACAAAATTTGTAGCATACTTTTTCGCGCAAACAAAGAGCAGCTCCAAAAAGTAGGCTACACACTTTTTTATTGCGAAATTAAGGCGAAATTTTAATTGAAAACATGTACGAATTATATAAAGATCTTCTTTCGCACTTACCGGTGGAGCCTGCATACTCATTCGGTGGACGTTCCGTGTAGAACATGCTCTTGCCTATCGCCAGGGAGCCTTTGCCCCCGCCGCTGCCTCCGCTCAGAGCCGAGAGGCTATTACCTGGGACGCCACCTGGTTGCAAGGATGTCTGCATCGACGAGGATGAACTGGATGAAGCGGCTGAAGAACTTGAACCCGCCAATGACGAGCCACTGCCAGTATATAATTCGTTTTTCATGGCATAAACATCCGTTTGTAGCGATTTTGTTGTATCGTTGCGTAAAGAAGGTATGATATTGCCTAAGAGAGAGAGACAGAGAGAGAAGAATAAGAAAAAGGTCAATATGCAGCAAGTTAATACACCAATCGATAGTATCGACAGTTTTCTATAACACTGATAAGACGTATACATGCAGCAATCTATACAGCTATCGATAGTATCGATAGTTTTTTGTAACTATCGAGTTAGTTGGCTTTAATTGTAATGAGTATGCTGAATTATGTATAGCAAATGCTCCTATTGATAGATGAAACTCGATAGTTTTACAATACTATCAAATAAGCCAACTATCGTCCTAGTGCTAGCTGCGAGCAGGCACGCTTGACTTGCGTCTAATTCAGCTAATAACTCAATAACAAGTAAAACTTGCCCCAAACACCAAACAACCTTTGGCTGACATGGTTTTCAAGTTAAATTCTGTGGAAATCTTGTACCAGCCACTTGGCTACGATACAAAAATTTACCACACACACACAGAGAGAAAGGGAGCGAGAGATACACAACACAAAACACATCCTTTTGTCCTGGCAAGGATTACGTTCCGTTCCAGGAGAATAGAGCTACAGTCGCCGCGGCAGTCACTTTAAATAAAATATGTTTGGTCCTTTCTTTCAGAGGAGTTTCTGTTGCTGTTGCTGTTGCAGCGGCAGTGTTTCAAATGTGTTTCCAACCTAATGCCCCCGAAAATCCTTTCTGCTGCCCCCCTCCCTCCTCCCACCGCCCCACTACCACCCTTTTAGCAGCATAATCCGCAGCATATTGCTTTGCCCCTGGAGCCAGAGCCATAGCCGGAGCCGGAGCCGGAGCTAGAGCCAGAGAGCCAAGCGAAAAACTTGAAAGTGTGTGTACTTTTCTGCTCGACTTGAGTTTCGAAAGCCCCACGTTGAAATAGTCAAAAGTGCTTTGCTTTACTTTATCTCTTTCTCTCTCTCCCTCTCTCTCTCTCCCTCTCTCTCTCGTTGTCACTCTGATTGTGGGCGTGCCACAGCCCATCCTTCCATATGTATATATATGCCCTGGTCTCTGTCTATTTGGGTGTTTGTGGCTCTGTCTGGCTTAGCTGCTACTTTCGCAGTTTTGTTTGTGGCTCGCCGTATCCTGTATCCTCCCACGGTACACTGAGAAGAACAAAAATGGGGGACAGGAAAACCCGATCACAACTGCTGTATTCTCTGGTCAATTAAATGGATTTTACAGCCAGAAAAAGGATCTGAAGGCTGGCTAATAGCAGTGATTATTTTTCTGTATATTCTACAATACATTTGCTCTAACCTTAAGGTACTCTGTAAAGGAAATTGTAGGAGACAATCCCTATTTCATTGTGTGATCAATTCTACACTCAGCTTTTCTCCGAGTGTAGCCTGAGGTGTGCGAGCGAGTGTGAGTGAGTGTCGGTTTCCCGGTGTGACTTTCACAGTTTATGCAACGCTCGTCGGTATGTGTTAAGCACAAAAACGAGCATCATTCTTCCGCTTCCCCTTTCCGTGCCCCTTTCCCTGCCCCAGACTGCTGCCTGCCCCTGCAACACAGCTTCAGCTGGCTAGGAGATACACAGATACACAGATACACAGATAGGCACATAGATACTCAGATACTTAGATACACGTATCATCAGCTTGTCTGATACTATACTTACTCTCCCTGGACTCGACGGTGGTGTGGGTTACTTGCTTGGATGGTGTTGATGGCAAAGGTATTTCTGCAATGGAATCGAATATCCAGCGCATAATTAATTATAGCAAAAAAAAAATAAATTAAATGAGTTTTTAATTTCAGTGCACGACGTGTGAGTGTGTGTGAGAGTGTGTGTGTGGGTGTGTGTGCAAAAGTGTGTGTAAACTGTGTATGCCAGCAGCTGCGCAGCTTCTCTGTGGTTTTCTGTGTCAAGTGGCTCCGAATGGAAAGGTCGCTCCACTTGAACCCCAGCGGTCAAGTTGCATGCAACTTAAATAACTCGATTTAAGAGCGAACATTTTACACTTTGATTTTTCGCTTTTTTTCGCACAGCCAAAAGCCTTGATTAGCCGTATTATTCAGGCGAAAATATGGGTCAAAAAAGCAGCCAATAAGCAAATAAAATACCAAACTTAATTCATTGATATATTGGGAATATGTTTTTTACACCAGCTCTCAGTCTCTTTTCATATGAAAGCTGCTCTCCAACAGCTCCGATTCTCAAATTTCTGGCCCTACTCCCTGGCATATGTGAGAAATGGAATTCAAAGCACGCAGTTAAATTGTTTTGTTCTATTTGTGGAGCTCAGTTTTCAGTATTCTCATAATTTCATTTGTTTTCCTCAACCAAAAAAGGCAGCTAACTGCATAATTGCCAGGCAAAAAAGCACAAAAAGAGAGCTGAAATATGGCCAACTTATATGGAAATCATTTAAGTGCTCGACCTTCTGACCTGCTGAGGTCGCAATCAAAAGGAACAACAACAAAGACGGCAACAACAAAGCTTGGCAAAGAAAAACATTTTCATTTATTTTGAAAGGTAAATGCGTTAGCCCAGAGAACAACCGTCCGTCTGTAGTGCATAAAAAATAAATAAACAAGCCGCAAAAAAAAGAGAAAAAAAAGAAAAAAAAACACAAAAAAACTATAAATAAAATAAAGACAGACACGAGACATGGATGGATAAGAGAAGGTGGCTTAGATGAGCAGGGGCAGCCGGAGGAGGCGGTTTTTGGATAGCTGCCTCAACGAGTTGTGCAGCAAACGATACAAAGTCAAACAATTCCGGAATGCACCTTTATTTTACGTTTACGTTTACGTTTACGTTTACGTTTATGGTGAATGTAGCTACGTGTCCTGCTCTGCCCTGCTCTGCTCTGCTCTGCCCTACTCTGCGGATGAGCCAGAGCCAGCGCCAGATCCCAATTCAAACTTAAATCCGAACCCAAACCCAAGCCGAAAAAGCTAGGGCCATAGCCAAAACATACACAGAAAAAAATCGAGTCGAACTTTACTACAAATTCAAGAAATCCTTGGAGAGGGTATTATAATTTTCTGATGGAATCTGTAACCTATCAATGGAGTTATATGTCTGAGTCTGTTCCGAACGACGAGATGAGTCTATATAGCCACGCTCTCAGTTTTGATATGGAGATATGGAGATATGGAGCCTTCTTTTTGAGGCAGACAGAATGAAGAGATGGATCAGATCAGCCAACTTTATCTTAAATCTGCCAAGAAAGGAACAATCATTCAAAAACTTGTGCTATGGAAAACTATTGTGCTTCCCAAGGCAACCTGATAAAATTAATTTACTATATTTTTTTCAGTGTAGTTAAGCTTAAAAAAACTGGATATGAATCAACGAAAGCATTCTCTGATTTTTTTTAAATTTGTTTCTTTATCTATTTAGACAGAAATTCAAAAAACGAACGAGTTATTTTTTCTTTTTTTTTTTTGAAAGAGAATCTGTTAAAGAGAACAGGCTTTTTTTCAGTGTAGTTCAGCTTTGTTGGCGGCCGCTCGTTTAGTTTTACGCTTCAAAGCACAGTGCACATATCGGAGGAGCTAGACACGACCCGACGAGACTCTATACTCTATATATGACTCGTTTTCAACTCCCGATTCGAGTCGAGTCGAAACGACTCGGCTGCTCGTGGGCGCTGGAGCGGCACATAGGTAAAAGCTTTTGGCAAAATTGTAGCACAAAGGGCGCTCGATATTGCATTGCTTCTAGTCCATGCATACAACTATGCATGTGTGTGTGTGTGCAGACAGTGGCGTAGAGCAGGGGGGAGCTTAGCTTGGCCGTCAACCTAACCCCAGCTAAACTAAGCGCCTTTCCATTCTTAAAGCTTTTATTAAATATCATCATTTAATAATAAAAGAAAATAAGTATTAAGAAATTTCCTTATCAGGGGAATTTTCCATTTGAAAATCTAGCTAATTTCGTGGGATTTCATATGGAGTTCGCTTGGAACTAAATTTAAAAGATTTAAAGTTTCTGCTGCTTTCCACAAGCAACAAATTTCCAATTAAAAAACTGAAGTTATTTCTGACCCCAAAAAGTATGCTACACATTTTGCAGGGATAAGTTTAACCCCTCAAAAAAAAGGTTCTAAGCACGCCACTGCGTGTGTTTGTGTGTGTGTGCGTGTGTGGGAGCGTGTGTGTGTGTGCTTGCTGCAAGTAGTGCACTTAAGCTACCAATACAAATGCACTTACCATAAACACGTATGGAGCCTTCCGTTTCCCCAAGTGAATTCTTTGAGATGCATCGATAGTTGCCAAAGTCTCCATATTGTAGGTTTCTTATCGTCAGTTTCATGTGTGCGCTTTTCAAAATAAAAAAATAAAAAAATAAAAAAATAAAAAAAAAAATAGAGTTAGAGACAAGAAACAGTCATGTGTTCCACTAAACGAATTCGCCATTAAATCGCTTAGAGTTTATTACAACTCTCCGCCTGGCTAAAACGCTCGTTTTACTACAATTCCCGTTTTGGCGAAATGCGGGCGAAATCGTTTTCGGAAACAAATATCGAAATATATAGACAGCCCAGCTGTAGGCAAGTGCAAATGCATTATAAATATTTAACAACGCTAGAAATATTTTTTTGGGGGTTTTCAGAGAGAGTTTTTCTTTATTTTTTTCCTGGGTACATTCAACTTACCGATAGGAGTTCTCAGTGTAGTCCGTTTTAAACTTCTTGCTCGGCAATACCATAACTGAATTATACACCCAATAGATGATGGCTCTGCAAAGAGGAAGAAATTCGGAATTCGGAATACAGAAAATAAATGATAAACTTTAAGAGAATGCAAAAAGGCATTTTAAGTGCGAAATAGCAGAGAAAAAGAGAAGCATTTAAGTGAAAATATCAAAAATTTAGTCAATATATCTGCACAAATAGCCGAGTTTTTCAGTCGAAATAATCGATCTGCTTTAAACTATTTGTATAAACTTTTGATTAGTAAACTAAAGCTTAATTCTGAAGGGTTTTTCCGCACGCTTTTCGTACAGCAACTTCATTTTCCAGTGCAAATTCGAAAAGCATCTCTCTCTAAAAAATTTAATGAAGAACGAATAGAGTTTAATCGAATCGGGTTATTCCCAACCAAACCGGACAAAATGAAGAATTGCTAGACTGAAAAAAGAGAGGCTGAATCAGGAATTTTGAACTTGGCTATAGGAAACCATTTACACCACTGAGGAACGTCCGGGATTTCTGATTTTATCCCATTTTCATTCTATATTTTATCCGTACTCAAAGTTACTTAAATACAACCTGAAATCTATGCTAGATTGAAAAATTTAAAAAGGGAAAACTGGAGACTGGAAACTCACTTGGGATGAGCCTCGGTGTGGCAATCGATGGTTACATCTGTGCCAGCTGGCGCGCCAACAAGTTGATTCGGCACCCAAATCATAGGCGAAACTGTTGAACAGAAAACCAGAGAGAAAATGTTAGTAAAGTAAATGATACCCTGGGGGCAAAACGAGATATATATATCTGTGTGTATATATATATATATATATGTATTGGAGTGTCTGTCTGTGTGTGTGAGTGAGTGTGTATGTCAGGCAAGGTGGCATTGCATTTGAAGCGTTTGGCCAAAGTACGCATAAGCTGCAGCATTACCAATGTTCAATGTCTGTCTGTCTGTCTGCCCGTCTGTCCGCCCGTCTGTCCGCCCGTCTGTCTGAACGTCTCTCTGTCTGCCTGTCTCGGTTTCTGCTGCTCACTTCTGGGCTCTGACTGTCTCAGCACAGCTTAAAATGAAAGTGCAATGACAAAGCTGAAAAAAAGAGAACTTATACGAGACATGGCTGGCATGGAGAAGACACCTCAGTAGGCTTGGGTTCTTTCTCGAAAAGAGAAGAAAATTAAAAGAAAAAAAAAGTGCTAAAAAGTAAAATTTAACAGGAAGTACGTGCTTTGGTTTCTTCTCCATTTTGCTTCGTCTTCTTTTTTTTTTTTTGGGTTATTCTATTATAGAACAGCGCCAGCGTAAGGTTAGCTAAAGCTCTCTTCAAAAATAAGAGTATCAGCCAAATATTAAAGCTTCAGATTTGTAGACATCTGCAGAGAGTATTATAACCAGCTCCGATGCCATATTAAAGCCATGTCCGTCTGTCTTTTGAGCCAAGTCAATAAAAGTGATGTGAAGTCTGCTCTAAGTCGGAGCCGATCAGATCGGACAACTACATCTTATAGCTGCCATAGAGCATCAGACTACTACATCCTATATGTATAGCAGTCTGCTAGGGTATCTATCGTCGGTCAGTATTAGAAATTTAGCTTTTAATTTGAACTTGTTGCTGGAAAAAAGGCGTTTTCTATTCCAGGAATGAGTCCAAGCATAGCTTTAGGTGTCGCTTTGACTGAGTATCAAAATTGAAATTTCGATATTATTTGGATTTTATTAAAATTCGCAACAAGGCGGCATAATTAATTTTAGCCAGATTACGAAATACATCCACTTTCTCCATACTCGTATCATATATAAATTTTCTATTTATTTAATGGAGCTGCGCTGCTCTATTCAAACAGTGTCTACCCACAAAGAGCGCCCCTATCAATATATATATTTTTTGCTATCTACTCGACTATGCAGACACCCTTTTCCCTTTCCCTCGACCCTTACCCACCCATGGAATCCCCTCTTCTTCTTTCTATACTAACAGTTTTCTCATTTTCAATAGTTTGCCCCAGTTCAGTGCACAATGTGAACACGAAATTGAAACAGCGAACGGCTTGTTGGAAATTTAAACGCGTTCTATGACAATGCCTACCTGTACACTGAAAAAAAAGACCTTTTTTTTTATTAAATTTGCCAACTATCTAAGTTGGTTAAGCTGCTTGAAGACACTTTTAATCATTCATAAAGATACAGTGAAAGTTCGTCAAGTTTAGCCTGGGCAAAGGTAATTTCTTTTTAACGCTTTTCGCTGTGTTTACACGATGAAAATCTTCCACGAAATTCTGTTAAGTTCAGCTACGTTTTCACTATAAAGCGAAGTTTTTTATTTTACACTCAGAAAAATCGTATGGTTGGGAAAGTCTATATATATTTTTGCAGGAATAAACTTTGTTTTTTTATACCCTTGGAGAGGGAAGGAGCCATCTCCTATCATCTGACGAGACGTTTTGATATAGTCATGTCCGTCTGTCTCTCTATCCCTCGTTCAGTCAGCTTCCATTCAAAGTAGTCTCTTAGTTTTTAAGCTAAATGAATACCTTTAAAGATCGGACTAATATATAGCCTTGCCTCTTAGCACCCAAGTAGCTCGCAGGTAAGAATATAAAACTATTTTTTCTTTGTGTTTCGAGCAGTGTATTAGCCGCCGCCACTTCCCGTGTCCACGCACAAAACCGTTCATAATAAAATACAGAGAGAGAGAAAAAAGGAGGAGCGCAGGAAGAAGAAGGAAACGCCGTCAAAGTCATACGTGCAATGCCGGCAAGTGACTTTATTGCAGCTACGTGACGTGAATTATTGTCAATGTGTGGAGCCGAGGGAGCCGGGAGGAATAGCCTGGGAGGGGAAGGGGAGGGGAGGGGAGGGAAACTAACGGGGCCTGAAACTCGTTAGGATTAACAAGCGTTTACTTGGCATACGGCGTGCAACAGCCGCGTAACTTTTACTTCGTCCCTACGCCCGCCCGCCCCTGAAACCCACCCCTCTATAGCCCCCCGTCCCCCCTGAACTGATCCATATATATCCATATATCAGCTGCATTAGCAGGGACTTCCGCAGGAGCTGGAGCTGGAGCTGGAGCTGCGTTTGACACAGGGGGCAAAACGGCGAGAAACGCGCATGCAGTTAAATTGATGAGCAGCAGGTACGCTTCATGTTCCTCTAGCTTCTGTTCCAGCTCCTGCTCCTGCTCCTCCTGCTCTAGTCTCTCTCTCTATATACACAGGGTATAGATGGATGAATTGCCGCATAGATACGAGTATTCTTCCTACTCCTCATCCTCGTCGCCGTCGTCCTCTTCGTCGTTATTGGCGTCGTCGTCGTCGTCGTCCTGCGAGTCCTTGTCGTCGTGCTCGTTAAGTGCAGGCGCGTGTTACAGCCGTGGAGCAATATAATGTGACCAGCTTGCTCATACGTATCCCCGTATAGACTCGTATGCATGCAGTACAGTGATCGCTCAATAAGTGGAAAATCCTTAGCATATTTTAATCCCTTTAGCCATTTTAAAGCTAAATTTGAAGAATTTTTATCTTTTCTCTTAAGAGTTTGCAATGATAATCAATTTTTCTTAGGTAAAAAATCCTCTGCAAATTTAAATTTTTTAGCCGGAAGTAGGCTAAACATATTCCGCCTTTTAGCCATTTCAAGCTAAATTCTAATTCAGCAGGTTCGCACAACTCTTTGATATGAAAGTAAATTCTTAGTCCTTTACAGCTCAAAAAAACTGTAGCTAATATTCTGCTATAAAAAGAATGTATATCGATAGATGCTTTACTATCGATAGTTGCTTTACTATCGCCGTAATTGAAAAAAATTCAGTGTGATTAGAATTAATTGCTGCGGGTGCCCACTGTACTTAGTAGCTATTTTTTTGTTGTTGTGTTTTTTGTGTTCGTGTTGGCAAGTCGTGTCGATATATGTAGATAGTTTACATTAAGTCCTGCGACTTTTGCTCCTTCTACTTACACTCCACATCCAATATTATCCGCTTGGACACTGAGGGGGGTACTCCGTTGGTTGCAATGCACAGATAGGCGCCCATCTCATTGCGGCTCACTTTGGTCAGCGGCAGGACATCCCCATCGTATACCAACACTACAGGGGGTTGGTCGGTAGTTTGGTTTGGGGGAGGGGAGGTTTGATGTTTGCCGGAAGGAAGTGTCCGCACCATGGAAATAAACGTGCAGAGCATAGAGAGAATTTTCAATGAGACGACAGAAAAGTGAAATGGCCGTAGACAGTGGGGCAGTCTCAAAAGTTGCTTAAAGTTTATACAATTTTTATATTAATCGGTCACATGGAATCGATTAATATCGGTTCACAATTTCAGCAATTTGATAACCATTTTTTTAGAAAGAATTAGGAGTAGAGCGGGTGATTCTCTCTATAAGAATTGCATATTATTTTCGAACTTTTGAAACCACCTCATTGTAAGTGTTAGACCCCGCTCCTCCTCCTTGAATATTCCCTTACCTTTTTTCTTCTTCTCAACGGCAATTTCCTCACCATCCTCACGACGCCAGATGATTTTTGGTGTGGGAAACCCATCGGCGCGACATGTCATGTTGATGTTTTGGTTTTCACGCACCGCCACCGAGGATGGGGTGCTCTCAATGTCCAGTATATTGGGTGGAACTAGACAAAGGAAAGGAGAAAGGCCATTCAATTCGATTTGGAATTCGGTTATTCAAGTGGACACATTAACAGCGACAGCAACAGCTTGCGGTACTTACCTACCACCTGGAGATAGCCCACCTGGCTAATCATCGGATTGGTATTCACCTGGCACATATAATAGCCGCGATCATCCTGATGTGCCTGGTTCACGTGCAGCAGCCATGTGTTGTCCGTGTAGGTAATACTGTACCTTGGTATGCGGGAGATGACGTGACGATGAATCGTGAGTATCATCTGGCGATCTATGTGTATCCAAGCCACCTGAGAAGCGCGCAAAAGAGAGGAGGAGAATCGAATTAAATGAAAGTAAACACGCTTAAAGTAAGTACCAATTTGACTTAATTTTAGATCGGCAAACTTGTTCTAAGAAAAGAAATAAGGAGATACGAAAAACTACCTTTAATACTCTTTATATTGGTGGTCCTAATCTGAGCTTAGAAAAAACTTATTTTAAGTATGAATTGGTCATCAAGAAACTTGATTTAAAACGGAATTAAGTATGGGTGGCCTTATTTTATTCTAAGTTTAAGAGTCATTCAAGACTTGAGTTAAGTTTTGGCGTCTTTTCAGTTCAGCACTTGGTCTATTTTTAATACAGTTTCAATAAACTTGATTTGTTATTCTTGAAAAGGAAAAATACTTGACAGCTGGTTTACTCGCTTCTACCATGAGAGAACTTCGTTCTCTTCTCTTTTCTCCCTGTGTAGAAACACATATATATTTGTAATAAATGAACGGCATGTTGTGACGCATGAGAGCTAAAAAAAAAAATAGATATATATATATATAGGACGAAAAAAGAAGCCAACTTGACAGCTGTTTCCGCTTTTTTAATACACTTTTTTCTAGCCGCACTTTCTGGGCATCAGCAGCTTGGACTTCGTTTGCTTACATTGCGTGTGACATAAGGACAGTTCATGTCCTGGCAGGAGCAAACTTTTCAAATTTACTTTCAGCCCCAGCGTTTCTGACAGCAATGAGTTTCTCGTTTTCAGCTCAACAATGGCCAACCAGCCAGCCAGCCAGCCAGCCAGCCAGCCAGCCGGCCATTTAGCCAGCAGCTCCTTGGATCCTTGATGAAAGTCCAATAAGAGCCAGCAACAGACTGTTGTCTGTGTGTGGGTTGTGTGTGTGTGTGTGTAGCACGCGTAGCAACTTGCTCTCTGTGTCCAGTGACAAAGACAAGGACAAGGACGAAGACGAAGCAAAAGCAGAAGCAGCAGCAGCAGGAGCAGCAGGACACTCTGCACTCCACTCTACAGTGTTTTATATGAAGTTGATATGGCGAGTAAATATTTGTGATTTGTTATGAACGCGCACTGCCAGCAACTGAGATAAATGATAAGTGATTTTCCAGTCATTTTCTTGGGTTTTCTCCCTGATACTTGTCGTATACACGGGTTTAGGCCAAGCCATCGCATCTCCCAGTATCACAGGGCTTTAGCTGGCTCTTTCAAGCTGCTTCAGCTTTAAAGAGAAAAGAAAACTTCTCCACACAGCAGACGCTCGATAAATGCACCTAGAACTATGTAAGTAGGCTCCTTTTTCAAACCGCATTCAATTGAATTAGAAGGTGTCGATAGATTCCTTTGCCAGATCTGACTTCCTGTGTCCAAGGATTAGGCAGGAGTACCTTAATTTTGGGCATTTCAGAGCCGAATGCTTGCTTGAGAGTTATCTGGGATTGCGATAGTCTTTACCCTGCTTTCTCTGTATTTCTCGAAATTCACAGTTAATTTCTATTCGGAACTTCTATCAGTGTGAAACAGTTACCACTACTCCACACGCCCACACACAGATGCCCACACACGCCACAACACACACACACACACACACACGTGCACGAAATTCCATCAATTTTCAGTGCTTCAATTTGAGTTTCTGATTCTGATTCCGTTTCTGTTTCTGTTTCTGTTTCAATGTTTCTCTGGCGATACTCTACACTCGACTCGCTCTGTCTGGGCCACAACTTGTCACGTCTGCCTTTATCTATGCCTGTCAATTCAGTAGACACGCACACACACACACACACATTAACTGGTTGTGCGTGTGTGTGTGTGTGAGCAATTCACAAAATTGATTTTAGACAGAGTCGCAGCAGCAGCAGCAGCGGCAGCGGCAGCGGCAGCAGCTTGCAAACTCCATTGAATAGGCAGCAGCATTCTGACGCACGATTTATGACACGCCCAGATATATATATATACGCCCCTATTTGACTCACCTTATAGCCACCCAAATGCTCCACAACACAGGGTAAATTCGCATCTCGGCCCACGGCAACGGTGACATTCGGTATGGGCTGTGCGAAGCGGGGCTCATCCATCATAACTGCGAATGAAGAGCGGCATAAACAAGTTGGTTAGTTAATGAGCAGAAGGACAACAGCAGCAGCAGCAGCAGCAGCAGCAGCAACAACAACAACTACAATGACAAGGAGCTAAATAATAAGCACAGGCAGTGTATGAGTAAGCATAGTCGAAGCCGGAGATACTCTGCCGGCAAGATACTCCATCCATAGAGAATGCACTAAAAATGTAGCATACTTTTATGGGCAAATGTAAATTTTGTATTCAGTTCTTTGGCAAATATTTTGAGCTACGAAAAGAAATATAAAGTAAATGAAGCAAATCCAAAACTGAGCATAAAAATAACAAATAAATTAAAAAGAAAAATAGCCTGCCAGCTGCATGATAAATGTGTATATACTCGCATAATCCATTGCAAAGTCTATTTAAATGAAGAGTTGTTGTAGCTGCTGCAGCTGCTGCTGCTGCTGCTGTTGCCGGAAGTCCATGACCCGCAGGCCAAATATAATCAACGGCAGCGTTAGTGTCATTATGAAATAATTGAACAAAGCAATTTTTTATCTAGCCGGCAGCCAAGAGAAGGAGCAGCAGCAGCAGCAGCAGCGGCAGCAGCACCAGGAGTAGCAGCAAAAAGCCGTAGCAGGAGCTGGAGCTTGGGTAGCCTGCCTGGCTGCCTGCCTGCCTGGCTGCCTGTGTGGGGCACGTAGTTTGTGGCAGCCTGTTGAGGCATTGCGGACGTCCTTGGTGTTGTTTTTGTGTGTTTTGGTGTTGCAATTCCACTTTTGTTTTTCTATGCATTCATTTCGTGTGCCGCGGAAATGGTGCACAAAAGCAAAACACCGAGGCGCAGGCTGTTAAACACGACAAGTGGATGCCTCAACGGGGCACAGTGGGTCAAAACATTGATTAACCAGCTTTAAAATAAAGCTAATTCGTATGTAAAAGTCAGCCTATGTTTTTACTGTGCTCTTATTGCATTTTTCTCTTCAAAAAAGCTAATTTTTTTTGAGAATAATTGAGAAATAAAATTAATTTAAAGGAAAATAATAATTAAATTCCTTTGGTTAGTGCCTGGAATTTTAATGACCGATTAAATGCACTGCTTGGCCCCACTGTGCGGGGGTAGCCCTTTGCCATGGCAACAGAGGGACGGACGAACAGACGGACGGCCAGTTTGTTATCTGCAACACGCAGTTGTTGGCCTGCATGCACCTGCCCCAGCAGTTGCCACACACAAGTTGCCCCACAAGTATGTTTCAACACGAAACTCGGACGGACACCGACACGGAGCTGGCATTGAAATTGAATGGAAGCCAGAAGCCCGAAGCAGCAACAGCAGCAGCGGCAGCAGCAGCCTCGCCTCGCAGCATCGCCGGCAATTTGAGGTCTCATTTTACTAATTAAATTATGACTCGACTCCTCTCAACTCGACTCGACTCGACTCGAGTCGGCAGTTTCGACACCGAACACCTCGAACTGTCTGCAATGCTTTGTTCAAAGGGCCCAGCGATAGGGTAAAATCTCGAATACCCGTAATATTTTCAAGCAGCTCAGTTAATTGGACTAACTGAGAAAGGAGGGGCGGTTAAAATATTGAAAAGTTTCATGATTTAAGATTTAAGTGTTCCAAATAAAGTGAATTATATGCGAAATTTAAAGCTACTTTTTCCCATTGAAACCCAACGAGTTCTGATTGAATGCAGCAAAAATTGGCAACCCATTTGAGCCACAATGTGCAGACTACGGCCAGAAATGGGTGCAGCAATTGCTGTGGCTGACTAAAAGAGCTGAGAGAGCAGTCTAAGTCGATTAGGTGGCCTCGATCTGGCCTGGGAGCAACTAACTGCCTCAGGCGGCTCCTCATCCCTCATCGGGATCTCAATCTGCATGCCGAGCAGCTTGGAACGCATTAGGAATTAGACTAAGGCCGACTGTGGAGTCATCACAGTAAGCAAGAGCACTAATCCTCGTCAGGACTTAAAGGCAGTTAGCTCATACTTTTTCATTTGAAGTCAGGTATGAACAGGATCTACTTAATATGTGAAGCAATGCCTATTGATTAAATGATTGAATGCAGAAGGAATTAGGCTTAAATTCTGGCTATTTTCACAACTACTCGGGATGGAAACAGGATAAAGTAAAGAATTCCCAGATTGGAAAAAGCGGACTTGAATCAAGAATTTCAATCTGGCTTTCAGGAAACAACAGAGGCAAGAAATTCCTGATTTTAAGCCTATTTTTTTTGTGAACGAATAGTTTTTGGGTTTCTTGTTTTTTTTGTTTTTGCTGAGCTTTACTTACCGTGCGTTACCAGATTTGTCATGTAGATGAGAAACATAACCCGACGATTTGTGAAGCGGCTTGGAAATATGTTCAGTGCAATTAGCAGAAGCTTAATTACCGTAATGATAAACATTTTGTTGCTGTTGTTGTGTTGTTTTTGTGTTGTTTACAAACGGAATTAGTTAAATACACACACACGAGTACACAGAGAGAAAATGTGGTAAAAAATTCGTTTAATTAAGCGCGACTTTCACTATTTTTAGGCTGTCTTTTTTTTGGTGTTGTTTTTTTCACAGAGTTTTCACATTGATTTTTCATACATTGTTTCCAATTGCGATTGTTGTTGTTGCTGTTGTTGTTGTGTTTTACATTTATTTGATTTGATTTGCGTAATTTAATTTGCACAGACAAATGAACACACTTCCCTGCAATTTCCCCTGAAAATGGCAATTCGAATTTCATTTAGCGTAAAGCTTTAAAAATCGCTTAATTCACTTGACGCGTCGATTCGCTTTTGTTGTTGTTTTTCTGCTTGTTGTTGTTGCTGTTGTTGTTGTTGTTGGATGCTGCAAACGAAACAATGAAAATTGAAAATAAAAATTGCACACACACACAGTAGAAAAAGGCGGAAAAGCGTTAAAGGGGATGAAGGGAGGAGCAAGCCGAAAGGAGGAAGTGAGGCCGATTCGTCGGGATTATGGCATTTATTATTATTATGGCACTCGCATGCTCATTCCCGTTGTTGTTGTGTGGCTTTACAATGTTGTAGGTGTGTGTGTGAGAGAGTGTGGGTGACAGAGCCCAGTTGAACTTTCACAACTGCCAAAACGTACAGCTGAGCGCTGACAACTGCAGTCGAATTTTCTACACTAAATAAACAAGTGGCAAAAAGTCTTCTAATATTCATTTCATTCTAATTCCAGAGGAGCTGAGCCTTGTCCGTCTATCTGTCCGTCGATCCGTCTCTTTGAGTTAGGTGCCTGAAGGGAATCTTCTCTCGGCCGGATAGAGAAAATATTTATAGACAGGAACAATTGATCTAAAAGTTGTTGACTATTTTGATTCCAAATCAGACTACTATATTAAATATCTATCGGAACTATCAGTAAAAAGTATTCCAATCTGCAAGGGTATAAAGGCTTCGGTGCACCGAAGACAAGCTTTACTAGTTTCATTTAAATATTTATCATAAAAAGTCAATACTTCAAATTAAAAACATTTTCATAAAACAGAAAACATTTCTCTGGGAATTTTGATTTTAAGTAGTTTTCCTTTAAGAGTTTATCCTTTATCCTTTATTACACTTTAATATTGAGTCCTACTAGGCAAACAAGGAAGAAAAAAAACAACAAGGATGCTTTACGCATTGCAGCTCTTTGGCCCTTTTATTGGACTCTGGACTCTGGACTCTGCGTTTGTTTGTTGGGATTTTCGGTTGGCAAAGTTCATTTGACTGTTTCGGTTTCTGTGTGTGTGGCCCGGAGTGTACGAGTTGTACCATTGCTACATTTATTATTAATAGCACTGTATTCCGGTCAGTTGTGTGTATACAAATGAACGCGTTGCATTGATGTTGCTATTTTATGGCCACTCTATGAATTGTTGTTACTCTCCCCTTGTTGTTATTGTTGTTTGTGTTGTTCGTGTTGTTCGTGTTGTTCGTGTTGTTCGTGTTGTTGTTGTTGTTATTCGTGTTATTCGTATTGTTGTTGCTGTTATTCTCGCTGTCGTTGTCATAACATGGCCACATTTTCATTGCGGATGAATTGTTACATTTCGTTTCATTTCCATCTCCCATTGTTGTATACTATTTTCATGCCTGTTGCAAAGGGTATATCAGCTATCTGAATAGCTTTGTATATTCTATACGGATAATCTCGCATTCTTTAAGAGAAAATGTAGAATTTTTCATTTGCAATTAAACTAGGCGATCAAAAGCTATAGAAAAATGTAATCTGCAGGAAAATCGGTTGACTTTTCATTGAGTTAGAGGCGTGGAGAGATAAAACTTGGGAATTCTTGGAATTATTATAAATTATTAGTAGAAATATCATCGTCTAATCTTAAATATCGTCAAGAGAATATTCACGCTTCGTATACTTAATTTTTGCATTTTTTTCTTTGTCAAACTGCCTTTAGGTATTTTCGCTTAAATACCCTTTAACTGAGTGATACGTTCGGAGGGGGGGTTCGTCATTTGTGGGCCAGTTCAATTTTGGGAAATGATTTATGGATGCACATGACATATCAGCTTCCTGCTGTAGTTGTCGCTGTTCTTGCCCCACTGTGCCTCAGTACTTCAGTCGAGTCGAGTTGAGTTGAGTTGAGTTGAGTCGAGTTGAGTCGAATCAAGACATTAATTTTTGATTTTACTGCCTGCCGCTTTTTGTCGCCAGTTTCGCTTTGGCTTAAATATTTATGCACATTGCATTTAATAATAAAACGAATAATCGTATATTTAATTTTTATTATTTATTTTCTTGCAAAGTATTTAAAACTCCGCCTGTCATTCCGTTTACATAGTAAAATAAAATGTAAACACAGCGCCAGCGAGCGCCGGGCGAGAGTTCATCTCAGTTTTTTATTCCCATATCATTTTTTTTCCATTTTTTATTTATGAAGAATTTACATATCGCAGCTGCATGAAAATCGCCTGCATTAAACATAATTGACAATATATATATATATATAACAGTGTATATATATCCGTGTATATATATAGATATCTGTATGTATATGTGGGACATTGGACATTGGCATTTGCGGCTTGTTTTTTATACCCTAGCAGAAAGGGTATTTTGACTTTGGCACGAAATGTTGAAGGAGACGTTTTCGAGTCTATAAAATATATATATTCTTGATCAGGATATAGCCATGTCCGTCTGTCTGGCTGTCTCTTTTCTAAACAAACTAGTTTCCCAGTTTTTGAGCTGGTTGAACGACCTTTGCTTTAGCGCCTTCTTTTTGCTGCATGCCTCGGAAATTTGGAGTCACTGTTCCAGTGAGGAAGGGCATGAATTATTCGGCGTGCCGCAGATAACTTTTCGTTACTATTTTCGCTTTTTTTTCTCATTTTTGGTTGGGGGTCTTAATTGCCTTCGACAGCTTTTGGGCGCGCTTTAAACTTATTTAAATGTTAAAAAATGTTATTAAAACAATCAAAATAAAAAAAATATCGTTATGCATTGTTTAAAAAGTGTAATAATTTATATGCAGACCGGCAATAAAAATGCTTTTTAAATTGTTTAATTGCGCGAGCATGGAAATAAATGAACATTTCTTTCGACCATTTTAAATTTGGGCAATTGAGCGAATTTAATCAAATAAGTTATACGATTAATCTTCAAGCATAAATCTATATATATATATATATAATAATATATATATATCAATACTTCAATAATGCTTCGAATATTCAGACTGTGTGTAGAGTTCACAAAGAATTTACTGTGGAGCTCCAACTAAAACGGGTTCGAACTCAGTCTAAGCTCTGGTTTTGGTTCGAATCTTGGTTCATTTAAATCTCTGAGTTCGAAGTGGTTTGTTATAAAACCGATTTTGTAGGATTGGTTAAAATTAATATATATAAAAACCTATTTTTAAGCATATTCTGGGGTCTATTAGTCTTTCAAAACTTAACCGATTTTCATGTGAAACATATTGATAAAGTTCTTAAATTTGATGGAATTTTACAATAAAAAATGTTGCGATTATTTTTTAAAAATTTACCTAAGAAACAATTTTTAAAAATTCAATTCTGGAATCAGCATTAATAATCTATTTGAGATCTTTAAGTTAGTATAGAAAGAAGTGTTTTAAAACTGACTCTTAGTTGGATGGAATAGGTTAAGTTCTGCTGAAAGATTAAAGACTTGGTCTATATATGATTTTTGAACCACGCCAGATATAGTCCCTCGATTGAGGCTATAATTCGGCTATATGTTTGAAGCCCTGTTCGGTTTTATGTGTTTTTCTGCCTTTCAGTCCGCTGTCCATCTCGTTTATGGCCTATTAATTTGTATTTGATATGCGAGTATCCTGGATCTATTTGAAATGGTTTAACTTGCAGTTCCTAATCTATTTTTTATTATTAAACTATTTTTATTTAATTTCCTCACATTTGGCCCAGTTGGAAGCAACTAAAAATCAATTTCAATGACCTCCGAACAGCTGTCACAAATTTACATATGTCGCGCCACAAATCCAAGAGGCAAGCCACAAAATACATGTGTTGTTGCCCACATGACTGACTGGGTGGGCGTGGCAGCTGACTGTGTGTGCCTCTGTGTAAGTGAAGGCTGCTGCTGCTGCTGCTGCGCTGCCTACTGCCTACTGCCTGCTGCCTGCTGCGCTGTTGGCCAAAATGGGCGTTTTGTTGCTTGCTGCTGACATTTTATGGCTGACGACAATGTTTTCTG
Organism: Drosophila repletoides; assembly: GCA_018150835.1. Classification (NCBI taxonomy): domain Eukaryota; kingdom Metazoa; phylum Arthropoda; class Insecta; order Diptera; family Drosophilidae; genus Drosophila; species Drosophila repletoides. Next base: position 19,158,104 of record JAECWQ010000031.1, on the reverse strand, counting down.
CCTTTGTCACGCCCCCTCACCGCCCCGCCCCACCCCGCTCGCCCACTGTAGTAGGTCCAGGCAAAGTAATTAGGTTGAAATTACAAATTATGGGTTCATGCAGCAGATTATAGCGACAAAATCAGAGAAACGCACATGCCTGGAAATTACAGCATTTGTTGTGGGTCTGCAGCTCCTGCTGCTCATATGAATAGAGGCGAGGAGAGGAGAGGAGGGGAGAGGAGAGGCGAGAGCAGAGAATGGAAAGCAAATTTCCAAATGGACAACAAAAGTCGAAACAGAAACAGAGAAACAGGAGGGGAGCTCGTTAAAAAGCACTTAGGAGGGAGCAGAGTGAAAGCAGCGGGAAAAAGGCTAGAAAATCGGTTCGCCTGTTCGGGTAATTATGATGCAATCAGTCTGAAAATAAATGAACAACTCTAAAAATCACAACTCAACTCGAACTTAACTCAACAGGCTGACACATATAAATGAATTCAAACTTCTCTTTCCGCAGCATAGAAAAAAGAAGAGAAAATTGAACTAAAATGCATTTTATGGCTAGATCCGAATAAAACTCTGAAACTCTAACAATATTTCACTCCATATTCAATGCATTTCCAGCCTTCTTTATCCTGTGTGATTGTCCTTCTTCTAGAAACTGGAACATTTCACTCCATATGCAAAGCACTTTGTAGTCTTTCTTGGCCTTTTTCATCCTATGCGACTGCTCTGAACTTAGGAGAAAAAGATCCCTTATCTTCTGGGAAAATCCCCCTTTAAGGAACTGGGTAGGCAGTCTGGTAAATCTGTCAGTGGAGGATCTGGCTCTGTTACCCGAGAAACTCGCAAGGACTCCTACTAATCAGACTACTATATCTATATGCTTTTTCCAGTCGCTTTGTAAGCCTTTCCTTACTGGTTTTCAGTTATTTTTTATCATGTCCTTCGAGGTACAAACTATGCATACACATAGATATTATTTTATTTGTGTGTGGGGAACATTTTAGAATTGCATTGAGGACACTGTGCAATGCAAAGAAAATGGCATCCAAGGAGCGCTGTCATCTCGCGACTGCATCTTGAGTGGCAACCAGGAGAACAGGCAGCTGACAGGCGTCGGCGACAAATGGAATTGCTTGACAGGATGTCACAGAGAGAGAGAGAGAGACTGAGAGACTGAGAGAAGGAAGGATAATGGAGCCACACAACATGAAATGCGGCACGAAAATGCATTAAATTCCCTTCCTTTCGTTTTTTTTTTTGGGTAGTCGAAACGTAGGAAAATTGTCGAATTGCCGAGCAAACAACACACACACACACATCGAAAGAGGGACAACTGACTGAGTGACTGACTGACTGAGTGACTGAGTGAAGGACATGGGAATATTTGACAATGTTGCTTCAACAAGTTAATGAATATTAAAAGGTTAATCAGTGGGAAAAGTCCTTTCTTTTTTCTCTGCTTTTTTTTTGGCTTTTTTTGTCCTTTTTTTGAGTGTTGTTTTGTGCTATATTTAAATGCCCATTCAACGTTATAATTGCTAGACCCGAATAAAAACAAACAAACAAAAGATTTTATGTTGGTTTTTAATTTTTTCGCCTTGAAGCGCTAATTAGTTCATTTTGGCCGTTATTATCTTTTGTTCAAATGGGCCAGAGACACACAGCAAACAGCAAAACAAGAGCGCCCTTTGGCTGTTTTCTAGGCGAAAAAAAAAGAAGAAAAAACCTTGTTTTGCTGCTCTAATAATGAGCTTAACAAGGCTCACACCTCCACCACACCACACCACAGCACACCACACTACACTACACTACACAGCAGACATTCAAGGCAAAGAAAAAAACAACGTCTTGTGGTCCATTTGAACACTGGAGAGCTTGTGGTAGTTTTCTATTCTGGAAATTATTCAGTTTCGTGGAACGCTTAATTATGTCTCTAGTTGGGCCAAGACATGTGCATTTCAATGGCAATTAATTGCCTTTAAGTGGATCTTCTTTGAGAGCTTTCAGAGAGTAACTAATGGAATCAAATCCGTTGCCATGTTTAAAGTACTTCAACGGAAAATCTTCTGCTTTCAGAGTTCAATGAAATTACATGTCATTGAACTGAATGGAGCTCAAACAACCTGAAAGTGATATGCAAATTGAATGAGCAAAGTAGCAAAAAATACGCTTTTCATTCAGCGCTTTTCCTATAACTACCTGGAAATTGTCAGCTAGTTTCCCCTGGTGTCATTATCTGAATATTTAAGGGGACAATTACCATCGAGCATTAAATTATAAACTGAATAAACTGCGAATTAAATGCAAAATGAGTAGAAAAAACAATAATTTCAGCACGTCTCCTAGCCAGCTCTTAAAGTACTTGGCAGTTCATTAAAGTAAATCATATAAAGGTTTTAAGAGGAAGCTCCCCTTTACCAGCCCAAAAAAAGAGCTCTTTAAGCCCTTTCACTTACTATGGAGCAATAAGTAATTTAAGTTACTAAAAACAATACTTTAAAATTCAAAAAAGGCTATCAATAACTCTGAATGGAACCAATGAACCCAGAAGAAGAAAGCTGCTTTTACCAGAGAAAGAGAGAGAGGCGAAACAGAGAAGAAACTGGAGGAAAGTCTGGGGCAGAATGGAAAAGAAGACGGAGCAATAACGAGGTAAATGATAGAAAAACCATTGCCGCGTAATTTGGATCAGTGTGCGACTCCAGTTACTGCCAGTTTACACGGTGCTGTAATGCCTTTACAAGCTGAAGGATATTAAAAACAAGTGCAGCGACTGCAGCTGCAGCAGCAGCAGCAGCAGGAAGAAGCGCAGCAAAATGTTGCATAAACTTAACATAAATAATGGAAGCAATATTTCAAGCAGCAGCAGGAGCAGCAGCAGGAGCAGCAGCAGGAGCAGCAGCAGGACGAAACAAAGTGCAGAATTCTGCAGAATAAGTAGCAGCCGCAGCGCAACAAATGAAGTTTGGATGACTTGCAGCCTTCTCCGGCTGATTGCCGTGAAATTTATGTGCAAGGGAAGTAAATGGAGCAGCAGCGGCAGCAGCAGCAGCAGGGGCAAACAGGAACGGAAACAATACACTGAAAAAAAAACGCATTATAGAAAAATTACTCTACATTTTCATACTTGGATTCTAAAAGAATCTTTCTGTTCCATTTCTTTATAACTTTGTTCGTAAATCAAGCAGCAGCAGCAGCGGGAAACGGAAGTAGAAACAAATCACTTGAAAAAAATCATAAAAAAATAATCTAAATTTTAAAAAATTGCCCGAAAATCTTAATTATATAGAACATTTTTCAGTTGGTTTGATTTAAAAAGAAACTCATTTTTGTTTAATTATACCCTTGCAGAGGATATTAGAACTTTGGCACGAAGAAGGCCTCTCCGATTCCATGGACTATATATAAATATACCTATATACACACATATATATATATATATATATATTAATTATGTTTCTTATTACGTCCGTCTTTCTGTCCAACTGCCTGTTTTCATGCCTCTCAGTTAATGTCTGAACTGATTGGAATAAAACAATGATAGGATTCTGCCATGAAAAGGAACAATCGGTTCAAAAGTTTTTGTATTGAAAACTGTTGTATTTCCCAAGGAATCTTGCTAAAACTTACAAATTATATAGACGAGTGTGTTTTTTAAACTCGGACAAAAATATATCAAGATCAGACCACTATATCACCAAAAAGATCACGAACAGACAACTATGTCGTATAGAAAGAATAGGTAAAAATAAATCAGTTTAACAAGAATTTTCAAGTGTTCATACCCGTCTGCAAGGGTATTTAATCTTCGGCGAGTCTTACTATTTTTTTTTTGAATTTAAAAAAAAAAAAACAGTTTTATTTTTAGGGCAATTTTCTAAAATTCTCAGCGAAATATTCAAAGATTTATTTACGTTCTGTTCACACACAAATTTTTGATTTTTGTTTTTTTTTAGGCGAATAGTTTAATTTAATTTAATTTATTTTATTTTTTTTATTGTTGCACAGTGTAAATTTAATTAATAAATTAATATTTTTGATTTGTTCATTTATTGAGACGCACACGGCACACAAAAAAACTGTAAATCGAACGGAACTTGAGAGTTTTGTAGTTCGTTTCGCTGTTGCTTCTTGTCAATATGGCGACGCTTGGCGTCCACTTCCGGCGCAGTTTCGAGTCGAACTGATGGCTCAATGCTTCGCTTCATTGGCAGCATTCGCGGTGCGCCTTCAACAGCAGCAAGCAGCAAGCCGAAGCCGAAGCCGACGCGACGACGTCGACCCGAACCGAACCGACCAGCCCTTCGGCTGTCGGCTTCGGCTGGCGTTGGCTCGTGCTTTCGGCTTTCGTCAAGCTTCGAATTACAAGCTGCGCCTGCGAACTTCGTTTTCGAACGAAACACGTGCTTTGTGCCGCCAAAAAGAACACAAGAAAAAAAGAACGAAACGAAACGAAACGAAAACAAAACAAAACTGAAAACAATATTTTGCTTTAGCTTCGCGCCTTTTTCGAACTTCCTCTGTTTGTTGTGTGGGTGCCCCAGCAACAACGACAACAACGACAACAGCGAATGGGGTAGGGGAGAAAAAAGAAAGAAGAAAAAAAACACAACACAACAACAACGCAGCGCATAAATCTCATTGGCCAAGAATGTGGGCACAAATTAATACAAAGAGCGACGCTGTTGGGCCTGTTATACGGCGTATTAGGCCTACGAGCAGCACTCCGAGTATTCCGAGTATTCCGAGTATTATCCGAGTATAAGTCACCCCCTTGAACTTGAATTGGATTTGTGAATACACCACAGACCCAGCCACAGCCACTGCCACTGCCACAGCCACTGCCACAGCCACGACCAGAGCTACAGTCAGCACCACACACGAACCACATAATCCCCATGAAATAGGCGCAACAGTTGATTCGCATTCACCGAGTAAATTATACCAAAAATCATTTTAATTTCTACATAAAATTCACCCAATAATACTCCATTTTTATAATACTAATATGGATAATAATAATGCTCTTTATATTCGAATTATTCCTGTTCATTTGATGTATATTGTTTATGGCGGTTCTATAGAAATTATGGCTTGATAAACTATCAGATAAATAAATAACTAAAAAGAAGTATAACACATATAATTAATTATAATTAATAAACTCAAAAAAGTCTTTTAAAAACTTGCAGAAATTTTGAAATTTAATTTAATTGGAAGAGCTTATACAGAAATGAAGAGGTGACTTTTAGATTAATTTCAGCTGAAGTAAAGTATCTCTTTCTCAAGCACAAACATCTACCTAGAAAACTAGTAAGAAAAGACGAATATTACATACCCTTGCAGACTGGAATAACTATTTGAAAATAGATTTTTTAATTCACTTTGACCGATTATTCCGGTTCCGACATATATACTGTCTGTATCCTAATTTTGATGAACTAGTTTCTAAAACTGATAGACTTAGTTTGTATATAAACAGGCAGACCAACCTATATCAACCCTCTGCAAGGGTATAATAAAAAACTACGAATTTTTGGCAATTGAAATTTATAAAAAAAAAAGATGAAAAAAGACAAATTTTTAATACGTTCTCACAATAAATTAATAATCTATTCAGAAAAAGAGGAATTCCCGAATTCGGTCTTCTAGCTTCACAGCTATTGATACTTTCGTAAGGAAGAGTCTCAGAAGCCATTCAAGCAACGCATACACCCTATAGAGGTACAAACTTTATAGGGTATGTAGCTAGTACTATATACTTTATAGTGTAGCAGATTATGTTATAATAGTCTGTGTAAAGGTATGGAGTTAATCTTAATAATTAATTTATAAACAATTATTTGGTTACTAAGAAGTTTTCTTAACTTGCAGAAGTCGAAAGAAACCTACAAAAATGCTGAAATTATTTTCTATTATTTCAGTAGCCATATTTCAGTCAACTGGCTGAAGAGGTAAGCAAATATTCTTGAAATTGACGAAATTTTGAAAAGAATTGAAGGAGAATTCAGCAAATTTAAAATGATTTATTTTTACACTGTAAAAATTGGAGAACAAAGTTTGCTTTTTGCCAGTCGCTGCACATTTATTATTATGTCAGACAAGTGCAGATGCACAGTGGTACTTAAATATTCTGCATACGTAATTATGTCAGTTGCAGTTATTTATATGCGGCGAGTATCCTTCTATATAGCCCACTGTGCGGCGTCGGCGGCGGGGCAAGCTCCGTTGTCTTTTTTCTTCCCCAGTTTGCCAGTTTGCCAGTTTGCGCAATCATAACGCACAAGCGCACACAACAAGGAAAACAACGACAAGCTACGAATATTGCACAATCTTTGGACGGGGACTGGCAAGAGTTTCTGGAGAGCTCCAACAATATCGCTGGACAGCTAAATTTCCCAAGTAAACCCCAAAAATGAAAATGAAAATGAAAATATACTGAAAATGTAATGCAAATTGTACTCCGGCATTTTGTGTCTCTGTTATTATTTTTGTCTGTGGCGGCATCTTCGGAAATACAAGTTTTCTTTTCTGTTTCTTTTCTTTTCTTCGCTCCTCATCGCTTTGCTCTGTTGTTTTCTCTGTCTTCCTGTTTCTGTTTTTGTTTGCCTTACAAGTTCTAGAAATAAACAAGCCCCGAACTTCCTTTGTGCCACTGGAACCACTGGAGCCAGCCTCAAGGAGCAGGCTGAAAGCTGTAAGGCAGGAAATGCGCGCTTATAACAAAATTTGTTTTGTCTTACATCATGAGAATCTTGTTTGCTTTGTGGCCAGATTGCAAAAGGCCAAAACAGCAAGAAAAAAGGCCAGACTTGCTTGCCTGAACGAAGACTTGCATACCCTCGAATTAAGCATGTATTATGCCCAGGATATAGGGTATAAAATGGAGGATAAAGGCAACTACTCTGGAGTAACGCAGTCTATATTCTTTGGAACATATTATATTGCCTGACCAAGCCATAATACCCTCTCTTAGGGTATAATATTGAGACTCAAATTTAATGTGCATTTCTCTTTGTTTGTTTACTCGTTCGTTTATGATATGAGATAATACTCATATCACATCATAAACTGAAGAGTCAGTCCTCCAGCTGCGAGATTTACGAGTTACGAGTATAACTCCAGCATATGCTCATCATCATCTCTATGGAACAGTTCTCCTCTCTTCTGTTCTCTTCAGTTGTGTTCTGTGTGGAATTTTGCCTTTTTTATATTTATTGCATCATTCGCTGCTGTAAACTCGCATATTAAGTGGATTGATGTATTAATATTTAAAGGGCGATTTGTGGCTGCTTACCCAAGGGGGAATCTCCCAAGTTCCCAGTCTCAGCTCGCAACTAAAACGACCTGCACTTAACCTTTGACCCTTTATGAGAGAGCTGCTGGACTGCTGGACTCCTGGACGGCTCAACTGATAACACGAATAATCTGCATACGATGCGAGCATAAGAAAATCGATTTCAGATACATTATACAGCCACATCCACAGCCTCTCAGCCATAATTACCTCTATAAATGTTAGCATCATCTTCTTTCTTTTTTTATATTATTCAAGCTGCTCTCCAGACAGGACTCTTTCCCTACTGCTCCCCATCCTCCGTTTGCCCTTCGGTTTTCCTTGCCTTCACATTAAAACGCGACACGCATTGTGGAGTCCATGTTAACTTTTTGTGGGTGTTCTTTGGCTCATAAATAAAACATAAAGGCGCCGGCGCGTAGAATTCCTTTTTTATGATGTCGGCAAGCAGTTGCCGTTGCAGTCCCTTTCCCCACTCCTCCCAAGTCCTCCTCCCTCCTCTTTCTTCTCTCTGACTTGTAGCATATTTTTTGAAAAATGTTTATAAAATAACACGGAAAACGTACAAGTCATAAATAATGCGTTCGAGAGGAAAGCGAGGGTATAAAAGAAGTCGAGTGTCGCAGTAATATAAAATTACCACGCGTTTGACATGCAAATATCGCGGCAAATAAGTTCAAACTGATCCGGATTCGGATCCTGATCCTGATGCTTTAACTGGCAATTATAAAGGGACAGGCAGACACACGGAGAGGACAACTAGGCGTATGATTTATCTGCTAAGTTGCCTCGAAATAGTTTTGAATTATTGGCTTGAGTAGAGATTAAATTCTCTTTCTTTCTCCTCAACTGAAATACCTCTCTGGGGGTCATTCACTTTGACTTTGTCAAATAAATAAATTGCAACTGACATTTGCACAATTATTTACAATTAATTACGCTTCTGACAAGCCCCAGACCCAAAATCCCCTCTGAATCCCCTTTCTCCTCTTCATTTTCCCCTTTCTAAAGTAACTTTAAATTGGCAAAGCCACAGACAAAACCCAAACCCATTAAAGCAGGCAAAATAAGAAGAGAAAGGTCATCCTCCTCTCCCTGGCTCCACTCAGAGGCAGCTGCAGTTGATTATGCAACACTCATATATAAATTGAGCTTGTGGGCGTGGCACTGCCCCTGCTGGAGGAACAATCGATTAACATTTAATTGCACCTGCGGCTGCAGCTGCATTTCTACCTCTCAGATTCCCTAATCGAAATTATTGTTTGACTCTCTTCAGGCTAAATGCAACTTGCAACGTGCAGCTGCAACATCCGCAAATTCGAAATATTTGTTTGGCTCCTGGCAACCTTGACAGACCGGATGACAGGGGCTTACACCTCATGGGGAAGGTATTAATCTCTGCCAGAAGAAAGAAAAAAAAGTTATGAGTAATATTTCACTTCCTTTAAGAACCACTTAATGAGGAATGAGGAATGAGGAAGGCAGGAAAAGGGCTAAAGGGCACATCAACTCGAATATTTTCCGCTTTGGAGTTTCGTTCTTTAGCCCTTTGACACAATCCCACAACAAATACGAATCCCTCCATTTTCCCTTTTCCCTTCTCCCCTTTCCGTTTCCGGTTGCGATTCGGTCATAAAAAACAAACAATTTAGCGAAAAGTTTGAAGGCGTTTCTAGCTGTAGCTGTAGCTGCGGTCGCTCAAAGCGTTTTCCCAAACATTTCCCAGTGTCAACACGGAGAACAACTAGGAGAAAACACTTCCGCTTTTCACACTTTTCTCAGCTCTCAAAAAAATTCCACAAATGTTGAGCCAAAAATAACATTTGAATACCAAAAAAGGTTTCCCTTTTTTTTTTGTTTTTTGTTTTCGTTGTGCCACGTCACAGACTAACAAGGAGAAGGATTGGGAGGGGGAAAGGGAAGGGGATGCTGATGGAAACGACTCCATTTGGAGGCAGACTCCGCTGCTATTTCAGGCATTTTTATGGAGACATTCCTAGAAGGGAGGGGCTGGAGGGACTGGTCGCAGGATGGATGGATGGAAACACTCGTATATCTTCATTTAGAAGTGACTAAATGACAATTTTTTTGTAGGCAAATAAATTCTCCTCTTTTCGCATTGATTTCTGCTAAATGCTGCTGTTTATTTAACAACTGAATCCGCATCCGAATCCGAGTCAGAGAGAGCTCCATTTGTCCACAATGATCGAATTGAAGCACCCTTTGAGTTCATTCGAATTGGATCCATTGAATCGCGTTACAGCACATTAATATTTGATTTTGCTGTTTGTTTTTAATTTACTCAAAAGCAAATTTATTTAGATTTTACCCTCATATGGAGCAGACGACACCCCAAGTGAGTATCTCGTCTCCCCCTTCTATCCCTCTTTCTGCTCTTCCCGCTCTTCCAGCATTTGCATTCTGTTTGTACTCATGGAAATCGATACTTCGATACTTCTACTGCTTGGAACTGCATTCGACGTCTGATTAGGGGGGGATTGGCTGGGGGGCAAATGCTAAAGATTCTGTTTCCTTTCTTCCTTTAAATTTAGAGCTGTATCTGTATATCCAGTAAATTTATTTGATTGTGTTTGTGTTGATTTAAAAATGCAGTTTTAATTTAAATAGAGAGAGATGCTCCATCAAATCTTTAAATACTGCTTAAGCTGTAGGAATTTAAACATTCCTAAAGATTTATGTAGTTCGGACAGCTGTTGGGTATGCGGAACAAAGGATATTCTGACACTTGGCAGACGAAAAGGAGTGCAAATCAAAAAGGATTTAGAATGAACGCCTTGACCCACATTCCCCGACGTTCTCCAGTCTAGTTGCCGGTTGCCAGTTGTTGGCAGTCACAAATTTATTTGCCAAAATATATTTCAAAATAGTTAAATTCCTATTTTTCATCATCAGCCAAGGCGAGGGGAGGTGAGGCCAGAGGAGGCGAGGCGAAGTGAGGCTCAGCCTTAAGCGTGAGCCTCACATGAGATCTCTTCTAAAAGAGGACTTGGAATGTGCCAGCTGTTAATATTTTGACAATGACGCACAAGTCCTGGACAAAGGACGAAGGACGAAGCCTTTCACTGTCTCTCTCGCTCTCTGTCCCTCTCGAACTTCTAATGCCAACCAGTTCAACAGACAGTTGGAAAGATGAATGTCGACAGTTCTATGAAAATCCAAATTTCATATTCAGACAGGGCACTCGAGCCTCAACACAAAGTAGAACCCAACTCTTGTTGTTCAGTGTTATTGTTTAGCTTGTTCTTGTTGTTTTTCTGGCACCTTCATTAGTTATTCAAAAATTGTAGAGGTCGAGGTTGATGGGAAAGGGATGGAAAGGGGAATGGAGAATTATGTCAGAATTACTCGGGTTGTCTTAGGTCCAGAGGCACAGAAAGCACATGTGAACTCTGCCTGTCTCTGTCCCAGTTTCTGTGCCTGTGCCTCAGCCGCAGGGGGGATTAGGGGATGATAATATGAATGATGAGGAGAGTGATACGTGTGCTTAACTGGCCAATGTCCTTTAAAGGGAATCTCTTCTTTCTATCTTCTCTCAAGGTGTTTAAAAAGGCGCAGACAGCTTTAAGGAATAAATCATTATCTCCTCTTACAGATAAAGATTCCACTGGAATGCTTCTCTTTTTTTTCTCAGTCAAGTTGTGAATGAACCCAGCTAAAAATACTCTTTAAATGTGGGAGGCAATTGTTGAGGCATCGATGAACAAGACAAATCCTTATTATAATCCTCATTGTTTAATTAGCTATTGGGAGACTATTTTTAAGGAGCTCATCAAATGTCTGTCCTCCATTTAACTTCACCTGCAATTCAATTAATTTGACAAGGGTAATTCCCACAAATGGAAAATGGGAAATGGGAAATGGCAATGGGAAGGTAAATAAATAAAGTGAATAATTGTGAGATACAAGGGAATTACAGCATTTAAAAGGCTTCAATTCAACTTGAATTCAATTGTTGTTCTCATTTCCGCTGAGCGTGTTAATGAGTTGTTAAGTTGTCCCGAAGAGTCCTGCCTGCTGTCTCCTGTCTCATGTCTGCCGTCTGCTGAGTACCCGACAGCGATAAATGTCAATTGCAGGAGCAGATGACAATCCTGCCTGCTGCTTTCTCTTTTCTCTTCTCTTCCATGTTCCATTTGCCGGGGAATCCCAACTCCTGCGCTCATTACTTGCCTCAAAGCGCCCAAAATGCACTCTGTCTGGTCAGAGGAGATATGAGAAAGGAGGAGTAGGAGGAGTAGGAGGCCAGAAAGGGTTCGAATCGGCAGCTGCGAATACAGCTGCGTTCTGTTTTGGAGGAGGATATGCAAACAATTGCAGGATTGTGACCACGATTCAGGCAGGTCGCCAGCTCGCCAGTTCGCCAGTTCGAGTGCTTCAAAAGGGGCTCATAAATCGACGCTGGCTAATGCCAAAGTGCGCACTTCAAATCAGATATTCAGAGATTCACAGATTCGCATTCCTAGGGATGTCCTGGCACTCAAATGACGCCTGTTTTTGGCACTTTACTGGGCAGTTTTGAATACTTGAAGACTTGAATACTCGTCGTATTTCGATGATAAATGCAAATTGCAAATCAATGTAAGCTGAGTGCTTTCCAAAACATGTCAATTATTTGGCCACAAGTCAAGCGAAACAACCAGACAATTCCGAATCTCGAAACCCGAATCCCGCACCAGACAGGACGCAACGAAGGACGCACCCGCCCTCAGTCCGCATTTTGTATGAAAACTTTTCGCTTGACTTTGACCGAGGTGAACGAATTGCTCGGTTTCTCGGTTCGCCTTGATTTGAGTGGAAGTTCAATAAAAACCACCGAAAAAGTGATATAAACGCAACCAGACACGCCCACACGCCCACACACCAGACTAAAGACTAAAGACTAAGGACTGACTGGGCGGAAGGCTGAAGACTGTGGGCAACTTTTGGTTAGAGGCAATCGACTGGATTCCATTTCAATGAGTCCTTTTTTGGCCAGAGAACAGCGAACACCGAACACCGAACAGAGAACAGAGAATCCTGCGAAAAGTTTCAACGTTCTTTGAAACAACAATGCGAATAACTGTGGGCTGAATCGGAAAGGATTTTGGGACATTAAAATGGAAAACTTTAAGGATTTTAAGAGCTTATTCTTTCGTGTCGGTTTACACTTGTCTCTAGTGCCAAGGAAAGCCATGAAATTGATATCTTTTACTTGGAGAAATCACTTCATACTTATTCCAATACACTGCTTTTTTCTGCCTTCCTGCCCAAGGAATACCCTACACAAGTGGCAAAGATTTCATTCAGTTTGGCAGGGAATGAACAATTATTCGGCTGGAGTCGAGTCTCGTGTGATTAGAGGCCATGTCAAGACGTCAGTTGAATTGATTTATTACCCTGCAAAAAGCCACAGGTGTCCATCTCCAGTTCTCTCTCCTTTCTCTTGTTCGCCCTTCGTCCTTCGTCCTTCGCCCTTCTCCTGTGTCAAGTTGTCCCCTGTTGACAGACATTGCGGTCGCCAATACTCCAATTCCTCCGCGCATTTCAAATTTCCACTTTGTTGTCCTTCAATGGCCTTCTCATTGGGCTCCTGGTTCGAAGTTCGCGTGTCCTTTTGCGGTTTTCGGCTGTGCCACTGTTGACAGCTCAACGCTCAACTTCCTCCGACTCCCTGTGCGCCTCTCTCTGAGGTCAAGGAGCATGAAAAATGATAGCGTCGATAGCGATAAATCTTGGGCACATTTAAAATCGAATCTTTCGCATAATCAGCGGTTGACTGGAGAGTCGCAGTCTGAAGGGGGCTGCTAATTCGAATTTAATGCTTGCTGCTCGGCATGACAAATACGAAATTTTCAGGTGTTTCAGGTGTCCTGCAAGGAGCCAGCAGAGGTTCCAAACGGAGGTGACAGGGGGACAAGGAGACAAGGAGACATCTTGTCCCGCTGACAGTTTAATTGAATCTAAATCCCGCTGTGTCTGACACGAATGAGAAGAAAACATGTTTTTAATTTCATTGTTTGGCTCTTGTTTGGCTGTTGGCTCACAAGGTAAACACCGAGATTTATGCCCAACACCAACAACAACAGCAACAACTTCAGCTAGTAGACATGCAAGGACATGCTCCTAAATATATTTTGATTGCTCCCCTCCCCTCCGTTCCCCTTTAAACATATAAAAATCGCAAAGAAATGTGCAAAAGTGCAAGCTGCAAATGTTCTCAGAGATAAAAATCCCTAGATAACTATTTGGGCTACGCATATCTTGAAAGCTGAGAGCTGAGAGCTGAGAGCAACAATATGGAGCTATAGAAATCCGAGTTTATTGCATTGTTTTTCTTGCAGTGCACTTGCCAAAATGTAGTATTTTTTTCAGGGTTTGTGGCCGAAAGTGTCTGGCTATGATTTATTATCTCTCTCTGTGTTTTGGCTAGAAACCCAAATAAAATGATTTTCAAAATATTTATAACATTTTTCTGACTGAACTGAACAAACTGAGCTGTCATTTAAATGCACTTTTGATATTTTGTTTTATTTGTTTAGGTTTGTTTTGGTTTATTTTGGTTTATTTGGACTCTTTTAAAGCTGATATTAGTTAGTGAATTTCATTCTATAAATTTATCGATATTAAAAAGGCATTTGTCTTGCCTCCTGCCGCCTGCCGCCTGCCTCCTGCGTCTGTCTGAAATATGTCAAAAGTTTCAATATATTTGCAATGAAATAAATCTAAATTCGCCCACAAGGCTCTGCTCCTCCTTCTCCTCTCCTGCTCCTCCCCTGCCTCGATCCCGACGCATATGTGAAATCAGCGCGTAAAAGATTTATCGCCGGGCAAGTCAAATGGAGCAGCTGCACATGGGAGAGATACGAGGCGATACGATATAAAGTGCGATATCATCTCCAGATTGGCATAACTCAAGCCTTAAAGAGGGCGGTTAAAAGGCCATTTTGCATACGAAGGAATCAATGGTTTGCCCCAGCTTCATCAATCATTTGTTTATTAATAAATTAAACAATATTTAATTCAAATATTTTGAAAGGATTTTCTTTTTTGTCTCCAGCTTTAATTGCTTTGAACTGTGGCTATAATAATAAAACGTTCGGGTTGCTGCTGCTGCGGCTCTTCAAGTTGCTGCAACGCAGCACAATTTCAGATATTTCCATGATTTATGTTACAGGCGTAATAATGAGACTTCATATGATGTCTAAACTATCGATTTTCTGACACAAACTCGGCGAAAACTGCCAACTTCAGTTATATTATTATACAGAGACAGAGGAAGACAGGGAGAGGGATGGAGAGAGAGGAGTGTACAGGGTATGAGTAGCTGGCAGAAGCAGCAGCAGCAGCAGCAGCAGCAGCATCATCAGCACAATAGACAGCAGAACCAAGTGACAGCAGATCCCAAACAGTTTATGACACAATTCGTTGCAAGTGTTGCACACTCAGAGAATAAACTATATAAAGAATTCTCTATTTCAAATCGGAGATTGAAGCTGAAACTGCGCCTGGAACTATCCTCATTTCTCTATCTCAAACCTACACTGAACTTTCAACTTTTAGCTTTGTTTTGGAGGTTTAAAAATATAGAAAATTGCTTAAATCTGCAGCTAATTCTAATTAAAGTTTTATGTAAATAAACTCTCACTTTAATTCTAGAAAAAGAGCATGAAAATCACTGAGAATTTCCTTCATTAAAATTATATTAATTACATATAAAGAATAGTTTTTTTGAGTGCAGCAGGCACTTAAAGCTGGCCTCAACTCTCAGTTGAGGTGTTGCCGGAGTGCTCTATTTATGGGGCCGGTCGATTATATCAAAGACGCCAAAGGCAAAACTTTCAACTCATAAATATGAAGCCAAGAAGAACTTGCCAGATAGTTTCACAGTCAGCGATTATTAAAAATTTATTGATTGCCCGATAATGTTCTTTACGGGGGGGCGTGGCGTGCCGTGGCGAGGCGAGGAGAGGCGAGGCGAGGCAGCCCGCCCTGCTGACACGAAAGCCCCAAAGGCCACAAAGCCGCAGCCAAAATGCTTTTAATCTGATTGCAACGGCGGTCACAAAGTTCGCAAAAAAAAAAAAAAAAACAGAGACCGGAAGGAAAACTAAGAGAAGCTAGTGGGAAAACTATACATACGGAACACCGAAGATTACATACCCTTCCAGGCGCTGGAATAAGCATTTAAAAGCAGCTTTTGAATATGTTTAAGTTGAGTCGTCTGATCTGAATCATTTTTGACTGCCATAAAGAATGGACATTCTCTTCTTTTACTAGTAAATCTCCTGAGGATATCATAAGAAACAAAGAAGAAGATTGTTCCTTCCTACGGCAGCTATATGATATAGTTGTCTGATCCGGCCGGTTCCGACATAAATGCTGCCTGCAGCAAAGAAGGAAACCCTACACCAAAGTTCATTCACCCAAGCTGGTGGACAGATAGAAGGAACCAAGTGACGACCAAGTTATGAGGCCCTTCAGGAAGGGTATAGAAAATGCTATTGAATAAAAAATATTTATGCACTTGAATGGCAATAGATAGACAGTTTAGGAGCGAGATAGCGATAGAGAGATAAAAGTTCTCTTCTCTTCTCTTTTTTTTGGATTATAAATCAAAACTTTCAATTTTCCCCCAGTTTTTTAAGTTGACGGCAAAGTTCTGCCCAGACAGCGCGGACAGACGGCAATCTCCTCTTTTTTTTCGCTGTTCGTAGAAGAAACTGGTAAGGCAGAAAGTTGACAGAAGAGTCTTGAAAGTTGCTAAAAACAATAAATTGATTGACTGACAAGTTTTGTAGGCGGGAAATGGGAAAATGCCATTGAAAGTGCAAATATGCAGAGCAACAAATGTAATTAGTGTTCACATTCGCCCTGTAACCAGCAAAACAAGCCTTTGAGACTTAAAACATACTTGAATACCCTGCCAGAAGATTATGAGAGAAAAGTAAGGTATATCAGCTACTGGAGACGGCTTGAGACCTACTCAAAATCTGCCCACAACTTGGCAGGTTTTCCCATTGAATTGCAGCCGAAAATAAATCAAATTATTCAGAATGTTTTGTGATTCAAGGAAAAATGAGTAGAAGGAAATTTTTGGGGCAAAGAGAGCATCTATAGAGCCTATTAGGGAAAATGATATTCTGTTTTGGTTTGCTGTGTTGCATGCCCCAAGGAATTGTGGCTCATTTAAAGGGGGAAGCCTTGGCAAAACTTAACCGCAGAAACGCACAGAAGACGATGAAGAAGACAATGATAACATTGCAGCATGGAATTATTTGTGAGCCTTTTGTTGGTGTTGCGGCTGCTGCTGCCGCTTCTGCTGCTGCTGCTGTGGCAGGGCGTTGTTGCAGCAGCAGCAGCAGCAGCAGCAAGCAGAGAATGTAATCAAGAAAACATTTAAATGAATGGCAAATTCAAAATTGCATGCATATTTCATATGTGCAGCCACAAAATGCTCATGTAATTGCGCACAACTTGCCTCCGACAGACAGAGAGAGAGAGAGTCAGAGAGAGAGAGAGAGCGAGTGAGAGAGTGAGAGAATGCTTGCATAAATTTATGGCTTGCCACACCAAAAACTTTCGGGTGATATCCCCCTCTCCACACCCTCCACAGCCTCTCCAAGATGGGGAACAAAGCTGTAGCTGTAGCTGTAGCTGAAGCAGCGACTGGGGCATTAGCATGCCAGGCGACGTGGCGTCAGGCAAATTTGCACATTGATTACTTGCCGGAAGTCATAATTAAACAACATCAAAGGACATAGACACAAGGACACACAGAGACCGATACGCAGGCAGACAGACAAAGAGACAGACGGACTGAGCCACACACACACAACACAAGGACACAAAACTTTGGGCCAAGTAAAATTAACACATAATTTGTTTACCAAACACGTTTGACACGGCTTAGGCCAAAAACTTGACCACTTTTCACCTACTAATTGAAAATTCCAACTGCGCGCTGATAATGTGAAAAGCCCCAACAACTAATTTTGTTAGTACGCAGCAGCAGCAGCAGCAGCGACAGCGACAGCTGTTGGCCTACACTCGGCGAAAAGCTGGAAAGAAAGCGCAAACTCGGCTTAGATTAAGTCAAAAGTTTTCTAGGCTCAAGCTGCGTCTGACTTCTGTGGCATTCCTGCCTCATATAATGCTGCCTTCGCCTGAATTTGTGGCACCTTTGACTAGTTTTTTCTCTCAGTGTACACACACACACACACAGTGACTAGTTGAGTGCTGTCAGACATATGCATGGGGCGTAGGAGTAGTAGGAAAGTCAAGGCCCAAGGCCAGACCATTAGCAGAGGTCGTTAAAAAGTAAAAATCAATTTATGAGTAAATGTTAAGTGAAAAAGTTTTGCCATTAAAACCAAAAAAGGAGTTGAAGGGTGGCCAAGGGGGGCTGTCGAAGGGGGTGTCTCAGGTGCAGCAGGCGGCAAGTGAAAGGGAAAGCGTTTTAGCCAAGGCTAAAGCCAACTTAGCAGACGCAGAGCTCCCTCGCACTGAGGTGTTCAAAAAGATAAATCAATTTGCTGCCTCTGCACAGTTGGAAACAAAAAGGTTTAATTAACGAACAAATGTCAACTTGAGCAGCAGCAGCAGCAGCAGCAGCAGCAGCGGCAGCAGCAGCAGCGGCAGCGGCAGAGGCAGCAGAAAGCAGGCAACACTTAAGCAAGCAGCAACTTTTGTACGCAATTAAGGCTTGAATGAATGACAGCTTGAATGGGCCACCTAAGTGGGTAACTGACTCACTCACCGACTGTACAAATGAATGAATGAATGAATGAATGAATGAACAAATGAATGAATGACTGAATGAATCACAGTGGCTGGCACTTTAAGTGCGTGATTCGCTTTTGGCTCTTCTGCAATTTAACTGAATTTTCAGTCCATTTTTGAGCTCGTACTTCAATCTGGCTTAAACCACACAATTGTTGCAATTTGCCACTCTTCTTCTCTTCTTCTTCTTCGTGTTGTTGTTGTTGTTTTGCGGCTGGCCCTTTTAATTGCAGTTAACATCAAGACAATTTTAATTATGCAAATGGCCATTTAAATGGGGCCGTTAGATGAGTTTATAGCCATTAAATATGCATATAAAGATGCCCGAATTAAATGGAAAACACGTTAGTTCAGATATTAAGCTGAAATGCAAAATATTCTAACAAATTAACGCTTTCTCTTACCAACTATTTAGTTTATGCGACTAATCAGATCTGCGCGACTTCTTTACGGCTAAAAAGTGGAATAAGCAGCTGAGCCGAGTCTCAGCAAATTTAGCTTGAAACAGAGATGACAGTTCACAGGAAACACTCTGAGAAAAATGGCTAAAAACAGCTCGAACTTAAAAGCCATAACAAAATGTCCATTAAAGAAAGTTTCCACTGTTGAAAGGACTGTGAGAAACTTTAAAGTGTGGCCCCAAAAAATGTGTAGCTGAAATTGAAAATTGAAGGATTCTGGGCACTTGTGAAGTCCAGCAAAAAGCGCAAATACGTTTTTAGTCTCCACTTAGGAACACTTCGCACAGAAAAGCGCAAAATTCAATGAAATTGAGACCCAACAACAGAGTGAATAAATTGTCACTTGCCGTGCTTGAATTGTGAGTGCAAATATTAACATTCAAAACAAGCGCACACTTGTGGATTACTCAGATGGATATATATAATACATATATAGAATCAAGGGGAGGATAGGGGTGGAAGGAGCAGCCAGGCAGGAGGCAGGAGGCAGGAGGCGGCTACAACAATGCCCAAGTGACAATGTAAGTGACGAAGAGAAGCGGCTGCAGATGTTGACAGACGCCTCTGTTGAAGGCATTTTCCTTTTGCGACACTCTCAGAAATCAAAAGTAGAAACCAAATCCGAATCCGAAAAGCAAGGCAAACAATGAATGTCGCCAGGGCACCGCAGGATATCAAATAATATTTGAACTAAATTTCGACAAGGACTCGCAGGACTCGACACAACAGTGAAGAGTGCAGAGTGAAGAGTGCCGAGTGCTGAGTGAAGACTGTAGACTGTAGACTGAAGACTCACACGTATTTCACGTTAAGTTTTAAATCTGCCAGCATCCAACTGCATACGGAATGAGCATTTGCATGGCTTTGTGCGAGTGCTCCAAATGGATGTGTTGACACAGGGGGCTATAAGCAATTCTATGAAGCAGCGCGGGGAGAGGTGCTTAGAAGAGCGTTGCCAGTTTGACCAATTTATAGCTAAACGTAGCGAAAAAAAGGCTAGCAAGCTACAGAGAGGGCCTATCAGGCAAGTGCCACTAGCAAGCTAAGAATGGGAGAATCAGTGTTGCCAGTTGAGCCAATTTATAGCTAAAAAGAGAAAGCTAAAATGCTAACTTTATCCAAGAATGGAATGCAAAAGGTCCACAGTAAGTTGGGCTGCCTTTTCTAGCTTCTTTTGTGGCCAGACTGAGCAGCACTGGCAGCATGAAATCCGGTAAGAGACTTCATCAAATTACAAGTTGATAAACAAGTTGAAACTTGCCAACATGCAGGTCAGTGTAAATAGCAAATGCATGTGATCTGCTTACAGATTACAGAGTACAATTCCAGATTCCCACTGTCTCCCCCTGCCAACAACAGCAGCAAGAAGAAGGAGAAGGAGGAGAGCTATCTGAAACAGCATCGAATATAATGGGCATATGTTAATCAGTTTCTGTTCCCTGTTCTCCCTTCTCTGATTATATATATATATATATATATATATATATATATATATATAAATGTAATCTACTTTGAAGGCTGCAGCACACTTTTGCATAGTTCTCTCTGAAGCACTTCTTAAGTCATTAGGGCCCTCCCCTCCCCACAGTCTGAGCCAGCTCATTTATGGTTGCTTTTTGGCCTAAACACATGTGTGTGTGTGGGGGTGTGTGGGTGTGTGTTTTGTGTGCTTTTAATGAGCCATTTGGCTAAATTCTGTTTCCTGGTGACAGTATTAATAATTTATGCATGCCTGAGCCTCAAACTTATAATGCGAGCAACCTTTTAACGCACTTAAATTAAGTTCGGGTCGAGCCTTTTCATATTCATTTAAGTGCTGCCTAAGTAGGAGTCGACTTTTTATCAGTTTAAATATTTCAATTCCCTCCTATTAACTGCCCCCAAAAATTATTCAAAGCTTCATTCCGGTTTTCCAGAATGAATTGATAGCTTTATATTGATTTTTGGCAACCTTTTTGATACAGAAGTATTGAAATTTCCTTTGGGACTGGAATTAATTTTCAATATTCCTTCAGGAGTGGAAATTTTAGCATTATTTATTTACCTATTAACCTTAGAATGGTCAGGGCAAACAGGAAAACTATTACAAAGTGATACCCTGTAAGAAAAGGCTAGCTTCGGCCCACCGAAGATTAGAGACCCTTGCGACGGGTAGACTGGAAGTAGCATTGAAAAATGCACCGATTGCTCCCTATGATTATATATATAGATCGATCGAATAGGAGCTATATACCTAAATGACAGAGTAGCCAATATACTTCTACAACTAAAGAAAGATTAGAATAATTAGGGTATAAAAAAGTGTATAGCAATTAGATAACCATGTTTCAATATAGTCCAAAAAATCGCTTTACAATTGAAAAACTAAGTAGAAAAACCAAGTCAAATGGTTAAGCAAACATATTCAATGAGAAGTTTTCTCAAATTCCATTTTAATTCGATATTAAGAGCAGTTCCCGCCTTGGGCCCCGCCCCCCCAATGTGGTTCAAGTCCTTGAAGATAATTTCGAGTATATTTCGTGTACCCGAAATTCTGCAATAATCAGCAGAATTTGAAGAGCTAATTAGCCAAATGGATGAAAATCGCAAGCGCTAGCATGTTTTGAGTGTACATTTTCCATGAAAATTAATTGAATTAACTCATTAATGAGTATGACAACATTTGCGAATCATTATGCACGTACGAATACGAATACGAATACGGATATGAATGCGGATATGAATACGGATATGAATGCATGAAAATGAGTGCTCGCAGCTCATATGAATATCACATAAGCAGTGGCTGCTCAGCCGGCTAAAATCTGATTTTATGAGATTTTTTTGGCTATTTTATTTTATAGAGCAATCAATAGATTTTTCATTGATTGCTTGAATTTAATTTCCAATTAAACAGAACGCTGCTTGCCCAACCTACACACACACACACCCATTATACCCTTACTGGAGGGGGATATTATAACTTTGTCACTAAGTTTGTCACTCTTTCTGTCTCTCTTCCTGTCTGTCTCTCTATTGGTCTCTCTGTTTGTCTGTCTTCCTATCTGTCTCCCTGTCTGACTCTCTGTCTGCCTCTCTGTCTGTCTCTCTATCTGTCTCTCTGTCTGTTCTCTCTGTCTGTCTGTCTTCCTATCTGTCTCTCTGTCTGTTTCCCTATCTGTCTTTCTGTCTGTCTCTTTATCTATCTCTCTGTCTGCCTCTCTGTCTATCTCTCTGTCTTTCTCTCGGTCTGCCTCTCTGTCTGCCTCTCTGTCTGTATCTCTGTCTGTCTCTCTGCCTGACCATATAGGCCAGACCTGGCCGAATCGGACTACTATATCAGGCAGCAGATCATGATGAAATTTAATGAATGAATTTTCAGATCAATCCAGTTTATCATGGAACTTCTAAGGGAAAAAACATATTCCACGCTGAAAGGGTATGCAATATTCGGTGCGAAGGAGGGGGCCTTTGCTTACTAGTTCTTTTTTTTTATACTCATTTTCAGCTAGAGTAGTCGTATTTACATTTATAAATATTTGAATAAAATTTATGAATGCAATGAATTATTTATTTAGCAGGTGCCGCTGCACGGTTTGCATTCCAATTAACACGACAGACAGACAGACGGACGGACGGATAGACGGACAGAGAGACGGACAGTGGAGTATAAATTCCAAATGGAAAATGTATTTATGTCAACTGTAAGCCGATTAATGACGCCCTGAAACTGTAACTGTAACTGAAACCGAAACGGAAGCGGAAACAGCAACAGAAGCAGCAACAGAAACAGAAACTGAAACTGAAACCGTTAGCGAAAGCGGCCTATAAAAATCAATTAAATACGCAACGCTGCGGAGTTAAATTTAATGCATTAATGCGAAAGGGCAATAAATTTTATATATATATATATATATATATATATATATATATATCTGGCAATATATTCACTAGTCGAACATTTATATCTACTTTTACGCGCATTTAAATCGCAATCGAAATTATAATTTGGCCAAAATCGAGTTGGGGGGGGGGGGTCGTTAAAACACATTAAAACACACTAAAAACACTAAAAACACTAAAAACTTGGCCGTAAAAGCAAGCCGTAATTGAAGCGTGTCCGACCGGAATTCAATTGGTTTCGGTCAAGCCAATACCAAAGGCTTTAATCCTCAGCCTCGGCTCGCTTGGGTAAACAAAAATATACTCCAAATGGAATCTGATTAAAATTCAATGCACACAAATAAATATTTAATTAAAAACACACAGTTTTTTATCAATTTCTCAATTTCTCAATTCTCAATTTTCAATTTTCAATTTTACTTCATACACCAGCAGAATTGTGCGACAAAAAGTGCATCAAGTGCAAGCAATGGGCTTACAAGTGTAATTGTTATACCCTTCTTGCACGGGGCATGATGACTGTGTCATTCGTCCTGAGCAATGCATAAAAGGAGGGGCTCTCCGAGTCTATAAACTATATACTCGATTTTTGTTTCTCCAAATATAATATTGATTTACTTGCCTTACAGAAGAAGAGAAGACTGAAAAGTTCTAACAAAGTCATTAAGATCAGCCTACTATATCCAGTCAAAATAAATAGATGAAGGGTATGCAAGCTTCGGGTAGCCAAAGAGAGGCTTTCCTTGCTAATTTTTTGCTTGAATTTATGTTGTTGTTTACATGTCGGCTCTGATTTTTATTGACTTTGCAAATAGGAAAGACAAAAACTCGAAAAAATATTTCATAAATATCCTTGCGAATGAAATGCACGTATTTTCATA
This sequence comes from Drosophila repletoides, assembly GCA_018150835.1. Classification (NCBI taxonomy): domain Eukaryota; kingdom Metazoa; phylum Arthropoda; class Insecta; order Diptera; family Drosophilidae; genus Drosophila; species Drosophila repletoides. Next base: position 19,134,819 of record JAECWQ010000031.1, on the reverse strand, counting down.
CCCTTCCATAGGGTATTTTAACTTTGTCACTCAATGTGTAGTGACTCGAGAGAAGAGAAGTCTTTGTGGCATATTTTAATTAAATTTAAGAACAATTTTCACATGTTTATTCCACTGTGAAAGGGTATTAAATCTTCGGTGCCTTTGCTTGGTATTCATGTAATAAAAGCTAATTTATATGAGGAAATTAAAGTCTTCTATTGCCTTTTCTAATGGGAAAGGGGTGCAAGTTTAAATTTTCCTTGAAAATATTATTAAAAATGTCTGAAAATAAAGGGTATATAAATTCTGCTTTATAATTACTTAAATTTCAGTGTTAATTGATAATTTTTTGATGGTTTTTAAATGGTTTCAGCTGGCCAAAAATTAAATGCCATTAAAAGAGCATATTAAATATAATTATTGCTGTCCGAAATCTGTTCCTCTGCAGGACCCCATCCCCATCCCCAATCCTCTGACCTGCGACCTGTGACCCCTGACCTCTGCTCACTTCCGGACTGGCTGGCTGGCTGGCTGACCTTTTTGGCAAACTGAGCAGCAATAAAAGTTTAAATAGAAGTGCCAACAAACCACAACAGCACTCATCATCATGGTCCAACGCCGCCGCCATCGCCGTTGCCGCCAACACAGGTTGGCTCCGGTCCGGGCGGGGCGGGGCGGGGCAGTGGGTGGTTTTCCTGGTCAGAATGGCTTTTTGGGTGGTGGAGTTGAAGGTGTAATTCTATGGAATGTAGTGAGCCAGACGGGACGGATGAATACGGGGGGAGACATACATATGAGGGGCATTTCCGGCAAACCTCAATTGTGGCCCAAAGCGGACAAGCTAACAAGCTAGCATCATTTTTGGGGGCAAGATGCGATGAGTACGAATGCGAATGTGAATGCGAATGTGAATGCGAATGCGATAACGAATACACAGACGAGTACTCGTACGCAATGTGTGTTTATTTTGATCCCTGAACCGGTTATATTCATACAATGTTTATCAACTTGTCATTAGAACTTTTCCGACTTTTCTGAGGGAAACCGACAGCCAACGGCCAACAGCCAACAGCCAGCAGACATTTCCCTTGTCAGGTTTTGCATGTTGTTGGCATTGACCTCTGCCTGTCCGTCTGTCCGTCTGTCAGTCTGTCAGTCTGTCAGTCAGTCAGTCAGTTAGCTGTCTGTCTGTCAATTAAAATGACCAACCAGGGATTTGATGCCCACACAATCCCCAAGGGCTCTGCCTGAGTGCCTTGATTTCCCTTTAAAATAAATAATAATATAAACGAAAGTATATTAAAGGAAGGGTATCAAAAGTGCTTTAGCCCTTCAGCCAGCACTTCGCACTCCTAATGAATTAATACACTTGATTTATCAATGGCTCAATTTGAGAGCAGCACCCCCTTCAATAATGTCGAGCAAAAAACGTTTATTTACACCGAATTTAACCCCCTTTTTTGCTGTGCTTTGTTCTGTTCTGTTGTGTTGTGTTGCTCTTCATGCTGAAACGCGCTGCTCTGCTAAAGAGTCGAAGTAATAATACTCAAATAAAACATTTACAGGCGCAGACGGCGAAAAACTGCAAATGACATTCCCCTGTTGTGTTGCGGTGCGGTGAGGTGGTTCGGTGGTGCTCCGGCTGCTGCTGCTGCCTCTGCTCTGCTGCCTGTGCTGCTCTGCTGTGGTGCTCTGCTCTGTCCACAAAAGCAGCGTCGAGTCGAGTTGAGTCGAGTCGAGTCGAGAGTCGAGTGAGTCGAGTGGCATCTGAAGTGCAGGGGCGTGGCAGAGGGGGGAGGGCGGGGATCGAGGGGGCAGAGGCGATGCCAAGTGCACTTCATTTCGTTTCCCCTCATAAATTCAAACCGAAAAATTCGCTTACAGCACAGCTTGTTGGGCCAACGGGGCAGAGAGCAAAGCATGAAGTGCACTTGGAAACAAGCTGCCTACAGCAACACACACACACACAACACACACAGAAACACACATCTAGAGATTTCTGGCTGAGCTGTAGCAACTATGGTTAAAACCGTCTATAGGTTAGTGTTAGCTACACTTGGAAAAAAACTAATTTAGACAAAGATTTAATTTTCAAGCTTAAAATTTGAGTTAGTTTTAGTTAACTTTTTGTCAAATTGAGCAGAAATTAGGCTTAAATGAAAAGCTGATTTTTGGTTAAGAATTTAGTACTCAATATCCTCGATTTTTCCTTGAAGCTTGAACTAGTTTATACTATAGGCGATCTCTAATTGAGTTTCTTGGCCTAATGCCTGAGCAGCTCAATGAATAGGCCTAAAAGAAGGCTTGATCTTAGCCAACTTTTGAGCTCGCTTTTACTGAATGAAAGTAGAAGAAAGTCTGCATATTTTCTTTGAGTGTAAGTTTGGGGTTTTCCAGCAGGTGGCTCTGTGTCTGCTAGGAAATTTAGTTGCCTCAACAAAACCGCAAATGCGACAAAAGCAGAATGCAATTCGCACTTGAAACTGAAGGCAACAACAACGACAGCAGCAACAGCAACAAAAGCAGCAACAAACGCTTTGTGGCTAAAAACAAAAAGTTTTTCCGAGGCAACTGCAACTCCATCGCGACACGGCTGCTTTTCTTTTTCGTTTTGTTAAGAGGTTTTTCCCAATTTGCAGCAGAAAATGAAAATTTAAATTTTTAAGCAACGCGCAAAGGAACGGAACGGAACGGAACGAGAAAGAGAACGAAGCCTGCCAGAAAGTTGCTCAACAGCTTTTTTGCAGGCAGGCTACAGCTGCAGCTGGGAAATTTCACACATTTCCCACAGCGCATTTTCCGTGTATTTTTCCAAATGCTTCACTTCTTTTTTGAGACGCGCGCGCCGCTCTGCCATTTTGCTACATTTTGTCAACACGGTCTACGACGCTCGTCACTCGACAGTCGGAAGGAACAGTAGGAAAAATTCAGTTTTTCTCGCCGCTTTTCCCACCGACTGACTGACTGACTGACTGACTGATGAATGAATGAGTGATAGTTGCGCTGCTGCTGCTGCCTCAGTTCTCGCACTTGTTTCAATTTAACATAATGAAAGACGATGATGCTTTGCTTTTGTTTTCGTCCCTGGCCAAAAGCAGCAGAAGGAGCAGCAGAATGCAGCCATATCCGACACGCCGTTTCCTCGTTGCATGCAACAAATGCCTCAAGTGCATAAGAAGAGGTCCCTGGGGGGGCTGCCTGTCAGCCTGGCCTGGCCTGGCATAAATCACTGCATTTGCATGTTGGCCATGCCCCCTTTCTCCCCCTCTCTCTCTCTCTCTGTCGCTCTCTCTCGTTGCGGCTAATCTTTGCTGCTGCCTGCTGCCTGCCCCGCTGCTGTTTGCCTTCGACGCCTTCCTTGCCTCACTTCTTGCCTCAATTAAAAAATAGCATCTGTTTCAGTTTTGGAGAGGGGGAAGCCGTTTCCTTTAGCAATTAATTTGTTCTTGTTCAAAGGCATTTTTAATTGCATTTTCACACGAAATGCAGCAGTTTTTCCTCTCTGTTTACTGCTGTTGTGTTGATTTTCACACCTATAAAAAATACTCGAATATGCAAAGTTTTTACTGCTTACAGTTTTCCTTTCCTTTTTTTTTTTGTTGTGGGTCAGCCTAACGAGGCTAGTAAAATATTTATGGCCATTTAGATAATGCTTAATCTAACTAAAACTGCCCCATAATAATTACGTGAAAATTTTATAAATTTCCCCAAGGCTGAAAAATTCGTATAGCCTTCCGCAGGCGCTTTTGCTTTCGGCATCAGCTGAAAAGCAACTGTCCCCAAATCCTGCTCTGCTTCTGCTTCACTTTCGCTGTTTACTTTCGCATTTTCGAAATTCACGAACTGCACGAACTTCACGAACTTCACGAACTTGGCTTATTCGTCTATTCCGCTTCGGTTTTCGAAAGAAACGCTACAAAAAACAAACAAAAAGCACAGAGCAAATAGAAAGAACGCTCAAAGAGCGCCGAGTTTTGACGCCGGCGCAGTTAGAAACTTCCATTTCAAAAAGGTTTTATAAGAGTTACAGGACTACAATTAATTTAGACTTAAGCTTAGATTTATTTTAGAAAAAATATTAATTATTTGTGCTTGAAATATTTAAAAATTACTGAAAAATTGGAAATTGATATTGAAAAGAAATACTTTTTGGCTTGGCAAGATTTCTCCCCCGGGAAAGCTTACAGAATTTGATTTGAAATAAAAATTTCAAAATTCGATTTCAAATAGTTTTTAGCTTGGAAAACCCCACAGAGTTTGTATTGAATATGAAAAATTCATAATTAAAATCGAATCGCAACAATTTTTAGTTTAGAAAGATGTGGCACAAAGGAAAACCCGAAAGAAATTGAAAATATTAAAAATGAAAATTGGAAGGTTTTCACAAAGGGAAACCCACATAATTCGCTCAAAATAAAATGCAATTTAAATTTTAAACATATTTCTCGTTACGCAGCTCAATTTACATGAATTTATTTTGCAGCTCTATATAAAAATATTTTGCCAGCTAAATTGCTATCAATCTCTCTCCCCACAGAATGTATACAATGCTATCAAAAAAGGACCCCAAAAGGATGCATATATATATATATATATATAGAGAGAGGGGAGTATATTTTTAATTTTGACCCAACTGAGTTACAAGGTGAAAATTCTTATGAAAACAGGCAGCAATTTTTTCTATTTAGTGCAGAAAAAAAAAGAAGAAAACAGTTTGTGTGCAAAAGGACTCGAAAAAAGAAGCCAGCAGAGGAATGGCAGGAGGCGGGAGGGGCTACTACAAAAAATGCAAATTCACCATAACAAACGATAGCAACAGAGATTCATTGGATTTTAATTAACAGAAATGGGCAAAGGCAACAACAGGAAAACAAACAAAAAAAACAGGACTACGGGTATGCAATTGCAGGATACAAATGCACATATCCATTATGTAGCCTGTTTGTTTGGCAGGACTTTGACTTTCCGTATAGTTTATTGAATGTTGCTTTGATTTTTCATTGCACTTTTTCTGTGTACTCGTCGTAATTTCTTTATGCCAGCAGCGTACCGAGCTTGATTTGTGGCGCTTTGTCTTGGCCAAGATCTGCCCTCCTTGCCTTGCGTTGCCTTCGCCTTCGCCTCCTTTCCTTTCCCTTCATTTCGTATCCGCATCCAAACAAGACGCGTGAAGCTTGCCACATGAATCAAGCGCTCACGTAAGCCGTGTGAAACACATACTACGAGCTTCTACACCCTGGCAGCCTGAAGGGACCCAGTCCAGCCCCGGCTCAGAGCAGAACTAGAGAGTCCTGCGAACTGCTTGTTCAATTCTCGTCAGCGACACACGCACGAGGACGAGGTCAATTTCATGCAGCACACAACAATAACGGCAACAACAACAAATTAGGGTGTCCTGATGGAGTTTACCCGACCACACAGATACCCTGCGTGCACAGTAAAACCAGCGTAAGAGGGAAAAGAAGCAGGCAGAGAGTTTCCCACGTGATATACCCGATTCGAGGAGGCAGCGTTCTCGATGGGGTATTACGAGTATAAACAAAAAGGCAACTCCTGTTGCCTGCTGGCTGCTGCTTGATGCATGTAGGACACGTACTCCTTTGCTCGCTGGCTGCTTTTCTTTTGATGCGGCACGACAGGTGCTCAGCTGTAACTAAACGTCCGTTCCAGCTTTACCCACCTGCCCAATACTTGAGTGCTCTGAGTATCTGTGTCTCTGTGTATCTGTGTGTCTGTGTGTCCTGAGTCTCTGAATCTGTGTGGGTGTCTCAAATATGCCACGACTCGCTCACATCAGCCGTGGTGGCAGGCAGGGGGAGAGGAAGCCAGCTGCTAGACGGTCACGTCTGCCCAGCCATAATTGATAGTTCAATCTGTTGCAGATCAAACGCTTGACAGCAGCCAACAGATCAAGCTGAAAAATTGCCTTCGTCGGCCAATTGGGAGTAGTTCTCCACTTGCACTTAATATTCTCATTCAGAAATTGTAGCAGGAATTTCATATTTTATTTAAGTTGCTCAAAAAGAGAAATAATCTTATTTTTTTATCTATAATTTTCCGGCTAAAAAATCTAATTTTTGGTAACACTCGGAAAGCTCTTAAAATGCCACTTTCAAGGCAAATAAATATTGCTTTGAGTTGCTCCTAATCGATTTATGGATAATTGAAAGCTTTCCTTTCAATTTAATCAAACCTCTCTCTCTCTCTCTCTTCTTCTCTTTTGCATGCTTCAATTCAATTTCTGAAACACCTGAAAAACTATATTTTCTTCGCTGCAATTTTCAGCTTTTTAGCCACTTTTCGCGCATACTAAAAGAGAAAAGAAAAGCTACTTTCCTAAATAGATTTATGCTTTTAAGTTATTTGTCGTTGCTGCACTTTTCCTTCGCCTTTTGCTTCGCTTTGCTGGCTGCTCCATTCATTCAGTCAAAAAAAAAAGCGTATAATAACCAAAAGTCCTTTATTGGCTCTCAAAGTTTCCTGCCAATTTTGTTTACTGCTCATGTTTTGTCGCTTTATTTTAATAGCTCTCGCGTTAGAGAGTTTCCCAGTTTCCCAGTTTCCCAGCTTCCCAGCTTCATTTATGTTTATGCTCGCATTTTTTATTCCTGTAATTTAAGCGACGAGTAGCGCTCATAAATTCAGACGCTGAGAGGTCACGTTGTCTCATTAAAACAACAATAGCAATAAGTGTAATAACAACGGCAATACGACTCACACACACACGCACACACACACACACACACACACGCACACACACACACACACACCCACACCCACATGTCAACAGAAGCACAAAAGAACACTTCAAATAAAATCGGGGGTTTACCTTTAAAGTGAATAATGCTAGAAAACAAAAACAACAATAAAGACGTTCCCCGAGGAAGCCTTGAAATCTCTTGAGTAATCGCTGTGTTTATCACTCATTCAGCTATGGAATTTTCCACATTTTCCCAATATTTTGTATCTCAATACTTTCCAAACTAGTAAGGAAAGGCTGTCCAAAGATTACCCTCATAGACTGGAATTCGCATTTGAAAACCATTGTCTAAGCTATTTATTTTGAGCGATTGTTCCTATGGCAGCTATAGGATATAGTAGTTCGATCTTGGTTGCAACTAACTTGAAAGTTTCCACACGATATCTGGCGAAACAACAACAACTTTAAGATCGATGATTCTTCTCTATGGCAGCTGAAAAGTCGGGTCTATAAAGAACCAGGCGGAAGACAGATAGACCTGGCTATATCTTCTTCTTTTAATGGCTCTGATTACTCCGATAATTTTTAGAATAATGTCCGAGGTTTTCTTTTGGGATTTTGACTGGGATATAATTTAAAAAGGTTAAATAAATTTACTCACTGAAGCCTTTCCGGTTGTAGAGCTGAAAAAGTAAATAAAAACTTATTATAATAAATTTATAAGTGGAGATAAAGAGAAATATTGTGAGATATTTTTAAGTAGTGACTAAATAAAGGAAACGCTTCACTATAGAGATATGATAAGAGAGACTACGCGTGCATTATTTACTTATTTTTATGCTTATTATCATTCATACATAAGTTCTGAGAATACGAAATAAGACAAGAGACACCTCAGTGATAAGAGGAAATTGGCCAGTTGAACATCTTCAATCATTTACCCTTGCAATATTATCAATTAAAATGATTAATAGAACTATAATATAATATCTAATCAATTTCAATATAGAAACTCAGCAGGCGATGTCGAGCTTCATATAGAGATTGCTGCTAGTTCAGCAGGTTTAGTCTCGATCCAAGCGCCAGACGGAGAACATATAAAATATATATTTTAGATATTTCAGAACAGATTTTATATATACAGAGAAACTAAAGAAAACAGCAAGAAAATAAGTGAAATAAATAAAAGAAGCGCAACATGAAAGGTAAGTTTCCTAACCAAATACAATGGGAGTCGTTTAGTGGGCTATTATAGTGTAATCCCTTATCGGAATAATAACTGAATTTATTTTTAGAATATAAATGGGATTTTTTGGCCTGGCTAATGCTTCTACTGGCAGCGGGTCTGTTTGTGCTGCAAGGTGAAACCCAACATGCAACGTGCGACAATGAGCAGCGCTACGAGAATCAGGCGATGTGTGTGGGCAAGCAATTCGGTTGCCTGGTGCCCTATCCGGATAATTGTAGTCAATTTTTGGTTTGTGATTGTATTTACCCCACTGTCAAAGTATGCCCCGCCAGTTTGCTGTGGGATAACAGCTCCCAGACATGTAATTATGCCCAGGCCACCGAATGCATCTACTACACCTTTAGCACCACTGAAATCACTGAGGAAATTTGGTCCACACAGGAGACTACTACAACGACAAGGACAGCGACAGCGAGCACCACAGAGGAAACTTGGCCTACTACAAGCTACGATCCGCCGCCAGCACCACCAGGCATTAAGGATAGCTTCTGTGAGCATTTTCCTGATGGATCAGTTCATCGTTATCCCTATGATTGTAATGCCTATATCAATTGCACCCACAATTGGCCCGTCTTGAACTATTGTGATACCGATAAGGTCTTTAATGAGCTCTTGCTTATATGCGATACGCCGGACACCGCTCAATGCGAAACACTTCCCTTGCCATCCTCAACCACCACTGAACCACCGGAAACGACTACTACAGAAGGCGCAACAACAACCACGGAGAGCGAAGAGTGCGGTGCACCACCAGAGGATATAGATGACGATTTCTGTGATTCCTTGGGTAATGGCTTCTATGTGTATCCCTACGATTGCGAGGCCTATTTAACCTGTCACAATGGCTGCACGGATATGGCTTATTGTATGCCCGATAAGCTCTTCAATCCACTTTTACACATATGCGATACACCCGACTCCGTACAATGCACGCCTCAGCCGTATCCAACCACACCGGTAGATACCACTGAAAGCACCACCGCAGTGCCAACTACTACAACAAAGGCACCGCTGCCAGCCGATGTCGATCCTGACGCGTGTGTGGGTTTGCCCGATAATACCCGTTTGCCCTATGCAGGAGACTGCTCTCAGTATTTGCTCTGTGAAGATAATCAAGTGGTGATGGGTCAGTGTCCCATGCCATTGCTCTTTAATCCCGATTTCCTCATCTGTGATGATGAAAACTCCGTTTATTGTTATGGCGACCGCACCACTAGCACCACACCAGAGCCTACAACAACCACGGAGCGGACAACGACGATAACCACGCCCAGCACAACGCCTGACCCTGCGCAACTGTGTGACAATGAGGATGTGGGCGCCTCGTTTCCTTATGAGAAGGACTGCACCAAGTACATCCTGTGTTTGGGCGATGGAGCTTATTATATAGCACCCTGTGCTGGTGGCTATTATGATCCCAAGACGGGAGCGTGTGGCTCAAATGTATCGCCAACAGCCTGCAAGGAAAAGGATACAACAACGGAAGCTACAACAACAACAACAACGGAAACTGTTACAACAACAACAACAAAAACAACAACAGGTGCAACACCAGAGCCAGATGGCGGCATTTGTGAAGGCACGGACGAGGGTGAAATGATTGCCTATCCGCAGGATTGCAGCAAATATATTGTGTGCGTAACGCCCATTCCGGTTGCCTTCTACTGCCTGGAAGGTTTCTACTTCAGCGTGCAAGAACAACAATGCGTAAATTGGCAGGACAGTGATTGCGACAAGGACATGAACACCACACCCGACGACACATCTCCTCCTCTAGAGCCTACCATGTGCACGAACAGCAGCCGCGATACCTTCCCGTACCCGGAGAACTGTCAGTTCTTTATACGATGTGTGGATGATTATATTTACATGATGGATGTCTGCAACTGTGGCGAATATTACGATCCAATAAGCGGCGAATGTGGTGCGGATGTGCCACCCGATGCCTGTCGCTGGGACTATGATACTACCACAATGGAACCGACGACGACATCCCAATCTCCGCCTGTCACACGTCCTCCGCCGCAAAAGGGTCCCTGTGATGATGCGACTGATGGTGAACTTGTGCCCTACCCGAATGATTGCTCCAAATATATCCAATGTGATCATCCTATTGCTGCTGCGTTTGATTGTCCTGAAGGCGAAGAGTTTAGCCCCGAATTACGACAATGCATGGAGGCTTCGCTGGCCAATTGCGAGCTGGGACCTACACCGGCTCCAACTGGTTCTACAGAGCCCGGAGAAATTTCAACAACTCCAGAGACATCCACCAATCCGGATATTTCCACGACTCCAGAGACAACCACAAATCCGGATATTACCACAACTCCAGAGACATCCACCAATCCGGATATTTCCACGACTCCAGAGACAACCTCAAATCCGGATATTTCCACAACTCCAGAGACTTCCACAAATCCGGATATTTCCACAACTCCAGAGACAACCACAAATCCGGATATTTCCACAACTCCAGAGACAACCATAAATCCGGATATATCCACAACTCCAGAGACAACCACCAATCCGGATATTACCACAACTCCAGAGACTTCCACAAGTGAGAGCAATACAACTCCAGCGCCATCTGGCGGCATTTGCTATGGTAAACCTCTTGGAAGTCTGGTACCATATCCCAATAACTGCAGCAAGTATATTATTTGTGATGAACCTATACCTATTGGCTATGATTGCCCTGCTGGCTTGGAGTTCAGTCCTACAGAATTGGATTGCATGGATCCGGAGTTTGCCTACTGTACTAATGATCCAACGCCAATTCCAACTACACCGACTCCAACTGAAACAGCAACCTCAACTACACCCAAAGAACCCTGCGACACCACGCCCTCTACGCCTCAAACAACAGAATCAGATTCTACAACATGGGAACCTTCGATAACGACAGAACCTTCGATAACGACAGAACCTTCGATAACGACGGAATCTACAACTCCAGAAACTGCAAACCCAACTACGACGACTGCCACACCAACCATAAATCCCGATACACCCAATATTTGCTGTGGCTTGCCTCTAGGGACTATTCTACCATATCCCAACGATTGTAATAGATATGTCGTCTGCGATTATCCCGTACCATTTGTCCTGATCTGTCCAGATGATACGCTTTTTGATGAGGAGTTTTTAGTATGCAGTGACGAGAGCTCTGTAGCTTGCGTCTAAGGTTATCCAAGGAGTTCCTTTAGGACTATTCTAGAAGAAGAAGTTAAATGTAAACAAAACCAATATATAAACTAAGCTCATAAATGATTTTTTCTCTCACTCTCAAAATCAATTGTCTAAGTGCACAACCATTTCGGAAACGCTTTAGCAGGCACTTTAGGGGCCTCCAAAAATGTATCAATTACACGTAAACCCTTTTTAAGGAGCCAATAGGACAACAACACCGACAAATCCCACACAAGTAAAAGATAATTTACCACTTAAGCGGACGAGGAGCAGGGGAAAGGGAGGGGGGAAGTACGAATAGAAAGTGAAGCGCGCGACAAACAGAACAGGAAGCCCCACAGCAAAAGGACAATTTTAGCAACAGGCTAACAGCAAATTGAAGTCGTACTTTGGTAATATCGCTTACAAGAGTCAGCAATTTATCGTTGTTTGATTTTGCCAGTAGAAGTAGTAGTAGTCCTTCCCCTCCTTTCCCAGGACCCCCCCCCTTAAGCACACCTAATCAGATTTCGGGTTGGAATTATGTTCCGAGCAAATACACGACATTTCTTGCTGAGGGATGGAAGGAAGGAAGGAAGGGCGGGCGCGTGGAAGGGTGGAAGGGAAGGAAATAGAAAGAAAGCAACAAGGACACGAAACGAATTCCATGTGACAACAACAAGGACACAAATAAACACATTTCGAGCAAATTGTTTGGCAATAATGTTAACTTAATGTGTTCCATTTGTCGCAATTCAAACGATAGACACGCATTGCCATTCAAGTGATTCAAGAGAAGTGAAATCCCCAGAGAAAGGCGAATGAATATTCGACGAATACACTCGTCGAGCTCTCGAGCAAAATGGGACACAAAAAACAACTACCTGAAAATCTGCATAAGAAAATCTCTGAATCAAGTTGCAAAACAGTTTGGATTTTGAAATCGAACATTAACCATTCAAATTGTTGAAATTATTATATTAAATATTACGTTATGAAATAAGATCCTTAAGTTTTACTTTACTCAAAGGAAAATGCAATTAAAATTGCAGATTTGAGTTGGAATTTGGCAGCATTTAACTGCGACTCTAAGCCATAAATCGTCAAGTCAATGGCCAATTTCCATGCGTCCAAAAGTAGACAATGAAAAAACAATTTGGTTGTACATTTATTTGGCTTTATTTGACACTCGGCCAAGTTTGAAATGCTGCCAAAAACTGTTGCCCGATTTCTGGCTGCTTTTTCGTTTTTTTTCTCGTTTTTTTTTTTTTTGTTTATGGCCACAAGCCAAACTCATAAATGTCACACTTGGCGTATGCTTAATATCAATATTGCGCATACGGCATGTAGCGCTCAAAATAAGCTACAGTTGAAGGGCACTTTTAAAGAGAGAGAAGGAGCGAAAGAGATTTAAATGAAATCTCATATGATTTGTCAGTTTGACAGCTGCGTTAAAAGCTTGGAGAACTCCTTCTCTGCCAACTCTTCCGACTCTTCAGACTCGACTCAACCAGCCAACCAGCTGCCAGTCAATGAAAGTTTTCGTAATTCGCCGCACAGTTGTAACTAACAATTAGTAAATCGCTGTAAAAAACATTTTACAGCACTGGACATTCAAGTATGCCCGTATATCATCTGCTTACCCACATATACATACACATACACATATACATATGCGTGCGTATGTGTGTATCAGAATCCCAATTCTTCTCCCCCATTTTTCAGCTGAGTTCGTAGAGTTTATGAGAAACTTTTACTGTGCATATTAATGTGCAATTCCATTCATTTATGTAAAATGTATTTTATGCCACCCGCGAGAATTTGCCCCCGTTTCGCAACAGCATTTAGACAGAGACAGAGCGACAGAGGCAGAGACAGAGAAAGCAACTGGCGCTCAGTTGTTGCTGGCGTTTGCCAGCCCTCCCCCCTTTCTCTCCACAGCCCCCTTCTTCCCCCACTTCGGACATAAAATATGGTATGTATATTAAATGGTAGTTTGGAAATAAAAATGCATAGCTAAAAAACTCAGCTCTCACAACTCGCAACAACATTTGCATTTAAGCAAATTCCATAAAAGCCTTTACCCAAATAAAGAAATAAAACAAAACCGAACCGAACCAAATGGTTTATGAATTCATGAAAATTAAATCAAATATACGGCTAGAAAATTCACATTTTTAAACTAAGCAGCCAGCTATGTGGGTTATTATTTCCATCCATCCATCCATCCATCCATCCATCCATATAAATTTATATTTATATACTAAAGTTTCTTTAAAGTTATAGCCAACTCTAGTTAATTGATTCAATTTTTAGTTGTTATACCACAAAACCAGTTGATTTAGCCATCTATAGTCGGTCTCTCCGTCTGTTTGCAAACTAATCTCTCAGTTTCTGAAAGAAGTTGATCGTGGATCGAAGAACTAGGAAGGTTGGGTAGGTACTACGAAGCTCCAGAGATGGCCTATCCTGACTAGTTTCCACGACTCGATTAAACTATATTATTTAATTATTATTTAAGCCACGTTTTCATTTTGAATGGACGAAGTTTTATAGAGAATTTCTGGTAGCTCTTTGGCCAATATTTAGCTTAAGCTAATTTGGTTTAGAAAGAAAGTAAAACGGGTTTTTTAGCTACATGTTCATTGGAACACTTTTTTAATTATATGTGAAAACAAAAAATAAAAGTGGTAAAAAAAAATTGTTGCATTATTCATCCGAATCTTCGCCCTGGTATTCAGAATTGTTTCCATCGAGTTCAGCAGCATCAGCCTCGGCCTCAGCCTGAGCCTTAGCCTGAGCCTGGTATTCCTCCTCGGGAACACCGCGCCAGTAGCCACCGTTGCCCCAGCCATTGCCCCAGCCATTGTTCCAGCCATTGTTCCAGCCGTTATTGCCATGGTTATGACCATGTCCATGTCCTGGACGATTGTCGGAGTTGCTCTCTGGGTGAGCATGGGCATTGGCAATAGAACTGGAGACACCGGAAACGATAATGGAATTGTTGCCAACGCGAATTGTTGAATTCGACTGATGAGCGAGCTGTTGGGCCAACTGTGCCAGAGCGCTGCTCAATGCCGCAATATTCACAGGATTTATAGCACCGGATCCACCATGATGATGACCATGTCCACCATGACCACCGCCATGACCACCATGACCGCCATGACCGCCATGTCCACCATGCTGAGGAGCCGCAAAGCTGTAGGCGAAAATGCAGCCCAAGAGCATTGAAACAATTGAGAAGACTTGCATGGCTGGTTGCTCTGGTTGGTTCTACTGTTGCTACGAGTTGTAGGTAACTGTGCTCTCTGCTGGCCGATCAGCCTTTTTATACGTTATTTACAGCAATGGAGAACTGGGTTAAAACCGCTTTCCGAAATATTGAATCAATATTTAAAGATCTTCTCAGTTTCGAGGGGGGCTCATCAAGGCAGCAGCTGTTCCACTGCAAACAACAAACACCAAAAATAGTTGTTTATTTGGGCCTCCAATGCGGCTAAGCCAAATGTTTATTGCATTATACTACCGATTCTACCTTATTTTCACGTTTTTTTACTGCAGACTGGTTACAATTCTTATTTGTTTTTGTTATTTTTAGAATAGAATATTATCGACAATATTCCAAAATTGCTTGGGATAGAAACAAACTATTTCCATTCCACATAAAACTTGAATTTAGGCAAGAGAATAACTGATATTGGAGTACCTTAAAAATGTTTATTTTAGGTAGAAACCGTATTTCAAATTCTATTAATAGATTTTTCTATTTATTCTCCACAAACAGCTGTTCCCCTTGTAATGTTGTCGCTCTCAGGAGAGCTGTTTCCGTTTCCTTTAACTCTGCTCACTTCTCTCGAGAGAGTATATATATTTTCCTTATAAAACCCTTCAGTATTTCCAATCCTATTAAAAGGTTTTCCTTTGAAATATCCCCCTTTTAAATTTACTCTCTTCAATCTACGCTCTTGGGAGAGCTTTTTAGCTTCTACTCTCTTTAATTGACCCTCCCCGCAGAGCTTTTCCTATTCACTCTCAGCAATTTACGCTCTCGAGAGAGTAGCTTTTCTTCCTGTAGTTCAATGAGTTTTCGAATTTTCTATATATTTTCCTGTGTTAAACCCATCAAGCACTTACTAAGTAACGCAGAAGGAAAACTTTGACTGTAAAAATTCGACCGAAGCTCATCAAAAAAATGCCATTTACTGAGTTTAACTGAGTACAAATCCATCCACTTATCTAGCCCGCCAAGGAGTATAAACAGGAGCGATTACAACTCTGGGTACTAACACGATCTGGCCATATAAAAAGCCAACAAATTTAATGCTGCTCCTGGAGCTCCTGCTCCCGCTGCTGCTGCTGCTGCTCTGTGCAGGCGTTTAGGGTTTTTATGTAGAAGTCAAACTCGGGGCAATCTTTCAACCCGGGAGAAGCATACATACATATTCATAAAAGACGAGCATCATTATATAAGAGTATGTTAAAGGCGGCGGGATGGCTGGAAGGCGGCAGGCGGCAGGGAAGGGGGCGTGTAAACAAGTTGACAACAAATTATGAGTCACGCAACAAAATTTTATGGACTGCACGTTGATTGAAGAGAGAAAGTTGAAGGGGAGAGCAATGGGCAGAGGACGGGGGGGTTTGGCAACGCTACAGGAGGAAGAGAGGCGGAGGCGGCGGCGGAGGCGGAGGCGGAGGCAGAGCCACAAAATTGTAGCTTAATTAAAAAGCGCGTTGAAAATATTGAAACGACAATTTTTAATTAAATGAGAGAATTGCAAATGCAAATTGGCCGCAGGTGGTTTGGTTTGGCCTGTGCCTCTTCTCCAATTTTCAGTCCCTTTTGTTCCTTGTTTTGGCTCCTTTTTGCAGTTGCAGTCGGAAAGTAAAAGTTGATATAAAATTAATTAACCCCAGTCAATGCATATGATGAGATTTTCTATTAATTTGCAAGGCAAATCAATGGAAATGCCAATGCCAATGGAAATGGAAATGGAGATGGAAATGTTTGCCAGCCCTTTGAGTCCTTTTTAATTAAACACTGGGAGGGATCGATCGCAAAGATACTATAAAACAAAAAAGATAAAAGGAGCAAAAAGAAATATACCCAAAAAGCTGCTTAAAACTTTTAGGAATTGCAAATTTTTTGCCTACTCGAATACTTCCTTCAACTTCGGCTGGAAATATTCTGAGTGGTAAAGTTTTTTTTACGACATATGCGAAACTTATACTATGACTCTGTCTATATATATATGTGTGTGTGTGTGTGTGTGTGTGTGTGTGTGAGTGTGTGTGTTTATTTAATATCTATGCTCGTAAAATAAATTAAACATTCATATTCCGTTTATTTACTTAGGCAAATTGAGTTTCCACAGTTGACATGCTGAATACGCAAAAAAAAAAAAGAGGAGAAAAGCTATCTACTTCGTGTAGAGAGGGTGGCGGAGGACAAGCGGGAGCCTCTGTAAGGCAGCAGGCAGACAAATGCGCGACACGCTGAGAAGGAGCTCTACAGTTAGTCAAGAGTCATCTATTTGGAAAGGCGAAAAATTGGGGCCGGGCCAGGGGAAAGGGAAGGGGAAAGGGCATCTGGGTATCTGTTGTAAACAGGAAACGAATGTCTGTTGCATGCAAAGTGACAAATGTCATGAAATATTCAATTGGCCAACAACCAGAGTCACAGTCAGAGCCAGAACAAACTTTGCCAGCGGAAGATTGCCGCTTTTCTAAAGTAAACTACTATTTTTATTTGCATTTTTAGTATCATATCGAGCCGACTTTTAGACGGATTTCCCTATAGAGAAGCTAGTGGTAAAGATTCTCAAGTCCATTAATCATATTTTAGCTCTATCAATTTGTTATACTCTCAGAATTGAGTGAAGAATCAGCTCTGAATTCGGACTATTTCCAAGTGAATACGGGGGAAGAAGTTGGAGATGGAGAAGAGCTTTCTTTTATTTAATCCTTTGAAAAAACCCTTATGTTTTATGAAAATTAATTGGAAATGTTAGAAGCAATTAACAACAATGCTATCTGCTCTGCAGTCTCCAGTCTCCAGTCTCTTGTCGTATTTATGTATATATATAAATCTATGTTTGTTTGTGTGTAGGCAAACACTTGAAATTCTTGTTCAATTGATTGGCCCCTTCAGGCGAACAATTACACACGCATTTAAGCCACACACACACACACACACACACACACGCACATTTGGCCATAAACCCTTAACAGGTCATAATTGGCAATCGAGTATAAAATATCATGTCATATGTGTTGTTCCTGGGGGTCAACAACAACAGCAACAACAGCAGCAACAGCAACAACACTCAAAGCAACAACGTTCATAAATCAAACACGCTAAGACCCAAAAAACAATGTGTTAGGGACGAGCCCGCACAACCAGACACTCATAAATATACATACACACACACACACATACATACTTGTACATATGTGTGTGTGTGTGTGTAAGAAAATGCTTCGTTTTCATTGTGTAAATATTTAAGCACACAATAAAATGGAAACAATAGGTGGCATATGGCCCCCTTCGCCACGCCCTCCCGCGTTCCTCTGCTACGCCCACTCCACCAACAGCCTAGAGGTTCCACAATGAACACACACCAAAGCAACAACAACAACAACAACAACAGCAACAACAACCACAAAGAAATAAAGAAAACACAAACAAAAGCGTAGCAGGTGTCAAATGTTGCGGCCAAAGAAAAGGCAAAGTCAGCTTCGGTCGCTTCACTTTTTGGTTCACTTACACCCTACACTCAGCGAAACGAAAAAAAAAAACCAGTTCAAAAACTGCTCCGAAATCTGAGAAGAAAATTTCATTTGAGAAATCTTATTTTGAGAAAAATTAGAATGGTTTCCTTACAGATTAGAGGAGGATTAAATTGAAGTCTCAATTCGAGCCTTTAGTTTAGACAAACTCAAAAACAAATCAAAGATTTATATTTGTTTTAGTACCAGCCAGTTCTACCCGGCATTGCCAGGGGAGCCACAATAGATTAACGTTATTTTAATACATTTATTTGATTACATTTTCGAGCTAAATATATTTTTTGAAAAGTAGTGTGGATCCAATCGTTAGGATTAGGATACACTCTACAGATTTTCATCTATTCAAAAAAGCGAATTATAGAGCTTTCCCGGGAGAATTTTTGACTAAATGATCGGGAGACTCGTATACTTTGGGTTTCCAAAAAGTACTCGATCGGATCCTAGAAGCAGTGAGTCAGTCAGGAAAGGATTATTTAATAATTATGCCTTTTCCATCAGAAACTAGAACACTTTTCTCCCAGTGTCCTTACAGCACCATGTTCCCCGCCTGAACTTATGACAGACACAACACACAACACAGCACACACTACACTCTCACACACACACACTCTCACACACACGCAGACAGAGAGACAGAGTTCGATTTGCACATATGTCTGAACGTTTTACGTAAGTAAAACTCAAAAATTGCGTTGCGGAACTTTTGGTACGTGCTGCTCCGGAGAGGCACGAATCTGCAGAGCGAGAGAGATTCAGGCAGCTGGCAGGACAACTCGTCCTCTGCGATGGCGTCCCTGCCTGACGTTGTCCTGACATTAGTTGTGAGCACATAAAAAACAAATAAATTGTATGCGCCTCATTGGTTTTTATGACTGCAGTCTGCAGCAAAAATGATTTATATATATAGACGTATTCAGGGATATATCAGACGTGTTCGGTCTTCAATGATGGAATTGTCATTCAATCAGTTACGGAAAATTCAAGCGGATTTTAATTAGACGCTCAGGTAAAAGTTTTTTTTTTTGTGTGTGGAGAAGAGTGAGAGAAAAAGTTTTTAATCGCATTGCACGCAACTTTTCACTCAGTCAGTCAGTCAGTCAGCGCGGGGAGCGGCGAGGACGACGACGAGGACGACGACGAGGACGAGGAAGACGACGACGCTCGTTGACTCGAATCAGTTTGGAAATATTTTTTGGGAAACGAATTATTGACAATTGCAATTCAATTTCACACACAATTTGGCCCCAAAATGTCGTCCTTGTTGCTGTTGTTGTCCTTGTCGTTGCCACCGGAAATAGCAGAAAACTTTCGCCGAGTGCAGCTGAAAACTTTGTGCAAGCGTTTTCCATGAAAATTGTAATTCAATGCTGTCGCCTGCTGCTCTGCACCCTCCCAACGAAAAGTAAATAAATATCACCAACAACAAGTGCACAATAAAAACGAGTCCCACTCCTCTCACTTCTCAATCCGTTTCCCTCTCTCTCTCTCTCTCTCTCTCCCTCTCTCTCTCTATATATATATATGTATATATTTGCTCACTAAAATATTGTATCGAAACATTTGATTGAATGTGCGCGCTGATTGAGATGCGAATTTCTAAAGGCTTGAATCAACTTTGTCAATGCTTCCATTTTTCCACGGCTTCACAAAACTCAAATCACCTTAATTGTCCGCTTTTCCACTTTTCCGCTTCTCCGCTTTTCCGCCTTTCACCAGGCCTAGCCTAAGAGACTTGCAATAAAAGATTCATTTCGCCCCTCGTCACTTTTCGTTCCAGAATTCTCAACAAAAAGTAATAAGCCTCAATTATTTACATCTTGGAATTTCAATGGAATCTCCCCCTGAATAGAATAGAGACGAGAGAGTTTCTAAGATATCGGATATTTTTACTTTAATATTACATCAACTTGATCCCGTTTCGAAAAAAAGAAACCGCTTGAAAATCGGTTCATTTCGAACCGAATTATGGCACGTTGAAATCTAGAATGGAACATTTTTGGAAACCATAAAGAGTTGGAAAAATATATTAAATATTATTATTAAATCAAAAAATCTTCTAGAGAAGAAAGAGCCATTAATTATTTGGCTACTAAGCCTAAAAGTTGGCTACAGTTTTAGCTGCTTTCGTTTATATTTTGAAATACTTTTGAAGTAATGAATAAATATGGATGATTCCGCAATAAATCAATGTGTTACACGTGAAAAGGAGCAGCGCGGCTGCTTTTTAAATATTTATAAAAATACTTTGGAATACGAGGAATATCTTTTTTTTTTTGGAAATGCAGTCCGTCCGTCCGTTCGTCCGTCCGTCGAACGAGCCCCCCCGCGTCCCTTTAACTAGACATTTGAGTAGAAATTTTAGAACATGCATAGCTGAAGTCAAATATATGAAAAACTGTCAGCAGTGCTGAGAATTTATGACTTTGTTAACACCTATGCAGAGATGTGTGTGTGAGTGTGCGTGTGTGTGTGTGTGTTGAAAGTATGCTACAAATTTCAAATTAATATGCAGGCAGCAACGGAAAAAAGAGAGAGAGAGAGAGAATTTGAAATGGGTAAAACTTTTGGAGAACATGTTTCATTTCGCGACGAATTATCGGAACCGGCAGCTTTTTCAAGTTTACGCAAAAATTTTACTACGTGATTTTCGTGTCGTCCGGAGACCGAGGGAGATGGGGCAACATTTTTATACAACTCATATATCAACATAAAATGACATTTTTATTGTTTGGCAAAAGTACCAAAAATCGCTTTCTTTTTCTCTTTTCTCTTTTCTTTTTTCTCTTTTCTTGGGGGGTACAGCTGAAATTTAATGAATTTATTTCGGCATTAAAATGGGCAGGAAACCGAATACATATGAGAACCTTTATCAAGTACAGAACAGAGAGAGAGAGGGAGAGAGAGCGTGAGATTGAAAGCCTTTCGAAATTTATGAGTTTGTGCAATTTTCCAAGAATCCTTCGAGTTGAAAACCCGAGACTGCCTAACCTAGCAGAAGATTCGGCAGAGCAAATTAAAGCTTTAGATTCAATAAAGGGAAGCTTAAGTGAAAGGGGCAAAAGAAGAGAGAAATTCTAGCTTAAAAAAAACAATTTAAAATTTTTCTAAAATTTTCCTATATTTTCCAAAGTTTTTTTTTTATACAGAAATTATACTGACATGGTAAAGTGAAGTTTAATAGATCTGAATTTTAGTGCGAGTCGTACTTAAAACAATCAAAAATGTTTGATTCATCAAGTGAATCCATCCCTATTCATTCTAGATTCGAGTATGAATGGCCTGGATAGAGTGAAGAACTTGGAGATTAAAAAAAGTGGGCCTAACTCGAGTGGAGATGGCATAACTGAGGAACGGTTCAAGAACAGAATTCTTAACTCCGTTCCGTTTACTTTTTTCTGTGTTGAAAATCTTTTTCTTATTTAAAATCTTTCTTTCTTGCTTTAAGCCAGTTTCAACGCTTTTTTAGACCATTATTTGATGTCGCCTTGGGAGTAATATGCGTTTGTGTGATTGATTAAGAAAGAAAAAAGGCAAATGCTTTAGCCTTGGGAGGTGGGAGGTGAATTTGAAGAAGTTGCAAGTGCTTGTTGCCACGTGCGGAGTTGCACTTGCCACACTTAATTTAAGACTCTTCACACAATTTTTAGTGGGACGGGCAGGGGCGGGGGGAGTAAGCGCAAAAAGGGAGTATGGGAAGTGTGGCAATCGCCTTAAGAACTACTTTTAACAAATGTGCAAAACGTGACTTAAGCTTGAATACAAAATTCTAAAGTTCATACAAAAGCACACATGCAACTAGAGGGGGTTGGGAGGGACGGGCGGGGCGGAAAAAGGGGCAGGGGGTATAGAAAAGGGTTAGGGCAATAGTAGAACCGCACACTTGGGACATGAGCCGAAGAGCTGGCGATATGCAAACAAGCGTTAGGAGAGCAGCGAGCAGCGAGCAGCGCAGAGGCGGAGATTAGGGGAGTGCGAGTGCTAGTGCGAGTGTGAGTGCGAGAGGGATAAATGTAATCCCTGCTTGCAAATATATTTGCAACAATTTATAATTTATTAAAAAAGTGTAGCATAAGCCACGGGGCAGTCAAGGATATGCTATAGCCAGAGCCCAGAACAAAAGCAGCGCACGTACCTCCCACCAAGCTTCCCACACACGCAAACTTACATGCATAGCCCAGTGGCTTAGTTATGAATTTATTTGAAAAGGGTTTCGGATTTCCAGAGGAATAACACTGGCGTACGTCCCTGACTCTAGATATTTTTGTTGGAAGTGTACTAATAATTTATATTCTCTCATGCAAATTTAAATTAGACTCAAATAAATATATTTTAAAGGGGGCTTTAACCCTCCCCCCTTTCGTGCATACGCCCCAGACTTTTCATATTTTCATTGTAATTTTTAATTATTAATATTCGCTTGGGTAAATAATATTTTGAAATCAAAGTTATGCTGTGTTTCAACCAACCCCCTTTGCTGCGCCCCTGCACACACTTACCCCTTGTTCCTTCATGCCTTCCTTTTGCTCTTTCGCAGCCGCCTCAGGCTCACTCACACAAACACACACATATGAGAATGAGTAATACATGTAAGCAGCGAGCATCCAATTGCAGTATCCTCTTTCCGCACTTCTTTCTCTTCATCTCTCTCTCTCTCTCTCTCTCGCTCCACTCCTGCTGCTGCATCTTCATTGCAACTGCTTTTTGTTGTCTTTGTGCAAACGAAACGGAAAAACCACAAAAACGCAACTTCAGTTACTTTGTTTGCCATTCTCTTTGCGGCTGCTGTACGCAGCGCTGCTCGCTCGCTCTCTCCCCCTCCAGCTTCCCATCGTTTCGCTTTACCGTTCGCTAGGTATTAGCGTGAGGTCAGAGCTTATTAAGGCGCTGCTTGAGAATGCAACAAATGCATAATAAATACAATAACAACAATTACAGTTTCCCCTTCCAGCATTCATTGCATCCATCGCATCATTCCGTCAATCCTTCATTCCCTGTGATTCAAAATTCGCGCTGTGATTTCAGACAAAAAATTACATGATGCCTGCAGCCCTGCGGGTGCTGCTCCCTCCCCTCTACAACGCTACTGCTACTGCAGCCCTGGCATTGATGATGCTCCTTCAGCTGCAGCAAGACTCCTGCTTCACTTCTTCGTCTAGTTCCAATGCTGATGAACAGAATTCTGTTTTTTTTCTGTTTGCCTTGTTTTTCTTTGCATTTTTCTTTCCGTTAGCCAACGGCGCTTTCTTGCTCAAAAAAACAAAACTTCAAAGCAGCTCAATTTCCTCTTCATCTTCTCTTTCTTGGCATTTTTAACATTGCATAGCTGAGCATATTAATTTTGATCTATGTTTTGTGTTCTCTGTTCTCTGTTCTGTTAAATTGTTGTTGCTGTTGCTGTTGTTGTTGTTGGCTGCAGTGACTTGGCATAATCATCGATGCAGCTGTTGTTTAATTTCTTTGAAAATTCCACGCCAAACGCCGCCGCCGGCGCTGTTAATAAGTCAAGCTTTACTTTGATCGCCCCGCCGCGCGCTTCCACTCCTTCCACTTTCCACTTCACACTCCTTTCACTCTTCCTCCCTCCCCCCTCTTTGTTTGCCTTGCACTTGTTATTAAAACAGCAGGCGTTTATTGCACAGCACAACGTTAAAAAAATACACGCGTACAAAAAAAAAAAAACGAAGCTCCGTTATTTGCGCACTTTGCAGTGGCCACCGACGCCACCCACACCACCGACCGACCGAACCGACCAGAAATTTGCACGCAACTGTCTTAATGGTTAAAGAAAAATGTTAATTACATTTGCCTGCCAAATGATCGTTACAAGAGCTGTTAAGTTTAACTGGGGAGGATTGACCTAGTTATGGTCAATAACAGGGGAAGCTGACTGTTAAGTTGTTTACCTTCGGCAGCTTTCTGTTAACTGAGATTTATTAATTACTGTTAAATGAATTAGAGCAGGATTCGGCTTATTATATTAATTAATTGTTACGAATAACCCATGGTTGCTTTGTAGAGTCTGTCTGCAGAAATCTTTTAAATTGAAAATATTAATTATATTCGCGAAAAAGTTGATCAATTTATGAGCTGTTAAGTGTAACAGCGCTAGATTTAGTTATGTTAATTAACAGTTGGCACAAGTAACAGAGACTGTTAAGAGTCTGTCGTCTGCAGTTAACATAAGATTGTTAATTGCATGCGAATGTCCGTTAAGTACATAATTATCATTGCATGTGTTCTTAATTGCTACAGTGCCGGATTTGACTAATTATCATATTTAACACTTATCACAGGTAAAATAAACTGTTAAGCGAGTGTTGTGTGCAGCACTCTGTTAAGTTCAAATGCGCTGTAATTGATCATGTTCTGTTAACTGGAAAGCCGAAGATATTAGCTAGCTATGTTACTTAACAGTTGTCACAGATCACGTAATTAATTTTTTCGATAATATAACACCATAAGAAATGGACCAAGTTCCATAGTAAAACATTCTACTACCGGATAATGTTAATTTCATTGGAGCCAATGCCACGAGAACTTATCGATACTTATCATCGCTGTAAAAGATCATCGATATATGCGAAGTCGGCATGGCCATCTCAAACAGCGGCTTGGCTCAGCTTATCTACTAGTTCTACTAGTGGCGAATATTGTGCATAGTTTTTTTTACATTTTTTTTCAGTGTAAATGGTGAAAGTGCTTTTAAGTACCGTAAACTAATTAAATACAACTACGATCGCTCCAACAAATACATAAACATGGTTCTTATGTGGTATTTTTCTTAGATTCCAGTAATTTCTGCTGGCTTGTGGCGGCGCGTGGGCTGCATTAAGTAACGGTTAATAGTTTACAGCAATGTTAATAACATAAGTGGCATTGGTGTTAGATTTTCGATATTCACAAGCGATCGCCGCAAAATTCGTGTGCCTTTTTTTTAAATATATTTTTTTGATGTGAAAAGTGTGTTATTTTTTACATATTTTTTTAAAGTGCAAATTGTGAATGAGTTAAACTTGGCCCACAGCTGAAGACACAAAAAGTGTAAGTTTTTCTTATTGTGTATTTCTTGATATATTTATACAATCGCTGCTGACCGGAGTCCATTAACAGGGCGATAACAGAATGTTTAGTTTTCGTTTCGAGTAGAAAACTTTTTTCCTCTAAACTTTTCCAAGTGCATATAAATTGAATGTAACTTTGCACTCATCTATGTAAACACACACACACACACACACACCCATATATGTATATATACACATATGCACTCACACATACGGGAATTGGTTTGGAGCTATTTTGGAAGCCAAATGCAATTTTCAGAATTTTCGGGTGTGTCCCTGCGCCCAATACGAAAACTTTGCATATATTTCACTTTAACAGAGAAACAGATAGAGTGATGGGGGAGGCGAAAGCGTGCGAGGAAGAAAGAAAGCGAGAGAGAGAGACTGCGTTTATGCCATGAAGTTAACAGCAAATGGAAATAACAGTAGTAACACTTAACAGTAACAGGCGGCCAATTCAGAAGAAGTAAAAACTGTAAATTATTTCTTTAGAATTTCTTCTTTCTAGTCTCTCCGATTTAGTAGAACTGAGTCCATCCTGGACTGGGCTCCAGCCTGCCTAACCGAAGCAGTATCCTGGCTTGAATTCTTGGAACGATTTGATTCATGAAACAGACGTGGAGAACAGTTGAACTGCTGTGTAAACCTTGTCGAGAAAAACAGCATCTCCTTCTCGAATGCTCCAATCCACATGCATATCCCGTTTGCTTGTCCTTGTCGTTGTCGTCGATACTTTTGATATGCAAAAGATATGAAGGGACAGCTGTTTCCTGCTCCATTTGCTTGCCAGAAACTTTTACAAGAGCACCCCGAATGCATTTTGAAGTTTCCAATTTGAAGGAAACAGCGGCAGAGGCAGAGCACATAGGGCGAGGGAGTCGGGGAGCGAGAGAGCCAGGGAGCCGGGGAGGAATACGGCGTGTGTTTTCACTCGATATTCACTTTAAATATCTGTTGAAAAACATTTAAAATTGCATAAAGTTGGTCCATTTTTATGTTAGCAAAGTTTTCACGCCCCATTTCTACAGCCCCTACTCCTGCCACTGCCCGCACCCCCCCTCTGCCCGTTCCCCTCTACAGGCAACCAGTCACCAACCAGTTAAAAGGTGCATTTGGCGTACACTTTTAATGCATTTAGCCCGACATTTTATGATATTAGCGTTTAGTTGCCTTAACTTTCACTATTTACGATCTCCGAAGTTGACCAGGTGCGCCTTTTTTAACAGTCTCGATTCCTATGGAAATTGAAAACTTTATTCCGGAATCTTTATGCTGCAATTTGAAAGTTTTCATATTTAAAATCGATATTTTATTGGTAAATAGCAGCGTAATTGCTTAAAGAGTTTTCTAGTAAAATTCTTAGAAATAAACCTTAACAGAGTGTTAAGAGAGGCATCAAAAGAAACTTTATCCTCCTACAGAGATGAAGGATACAATTTGATCCGGACTCAACAGATTGCGGCGCCCATTGCTTGAGATGGAAGTGAAGCCTTTAGGATTCCTTGAAAGAAAAGGGAGCAATGTTATATATACCTTTTGGACCGACAGTGCCTGTCTATTTAATATATTCGTCTGAGCTGGACGATTGCGAAAAGCCTCCTCATGGAATTGGGATTGCTTCCTTCAAGTAATAATAGCCTCTTCATGGGAATAAAGGGAAGACCAACAAGACTCCCATTTTGGGAGATATGCTATGCTATTCATATAAAATGTATATATCTTTCAACGACCTGGACTTACAAAAGGACGGAGAGAAAAGCCCCTTTCCGATGAGTTCTTTCATGAGGATAACTTTATCACAACATTTCCGTACAAAGAATTCCACACGCATTCCATTGATACGGGTGATATAGCCTCTCTCTCAATCTGTTAATTAATGAGCAACTGCTGCAGTTTTTAACTTTGATATGTTATAGTCGTCTACTCGTAATTATGAGGAAATGGAACGGTCTAGTAAGCTGCTCCTGGCACGCCCAGTTTTCTTCTTCCTGTTTTTTTTTTTTGTTGAAGGCATGCGCTTACGAGTAAATGTAATTTATTTAGTCTACTTCACGCTCATAATGCCACATATCCTACAGTAAAAAGAACAGGTAGTAAAGGGGGATTTTCATGGGTGGATTTTCGCGAGGTGCGGCGGAACGGAGACGGACACAGAGATGGGGACGGGGACGGGGCGAGTTGTACTTCTGGGGCATTCATGTAACGCGTTTCGTCGGGGAAGTCGCTCGGAAAAATTATGTTGCACGTGAGATGCTTCAACAAATGCGTTGCATTAATGTCTGTGAGTGTGTGTGTGTGTGTGTGTGTGTGTGTGTGTGTGCGTGTGGCAGTTGAAAGCATGGAAGGGGAGCGGGTGGAGCGGTAGATGGATCCTACGTGTGCACAACTGAAGATGAGTTCCACTTGGAAATATAAATTGAAATCATCAACGGGCTTTGTGCGTTTTATCAACATTTTTACGTGTGCCGCCGACGCCGACGCCGACGTTGACGCTGACGCAGACGTCGACGCTTCCATTGCCTGCACCGTTAAGCATACACGTTACCTTTCGCTTTGTCAGGCTCTGATTTCATGACGCCCTTTAACTCTCTATCCACTTAAAGAGATTCTACACTCAGCGCAAAGCAAGTTGGGTGTAACATTTGGCCCCAAAGTTAACGAAGAACCCTGATCATAAATATATATTGTCTCTCCCCCGATGAAGTTGGGATTTTGGGTAAATCGCCACACAAGGAGAGAATTGTATGGCATTTTTTGTTTATTTAAATTATTCTATTTATTCTACTTTAAATTCTAAAGAGTAAATGTTTTTTATTTTTTGTAAAATCCGCCCCCAAGATCGGAAAATGGGGTATGAAAGGTTGAAAGGGAATAGCTTAAAGCTTACCCGATAGATATTCTTGATCTCTGCTTATTCAAGGTCTAATTTTAAGTTTCTTACTACTTAAGATACTTAAGAACTTCACGTTAAAGCTGAATTTGAGAGTCGTCTAAACTTGAATCCATTCAATCATGAATTTTTCTGAGTGTGTCAACTGCAAATTAAGCAATTTTCCAAAGGACTTTTGGCTGCTTTTTTGGTTTAATGTCTGAGTGAGTGCGCGCGGTTTATTAAGATAAACGATGATGAACGGCAGCTAAGCCAGACTCAGCTCGACTCGACTCGACCCGACTCGACTCTGCTTGGCTGTTCTCCTTTCTCTCTCACTGTCTCTCTGTCTGTCTGTCTGTCTGTCTGTGTGTCAGGCTCTTAATTGACTACCTGCTGTTGGTCCTGTTGGTACTGAGAGAGACTGTCTCATTCTATTAGCCCATTTGCATGCTTATCTCATTAACGCGGAACACACAAAAGTTCAGAGCAGACTTTAGTTTTGTTTTTCCCGCTTTTCTTTCTCGTTTTGTGTTGTTGTTGTTGTTGTTGCTGCCTCCCAAGGACCGCCCTCTGAACATAATTTGCATGTACATAAATGTCGCGCTCTCTGTGGCCAGCACATGTCCTTTCTCCTTATCCTTTTTGCTCTGTATGTCCTTTTGCTTTTGCGCTTTTGTCGTGGTTTTCATTATCCCTTTCGTTTGGCTTTTGGCTGCTCATAAGCCGCAGCTCTCGGCTCTCAGCTGCAGCTGACACATTTGCCAATATTGACTATGCCGCACTGCCACGCCCCCCTTTCTGTTGACGCCCACTAAAGTTTCTTTTCAGGCACAACATTTTCCATGAGCTCATTTTGCCCACGTTGCCCCCTCCGATCCCACCCCACCCCATCGTTTTCCACGGCGCTCTAAAGCCTCTGCCTCTGCCTCTGCCTCGCCTCTGCCTATGCAAACACAAACAACTCTGGTCAGGCAGGACTCGGCCTTTTTACCACTCATTAGTGACAATTTTCTTGTAGTTGACATTGCGGCCGCCCACACGCCCTGCCACGCCCACAGCGCTGCAATGCCAAACTGCGGCCAGCCGTGCTGCTGCCGCTGCCACTGCCGCTGCCGCTGCTATTGCTACTGCACAGGACTAACTTTTTGCATTTGACTTTTTGTATTGTATTTTTTTTTTGGTTCAGTTATACCCTTACAAAAGGCTTATCTACTATTTCTCCAAGGATGCAGCACCTCAAAGGAGGCTCAGTTTTGACTTTCCGGAAATTGGTAAAGGGAATTTCCAAATGCATTCGATAAGGATTGATTTGAGGCTTCTTAGGAGCGGTTCGGGGCAGAAGCTGCAGCAAAGTGTATTTAAAATTGCGGTCAGTTTTTATTGTTTTTTCTCTCAATTTTAGCCGCATTTTGCTGCGGGGGAGAGCGGGGCGGGAAAACTCGCATGTAAATGTTGCTGCCTGCTGCCTGCTGCCTGCTGCCATGTGAAAGGCAGGTGAAAGGATGCGTTGTTAAATTTTTGATGGAAAACCAATTAATTGGAAAAATTAAAATCAAATATTTGCCAAAGCGCTTGAACAACACTCGAGCACAAGAGCAAGAGCACAAAAACAAAAAAAAAAAGGAAAGGAGAAGAAAATGAGGGAGGGGAAGGGGAAGGAGGCGGTGGAAAAAAAAGGCAAACAACAACTCAAAGCTTTCAGCTGGCTGCTCTCTCTTTTCGACATCATATCTAAGCGTCGTCCTTCATTTATCCTTTCGACCGTCGTGCGAGTAGAACTCAATCAGCGCACGTTGGCGCCCACAAACTCACGTGCAAACACTTTACAGGACCTCCCGCAGCCCCTCTTCCCTCATCGACCTCATCGCCCTCATCGCCCTCATCCTCCTCTGCAGCAGTTGAGTTCAGCTTTACTCGTTTTCTGCTTTTGAAGTGCAATTTAGCGATGCCACAGATTTTTTGCTCAGCTTTTCTCTTTTCTCTCTGTTTTCCCCTCTTCTCCTCTTCCCTTCTTCCCATCTTCTTCTTTTTTTCAAGTGTATGTGTGGTAATTAATGCAACAAGAGAGGAAAATTGCGTACAAAGGTGTGTAAATGAATGGTAGGACCGAGTCCCCTAGAATTAACCGGAAAACTGTTGCTTTAAACCAGCAAAAAAAATGAGGAAAAATGGGGAAAAATGGGAAAAATAATGGAATTCATTTAAAATGAATCGCACAAAATAGAAACAAACTAAATTACATTCATCTCTGCAGCAAAATAATCGCATCAACTGCAATGAAAGCTAAAACTAATCAAGAAACTAACCAAAGTATTGAAAATTCCATTTTTAACAGCTGTGGCGCGCTGTTACTAACAACTTATTTAACAGCTGTTAACTTAATTAACATAAAATAAAATAGTCTTGAGCCAGGCGAAGATTCTGTTGCCTTACTGCCTGGAAAAGCCATTCAAAGATTATTCTTAAATTTATTCAGGAAAGTTTGGACCGACATTTCCTATGAGACCTATAAGACTTCCCTGACTTCCCGACAGAAATATAGTACCCATTATAAAGGGTATAACAGTAGAGGAGACTTAATAAAATAATATTTCCCTTTATATTTCAGCTACTGGCTATTCAGCTCCAGGACTATTTGGATACTTCGTAAGTCTCATTATTTGATACTATTTATTTAATAGGCATTATAACCTATTCACCTAGATTATTGGGATTTTTTTTTATATTTTTTCATGCTCGTTTTTTATTTGAATTTTAAACTTGAAAATTGGGCCACAGTTTTAGCAGGCGTTTCATGGTGTGCACATACACCTTTCCATGGGTGGAGAGATGTGTGGGGAGGGGAGGGGGTTGCGATGAGTTCAAGTGCCATTAACAACAGTTCGCGGTTCAACGCGCTCCATAAACCAGCGAGCAACACGCCCCCAAAAGCCCCCCCCTTGAAAGAGCAGGCGAAGGTACTTTAAAGTGCAAATTTTTGTGTCCTGGGCGGACTTTAAATGCCAGGGAAGAAGCAGCCGTGGAGCAGCAAAGACTTTAAGTCAGCTCTTGGCCACAAAATGATATAAACAAACACACAATTTGCGCCACTTAGCAGCAAATGGAGAAGGCTATTAATAATTCCTATTTTTTGTGCCCGCATTTTTGTTCTACTTTCTTTTTTTTTTTCCTTGCTGGTCAGCCGCAAAAAGCGCAAGCAAAAGTAGCCCCAGCCCCAGTCCCGCACCCCCCCTTGGTCCACCTCTGGTAGATAATAAGAAAATATGACTTTCTGTTGGGTCTTGAGGCGGCGCTCCTGCGGCCAAAAGACGACCACAAATGGCAAATGGCACAAGCTGAGAGAGCTGAAAGCCGAGAGAAACATGAGTAAAACAAGCCAAGACGCGCTTGTAAAACAAGCCAAGCAACAACAACAACAACCACAACAGGAGCAGCAACAGCAACAGCAACACGAAACAATAAATCGAGAACGGCAGCAGCAGAACTCATAAACAATGTAATAACAAGTGAAAGTGCCCTAGTCAAAGTTGCCCGACTCAGAGGATACTCTGCAATCAATTAGAATTTAGCAGAGAAGTCTAAAACTGGAAATTGAAATGCCCAACTCGACTCCTTTAAGCTTTCTCTCAGCTTTGCAGGAGCTTTGCATAAAAATAAATAATTTCTTATCCAAAACTTAAATTAAAAGTTCGAATTTATCTAAAGTTTCATTTATTATAAAACTCTCTTCTAATTTTTTAAGCTAAGACGACTCGAAACTTTAGTTTCCTTCTCAAGGATATATGTAGATAGTTTAGGCACAAAATGAATGTACACTTTGTGTATACCCCTTGGCAATTTGTATAGGGTATAATAAGGCCAACTGTGCGTGTGTGTGTGCGTGTGAGGGTAGCCAAGTTGGATGCTACTTAAGACGCAACAGCAGCGCCCCCTGGCGCCCAATGGGGGCGGGTGTCTGTTCTGACTTATAAATCTTACTTAAAGCTCTGTTCGCTCTTTAATTGAGCCCCATTAAAAAAATGTTAATTGTCATTATGAAGTACGATACTCGCCGCTTTGACTGAAGCCTGCGGGTGTCTAAGGAAGAGTTAGGAGCTAGAGATGGGGTCGTGATAAGGCGGAATATAATGATACTCCATAAAAAGGAGCTCTAAATGGCTGTTCAATTCTGCAAGGCATGTGGAAGACCGCCTTTCCCTAGGTAGCTCCTTTTCCTTGTGAAAGAAAATACTTTCAGCTGCGCTCACGCTGCCATCTCTAGCTGGGAACATTTTTGTAATGTTTGGCCAACAATTTCAATTCGATTTATGAAATGAATTAGCTCGTAAATTTAATTGCATTCGCTTGACAAGAGTAGCTGCTGCATGTCTCTCCGGCTGTCTGTGTGTCCTTTCCTCTTGGCAGAAGGACAATTTTTAATTAAATTCATTTTCATATTCTTGCACATTTTCTCGTGTTTGTCTTCTATGCAAGGAGCAAATGGAAATCAAAGGCAAATAATTGTCAAGGCATTGATGAAATGCTGGCTCCTCTGCACCGGATAAAAGAATTAATTAATTGGAAATAGCTGAATGGAACTTTTTGTAGAATGTAAAGGAAATAAAAAAGAAAATAGAAAAATTGCAGAAGAAAACTTAAAAATTCATAAAAAATTATTACAGTCCTTGCAATACTTTTCTAAGCCAGCAAATAAAGCTACTTACACAGTTTACAGTCTGCCCGGAACAGTTGATCTATTATGATGAGCTACTCTCTCTCCCCTCGCCCCTCTCCCCTCTCCTCTCTCGCCTCTCCTGCCTCTGCAAACTTGGCATCCTTGCGGCATTATGGCAATAAAAATTCCTATTGCCATAATTGCTAAGCGTCTATAAAGTTGTGCGCGCAGAGCAGTCACCACAACAAGTTACTGCACCCCAGTGCAATCTCTATATATAAACGTAGTTTGCCTGTATGGAAACCACTGGCGTAGGCAGTAAACATTTTCCAGGGGTCTCCTTAAAATATATATTTTGTATGCCCCTTCGTCGACCTCGAAAAGTATATCTAAGATCAGGATGAGCTCTGTCTGTGCCTCCCTGTTTCCCTGTTTCTATCAGCTTATAGATTAGGTCTAAAGTCACTTAAGATCAGACTACTATATATATTCAATAGGAAATACTCCAATATTCCCTTCCACAAAAGAAGGAAGTCCTTGGAGTGCTGAAAATTAGTCTTTTCTGTGGAAACTTGTATAGCTTAAAAATGTTTATAGGATAGAGAGGTTACTTCAAGGGGGTCTGTAAAGCGCCCCTCTGCAGGCTACGCCACTGGTACAATGTAAAAAGGCGGTCTACCACGGCAAAAACAAGGAACAGGGCAAAAATTCAACTAAAATATCAGCGTTAAAATATTGCAAACGCTGCTCGCGCGAGTTCAAAAGCTAAAAGTTGCCCCACTGCCCGCTGCCCGCTGCCCGCTGCCCACTGTACCCCCACCCCCCTCGCCCGCCCCGCCTACAATTTTCCCAGCTGATGCAGAGGCTTTTAAAGCCTTGGCTGGGCTCTTATGGCAGGTCCAGAATCCTGCTGAATCCTGGCGTTGTTGCTGCTGCTGCTGCTTTTGGGTGCAGATGAAGCGTGGCATTACATCAGTGACGTGGACCGGAAATTATGTAAATTTAAGTGTTTCGCCTTGTTGCTGCCGCTGCCGCTGCTGCTGCCGCCGCTGCTTCCTCTCGTTGTTGTTGCTGTTGCTGCCACGCCCACGCGTTTGTTTTGCTTTGCTGCCACTCTTAACATGGCAATGAAAACATAAAAGCAACAACGACGACGGCAATAACCGATAAACAAAAAAAGAAAAACAGCTAAAAAGAGCGGTTCAACTGCGTCAAGTCGACTCTACAAATACCCTACAAATTTATAATGCAAATTATTCAAGTATTTTTCTCCTCAAATGCCGCTGTTAGCCCTTTTTATCCTAGAAGTGACCTATATAATATCCGATATAGAAAAGGCAATCAAAGAATGAAACTAACTCTCAGAGAGATACAAAGCTCCAGAGGAGCCTAAAGGACTCTCTGCTAGGGCATCCACAGTAAAAAAACAACAAGTAACAGCGGCCAAAAAGAAAGTTGTTCTTCCCAAAAATTTTCCACATTTGGTTTTGACTTTTTGCTTCGTTGTTTTTCCGTGGGCGGGCGATGAAGAAGGTGCTGCTCGGTGCAGGGGCGGGGCTGGGCTGGGCTGAGCTGGGGGCCAGGGAATGGCGCGTTGCCAGCAAAGTTTTCGTAATTGTTTTTGCATTTGTGGCACACACACACAGACACACAGACAGACACACACATTTAAAACAGTTGGGTCTACTCGGGCTTGGGGGATCCTGGGGAATCGGCCGAGGCCCAAATGTGTCCTTTGGTGTATTAAAAAGTTTTTAGAGCGCTTTTGCCTGGACTCTGGTGCTGCTGCTGCCACCATCTTCTGTGCTGTTCTGCTCTGTTCTGGGACGTGGTCCTGCTTCTGCTCCTGGTCGTGGTCCTGGCCCTGGCCCTGGTCCTGGTCCATTGCCCATTAACATTTTATATGCAATTATGATTATTTTACCATTGTGCATTTGCGGTAATCTTTGGGGAGCAACCGTTTGCAAGTTAAGCCACCAAATTTAATGGGTATGTTGCCCATTTCCATTGC
Organism: Drosophila repletoides; assembly: GCA_018150835.1. Taxonomy (NCBI): domain Eukaryota; kingdom Metazoa; phylum Arthropoda; class Insecta; order Diptera; family Drosophilidae; genus Drosophila; species Drosophila repletoides. The sequence continues at coordinate 19,100,333 of JAECWQ010000031.1, read as the reverse complement.
CATTGCCATTGCCAACTGGAATGCTCATATCGATACGGAGCGTGGCGTGGCGGGGCGGGGCGGGGCAGGGCAGCGGAGTGCTTGCCACATGTTGCGGCATTCACTGAAAATTAAATTTAATTAAATCAAAGGGTATTTATTATTTAAGCTGATGGAAAAGTTGATTAACTGACAGGAGACACTCTGCGTGTTTCAAATGGAAATAAATCAAAGGTTATTTTCATTAATATTATTATAATTCTTGCTTAATTATTATAATTAGTATACCCTAGCAGAGGGTGCTATAGCTTTTATCTGTCCCTACCCAAATATATATATTTATGATCCGCTGATCAGGAATAATAAACAGCAAATCACAGCTTACCCATCAGTGAGTCCTTTCAAGGATCGAAGTAGGTGTTGGCACAGGAGCAAGCCTTGATGTGTCTCCAATTTAAGTTGACTCCTTTCTGCGGCAGTTCCAAGTGGAATATTTACTTTTGCTTTGACCAATTGGGAAGGGAATGGAAATCATTTGAATCGAATCAAAGGCGTTTCATTCATCGAGTTATATTCAAGCTATTCAGTGTCACTTCTTTGTTTATTATGCGTTGAATGAACCAATCATTCATTTCATTTTGCAATCTGTCCGAAGAGCCTTGTCAGCACCTATATGACACTGTCATCGCTCATATGGCTGCCCCCTTACCATTCCATCCTGCATATCCTACTACACCAATACATATATGCAGCATGACTCGTATGCAGCAGGCAGCAGCAGGAGCCCTTTTTATGCTCTATACCCATTAAAAGTGCGTGGAGTAAAGAGCATATTAGCTGTGCACACACAGAAGCAGGATGCTTTTCTTTCCTTTATGAGGAAGGACGTGCTGAGCTGGCCAAGAACGAATGCCACATTTTCGACTGCCATTACAGAGTAGTCTTCAGTCGAGCAATTTCATCGTTCTATTGTTTTTTTTTGTTAAATCGTGTTGAAGTGAGTCCTTTTGGCTTTAGATATTAGGCAAAGGCACAGACAATGTAAAGGACATTGAATCTGACCTCTGCTGCAGTAGCTTGTGGCTTAGCAGCAGCAGCAGCAGCCATTCTGTGGTCATTAGCCTAAACCAAAGCTGACTTTACTCTCTTGCTCAGATTTTGTGCAAAATTTGCAAAAAGAAAAAATATAGAAAATAGGAGGAAAAAAGAAAAAAATAAGGAAGGCATCCACAAAATGCGACGGCGACACAAATCTTCTTTATTGCTGCTACGTTTTTGCATGCACAGACAGGTAGAGCACACACACACACACACACACACACACAGAGACACACACACAGGTGGAGCACACACCTGGACACACACACTCAGACAGTTTGACAAGAGCACATTAGAAGGCCCTAGACAAACAACTAATGGCCTTTTAAGGCATTTTGTAGTCGGCCTTTCTCTCTGTCTCCCTGTCTCCCTGTCTCGCTGTCGTCCAGAGCAATAATATTGCTCCTACTGAACCACAGGTGCCTGGTCTACCTGGCTCCGGATTCGGCTCTTGGTCCAGCCCGGCTCCGGCTCCGGCTCCGGCTCTTCGATTCATCCGTCCGGCATGTTGTTTTAAATTAAAAATCTACACACAGCCAGAGCCTGGAATATTTTCCATGTTTGCAGTTTTCGGTCACCAAAAATTTGATTTATGCCTCTTGGGCCTTGGGGCTCAGTATGTTTTCTACTTTCTTTCTTTATTCCCCCTTTCTTTTTTTTCTTTTTTTCTTCTTTCTTTCTTTATGTATGTAATTTTATTGGATTTGTTCAGCTGCTCACACACAAAGAGAAAGGGCTGAAAACGTATTGATGCACCGAAAGAAAAGTAAAGAAACTCAAATAATACGAATTTCCCTTTTATTAATTTAAAAAATTACTTAATTTATTAAGGAAATTAATTCACAGATCTTTCTTTCTGTTCAACGAAAGCTTGAACCGAAAGTTTGGGTTTACAGCTGCCAAAAACCGGTACAGCAACAAAATCCAAAGCTTCCTCTGTCCAAATATTATGAAATGCTCTCTGTGTAGCCTAAAAAAAATAAATAGCGCATACGCCGCATTGCACGTTCACTGGCAAAATCGAATTTTGCTTTATTCCTTGGCCAAGGCAGAGGAAAGGGCAGGAGCAAGGGCAAAGGCAAAGACTCGGAAAGGACTCAAAAGACTCCCCGAAAAAAAAAAACACGCTGCAAAATGGCAAATGCCAACTCCACGCGAGACCAGCTCGTTGCACTTGAGCGGCCAATTACACGCACGTAGCACGCTGTGAATCCACATTGCCGCAGGGCCAGCAGCAGCAGCAGCAGCAGCAGCAGCAACAGTAGCACCAATGTTGCAACTGCAGTGCAGTGAGGCAAGTAGCTGTGGCAAGTGGCTGCTGCTGCCGCTGCAGTGTCAGAGAATGCGAGTCAGAGTCAGCTCATGACTTGATTATCACCGCCCGCTGCACTTGCACAGCTGATGGCGACTGCATTTGCATCTGGCATCTGGCATCTGATGAAGTTGCATGCCACGTTCCATTCTGACCTCTGACACGTCGCCCCCCCCCCCCGCCGTACCCCGCCGTTCGCTCCACATGCATTTTTAGCTCTACGAAGATGATGTTGCAACCAGCAGCGGCAGCAGCGGCAGCGGCAGAAACCATTGACTGATGTTCTCTGTGTTTGTGTGTTGCACTGGGCCCACGCACTTGACTGCATTTTGATGGTATTTCTAAAGTGAATGTCAGCTGTCAGAGCCACTGCATTAACGTCTATTAGATTCAGCTTCAGTTTGAGCAGAGCCCCTGCAGAATCTCCGCGAAATCAGGCAGCGTAACGCTTAAGATTTACTTTATTCAAATTATTTGTAGCACATTTATACCCTTTCAAAGGGTACAATAACTTCCTCAGGCAATGGGGAACGCTTTGAAGAAGGCATCTCTTAGTCTTGCTCAGGATTATGAGAAGAGTCGATAGAGCGACACTCCTTGGGCTACCAGGCTAAGTCTTCTCATATTTCGTCATCTATTCAGGTTATCTCGTTGAAATTTGGTATGAGGCCTAAGGACAACATTAATATTCCACTTTAAGGCATTTCATGTGGCATCCTGGCAGGACAGCGTCGATATAAGGCAACTTATTTGGCTCCTAACTCAACTCTTCCTTCGCCAGCCCTTCGCTCACATATTGCACTTATGATAATTTCTGCAAGTATTTTATGCCAACGTCAACGCAATTTTTGGCCACTTTGCTTATCACACACACACGCACACTCACACACACACTCTGGCCACACTCAGGCAGAGGCGTGGGGCGGGAGGGGGTGGGGGCATCGCGGTATCAGGTAACGGGCCAACTGTGCAGCCAAGTGCAAAAAAGTATGCACATTAATTCAAGTAAAAATAAATTATAAAAGCAAAAGGGCAGCCGACGCAGACGGCAGCGGCAGACAGCGAGAGAGCGGCAGCGGCAGCGACGTCGACGTCGAGTTTTTCGCTGCTTGTGCATTTTATGACGTTTAATGTGTTTCTGCTGTCAGCGGCAGAAGTTGCTGCCGGCGTCGCTGTCGACGTCGACGTAGACGTTGCAACTTTTCAACAGCAGCGGCAGCCTCGGCAGCAGCGTTGAGTGCATTTTGTTGATTTATAATAAAATAATGTAAAAATATTACACAATAATGAATGCGCGCGGGGTGAATACGCGCGCCCAATTCTCTGCCTGCCTCTCTCCCTCTCCTCGTCTCTTCCTCTCTCTCTCTCCGTCTCTCTTGCGCTGCTCGTCTGTCTGCGCTGCCATGAAATATGAAACAAGCGCAAAAAAGTTGCAGAAAGAAAGCAAAAAGTACAACAAAATAAAAGAAGAAAAAAGAAAACAAAAAGGGAAACAAGTACAAGAATATGAAATATGCGGAAAATAAAACTTTTAACTAAAATTATATATGTAATGGTGTATCATGTGTGTGTGTGTGTGTGTGTGCGTGTGTTGGTTTGTCGCGTTGTTTACGCTCACTTCTTGGCCATTTTTCTTTCTTGGCCATGCTACTTGAAAATTTATGCGGCACTTTGAACTGCTCCTGTTGTGCCCTACATTTAAGCCAGAGCAGCACTCAGAGAGCTTTTTTAATTCCCGATGACACTGCCTGAAATATTGTATTAAGAGTGAGATATATAATATATATTTAATAGAGCTTTCAGCACTTCACTTAATCCGAGCGAATCGTTACTTTCCATATTCCCAGCGGTACAATTTGTTCTCCAAATTATTCTTTAATGGGATCGGCCAACTATATCCTTGAGCTGCCCTAAGAGAGAAGAGAGTTGTTGATGCTCCACATTTTAATGAGCTTTTACCTTCACCAAGTCCTTAGCTAATTAATATAAGTTTTAGCTTTTATTTAATATTTTGTAGGGCTACTCAGATGCCCGTTGTATTCGGCTGTAGTGCAGCCATAAACTTTAGCTAACTGCAATCCTTTTACATATAAAAATATATATTATGCTGCACCCTCCCCTCCCCGCCCCTGCTCCCTCTCCAGCTTCATATCTCTGTGAAAGTCAACACTTACAATCTGCTCCGCTCCGCTCGGCTCGGCTCTGCTCTGTGTGTGTTATGACGTTTTAGTCCTTGCAACAACTTTATCGCGCCAGAAATTGCATCATATTTCAAGTGAGAGCGCGCGACAAAATATAAAAATACAAAGTTCACAGGTAGACAACTTTTTACCTGTCTTAGACCCCCCCCTCGCTCCCGCTCTTTTTGGCCCTCTGCCCTTGTAAAGGACACCCATAGTCAACGCTCAGTCAAGCAGTGGCAGAGCAAGAACAAGAACAACATCAACACATGTCAAGTACAAAAAAAATCAAAGCTAGAATGTCTTAATGCTCGACAAGGCGAATGCCCTGTACAGGCTGAAATCCATATACCCTACATATATGTTTCATGCATTGCTGTATGGACTGTGATGTCAGTCAGAAAGGACCAAAGAGATGAGGAGACTACAGGCATTATCCTTGAAATAAGTTGGCTAAATATATAGCTGTTACTTACCTTGGCTGAAACGGAGTATACCCCATTTCACACATTATCAGTGATTACAGGGTATTAGAGAGAAAAAAATGAAGAAAAGTTATGCACAACTTGCCGCTGCGGTGTACAAGTTGCGTATGAGTAATGCGAGACAAAGTTGAAACGGCTTTCAAGAAATCGCTTGGCATACAGTTTATTAAAACGTTATGCGCCTGATTATAATATATAATTTACAATTTATAATTTATAATTTATAGTTTATAATTTATAATTTATAATGAGAGGGCAATCCGTGGTATAATTTTGAAAAGTCTGAGATAAAAGCGCAGTATGCACATAATTAATGAAAGGCCAAATGTCGTCTTCAGCAGGGTATGCAGCACCAGCATTCTGTGGAAGAAAGGAAGGGAAAGACGGGGGGAAAGACGGGGGGGAAGCGAGGGTAAGGAAAGATCCAAACAAAGTGTAATTAAAAAGTACTTAGTGCACACTCATTCTTAACTCTCTCTCTTCTCTCTTCTGTTCACTCTTCATTCTTCTCTCTTTTCGCTGCGACTCACCTGCGATAAATAGTTTTGCGCTTCTGTAATTTATTATCGTTAGCGTTATCCTTAAAGAAATAGCGCCTGATGCCGCTCAGATAAGAGCGAAAATATTCGCTCCAATTAATTGTTGCTATATTAAACTGGAGCTTCTCACGCTCAGCCACAGGCAGCATCTCATTCAATTCATCAATATTACGATGAGCGAATTTCCATTCCTTTAGTCCGAACCAGGCCATCATATTGATTATGCGAGAGATTTTCTTATATGCCTTCACATAGCTAAAGAGACGAGACGAGATGCAAACGGAGGAGACAACAGCTTTCAGTAATGATTACCTTTTGCTAATTGGGTAGTTTCCCTCAGTTTTCTGCCCACTTTCCTTTTCCCCTCCCCCCACAGTTTTCCTCAGCTCAAGCGGTTCATAAATAAATGCCAAAAGGCTCCAGTAATGCGCTCTAATTGCAATTTGTTAAATATAACGCATACGACATGTCTGCCCGCTCACTAAACGAAAAGGAGCAACGTTTATCTTTACTTAATTCTAACCAAAGTCGCACCCACAATACCCTCACCATATTATTGACAAGTCTAGAAAAAAGTCGTCAAGTCTGAACTGGATTTAATAAAAGAATCATTCCTATTCCTATTAATAAAAGAATCATTCCTATTCCTACTTAATTCAAGTAAGAATCGACTTACTACGGACCCATTAGTCTAGTTAAAATTACCTCAAGCTCAAGAATTCTTTTATTAATCTCATTATAATTATAGCAACTCATTATAGGACTGAATCAAGGTTCAATTCGGACTATTTTCAAGTCGACCTGGGATAGAAACACGATTAAATCAAGAATTTCTAGACTGAAAAACAAAAACGGACTTTAATCAAGAGTTTCATTATTGGACTTACGAAATTGAATGCCTTCTTTCCAGGGATGGTTTGAATGGAATTTAGAATATTTCTGGTTTAATTTGGAGTAGAGTTTTCGAAAGTTTCGTACTAGAAAGTTGTTATCTTCTGGTCTAATCCTTCCCACTCTCGGAAGATTTACTGACAAATTTGCCCCACTCAAAGTTGAGCTTTGAGTCTAGTTAAAAGTTGGCCTGCCCTTCCTCTAATAAAGTTCACTACACTAGCTAATATACCCAAAGGTGCAGGGTATACGATACCCCATTGAATTGCCTTTCAATGTAGCGTTTAAAATCCGTTCAATGTAGCAAAACCCGAAACCCACAATAGCAACAACTCCTAGCTCGTAGCTCGTAACTTCGAGGCACACACAACAATCTCGCTCCTTTTGTGTGTGGATGGAATGGAGTGGTGTGTGTGTGGGTGTGGGTGTGTGTGTGTTTGGCAGTGACTGTATCGATATCTGTGTGTGTGTGTGGTGAGTGGGAGTGTACTTACATGCGCTTTTGTCCGGTGGCCATGGCAATTAAATCTAAAATATAAGCTGGGATATTGTGCAAGAAAAATGCAATTGCACAATGCAGAGGCTTCGATGGTATTATAACGTACGAGAAGCACCTGTGACAATAATGCGGTTCAATGGTTCAATGGGTTCAATTCGGGTTCGATTCGCATTGAAGTTCGGAGTTAGAGTTTAGTTGCCAGTTGCCCGTTGCCAGTTGCCAGTTGCCAGGATTTTTTTTATGTGTTTTTTTGCGGGTTTTTGTTATCCCATGCCGCATGTTTGGCAGTTTTTTATTTTGTTTTTCGAGGAATGGTTTTGTTGGCATGTGTTTCAGTTCCATTGTTTCAAGGTATTAGCCGGAGTGTAGATAAATTTTCCGTAAAGTTCGCCGCAAAAATACATACAGAAATACAGAGCAATATTTAAGCATTTGGGATTAGGAATACGAGTTCGTGCGGATAAGGTGCCAGAAAATTGAAATAAACCAAAGCATACGCTTTTTTTCTCTCTGTGTATGCGGTGTGGGTGTGTGTGTGCGTCTGTGTGTGGGAGTGGGTGTAGACTCACCAGAGCGCCTTGTCGAATGGCTCATGAAAGCCCTGACGGGACAGATGCATATACTGGCCCCAGGTAATATTATTGACATCGGATACGTAATTATATACGGGCAGCTCCGATATGCCGTCCAGCTGATTAGCATTCAGTTCAAATCTAAGCAGAATAGAAAGTTTCATTCCAATTAATTCCAAATTGAATTAGACAAACTGATTCGCCTTTGACAGGCAGAAATAGCCATATCGACCAGTCTTTCATCAGCCTTAGATACTTTATAGGTTCCTAGATGCCTCCAAGTAAGTATACTCTCAGCTAGGGCTTAACTAGCTCAATAGTAATCAGAGAAAAACTAGTGAAAAATACGAGAAAAAGCTAAGGAAATGGCTGGGAAAAGAACTGTCAATCATTGATTGTTTTGGTATTGAAATGAAAGGAGATTTCTTGCCAATCTTCTAGCAATGATTAAATAATATTAGTTAGTTCAATATCCAGTTAGAATTAGAGCCATAAGTCCTATAATAAGCCAGGGCAGCTTCAGGTGGAGCTGCCTTTACCCTTTAAAAATACAAACAGGAGGAACAGGCGGAGGAGGGTAGAAGGAAGCAATACTCCTTGCTCGTAAACTGAGCAACTAGTTCTCCTTTATGTGGCTGTATCTGTATATGGTGGTAACTAACCTTCTGGCGATATCCCAGGCGGATGCTATCATTGCATTCACCACATAATCGGCTGGGACCATATTCGCTTTACAGTTGGCGGTGCCGTAAATGCAACGTACGAGTCCCCGGGCCGACCAAGTGCATAAACCTGATGGCCCGTACAAATTATCAGTCCAGCCGGGAAATGGATCCTTGTACGTTGACATTACTGCAAATAAATAAGAATTAATGGCTCCTTTGTTGCCCAGAGAGAAAGCAAGAGGGAAACGGCGACGGCGACTGAGAGGGAGAGGGAGAAAGGGAGAGCGAGAACCGGACTTCGTTGTTGATTTTAGACAACGCCAAAAGCGATAATAGTACCGCTAGTCACATACCCTTCCCGCGGCCCCTCTCCTCCACCCCTCTCCCCAGCCACTGCGCCATCTCTCCCTTTCGTTTAGACCAAACTGCTAACTGATATGCCTGACTCCCAATTGCAAGTTTTGCACTTGAATTTTCTTTCTTTCTATACCCTTTCGCAGGCAGGGTATGTTCATTTTGTTGGCAAACATGTCACGCCAGGTAAAATTTATCTATATTTATTCAAACTGATCAAATAACTAGGAGCACATTGGACTGAGGTCTGAAAGATTCAATTTTCTTTGTCAGAATGGGAACTGTTCCAGGACTGAAATTTGAATCGGTTAGACTTTTCCATATACAACTTTTGAGTGCGAAATACAGGGTATCTAAGGTGCGTCGTGCATAAAGTAACCCCTTTTTTTTCCCTAGTTTGTTTTCTACTATTTGCTATTTGTTGGGGGCAGCCAGGATACAGCTTAGGATGTGCCAGGATGCTTTGGCATTTTTGTGTTAAAATAAATGAAAATTTGTTTGCGCTTTGTTACCGAGCTACCGAGTCGGAGGAGGAGGAATCGGAGGAGGAGGAGTCGAAGAGTCAGAGAAGTCGGGGGAGTCCTAGCAGCATTCTGGGCGTCTGAGTTTGGGGTTAGCTTCTCTGACTTTTTGCTGGGCTTTGTTTTCGTTACGTTTCGTTCGTTACGTTACGTTGCGTTTCGTTCCGTTGCCATTCCCGTGCCTGTGCCCGTGCCCGTGCCCGTGCCCGTGCTCGTATCCGTGTCCGTAGCCGTGGCCGTTGCACAAAAAAGTTTTTTCCACATACATTTATCTGGTTGGAGCCATACACTCTTCGACTTTGGTCCCTTGTCGGTACCGAAATGCAACGTTGTTTGCTATTTTTCACAAAATTTTAAATATTCCTTTTTCTATCTGCTTCTGCTGCTTCACTGATCCTTTGGGGCTCTCTGTCCCGTCCTGTCCCGTCCTGTCCTGTCCAAGTCCGGGCAGCTGCCGCATTTCAAATTTTTCTTTCGTCCTTTCTTTACTGGTTTGTTTTTTGTGTGCTTCTCTAGAATCTCACGAGTTTCTTGTGTGTGGGTTTTGCTCTGGGGCATTTTGGGCTAATTATCTGACAATTAGTTTGTGAAGTCAACTTTAAGACCGCACAGGCCACTAAATCTCCCCTACACTGAGAGAAAAGAAGCCGCAAAGCTGTGCTGGGTTTATAGGGCATATATATATACCTCAAGTTGTAAATGATAAATGATAAATTTCTATGCAATAAGAGAGGAGTTTTCCAAGTGCCCAGGACTGAAAGTCTTCTTCCCTTTCCAGCTCTTTTTTCTCTGAGTGCATCGAGTAATCTTACCAATAGGCGGGCGAAAGATGCCTGCTGGCATGTGTAGAGCGCGATGATTGACCAAATTCTCGGCACATTTCTTGGTCATCGTATAAGTATTCGGCATTTCTCCAATCAGGCAATGACGTAGCTTCTCTAGGGTCTCATCGTCCAAGGTGCGATAGATCTGTGGAAATATTTATATAGAGATATATATCTCTCAAATAATATATCTCTCGGTTATCAATTTAAATAAATTGTTAAGCCAATCGGATCAGGCGCACAGCCATCGCTGTATGGCCATAAAAATAAATAATAATAATAATAATAATATTCATGAGTACTGTTTGCTTTTCAAGGGGGGGTAGCGGGGGGCGAAAAGGGGGGCTATATGCGCCCCCCTTTTAAATACCCAAACGCATTGAATTTGCCCGCTGAACCAACCTGCATGATTTTTTCGTAGCCAATTTCGTTCTCGTACACTTGCTCCTTGATGAATTTGCGATTGCAGTTGCAGTACAGTGTCGAAATATGGACGAAGGACTGCGGGGGGTAGGCGGTTGCGGGCGGACAGCCGGTGGGAAAGGGGGGGGCGTGGCATCATGTCGAATGTTGATTGAATTGTGTTGAAATTGTTTGCACGCCGCGGCCGTAAAAATATGCAACAACAGAAAAAGCATTACGTGGTGCAAAAAAAACATTGAAGAGTGCTGTAGTCGAGACTGCTCGACTAGAGTATACCCTGTACACCAAGAGTCCTCTAGTTCCTATACCCCCTGAGAAGCAGGGACTCAAAGCAAACGGACCAAGAATATTCATTTAGCGAGAAGTGTTGGAACTAATATACCCCATTTCAGACATCTGCACTGGGTATAGGGTATAATAAACTTATACACCCACACGCAGAAACTGTAAATATTAAAATTCATATACAAATATTTTACATGCAGACATGGGAATTATGTATTTTGGTTACTTAAATGCGATATGCGAATATTTAACAAAAACGCACCTCAACCACAATCTGGAAAATTGAAAACCCATTGAAAATCCGGAAAATTTTCCCTCAATAGCTGTCTAATGAATCGCAATTTTTGACATTTCGTTTTGATTAGTAAATTGCTCTGAAAGCACTCTCCAAAAAAGTATTCCTTTTTTCTGATATCCTGTGAGCTTTAAAGCTGAAATTTGGTATACAAACTGAGGGATTATATTTCAATAGGTCTTCGGATCAGGATCAGCTATAATTGAGAGCTTTAAAGCTGAAATTTGGTATACAAACTAAGGGAATATAATGAAATAGGTATCGATTGATCAACTCCCATAATCATAGTCCTTAAGACATGTTTGTCCTGATGAATTCATCTGGGAACTGTTTTCATCTGATTATATGTAGATTTGTATAGCCTTACATAGACTCTACCCTATAGACTATATCATGTAGCTGCCATAGGAGCAATCAGTAGCTGCCATAGGAGCAATCAGTCTAAATGGAGAACTGTTTAGCTTGCTGGATGAGTAGGCTCTCTTGGGGTAGGGTATGGAATCTTCGGTGAGCCGAAGTAAGCTTTTTCTTGCTAGTTTTTATTGATCTCACCTTAAGCTGCTTCATTTGCATGGCCAAATCGAGTATTTTCTTGGTGCCCAGGACATTAATGTCAATGGCATCGCTTAGTTTCTCATTGAATTTCACGGAGGCGACAACATTGAAGACGATCTAAACCGCAGGAGGAAAAGGAAGAGAGCAGCAAAAAAATACGAAAATAAAGTAATGCATATTAAAATTGAAAAATGCCAGGCAACATGGAGAACAACAATAACAATTTAACAACAAAAGGACATGCAAAATGCACGAGAAGTGCATGCAAAACAGAAGCGACTACACATGCAGGATGCAGTTGGTGTCGCCTCCTCCCCGTTCTCTGCCTCTGCCTCTCTCTCTCGCTGTGATAACCTCAAAGTCAGCACGTGGGGAGAGAGAGAGTGGTGAAAAAAAGGACACAGGACATAGCTACACATGCAACTGCTGCATTGAACATCGACAACAAAGCAATTTTAGTTTTAAAAGCAGCGCAAGGACTAAGCGCACTGAATCCTGCCGACTGCCGACTGCAGCAGCAGCAGCAGCAGCAGCCGCGGCAGAGGCAGCACCACATGGAAGTGACTGACTTGTATGCAAAATGTTTTGCAAATAAAGAAACAAAAAAGGAAAAAAAAGGCAGAAAAAAATATAAACCCTAACCAAAACCAAAACGAAAAAGGAACTAAAACGCCAAACGGATGCGCCTGGCAGGACAATGGCTCGCGCACGCCAAACACTTGAAGCATGCACAGGAATTTTCATTTATTTATATATTGTTTTTTATAACCAGCAGCAGGAGATGCAGCAGGAGCGACCATCGCAGGAGCAGGAGCAGCAGCAGGAGCTGGAGCAGGATACACAGCTCTACGTGCCGGGTTTCAATTTTTGTTGAAAAGTAGAAAATATATATTTTTGTGCCTTACTCTAAATATTTTTTTCTGGCTTTTTCTTTCCATACCCTTTCAGAGGGTATTATCAATTGGACACGAAGCTTCCAACAAATATGGCAAATTATCCTCTCAGGCTTGTAAAAAGGGTTTTGTAGTATCACCGAACCGGTTTGAACCCAAATATTCAACTATTTCTTTAAGTAGAACCTGGCTGGATGGCAGTATAAGAACTGAAACTGAGCAATATTTCCCGGTTCGGTTCAGGAATCGAAATAATCTTTAAGATATTTAGTCTTAGCTTTAGAAAAGGTTTTATAGCTTGAAAAACTGATATGAACCCAGGTTCGATGTGGATCGAACTGAGAGGGAGACTCTTATCAAAGTTCCTTGATAATTTTAATTTGGTTTCTGTTGGAAGAAGTAGACTCATTAGCTGGGAAATAAGCGGCAAGGGTATTTAAAAGTCGGCTCGTCGCTGGATGATGTTTTTTTACTTGTTTCTTTTCTTTTTTATTTTGAGTGTGTGAGGAGAAAAAATCATAAAAAGGAAATAAAGCGACTGCATGCTGTTGTCGTAAACATGGCGCCTGCCTTTGGCAGGATACGCTACGTAACGTAATGCACAAACAGACAAACAGTCAGTCGGAGGGACGGACAGACGGACAGGCGGACGGACGGAGGAACGGACTGAGGGGCAGAGTGAAATGCCGAGCGGCTCGTTCAAACAGATAGGCAAACACACCTACAGCCCTGCAGTCCTACAGCCCTACAGTCCTCCGGTCCTCCAGTCCTGCAGTCCTACACTGTACAGACAGAGATACTACACTCTCGTACACACAAAAGTTTCACACAAAAGTCCATTGATTGAATTGCCAACGAGCAGACAACAAAACTCGGCACAAATGCAATACAGCAGAGAGATCCTCTCCAGCTACAGCCACGGCTATAGCCTCAGCAGCCAGGCGGCAACCAGGAGGCAGGCAGGCTCACCTGCCTCTTTCTATACTCACTTGCACCTCTGACGAGAGCATTGCACGGTCGGTGGCATCGATGTCCAGGTCGATGGCACTGTAATCAGCGCGTATCGGATGCACCTTCTCCAACAACTCGGGGCACTGCTCGCGCATTGTATTGAATATCTGCAAAGACAACAAGCAGCAAATCCATTCAATTATCAGCTAAATGATACCCTTTATAATTGTGTGTGCATTGAGAGCAGATTCCCATAAAATATGCGCTTGTTCCGCCAGCTCCTGGCCAAGTCCTTTTTATTGCTGTCTTGATTGGAGGACTTGATTTAAGTCTGCTTGAAATGCTTAAGCCAAGCTCTCTCTCGCTCTGTCCTGTTGTGCATCCTTTCTTCTATTTATTTATTTGTTACAGGGTATTACAGCTGCCGTTGAGTTTGCATTGTTCCCCTGCTGGCAAAAGCGGGGATTGGTAAAGGAGCATTTGACATGCGACAGAACTGCTCGTTCTGCTTCTGATACGATTCCCCTCGCAGCGTAAACAACTCATTTCCCTCTTCTCTTCGTCCCTGGAGTTGATATTGACTTACCGACTCATTGAAGAATCCTTGCAAACGCTGCTGTACGCTCATGTTGTCCTTGCAGCGTATCAGCATGTAAATTTTACGCAAACCGAAGGCGCGCAACAATTTCTCGGTTAGCACTTTGCCCACAAAGCCCGTTCCGCCCGTAATGAGCACCGTTGCATTACTATAGAAATCCGTAACAGGCATCCCACTGCATCCATCTGCCTCAATATTTGCTCTACTCCCGCCCATCCCCGTCTCCGCTCCGCCACATCCATTCGCAGCAGCTCCATTGCTCATTGTGGCCTGCGAGGATGCGTCAAAGAGCTCCGTGTTGCTGTTGCTGCTGCGACGCGACGAGCTTGTCGATGAGAAGGCCTTCCGAGACGCTACAAAAGGACATGTAAAATCGGAAGGGGAAAGGAACATGTGACAACGCCAGAAAATATTACTCAACTGAAAAATGAACCCATTCAACGGATGCAAAGGCACAAAATAAAAAACTAATTTTCTATTTATCGATAAAAAAAATCGCTCATTTGCGAGTTCTTATGGATCATTTCAAAAATGAAATAAACTTTAAAATTTTGTCTTTAATTAAGTCTGAGGACATTTTTTCAATTAATTCAACTCGTTCGGGTAAGAAACAAAAAGTGTTTCATACGAAGCTTTGCTTTCTTTCCTGATTTTTTTTTTGAGGGCGTGGATTTCTCCAAAATCCCTGCTTGTGTGCCAATTTCATCGTCTTACGAAGGAGGAACTAATTAGTTACTCGGCAAAAAGAGTTTCAAATGAAAAACGTAATGAGTCTACTACAATTCAGTTAAGAAAAAAGCAGTTTCTACTCCTTTTTCAACAGCTTCTCTCTTTCTCTATCTCATTCTGCTGCCATACGCACCTTTGGTAGTGTTTGATTCACGCATTTTTATTTTAGTTTTGCCTTCGTTAGTTGAGAATAGAAAACGAACCACTCAGCAGCAAGGCAGGACACACATTGAGAAACTTGAAAGTATTTCCTTTCTAATTGTTTAAAATAATATACTCGAACGCCACGTCAATCAATAAATGACAGTCCCTGTACCATGAAGATTTTCCCACCAAATGTCAATTATTTATAAGAAATACTAACCCAATTATTTTTTATTAAAGTGTGTGTGTGTGTGTGTGTGTGTGTGTGTGTGTGTGTGTGTGGTGTACTTGGCAAAGTTATTCAACTAAAATGAAATGAGTGTTGTGCGCCTGTTCCTGTTCTGAGGGTCTCTGGCTGACATTGCGGTTGCATTTGACCTGCTGACCTGTACACACACATAAACAATGTGTGTATGTGTGTGTGTGTGTGCACACACACTCACACACACACCCCTTTGGGCAGTTAGCGTCTGGCGAGCGGCACGTTAGAGCGTAACTCAATCTAGGGGGCAGCACCCCCTTCGCACAGCGCCCCTGTCGTTAGACGCTCTCGCAGCCATTTTAAACATTGTTAATTATTCAATTATCAACAGCCAATGCGCCTCCTGATGGCCAGCCAGAACACTCTCTGTGCAATGCGTCCATGCAATCAAGTGTCCGTCTATGTGAAAATATCCGTGGCAATGGGAGCGTGAGTGCCAGTGGCGTACGCAGAGAGGGGTTATAGTTCTCCACTCAAAGTTTTTAACACTGTAGAAAATATACCAAGTTAACAAAAAGTTATTTAATAATTTAGAGATGGAGAGAGAGAGAAGAGAGAGAGAGAAAAGTGAGAGAGATAGAGAGAGATGAGAGAGAGATATAGACACAAGAGATATAAAGACAAGAGTAGAACGACAAGAGTAAAGAGACAGGAGAGAAAGATAGAGAGAGAGAGAGGAGCGAGTGAGAGATAGAGAAGGAGAAGAGAGAGAATAAGAGATAGAAAGGGAAGGGACGCAAAACAAGCTGGATTCGGCTTAATAACCTTCCAAACAAGGCTTGATTCAAGCCAAATGCGTATTACCATACTTTTGACACTGTTTCCGATTAGTTCTTCTCTCTCCCGATATACCCTATAAAATGTAGACCTTTGTCGAGGGTATTAGAAGCTCTTTCCTTACTGGTTTCAAAAACAAAATTTCTTCGAAGCCATCCAAAATTTCCCCAGAAAATATATCTGCCTACGACTCTGCTATGGTGTGGCTGCTATGGCCAGCATATTCTGTCTCCTGTCTCTTTTCTCCCGTCTCCCGTCTCCCGTTGCTGCTGTCTCTGGTATCTCTGGTGTCCTGTGTGTTCATGTCCAGTCAGTCAGTTCATTGCGTGTTTTTCTAGTGTGCGCGTGTGTGTGTGTGTGTGTCTAATAGTATGTGTGTACTCATATTATGGGTGTATGTATTAGTGAGTGCAGCATATGTTGTTTGATTGCATGTGGCATAAAAAAAGAAAGCAGCACACACACGCACACACACATACACACGTACACACACGCACACTCATAAGCCCAACATTGCGTGCTACTCTTCGTCTAATTCTTCTCGTTGTTGTTGTTGCCGTTGCTGCTATATTTTGTTAGTGTTTGTCAACTAGAATGTCCCGCTTTGTTTGGCCAGCTATTAGGGTAGTTTAGCCATATCGAACGAGACCTTTAAAATGGGGTTTAATGGCAAAAATTCCATTTCAGAAATTTAGTATTTAAAATTGATTTTAAATATAATTTCCGCTTTCTTTTTCGGTCAAAGCTGCTGACTGCCCAGAAGCCACTTTTATTCGGGTCCTTGGGGAAAGGCTGTCTTCGGCTTGCCGAAGATGACATACCCTTGCCGAGTGGATGACTCATTGAAGTAGAATCTATTTATTTTGACCTTTGTTTCTATGACAGCTATAAAGATTTTTTTTATTTCTATTTCTATTCCTATTCTTCCGTCTAACTTGTAAGTTTGCTCAAGATTTCTTGGGAAACAAAAAACATTTGAACCGATTGTTTTTATAGGGGTTATAGGATATACTTGTCCGATCCGGCAGTTTCGGAGTATATATACATATATGCTGCCTGCATGCAAAGCCCATTCATCTAGCTCGAAAACTGGACAAACCGTCGGGCATGGCTATATCAAGTCGCTGTGTCACCCTGTTATATAACCTATAATCCACATATACAAGATTTCGTCACAAAGCTATAGCCTTTTCGAATTTATAGGACTATAAAATGATATAGCAGCTAAAGAACCGATCGGTTTAAGAGCTGCTGCATATAAATCTACTCCACTTGACTCCATTGGAACAATCGGTCGAAAAAAATATATTTAAGTACAATTTTCAAATGGTTATTTTATTCTCCAAGGCGCTTTGAAGTTAGCCTTTTGCTACTAGTTTTCATTCCAATTATTATCTTAATTTTAAGCTCCATCTCTTAATCATAATTTAATTAGATTTACTTATTAAACTTCTCTCTGCCAATAATTATTATCATTAATTAAAATAATACTAGCTCTCACAATAAGTTGAATGAATGGCCGGCGACACCCTGTATGCGAAAGCTTTTCAGTTTTCTTTTGTTCACTTTAAGCAATGGGAGAGCTTTTGGCAACTTCGACTTGAGCTTTGCGGCACTTTAGACGAGCTCAGTCTGAACTTCCGGTTTGCGTCTTGGCTATGCAGCGAAAAAGCTCAATCAGCTTTTGTTTAGCTTGAGCCAAATGCCATCTTGGGCCAGAAAAGTAGGAGAACACTTTCTTATGGCAGCTTTAATTCAATGTCAAGTTTAAAGACTTGCCATAAAAAGCCATAAAGCTGTTAGCCATTTAAGTAAGCTTTTCTTTTGTGTGTGTTGACAGCAGTTAGCTTTGAAAAAATTCCCACGCCGTGGCAATTCAAATGGAAATTATGGTTCATTAAATTTGCATTATTAACGATATGATTTATGGCCAAGTACTTAATAGTTGTCCCGTAATTATCAGTCCACGGGC
This sequence comes from Drosophila repletoides, assembly GCA_018150835.1. Taxonomy (NCBI): domain Eukaryota; kingdom Metazoa; phylum Arthropoda; class Insecta; order Diptera; family Drosophilidae; genus Drosophila; species Drosophila repletoides. The sequence goes on along the minus strand of JAECWQ010000031.1, from coordinate 19,082,530 downwards.
CAACCATTAAATAGAATTTTTAATACCCTGTTAAAGGGTTTTATAACTTTGACACGCAAAGCGTCGCTCACTCAAGGAGCCAGCTCTATATATATTATTGACTAGGAGTCTATCCCTCTGTCTGTCTATTTACTATTTATTATTTGCTTTTCTTGCAGACAGCACATATGGCGGTAGCGGATCGAACTGCTATATCTATAGAAGGGAAGGTTAGGTCCATAAAAGTTTTCCTTTCTTAAGGAATGCTAATCAAACTAGCGAGTTGGGTATAGAAGATAAATGGTATGGAAACGCATACTAAAATGGATCAAGATCAGGCTACTATATCTATATGGAAACAATCGTTTAAGAAAAAACCATCTGAGCACAATTTTCAGCTGCTTATTCCAGTCTGCAAGAGTATGTAACCTTCGGCTTGCCACTGATAGCCTTTCTCTACAAGCTATACCCTTGCAGAGGGTATTAAAACTTTGTGGGGCAATGTGTAATTGATGGTGGCACATCCCCATTCGTCCTTCCCTTCTGTCTGTCTGTTCGCCTGTTTAGAAGCAAACTTGTCTTTCAGTTTTATAGCTAGCTGAACCAAACTTAGCGTGCTTCCTTCTGTATGTTGTAGAAGGCATATATATCGGCACCGGATCAGGCTACTATATCATGAACGTAGCTGCCTTAGAAAGGTATTATTGGACTCATAGTTCTTGTTTCTCCCAAAGTTCCTTATGAGACTCACAAGTGAGAAGTAAAAGGCTGATTTTTATACTCATAGAAAAAGCTTTAAGGATCGGAGTACCTTGTCAGAGGATATCTCCCATTTTTAGATTGAGTCTCAAAGGGAAAACCTTACCAATTAGAAGAAAATGCTTTCCCATCAAATCAAGATCTACTACGAAATAAATGCAAGAACAACTTCTTCAATGGAAGGGTATGTAAGCGTCGGCGTGTCGGAGTCTGTTTGTTTTTCTGTGGTTTTTTGTTCGCATTGTTTAATGAATCGAAATGTTTTTATTCTTTCATTGGTAAATTAATACAATAATTACATTAATTAGCCTTTTTATGCCAAAAATGCTCACATATTTACACACATTTAATATACGTACATATATACTCTTCTTTTTTTATTTTTTTTTGGTTTAAAAACTAATTCAATAATTTACATTTAATGCTAGTTAATTGATTTTATATCGTTCTTTTTTATGCGATTTTTTTCATGTGCCTATTAATTAAAGTAAAATGCTTAATGCGCGCTAAAGTGAGAAATTAGCTGGAAAAAAAAAAATACGAGAGTTTTTTTTACATACGAAAATTTTGGGCCTATTGAGCTACAATGCTGGCTCGCAGTTTAGAACTAATTAGAATAATCTTCTTCATTTTTTTTTTTGGTAAAAAAAAATTGTATTTTTGACTTAGCGAGCGAGCACTGTACTCGATTTCAGTGAATACATTTATAATACTGTACATGGTTTCTTTTGTTGCACGCTTAGCTCTCTCTCACTCTCTCCCTCGCTCTCCCTCTCCCTCGCTCTCTCTCTCTCTCTCTCTCTATTTAACAATCATTATCATTCGCATTATCATTCATAAACATTTTTGTTGTAATCACAATTCATTATTACGAAATCACAGAGTAAACGGCCAAAGTGAAAGCCCCGGAAAAAAAAAAAAAAACATGAAACTCTTTTCCTTTACAGTGGCTGCCACAATGTTTCGCCTTCCGGTCCAGCTACAGTGCATACTTCTCGTACAACCCTCGTGGCTCCTGCTCCTGCTGCTGCTGCTGGCAGGGCTGCTGGTGCTGCCGGCGGCTGCTGTATGCGGGATACTTCGCTGAGTATGCAGGTTCCATCGCATTCTGTTCGACTGCCGAATTCCTGTTCGCAAATGCAGCTAGAACTCTCCCGGGATTCGGCTTTGAGCAGGGCCAATTGTACACCCGCTCCGGCAATACTGGAGGGTAGCTCCTCACTGGTCGAGGGTAGCTCCATCAGTGCTAAATCATCCTCACATTCCATCACATTTGGGTGCAACGGCTTGAAATGATTGCGTCTCCATGGTGGCATTGCTGCCGCTGTGCCGCCTGCTCCGCCAGCAAATGTGACCACAGTTTGATGTCCATTGTTGTTGTAGCCGGAAAGGAGATTGCCATGGCCATGGCCATTGCCACTGGCACTGCCGCTGCCACTGCCACTGCCATAACCATTGCGATTGAAATGCAGAGCACCCGCCTTTGTTCCATTTCGAGCGCCTCCTCCGCCGCCTCCGCCAAAGAAATTGCTGCGTATTCGCATCGAGGAATTGGCATAGGTGGATCGTATGGAACTGGCCCTAGTATGCATGGAAAAGGTTCTCTCATGCTGATCCAGGCTCGTCTGGAATTTACAGAAGCAGGCGGCAAACCGTTTGTTGAATTCTCGCTTGAACTTCTCCTGTAATAAACAAATGCCAAACAAATTTAACTTTTATTGTGTTGTCTACCATAAAGTTATCGAGAAAAAAGTAATATTCCCCTGCGACTTCTAAATGCCCTTTCGAACAGACTTTTTCCCCTGTAAAATGTGTCGGGGAAAACGTGGCAAACTTTAAAGCATAGCCAATATGCCCCTTTGTCGCCAGGGTCAAAGCAAATATATATATTTATATGAAAGCAAAAAGATTCCTTTGCCAGCAAAAGTTGCTAATGAATGTTGAGCTCTGATTTTACTGCTCATTGTGCCATCTGTCACTAGGGTCTATCAGAAGTGGCTCTTCAGTTTCAAGGCCCAGCTCCAACCTGCTTCCAACCCGCCCCCAGCCGCCCGCTACCCGCTCAGCCTTGAAACTTCCTAATTGACAACACTCGGCGACTTGTCTTGTCTTTGGCAGTAAACCAAAATATTTGTCGACAAACTTTTTGTCTCCAAATATAGCCCCTGCTCCTCCCAGGATCTCCTCGCCTCCACACGTGCATGGTATTGTCTGGCCCCCGCCCACGCCCACGCCTCCTCCTCCTCCTCCTCCTCCTCTCACAACGTTTACTTTTATTTTTATCGATTTGGGGGCTGGAGAGACCCCTCGTTATCATCACCATCATTTTTTCGCATTGAACCAAAATGGTATACGACATCAGCAACCACAAAATATTTGCGCTTTTATGCCTGCGATTTGCGGATTGTTGTCCTGTCTCTGTGTCAGGGTATTTGTCCTGTTTCTCGTCCTGGATTGTTGGTGCTGTTGTAGGTGTTGTAGGACAGTGTAACATGCTTTTAATTAACTTGAGTGGGCAGAGCTTAGAGCCAATTTTATGGCTATGGCCAAGGGAGTATTTTTGGTTATTGGCCCATTTATAATACTCCTCCGTAATGCGCGGAAATTGTTACCAAATTATCAGACTCGCGGAATAATTGACAACATTCAAAATGGAGGCAAAAACAATGGAAGGAAATTGAGAAACAATGTTCCTGCTGAGAGTGCTCCAAATATAAATCAAATTAATTGCATTTCAAGCCAAACTTGCCAGAAGCTTAAGCAGGGTATTAGTATTTCCCGAAAGCTCTTAAAATTTTTGTTATTTTGATATCCTTGCGCAATATGTAGGGCATCTGCCGAGCCCCTAACAAAGTCCTTGATCAAGGCGTTGAGTCAATATAGCCTTCTCTCTGCTCTAGAATCAGACAACTATATAGCAGCCATGGGAAGAATCTTCCAAGAGTTAATACACTCTGGAAGGGTATGCAATCTTCGGCTTCCCTTGAGCTGAATGAATTCAGGCTGTTTTGCAATAATTAAATTGACAAACATTTAAAATTTGAAAGAGCAAGAAAAAGGCATTTTGCAGAGCAAAGAGAAAGAAATGCTTTGGCCTTTCTCTGGGAAAAGAAGTTAATTAGATTAATTAAGTACTCGGTACTTAACACTCACATTGTAAATGCCATAAATAAAGGGATTATAGCAGCTATTACTCATGGCCAGCCAGTCGCAGCAGAACCAGACGATGCTAATGAAATGGTAGTCATTGATTTCCGGTATTGTCACATAGAGAATATTGTAGAGCTGCAGGGGGAGCCAGCAGAGTCCGAAGATGACCACAACAATAATCAGCATTTTAATGACCTGCGGGATAAAAAGGAACAGATCCAAGAAGTGGAAGTAAATACCATGAGTAATGGGAGTATTTAATAGAATATCAGGATTCAGGGTACGGAGTACAGTATAGGGGCATACAGACCTTTTTTTTGTTCTTCAGCAGTGTAATGTCCCGCGAGTCCTGGGCGTTGCCAGGAGCATGGGTGCCCCACAGTCTGACAGCCATTTGGATGTAAACAAAGCTAATTACACAGAATGGAACCAGATACTGCACAAAGACCAAGGCATAGCGATAGGCCTTCAATTGTTCGTCCGATAAGTTTTTGTTCATGCAAAAAGGTCGAGTCAAATTGAAGTATACATCGTTCTCTGTTGTGGAAAGAAGCGTGATAGATGAGGTTCAATCAGTTAAGCAGCAGGTTAAATAGGCGACGGGATACACTGTACAAAATTTCAATTGTCAAACAAGTCTGCAAAACTGGGCTAAGTCGAACCAGTTCGAACACGGCCAAGAACCCAACCAGGCGGAAACAGAAGCTGCTGCGGCTCAAAAATGTTATTTAAAGATTGAAATATATCTTTCAGATACTGTAAATTGGGTTTTCTTGGTTCTTCTTGGTCTAAAATTAGTGTTTTCTGGTTTGTAAAACCTGAATTTAGACTTGGTTCGAACCATCGAGTCAGGTTTTGCAGGCTTCTTTTAAAATAATAATTGTGAGCTCTTTCGAAAAACTCAACTGGAATAATACGTAAATAATACTTAAAAAAAAAACCAATTTGATTCGATACTTGATAGAATTTCTCTCAGTGTACTGTGCACTTACCACGAAATCGGTCGGTTATCTCCTCCACCCGAAAGGCTATTGGAAACGGAGCCGCAAAGACCAGAGCCAGCAGCCAAATACCAGCAATTATGAACTTTGATATGAACTTGGTAGGACGTGCTCTGTGTGTGTGTGTGTGTGGGTGTGTGTGTGTGTGGGGAGGGGAGAGAAGAGGTAGCAGAATAAGCCCATTTTAATGAGATGAGCGCATTATTCAGTCATTAAATGTAGGTGGGCTTACCTCAATGGATTTATGATGGCCCGATGTCGATCGATGGCAATTGCAGTTAATGTGAATACGGAGACATTCACGCTGAGGGCCTGGACAAAGGGACAGAATCCGCACATGAACGACGGCAGGTTCCAGCTCTGCAGCAACGCTGCCTGAAACTGGAAAATTAAAAAAAATATATATAAAAACAAGCAGAACAAAATAAGGATAATCAAATCGATAAGCAAATTCCAAAATCTGTATATATTAATCCATTGTATTGGGACGTGCAAGCAGATTTATCCCTATTAAATCACGGCGCACACAGCAAATTAAACGAGTAATTAGGACGTGAGAGAATGCCCGACCAGCAGATGCTCTACACCCGAATAACTACACATAAAAAATACCCTATAAATTGTGTTTCAAAGAAAATATTTCTTTGTTCCTTTAGGAAAGTTATTTCAGTTCTTGAAAGATTACAGAACCAAAAGTGAGGTATCCTTTTGACTATGTGTACCAATATACCCTTTCTAAGCACTTGCAAAGGGTATGGGAGTGTAACAAGCAGAGAGTTTGGACTGTGGCAGGACTTTCAGGACAGCTGAAAATAAATTACCAAAACTATGTACAATATGTGATTGCGTGGGTTCTGTTTGTTGTGAATGTGTGTGTGCGCGTGTGTGTGCCTGTGTGTGTCTGTGTGTGCTGTGTGTGTGGATTCTGACAGCCCATTGTGATTTGTGTGCTGCCAGTGGGCGTGCAAGGGGGGGGGCGGGATAGTCTGTGTGGTTTGCATTTGCGGGATTTAGTTGAAGTGTCCATAATGTGCTCTGTACTCTCTGTCCCTGTCCCTCACTCTGGCTTACGGTCGTCCATTGAGTTGAGAGATTCGGAGCAGAGGCGTTGTTTAGAAGGGGCAAACAATTAGAGCCAAATTGCAGAACACTTACTGTTTATCGAAAACAATCAGAAATTGTTGTGGCAGCAGCTGCTGTCATTTAATTGTCAAACTAATGAATATTTATTGAGCTCTGTACGTGACTGCACTCAAAGATTGAACATTAACTGACAAAAAAGGGAACTTCCATAGCTTCCCCTCCCAATATAGCAAACTAGTCACTAGTCAGAGTTGGGCGAAGTTCCCAATGAGATTTAAGTAACTTTTAAGCTCTTGAAATTCAACTGGAAAACTCAATTTTAGTTTAGCTTTCATAAAATACTCGAGGCACTGCTTTGAGTGAGCTTTAAGTAGCTTTTAAGCTTACCAAAACCTCGAAAGAGCTTTAAAGTTCCACTGAAAGATTCGATGCAAAAAAGTATAACTTTAAGTGAGCTTTAAGCAACTTAAAAGCCTTGAATCTTTGTGGAAAATTCCTTGCCTTTAAAGCTGTTTTTAATTGGACTGTGAGCAATTTTTAAGCCTCGAAGCTCTTAACTTATTAAAAATGCTCTCTTTGCATACATTTAAATATTATTTAGCTCTCTGGTGAAGAGGAAACCGGCTTGAAGAGCTGCTTAAGTGTGCTTTTAAATCTATTTCTTGCTTACTTGCCTCGACTCGATTTGCTTTTTCCAAAAAGATTAAAATTCCCTTTTGAGGATTATTGCACAGTTTCTCCCTCTCTCTCTCTCTGTCTCTCTCAATTATGCATTGGCACTCAAAATGCCAAATTTGAAATTCAGTCAGCTACCTTCAAAATGCAAAACCAATCGAAATATTTCTCTGCCAAATGCATAAGCTCTTAACAATTCAATTTTAGCTCCTGCTAGAATATGAAATTCCTGTTCCTGTTCCTGTTTCGGTTTCGGTTTCGTTTCTGTGTCGGTTTCTGTTTCAGTTTCATTTAAGCTTATTTTGCTGGCTTGGCTCTGGCGCAGAATATAAGCTAAGCCCATTAACACTTGGGCTGCAAAAATATTATTGCATTATCTGAATTATTGGTAAATGAGGCGTGGCAGGTGCCCTGTTGTTCCACAATGAAAGAGACAGAAGCCAAAAGCGAGCAGAGACTGTCAATTTTCTAATACCCAGAAAACCTGCTGCTGCGAGGGAGGGGCGGGAGTTGGGAGAGGGGCTTTATCGGAGTGTGTTTAAGCGCCGGAAATTAAATTGACGCTCGATTATACTAGTGGAATCGATGTTTTGTCGTTGTATTTTTGCGGTTGTGTGTGCGTGTGTGTGCGTGTGTGAGTGTGTGCGAGTGTGTCTGTCATAAAGGGAATATATACTCATAGGCCTACGAGTCGAAAATGAAACTGGGCTAATGCCATTAAACTGATTTATGTGCACAAAGCGTTAACAGACCAGCGAAAAATCAGCAAAACTCAATTTATTTAACATCTCTGTTTGAGTGCACTCAGCAAAAAAAGGACATTTGCTTTAAATTCAATGAACTTTCCAATTTCTAGTTCTATTTTAATACAGCAAATCTACTAAAAATGTCTCAAAGGAAACTTATTTTTAGAATAAAGAGAAACATTCCTTTGATGATATTATAACTCTCCTTGTGGCAGCATCCCATCCCTCTCCCATCCCATTAAGTATACGTAATTTATATGAGAACTTTTGGCTCTCTTTTTAGAGGAGAGAATCGGACAACTATATGTTAAAGCTGCCTTAGCCAGAAAAGGCTGTTTAATGTCCGGCGAGCCTTTTCTTACTAGCTTTTTGTTTGATTTAGCCACTGAATTTAGCCGTTTTTCCGCTGCGTGTAGGCGTGCGCAATGTTTAATTAATGCTAAGCCCTGCTGACTTCCTATACAGCATTTATAACTGCAATTCGTATAATGAAAATGTTTTCCCAGCCATGCCTAATTAGCCCCAAACCTCGGTCAACATTTGCATAATTAGAAAACATGCGAAAATATGCGAAAATGGGTGAATTAATTTCCAAAATGCATTTCCACTCTCACACGCCAACACTCCAACAGGCCAACACGCTCGCAATCTCACCTGAAACGGTATGCTGAATAGGCCAATGATGACGTCAGCAAATGCCAGATTCGCTATATACATATTGGTAACGGTTCGCATCTGTCGCGTGGTGGCCACCACCCAAATAACCAGGGTATTTCCAATGACGGCCAGAATGCTAATGCCGCCATAGAAGATGGAGAGGAGGGCCACAATTTCCGCGGGCGCAGCATAAAGACGCTCTGAAAGAAGAAGGAAATTGCCATTGATAGTAAAAAGCACAGCGAGAGAAAGACACAGAGAAGGAGAGAGAGAGAGAGGGAGAAAGGACATAATTGAAATAATTTACAAGCTTTCAAAGTGACAGGACTCAGATTAATGGAAGCCACTTGTCAGTTGGATCTGACACTGGTGTCAGTTACACTCAAGTATGACACTGTCAATACCTATTAAAATCGGCTCGAAAAAGAAGTAAATTCTTGTTTGCATCAAAGTCTGATACTCCCCGTTCCCTGCCTCTTTCTTAGGTATATATATTTTGATTAAATAAAAGTAATAAATTAGTTTAGACTCGGCTGAAATGTTGGACAGCACTTCAAGTCTGCTTTGAGCCAAATACGATTGGAAGATGGTTGAAAAAGTCTTTCATAGCTACAGTTTATATACCCCAAAAGTAGCTCGTCACTTTATTACAGGGTATCCAAATACTTAGCTATGAGTAGATTGTCCAACAAATCAGCTCTTCTGGGCCCGCCCGGGCAACCATCAGAAACAACATTGTTCAATTAAGTATGCAGAGGGCAGCTCCCAATTTCCCAATTTCCCACAACTCATAAATGATATATGTATCTATAAGTAAGAGCTAAGCAGACATTTGCCCTATTAAATGCGAGTAGATAGATCAAAGTATCACAAACAAACAAGTAAACAAACAGAAAGCAGAACACAGAAAACAAAAAACAAACGAAAATAAAAACACGGACAAACTTGTCATAATGAGAATAATATGATGAATGATTAGGCAACTGTTGAGCTTATTAGACAGGCATTAGTCCATTATATCCGAGTATCTCTCGGAAAAGGAAATTAACGCTAAAAGAGAGCAACACATTTGATTGGCACTTACCAAATTCCGCCTCCTCCTCGGCCCCTGGCAGCATCTCCTCATGCAAATGTTGCTCGTTGTATATCATATCGCCCTCCATCCTGTTTTTTGCGATTTAATTATATATATGGATGTTGCTTCTGTTGTTGTTGCTTTAATACTTTGAATTCTCTGTGGATTAAGGATTCAGGATGCGCGCGAATCTCCTTAGCTTAGCCAAATTTGTTACGCCGAAAAGCGCGCTTTTATTTATGATGCGCAATGCATTTTAATGCCAGGCAGCTGCACAGCTTTTCCGCTTTTCCGCGCTTCCGCTTTCCACTGCAAGAGGATAAAAACATAAACAGTGTTGAGAAATTACTTTCCATTCGCGCCAAATTGCGACATTTGGAGAAAGTTTTAATTGACAATTTGTCAGCCACGAAAACAATAAAAATAAATCAAAATAAAAAGCAAAATAAATTTTAATTGTACGCATTTATTTATTTATTATCCTGGCAAGGAAAGACTCTCCTCGGCGCACCGACGATTACCTACCCTTCGCCTTGATTCTCTCAAGAACTGGAAGACCGTAAAGACAGACAGACGAATGTGGCTCGTCAAAAGGTGTCTCCTTTAAAGGGTATTCCACATTTCATGGCATAGTTATAACACCCTTTGCAAGGGTATGAAAATGTTGTTTGAGAACATTCCGCATTTTAAATAGTCTCTCGAATATTTCAATAGTTTTTAGTTTAAATTTGTGGGAAAGTATTCTGCATGAATTTTTAGTGCTGCAAGCATTTTCCTTAGAACTAAAAGTCCTTTGAGAATTCATTGGAAAAAGATAAACCACAATGACAGGAATTTTGCTGGAATCCTTTTTTATGTCTCGCCCACCTTTTGAACGAATGTTTTCACAGCAGTGGAACAACCTAATTCTAGCTTGAAACCCGCCGCTTAATTGTCGATCTTGTTGTAGCTCTCCGCTGCAGATACAATTATGGCTTAAGTGGCGTATAATCAATCTTAAGCCATTGATTTATGGCCTGCCACAGGGCGAAAACAAATGACTCAAATCGAAGGAAGTCAGCCGCAGATAAAGCTGGCAAAAAACACAATCGAAAGGATAGGAAAGAGTTTGGCAAAAAAACAGAAGCAGACAACAGAAAATCGCTTTCATTGTCATTGTACAGGATTTGCCAGTTTTCTAGTAGCCAAGTTAACACGGCTGTTATGAGTTATGGTCAGCTGTCAGCTTTCGCATGGGAAAAGTTTACTTTACATAATTGAAAGCGTTTCCCTTGCCCTGCCTCTTTTTCCCGGGGTCCTTTCAGCAACCTCAAATGCAGTCAATGGGCTAAGCGGGGGCGGGTCAGGTCTGGGCGGGGCGTGGCCAGCCTTTGTCATCCGAGGTCAGTTGACCATTGGGCCATTTGGTTTAACTTGTTGTTATTGTTGGCCTTTAAACAAGTTTAGTAGAAAATATTTGCTTTTTGGCCAGGTATAACAATATTTTCTTGTTTTTATTGAAAAAATTAAAAAATACAAAATGTTACAGTGGCTGGCTAAGGAGCCAGCTCGTGTTAGGGTGGACCTTAAATTAAGTTTGTTTGAAAATCACACAGAAAATGCACAAAATGCTAACAAAACTATTTGCCATTCTGGCCAGCTATGAATTTCCTCAGGTTCTTTGCAACTCTTAAACAGCTGTAAAATGCTTTAAATTTGCATTTTCACAACACTTTTTTCACTTTTCACTGCCTGAAATTGCCTGCTTCTCTTTTGGGAACTGCTTTAATATTAATAAGTACTTCTTTTGTGGTGGAAAAAATGCAGTTTTCACTTAAAAATGAATCTCTAATTTCGAGGAAAATCTTTTTATGCCCTTTCAGAGAGTATTATGCCTAGAGAGAGTATGTCTGTCTAAGCAAATTTTGAGCTAGGCTTCTGAAATTTAATATGGAACATTCTTTTTACCGAACCCACCACCGGAACGGATTACTATATAATAAAAGATGTTGTATGGAAAATTTTTATGAGATAAAAGAGAAGCTAAAGAGAAAGCATTAAGATCTGGCTGCCTTTAGGAACAATGGTTCACAGGAACATGAATTTAATAACAATTTAGAAATGCTTGAAGCAGTCTGAAGGGTATCTAATCCTTGACTGTAGATAGGCTTTTCCTAGAACTTTATGCAAATATGCAGAGATTTTATTATAGTTTCCAGGAAGCGTAACCCGTAGAACCCACTGGATAATCTTATGCCACATGTATTGCACATTCCTGCCGTTTCAGGAACCATTTAAGCAACAACAACAAGGGGAGAGCAAAAACCGTTCCTTTTGTATTTTAATGGAAGCACATAAACTCAATTTGGTTATGCAATTTATAAGAGAACGAACATATATCTCTCTTTGGGAGTATAATTTTAAATGTAGAACTTGCTACAGCTAAGTAGATTTCCTTGTTTCCGGTTTAAAACATTTATACCACATTTTTTTTTCTCTTTTTTTTTTGGGCAATACTTTAATCGGCTTTTACTTACAATCGAGCCTTAAATTAGCCTGAGGTTCTTATTTTTTTGTTGCTTAAATTGATTAAATGTAAGCGTAACCCCGAATAAAGCTTATTTCCTTTTCCAAAAGGGATGCGACCAAAAAGCGGTGAATGATGCTAAAAAGAGAGGCAAAATATCTCATTGTTATCACCAGAGATTGTGTGTACAGGCGCTTGTGGCAACTACACGTGTGTGGCAACCTTTTATTTGCCTCTCTTGACGTGGCTCTTGGGGTGTTGTTGTGTTGCATCGGTTATGGGATACCGACTCATTTACCACTGTTGCTTGTTGCTGGTTGCTGGTTGCCGGTTGCTTTATCAGCTTCAAGGATAACGCGTAGTCCTGCCACTTTATGACTGTGAGTGAGTGTGCATGTTCGTTCAGGTCATAAAATCCTTTTTATATCCAAGGCACAGCCTCAGCGGCAGTGGCAGTGAAAAGTGTTGTGAAAACAGGTCGGCGGCATTATCAAATTACATAATCAATTAGGCAGCGGCTGCAAGCAAGCTATTTAATTTGGCAGGCAGAAATTGTTTGGCTTGGGGCCAAAAGTTTCAGGTTCAATCAATTAGTCAAAGTATTTTATGGCCCATTGCATGTTTAGTGAAAATCAAAGGACCTTTTTCTTTGTAAAGCCAAAACACGGCGTAAAACTCAGCGTGAAAAGCTGCTAAAGCACAAAAGTGGAAAATTTGTGATTTTTTTTTTCCCCGTAAGCTTCGCAGAGCGCCCCTCAAATCAAAGGAAGCAAAAGGCGTTTCAATTAATTTATATAAAAATGAAAAAGACTTTTCCAGCCGAGCAAACAGAGAAAATCTTTGCGTGGCTGGGGCTTATTTCCCATGCAAAACAAATCAAAACAAAAAAAAAAACAACTCATAATTCATCATGAAATTAAAAAAAGAACAAAAAAAAAAATAGAATATTATTGAATGGCACATATTAAAATACAAATATGCTGGCACACATAGACAGACCTCAGACAGACTTCAAAGACACACAAAAGGCCCTCAGAATATTTTCAATATCCTCTCGCTTTAATACGAAAAAAAAAATTGCGTATACGACGTGTGAGCCAACACACAACCCAGACGAGCTAAACAAAAAAAGAAAAAAAAATACCTAACCTTACCACAAACAAAAGATTGCTAGAAGAAATGCGAAAAAGAAGAAGCAGCTAAGAATGAAGAGAGAAACAAATAAGTATATATAATGCCTATTGTATGCAATATGCTCAGAGCTCCAATAAAGGGCAATCTAAAGGCTAACAAAGGCGTAAACAGACTTTGAAATTGAGCTTAAAATTCTTTTACAATTTTGTACTGAGACAACAATTTCGATACAGTGGTCCCTCGACGGCTGGAACCTTCGCTGGCAATTCAATATTTCCATAAAGATGCTCTTCCATCTTCTGAGATTGTTCTTCTATTTGAATAAGAAAAATCAAAGGCTGATTCAATGGATTGCCACTGTATTCGGTATAGGAAAGGCCTTCTTCGGCGCACCGAAGATTATATACCCTTGCAGACTGATCAATAATATATACACATCAATCCAGAGAGAGAGAGAGATGCCTCCCTGCTACAAATTGCGTGGCATAGCTGAAATACCCTCGAAAAGGATAGCAATTCTTTAAGCTGATTCTATGCTCTGTATTTAAATATACTACTAGAGCTTTTCCATACTCGAATGTACGATAAAATAGAAGACTGTTTCTCGATTCTGGAGCATTGACCCACTCCCTTGCTTGCCTTAAGCCACTTTTCCAGTCGTCTGGCATATTTACTTGTCTCCTCTCTTAGTGAGAAAGTATTTTTCTTTTAGCCCTCAGGACATTTTAAGCTGGCAATTTAGACTTAGTTCGGTTCGCTGCCAAAGTTTTCTTCAACTGTCTTTGTTTAATTGCAAGCCTCTTGGTCTTTTTACGGTCCATAACTTGGTGCCAGGACTAAGCAGTGGAAAGGGGAGAGGGGAAGAGAGAGAGAGAGATACGAGTATAACAGCTCATTAAATATTTAATTTGGCTGGTAAACCACGTAGCAGGTAAATTACTTTAATTAAATGTTAATTTAAGTACGGTTTGCTCTGTCTGTGCCTTGCATAATTAATCAGCCTGACCAAAATATAATGATTATGATTATTATTATTAAAATTCCACTTGTTTTGACTGTAATGAATATTATGAAATATATTTCTATGAGAAAAAAAAGTGCTCTCTCCTCATTAAAATATTAAATTTTTGCCTAGCAAAGGTTGGCAAGGATTTTTTTCTTTTGCTCTTTCGTGTTATATGAGCAAATTGCTGCCTGCCCTCAGCTCATTTTACTCACGCATCCTGTCAATTTGCTGCTCTTTTCATGACCTTCTGGGAGCTAGTTTCATTTTATGATGTATCCATATTAAAATCCTCGCAGTCGAAAGGACCAAAGGATGCGAAAACAGTTCTGAGCCGTGAAAACTGCAGAACTGGTTCCGTTTCCATTTATATAAATTAGATTCCTTTCGAGGAAATATGCCAAAATTCGCTCAGCCAGAAAGACTCTCAGAGTAATTATAATTAGAAAACTGTTAAGGAAAGTTTGTTTGTTTATATGGCAACTATATGCTATAGTAGTCTGATCCTAACAATTTCTACTGGGCATTTGGAAGACACATTCCAACTTGCCAGTTTCAAGCAGATTTCTGCAGAGGCATTAAAGTCTTTGAGACTATTGTTTCTCTCTATGGCAGCTACAGGATATAGCAGTCTGATCCGGTCTATATCGACTTGCCTCATCGTTCTGATCAATAGTATACATACCTTCTGAGTTTGGAGTTGCCTGCTTTAAGGGATTAAACATTGTAATACCCTTTGCCAGGGTATGGAAACTGCCATAAGTTTTTTGACTTTGCTTTGTTTCACAATTGGTTAAAACTTAAAAAAAAAGGTTAAAAAATTTAGAATTTTCATGTTATTTTCTTTACTTTTTCAAGAATTAAAATTTATGAGCACTCTCCTTCCCTTTGCAAATCAAGGAGTAAAGTAAAGGTGTTGGTCGAATTAGATGCCCATTTTATATGGAACTGAGCCCAGTTTTGAACCAAAAAAAGCTCGAGGGATTCAGGGATTAGGTTTGCATCCCTGGGATAGGAGCATAGAAAAAGCATTTAATATTAAGATTGTAATTAAATCTGTCTCTTAACTCTTTGGCAATGCGTGTGTTAGACATCTGGAGGAGCCCTGGAAGCCCGCCCGCTGAGGAACCCTGCAGGGGCTGCACGAGCCCCAATCGACCGTAATATAAGTCGAAATTCAAATAAAAACCAAAACAAAGGCAACCAACCAGGGCTCTAATCACAAGCCAACAAAAACAGAAAAACAGAAGAGCAGAAAAGCAGAAAAAAGGCGCAGAAGAAATGACACCTAAAGGCAATGGGATTCCGTATCGAATCCTCATGTGGTTGCTTGGCTGTGGTATTAAATGTAATTGTAATAAATGCGAATGTTACCCGCAGGAGCTGTGAGTCCTTTTCTTCTTTTTTTTTACTGTTTTTTTCTGTTTTCGTTCTTTAATTATTTGCTTGAATTTTGCGTGAGAATATCTAATTAAATAGGAGGTTTACAACGGTTACAAATCCAATTTGAATGTTGCCGCCACTTTCACTTTCACTTTCACTTTGGGGGTTTTTCTATTTCAGCTATTTCTACTTGTTGTGGTTTCCCAGTTTGATTCGGGAATTGTTTTTTACTCGCATCCTATCCGACCGAGTGTGCGTTATCAACTGTGTGCCACAGGAGTTCGTCTTCGGCTTCGACGGCTATCAACGAAGGAAAAAGCGACTCAAGTGCTGCTGACTCGAGGCAAACTCAAAACACAACAAGTTGCAAGCAAACATGTTGCAGTTGCGTTCCAGCACAAGTTTCCTATCCTTCCTTCAAAAAATGTCAACCAACTTCTGTGAGGCATCAACGACTCTAGACGAGATTAACCAAATCGCCTTCATTATCTTACCAGACTCAAGCAGAGAAGGAAGCCCTTCCGACCTTATAAAGTATATTGGATCAGGATCAGGATCTGTCAGTTTCAATACAAACTGATCTCTCAGTTTATGCGCAAATATGTCAAAGAAGTTCGGATCGGACGACTATATGTTTTAGCTGGAAAACTTTTGTATGGAAAACTTTATTCTGTCCCAACTTGTCCTGACCAAAGTTAGAGCTAAGACCACTAAATATGGGAATAATCTTGGAATTTAGCCTTTTTGTACCTAGACTTAGGCCCAAATGAAGCTGCCAGACTTTTGCTTAGCCATATTTGACTGAAATCGAGGGTATTTGGGGTTCGATATGCCGCTGAGAGCCATTATTTTGCTTGTTTTTGTTTTTTTCGCATTTTCTTGTGGCATGTTTTTGACATATTTGTTGGGGCCTGTGACCCGAGACACAATTATTAATTAGCCGCCGTTTTCTTCTTTTTTTTTTGGCCATATATATGTTGTTTGTTGGCCGACTATAATTAAAAATTTAATTATATTCTGCTCTGGAATATTTCTGAAGATTCAAAGCAAAGTATCAAAGCCAAGGAAATGCGCAGCAGAGTCCTCCACACACAGAGAGAGAGAGAGAGAGGTAGGGATGAGAGCTCAATATATATTGACTCCATCGACATTTCCGGCAATAAACAAATAGAAAATGCCCTCAGTTACGGCAGGAGCTCTGCCGTAATTTTAGCCTCAGATGCTTTAAAAGCTGAACTGCAGTTAAAGGAAAAAAAAGTCGGTCATTTAATAAGGTTTTCATATTAAATCGTGGCGCCTTTTCTTTTTCGGCCAAAACAAACAATCCGTACGTATTCTAATGACTGTCAAAATCAGGCTAACAAATCTGGTAAGTGCTATCCAGGTAACAGTAGGCTAAATTACGTTAAGTGTTTTTGGCTTAGGATGTTGCTTCTTTTTTTTTTCTTCTCCTCTCTTTGCTTCGGCTCTTTGCGCTCAATAAGTTTGCCTTATGGAATAATTGAGGGGGAGTCAAGACGCTTTTAACCTAAGTATTAACTGGAAAATCAGGTAAAAGCATTTCAGGCCAAGTGGGAATGCGTGAAGTGAGCGTATGAACAACTAGCCGTTGCCCTACTCGAACAGTCGTCAATCAATTTCTATTCATATTAGATTCAAGTTCGAGCCGGCATCACATGGAGCGTTGGGTCTAGTTGGGATTAAATCAAATAAGAGAAGTCTTAAATTAATCCCAGGATAACTATTATAGGGTAGAATGAGGAACGAATCAGGGTTATTTGCAAGTCGCTGTGGGTAATGTGGCCCTCTTATCAATGGCAGGGTATTATCAGAACTTATACAAGAGATTATATTGAGGCAGAAACAACTGCCTGAATCAAAGGATAATAATTTCCTGGAAATTCGTAAGGCCACCAACATGTTTGTTAAGGTCACATCTGGGTGAAGGGGGGTCAAAGAGTGCTGCAGAGATCGATAAATATTCGCTGAATAAATCTGATTATTCACACAAAGAAACGCCAAATGGAATCTCTCTCTTCAACCGGACGGATAACAAATGATGCATCATTAGAAATACGACGACTGCAGGGGAAAATCAATGGGATTTTCGCACATGTGTCTGAATAAATGAAGTGCAAATGTGCCCAGAGAACTTGCGGAATTTCGAACTTCGAATTTTGAAGTTTTTTCTGAAGAGTTTATAAAACAGTTCACGTTTCAGGTTTAGACTAAGCTCATTAAAATATATAAAACGGAATACGAAATATGCCCTATGACATTTGGGAGACTAACGCCGCCGCCGCTGTTTACACTTGGGAATCCTTTGAGAACCTTTCCTTGTCCCTTTTCCCTTTCACTTTTCACTTTTCCCTTTGCCAATTTCCTTTTTATTTAACCACTTTTCGTGTTTTCCTGGAACTCATTTCAGGCAAGTCTCTCACTTTAAATATGCGTGTATTCTCCTACTATGGGAAACTAGCAGCTGTTCTACCAAATATAATCCTATTTATGACATTACTTTCTTCTTCTCTTTTCTTTCCGCTTTTCTGTGTATTTTTTTTTTTTTTTTTGGTATTTTAAGATTTTAAGGAATAATTTTCATGTTGCTCACAATAATAAAATACTTGGCAACAGGCGATTGACTGACTGAGTGGCATTTGTCTGGCTTTTGTTAGGCTTCGACGGCTTAAGATTGCACATACAGTGAACCCTCGCAAAAGCGTATTTTCCTACTCGAATTGGGGCTCAACTGAAAGAAACATTTTCACTGGCCTTTCCTCTACAATCTAGAGTTTCCCATCGCATTCTGCGGGTGTCCACTGTAATTGGTTTGTTTTATTTATGCCCCCAACACAGGTGAAGGGCTCTCGTCACTCCAAAAATATATTTGTATATGTTAAGTGTTTTCAATTGAAACATTTTCGTCAGATATTCAAATTCATATTTGGACAGATTTAAAGGTTGATGTCTGCCTGCCCAGCCCAGCTCCGCCCATATATCTGTCTGCCTGCCTCTTTTTCCGTCTGCTCGTCTGTTCGTCTGTCTGTCTGTCTGTGGCAAATATGTTTAGTGCTGCCGCTGGTTGCAAGCTGTGTGAAATATGCCACATGGAATGTAATTAAAATTAACTTTGGCTTGCAAAAATGCTTGAACTCCCATGTCGTATACGCAATGTGAGCACAAATTCCATTTGCTGTATCTGTATTCTTTTTTTTTTTTTTAATTAGATTAACTAGTTCACAAATAGCTTTTTATGCACTACTGGCTGAGTAAGCTTTTGTGTATGTTTTTTTGATGGGATTACTTTCAAAATTTAATCAAATCACTGGCTGAAATTAAGTGCCAGGGGAAGTCCATGCCCAGACAAGCGAGGGGAATTTTTAAATGAGAAATTGAACTAGTTAGGCGAGGCTAGCGAAGATGACATACCCTAGCAGACTGGGATAAAGCATTGATTATTCCTATGCTCCTTGGCCGCTCTACCAAATTTCACTCAGCTGGCTTAAAGATTAAGAGGATAGCTTCCTCCTTTGGGTCAGCAATGCCTCCCACAGTGCATTGCAATTGCACAAAAGGGTATTAAAAGGGAAAGTATGTTTGCAATTCGGTTTGTATGTATTCCCAGCTTTACCTCAGAGTATCTTGAAGTTGTTTATTTTATTTAAGGCGTGACTAAATGGATAAAACTAGAATAAAATTCTATTGAAATTGCGGCGAAAGGCGAAAGGCAAAAGGATATTTTTGTTGTTGGTACAGAAGCATTGGAAAAGGGAAGTTTGTTCAGTATTTAATGCTGACAGTTCGTGTGATTTGACAGATAGATTGGGGCACGTAGGGCAAGTAAATCAAGTTAATCAAGACATTTAAATGCAAGGAAAATCATGCAATCAAGCAGATAAATTTGTTACTCAAAATACACTACCTTCTGGTCTAGACAAGACAAAGCATTTACGTCTAGCTGCCACAGGCCAAATAAATATTTAATGCAACTAATTATTGTTTGTAACACTCGTCTTACTCAAGCGAACAAATACATAGACACACTCACACACACACACATATATATATATATATATATATATATAGATATATATATGAGTATTTATAGAGCCGTCGGCTGTTTCAATTTTGACTAATGACTGCGGCTAAAGCTCAGTGGAGTGTAAGGTCAGAGGTCAGAATCCATTAGAACTCCGTATGAATATATATATATAGTATGTACTATATATATATATATGAAAGGAACTGAAAAAAAGGACATTCATCAAATGACCAAATACTTATCGATGGAACGTGATGGAATTGCCTGAGAAAAGCGAAAAAACAAAAAAACAAAGGACAAGCGAGGAAAATTCCATGGAAAATCAGCCGTAATTATTATACATAGCAATGTAACTTAAGAGCAACTTTTCCCCAACTTTGGCACTTCAAAGGAAAATTGTATTTTATGCACTCCACACAATGCCCTTTAATAAGCAACAACATGAAATAAGAGGCAATAAGCTACCTTTTTTCGAGTGCCGAATTTTTAATACCCTTGCAAGAAGCTTCTGCAACTTTTCACATTCAATTTAATTTGAAAAAATTCAAATTTGTTGCCCCTTTTAAATGCCATAAAAAGCTCTTCTTAAATATTCAATGCTTGACGAAATTTATGAAAATTTGTATAGAGTCCCCTGTGTAAGGGTAGCAAAACATAACCTGGACAACTGTACCTTTTCTGATACCCTTGCAGAGGGCATATCAACTTTGTTACGAGGTGTGCAACACATTGAAGAAGCTGCCACATCTGTGTGTCCCTCTGGCTGGTTTATATGCAAACTACTCCCAGTTAAATGGGACTGGAGTCTTCTGTTTGTTAGCAGGGGTCAGTTGGAATAAGCTGCCCTGGTCTGCAAGGGTATGCCGTATTCGGCTAGCCTTTGCTTACTATTTCGTTTTGTTTTGCAGTCAAACAAAGCCTTCTCCAAATACGAAGAGTCCCAGAGTCCGGCTGGCTTGTAATACTTGTAAATTATTCAAGAAAAGAAACATTTCCCAATGCACGTGCTACCCTTTTATTATGATATTATTTTGCATCATTCGATGTTTTGCTTCACATTTTATTATACAAAAATGTTTGCTCTCTGTCCGTCTCTCCGTCTGTCCGTCTCTCTGTCTGTTGTTGTTGCGCATCAAGTCACATTATTGTTTTGACAATTTTCTTGCTGTTGGAGTGCAGAAAAGCAGCTTTAAATTTGAAAAGTTGATGGGAAAGGAAAATGCAAAGGAAACTCCATGCAAAAGCCTGCAGCGTTTCATATATAATGCATTTCCAGAAAGGGGGCGGGCAGGAGGGAATGGAGGCGGCTCAGATAACTTGTTGTTAGTTAGATTATCCAACTAAGAAAACTGTTAAGTAATTACTTGGAAATATATCAAAATCAAAGAGCCAAGTTCTCAGTTCTCAGTTCTCGGTTCTCGGTTCTCGGTCCTCCCTTCTGAGCCAAATGCCAAAGTTTGACGCTGCTTAACTTTACTCTACTGCCGGCTACTCGGAAGCCAACGCAAAATGTTTCTAGAACTGCAAAGTTTCTGTTTATAAATTGATTTAACTACGAGATTTTTTATCTAAATATAGAAAAGAATATTCCCTTCAGCTTATGCAAAGTAGGGGAGCAAAAGCACAATTCCAGATAACTATAAATGATCTGGAAAAGAGGGATTGACTGCAAGCATACCCTGTACTCAGCTTAAAACTAACTTTCAAGCTCTCTGAAATGGGGCACCCTTTTCGAGGGTATGCCTGAGTCAGGGCTCTGCCAGCTTGTGTGGAGCTCTGTTCAACCATTTGCTTTTATTACAGGGTATAATAACGCGAAAATTTGCACAAATTTGCAAATAATTGCTGTTTATTGCAGACATATTCCAAAAGGGGGAGATGGGGGCGTTTGAATAGGGCAAACGCTTCGCCTGCATTGAAGTAGGGCCATTAACATATTGGGGTCCTCTCTGTTTTTCTTTCATTTGTTCCATGGAAACATTTGCATTGCCTCTGTGCTTTGGCTCTGGCTCTGGCGTTGGCTTTGGCTTTGGCCAATGGCTTCTTGTTTTCGCTATTTTCGCTATTTTTCTTCTATATGTTTTTCTTTTACTGAATAAAAACGCGAAAAGAAAGGAAGATGAAAATTTTGCACACATTTTCAATAAGTGTCAACAAGGGGAAACAAGTGGAAATGTTTACTTGCTTCGGTGAGCATTGGATACATTAAACTCTCTATCTCTGTTCCTCCTCCCCCCATCTCTCTCTCTCTCTCGCTGCCTGACAACCAAATGAGGGATTTCCAGATAAACTTGTTGATGGAAATTCTGAATTAGGTGGCCTTTTGTAGCCTGCAGCGGCCTGGAGCAGCTTTTGATATCGACATTTCATGGTCTGATGAGAGACACTTTGTAATAAGTTTAATATTCACGCATCCTTAAATCGCCGTCTGAAAAAGAAATCTATTAATTTTCGAGCCAGCTACCCAATCAGTTTTTAAGTGCGATTTGCCATTTCAGCATTGCGACCTTTTCTTACACCCTGCGTGTCCAACAAGGTAGGGTATATTCTCGGAGTATTTAAGGAACACCTGAGTGCAGAGTACAGATTATAGAGTATCTGCTAGTCGAGCGCTACTCCTTTTCTCTTATGCAAAGGGAAGTAAAGGTGAGGACACCTGGAAGAGAATTCACCCTCAGAGAGGCAGAGTTGTTTTACAGAGTATCTGCTAGTCGAGCTGTATCGCGTTGACATTCGCAACAATGTGAGCGTAAAGCACATACTTCGCAGAAGGCATTAAAAGCAAGTGCCGAGGCATGCAACCGATCCAGATTTTTGTTATCAGGTAAAAAAAAGGAGAAAAAAAAGGCAGAAAAAGAGGAAAGAAAATGCACATTTTTGCTTCATCGATTTTCAAGGGTTTCCAGCGAATCGAATTTCTTTTGTGAAAGTAGCAGTACAAAATGGATGAAGTAAACAAAGAGCTGAAAAAAATGAGACAGTAATTTCGATGATCAATATTGGCCCAGAAGCATCCTCAAAAGTGCTTATCAAAGGAGCACAAGAAAGGAATAAAAGGACGAAGATGGAGGTGCTATTTGGAGGGGGGGAGGGGCCCCAAAAGCCAGTTAAATATTTGTTGTACGTAAAGAAGGAAAAGTAAAAATAACCGCAAGAGTTAAAGCTCTCTCTCTGAAAAAAATACAAAAATAAAGCTGGAAAATTTCAATTGAACAGATTTTTCCATTTCCAATTTTCCATTTATTTTCACTCGCAGCTGGCTACTGGCTACTGGCAACAGGCAACTGAATGCCTTGGGGCAAATAATTGAAAATGTGCGCAGATAAGTAGACTATCATATTTTAAACAGAAACAAGCAAGAAGTCCCACGCACTTTTCCGGCAATTTTCAATGAAAATAAAGCGCTGTATATACTTCAGAATTTCGCATAAAAGATGAATAAAATATTCTCCTGCTGAGGGCAATAATTTGTTTGACATTTTAGCTTTTTAATGGGAAAAAAAATTAAGAATTTCCTGGAATTAACTATATGACAAATATGGCAGCATAAATGTTTCTTTTGACAACAGAAATTAGCTTTAAATCTGTCGCTCCGCCTCCGAATTTCTGTCATATAATTTTAAGGTGTTTTTCCCCAATAGAAATAACAGGAGCTGCGGGCGCTTTGGCTACCAACTAAATTAAAAACAAATAGCCCCAAAAAGTAACTCAATAATTAGTCAAAGACTTTATTTAGTCAGTTACTACAGAGAGAGACAGAGAGAGAGAGAGAGAGAGCTTAAGTTCAAGTAATTAACTGACTGCGGATCAATAAAAGGCCTTGAGAGCTGCTACCAAAATTCAAGAGTAATAAAAGCGAAACAAAAGCTGCCGCCTGGGCTGACAGCTCGACAGTTTGACAGCTCGTGGGAGTATGGAGATGGATGAGGGGGCCCCTAGACGGGCCCCATACGAAAATATAAATTAACATGCTGAAAAAAATTATGTTCAAAAATGAGAGTTGGCTTTAAAGAGAATTCGGCTTGATTTTCCTAGCTGCAAACTAAGAGAAATGTTCTGCATAAATAAAAAATGTGCAGAGGGGGAGGAAAAACGGAAACAGGAAAAACGCATTTTAAAGACATGTTTCCTGGCTCTATGGCCATAATAAGTTACTTGGCTGCTGCTGCTGGAGCACATTACAATCATAAATATGAGCAAGGCGGCGTCTATTAACTTTAATTTTCTAGAGATGCTTTGGTGGCTTGTTATACCCTGTACTTATGCAATATTATGCGAAGAGTATGCTGAGTGTGAGACACGCAATAGAAGCACATCCTTGACTCTATAAAAGGATTGCTTGGTGGCTTGTTGTTATACCCTGCAATTCTACAATATGCCTAGAAGGTATACTCTTCTGGCTCTATAAAGTATTTATATTCATATCCAGCATTATCTGGGGATTCATTCCAGTCGTTTCCCAGCTGTCTGTCTGCAGAGAGCCTTAAACAGAATGCAGTTTATCTGAACTTATATGTAAGGGTATATCTTAGCCTACTTCATCCTCTGCTTTGTCTCTTGAATACCCTTTGTTATACCCTTGCAGAGGGTATTAAAACTTTATCACAAATTATGTTGAAGAAGGCATCTCCCACAGATATAGCCAAGTCTTTCATCACTGATTTTGGCCAATTTATTGAAAGTTGAAAGCCTTTTTATAGACTGTATAGTTTCGGTTGGATTGCTGGCTTGGATTAGATCTGACTACAGGGTATTCGGGGGTCGAGCAACCCGCACATTGAAGTCTGTTTGCTTGCTTTGAGTTGGGCTAAGTTGGCTGCTTGTAGCGCATAATTACAGGTTCGTTGGGGAAAATGCTTTTGTTACGTTATAGCCACCTTCTTTTTGTTATTTGTTTCTTCATTTCACCCTTTAACGGTTTGTAGTTTCCTGGGCGTGGCGGCTGGCGGCTGGCGGGAACACCTGGCAATTTGTTGACGTAATTCCAGGGTAAACAGGGCGGCAGGCGGGAGGCGGTAGGCGGAAGGCGGAGAGGAGAGGTCTGACTATTGCTATTCCGCCGTGAATTGGAATGGGATAAAAATTGGAATTTGAATAAAATTGTTGTGGCTTGTGCCACAATTTATTGATTTTTGCATATAATAAGTGGAAATACTCTTCTAAAATGCTATAGGAATTTTAATTTATATCACTTTCAAAAAGTGTTCAAAATGTTGTTTATACTCCCAGGCAGCAGCGAGATCAAAACAAATTTAAGCAAAATATTTATATTTATTTAATTTTCTTCACATTTTTCCCCTAAAATTGTATCCGCAATTAAGTAGCACAATACTTCCTAAGTATTTGCCAGAAGTAAACAATTTTTAAGGTGTTTGCTCCCACTGTCTCTCTGTCTCTATGTCCGTCTGGCTGTGATATACTGTGATATACCCACCCGATCTGCACCGACATCTGACACGCAGATGCGAAAAATTCATTGATAAATTTTCCAAACATTCAGCCAAACGATAAATTACTCAATTGCCAAACAAATAACAGTCGGGTAGTGTATATATTTTTAATAGTTTCGATACCCTGCAATTAGCAGTGCCTCGCAGAGGGCCTGCTCAAAGTTGTGGCTCTCTGTAAATGCATGGAAAATGGTAATCTCAATCGATCCACTACAACATACTCTTCCATTCACTCTTCCATCTGCATAACTTAGAAAAGAAGAAAATCTCCATTCGGCCGGATGGAAAAATATTGAAAAATATGTTGATGTTGGCTAGAAGAGACAGGACAGAATCAGGAGATCTGCCCCAGCTAAACAGAGAAGGCATTTAAGAGGCTGTATAGGGTATTTCCACGCCCTTTTTCAGAGACTTGTTTAATGGCATTTTGTAGGGTATCGCCACGTCGAGCTGTGAGGCAAAGGGGAACATTTCTTTTTATGTCTTTTTTATTTGTTTATGAATGCGACTGAATAAATGACTGATCGATTGATTGAATGACCGGAATGGCTTTGGTGTTCCTCTCTACTTAGCATCGGTCGTATCGCTCGTATTTAGTATTCAGATTGTGTGTGGAGCGCACAAATGTATTTAATGCTCTTAATTGCAGTGGAAATTAATTTTTATACATTCTTTTTGAATGTGCGCGCTGCTTAAAATGCAATTGAAAATGCATTCAAATGTCATAAACGGAAATGCTAATTTTTATGTTTATATCAATATACCCTAACCGAGCGACAGGGTATTATGGCGGAGTCACCAGACCTGCAAGAAGACCTCTCCGATCCCTCATCAATAGTGCAGGACGAAGAGACTCTTCAAGCTGTGAGAGAATTCAAATTAGGTCGGATCAGACTGGAACTAGCTGTGATATAGCTGCCAATCGGAACAATCGGTTGAAAAGAAGTTAAAGTCGGGAATTCTGTACTAGAATCCTTGCTATTATGCTGTTCCATTCCCAGGCCAGACTTAAGCTTGATTCGATCTGGTTGGATTCAATGCCAACTAGATTTATCGGCCCGTACTTAGCCAGTTTATACTTGAATCTAATGTGAATAGATTGATTGATTCATTTATCCAATGCTCTTCATGCTTGATTCGAAACGAAAGAGCACGAAGAGTATTTTATTTGCCTAGCTTCAACTGAATTGAGGAACTCTTCAGCTCAAACTCAGCCCAACAAGGAAAGGGTATTTGAGCTGCGGTGCGCCGAAGATAGTCGCCTCTCCATACTCTCCATAGTTATTATGAGTTTTTTGCTTTTGTGTGAAACAAAATTGCATTTAATGGCCGTGCAACTTACCCGGAAATTAATTACTGCAACGGTTTCAATTTATGCAAATATAATAATAATAATAATAATAATTAAATAATGACTGTTATTTTGTTCTGTTTCTGTTTTTTGTTTTTTGTTTTCTCTGCCGTCCGCTGGCCAAATGCAATTAGCTTCTCGGCGTGTTTTTAGCTATATTCAGTTATTGATTTTGCGGTCATTTCATTTATTTAATGCTGATAATCATAGTGCGCTCCAATCACACAAATTCTCTCTCTGTTTTTAATTATGTTGCATTTCGAATTTTTCGAATTTTACGGGTCCCGTTAATTAAAACTCACTGCTCCAATGCAACAACAACTACAACAACAACAAAAACATCAAATACAAATCGGTAAAAAAATATCCCGCCAATAATTCACTTGAAATGCGAACGACGCGTGACACGACACAAAAATTTCCAATTTCCAATTTCGATATTGAATTTATTACATTTAATGTACGAATACGAATACGAATGCGAATACGAATATGAATTATGAATTTGAATATGAATATATGAATATAGTAAAAAATACGTGAAGCTGTGGCTGTCTCAGTTCCGTCGTCTGATCAGTGCGAAATGCCGAGCAACCGCACAATGAAAGCGCACAGAAGCAACTGATGGCAGCTCGGCTTTTTTTTGTATTTCTCTTCTTTTTTTTTTTCCGCCTTTTTTTTGGGGCCGGCGAAGCGCTGTACGGTTCTATTGATTCCACACACACACACACACCACACACACACACACACACACACATACAGGCGCGCGCGCATACACAGCGCACTTTATCTTGAACGACCGAAGAAGAATACGCATACGTCATGTGGTACGGGCAAAAGGCAGGTGCAGCTATATCTTAATCAATTTTCGCAATGAACACCAATAAAAATCACATTGTGGTAAACAGCAACAACAACAGCAACAACAACGAAAATATATAAATAAAAGGAGGCTGGGCGTGTCTCTGCTTTATATCAGTCCAGCGGCGTATTTATTTACCCACCTTTTTTTTTTTTTTTCGCTGTTTTTCTTCTTCGTTTTTATTTTTTTTTATATGCATGTTGTCAGTTTGATTACCTTTCTTGGCCCTCTTTTTCCTCCTGCCCCCTGCCCCCTGCCCCGCCCCGAACGACCGTTTTGTTTATCATCTTTGTTGCTGCACAACAATTTCCATTCGATTATGGGATAATTTCAGATAAAAGACTTAAGCGATAAATAATTTATGGATATTACTTAGCCGTGGACTATGATTTTTTCATTTCGTTTTGTTTGTGTCTCGATTATATTTAATATAATTAGAGTGTTTTTTCTGTTGCTGTTGCTTGTTTATCGACTAGCAAAATGTGTCTATGTTATCTGTGAATAAACACGGGTATCTTTATCTTGGGCTATTAACTGTGAGAACTACTTACATACGAGTCTAATCGCTGATAGCACTGAATTTTGATAGATTCTATATAAAAAGAGCTACACATGTTTTCAATTAATTATACAAATCGCAATGAATAATAATTCTGGAATCAAGAGACTCTCAACTTTCCCTTAGAGATTTTCCTAATGTTTAATACCATTTTGGGGGTGGATTTTCAGTACCAAAGAGTACTAAAAATTCAATGTAAGTCTGAACTCGATTGACAAAGAAACAATGAAGTTTCGCTTTCCAAAATCCCTGCGTAGTGGCAACCTTCATAGCTCAATTTTGTAGCTCAGTCAGTCGGTTGGGGAAAAGAGAGTATTACCAATATGCATATGGAGATATCCGTAATTATGCCGACTCATTGTCGAGCTGATTGACAGCTCCAAAACAGGGCACATCTATGTAAACAAATGGGTTTATTTATTATTTATTTGTGGGCAATCAATAAGTGTTTCAATTGACAGCGGCAATTTCATGTGCGTTATAATTTATATTGATGATATTTTCGATATTTTTGATACACTTCTGAGCGCTGCAGACCAATTCAGGCAAATGAAAGTCGCTCCGCATTGAATTGCGATCGGATCAGAAGCAGATATATATCTATATATATATTCATTTATATATATATACGGAATATGTGCTAAGAGCTAATGAAGCTTAATGGCGCTACGCCTAATTGAACTTCTTAAA
Organism: Drosophila repletoides; assembly: GCA_018150835.1. NCBI lineage: Eukaryota > Metazoa > Arthropoda > Insecta > Diptera > Drosophilidae > Drosophila > Drosophila repletoides. Next base: position 19,054,425 of record JAECWQ010000031.1, on the reverse strand, counting down.
ATACTCTAAATGATTACACAAATATCTGAAGAAATTACAGAGCAGATGAAAGCCGAGTGGCGGCAGAGCTGCAGCAGCGCAGCGCAGCGCAACGCAGCGGCAGAGCGAAAAGTCAAGACAAGTCGTCATCAATTTTTTAAATAAATATTTTAATATTTACTTGTGAATTGAATTAAATACAAACTAATTAAGTAAATTTTGTGCACACTGCTCGACTATAAAACTCAAATCACTCGCCTCGCTACGCTACGCTTCAGTTGCACAGATTTATTAGAAACCGATTTTTTCACACCAACACATATGCCACTCTATATATATACACACACACACACACACACATATATTTAGTCTGAGTTTTTAAGCGTCGTTTCATGCCTCTTAGACGCGGATACCAGTTTGCCAGCCCGCTAAATGCTCAAATTAAATTTATTTATTTATTTAGTAGTATGCGACACATTATGAAATTTGGCTATGATGAACGCAAGGGGCTAAGCCCTAATGATATACCCTACCAGAAGGGTATTCCTATGCCCTTGCAGAGGGTCTCATGGTTTCCTCTCTGACTGTGAGGGGCTGCCCGTCTGTGTGCCTCTTTCTATATGAACTCCCCTCTCAGCTTGTGTCAGAGCCGATCGGATCAGGCAACTATATCTCATAGCTGGCTACAGCTTCCAGCTCAAAGTCAGAGCTTGAATCGGGCTACATTATCTCATATAGCTGCGAGGGCATTTAAGCTTCGGTGCGAAGAAGATGACCCTTTCTTAGTAGTTTTCACGTTGCTTCAAACTTGGTTTTATTGGGCCTATAAAATAAATGGGAAGGATTGTTTTAGGCCGTTAGTATAGACCTAAAATTGGACTGGACTATAAACTGTTGCAATAAACAGATTCCAGTCAACTCGAGTCAATAAACAATAAAACAATAACAAAAGAGAAACCTGTAAAGCCAGCAGAAATCATCGCATTATCTGGCTAAAATAAGCAAGAGTTCATTTAAAATAGATGAGTTTTGGGTCATTGAATCGGCTTTAATATTTGGCTTTGATTTTAGCTGCATTTTTAATGGACTCGCGATTGTTGACTCTTCTCACAAGCAAAGTGCCTTTTTATAGCCCGCCATGAAACGTGGCTTTAAGTATTTACATTGTTAACGCATACTTCAGCTGAGAATTGGAGAATGCTCTGAATTCTGAAGTCTTCAGCTTCCTTTTTTATATACATAAAATTAAATGCAATTATGCATAAATTCCACTTGAATGCAGAGGTGAAAGGAGAGAAAAAAACGTTAACAGGCAATTTTTTTCTGTTTTCGGCCATGATTTATGCACAATCATAATAAATTATGTGGTCTGGAAATGCCGTCAGCTATTTGAGTGTTGTTTACGCCCTGCTCCCTGCTGCCTGCCGCCTGCTGCCTGCTGCCTGCTGCCTGCTCCTTGCTCTGCCCTGCTCTCTTCTCTGTTGGGGGAAAATCAAAACAGAATGTGATATGATAATGATTTTAGTCATTTATAGTCGATTTTCTGGTCTGGCCACAGGCACGTGCTGTAGATAAAGAATATTAACTGGGATGTCTGTTGTCAGGGGGTGTGTTTTCAGCTTGTTTTGGCCCGATTGCCCGAGCCATTATCTCCCTGTTGGCACAAAGATTTCTGTTTCAGTTTCAGTTTTAGCTTCTTAATTGGCCACTAAATGTCAATGCCAAAACTTTTATATTTGTTTATATTATTTGATTGATCTTTGTACTGTCTGCCATTGATTTACACTCTGCTACACAAAAAATAAAACAAAAGAAAACAGAAACAGAAACAAAAAATGCCAGGCACGTGGCTCTTCTTGATCAAATCAAAACTCGCTCACGCCCAACTCTACACAGGTGTTAATCAGGTAAGCATGCCATTTGGTCAAATCAACGGGGGGATTCTGAATAAAAATAGTCACAGCCAGCAGAAAATAAAAGCAGACAAAAAAAAACTAGTCAGGAAAGGGCACCGAACATTACATACCCTGCCAGACTGCAGCTGATTGTTCGACTGGGCGATTGTTTCTTTTTATGACAGCTAAATGATATAGTAATACGATCCGGGCGGCTGCGAAGGACAATTGAAAGGAGGACTTCTTGGCAATTATCTGAAAAACTGAATTTAAAGCTCATTTATTATAAATTCAAGCAGAGAAACAAAGAAACAAAAGAAACTTGTCAAAATCTAAGCCTTTTGCTGCTAATGGATCTATTTAGTCTGCCTCCTTCCTGCCAGAGGAATTCCTTTTGTTCTGGTTGAAGACAGCCAGTTTTGGCTGTTTGTCTGTTTGTCTGTTTGTCTGTTGTCTGTTGTCTGTTTGGCTGGATTTACAATGCTCGCCAGACACCTGTCAACCATTTGTAAATGTAATTTGCCATACAAATGATATGCCATATTTTTGTCTGACAGCTGAGATATTTACATATTTCTTGGCCTGGCTGTAAGTAACAGGTTTTGATGTGGGTTCGAAATTTGGCTACAATTGCAAATGTGTTGCATATTAAATGGCTGACTGCCAACTATTTGTGCCATTTTCTATGCCAATCAACCCCCGGAGAAAATCTTCAAAAAACAAAAAGCAGAAAAAAACTCAACTGATTCAAAGAGTTTTCTCTCATTTCATTTGGCTTTGCCTTTCGCTTTCCGTTTCCCGCTTCATTTTCGCTTTCTAAGCGACTGCAACAGCAGCGAAATTATGAAGTGCTAAGAAAAGTTTCTTAGCCATTTAGCCGCAAGCGAAAACTTCTGGCCAGCAAACTCAACACTCCACAGATAAGTACGAAGAGTACGTGAGATGAGCTGCCAAAGTTGCCCAAGTGCTGTCAGTTGTCAACACTTTGGGCTACAAGTTCCTCTCAGAGTTTCCACTGGTGTGTGGGCGATGTATTACACTGAGAGAAATCCCATCTTCAGATCAAGTTCTGCTTTCTTTGCAGCTAAATCAGGCTTCATTTCAACACTAAACTTGGTCCATAAGCATAGAATGGCCCATTGTGGCAACGTATATAGTGGATGATTTTCCTTTATGGGAGAATTTTGTTCAGAAAAGGGTTCAGTCCTGAAGTCTCCTGGATGGACTGAGTGTTACTAGATGAGGATTGCCAGAAAGGCAGCTTTTTTTGCTTGCTATTGACTGCTTCTACAGGAGACATCAAATGTGGCTAAGAGTCCAGAGGCCTTCTCCTTTTGGGGAAGCAATACCCCGTCTAACGAGATCATCAGCTATGCAGTTGCCTCTTATGAGAAATCGAGAGATTTTCTTACTACTTACTCCTTACTTTCTCCCGATTTCGCTCAGTGTAGTCGAACTTCCTCCAACCGCACACAAAACACTTGCAGCATTCAGTTCTAAGGAAGCTGAAAAGTTTAAGTATTTGTCATAATTAAAATTGCAGTTTATGTATTTTTTGGGTGCATTCATGAGTATTATTCGAATATTCGAGTATTTGGCTAGAGGGGTGGGGGCGGGGGGCGAACTTTTACAGAGAAAAAAAATATATGCCAGGCAAATATTTGCAATTGTTGCCGCTAAATAAACAAATTGCTTGGCCCATTCATATTAATCCAATAGCAAATTTTGAGGCTCTTTGTTGTTGCTGTTGTTGCTGTTGCTGTTGTTGCTGTTGTTGCTGGGCTTTAATTAAAATGTTGTTAACATTAGATTTGAACGCGTGACGATGCTAAAGCCGCTCGCCAAATAAATAATTCCATTTTCTTTATCATTTTATTTATCGGGCTGTGGACTGCCGTCTGTCCCCTGTCCGCTGTCGGCCCTGTGTACTGTCGAATGTTTTAATTATTTTTATTTGCCTTCAATGTGCCGCTGCTGCTGCCGCTGCTGCTGCCGCTGCTGCTGCTGCCATTAACAACAACAACAACAACAGCAGCAATTACAATGCACTGAAAAAAATCATTTCAGCTTTTTACTGCCTTTTGCTGGCCTCATTGGGAGAACTATTTCGTATGGAAAGGAACAATCGGTAGCCTTTTCTCGCTAGTTTCTCTTCCAGAAAAGTGCCACCTTCTTTTCTCGCTGTGCAGCAGCAACATTGCGTATGAGCAACATTTTTGCTTAGTTCCATTTGATCATAATTTTAGTGCAGCAAAAATGTGCGATTTCTGCTCTTTTTTTTATGGCCACATAAATGTATATATATATATGTATATATATATATGGATATATAGAGAGATATGTGTGCTTTAAACAATCTAGCGATAAATAAAATTCCGCACAGCATTCGATTTCATTCATTTCAGCTATTTTTTTTTTCATTTTTTCTTCAGCTTTTTACTCTGCACATTAATTTTTATGACCGCCACGGAAGGAAGCGCCGCATCCACTGGAATGGAACAGAAACAGTTGAAAAGACAAATGAATGATAGATTAAAGAATTGAAGAATTGAAGAAAAGAAACGTAAGAAATAAAGCGATGCTATGGAATATTTTCTTGTTTTCTTGTTTTTGTTGTTTTGTTTTTGTTTCTCTGCTTTGGAGAAGAATTAATGCGAGTGCTGCGAGTTTAATTGCTGTCATATGATGCGAAATATTTTGTATGTTTTCTTTGGCTGAAACATTCCCTGAATTATGGCCAATGTTTGCTGTTGTTTTTCAGATAATTAAGGAAAGTTTTTTGACTGCTGCTTAAGATGAGTTTTTTCCGCCTTCAAAAGTATTGCACAGGGTATTTCAATGAGAAAGGGCTATATCCGACCTTGTAGTCGATATAGCCATGCCTGACTTTTTGGTTTCTATTCAAGTGTCTTTTCTGCGAGAGTATCTAAGCTTCGATGTGCTGTAGATACCCTTTCCTCTGCAAGGAAATAAATAGTCGCATTTTTATGAAGCGGAACGAATGAGCTTCAGACCAGGTAGCTGGCCAGAAAGAATCTTAGCTGGATAATTATTTTAGCAGCATGAGTAATATGGCCAATAGACAAATTGTTCTAAATTTTGGAATGGATTGTACTCTATATAGAGAGTCGCTCGGCAAGTGAAAGCTGAATTCTAAATTCGCCAATAATTATGGAACTTCTTTAAGCAGCCGACAGGATTAAGCAGACTCAGTTGACGGTTCGTGGGTTGGGTGGAGCTGTGGAGCTCTGAAGTAAAATGTTTATTTTAATTAAAAGTAATTATAAAGAATACGCTGACCTTTCGAATTAAAAGCAGCAAACTCTTTTATTATTGTTGCGTAACGAGAAAAGATGCGTGGGATTTGGCTTTGCCCTTTGGCTTGGCTCTGGCTCTGGCTCTGGCTCTGGCTCTGGCTCTGGCTTTGGCTTTGGCTTATCACAAGAGACTTAAATGTTATCAACACCCGAAAGCTGCTTGCAAAGCAACTGAGACGGAGACAGAGACGGAGACGGAGAGACTTGGCAGAGTTTTCGAGCTGAATTTTGGCGAGAAAACACGCTTCGCTGCATTTTGAGTACAGTCTTCACTATTTACAAGGGTTTCCTCTTAAGCCCCTTGTCCCAGCCAACAAACGCCAACGAAACAAAGAACCGAAAACATAAACATAAACATGACTTTACTATAACATGAGAAGCAGCCGCAAAGTTGGCCTTCTGTCTTCGTCTTCGTCTTTGTCTTCTCCTTCTTCTCTTTCTCCACGCACTCTGAATACTCTATAAACATTGAAAGCTCAAAAGGAGTACAGTAGGCATTGAAGCAGGCAACTCCAACCCCATAGAGTATATATATAATTGATCAAGATGATGGGATGACCCGTCTGTCTGTTTATATGCAAGTCTCTCAGTTAACCTGTTGGTTAATAAAATGGGAATCGGCCAAATCAGACAGCTATATCCTCTATAGAAAGGAACAATCGTTGTAGGGAAAACTTGTTTATTTCTCGAAATATTTGAATTGAACTGACAAGATCTCTGGAGAAGCCTCCTTTCTCTACGCATACCAAAAGAAGCTATAATATCGGATTAATGTAAAGCTGCCATAGGAATCGGTGAAAATAAATCAAAAACACTTTTTCAAATTTGCCATAGTATTTAATCTTTTAATAACAATTTATAAAAAAAATTCAAAAAAAAAAACCTTAAATTTATAGTGAAAATTTTTACAGAATTTTTAGTTTATTTTTGTTGAATTTTTGGTAAACGCATTTTAATTTTTTATTTGTTATTTGTTGGGCTGTAAAGTTTAACGAGGAATTCAACAAACTATTTGATCGAAGGGATTGAAGGGTATCTGCTAGTCGAACACTTTCAGCTTGCTTCATTTTTTTTTTTCTTTACATGTGACGTGTTGAATTTTACATAGGAAAAGTCATGAGTTGGCAACGCTATGCAATGTGGTGTGGGTGTTGGGTGTTGGGTGGGGAAGTGTGCGGGTGTTGAATGCAGTTAGAGTTGATAAAGTTGGCAATGCGGCGGAGGGCGACTGTAATAAAGTGCATCTAAAACTTTACGAGCTTTGCTATTGTTGTTGTCTCTGTCTTATTTGTGTTGTGCTTGCTTAACCGTAAGTGCCGCGCACCAAACCTATGTATTAGAAAGAGAAAGAGAGAGTGCTGTTGTAAGTAGAGTTGGCAACGCGTGGCATTTAAAGAGCAACAAAAAAAAAAGTTGCATACTTTTAGGCGGCGCTTCTAAAATACGAAAAAAAGAAGTTTTGATTAAGACAACACACACACACACACACACACACACTAACGCACACACACGCATACATATAGGTAATTAGAATTCCCAAGGGCGGAGGGGGGCCTTCTCAGATGACACTCATAATGAGAGTCTCAGCGTGCAATTGGGCGTAACTCCCTCCGGGCAGAGATTGAGTCATTTAAAGCGAATATTAAACTGTTGCTTAAATTAAATTAGTTAGTCATTAGAAGATGATTTATTGCTATAAAGCAGACGTTATACGAGTAGTACACAAAAGCAGAGCACAATAACAACAAACACAACAAGAAGAAGCAGCAGTGGCAGCAATAATGCTTAGTCATAGCCACGGAAACCCCCCCTGTCACCCCAAGAATCCCGATCTCTGCTTGCGCCGCCCTGAGGCAGGCCAAAGCGATCGGTCTGCTGATAATAACCATAACCACGATTACGTTGACCATTATAAGTGGGCTGCCAATAGCCCGAATATTGCCTCAAGCCTCCATTACCTCCATATCCACCATAGCCGCCATATCCGCCGGTGGAGCCCAGTATATTTGTGGTCGGATAATAACCGTTTCCAGTGCTGGGATAATAGCCGCTTCCTCCAGTGCTGGGATAATATCCTGTGCTGGGATAGTATCCAGTGCTGGGATAATATCCAGTGCTGGGGTAATAGCCCGTATTGGGTCTATTGTAGTAGCCGCCGGTATTGTAGCCATAATTGGGATAGTTATAGCCATAATTGGGATATTGGCTCGAACCAAACAAGCCGCCTAGATTCAATACTTTTGGATAGAAATTCATAAACAGAAATTATGCCTGAATACATAGCAATACGGTGAGGAGAGATCACTGTACCGCATTCTAACTTACATTTGGCGGAGGTTTCAGCAGTGGCTAAATCATTACTTCTGGCAGCATCCTTGGCCACTCCCTGCAAGGCGTCACACCAGGCGCCACTCACGAGCAGCTGAGACGGCGAGACACAGACAGAGAGAGAGAGAGAGAGCGGGAAATCCTTTATGAGAGCTGGCTAAGCTGATGTTGTTGTTCTTTAATACTTACCAAAAGCGGTAAACATTTGGCATACATTCTAAGTGAATTGAATAAATTGCGAAAGAATTCTTTGGGAGAAGACCAGGTGAGAGAAGACACAAGGCACAAGACACAACTGCTTGACGCGACGCTTTAACGTTAAATAATTCTGTTTCCCAGCCGACGGGGCCAATTTATATTTTTCATTTTCCGGCTGAGTTGCTGCGCTCAAGTCGACGTAGACGCCGTCAACGTCAACGTCGTCGAAACAAACAAACCGAAACAACCAAAATAAAAACAACAGCAACAGCAACAGCAACAACAACACAGTGATACTTATATGTATGTACACAGTGCGAGTAATAAAGCTTTTGGGCCTGGTTCAAGTCGCACTTAGAAGCCCAGTTAAAACTGCGGCTCTATCGCTTTTATTACTCATACGCCGCATTCAACGCGCGCGTCTCAGGGCTGGCAAAATAAATACAAATAAAATTCTTTAATCAAAACTCATATTCAATTATTTAAATTGCTTTCGGCAGCATGCAATACCCTTCCCTAAAGTTTCAAATTAAATTAAATTACATATTTTGTACTAACATTTTTAAAGTGATGTTCGAGCTTCGGTTCAAGCTCCGTTTTCGGTTCAAGCTTAGGCGGTTCGAGCTCCGCAGGCCTATGGGTTTGATTTGAGCCTCGTTTCATTAAAGCTCTTCCCTTTTGAATCAAGGAAACTCATCTAGAATGATTTTAAGATCAAGAATTCCAATCCTATTTTTGAACCGCACCGGAAGTATTGTGTCGATGCAAGTTCAGCTTTGAATACCTTTCAAGTTGAAGAAAATGTCTAATATCAGATTTCAAAGTGGTTCAGAATTAAATCAGTCTTGCAGCCTACTGTCTACCCTTTTAGAGGGTATTATAACTTTGTCAAGATATGTGTAGTGTATTAAAGGATCAGGAAGATGAGATCAGTTGATATAGCCTTGTCCCCCTGTCTGTCTATTCTTCTGCCTATAAGCAAACTTCTCTCTCAGCTTTAGAGCTAGCAGCAGGGATCTGTGGGAACTGTCCGGATCGGTCAACTATATCATATAGCTCCCCCGTCTTATGATATCTCGACGATACACAGCAGGTATATGGCTTGATTATATATTCAATCGCACCCTCAAACTGAGGGGATTAATCAAGACTTACTGAATCGATATTAATTCTGGATATTTCTGAAGAATTGCAGCTGAACTCGGTGAGCTTCAGTGTGCAGCCCTGCTGTAATATTTTGGAGCTATTTAGTAACCTTTTTGTATCTGATAATTCTCGGGCATTACGCGTTTGTTTAGCTTGAAATCAAATAGCACTTACGACCTTTTTGGCATGGTGATTATGTATTATTATCCGTGAATATTTGTATGGGGCAGGTGACAAAATAAATGCCTCATTTTGCGGCAGTGCGTGAGTTTAATTTTGGATGTTTGTGCTTGAGACTTTAACAAACACAAACACAACCACAAACACAAACACAAACAGAAATACAAACAATATTAATAATAATACAACAAAAAGAAAAACCCAACTGAAAATTGTTTTGTTTACCTTCGTTCACAGATCGCTTTCTTTCATGTGGCCCGGCGCTTTTTATGAGAACTTCAGACCAAATAAGTGAGTTTACCTATAAGTAACCCATGTTGTTTGCATACTATATCTTTAATTCCAATTATCCGCACTCTCACACACACACACACACACACTCGCACACACAGACAGACACTCTTCCGAGTATTTATTTATATATGTATATAAATCTATGGCAGGGGTCGCTTCTGCAAATATTTACCATTATTTCGTGTATTTCTATACCCCTTACTCATTGCATAGGGTATATACACAGCCAACTACTTTAATCCCAAATACCTCAAGCTAACTTTAAGTTGAACAATCCTTCATTCAAGTCTCACTAAGTTTCAGTTCTCTTCGCACTTAAAGCAAGTATAAACAGTATTCTTTGAGTGAATCAATCCATATTCATACTAGATTCAAGTTAGAGCCGACTTACTAAGGACCAATAAGTCTAGTTGGGATTATATTAATCTTATTATGATTATTATAATGCACTGTTGAATTGAGTGAGAGAGATGAAATCGAGGATGCCCAGAGAAAACCTGCTTGAAGCAAGAGCTTCATATTTGGTTTTGAGGAATCTTTACAAAGCGCTGGGTATGAAATTCTTGCGTATGGAATTCTTGATTTCATACAGATTCCTTCTATATACTCGTATATAGTACAAGTATAGTTACTGGTCACTAGGAACAGATCAAATTAATATAGAGCTATAGAACAGCATACAAGATTTCAATCATATTGACTCTAGAGTATGTTTCAGTCGAGCATTGTCATTCCTTCTTTCTATATTTATTTATTTTTCTTTTTGAACCTGGCTAAGGGAAGGCCTGTTAACGGCTTTTGTTGTTGCTGTTTTTGCTGTGGTTGTTGCTCTTGTTTGGCTTTGCATAACCCGGCCAGAAAGATAATAACCGAAAACTGAGGCAGAGAACACAACAATGAAAGCAACCAAAAAAAGAAGAAAAAAAAAAAACTTTGCCCTTGAGCCGCCCAAGCAACCACTCGAAATTCATTCATAAAACGCCGAGGTGTGGCTACACATTGAACAATTTAGATATAAATACGAATTGGGCTAAGGAAACAGGAAGCGCAACAGACGCCACAGACGCAACAGCTGAAGACCACAGTTAAATTTCCTTTATCTAAGAATAGCTCAACTGTTGCTCTTCATAGCGAATTTCTCAACTTCATTTCGAAACTTTACTCGCCTTACACATATCACCTATGGGCATATCTTTTCAATACCCTAAAAGAGGGTACTATGATTTATCCATGAGGTAGGAATATTATTGACACGAGGGATATCCCTCTAACCTCTCAGTCTTTGAGATAGATGAAGGCAACCCGGCAAGCCACAAAGAAAGACTGGATCGAAAGATTATATCGTTTAGCTGCCATAGAAGAGAAGAATAGAGGAGAGAAGAGTAAAATAGTCATCGAAATCATAGTTTTACCTTAGGAGCAATCGATTAAAAGGGTATTCTCAGCTTCGGTGTGCCGCAGACAACCTTTCCTTACATATTTTTTTATTTTTTGACACCAGCTGAACGTGTGAAAACAATATACGAGTATTTTTGGGCTTGTGCCTATGCGGGAATTACAAATTTTAAATATTGACTTGTCGCAGTCGTAAAAAGTATAGAAAAACTGGGTTACCTAGCCGCCAATTCAAGGTGAAATATAAAGGTAAAAATTATCTACTCTTGAGGGCTCTTAGCAAATTGGCAACAGAGAGTGAAAGAGGGAAAGGGAGAAGGCGAACTTAAAGCTCTTCGCCTGATTTAAATAGATTCTGATTGCTTAATATTCTGGGCCAGAACTTCCAGTGAATAAAAATATAAATCTGAATTTCCATTGCAATTTTGATTTAGATCGAATTTCTTTTGCTTTTTTTGATGCCATTTATTTCTATTCAATCGATTCCTGGCTGAGACCCAAGGCTGCAGGAGGTATAAAAAAAAAAGAAGAGAAAAACCCAAGCAGCCAATTTGTTTGTTCCTCTAAATATAATAGAAAGAAGTCATTTCATGGCTGTAACAATTTCACGCGAAGCGAACCGTAGTGAAAATAGGTAAAAATGCCCCAAAAGTGTTGTGTGGTGACTTGCAGAATACCCTGCAAATATTATAGATACTTTTGCTTTCCGATAATTAAATTCATATGGTTATTTTGGCCATTGAATATAGTAATTAAAAGTGCCTTAAAACTGACCTTTCTTCTGTTTATTTAACCTTCTTATGCCTTTTACTTCATTTCTTGTTACTCCTCAATTAGCTCAATTGAGCAAGCCTGTTATAGCCGCTCACAAGGTATCACAGGGTATCACAAGTCAAAAGACCGAGGCAGAAACGTGGCTGACATTATACAAACAAATCATTATTAACATAATTTCGTTTCAATTTTGATAAAGATTTCATTTGCAATTTTCATGTTGTTCTAAGGAAAATGCTGAGACGCGGAGCGATAACTCGTATGTTGCCCGGGTCTTGGAGCTGGGTCTAGGGGTTTTTGGGGTCTTGGGACTGTTTAGGACTGCAAAGATTGCATACTTTCGGGGGGCACTGTTTAAATAAACTGTAAGGTAAATTAATTTTGAGGTTTGCCTTTAAAAATTGAAAGGGTTCTTCTAGGAATTCTATCGCTTTATATAAAACTCTTTTTATGACTAGCAGACTGATTGAGTGATTGACTGGCAGTCCCCGCCGGAGCAAGAAGAAATTTAGATGCAAGGTTTATGGTGACAATGAAAGTTCCCACTAAGCAGGGATTTTGGCAAATTCGCAGGCCAAGGGTTCACTATTAAATTGAATCCTTTCTTAATCGGCAAATAAAAAGAAGCTTTTGGTTATTGATTTTTCTTACATTTTATTTAATTTCATAATTTCTCTTTAGACATAACAATTCATTTCTCCATGTTTTAAGCATTATTAGAGTAGAGATTAAATAAACTATCAACTAAAATCTAAAGAAAGTGAACAAAAAAAATACAAGTTAATACATAGAAATACAAAAATGCATAATAAACAACATGTCACAAACAATAAGAATTTCCCAGGAAAATGTGAGGAAAACTCAACACTATAACAGCATATCAGACAGATAGAGTGATAGTTGACAGGAAGCTTGGAGTGCATTTTGAGCATTACGAGGCAATAATAAAAAAAAAAGAAAGGAAAAGTAAACAATTTTTTTTCAAAGAATAAACGAACACATTGATGGGTCTCTTTTTTCTCTCTACGTTTTCTTCTATACTTTCTTTTTCTTCTTTTTTTTTCTTTTTTTCTTTTATCTTTTATACTTTGCTGAGAGTATTCTCGTTACTAAAAACACTTATGGCTAAGCTGGATTAGTTGGAGGAGCTGCGGGAACAACGGGAAGGTATTCGTGCTGTGGGGCTTTTGTGGGCGGTGCAGGGAGCGGGATACAGAGCGGGAAGTGGATTCAGGATTTTCGTTTCATTGACGTTCAGGCGTCCATTTCTTTTTTTTTTAGGCCGGGTTTTCGATCTAGTTTTCGGTCACTACAGTTGCTTCCTTATTGGGAGCAGCTAAGGCGGAGTCTACTGGAGCTTCGACCTTGACTTTGACCTCTTCAGAAGCAGCAGCCACGAGTGGTTCCACTGCAGCTTTGACTTCTTCGGGTGCTGCTACCTTGACCTCTACGGGTGTTGTCGCTTCCGCTACAGGTGTCTCAACTTTGACCTCGACGGGCGTTGCAGGTGCTTCAACCTTGACTTCCACAGGTGTGGTTGCTTCCGCTACTGGTGATTCAACCTTGACTTCTGCTACGGGTGCTTCCACTTTTGGCGCCTCTACTTTGACCTCAACAGGTGTTGTCGCTTCTGCTACAGGTGTTTCTACCTTGACTTCCGCGGGTTCCGTCTTCACTTGGGCAGCGTCCTCAGCATTAGTTTCACGTTTCTTGTACGATTTGGATAGATTCTGTGTGCAGGAGCATGGGCACATGCATTGATCCCTCGGACCGGCGCCCGAGAAGATTGAGTGCACACTGAAAGCATTGGGTATAGCAGCAGGCTGTACGCCCAGCGGGAATGGATCAACAGTCTGATATTTATCTGCCGTATGTAGAGAATTCTCCTCGCAATTGTTATAGTACTCCTGTGGCAGTATGACCACGGGCATAAAAGCAATTACTGCCCCCTTGGGGATCTTATCGGGTGGATAGAAGGCCGGCTGACCGGCTACATGGGGTACCACGGGTAGTTGATTAAGTGACATGGCGTTCATTATGCTGCCGAAATTTGCGTTTCCATTGAAGCCGTTGAATTGTTTATTAAAATCGACGGAAGCCGGATTCGGGTTCGGATTAGGATTGGGATAGTTGGAGGAGGAGGTAAAGGTTGTTGTTGTTGTTGATTTTGATGAGTGCGTCTTATCGGCATTACAAACGCAGGTTTCGCTGCTTGGGATAGAGGGACGTGGGATTACATTGGGTTTCTTAGTGGGTGCGGGTTCTACGTAAAAGTTTGTCGTCTTAGTCGGTACCGGTTCGGGTACATAAATGGGTGGTGGTCGTACAGTAGTCGGTTTGTATGTCGGCGCCGGTTCAAATGGGCGTGGAGTCGATGGCTTATAGGCCGGTAAATTGACTGTGGTTCGAATGGGTTCGTACGACACCGCTGGAGTCGGTTTTGGACTGTATGTATTGACAAAGTGTGGCGGTACGGATGGTACAGATGGTACGGTTGGAACAGTTTTATGGATATCAAAATTACCCGTATTTACTGGTGTTGTAATGCCTTTTACTGGTCTATCCGTATTAATAGTGATAGCCGGGACCTTTGGCTGTATTGGTCGTAGTGGTGTTGGTGGGTTCGTGGGATACGCAACGTGATTGGGAACGGTATTTGGGAAAGAAGGAGGAATATAGGTTAGTGGTGCTTTAGTGGTTGACGGCTCTTTCTTATGCACAAAATTATCATTATGTACGTAATTTGGCTTGAAAGTTGGTGGCGAATAATTCGGTTCAATGACTAGTGAAGAGGATGGTGGGTGTGGAGCAATTTTACCCGGTTGATCTGGTGGCAAATAGCCAGGTGTCTCCTTATCCGAATGCCTGGGATCGGTTGGTTTATATGGTGGGGATGGTCCTACGTTCAGACACAATTACATAACATTAGTTCAACGTAGACAAGCTTCCATTTGCGCTACTTACCAGGTGGTCCTGGTGGTCCGGGACGTGTGGGTCCGGGTGGGCCGGGAGGTCCCAATTCTTCGTGTCCACCATGAGCTGGTGGTCCGGGAGGTCCTTTTGGTCCTGGGCGAGTAGGGCCGGGTGGTCCAGGTGGTCCGGGTGGTCCTGCAAACGACAATATTAGTAGACGATTCGAAAGACAGATTATTCAATTTATTGTCTTACCGAAAGGTCCCTTAGGTCCTGGACGATCGGGTCCGTTAGGTCCGGGTGGTCCTATACCCCCAAAAAAGTGTAATTAATCGAATAAAAATCAACCCTACTTATACCAAAACCTAACATTTGGAAGTCAAAGCCATACCTGGTGGTCCGGGAGGACCGGGTGGTCCTTTAGGTCCCTTTGGTCCTGCACATAAAGTAAAGGCATACGATTAGAAACTGTTTTTTAGCGGTTGTCAAAGCTTTTCTTAATTTACCGCCTGGTCCTCCAGGGCCTTTTGGTCCGCCTGGGCCGCCGGGTCCATTAGGGCCGAATCCTCCGGTACCGCCGCCATCTCCATCGCCTCCATTACCGCCATAGCCGCCTTCAGGTCCAACTATATGCACATATGGTGGAGCAGGGGGTCCAGTGGGGCCTTCAACATGCACATATTTGCCAGAATCATCATGATAGTATTTACCATTGCCTACATCTGCTTTAAAATGAAACAGATGTTAGTACAAATAGCTTGAGGACCGGTTGCTGTAACTCACCATTATAACGCCCGCCATTAGGGTCATATTTACCGTTTCCTAGAGAGAATAGAGAGTAATACGAAGCAAAGCAAACGATTATTAAGATTGTAAAAATAAAGATCTTATTTTCGTTTTCATTGTACTACGAATACAGTAATTTAGCTAGGAACTAACTACGATATACGTACAAAGGTACTACTAGGTAATACTGGGTACTACTAGGTACAACTAGGTACTGCTAGGTACTGCTAGGTACTACTAGGTACTACTAGGTACTACTAGGTACTACTAGGTACTACTAGGTACTACTAGGTACTACTAGGTACTACTAGGTACAACTAGGTAATGCTAGGTACTACTAGGTACAACTAGATACTTCTAGGTACCGCTAGGTACAACTAGGTACTACTAGGTACTAGATACTTCTAGGTACACTACTAGGTACTACTAGGTACAACTACATACTACGAGAAACAAACATTTAAAGAGACCTGAACAACTTAGTACTAGGGGAGTGCTAAGATACCAACACCAGTAACTAAAAGTCATGCAAACATTAAAACTTAGTATGGATATTACAAATAATAATATATATATATATATATCTCTATATATATAGGTTAAACTCCGATTACCAAAAGGTTATTAATTATTTATTTTATACATTAACCATTAGTATCATTGCTCAAGCATATTTTTTGTATGTGGGCGTGATAATGTGCAGTGTAAATATTTATACAAATGGGCCGAGGCTGACGAAAAGTGGGCGTGGTGAAGGTGTTTATGTGGTGTGTGCGAGTGTGTGCGAGTGTGTGCGAGTGTGTGTGTGTGTGTGTGTAGATCTCGTGCATGAAAGCATGACGGAGAAATAACTGTGATTGTGCGTGGTTTCTCAGCCAAATGCTGAGCAGAGAAACACAAAAAATGGTGATCGAGTGTGAGAGAAAAGTATATAAAAATTGAACGATTGGACGATTTATCTTTATAGAAAAGATAGTGAGAGAGATATAAGATAAAGAGAGACAGTGAAACAGAGAGAGAGAGAAATAGATATATAATATTGCTTGATTGTGCGCTCTTAGCAAAAGTGCTCTCATAACGATAACGATAAACGATAACCGATAACTATGTGGGGTGCCCTAAAGTTGCCCTGCAGTGTGTGTGGGTGTGCCTGAGTATATATTGAGTGTATATATTTTCGAGAAACAAATAAATATTATATTATTTAGAATTATTATTATTATAGTGCGTTTCAAGTTTCTTGGCTGAAAGTAAACAAGACTGCTTAAAATAAATCATAAATTAAGTATAGACATAAAATATATAATTAAGAAAAAGTGCGAGAAAGGAGAGAGAGAGAGAGAGAGAACTTAGAGCTAGGCCAATGAAACAGAGCCAAATTTGAACAAACCGTTGTGGAATATTTTGTTTAATTTAGCTGAAATTCTGAAGAATAGATGCATCCTTGATCCAAAATGAAAAACTCTTCCCCTCGGCTCGTTCAAATTTCGTTCTGTTCACAAAATCTCAATTGATCTAACCTGCTGTGTATTCGATGGCCCCAGGAAAACCGGTTTGTGTTTGTGTATATAGTCCAGTATATGCGCCATTATCGCCGGGCTGTGAGCCGGAATAACCGCCGGCGCCACTGCCTGGTTGGCCGCCGGAGCCGGTTCCGATATTGAAACCGCCACCGGGACGATTAGCGTCACCACCGCCTGGATGATAGGCATTGCCGTCACCGACGTTGCCACCACTGCCAGTACGGTAGTTGTCACCACCGCCCGCAGGTCCAGGACCGGTAGCATCACCGCCTCCAAAGCCAGAACCTTGGCCAGGACGGTAAGCACCACCGGCACCTGGAGCGGAACCGGAACCGGTAAGGTAAGCACCACCGGCACCAGGGCCAGAACCGGTACCAGTGCTATAAGCACCACCAGCACCAGGACCGGCACCAGTGCCAGTACGGTATGCACCACCGCCTCCAGCGCCAGAACCGGAACCGGTACGGTATTTATCTCCGCCACCAACGCCGGCACCAGCGCCTGGGCCTATGGCATCGCCACCTCCAATATTATTGCCAGCACCGCTGCCAGTGCGATCACCATCCCTATAAACCGGTTTTCCTGAGGCTCCCGCTCCCGCGCCGACAGGTCCGGGAGGTCCAGGTGGACCCTTTGGTCCGGGTGGCCCCTTAGGTCCAGGCGGTCCATTCGGGCCATTTGGTCCGTTGGGTCCGCCAGGACCATTGGGTCCAAAACCACCACTTGGTCCGGCACCTCCATTGCCACCGAAACCTCCGTTGCCGCCGAAACCTCCATTGCCGCCAAAACCACCGCTGGGTCCGCCATCGGGTCCAAAACCACCGAAACCGCCCTCAGAGCCCACAACATGCTTATAGGGATTCGGATCCGGCTTATATTGCCCATCATCTGAAACACAAAGATTTGAATCCGCGCCCAATATTGTGTGCTCCAAGTCAAAAGCTCACTGCTGCCGGCATCGCCCGGTCTCAGGGCTGCCACAGAATGGAAGGACGGAGCTTGATCGCCAGGTCCCTCATAGGTGTGTCCTCCGCCAGTGTTGAATAGACCCTTGGATTCATGTTTGTGTATGGGCAAACTCTTCTGACCCTCACCCTTCAGTACTGGCAGCTTTGAGGAGAATTGCGTGGAACCGGAGGTGCCAACGCCCTTGTTCTTCTTCTAGAAATACGATTTGATTTGAGCATCAGTTGAGACTGTGCTCACACCCTTCACTCCACACTCTTTGTAACTCTGCTTACATCATCCACTATAAAGTAGGGTATATCATGAATGGCGCCTCCCTCGAATTTGCCACAGCCAATGGGGAAATAGAGTTCGTGCCACTGCAAGAGAATGCCCGGCTTTGAAGGTCCACCGTTCGTCTCATTATAGAGACCGGGCGGGAAGGTCTCCACCGGTTTCTCTGGCTCCACTGTGCGATAGCCATGCACATCGGCCACATAATGTGTTGCTCTCAGCAAATGATAGGGATCGATCAGTCCATAGCAGCCATATGTAACGCCATCGGGACCTCGGGTTTCGTGATGGAAGTTTCCAGTCTTACCGACATCATAGCCATAACGATAGGCGTCTGGTTTCGGTTTTTCCGTTGCGGGTTGTTTCGGGATTCGGATTTGTTGTTGTTGTGGTTGTTGTTGTTGTGGTTGTTGTGGTTGTGGTTGTTGTTGTTGTGTAGAGGATGGGGTAAATAGTTTTGTTTTTGTTTGGAAATTGTTGGAGGAGTTTGGAGGGTTTTTGAAAGATAATGTTAACGTTTTTTGTTTTTGTTTTTGTATTTGGTTTGGTGTGATACGCTGAAAATTGTGCTGTGAAGGACCTAAGGAGCTAAGCTGCCTAACATCAATTTTTATATTTTTATAGCCTGCTTTCGGGCGCTAGAACTTCTGGCTTGGATTTATATGCCTATTTTTTATATGAGAATTGAGAAAGAAGATGTTTGGTGGTGTTGTTGTTGTTGTTGTTTTGTTGTGTGCTGTTGTTTGGGTTTATTGGATTGGGTTTGTTTTTGGTTTTTTTTATTGTAATTTTCTGTAGATTCTTTTTTATTCTTTTTTTTTTAGAATTTTGAGAATGGTGAGGAGAGAGTATGAGTATGCGAAGCCTTTTTTTATTTTATGTATAGCTTTTTTCCACTAAGAACAAAATAAATACATAAAAATATATATAGGAAATATATATGTATAGACAGAGACAGAGAGAGAGAGGAGTGTTTGTGTGTGTGTGTGTAAGTGTGAGATAGACAGAAACACAGAGTGGAAAAGAGAGGGAGGTAGACAGAGAGAGAGAGGTAGGGATAAAGAGAGATAGATAGGAATAGAGCGATTTTGTTGTTGTTGTTGTTGTTGTTGTTGAGCATATTTACAAGTTGAGTTTTTTTTATTTAGCTACGACGCAGTCTACGATTTCTACGGTGAGTTTAGTAAAGCTGAGCTACAGGGGGTTTGGGGGGTGGTTGGGGGTAATACGAGTAATAAAAATATATATATTTATTTTTGTTTTTGTTGATTTGTTGTTGGTGTTTTCGGGAGAAGTATTAATGTGTAAGTCTTCTTCAAAATCGTACTTGAAGTTGAGGTTGTGGCAAAGTGGAGCGGGTTGGAGCTCTACCAAAACAAACAATAACTTAAAGCTACTCAACGAATACGAATACGAATACGTAACAAATTTTGATGGGAGGATTCGCAAAAAAACTACTTAAAAACGAACAAATTACAGATACAATAATCGATCTACAGTTAAACGTATTACAGGGCGAATTACACTAACAAACTAAAACATGAATGGTGTTTTTTTTATGGTATAAGTCGAGCGAGAGAGAGAGACAGACAGAGAGAGAGAGAGCGAGAGAGAGAAAGTAATCATATATATATACGATAGTTTATACGATGAAACAAATTTCTAACTAATATATTACAATTTCAATGTGTGGAAGAGAAAATTTTGATTTTTTGAGTTTTCCTTGAGATGTTCGGTTGGTTTTTGAATGTGATTAAGCGATGTATTAAATATAAATTGTAAAACGTGATTACTTACTTGTGTCAAAGTTTGAGGAATAATATTGCTGATTCGTTGTCTTTTGGTCATTGATATCGACTATAAGACGCCGATTCTCTGCATCAAACTTGGCAGAGTAAACGCATTGCAAGTAAATGCAAGCGACGACCTAGAAAAAGAGTTCCACACGATTTAGTTAAGGGTTAAAGTATAATAAATATTATATAAGCCAGCTAGAGGGTATAGTTTGCTGATCTGTAGAAGAACGGCTCTATGAAGCCAATATACCCCTTTTCTGTATGCCCCTTTTCAAGGGGTAGAGAACACAATAAATCATTATATAATAACCGAAAGCATAAGCCAAATGTCGACGACTTATTGTCAACTCATTTTCATTTTCAAGCCAAGACACGCCCACAACTTTTGCTTTTCTTTGTCACCACGCGTCAAGAGTTGCCTTCATTTACATAGAGACCACAGAGTCAGCTCTGAGATGAGTCAAAAACAAATAAAAAAATAAATATATAATATGCCTTTACTCAAGGCAGTTAGCCTGAGAGCTGCGTTGTTATTGTTATTGTCTTTTTTTTTTTCGGTATTCAAATCAGCAACCATTTAGATCCGGTTCGGTTCGATTCGTTTAGTTTTTGCGCAAAGAAGAAATAAAAATATCCAAAAATTGCCTGGTAAAATGTCAAAGGCGTTATATATACGAGTACAGATATAGATATATATATATATTTTATGTGTGCATAAAAGTATTTAAATCACGGCAGAAATTCTTGTTTCCATTGGGCTTTAGTCGTCGCTCGTCAAGCCTCAAGCGTCACAGAAGATGACAAACTTTTTCGCTTTTGGCGAACTGGATTTGAGGCCTTTTAGCCGCTTAGCTGCTTAGCTGCTCAGCTGGCTAGCTGCACCTCCTAAGTCATTTGTCGCAGCAAATTGCTTTAAAATGTGCGAGTGAAAAAAAAAAAAAAAAAACAGATACATTTTTGTATCTGTGAGATGCGTTTAAGCATTACGCAAAAAGACCGTCAAAAATGTCAGATTTCAAATGAAAACCAGTTGATTTTAGTGGCTCTGCTGACAGCTATGGTCAATTAGCTTAGTTCTCAATGCAGCTTTGACTGTTGAAATCAATTTTCTAGAAGCTTTAACATTTCACAGTCGACAAGCAGTTCCACTCACTTCTTACCCAGAAACCCCATTCAAAATGCTCGGCTGTAGTCCTAGCGAGCGACCACTGTACTCCATATAAACCCCATCAGATCTATTACGCAATCTATGCAGATACCTCTTGGAATTTGGTATCTCTTCAAACAGAATATTAACATACTAATTCTCGTACTATATTAGCATAAATATATTTATACCCATAGTATATACTATATGCTATAACTCATTTTAAGTTCCGGCAATAGTCGAAACTTCCTTATAATGTGAAACCAGTTCCAAAGATCATTTACATTTTGTCTCTCTCATTTTTTTTTTTTGGTGTTGCGTGAACAGAAATATTTATCCATTTGTAGAATTCATAAGGCAATAATTCTTAAATATAACTCGATATCACTCGAGGCTAAGACGAGTAGTAAAAGGTAACAAGTTGACACACTGATAACCTTCGCTCGTAACTATAATTAATTAGCCAAATAGTCTCGATTATACCCTTCCGGAGGGTACTCTGACTTTGTCACTTTGAGGGGAACAATCGTCCTAAATGCTGCTCAGATCGAACTACTATAGGAGAGTAGCTATGCCCTTGCAGAGTATTTAATTCTTTTCTCAACTGTTTTCCGACTTAATTTCCCATCAGAAAGCCATAAAAAGAAGCCATTGTAAGTGCAACTAATATGCTTATTTATCGATTATTTATGGATTATTTATTTGATTATAATATTGCTGCTGCTGTCTATAAACAAAGGGGCCTAATTGACGGAGCGGAGCGGAGGGGGGGAGCTCAGCTTAGCGCAGTTTTACAGCCCATCAGTTTATGCCAATGAGCCAAAAACTGAAATGCGATAAGGTCAATAATTTGATGGTTATTATATAAGCATATGTGATGATACCCTCTATAAAGCCATATTTATGCTTCCATATAACATCCAAATGAACTTGGACACTTTGTTTATTCAAGTATTTGTTCGGTAGCCCTCGACACGGAGTCAGTCTGTGTGGACCACAAAATCCAATGGAATTAACATTAAATGCAAATTGATTTAATGGCCAAAATGGAAACTGCGCTTATTGATTGGCATTTGCCTCAAGATTCCGCATTTTTTTGCCAAAGAAAAAACTCACAATAAATAATAAATAATAAATAATTTATTTATGCAGGTGGCTACGCTCGAGATTGCTCCAAAATCTCCAGCAAATCAATGGTAATAAGAGGAGAAGCTCAGCTTTATACTCTGTAAATTCATATTTCAAGAGTCGTTTGATTTTTCATTATTTATTGCAGCTGCTGACAACAAAGGTCGCCTTGTCACCCACATATCATCCAACAATATTAACGGTTTTCAATTTTTTATCGTGCCACTCTATGCGATGTTGTCTATCCGTCCGTCCAGCCGTCCGTCCGTCCGTCCGTCTTTCTTTCATTGTCTACAACTTTTGTTTGGTGCACCAAGCGATATTTGTTGCGTGTTGGCTGCCTGGTTGCACGCATGAATCATTTACAACATTGACCCTTTTAGCTCTGGAGGAGAGCAGGGCGGGAACGGATAAGGGTACGGCTCGGATGGGGGACGGGTGCGGGACGGTTACGGGTATCATTCATTTTGAAGCGCCCAAACTTTGGCAGCAAATCAGAAAAAAAAAAAGACAAAAACTAGCTAAAACTAGCTAGGAAAGTCGCACCGCACCTTATATACCCTTGCAGACTGAAACAAACATTTGAAAATTGTTATTAGAATTATTGTTTTTCGGGGATTATCCCTATGACAGCTATATAAGGATATAGTAAGCCGATCCTGCTCATTTTTAATACTCTTCCATTCAACTTGTAAGTTTCATTGAGCTGGAGAAAGGTTTTGGTTGCAACAAGCTCTAGTTCGAGACTGAGAGACGGGTTTGCATAGAAACAGACAGACGAACGGACAGACAGACAGACAGACGAACGGATATAGCTATAGGAACAATCGGTTGTTATATAGAAAACATTTTTGTTTCTTTAAATACCTCTATAAAACTTACAAGTCAAAAGTAGAAGAGAGTTTTCTAAGCGCATATCAAAACTTGACAAGATCGAGTGACTATATCATATAGCAGCTATAGGAACAATCGGTCGAAATGGATAAATTTAATGTCAATTTTGAACTGCCTATTCCAAGCTGTAAGCGCTTATAATCCTGGAAGGATAACTTAATGCCTCTGCCTGTTGCGAACAGCTGAACATTTCTCGTATACCCTTGGCAATGGTAGGGTATAATTCCAATTTCATCGCTTGGTATTGCCCAATTTTTTAACTGTACAATTTTCAGCTGTGTGGACTCAAGACATAAATAAATTACAGAAATTTGCTGCGATTAATGGAAAATGTGGTTTTTCAGTGGACACGCGACCTAATTGAATATTTAATCGAAAGTTGATTGATGAGTTGAACAAACTAATACGAAAGTTTTTTTTCGCTTTTTTTTTGTTGTTGTTTTTTCTTTGAATATTTCAGCCAAACAGCTGCGAACACCTGTGAAACTTTTTCAAACTTTAAAATTGTACTTCAAATATTTTGTGGGAATTTTACAATTAAATTATTTCAAAATTTATTTGCAGCCGAAGTAAATTAGCTCAGCGGGCAGCCGGGACAATCCTCAAAAAAAGGCTAGAAAAAAGGCTAACCCACATACAAGCACACATCATAATTGAGCCAATTAATTGGCCAGCTAACCACGCCCCCATGGTGGCAAATTACATAACAATATTAATTCAGGCAACAGAAAATAGAAAACACAAAAAAATTGGACTAGCCTGGCCAAATAAATCATTTGTTATAGTTAATTAGCAATTGAAATTTGCAAGTGGCATGCCCCAAATTGGAGATTTCGCACACAGCCAATTCCAATTCGAATTCCAAGTAAAATCAATTATAAAAGACAATTTAAATAAGCCCCATGTGGCATGTGTGGCACACTGAGAGAAAAACCCAGAACCCAGTCTAAGCTGGGCCTTTGAGTTCCGAGTTGGTTCGAGCCTTGGTAGATTCTTTTCTTATAAATTCATCTGGTTTTTAGACCAGTTTTGAACCGAACCAAATATATTGCTTGAGGTTCAGGCTCAGATACGACTGGTTCAGTTTCAATTGAATAAAAAGACGCATATCGATTAAGCGTTTTTCAGGCTTGGCTTAAACCAAGATTTGGGTATGGAAATAAGCGGAATATCAAAATCTCGCCCACTTTTCTCTGAGTGTATTGGATGCTTTAAGAGGCGCGAATAGGCGGCATTTAAAAGTTCATTTTGTTGAGGTGCGTGCAACAGCTTGCTGCTCATATATCATACAGAGTCGACTCGAGGCGAGCTGAGACGAGTTGGGCTGACTCCAGCAAGAATTATGAGTCTAGTGTTGCCTACTCTATGATTGTGCGAGTACAGCGTTGACTCTGACTCCGACTACGACGACGAGTGTGACTGACCCAAAAGTTCTGGCACAGCCTTGTCTCAATCTCGGGCCAATACAATGAGCCATGAATCTTGCATAGTTTTGCATAAGTTATTTTGTCAGGTGGCAGACGGGGGACGGGGGACGGCGGACAGAAGACACTGGAGACAAGAGACAGCTGGGCGGTCTTAGAGAGGCCTCCATATGTGTCTATATATTAATCGAGTTGTTCGCACGCACAGCATACTTTGTTTACATGGCAAGCTACAACTTATCGTCATTATTATCAACGTAATCATTATCATAATTATCATCATAATCCGTAGCATCCCCAAAAGCTGTAATATGCCCGCTGTATGGGCAGAAAACAGGTTTCTCTCGGCTTCGGTTTGTTTCGATTGCCCTTTTGGCGTCAACGGCGATACCTTTTTTATTTTACTTTTTATAGACACCCATTGCAACGAGCCGAGAGTGGGGTATATTAAAATTGAGCAAATTTTTGTAACATTATTTATTGATTGACTTTGTCTGCTTTAAAACTTTTGATGTTTGACAGCAGAACTGGCAGGGAATGCAGACTGCCATAAAGGCAGAAGAAGTTGTAGCGTCAAGCGTCTTTTGTGCAGCTAAGGTTGCTGCTATTACAGGGTATCTGTGAGTCGCGCACGCTTGCAAGTTTGGTTTCATAGCAAGGTCAATTGGCATCTTCAGAAACTGCGCGCAAAACCCAAAACAACGATCGAACAATAACTATATAAAATATGTTTTATCATAAAATGCAACTGCTTTGGGCTGTGTCTCTGTCCGTCCGTCCGTCCGCCTGTCTGTCCGTCTGTATGTGACCTTAATCGATGACAACGACTGCATTTTATGCCAGAGATTGTTCGGCTGCACTTCCATAAATTGTGTTATTTAAATTGTGAAATTTGGTAAAAATTTCAATATCGATTGTGAAATTTGTTCGATTACCGAACTTAAATTCCATTTTTAGATACAAAAATCACAAATATTGAAATGAGGCAACCCGGCAACAATTCCACTAAAAAAAAAACAGAAAAAAACAGAAAAAACCACCCAAAATTAGAGTTTGAACTTGAGAAATAAAACAAGTCTTTCCAGAACTGGACGATGGCCTTTTTGGATTTTCCAGTTAATCCAGACACTGATTTAATTAGCGCAGAATTTGTTTGACAAATAAAAGAATGGCGAACGGAGAATGGGGAATTGGCGAATGGAGAATGGAGAACGGAGAATAGCGCTAATGAGTTCAATGATATCTCAGATATCTCAGAGATAGCTGGAACAGGAGACACATTTTATAGTAGAGCATTATAGTATGTCTCATTAGCTGCGCTGACGGCCAAGTCGAGCACTAATTAAAACAAAAACAAAGCCAGCGATGACATCATTTTGTTTGCCAAATATCTGCGTATAAATTATATATATCCATATATAATATTTATATATTAAAATAGCTGCATAACTTTTACTTTCTTTGGGGAGCAACGTTTGACATTTCCAAGCAGACACGGACAGGTACGGACAGGTAGGAACACAATGGATATATCAACATATACAAAATATATATAACATATATCAAATTAATACTTTTATTTGGCATTTTCGTGTATCGTTTTCGTTTGAGCTGAGGAAACCTCGAGGCGGGTTCCGTTCTTCAGTCTTCAAGCCACAAGTTTCGTTTCTTCTCTTTGTTTAATCGCCCTGACGAATATCAAAAGGCTAATTTGCATTTCTAGATTTGAATTATAGATATGCTCCTCGTATCTATCAGATGAGCTCACACGTCACCCGGAGGGGGGGAGGAGAGACACTAGAGAGAGAAAGAGGGGCGAAGCTATAAAAGTGAATGTTAGCCAAGAATCGAAAGGTCACCGTTCGCTTAGGATTACCTAATGAAAGCGAAAGACCCAACTTTAGCTAAAGAAGTTCAGAACGAAATTATCACATTAGCAGACTCATTAAATACCCTACACTTAGTGTCACACAACCCAAATAAAGACCATAAAACTAACTTCTCTTCGGTTCGAAAAGTACTCTACTATTTGGTATGCCAGACTGCACCTCCTGTCTGGCCTAAACCATTCAGTTTTTATGAGTCACAATGGGCAGACGAGTGCGAGTTTAGTGTCTACAAATTGCTCTGATATTTGCAAGAATCATTTTACCCGTGCCGCCGTCCCCCGTCCCGCCGTCTGTCCGTCCTTCGTATCTAAATGTGAAATCTTCAAGTGCAGCGCGCACAAAGAAATTTCCGACTTTTTAAAATTCCAGTGCGAACAGCTCTTAGAGCAAACGAATAAAAAGAAACAAACGATTTCTTTTTGTGCATAGAACAAGACCGAAGCTGAAATACTCTTTAAAGCAGGCAGCACTGGAAAAGACTCAGTTTAAGGAACCTTTCTCCACTCGAAGCCGAAGGTTCTAGCCAAGACGGCTGCTCCTTAAAGTGCCAAAGATTCCTATGCCCTTCTCAAAGCTTTTGACAGAAAAATACAAATTTGGAAGGTATTTTATTAACAATTGTTTCTGGCCAAGTGCCTAACAGGTGCAACTGGGCCCAGAGCGATGGGGAGAAGAAGCAGTCAGAGCGACGACCGCAGAGCCAAACAAATTGGTACGTGTCTGCGGGCGCTGCTTAGAGAGAAGATGAGCAGCGAAATCTTGATAGGAAAAAAAATGGCTAAAACAATTGTTGGGCCACTGGCGGCACGCTTAACCCCGCAGCGGGTCAAAAAACTGTGTGGCACGTGAGGCAGCGCACAGCTCACGTACAGGTGACAAAAATGGAGCCCAACAAAATTTGTCAACTGCCACAGCAGCAGCAGAAGCAGCAGCAGCGGCAGCTGTGATGATATCACATCATTATGACACCTTTTTCTATCATCTATCAGTCATAAACTGTTGGCCATATAATGAAAAAAGGCCAAAAAGGCTGTGCTTTATCTGTTATGGTGACAATTAGCAAGAAATTAGCGTACGAAAAGTGTAGAATTTCAGCTCAGATTTAGCACAATTTAGGCCATGTTCCAAATGAAGCATAGCCAAATCCTGGAGCCAGTAAATATATATTTGGCGAATGTATTTTTCAGGCTTAAATCTGACAAATAGCCATAAATTTTGGGCTACTTTTGAAGGGGAAAAGATTCTCTAAAACGCAATTGCCAATTTGCATGCAAGTAAACAAAAAGTCGAATAATTCACACCGATTCAATACCGAATAAAGAAGATAAAAATTGTAGCTAATTTGATGACATTCGTATGAGATGAGTGCAAAAAAAAAAAGAAAAAAAAACAAATTGTTGTGATCTTTTTTTCCCCCTGTATTCCCCCCAGCCTCCCTCACAGGTCGCATTTTTGTCAGCTGACGTAAACCTTGCGAGTTAGAAGCGAGAGAAAAAAGGCTAAAAAAAACTGCCAATAATAAATACGTACTAAAATGCCGCATTATAAAAACTAGGCGAGACTTTTGTGTAGGAGATTGCCGGCATTTGTTTGGCTAAGCGAGAAATGCCGGCTATTAGCGCCCAGTTTGTTGCATTCAGTTAACACCCGGAATACGAGAGTGTTTTTAAGTGTGTGTAATTAATACTTGACCCGGACCCGGATTGAGCAAGCACAAAAAAAAGCTAGCAAGGAATGGCTGGCTTCAGTGCACCGAAGACCTCATACCCTTCGCATACAACAACCGATTGTTCCTGTCCAAGTTAAAGCCGCCCGATTCGGCCGGTTCCGAGACATTTGCTGAATGCAACAAAGCGAAGGCTATCAGCTTACTTGGCTCAAAGCAGAAGCAGACGGACATTGTCCTGGTCAATAATATACTCTATACTTTATGTGGGACAGAAGATGCCTCACACTCTACGTGACAAAGTTGGAGTACCCTGTGAAAGGGTATGCCAGACATGAGAGAAGAAAAAAGAAAAAAAAAACCCTAAGGAAACCTTGGTCCATCATGCATTTCTGGGCAAACAAAACTTGAACTCATATTTTGATTATCTATTTGCATTTCTCATCTACCAATCTATTTCTATTACTTCGTTTTTTTTCGAGTTTTTTATTAGCTAAGCGCTAAGTGTTAATATGGACACACAGCGTTTTGGCCATGACTCAAAAGGCCTTTTTTAATGATATAATACCAACTGTTTTTTTTCTCCCTAATTTTTGTGTGACAATTAATTGAGTTTTGTATGGAAATCGCTTGGATTTCCATTGGGTTTCGTATGGGAAATTAGTAATTATTTAATTTATTTAATTAAGTTAATTAACACTCACCATGCAAAAAACTGCACGCGCCATTTTGCAACGAACGAAAATTTAAAATTGACACAAGAAACGCCAGTAAATATTTTTGTTTTATTTTTGAAAATATTGTGTTATTTTCCAATTTCCAATCTAAAATTAAAAAAAAAAGTTTTGTTTTTTGTTAAAAAAAAAAAAGAAGTTTTATTCACATTTTTTTTTTTTCTAAAGCACTCAAAAGTTTTGTGGTGTCCTTTGTAGAGTTTTACAGTGGTTTGGTTTATTTTTTTGATAGTTTTTTATTGGCGGTGTTTCTTTTTTAGTTTGGCGTAGTTCACTGTATTTACTTTTGGGTGGGGGGAAGGAGAAGGGAGCCTAACTAGAGCTCATACCGTGGGGACCGATGTGGACGAACTGAAGATGAACGCAGCGCGTCTTTGCCATATAAACAACGCAGCTGAAAACAAAAAAAAACCTCAAGAAAAAATAAAGATCAAAAATTCAATCTGAGAGCAGATCGTCACCAACACACACACACATGTATATATATATATATATATATATATATATGAACAAAATACAATCGGAATGAGTATAAAACACGACCTAAAGTGCGTGTATGAGTGATTTGCGTAGCTCGAAACGAGTTTTTTTTCAGTCGCAAAATTTGTTAATTTATATGGCCAAGAGCCAAGAGATGAGCTTAAACTAAGTTGCAGTGGCTCTCTCTCCCTCTCTCTCTTCCTCTCTCTCTCGCTCTGCGTCTCTTCTCTGCTTTGGAGAGTCCGAGACAGACAGAGAGACAGACACGGACTACCCCTAGTTGGCATAGTTGGAATATGAGGCGAGCTCGTTTCAGCACTTGCGTGTTTCAAGAATTTAGAATTCAGCATTTATTTTCGGGTTTTGTTCATTAAAATTTCAAGATTTATTGTTCTTTTTTGGTTTTTTTGTTTTTAGGAGAAGAATTTTCGTTTTTTAATTTAATTGAAAATTCGGGTTTTTCCTGTTTATTTTGACTTAATTTTTGAGCATTAATCGAAAACTGATCTATTAGCAGTCACTAGAAATAGTAGCCGGTTATGCCTTCCTCATACCCTTGCAGAGGGTACTATAACTATGTGGAAAACCTCTCCTTCAATCCAAACCAGCTGGATCCAAGAACTATATAGCCACAGGAGCACTCGGTCAGAGCAGAGAGGAACTACTCAATGCTTATTCCAGTCTGCTAGGGTATGTGATCTTCGGATAGCCCCTGCCTAATAGTTTCTATTTGAATATCAAATTTGGTGTGTGTATCTTGCACTGTCTTCAAAAATAGTTAGTTAATTTTATTGATTTAATTAATGCTTACATAATAGCACTGTTTTTTTTCTTTTTTAGCATGCAGAATGCGAATTTTTCGATTTCCGCATTTATTAATTAATTCAGCGTGCCATAATTAAAATAAATTACCAGCTATAGATCACAATACGACGAATCGCTTATAAAATTAATTTTATTATTGTCATTATTATTATTATTATTATTCTTATTCCTATTATGAACTCACACGGTAGCAGCTCGGAGCGACTGAGATCATAAGCCAAACTCGTAGAGGAAACATTGATTAGAATTTAATCTTTAATCCATTTGCCTTAATTGAGACACCTCAAAGACGAGAGACATGCTTCCGTTTAATGATCCGCTTAAGTATTTACGAATATTTTAGAATGTTGCTGCATACTTTAAGCTCTCCAGCTAGAACTCTGGCATTTTGCGAGTCTTGAGAATCTTGATATTGCGTATACGCAGCGTTGAGCGGCTTTGTGTGTAGCTGTCATATAAACGGAAACACTTAGCTAATGGATTATAAATACCAAGGATACAAAACTCTCAAGATTTGGCTAATGCGTTCGATTTGCATAGAGAACTATGGAGCAGGTTCGCGAAGGTGGTTCAAGGCGAGGGTCCCCCTCAAGGCGAGCCTTGGCTTACCTTTTAAAAAGGAAAGAAACGAAGGAGTTTTAGAACAGGCTTGGTTCGAGTAGTGGACGAACCGAACAGCTCAAAAGAACCAGTTCCGGTTCAAACCGGCTTGTATCCTTGAATTTCTTGAATTAAATTTAAGTAAAGAAATGCCAATTTTAATGAATGGAACAAAATAACTTGATTGAACCGGTTAAAAGGTACCAAAGCTTTCTTTTTTTAGACTCTTTTTCAGCCTTGTTTGCTCTTGAAAAGTGCAATTAACACAGATACAAGAAAAAGAGAAGAGACACAAAAATAAGTAAGCTTCTGTCGTAAACAGGATGAAGTTAATGACAATGCTTAAGTCAAGGCAAAGTCAAGCAAAAAATATTTTTTAAGGTAGCTACAGATACAGATATATAGATATATATACATATAGGTATGTGTGTATATATCGCAAGCTATAAAAAAAGAAGCAGAAAGAGAGAAAAAGAAATACAAATCGCTGCACCTCTTTGAATTGGGCTAAAAACTCTTTAACAAGATGGCCCATAGACTTGGTTATATATTTAGCATGGCTCTTGCCCAGCCACAAAGACACCTGTTGTGCGCTACACCAAAAAGAAAGGGCATTTTCGAAACACCGCAAATAAAGTATACCCTTTCAGGAAGCACCTAGTCAAAGAGAAGGGTATAAAAAAGGTCGAGAGTAGTCGAACTCTTCGAAGTCAATACTCTTCGTTTGGCTTATTTAAAACCTTTCTAGACCCTTCTAAAAATAACAAAATAAAAGCTGTGACCCCCCATATTTTATTACATATATCGAGCTGAAAGGCAACTCAAGCTGTGCGATAAAAATAATGAAAGCAAAACTGAGAAAAATTGAGTTTTTTATGCGTATTTAATGCACTTTTGACATTGTTTCATTGAGCCAACAAAATATATATAAAAAAAATATGATTAAGCATAATTTAGCATGCAATTTTTCGCATCCTTTTGGCAAAACCCAAAATGAATGTAATTTTCGAAAATATTATTAAATGAATACAAATTTTTGTTGCTTTTTTTCTGTTGTTTTTCTGTTGTTTTCTGCTGGAAACCCACACATTTTTGTTTATTGTTGTTTTGGTTGAAGAAAATTTATAAAACGACCTTTGATGGGAGAACAACAGAAAGAAACGACGAGAGCCAAAAGCTGAAAAACAAGTTGAATATTTTTTAATATATTCATAAACTATCAAAATTCGAATTAAGGCTGACAAATATCGCAAATGTTGTATCTGTTTTTTATATATATATTTTTTTTTTTATATTTTTAGATACCTTTTTAACAAGCAGCCAATAGTTTAACCCAAAATCATATATTTTATTTTATTCGAGCTGCTTGCTGCTTGAGTGCTAAAGAGAATTTTGTTTTCTAACCGATTTCGATTTCGATTTCTTCAATGAATCTTCGATTTTTACACAGTTTTCGGTATTTTTTTTTTTTTTTTGGAACTGGCCAAATTAAGAAAGCTTGAAAATTGTAAATATCAAATGTCAATGGCTGAGCTGAGCAATTCAATTGATTTTGGGCTGACTCAAAAAGCTGTTGACTAATCGGATGCCTCTTGACTTGATTCACTCACCAGATTCACCTGGGCAATCAGTTTTTTTAGCTTAATACACAGAGGAAATACACGCATTTTATGCAATACATTTACATCTATTATTTATGGCATACCCTTGCTCTGGGTACTCCGGCTTTGTCACTCAATTTGTAATGCTACGAAGGAGGCATCTCCCAGGCCATAAAATATATTCATTTATTATTGATCTCGACTATGAGACGACTATGTTATAGCCATGTCCGTCTGTCCATCAGTTCTTAAGTAAAGGAAACTTGGCATAGATC
This sequence comes from Drosophila repletoides, assembly GCA_018150835.1. Taxonomy (NCBI): domain Eukaryota; kingdom Metazoa; phylum Arthropoda; class Insecta; order Diptera; family Drosophilidae; genus Drosophila; species Drosophila repletoides. Next base: position 19,021,999 of record JAECWQ010000031.1, on the reverse strand, counting down.
GGGCAACTATATAATATAAAGAAGAGCAATCGATTCAAAAGTTGTATATAAAACTGTATACCCAATATATATTTAAGATCAAACTTCTATATAGCTCCAGTAGGACTAATCGGAGTTCTCTAATGTTTCTTCCAGACTGCAAGGATAATTTTCGGAGTGCCGAAGGAAGCTTTTCCTTAGTAAAATATAAATGATATTTTCAAGCATTGAAGTTAAGGTAAGTGCCAAATTTCTAAAGAAAATATATTAAATAAACATCAAATGAAAATATATTAAATATAATAAAAGGAAAACTAGTTGATTTCACTTTCATGCGTCTCTTACAGCAAAGTTGAATGGGGTACAAAAAATACTTTTTTTCTCTCTGTGTAGCCTTCCTTGAGTCTTCCACAGAAAATGTGACCTGACTTACATATTGCCATTCAATTTGTGGGCATGAATCATCGGTCCTTTTTCCTGCATGCAAGCTGACCTTGTTGCAGTCTGGCAGCTGCTTCTGCTGCATGTTGCTCGCTTGGTTGCATGCCTCTCGTTATGTAACTTTATTTTATCTTATTTGTATACCCCGTGCAAAGGGTAAAACGAGCATGCTACACTTGCTCAAAGCGTTTGCAACAGACAGCAGGAAGCACCGCCGCGTCCTCATAAAGTAGGATATATTCTTGCTCAGGTTGAAACCACGAATCGATCTAGCCAAGTCTGTCTGTCCGGATTCGGATAATATTTTGTAGGATCCTCTTCCTGTTTACCACAAGCAGGTTAGGCTGTTTCATAGGTATTGCCTTGAAATTGGAGCTCCAAATTACTTAGACTTGGCTACAGGGTATTTCCAGGGTGCAGCCCTCGCGAGTAGAGGGCTCTTGCTGGGTTTTTTATTTACTCTCTCTCAAGTTGAATGACTCGCCGAGGCAAGCTGAACTTGAGGGGTCGTCGCATGTAGAGTATAACCTTCAGCTACCAATTGCAGTCGGCGTTAAATAAATCAACTATGAAATGCCGCTTAAGGTTCTTGGCCTGGCCTGCCCTGGCTTGGCCTGGCCTGCATATCATGCAAGGGCCTTTCCCAGGCGTGTCATTCAATTTCGCGAGAAAAAACGATGAAAAATTTAATCAAAAATGCGTAATCCTTTAATGTCATGTGCGGGAATGGAACCCTTTTTCGAGCAGAGAATAAAAATCAATGAGAAAGGCAGGCGTTGAGTCGCGAGTTGAACTGTGGTGCTCGACTAGTTTATACTCTGTAAACGGAAATGATTTCCGCCTACGGGCAAGGCCGGCTTGTAGGATCAAAGATGCTTTACTTTTCACGCACTTTTTGTTTGTGCCTGAAGCATACTTAATAATAGAACAGATCTTTATAATGAGCTCTTGAGCCATTATAATTGAAATCAGAACACAATTAGATGATGTAATTTTGGAATGAATTAAAAATGCATTAGTCAAATTTGCAGAGCTTGAATTAGGTTCTAACTATGCCTATGACGTGTATCTCTATCCGAATCCAAATCTCTAGTTGTATCTGTATCTAACAATGCCAGCCAGAGGCTCGTGAGAATTTTCGAATAGCTGAGCTGAAGAAAAATGCGTATCTTTTGTATAGGCCAATTAAAATTTGAAATAATGCCAAAACAAATGACAGAGCTGTCCAAACTGACAGCCAGCAGCAGCAGCAGCAGCAGCTGGCTCTTACAATATCTTATCAATGATATCGGAGAATCGGAGAATCAGAGAATCAGGGGAAAAAAAGAACTTGTTTGAGAGGCTGTTCATAAAAAAGCAAACAAATAGTTTGCATATAAAATGCTTGTTTTAAATATATATTATGATCGACAGAGGTGGAAATACCAGATGGGCCTTAGATTAGATGGGTTGGTTCCTTTAGCAGCTTTAGTGGGTAAGAATTGCATGGAGGATGAAGGCTATTTAGGCGGGTAAACAAATAACATGAAATTTTTGACTGTCGAACAAACTGCAAACATATTTTCACCATCATTTTGCAATCAATCAATGGCCAAAATCTTCAGAAGGCTAATACAACAAGATAGTTTCTGAATGCTAATCTCTTGTGTTGTTCACATGTGTTTTTGCTCTGGCTCTGGCTCTGGCTCTGGCCTAAAGGTCATTTTGGCCGGTTTCTCTGAAATTCTCTAGAGCTTTCGGGTAGTACTTCCGTCTAAGATTTATCTGATAACACGCGTTCTTATCAAAATTTTGCTAATTTATTTAGCACTTTAAATAAATTAATTTTTTTTCTCTGCTTCATCGAAATCGGCCAAGACTGCATTTAGTATTTAGTCGAGCTTGCTACTTGCTGTGGAATGCCAAATCCACGTTTTTTGATGAATTTTTTATTGAAAATTAAGGTATTAAAATGATATATGTATTCGTATTTTCGTATTTCCACATATAAATAAGCGACATTAGTTAGATTTATGAACGAAACTGAGCAGCAACTAATGGCTTTGCCTACCCTGTATCCACACAGATGGCCAAAAAGGGTATGCTAACTCGCAGGAAAATGTATGCAGGAGTTGCCGCTCTTTTCATCTTTTCTATATACGAAAGTATTCCGATATATTCTATAATATAATGATGATAAAAAGGAACAATCGCTCGAAAAGATAGCCTATCAGTTGTAGATTTAAGGAGTCTCTTTTCTGAGATCTGACTGCTATGTTGTACAGCCTTTCCTTACTAGTTTTTTCCCTCATTTTATATGGAATATTTTGGATATGTTTTGGGCTGTAACTCCCATATTTTGTTTAGGAATTCAACTTGTTTTTAATCAATATATAAAGAGCTGAAATGTGTATTTAAATTGTGGGCTAAGAGTGATTCTCTGTTCGGCTCAAATAACTTTCAAATTGTGCAAAAGTTTTGGCTTCGATTTGCCTGACTATTGATTTATCGTTATATAATGCGTTCGTTTGTCCACATTTGGAAGGAAAAAAAACAGTCGTACGTTCAGGAAATATAAACAAGAAAATGAAAACAAAACCCAAAACTTAAGATCCAAAAACTTAAAACTGAAACTGAAGCTGAAAACTAAATAAGACCAGTGGCATTGAAGCGTCGGACAAATAAAAACGAACATTAATTTGAGCTGAGCTGAGCTCAAACTAAACTAAAATATAATAAAAAAAACTAAGCCAAAATCAAATTAAATAACATTTTAGCAGGCGATTGTGATAAATTTGCAGCTCAGGTGTCACATTTGATATTAATGGCTGGCTGGCTGGCTGAGTTTTGGAGGCGGGTTCTAGCCGCAAATACCCAAAGCATTCGAAAATAAACGATCTGTTTTCAGCCAAAATTTGCATGGAAATAATTCAATTAGGTTGCTTTTAAGCCATTTTAGTGCTGTGTCTTTTATATTTTGTTTTTTTTCTATTTTTGTTTTCTAAACATTTACAAATAAAATCCAATTAAAAGCAGCTCGTAAAATCGAATCGTTTTAAATTCCAGTCAAACAAGAGCAGTATTTCATGACTAAATTCAAACAACTACAGAACTGTACCTTTTTTTTTAGTTACGATCCCGAAAAGTCAACCACATTTCTGAATACCAATTTTTATACCCTTCCAGAGAGTACTAGAACTTTTCCACAAAGAAAGGAACACAGGAGAGAACATAGAAAGTAGCATAGAAACATAGAAAGAAACAGAGGAAGAAACATAGGAAGGAACATGGAAAGGAACATAGAAAGGAACCTAGAAAGAAACATAGATAGGAACATGGAAAGAAACATAGAAAGAAACATAGAAAAAAATCTAGAAATTAACATAGAAAGGAACATAGAAAGGAACATAGGAAGGAGCATAGAAAGAAACATAGAATGGAACATAGAAGGAATCATAGAAAGGAACATAACAAGAAATATAGGAGGAAATCTAGAAAGGAACAAAGAAAGAAATATAGAAAGGAACATAGAAAGGAACTGCGAAAGGAACTGCGAAAGGAACATAGAAAGGAACATGGAAAGGAACATAGAAAGGAACATAGAAAGGAAAATAGAAAGAAACAGAGGAAGGAACATAGAAAGGAACAGGCAAAGAAACATAGAAAGAAACTTAGAAAGAAACATAGAAAGGAACATAGAAAGGAACATGGAAAGGAACGCAGAAAGGAACATAGAAAGAAACCTAGATTAGAGCATAGGAAGAAACAATCAGTCCAAAAGTTGTTGTATATCTTGATGAAGCTTACAAGTTACAAGATTGAAATACTCTATTCTATATATATATAGCCTAGTCTGTGCTAGGGTATGTAAAGTTCGGCGTGCTGAGGGTAGCTTTTTCTTACTAGTTTCTTTTATTAGACAGCTTCTTTCTTTTCAATGCGTCACACGTGTCCGCATAAAATTTAAATATAATAAATATTATTTAATTGTATTGTTTCAACTGTTAAAATGTAAATTCCAAAATGGAGAGAAATGCAAAGAACAAAAGAAAAGAAAAGGAAAAATGGAAAATCCCTAAAAGAAAAATTGAGAGGGAGTTCAAGGGAAGCGGAAGGAAGCGTCGGTTTATTGGCGATTAGTTTAATTAAAGTAATGATTCACGTTTATTAAAAATATTAATTACGATTTCACCTGAATTGGAATTTATATTTTTACTGGCGCCATATGGTGGCTTCCGGTTGACCTTGACAAGGAAAACTCCAGGGCGACTGGTATCATTAGTAACGCCATAGCCCATTGGTATAGAGCCGTAAGTGCTGCACTTTCCCTTCTCCAGATCCTGCCAGGTGTTGCATCTGTAGCCCAATAAGCTGCGCTCCTGCGCCCAGTAGACGCTCTGTGCAAAGTAATCAACAGCCCTCGCATGGGAGCAGCCAATTTTAACGCAACCCGGCTGGGGAGACTTCAATCCTCCCGGATAGAAGTCAAAGTGGCCGACTGGTTCACCTATGCCCAATACATTGATATTGCTGTGAATGACGTCCACAAGCTGAGCATCGGTTCTCCTCAGCAGTCGAGAATGGTCATGCTGCACACAGGGCCTGGCTGGGTCCAGACCCGTAATGCGAGCCAATTTCAGCCCATACCGTGAGTTGAATTCCCTTCCAACATGTCCCATTATGTGAGCGCCAATGGAATGACCTATAAATATGGCATTATATGGCTTAAGTAAGGGAAGTTAGAGAAGAAGGTAGAGAGAGAGAGAGAGAGGTATCCCGCGGAAGGACGGACCTCTACAAGGGTAGAGAAGGAGTCGACGTTTAAAAGACCTACGAAGGAAGAAGTCAAATTACCGATTAAATGAATGGACTTAACGTGGCTGGGTACGTAAGATAAGCTTTTGGCAATCAGGCGGGCAATGGGCTCAATGCTCAAAGCAGCCCAATCAAATAGTGTGCGGAGATAGGGAGCCACATCTAAAACCTGAAAAGAAAAGAGAATAATATTATATGTGAAATGTGCAATTGTCGTGGTATCCTTACAACAAAGTTCACATCCTTTCGTGACAAAAAGGCTTGCTTCAAAGTGCTCAAAGCATTGGACTCTTTGGGACTGTTATTCCAGCCAGTACAAAATATGACGAGAGTGTTATTCTTCTCAAATTTGGGGTGTTGCCAGAGTCTGGAGGATTTCTTAATTGGATAAATCAGGCTTTCGCTTGGCTTGATATATCTAAAGCTCATTGATTCTACATTCAGCTGACTAAAGGCGTGGATGGCAAGTTTTCTGCCTAGGAAATGGGATATCAAATGGGCTTAGTTTGGAATTCGAATACAAATGAAAAGTTCTACTCACAAAATCTGGTGTAATCACTTTTAAACCTTCCATCCGTATAGGTCGATATAGCATCTAGACCCTTATTTAATGGTCTCCACAGTTCAGCTTCTTTTCTATCAGCAAATCTTCTTCTGTCTTCTTGTTTAAGCTTGGACGATGGAGCCCAAGCAGGAAGTACGACTTGCTGTCTCTCGTCCGATTTTCCCCAATTAGGAGGCGGTGCAGCCCAGAAAGGAGGCATGAATTGCTTTCTCTCGTTCGATTGCTCCCAGGAAGGAGCATCATTTCTATTATCTTTAAGCTTGACCGATGGAGCCCAATCAGGAAGTATGAATTCCTGTTTCCCGTTCGGTGTTGTCCAGGAAGGAGCATCATCTCCATCACCATTAAACTTGACCGATGGATCTTGTATCTCCTCCGATTGCGGCAAGTCAGAGTTATTATCCTCAACTTCAGGCTCCGAATCGACGCATTTTACGCCGCTTAGTACAGCGATCAAGGCCAAAAGAGAAAACAGTTCTTTAGACATTTCAATGAAGGGAACTAACATCAAAATTACCCCGAAGTGGCTCATTTATTCTAGGAAACTCCATGTTATATAATCTGCCTGATAAATTGCAATTTAATGCATTCTCTGAACGAACTAAAGTACAGTCCAACTACGCTAAAAAGAAATGCGATTTGCAGAGAGATTGAGTTAGATGAAACTGGATACAATCTATAGATCTATATGCCTTTTCAGAGGGTATGAGACGAGTGGATATAGCCAGATCCATCTGTTTCCAACTATAAGTTATGTCTACTGGTCCAGAAGCAGTCGTTATAGGCATAGTTTGTAACCGAAATTCCCCTAGCCACGGCTTTCAGATGCACCTGAAAGTTATATAAAATTTTAATATATATAGATTAATTATAAAACCTTCACAAATTATAATTTCCCAGCCATTAGAATTACCATTTTTATGCAATACTTTTGACCTTCATTTCCTCTTCAAACAGAATTAATTCACGCTCGTTATAAATATTAATTTTATATATATTATTTATATGTTTCGACGGTCCAAAACCTTTTTCGTTTCTCAAAGAGTTTTCATTGTGTATCGAAAAATTCTTAAGATCGAACTAAATCCGTTTTTCCCCCAAATATTTATTAAGTATTTTTATTGATCGTTGAAAATGGATTTGAGATAAATCATTCAAAACAATTTCATTCAATGATTTTTCTTTATTTATCGAGCTTATGGGTGGAGCTTTCGAAAATCCCATCCCAGCACTTATAAGAAAAATACTGATATGAAAATTCCTTTGTCATTTACATTTCATTTATTTATTTCTCGCCCTTTTAGGGGCATTGAGGGGTTAAAATAGAATCATAAGTAGAAGGGTATTAGGATGCGTACAGCTCGACGAGGTCATCTAAATTTCACTGGCTATTTGTACCAAACGGACTTTTGTAATTCACTTTGACGTGAAAGGATCCTTTCAAACTGGGATCCAGTTTGTAACCCATTACTGCAGATGGAGTAGTGCTGCAGGTCGACAGCTCCAAATCCTTCCAAGTGTTGCATCTGAAAGCATTGAAGTTTCGCTCCTGCGACCAAATGACGCTCTCTGCAAAATAATCAACTGCTCTCGCATGGGAGCAGCCGATCTTAACGCAACCCGGTTGAGGATATTTGATGAGTCCCGTATAGAAATCCACAGTGCCGACAGGTTGAGATATGCCCAGTACATCGATATTTGTGTGGATAACATCGACTATATCCGCATCGGTCTTTCTTAGCCTGAAAATATTTTGGTATTGATGGCAGGCATTGGATGGATCCAGACCCGTTATGCGAGGCAGCTTCCGCCCAGTTATTTTCGTGAATTCCCGCCCAACGGCACCCATGACATGAGCGCCCAAAGAATGACCTGTGAATAGATGAGTTTTATTTGATATAAAATAATAGGTGCCTCTATTTACTCTAATCTCTGGAATCAACCGAACTGACTGGCTATCTTTGTTTTTACCCAGTTTCCGTGGGTATAGGGTATTAAACTAGTCGAGGGGAGGAAGATAACTTACCGATTAAATGAACCTTATCAACATATAATAATTTCAGTAAGCTGTGCGCAATATACTCGCCGACTGCATCAACGTTCAAATTTGCCCACGAATTAATTGTATTCAGTTGAGAATCCAAGTCTACAGCCTGAAAAGAGAGCATAATGATATATGGGATCTTGAGTCTCCTCCGAATTCCTTTGTGGAGCTCAATAATGAAGGGAATATCAAATGTCTTACTACAAAATTAACATCTCTGCGACTCATAAAGGCAGCCGATAAAACCTTCAGAGGGTCTGTCATTTCAGGACCATTTCTCCAGCCAGTGCAGAAAATAATTATTCTTTCATTCTTCAGAAATGATGGATGTCTCCAGAGTCTTTGGGCCTCCGAAACTAGAAAGTTAAAGTTCTCATTTGGCGTTATATACTGAAAACGAATTCTTTCCAGGTCGATGAGCTGTTGAACATTCTGTAGGACAGTTTCCTTGCCTATGAAATAGTAGTGAATCAATTGGTTTCCCTTCAACATCCACAAATATCCTTCGATCTACTCACAATGCTGATTAAACAGATATATAAACCTATCATTGGTAACGGTTGATAGAAAATCAAGACCCTTATTATTAATTTCTGAACGCTTAACACGATGTTTCAACAAGTCATCCTCTGCGAGGCAGAGCACAGCGATCAAGGCCAAAAGATAAAGATATTCCTTAAGCATTTCAATGATTTATAAAGAAAACTAACATCAGCATTATTCTGGAGCTGCTTATTTATCCTATAGAAAACTATATGTTGCATAATGTGCCTGATAAATCGCAATTTATCGCTTGAAAAAATATCCAACTTGACAATAGTTTGGGGGAAAACTAGCTAAGAAAGTCACTCCGAAGATTAAATACCCTCTTTGTAAGATTTACTTATTCTAACTGATTGTTCCTACGTCAGCTATATAATATAGTAGGCAGATCTTGATAGTTTTTATAATGATTTAAACACACTTTCTTACATTATGCTGCCTGGTGAGACGGAAGTAAAGGAGAGGATTCGGGAGGGGCTTCGTGGTGGCTCCGTCCATAAAACGAGTCAGATTCCCCAGAGGCAGAAGGTGGCCAGTTCAACATAGAAGGGTTACCCAAGGAAGGGACTTCTACAACGAGCAGGGCAGTCATTCTCAGCAGTTTTCTCGCCCAGGCAGAAGTAGTGGTGGATCCCTTGCATCCTTTGAGCCTGTCAATCAATGTTCAGTTCCATCACCAATCGAATCCTGTTGTTAAAATGAAGGAGAAGGATGTCAGCTTGGCCAGAGCCCATATGGGATGCTGCAGCTTGCCACAGATGGATTAAATATGTCTCCAGGCAATTGCCATTAAAACTGTAGGATGAGGAGATGGCTTGAAGGCCAAATCTCTTTTAGCTGTTCTCTGGGCAATCAAATCAAAAAGAGCTCGTAAAAGAATCGCTTCGAATGCCAGTCAAACCAGAGCATTTCATAACTAAAGCTGAAACTGAAGAACTGTACCTATTTTTTTTTTTTTTTTTTGGCTAGGATCGGATCTTGAAAAGTCAACCACATTTCTGAATGCCAATTTTTATTTTATTAGTCAGCTTCTTTGTGGCCAAAATTGCGACGTGTGCGCATAAAATTTAAATATAATATAAATATAGTATATAGTATATATACTTATATATATATTGTTTAAACTGGATATTTTTTGCTGGTCTATGAAGTGTTAATGCCACTTTACTTTCATAACTCAGGCAATTTCATTATCGTCTCGGCTTTGGATTTGGTGTCTGGCAGCTAGTTTTGCCAGAGATATTGGCGCAGAACCAGCCTGCCCACCCTAAAAATAATAATTTTACATAAAATTCATATAAGTTAGCTCTTTTATCTGATCAAGTATTAATGCCTGCTGACTCTAGCACTATTTTTATTATGCCCCTCATCTCATCTAGTCCGTCTCTCTGTCTCTCTGTCTGCCTATCTGTCTGTCTCTCGGTCCGGCTGGCCAGTGGCTTGTTCATCTCGATTCGAACGATTTAAATGATAATATCTCTCGCTCGCACAAGTTCTCTAGCCATTGTCTCTCATAGACGATGTTTTCTCTAAATATTCATACCTCCATTATTATTATTAATCGTAAAGCCTATGGCTGCGCCTATTTCGGGTACTGTGCGAAGTTCAAGGAACTGGCCGAGTTATGTTACCACATTCTGTTCCCAGATCTTGATTTCGATCTTATAACAAGCCACTCATCTGTCGCTGGCATTAAATCAAATTTATCAGTAAATTTATAACAACACCTTATAGCCATACAGAAGATTATTTAGTTCGGCTAGCCGACGTTTTAATACGCTTCTTTTCTATATAAAACAATGAACAAATCATACTTAATTCATATACTTCTTCAGCAAGCAATATTTAAAAGTAAGAAATCATAAATTATATTAATGAAAAATATTTATTAAAAATATAAATTCAACCTAAATGTTTGAATAATTTTTTAAAATGTTTTCTAATCCGCTAAAAGGAATAAATTTAATTAAACAGCTCAGACGCAAGGGTATTTAATCTTCGGTGCGCTGACGATAGGTTTTCTTTGCCAAGGAATCAAACCAGAACCAAACTGGAACCGGAACCGCTAATCGAAATAAACCAATTAAGACTCAAATCAGAACTTGAACCGGAACCGCTGCATTAAACTTGTCGAGTGCCGGAAAGCGTATCAGAATCGGAACATTGCTATCCTCCAATTTATTCTGAATCAATATTTTTGGCTTATCACTTGTACCGCTTCGTACCGGGTTCCGAAACAATTTGAGAATCGGAAGCTGAACCGGAATATAATGCGCTGTGGTTGCCTGCCTTAAGCCATTAAGAAAAGGACCAAATTATATAGAAAAGAACGTTTTGAAGTACTTTCTCTTAATACCAATTCAGTTGATAGTTTTCTCTTAAAGATTTGCACTCTTCCAAAATTGTTAATAGGATTTGATTAACTTATGAAAATGGATGTTTGTTGTTGGCTGTTTGCTGCTTTTTTTATTGGCAACTGGAAATTTGATAGTTAAATAAATAATCATAAGAAATTCAAATGGAGCTCGTTTCGGAACACGTCTGAAATGCAAATAATTTCGAATTCCGAATGATTCTGGCTCCTGCAAAGCTGCTCCATTTTAGACAAGTTGAAGTAGCTCGTTTTGAAATATGCAAATAAGAAAATATGCCTCATTAATAGGGGCTACGGCTATGGCTACGGCTCTGGCTACGGCTCTATACACGATACACGTAAGAGCAGACGTCAGAGACAACCTTCGTTTGTCCTGGTCAAGCTCAAGGTCAAACAAAAGCCAGAAAAAAAAGAGCATTCTTTCGAGTCATAAAAGGAGACCACTTAAATGGAAGCGTCGTTTAAGCTAGACGAGTTTATCATTTGTGGGCGATTGTTTTGACTTGAATTTTGAATTGGATTTGGAATTGGATTGGGGATTTTGGGAATGTGCCATGAAAGTAGTTCTATTTGAATAGCCAAGAGATAAATAAGATGATTAAGTTTTAATGGGACCTTCGCATAAAAGCATCCATCTCTTTGACGGCTATCAATATTTAAAGATGGGTTCACCAACTAAAACTGAAATTAAAATTGAAATTGAAACTGAATCTGAAACTGAAACTGAGACTGAAGACGGAGGCGAAGACGAAAGTCTTTGCCTGCCGTAAACAATAATCAATCTAATGTGTTTATTTTTAAGTCATTTGCGTAATCGAAAGGCGACGCACTCTCGGTTTCTTGGATGCTGCCGGAGACTTTTGGTTTCACTGCGTTCATTCACTTGACTCCACGGCCCATGGCGTAGCGAAAGGCGGCACGGCTGCACTAGAAGTTACCCTGTAAGCAAATCTCCATTCATTCTTCATAGTCTATGGCATACGCTTCCAGAGGGTACTCCACTGAGTCCACTGTTTGAGTGCCTGTCTGTCTATCCGTCTGTTGCTCAGTCTCAGAGATCGGACAACTATATCACACGTAATCAATTAAAACCAATAAAATTTCCTTGATCTACTCCGAGGAGTCCCCAAAATCCACCCCACTAATACAGGTATCAAGAAAATGACTGTCTTTTGCAAGTGTCGCACAAGCTGGGCATACCCTTTCTATTCAATTTTCAATGGGTATGTGGTATGTATAAAAAAAAGTTGATTGAAAATTTATCTAAAACGTTTCTTTTGTGGCTGCTCGGGGCAATTAATCTCTGTTTTTTAGGCGCTTTAGAACAGGTCCATAGCCTTTGTTAATGAAGCTTCGCTTTGGAAATTAATTTTTTGACAGGCCATCCGTCCGTCTGTCCATCCGTCCGTCTGTCTGTCCTTTAGTCAGGTTCTTGATACTAGCAGCCGCATTTTATGCAAATGAAAACGAAATTTGTTTAAAAAGCTTGAAACTGCTTAAACTTAGCTACAAATTAACAAAGAATTTATTTATATTCACGACTTGTGAGTTGTTTTTTCTCTTTTTTTTGTTTGCATTCGCTTATTAATTTATATTTATTTGCGTTTGAATAAATAAATTTCATTTTTTGTTCACAAAATCTTCCGTATTATTAAAGTGCAAAAAAAAACTAAAAATATTTTAATAAAATAAGCAACAAAATATTTATTTTAATTAAGCTTGTCTTAAATCAAATTGTAATAACTACTACTAGTATTTTATTTATTTAATTCTACAATTTTTTTATTCGCTTTGCTGTCAGTTTTGACATTTATGCCGTCATTCTCGGCTCTCGGCTCTCGGATCTCGATTCTCCGTTTTTTTCGGTTTGCTGAACTCTCGACAAAATATTCTCACAGTATTTGAAATCCGTTCCGTTTCTACACAGTAAAAAAAAACTGTGATTTCTATATATCCAAAGCTGCTTTTCCTGATCAGCCCAAAGGCTTAACGGGTGTATAGAGGAAGCTGAAATTTTAACAGCAGATTTATAACGAAAGTTTCCACTAAGAAAGGATTTTTGGCAAGCTCCAATCCCAAATGGAATGATGGAACATTGAAAAAAAAAAAACTTTGTTGACTGCTCGTTTAAAATTGAGAGCCGGAAAAGTTCGGGAGAACTGTAGGTTTTACCCGATGTTTCGAAAATCCGCCCTTCAAGTTCGGAAAATGCTGATCAAAGGTTGCACCCAATTGACTTCAAATTCAGTTTCAAATCTCCACTCTAAAATAGCTGACTAGATGTTAAAATATATATTTCATTCGGGAGAGTAGAGTCCATTTCTTTATTTAAATATGATTTTCGAATGGAATGCAGTACACATTTTTTTTTATAGAATCTGAATCTAAAAATGTTCGTATTAATTTTCAGCTTTAATTAAAGAATTCTGAGAAAGAATTTTAAGTTGATTTTTGCACTTGTTGTGTAATCGGATAAATCGGATTTATTTTAGTAGCTTTAACTAACGGCATTTACTTGAACGGTGAATGGATGAAGTGAGGTCATGTGGCCAAGTGGATTGAATGGGGCTTTTAGATTCCTATTTGGAGTGCCATAATAAATTCGTAAATACGAATAAATTCGCGTTTAGCACATTTCTGTATCAAGCTCTCATCAAGGCTGTCTGCTTTGAATAGGCTGCTGCCGCCGCCGCTGCCGCCGCCGCCGCTGCTGCTGCTGCTGAGGCTGCGACTGCTGCTCCAAAAATGAGTCAATGAGTCAGTAAAGAAGCATCCGGTTTGGACAAGTGCTAATCAGATCCGTGGCGAATTTATTTAATTTTGCCTTTTTTTTTGGACTTTATCCAACTCACCATTAGTCCAACCATCCAACCATCCATCCATCCATCAATCGTCACTATTTGAATGCAGATTGGGTTGATCTTTCACGCTTCAATATCTTCATTGCTTTTTCGACACGTCCTCACGAGTTTTTTTCTTCTTTGGCTTTTTTTTTTTTTGCTTTTAACCAGCTGACACCAAAAAACTGGGGGCCATTTGCCATTGCGTGGGCCAAAATTTATTTCATAATTCTTACTTTAGTTTTAAAAGGCTGACAGCTCTGACTAATTATGACCAAAAAACAAAAAAATGCTTTGCGATTCACTTAAAAATTTTCAATCAATTTCGGTCGTGTTTCAGTTAATAGCATTTATAATTTTATTATTTCAGAATTTAAAAGAGTTTTCAAATTAGCAGCGAAGACTCGTCGAATATTAAATACCCTTTCAGCAGCCGGAAACAGCACTGCCAGCCAGCTGTTATAGTTGTCCCTTCAAAAACTGGGAGACTTCCTGGCATAGAAACACACAGGCGGATCGTTCTGATCCAGAATATATTCTTTATATGGAACGATATGCTATGAGAGTCCATTCTAAAATATTTCCAAGTAATTCCAAGATTAAATTTCAAGCCTCAAAAAGGTGCGAATATTCTGCAGATAACCTTTTAGAAAGCTGAATAGATAATAAAGAGTTCATATTGAGCGAGCATTAAAAGTGTTCCACTACCAAATAATTCCTTTGGCTATTATTTTCTTCACTACACTTTCCATTGTTCCTTGTCATGCCAAATATTTATCTGGGCAATGGAATCGTTAGGCTCATCTTACCACAGCTTCAATGGGTCACCTTTCCTATGCTAAGATTCCAGCTGATCCATTGATGATTATTTGTTGTACTCGCTATATTTAATACGGATCAGTGGAATAGTGGGATAGTGGAACTATGAGAGAGTGAATCTGTGAGACTGTGGAACTATGAGACTGTGGAACACAGTGAGAAAGTGAAGCAAGAACCAAGCGACACAAGCGACAAGACAGTCTAACTTAGTCGTTACTTTCCTGGACATATCTGAAGAACCAAGAATCCATTAGAACTTTCTTTGAACCAATCGTAGATATCATATGTGTAGCTATCCATTCCGGCCAGTTCCAACCAATTCACCTGAACAACTGTCTCCAGTTTGCATAGATGCAGACAGAGGCCTCTTACATGGGGGTATAAAAACGTGTCGCATGCGATAAAACCGTATCTCAATCTATTCTTCAATTAGTATTTTGACATTTAGATACATTCAGTGAGTATTGCTACAGTTACGACTGGGAGTACAATTCCACTGCAATTCCATGGGAAAACTTTACACAAAACAGAGGGCGAGGCGGCGGGGGAGGTGTCTATTGTTATTGGAGATTTGCCGCCTTGAACTCCCACAATAATCGCAGATAGCATAGCAGATAGAGTATAGCTTTTGTTGTTGTTTGTATACAATAAAAATGTTTATTATTTTTCGCTTTAGCTAAAAAGTCGTTTGTACAAAAAAGTTACATATAAAGTTACATACATACATATACATATATTAAAATACATATATGTAGGTATATGTATATGGTAAAAACATTTAATACATTTCGATATGGTACAAAAATTTGTCAGATAGTGTATAAATATTCGATTAGACAAAAAAAATAATGGAACGACTTAAAAGTATTGGGACGGTGAATTGATTTAGAACTCTTAACTAAGGCACTAGATTTAGTTGAAGTGTTTATGCAATCCAATTATTTGATTTTCGATTTCGTTAGATCTCTGTTCTTTTCCCTCTGTTTATAATATTAAATTTAAAATAATATTTTATTAAGGCACTCTAATCAACTCTAATGGAACTCTCTAATTAAGGCACAAATGTGTATTACTTAAGCAAAAACAATGTGTGTGATGGGTGGGTGGGTGTGGAGGGTGGCGTGAGGGCTACTGGTGCGTTAATTGAGCACAATTCGTTATGCAAATATCTCGAAAATACACGCGATAATGATTCACTTTTTCTGAGTCTCTTGTGAGCTTGAGTAGAAGTAGAAGAAGCACTTGCAATTTGTCAGTCAGTCTTCGTTGCCTGCCTGCCTGTCGGTCTATCTGTCTATCTGTCTGTGTGGCTGTATGTCAGTCTGTCTGTCTGTAGGTTTGGATAGATTGTATGATTCATATAAGTACCAACTGAAAGTCTCTTTGGGTCTTTTGGTGTACGGTGCGGCGAATAATGCGGAAAGTTCTCTGGACAATTGCATAAACATACAAACTAGCTGTAAAACTATATATATATATAGTTATATATAATTATATGGTGAGAATTCTTCGTAGATGCAACGTGGGGACGGAATCTTTTTGTTGTTGTGCTATGTTCTGCTGTGTTGTGTTGTGCTGTGCTGTGTTGCTGCTGCAAGAGATTCGAATTTGGAAGGTTATTACATAGATCTCAAGGTGTACACCGTACACTACTCACCCAAATTATTGTCACTTTATGAGAAAGGGGTCGAGCACTGCCCGTGGTGTTTTTCTTTTATGAGTAGTGTAGTGTGGCGCTGTGAGCAGATGGAGAGATTGAAGGTTAATCGATGCTATCGTTATTATCGATCTTTCGTTATCGATATCGATATAACTCACCCAACTATGTGTATTATCCACGCACCAATTCGAAGCGCGTCTGCGACTCCTTGAACTGTAAGCGCTTGCGATGCTGTACATGCGCCTCTGTTAGGAACAATGTGGCAGCCACAAGGGTTAATACTGTGCCCACACAGGCAAGAACGAAGGACCAGCCGAACCAGTTATTCGCGTGCTCCGGCATCCAACCGTTCCTATTGCCAAAGCCAGCAAAAACGATCACAGCAATGGCAGCTGAGACGCCTGCAGCCAATAGGACATAGCCCAGGCCTCGTATAAGATTAATGAAATGCTTCTGATCGGGTCCAGCGCAAAGGAAGAATACCAGAACGCCAATGGCACTGATTAGCATCCCAATGAATGTTAGTGTATAGAAGAATTGTGTGGCTATCATGAAGGCAGGCAGTAGGAATCCACGGATTTCATCGTAGCCCTTCGTAAATGGATCGTAGACCCAGCGGCATCCAACAAAAAAGCGAAACTGACTGTCATCATTCACATCCGGCAGTGAACGGAAGCAGTGCACCCAAAGACCCAGTCGATCCAATTTGGCACCCGTTATGCGATAATCGCTCACCAGCCAGCTAGGCGTGGCAAAGGCGATGGCTATGAAGGCGAACGCGAAGATGAAGACGCCAACGCCGCAGCTTCCGGCCAAAGTGCGTCGCTTCATATTAACCTTATTGTGTGGGCCGCTGGGTAAATGCTCCTGGGAATCCTCGCGTGCAAAATGTGGCGATTTTTGCATGCTTTTTTTAACAAGAATTTTCGTTTTAAAAGTGTTGTTTGTGTTTCTTGGGCTTCTTGGGTGTGGACTGCCTAGTGATGACAAAGCTTTCTTATCGGCTTACGCTGAAGCTGGCTATCGATAACACGCAGAGTTGCTCGCTTGCCAAGCAACTGTTAGTTAACAGTCGTGTGTGGCGCGCATATGTTACAGTTTAAAGTGATCATGTTAAGAGTGCAACTATTAATAATAACATATTTCGTATAAAATATAAAACTTTGTGTGTATATATTTCATTACTATTATATATGTAGATATATATATATATGATATATAGTGTATATTATTGTTTTAAAGTCCTAAAAACAGTAAAAGGCTCGTCTAAATGCTAAACACTGTGCGTCAATATTAACTTCAAAATTATTTCGGCCACATCCCTAGAGAGCGGCGACTGCCTTCTGGGCAGCATCATCCAAATCACTGGCAGTTTGTATGGGCAGACCAGAGTTTTTGAGAATTTCCCTTGCTTTGGTCACATTGGTGCCCTCCAGGCGGACGACGAGTGGAACATTTAACTGTAGTTTCTTGGAGGCAGCAACGATACCATTTGCAATGGTGGCACAGTTCACAATGCCGCCGAATACATTCACCAATATACCCTTTACTTTTGGATCAGAAGTGAGTATCTCGAATGCCTTGGCCACCTGATCCTCCTTGACGCCACCGCCTACATCCAGAAAATTGGCCGGTTCACCACCATTTAGCTTTATAATATCCATGGTAGCCATGGCGAGTCCTGCACCATTTACCAGGCAGCCAATATTACCATCCATGGCCACATAATTGAGATTATATTTGGATGCTTCGACTTCACGTGGATCGGCCTCCTCCTCGGTAACATCCATATTGAATATTTCCTTTTGTCGGAACTGAGCATTATCATCAAAATTCAACTTGGCATCCACAGAGATGACCTCTCCCGTATCCGTTTCTGCCAAGGGATTGATTTCAAGTTGCACAGCATCCACGGACTTCAACAGGGTATATAGCTTCTGGATTTCATCCGCACAGCGTTTGATCGTTTCCCCTTTGAACTCTAGAAATTTGGCCACCTCCAGCAGCGTCGCCTCAGGAATTGGTTTGTTTATATCCAATGGAACAGTCTTAATCTTCTCTGGAGTTTCCTCAGCCACAGCCTCTATATCCATACCGCCCGCCGGGGAGGCTATCAGTACGGGTCCATTATGCTCTCGATCCAGCAGTATGCAAAGATAAGTCTCCCGTATTATGTTCACGCTGCGTGCCACCATCACCTTATTGACCAATATACCCGATTTGGGTGTCTGTTTTGTAATCAATCGATTGCCTATCATTTGTTTGCTCAGCGAAAGCACTTCGGTCTTGCTAAAATGACAAAAAAGCAAATATGTATTAGATAATTAAGAGTGCTCCAAGAAAGGAGAGAGTGCTCGACTATGATATACTCTGTAAGCAAATATAACTACTTTTTTTTATAATATAATTGTGTGATATCAAAGTTTTATCTTTAAATCATATTTTAAAAGGGTATAGAGAGTTCTGTAGACTTTCAGTTGCAGGCAGACAAACGGATTTATAAAGTTGTATGTACCCTTCTGACTAACATCTACGCTAAAAGCGGAGTATAATTATGTTATGTTATCATTATGTTATTATTTGGCTCTTATCATAGAGACGCGTTATCATTATACTGCACTTACTTTGAGGTTATGTGTACGCCTCCCTTGAAACCATTATCAAAGGTTCCCTTGCCCCGACCGCCGGCTAAGATCTGGGCCTTTACCACATATTCGGGACAATCTAATAATTGACGTTAATTTTGTTAATTATTATATAAAACAGGTTTAATTTTCTGTTATTAATTGATTACCAAATGATTGAACCACTTGCGCATCAGACTGAGAGTTGTCTAGGACTTTGAACTGTTGTATAGCAACGCCATATTTCTGCAACAGATCCTTGGACTGGAATTCCAGCAGATTCAGATGCCTCACTTGAGACTGTGCAGAAGAAGATAAGAACAAAGAGCACAAAAAAGAAGTTTGTTGAGGCAAAGGTCAATTTGATGTATGTTAACATATGTTGAGGAAACCTTATGAATGAACTGGCGTGTTCGGGCAGCGGCTTTCATCAGCAGCGACATTTTGCACTCTTGAAATAACACTGAACTTTATAAATTTTTATTAGCTATTTTTATTGGCAATAGTCTCAATGTGTATTGTTTAAATGACAGCAACAAAAACAAACGCTGCCGCCGACGACAGTTAACAGATTGCCACACGCTAACAGTGGCCTGTAAACGCAACGCAAAGCGGAGAACCGTAACGCACCAAGGAGCAACGCTACTAACAGTGTCATGTTATTGAAGGTGTCATTCTAGCAGAACTGTTAACATGATGTTAGCGTCAGTTATTTAGTATAGTTGCAGACTGCTGTAACAGCTGTTTTGTTTTGTATATATTTTTAGTTTGTTAAGCAAAGAAAGTATGAAATTTTAGTGCAAAACAAATGCAAAACGCAAGTGAAATGGCTTCCGAAACGCAAACAACACTGCCACTGCCACAAATACCGCTGCTGATATCTGTGAGCTGTAGTTTTGTACTAGCTGTAATTTATGTTGGCAGCCTTTACGTGTGGAGCACCAAGCACAATCGGGATCATCCGATAACCATTAAGAAACGCTTTGCTAGCGTCTCCATTGTGATGTTAATCGCGCCGCTCTTTGTTTACTTCTTCTCCTCGCCGGAGCTGCTGCAGCGCGAGCCATTTCCCAAGCTGGTGGGCTTTCGCTGGCAAGGATTGTGGCAGGCTATTGTGATACCCTATCTACTGACCGCTCTACTGTATCTGGGACCGATCTATGTTAACTTGCAGAATGAATCATTTCGTTCATATTTCGGTACGTCTGGCATTGGAACACACCACGAAAGAGAGCGAGAGAGAGATTGGTTCGGCTAGCCGATTAAATAAATACGCTAGAAGTCTGGAAAAGTTGCGATAGGATATTTATGTAGATAGAAAGAAAGTCTCTATTAATTCCTCTTTTTAATGTAAATATCATGTACAGTCGTGCAATATTTATTTCCAAGTGTGGATAAATTGATTGCATTATTGTATATAGAAAAGAAGGGGACAGAGAGACAGACAACAAGCTATGTACATATATCAACTCCTATGGACCGGGTCCTCATATATAGATAGAGATGCCCTCTTCAAAGCTATAGGAGTTTCCAGCAAGGCATCTGAACATCTAAAAATAGTTTTAAATCGAGCATTTCTTCCCTGCTTGCAGAACTTGACTACTGGCTGGGCTCGTTTAAGAGCATCATATGGATACGTAACCATGTGATGGCGCCGCTGAGTGAGGAATTCGTGTTTAGAGCCTGCATGATGCCATTGATACTCCAGAGTTTGCCGCCGCTGACGGCTGTGTTTGTAACGCCGCTGTTCTTTGGTGTAGCGCATTTACATCACATCGCCGAGCGACTTAGTCTGGGCGTGGAGCTGAGCACCGCCCTGCTGATCGGATTGTTTCAGTTCACCTACACAACGCTGTTTGGCTTCTATTCGGCATATTTGTTTGCCCGGACGGGTCATGTTATTGCACCTGTGCTAGCCCACGCGCTCTGTAATCATATGGGATTGCCGGACGTACAGGATCTATGGCAGCAAAAGATCTGGCGGCGTGTGCTGGCCATATTTTTGTACCTGTTAGGACTCGCCAGCTGGGTCTATTTGCTGCCCATTGCTACAGAGCCGGCACTTTACGGTAATAAGCTTTATTGGAATGTTTGAGACCGAAAACTTAGTATAAAATCCTATTATAAATATGTATTGTTGCCATATACATACGAGAAATCGTCGTTGTCCCTTATACATTCGTGTATAGTCATATCATAAGCTGAAAGTAGAATACATATAAGAATATGTATGTATTATATATAAAAGTCTTCCGTTAAACAAAAATAAATGAATGCAGATATTTTTAGAACAGGTAGAAATTTTAAATTGGCGGTCCAAATGCGTTGCAAGTCAATTATCGAATCACAGTTATCGATAACGCTGACCTGTCTCAGTCTGCGTGCGAACGTTCATAAATAGCTTGCAGCTATTTTTAGGACAAGAGCCAATTTAACTTAAATTTGGTAATCGATGAGGCAACGGTGGAAATCGTTTAATGTGAACATGAAAAACGTTTAATTTTTTGTGAAATTTCTCAGCTTCATCAATAATCGGGGAACAAATGTAAGCACTTCTGTTAAGTAACAGACAGCGGGCAATAACATTAGCACTTTAAATTTGGCGGCCATGTTGCATAACAGAGTTGCAAGAGAGCTATCGATAGAAGCACAACAATAATGCAGCCGCTATCGATAGCACTGTACATATGTATTAAAATGATTTGAGCAAATTTATAAGCATGAGCAATGTGTGATAACATTAAAACGCACAACAAACTGACGCTTAAATTAGCAACGAGTAACACAGACAGACGGACTTGAGGAAGGTAAGTGCCGCATCTGCCGTATCGCAACGCCAGCAGCGCAGCATTCAAATGATTGCTGACGTCTCGTAGCGGACAGCAATTATAGCCAGTGTTTACCGTACTTATAGAAACAACAACAGAAAAGGACACGTCACAACAGCTACAACAACATCACCACCACCAACAATAGAGAAAATGTATTGCCTGCAATGCTTACTGCCTGTGTTGCTCATCCCAAAGCCCACAAATCCAGCATTGATGGAAACGCATGTTATGTTTATAGTGCTCTATTTAATTGGATTCTTTCTGGAAAGGAAGCCCTGTACCATCTGCAGTCTGGTATTTCTAACAGCCGTTTCGCTCATATGTTACAGCGGCGTTGGGAACTGCATCTTCTGGGGCAACTGCGAGGGACATCACTGTGAGAATGGTTAGAGTGGGAGTGACAGAGGCGAGACAGAGAGAGAGAGAGAGAGCAGAGAACCAGAAAGAAAGAAAGAAGAGTTCCCATCTCTAGCACATAGTCATCAAGCGGAACCGTTGTGGAACAGTGGAGTGTGCTAACAGCTTTCACAGCTTTACACCTGCCAGGGATGCAAGCAACTATCGTTAATACTATCGTATTATTGTTTATCCCGTTGTGGGTATTTTTAAAAGTTAACATATATGCAAACATATAACTAACATTAGTAATAGTAATTTTTCAATTCATACGATAGTAGTAGCGATAGTATTGCACCTCTTGCTAAAACAAAACAAACGAAAACGAAAACAAAAACAAAAACAAAAGCAAATAATCAGTGATAAAAAGTGAGTGAGTCAAGAAAATGATAGAAAAGAGGAAAATAAATCAAAACAAACTCCAACCCAATGCGATCGTTTCCACTGCTGGTTCTATTCAAAAAAAAAAAAAAAAACGATAAGCAAAAAGAATGTATTTTAATTTATAATTTAGCTAATTTTTCTATAATTCTATCCCTCTCCCCAAAAAAAATGTATTGTAAATTTCTCCCCCAAAACAATGCAAGCTCTACCATATGATTAGTCCTATGTTATTCCAAAACGAACCTTAACTTTATAAGAAAAAAGAGAAACTAATGCTAATAATATCGGTTGTTCCCCCGTCTCTTTTGCACAAATGCAAATTGTATATAAACATACACCAAAATAAACATACACACGCATGCATAAATTATATATGTATATAGACACATACATGCATATACATATATAACAATGTAAAGAAAATAATCAAAAGAATGTTCGATTTTTTTTAATGAATTGCACTTCGTCAAGTTTACTTTAAGTCACGACTCGAGATTGATAAACAAATTAAAAACTGAAATCAAACAAAGAAAAAACGAAAATATGTCTAGTAACACGACAAGTAATATCTAAAAACAACAATAAAAAAACGAAAACAGAAACACAAGAATAAATTTCAATTTATTGAAGCCGTAGCTATAAACTTGTTTTCATCTAAAATCTGATCTTAAGTCTGTCTTGGATTTTTTCTAATAGTTTCCCTTAACCTAGAAAGTCCCTTTCTAGACTTGGTCAAAAACGTTGCACCGTTTCATAAGAGGTTTGATTTTCGATGACTCTGGGTTGACATAATATAGACACTCAATATTTTCCAATTTTTTCTAATAGTTCTGCTTACCCCTCCCTCATCTGAACATTTCGAGAAAACCCCTTTCTGGACTTGGTCAAAACTAAACCGTTTGGTAAGAAGTTTGGTTTTCCTTGACGTCGTTTTGCCTATACTTTTCTCAATTTTTCCCCTAGAAAATGCAGCTAATATATTTTATAGATATTATTTGTTTTTGATTTCCAATTATCCACAATTTTATTCGTTTCAAAATGTATGTATAAAAAAAAAAATGTACAATTTGTTGTTTGTTTTGATTTTGTTTTTGGATTTTAACTTACTAAAAACTACAAAAAAGAATTAAAAATAAAATACAATAATTTATGTACAAATTTCATCGGATTTATTTGTGAAAGAGGGCGAAAAGAAAAACAAATCAAAACTGTAGACAAAATACAAAAATAAAGTAGTATACAAAAACGATTTTTTCTTAATTTTCTCACAAAACAGTTGGATGCTTCAAACGTTTTAAACGGTTAACCGATTGGAATGTTATACACACACAGATATATTGTACAATATTTATACGAGAATATACAAATACATATAGGTTATATATATATAAGTTGATAGAGAGATAGAGGGGAAAAAGATAAGATACATAGAGTTTTTCTTCTTTTTTTTTTTGTTTGTTTTTGGGGGGTGGGGGAAGCCAAATTTTCAATTTTTTATCGATTGATTTTTAATTTTTTTTGTTGTTTTCTTTTTTTTTTGGCGTTTTGGGGGAGGCTGCTACACAAACGCAAACGCTAAAGTTTTGAGATGTTATCGGAATCGAAATCGAAATCGGATACTTTCGGAGGACGACACAGTTACAGTTACATTTACAGTTACAGTTACAAATTACAAATAATTAATTAAATGTTGTGTGTGTGTGTGTGCACGTGTGTGTGTGGTTGTGTGTGTGTGTGAGTGTGTGTGTGTGGAAACAATAACAAGGACGACGACAACGAGATTCGATTCGCAGAGCAGCAATCACAGGCGCGGTGTTGTTGTTACTTAAACGGAACGAGGCTGGACGACTGGAAAAGTGAAAAGATCGAGAATAATAAATAGATTAATATATATATTTATATATGCGTAAGACTCTACAAGTCTATGGAGATCCCTATCTTATCTCACAGAAGAAAAAAGTTTGGTCTACAGTGCTACTTGATCCACTTACTCAAATTTAATCTAATCTCCGACTTGCATTTCTTGTTGATTAGGAAACTTTATTTTCACTCAATTCATATATATATCTTAAAAAATTCAGGGTTTCCAAATAGATAGGGAAATATTTCAAGATTCTTTTCGAATTTTTCCATTAAATTCGAAGAACTCTTTCAAAAGCTTCGAACCTAAAACAAACTCCAATTTCTGAATATGAAATTTTGCTTTCTTGACTCGCCTCAAGCGCATAAAAAGTATTTTTTACTGTGTATTTGGGTGCAGTCGCTGCTACTTACAGTGTGGCCGCTGCGACTCCTCGGAGGCGGCTGAACCCTCGACTGGCTGCATCATGGGCACCGGAATGCGCACGGGCTGGGCCAGGCTACGTCCGAAGGCCATGCGACCGAAAGTCACCTGAGGGGGCTGATCGGGCATGGGCGGGGTCATGGTGTCACGTGGCTGCTCGGGCAGCGGCTGCAGGATCAAACGCTGAATCTGCAACTGAGGCGTCTGTTCCTCCTGCTGATCACTGGACTCAGTTTCACGCTGCTGCTGCTGCTGCTGCTCGGTCTGGGATTGCGAAGACGACGTTTGAGCAGCTGTAACAGTGGTGGATTGCTGTTCGCCCGAGGACATGGGTGTCTCAGAGTGCTCCTCCTCCTCGCTGGAATTGGCGCTGTTGTTGGTATTCTCATTGGAATCGCCAGCCTCCTCGGCGGTCAGACGACGCAGCTCGTCGGTAAAGCGATCCTCGGCCATGCGCTGAATATTACGCAGATCATCGGCGGTGATGCCCACACGCTGCAGGGCCATACCCAAGGGCATGTGCTGGATTTGGATTTGGGGCATCTCACGCTGTGGCATCTCTCGTTGGGGCATCTCGCGCTGGGGCATTTCACGCTGGGCCATCTCACGTTGGGCCATCTCACGCTGCTGCTGTTGCTGGGCGGGAATCTGCATGGGCACATCATCAGCCATATGGATCTGACGGAAGGGCAGCTGATGCATGTGGAAACGCACAGTTTGCACCTGGGGTTGCTCCTCCATGCGGGGAGCCTGCATCACCTGTGGTGGCATGGGTGGACGCATGGGCAAATGCTGGAATGGAGGAGGCAGCTGGCGGATGATGATGGAGCCCTGCTGGGGAAGCTGAGGCAGCTGTTGTTGCATTGCTGGTGGCATCATTCTTTGTGGCATATGGGTCAATGGCATCTGATCGGGTATGCGTCCAAAGGGAATAGGCACACGCTGGAAAGGTATAAACATGGGGCGCAGTGGCTCAGCATCTTCTTCCGAATCATCATCCTCCTCACGCTCGCGTTGACGCTTCTGTTCCTTCTCCTCCTTATCATCACCGCCATCACAGAATATGGAAATGCGTTCACCGGTGATGCGAGCTTTCTTTGGATCGGTGGTCAGATTAACGCCAAAAGGCAGAGCCACAGTCTTGGAGGGTGAATCAACGAATTCCTCGGCATGCTTGCGCTCCACCACGCAGTTCATGCGGGATCTGAAAAGAAATGGTTGAATTGTAAATAAAATTGAATTGTAAGCAAACAGGCATTACGCGGCATTGCCCGGGATGAGTCAAAGTAAATAAAAAATGGTGGCAATTGCGATCTTACTTCTTGTTGTTGCGCAGAATGGCAGCTGCCAGATCACTCAAGTCCAGCTCGAGCGGCATTTTGCCAGGATACTTTTGCATTTCCTCGGTCTCATCGCTCTCCGAGTAGGAATTGTCGTGCTCATTCGGAATGTGCTCAAGATCCTCGGCCTTATTGGAGTCCGTCTTTTTGTTGCTCTCATCATGGTCCAGATTTTGCAGGTCCTCACCATTCTCAGATTTTCCCAGCAAAGCTTCAGCTCTAGGCAGTTCCTGTAAAAAGAGCAAGTAATAATAGGGATAAGCTTGGATATATAACAGATGTTTTCTTCAACTTAAAAAAGGACTAACTTTAAGATAGTTTTTACTTATTTTCAGCTGAAAAGATAGTTAAAGATTCTACAAGCTAAGCTTGGTTTAACTTTGCTAACTTTGAGATATTTCACAACTTTACAAAGTTTTCAAGGCTTTAACTATTAAACTATCAGAGTATTCTATATATATATAGAGATTTATATCTGTATAGCATAGAAACTGCAATTATTTCCAGCTGAACTCACGACAAATGGTGACAAATCTTAAAATTTCTCATAGTTGTCAAAAGTATCGTCAAATCCAAGGCTCGTTTTGTTTAGCTTTGACTAGGAAATGTTTTTTGGAGGCAGTTAAAATGACTTTTGTGGGGCCATCAATGGCCAACACGTACGGGCCATATATACTTTAGTACTCACTGTGTACGAATATAAACGCGTACAGTGAGTGCAATTGTTATGTGCCACCAGCAACAACGGCAACAATGGCAACCGCAGCAACAACAACAATGAGAGACTTTTGTCGTCAGAAGATGTGACCCCAACCTACATACAAAACGACGTCAGAGACGACGTTGACGTTGACGTCGACAGCGGCAGAGACTGCGACTGCGACTGCGACTGAGATTCGGACTGAAACCAAAAGTAAAATGCCATAAAAATAAACTTGTTGTTGTTCGACAAAAAAAAAAAAGACAAATACAAAAAAAAAATTACATAAGCGCACAGTTTGCGTGTGTGTGCGTGTGTGTGTGTGTGTGTGTGTTGAGCATACTTCACAAAGCAGAAAAAAAAACTCACACACAAAAGCAAAATTTGAATAATTTGCTGAACAAAACAGAAAAAAAGACGACGACGAAACAACAAAATCTCATTAATTCAATGATGATGAGAATGATGATGATGATGATGATGACGATGATAACGATAATGATGATTGATAGAGGGGAGCCTCTCCAGCTCGAGCACCTGCCCAGAGGCGCAGAACGAACGCCCACATCAAGTGATTTGTGCTTTGGACTTGGCTAGAAAATGATGTTACGAGTATATCCGGTAGCTGATGGCTGATGGCTGATGGCTTCTGGTTCTGGGCCATTATGTAGCCTGACATTGGAGGGCTTTAAGCTAGGGCTGCAGCTGCAATTCTCTCATTCTAATTATATAATTTTCAAATGGGTTTTCTGGCTAGTCGAGTGCGCACGTACTCTATTAAAAATTATATAGCAATTAGCCAAGTTTTTTTCTCTTTTGTTTTTGCTGTGGGATTGCGCAGCATCCATTAACGTTTCGTTTAATGAGGCCCTGGCTCTCTCTCTGTTTCTCTGGCTCCGAAGAGATCTGTACTTCCCAGAATTTGGATGCTTTATGGAGATTACAAATGAGTCAGCGTTTTGTGTGTGTGTGACACATTATGGCTTTTAGCCAGAAATTGAAGAGGAAAGAAAGCCGCAATATGGAGTATTACACACATTTGTTGGCAACACTCACACACACACACACACAGACAGAGAAAGAACCCGTTTGACAACAATTAAATCAAGCAAATGAGCAAATCTCTGTTCTCTGTTCTCTGTTTTTGTTCTGTTCCTAAACTTATTTCCAGTTTACAGCTCAATTTCTGCTTTGAATTTCAAGGCCAGACACGTACGAATGGGAATTCGAATTGGAATTGGAATTGGAATTGGAATCGGACCCACATTAAGATGACAATTAAATGATTACAAATTGAACACACTGTGCAATTACTGCTCTGTCTGCCTGTCCGTCCGTCCGTCCGTCCGTCTGTCTGTTCCTCTGCGATCTGCGTGATTTACGCTTATTTTTAGCACTGACGCAAGCTGAAATTAAAATTCTACGAGCGCAGAATTTCCTTGAAAGAAAAATCTCCAGCCGAAGGCATAGCATAATAATTCCAGCAGGCGGCGCGAATTTGCACAATTGGCAAATAAATAATAAATATTTATTATGGCTCCCTCTCCCTCCCTCTCCCCCCCTCTCTCTCTCTCTCTCTCTGTGTACTTCTCTCTATATATTTGTCATTACATAATCGTCAGGCAGTCAGGCAGTTGGCCATAAGTTTTGGCTTTGTTTGCGTGCCCAAAACGAAAGACTTAAGCGCGCAACTTGCCTTAAATGGCAAACAGTCAACGCGTCGTCTTCCACACATTTTTCGCTGGCGCAGACGCAGACGCAGGCGCAGACCTCTGCCTTTTGTTCGGAAGGGGTTTTCAGATGCATTTTCGAAAATTGTATTAAAATTGCGAAATTAGGCCGAAATCTGAAAACGAAATAAATTCGCTGACTTTGCCTTTGTTGCGCTTTAAAGAAAACAATGGCGGAAACTTTGATAATAATATTTATATTTCTCAAATGAGATTTAGACCCCTCTTTAGCGTACGCCCCTGATGACTGCCTGTCTGGCTGTCTGTCTGTCTGTCTATTTTTGTGACGGTGCCAAGCGGCGCCAGCCGGCAAAAAGTGACAGCCAACTGCATTATGGGGCTCTGCCGCTGCAGCTGATGATCTTTGGCATTTGCCGCGCCCGCGCCCACGCCCGCCCGCCCGCCCAGTCCCGCTTCAGCGCTGTGCAACAAAAGCTAGTTTTACTACACACACACACTCGCACACACACACACATTGAGAGCGACACGTTGCAACATGTTGCAGCAGTCGGCTAGAGTCAGCCTCTCTGCTTTCACTTTGCTGTATGCCATTTGATTCGCAATTGTCTGCCACCGATGGATGATTATGTCGCAAGCAAGTAGCAATCTCCCAGAGCTACCAGCTCCACTATTTTGGTGTCCATTTAAGCGTCAAATTATGGGAATTTCGCTTGATTGAATTTTTCCACTGGCTTTTACATAAGCCAGCCACGTCGGTATCATTCGAGTTGAATAACCTGCTCTCAATTGGCAGCAGCCTCAGCTCGGGGAGGCCTTTGTTTAATGCACCTTTTTCTGTTTTTTATTTTGTTGTTTTTTGTTGTTTTTTTTTCATTTATCTTTTTATTCATCATTAAATTTAATTGCCGCTGCATTTAATTAGTTTTATTGTTTATTATTTGTTGTTTCTCGCTTGTTGTTTGTTGCACTTTCATTGCACGTTAATTGAATATTGATGATGCGGCATAATTTCGTATGCAAATCCATGCAAAAAAAAGCTATTAAGCCTGGCTAGAAAGGCTCTCCGAAGATTAGATACCCTTGTCGCCTGTTAAATCTATACTATGGCAGCTATATGCTATAGTAGGCCGATTCCTTTCTCTGTCAGGATAGGATATAGTTGATCGATGAGGCAGGTTTCAGCCAATTTCATTCGGCCAACTCTACAGCTGGGCGATTAGACTTGACAGACAGACAGACTCGCATTAGGCAGGTTTCGTGAGAAAGCCAAAATAGCCGGAGTGAGGGTATCGAAATATGATGAGACTTTGTCTTTGCCCGATTTAGAAACGCCATTAAATTTGAATTATGTGGCAGCAATAAATTGCGCATTCGCACTCGCACTCGCACTCGCACTCATTCATATATTCATACAGCCATATATGTAGACATATTCATATATATTCATATATATATGTATGAATGTAGTCGAATAATATGATAGTTATAATGATTTTAATGGGGCTATTTGGTTACATGGGTGAAGTGAAATTTCTCAAGGAAGCACGCAACACACGCTAATTCAATTTGCACTTATACAATTTTGTTTTGTTAAATATATGAATATGAATATGAATGTGAATACTCGAATGTGAATGTGAATGTGAATGTGAATGCAATACTCATTGTTCATTCAATCGCTTTAAGTCAGCATGCAACCATCAAGCCAAATATTGCGCTGATCATTAATTAGCTTTTGCCTTTTTATTTTGCATATTCAATCGATTCTGTCTTAATTAAATGGCTGATTTTTCAATTAAATAAATAGCCTTTTCCAGCCATAGCTATAGCTATTGTCTAGGTCAATGAGAAAACAATGAGCTGCATATATTAATAGCTAGTTTTCTATATATGTCCAGACTTGACTTCAGATATTCTTTTACTTTATTTTATTGTCTCTAAGCTCGAATTCAATGCTTTCCTCAGCTTTCTAGACTATTTCTGTAAGCCTCAGTTTTTCCACTGCTTTCCCAAGCGGTGTATATGCGGGCACAGTGCCTGCTGAAATGTTGCATACAGCTTGTTTTTTTCTCTTTTTTTCTGTTTAGCTGTAACTAATAGTGCGTGCAATAAACATGCAAGAAAAACAACTAGGGGTATAATCAGATAAACACGCAGTTGCTATAGCCCCATATATATACATATATATATGTATATAAATAAATAAATATGTTTATATACGTGTGTGTGTGTGTGTGTGTGTAAATTGTAGATATGTGCCGACATTTTCCGGTAATTATCATTAATTTGCCTTAATAATTCCACAAGTGCGGCTAATCGGCGAGTCTAAAATGTTTTGTGGCGTGTTCAACGAGCGATGCGAAAGGCAATAATATGCCCATATACCATTATTATAAACATTATCTAACAATATAATAATTTTTAGCTATAAAAGCTGACACAGACTGATACGAAGCGAGCCGCCCGCTTCCCCCCCATTCCCTTCTCTCTGTAACTGTCTGACTTACCTTATTCACCTGCTGCAGAGTCTCCAGCATCAGCTCCTTCTCCAGCACCGAGTCGAGGGCCTGCACCTGATCACAGGAGGCCTTGGCCTGCAGATACGAGGAGGCCAAGATGAAGGCGCCCAGTATGAACGAGGAGACGATAATGGTGAAGGCGGTGATCTTGGCTATTTTCACCGAATTCGCCTGGCGCTTGTAGGCCTGTAAAATGCACAATAATAATAATAATAGATTTAGTTTTCAGTTAATATTAACAGATCGCTCTTTGCTCTTGGTTATTTTCCGCTACGTGCTCTTTCTGGCTTGACCTTTGGGCCGAGTAAAAGCTGCGTTGACCTTGCGCTCTCCAAAAAGTCTTTGACTTTGAAGCTTACGTTTCAAAGAGAAAAAACCATCGAAATATTGGTGCAAGGTGCAAAAAGTCAAGCAAAAAACTAGAGTTTTTATAGCTAAATTTAGTTTAGAGTTAAAGCGAAAAAGAAACAGAAAAAGTAAAAGCTGCAGTTGCATAAGGCCAAGTTAAGGCGAAGAAAGAAAAGAGTTTCGCAGTAACTGTGGCCAAAGCTGATTAGATCATCGTGTGGCGGAGGTGTAGGTGAAAGGGGGGAAAGGGGGGGAGTTTGCCAGTGTAAAAAAAGAAGGCCAGAAGAAACTATTAACTTGAATGCTTTGACAAATATTTACATATATATTTTGTAGGTGCAAAAATTGGCAGGTTAATGTCAAAAAGAAAACGAAATATGCTAAAATATGATCATATAATAAATACTTGCAGGCAACTTGCATAACAGGAAGCAACGCAGAGTTGGGTTGAGTTGAGGAAATGAAAAGGCCAACAGAGCAGAGAGCCCAAAAGCAGAAACACCAAAATACCCAGCAAAAAAAAAAGACTTTGAAGAGGCGCCTCGGCTTCAGCTTTGGCTTTGGCTTTTGGCTTTTGGCTTTGGGTGTGGGTGCAGTCAGCCAGGTGAGTCTGTAGTATTTTTTTTTTTTTTAGTATTTTCTGTGTGTGTGCAGCGAAATGTGCAATTTTACACCTTTATATTGCCAGAGTGTTACTACGTGAGTTTTGTGCTCATTTATTTTTGTTTTTTGGTTTTTTTTCTAATGCAATTGCGAAAGTGAGTCGCAGCTGACGTCGACGGCGCAGTCGCTGCTGCAGCCACCGTCACCGTCACCGTCGCCGTCGCCGAGTGAAGTGAAGTGTAGTTGGTGAATGTTGGCTGCAGCAACAACAACAAAACAGCTGTAGCTCGTTACCAATGATGAGTTTTTTATTAAAGTAGTATTTTTTTTCTGTATTTTCTGTTTTTTTCTGTGTTTTTTTAGCTCATTATTTTGGTGTGGTGGTTTTTGGTGTTGGGTGCAGTTAAAGACAAAAGACTTGAACGACAAACCTGATGATTAAAGTTAAAAAATCCCAGCTGTGGTTTTTGTTTTGTTTTTTTGAATATGTTTGATTGGTTTTTTTTTGGTATTTATTTTGGTATTTTGCAGTGCGGTGGGGAGTAGTAAATTTCATTTATTTGATTTTTGGTTTTTGGTTTTGGTGACGCGTTTTCGATTTGCATTCACCACATTTGTTGTTGTTTTTGTTGTTGTTGTTGTTGTTGTTACGAAAGAAAAACAAAAAAGCACAACAAAAAGACACACATAAAATGAGAGAGGAGGGAGAAAAATACAAAAAGGTTAATGAGTTTCTTGCATGTAGGTTTCAAATTACTTTTCAAACAAACCGAAAGAAAAAAAAAAGTATCAGTGAAAGCTGCACAGCTCTCAACGAATAGTTGAGATGACTTTGAGCAACTTGGCTCGAAGTACTCGAAAAACTGGCCAACTGAGCCAAGCTAAGGTCATTTCAATCAGAGCTAAAGTTAAAGCCAAAGTTTAAAGCTGATTTGTGTCTTTAGTTAAGGTCAATCTTGAGCCAGGCAGCGGCAGCGGCAGCGGCTGCCTATTAGCTAACTGCTGGCTTTCACTGTAAGGCCCGCTCGGGTCCGGTCCGGTCTGGTCCGAGCCGGCGCGGCGCGGCGCGGCCCGCACCTAGGAAATAGTAGGTAAAGCAATGCAATTGCGGAAAATGGGCAAATATGCAAATTTCAAATTTCAAATCAATTGCAGCCCACAGCAGCTCGTTTTCTGCTCTGAAATATTGCGCCAGTTTGCAGCTCTGACAGTCTCAGATTGAGACGGAGACGGAGGCTCTGAGATGTTGTCATAGTGCATTATTATATATTTTTTTTTCTTCTATTTTTTGCTCATTTGTTTGAGTTTATCATTATGAAGTCGTGACTTTTGCATTAGTTCTCAAATTTGGTATTTTCAACTGGTTTTCTACGGCCGCTGCTGGAAATGGGTACAAATCTATTCACACTTTGTCGAGAATTGCGCCGTACCCAAAAAGCGAGCGGCGAGTGGATTATGTTTTGGATAGCTATAGACGAGCAGTTTATATCTCTTCTCTTCTTTTTTGCCCCATTCTCAAAATGAAAATGTCAACGGGGGTCGCTCCGCTCGCTCGGCAATTGTCAAAGCCGTGCACGTTGCACGTTGCAGCGCCGGCTCTCTTGGGGTCTTATAATAATCATAATAATTGCATTAAAATTACATTTATCCACAGCCAAATTGCTTATGCATGCAGTGGCTCAGTGGCTCTGTCTGTGGCTCAGTCTGTGGCTCAGTCTCTGCAGCCGGATCAGACTTAGTTGGTGAAAATAATCACGTTTTGCAGCTGCGTGCAGCAGCTTGCAGCTTTTATGCAGCCGCATTCGAATATTGCACATACGCGCCTCGGAAACCAAATGACCCTGGTATTATATTATTTTTTCTTTTTTTTATTTCTGTTTTTTGTTCACTGCTTGCTGTGCAGAGATCTGCTGGGGGCTGACCCCCGGCTCTGGCCCAGGTAGTGGAAATAATTGGCCCCAGAGCAAATGACATATGGAAATCGCAATTAGTTGCGCCATTCAGCGCAAAGACAAAGGCAATCAACCAAAAAAAAAACTAAGCCCTAACAAATCATATGCCATAAGCTCTTTTCTGCTCTGTCTTTTAAGGGGGGGTCTTTTCTGAGAGGGGGGAAGGAACACTTACCGGTGGCGGCTCACTGGCGGTGCTGTAAACCTCGCTAGCCGCATAGTCGGGCTTCAGTTGCACGGTAGCCATGGATACGTTATCCTTCTCGGTCATCTAATATGCACTATAAGTATAAGTATGATAATACATGATAATAATGATGAATCGACAAAAAAAAATCACATTAGTCTCCAAATATTGCTGCACACAATTTTATTTTATAATTTATAATTTATAATTTATAATTATTCATGCACTTTCCCAAAAAACTTGCAAAATAAATTTCACTTTTGAGTACTTTTTCTTCTGTGTTTTTTGCTCCACTTACATTGAAATTGATATATATATAAATATATATAAATTACAGAAGCGAAAGGAGTTCAATTTTATATATATTTATATATATATATATTTATTGTGGTCTGCTGGAATTGTTTCTGTTTCTGTTTTTTGTTTTTCTTGTAGCTGCTTTTGTTTTTGTTTGTTTGAAAAAGTTGTCTGACCAACTTTTCAAGAGGTCCGTCAGGCAAAAAAAAATATCGAAAAAAAATACTACGAATAGGTCTTTGTTGTACGACTGCCACTTGCCGTCTGAGGCCTCAAACGCGTTTCGTTTCAGATTTTTCTACCAGATTTAAAACTTTTTTCTCAGTCGACTGTCGTCGGCATCGCCGTCGGCGTCGGCGTCGACTGCAAAAGCTCACACGATCATCGCAGTACAAACAAAAAAACGAACGAACGAACAGCGACAGAAACGAACACAAAACGAGCAACAAATAAAAATAAGAGTAAATACACACACACACACACACACACACACACACACACACGTACAGTCTGCAGTGAAGCTTAACAGCGAGCTTAAAAGCTTTCGGTTGCGGCTTGTTCGCTTTTCAGATCAGCTACACAGCAATTTTTGAAGCCTACTCGATGATTCTCGAATATTACAAGTATTTTTATTTATCACGAAATGTGTATTTAATACTGAATTAGTCCGTCTGTCTGTCCGTTTCCAAGCAAGTTAGCCTTCAAAAATCGGCCCGATCGTATAACTAGGAACATAGGAACAATCGATCTCAGCTTTCTGCAGGCAAATCCATTAAACCCACCCGGAAAGTTGTCTTTCTGATAAAATCGGACTATATAGTATTTTACAGCTGATTATGCGATGAAGATATATAAATATAACGTAGGACTTTCGATTACTATTATATATATTATATATTAAATATATTATATAGTACATATATAAGCTGATATAGGAACCTTAGGTCGAAAGTTGAGTTGTACTCCTGATATTGTTAATTACAGGATTCCCAAATGTTTTATATAGAACAGATGGTCAAATGGTATTCAATTCTATAACTTTCCTTGTTAATTCTTCTTTTTTTTTTGCATTCCTTGGAATTAGTAACGCCCCAGCTTGAATAATCGGACAATATATAATATGCATTTGATATGGCACGGATCAGAGCGTTACTCCAAGCAGAGCAAATGAATTGATTGTATAAGTGATTTTTTATGCTTCGTATTGCCCGCACATCCTGAAGGTTATAAAGGTCACTCAATTAATAAAAAATAATGTCTATATTATGTTTCAATTGCCAAAAAAATAATCTGTATTATGTGCTCTATTTCCCTTATAAGAATTAAAAGCCTCTCATTGATTATACATATTTATTATTAATTATTGAGGGATTTTTTAAGGAAAGTCAACTTTACTCAACCATTGCGCATACCCCAATTCGCCTATAAAATGAGGGTATATCACTTTGTCTCTGCTGGGATGTTATAGGTGTATTTCACTTCAGGATCCACATTATCCCCACAAAATCTTAAGATCGACGTTTTGTAGGGAACCTCAGAAGATTTTGATGAAGGAATCTCAGTAAAGCTCTTAAATTCACTTGTTTTCTTATTATTATTATTTTATTGAGTGGATTCTATTCTATTTTTATTCAGTGGAGAAAACCTACACATATGCAAGACATTTGCTATACCCTTGCAGCGGGCATATCCGACTACAGACCTGGCCCAGTTAGTCTGTCTGTCTGCCGGATCGAACAACTATATTTTTGTATGGAAAACTTTGATGATTCGGAAGATATCTTCAAGAATCTCTCAACTTCTACCTGTATGAGAAGGCTTGTGCGGAGACTATAGCATATAGCCGCCATATAGGATCAATCGGTCCAAGTAAATAGATCTAATCAGATGTTCGTTAGGGTATATAAGCTTCGGGGTGCCTCAATGGATTTCTTAGGCGTGTGGGCTTGTCATTCGATGTCGATGTGGGTCTCAGAGCGCCTATACAAATATTTATTATTTGCCATAAATTTAAATTTTTTATTTAATTTCATTGGCATCGAAATGCCGCGACTTGTTGGCGTAGCGCAACGTCTCAAAGCTCGGCATACAAAAATTAAAGGTACCCAATACAATCGCGCACACATAAATTATAAACTCAGATCTCGTAAAACTTGCTTCGGTTCAAAGTTGTTGGCGTTGGCGTCGCTGCCAGCTGCGCAGTCGGCGTCAACGTCGCTGCTGATGTTGCTGCTGCTGCTGCTACTGCAACAGCCGTTGATCAAGTCGCCTTTGTGGCAGCTGTCTTTGTTGCTGTTGCTGTTGTTGTTGTTGCACCACTCAAACTTGTTGCTGCTTACGAAAAAAAAAAACATAAGCTTTTCGCTTTTGCTGTAGTACAGTTTTTTTATACCCTATACCCATTAGGAGAAAGGGTATGCTCAACCGTATGTATCAAATTTATTATGCACTTTTCTTGCAGCTCTGCAGCTCAGAGCAAACTGTTAGCCCATTGAAAATAGAGGGTATTGTATTAGTCTTGGCTTTGCCTGCCTACACAGTATCTGCTAGTCGAGCAGGCTCGTTTTTTTTGTATATTTAGTGTGCCGCTCAAATAATTGTAGTAGTAGCCACAGCGTCTGACAACAAATCATTGCACTCTCACACAGCCAATACAGATGCATATATGTATGTGCATGTACAGGGTATATAATGGGTATATACAGTCGTGTATATACATACAGATGTACGGGGCCTGGGTTCATCTTGATTGCTTCAGCAGCTGCTGTTTGTTTGGCTTTGTCCATTTAACCTCAGAGCCAACTACTTGAGCTGAAAGACAACTTTGTTTGGCCAAGCAAAACAGCAGAAGCCAAACAAATCTATGAAATAACTAAACAAATATTTTAAATCTATATATACACTGAGAGAAAAACCAGAGAGTTTTCAATGTATTTTCCACACAGAATGAGTGTAAAAGGTTTTCCCCTTTGAACTGCTTATCAGTGGCAATAAATATGTAAAAAGTATTCAAAGAATTTTAAATTTTAATTGCACTTTTAATTATTACTTATTCAGTTTAGCATTTAATTTGCCATAAATTCTTCAATTCTTCAATTCTTCCATTGTAAACTGAGGCAGGCAGAGGAAAAACCAGTTTTCTAATTGGCTAAATAAAGAACTGAACGCAGTATAACTCATACGCCGCGTTGCAGTACGCCACAGCCTTATAATAATTAGAAGTAAGTTAGACGAGCGAACTAACTAACTAACTAATAACTACTCAAATTAGTCGCTACATTTCATTTACTTTATTATTATTTATTATTATTTATATTTTTTATTCGCCTTTTGATAGCTGCTTGCAACAGTTGTACTTTGTTTTGCTGTTCATACCCTTCCAGCGGGTAGTATAACTTTGTCGCGAATCGCAGCCTTCGCCGACCCCCTTGATGACTGATTAGAACGATGAGACGAGTCTCCATAGCCATGTTCATCTGTCTGACTGTTAGTCTCCCAGCTTTAGAGCCTTCTAAAGGAGCAATCGGTCCAAAAGAGTCGAGGGAAAACCTTTTGTTTCTGAAGAGAGTTATTACTGTCTGAAAGGGTATTTAATCTTCGGCTTATTGAAGATTCGTTTTCCTCACTAGTTTTTTTTTTCGTTTATTTTGTCCCGCATTTTTATTTGGTTTTTTGTTATGTTTTTGATATTCGTGTTTGGTGATTGCCGCCGACATCTCCCAATGAATGTTTTTGTTTTCGGTTAGTTTCTTTCCCCCTTTTCCCCCCTTTTCCCCCTCCCGCTTTGAGGTATTATTTAATTCTTATAAATGATGGCAGACCTATCCAAAGTTTTTTTTTACATTTGCTTTGCTAATCATTTTATATCATGCTAGATGCTCGTTTATTATTATTCGTATTATTAGCTGGCTGCCTGGCTGGCTGGCTGGCTGGCTGGCTGTGGGACGAGCATCTCTTAATATCATATCTGTGGCTCTATCTGAATGAATGACCCAATGGCCGGCAGCCGGCCATTATGCAATCTCTTGTTTATTTTACTATCATTTTTCTTGGCTTTTTTTCTTATATTTTTTTTTATTGTAATTACATAATTTTTGATGTTTAAAATGTCACAAGCCAACGAACGGGCGGACGAACGGGCGGACGAACGGGCGAACGAACGCAGCTCAGCTCGGCTTAGAGAGCTTTTTGAGTTATTAGTTATTAAATTTCTTTTTTATTTTCTTTTGGGCTTTATGTTTATGCAATCAGACAGACGCCCAACACACGATCCCCCATCCCATCCCATGCCAGGGCCCCTCTTTCTCTCCCACTCCATTGCCAGTTCATTAGACATCATCTCTCGAGTCTTTTGGCCATTACAGCATCTCCAGCTCTCCCACTAATTGCTGGCTTCAAATCTTTTTCTTTTTTCTCGCTGTCTTTGCATGACTTTCATTTGTTTTCATTTAAATTGCTTTGTTTTCAGCTGTTTTCTGTTGTTTTCTGTTGTTTTCTTTCCCAAATTCAAAGACTCAAAGGCTGCTGCTTCATTTGCATAGCAGAAATACCAAATTAATTAAAGATTCCCAGCTAAGCTACCCGCCACAATTGCAGCTAAATGATTCAAATAATTACAAAATAAATTACTTAACATTAAACTCCAATACAAAGAGGGAGAGAGGGGAGAGAGAGGGGGCGACTCATCTCGAAATGAAACAAAGTCTTCTTGGAACTAGTCACATCTTCATTATCTTCATTATATAACCTATGTGAACTCGGTTTATTTGGGAATTACCAAAGTCTCTGAGTAGAGAGACAAAAAACATTTCTAGAGAATTCTGATTTGCGCAGTTGTTGTCCCCAACCGAAGAATAAACACCCTGCCAGCCAATAAAGTTCTGCTGAGAAACAAAAACTGTTCCTTTATATAGCAGCCATATGATATAGTAATCCGATCCACCAGTGCTCGGCAGTGCAGCCCACTTTCAGTCGAAAACTGTGAGCCTGGCTTGCACATAAATAGACGCACCTGGCTATACCTACTCGTCTCATCTTCCTGATCAACAATATGTATATATATATACCTATATATTCTTTCTGTGGAATCGGAGATGCCTTCTCGAATTCGTTACACATTTCGTGATAAAGCTATAATATCAGCTGCAATAGAAATCAACCTAATTGAAATGGTTTCGGTTTTGCCAGGCGTGTTGCACCTATACTTTAATCGATATAAACCATAATAGACATATATATATATATATATATATATATATATATCTGTTTATTTATAGAGCAGACAGAAATAGTCTTGATTAGCGTAGACACGTGAGCTGCCTTTGATATGCACACTCGTACTTCTATTTATATATATATATATATATATATGTGGGTTTATGTGTGTGTATCAGGCTTATATAGCATCCCTGTAGTGTATCTGGTATATCTGTCCGTCCGTCCGTCCGTCCGTCCTTCCGTCTGTCTGTCGCTCTGTCTATAAACGTCTACTGCGCAATATCGTAACACGGAGATGATAGCACATTTAAAATTCATAAAGAGAGGGTTAGACAAGGTAGACGCCTATAAAATGAATTTTTCTTTTATTTTATTATTACGTTTTTTTTTTTTCTCATTTTATTATGGGGATTTTCCCTGATGTGCTTTACTATCGTATCGCTAAATTCAATTTACACTAAAACCTGAGAGTTGGGAGACCTGAAAGCTGAGAGCTGAGAGCTGGGAGCTGGGAGATGGCGGTACCAAGCCGCAGCTTGGCACCATCACCGATCGTCGGCTTAGGCACATGTCTGGGAATTAAACAGCGATGAAAAAAAGACGAAAAAAAATATGTAAAAAAAAAGGAAAACAAAAGCGCTTTCAATGCGGGTTTACGACTCTACAGGGAGCAGTGAAAGATACCTAGAGATACTGAAAAATACTTGTATATGCAATACTCAAACACAGAGTACGAGCTCCGTGTGCCTAATAGCCGAACACACTGGGGTATAGCAGAAAAACAACAGGAAAAAAGCCAAACCAGAAGGCATACCGAAGATCTAAATACCCTACCTACCTCGAGTCATGTATTCCTAGCCAGCTTCAGACTCTCTTTTCATAACTCTGTTGAGCTTTCTTGGGGTATCTCTGTGCAAGCAAAACTTATTTGTAGGGGAGATCAATCCAATCCAATGATATACGATATATTTGTGCGATTGTTCAGTTAGCTGAAGAGCTAACTATCGACTAG
The DNA here is from genome assembly GCA_018150835.1 of Drosophila repletoides. Classification (NCBI taxonomy): domain Eukaryota; kingdom Metazoa; phylum Arthropoda; class Insecta; order Diptera; family Drosophilidae; genus Drosophila; species Drosophila repletoides. The sequence continues at coordinate 18,981,555 of JAECWQ010000031.1, read as the reverse complement.
GCTATCGGTTCAGTATACTCACCTAATACCCTCTGCAAGGGTATAAACGAAACCGCAGAGCTCATAAACAACAAAAAACTAGTAGGAAAAGGCTATCTTTGACACGCCGAAGATGAGATACTCTTGCAGGCAGGAAAGAGCACTTGAAATTTGTAGTAAACCTTGTTTATATTGAACAGCATATAGTAATCCGATCTCTATATGCATTTCTTATATATAGCCTGCAATTCCCCTGCTATGAGATGGTTGCCCAATCCAACTTAAGTGCCGAGTGTGGCAAAAAGAAGGGTACAAGCCAGGCTCAGCTAGCTGAAACATTAAAAGACTAGTTTACAGATCTGAGACTGAGAGCGCTCATCATCTCGAACAGTAATTTATATTCTGTATGGTAAGTTATGATACCCTCTGCAAGGGTATACAAAAACAATCTGAGGTCTGACGATGCTGTACGCCATTTTGGCATAGCTTAAAATTAGCTAATAATAAAAAACAAAAAACAAAAATAAAAACTAAAAAAAAAAAGGTTAACAACAGAAATCAGCGATTTTTGTCATGCGAAATATGAACAATAATAATTCTCTGTCGATTGCCACGAATTTCTAATACTCTACTCGAGGCAGAGGCAGAGGCAGAGGCAAAAGAAAGCAACAAAAATAAGTTTGCTTCCCTTTTAACACACTATGAAAACGAGCCAAGCAAATTCATTTTTTATGGTTTTAATTCCAGAATATTTCCCCATAAACAGAGCTCGTGTAGCGCATAGAGAAAACAATTACGGCCACAGATTATATATATATATATATTTATATATATACTTCGATTTGGTCACGGGAGAACGGCTGTTGCGGTGATTATAATTAACATTCTGAAGTGTCTGAAGATTCTGTTCGGGGATTTTGTTTTATTGCGAGTGCATATTCCATACTGAAACTGTGAGGCTTCTAAAGGGTATTCACAAGTATTCCTACAATGTAGGAATCGCTACTGTCAAACCATAACTCTCTGCTGCTCTAGAGAGAAAAAAAGTGCTGCCTTTAAGTTATAGGATATATTTTAGTCGTGTATTTTTCGAGCTAGTCAGCTTATACTACTCGTATTATAGCTCTGAGCTGGTTTTTGTTTGTTTGTTTTGTGATTCAACAGAATCTAGAATATTTCTAAACGAAATAATTGATGATATTCCGGCGTCCCCCTTTACCAGACCGACAATTAACACCTCGAGAATATAACACCTGCCCCCCGTGAAGCCCACTCACTGATTCCCTCCCTTCATTGCATGTGATAAAAGCATGTGCAAATAAATTTAACCAATTTGGACTGGAATAGTGGAACAAAGGCAAAGCGAGATCGTAATTTCTCTCTGTATATCTCAGGCGAGTACAGTCTTCGTTCTGGAATTAGAACCTTTACGAATGGCACTTTTCTGGTAATAAAAATTGAATTTAATAATACAAAAATTTATTTCGTTTATTACGAAAAAAGAGCCTATCAAAAGTTTGATTTCTTTTTTTTTTCGTGCAAATCCCTTGAATTAATCGCTGAGCCAGCACTGTGGGAGATGCGCTGATTAGTAACGCTTCAGTTTTTGAGCAATTTATGTTATCAACTTGGGGAAATTTCAGATGAATTCAATGCATTATTATTATTATTGTTAATAAATGGCAATTGGCTTTAGTTTTTTCTAGTTTGTCTATTTTTTAATACCAATTAACACCATCCGTTCTGGCAAGCCCATTTAGCAGTTCCAGTTTTCTAGTTCAAGCTCTGTTGGCTGTTGAGTTTACTCGACTCCGAGCTGAATGTCAATGACTTGGTTAGCTTTAAAGCTACAAATACAGCTGAATACGGCTATGGCTATGGCTATGGCTAAAGAGCTGAAGAGCCGAAGAGCTGAAGCTGGAGCTGGAGCTGGAGGCAGAATGGCATTTGCAGTGCTCATTTGTCAACAACTACAACAATGTCGCCCTCAATAGCCATGGAGCGTTGCGCTTTTAACGCTTTTGTGTTATTAATTGCTAAACAGATCATAAATAGCTGGCTATATGCTCGAAAAAAGCTATTTATTTGGCTTAAAATGCCATTTAAAAATGTTAATTGCCAGCGGTTTTTGCTGGGGAGTGTTTTCAATACACATCTAGAAATAGAAATATGTAAAAATCAAAGCTGAAAGGGCGCCCCAAGATTAGCTACTCATTTCATATTTCACGGTTCGGCTTGAGGAACAAAAGAACAGCTAACCGAACCGGTTTACTTTGCTTTACTGCAGCCTTGGCGAAGCAGGAAAAACTAACAAATTAAGCAGCAGCACGCACAATTCGCTCCATTGTACAAAAAGTATCGGTTCATCATTCTTTTTCCTGCACAGTGGTCTCAGGAGCCAAGAAGAAATAAACAAAAAAATAAAGGAAAACAATGCTCAAGGTTTTCGCACCAAGGTGCCAAAATTGCGGCACAAAAGTCAAAGTCCGTATATATAAAATAATGCTACAACAAGTGTGTGTATTATATATAGATATATAGATATATCTGTATATATTTATCTGGAAATCAAGTCAGGCGCTCGAGTTGGGGTTTTTTTTCGACATCTCCTCAAACACAATGGTGAACCTTTTTTATTTTTGTATTTTTCTGTACTCTTAAATTGCAAATTCGCTTAACAAATGCGATTTTCGAAAGCGATAACAAGTCACATTTTGGAGTTTTTTTGGAAAATGCGATGAACTATTGAGGAAAATCGAGTGCTTCAGACTAAGAGATACTCTGGAGAAAAGCAGAAGAAATGTGGAACGGATGGGAGAGATTGAGAATTTGTATTGGTGTGCGTGAAAAACTGTGCTTGAAGCAAGCAACTTCCCACAAATCCAAAGTTCGGTTCAACTTTTTCTTTTTGAGTCAGTTAGAAAGTGTTTGCGCAACTTGAATATACCCATTTTGGTCACATTTTCAAGGGTATTTCGAGTACTCTGTAATTCCGCTTAAAGTACTCGCAGCAGTCGCAATGACAAAGACAAAGCGAGGAAGGTTATTTTTGGGGCGCCACAAATTAATTTGCACCTTTCGCGTCTGTCGCAGCAGCTGTGGCTGCTGCTGCTGCTGCTGCAGCAGAGACAGAGAGATAGTGGCAGCGACATTAACAGAAGCAGAGACACGAGCAGCGCAGCAGCCGGTGAAAGTTGCATGCAAATAAAAGCAAAAGAAAGACTGTGTTGCAAAAAAATGACTAAAAAATATATGTAAAAAACTGAAATCATGATTCGATGCACTCTCCTCTACTGAAGACCTGCTGCCATTGCTGGGGGAAAAGCGGGAAAAGCGCGAAAACTGCGAAAGCCGCAGGGCCCTTCATTTTCTTGTGGCTGGTGTCATAATCTGGCGCTGCCGCTGCCGTTGCCGCTGCCGTTGCCGCTGCCGCTGCAGCTGCTGTTGCTGCGTGCTGCGTGCTGCGGCTTTTCCTCATTTTCCTCATTGAAGCGTTTCGCTTCAGTTGGGTGCCTCTGCCTGGCCCAAGCTACAGTTTTATTTCTTACTTCTCATGTTTTCTTCTGTTTTTAGTGTTTATTTTGTATTTATGCATTTGTCATTTATTTGCACTTCGCATTTCAGTGCGTTTTGCTAGGAAGCGGAAATAAACGCTGTAAAATAGTGTGAGGTTTGAGTCTCTTTTTACTCAATTTGTTGGCGGGCATTAAATTAAGTGGAAATTCACTTAACGCCGCCTGTCAATCAATTATCAAAAGGTCGTTACTCAAATAACATCTATCGATAGTCGATAGCATCGCAAATATTGTGTTATCGTTCAAATATTGCTTGCTGATGCCGTGAATGTGGCTCTCAAACTGTAAGAGCTTTTTCGTTGCATACTTTTGAGCTGGCGCTCTTAAATACAAATACTTTAAATTATAGCAAATCACTGAATTAAGTTATTTCTTCATTAAATGACAATCAACTATTAATTTATATAATATTCGTCTTCTTAAATACTAGTAGGCTTTTAGATCGAATAATATTTCAAAATAAATCATTAAACCGACGGCTGGCAGCTGCTAACAGCCAACAGCTGAGACTCTGACTGTGACAACATTTGCATTGCATACTTTTGTGCTGCTATCGAGTAAGTAGACGCTTTGCATGGCAATCCCACCTATCGATATGTATATGATGTTATCGGTATGCAGCACTGAACTGACATTGGTATCGTCTGCGCAAGTCATGACCCAAAAATGAATATTAGCTCTTTGAAAATGCATAAACACCATTTTACATGAAGTATTCAAACAAAAGCAAACTCAAAACGTGTGCACGCGGATGCGACGAAGTGAGGAGTGCGTCCAGAAAATACGGAAAAGTTAATAAGCAATTAGTAAGTACGCTTGCCGAATGAGGATGAACCATACGAATATCGATACTAGTACGTACACCGCCGCACACCCGAGCCCGCACCCCGATTTGACGCATTGATTACTACATTTATTTTCATCGTGTGAGCCAGCTAGAAGCACAAGCTGCGCCCACGCCATTGAAAACAAGGAAATTTTAATAAAGTTTACACGGAAAGTCACGTTTTAGCAAAAATGAATGCTGCCTCTGTCACCGTCGACGTTTGCGCAAGCAGCGACGCCCAGCAGACGCTCGAGGGCGACAATAGCCGGGAACTAGAGCCAGGCGAATTGCGAACGCCGCCCCACCAACAACAGCAGCAACAAAAGGAACAACACCAAGAAGGACATAGTGGCAGTCTGGCCAAGGACATTATGAAAAAGGAATTGCGCAAGTTGACACAAATCGATACCGATAACAGCACCGAGGCGTTGAACGAACTGGAGGCCATACGGCGCAAGGAGGCTCAAGGTTTGGAAAATGGCAGTAAACCAGCCGATAAAGAAGCGTTGCCGTCGTCGTCGTCGTCGTCCTCGTCGGCGCAGTTAAAAGAAGAATCTGGTGCTGCACCTGCTGCTGCTGCCGCCGCCGCTGCTGCTGCCGATGCGGATGACAGTGAAGGTTTATACTCTGATACGGATTCCAATGAGGATGAGCAAAAGAATGTGGAGGATGTACAGCAGGCGCGCAAGGAGAAGCAGGCAGAGGACGCTGCCGCCGCTGCAGGGGGACCAACCCAACACCCACCCGCCCCGCTTCATCCCTTTCTCGGTTTCAGTCCGATGCGTTTCCATATGCGTCCTCCGTGCTTTGATGGGTATGGACGCATGGGCGGATTTATGCCCAGAATGCCGCGCGGCGGTATGCGCGGCATGCGCTCTCCTTTTTTCAGTCGACCGCAGGCGTCCAATCGTCTTGCCTCCCCCCGAGGCCCCACACCGCCCTCCCCAGGGACGCAGTCCTGCAATGGAGGACACGTTGCATCCGCCTACGGGCCAGCATTGCCACCTAGCCAGGCTCAGAACCAGGGATCCAAGCGACCACAGTCGGATTTAACGTAAGTATATACCAAAGTTAGTCGAGTAGATTCTTAAATTAAACAGTGAACCAAGGATTGCCTTGCGATCGAACTCCTGAACTCAATTTGTCGTCTTGACTAAATCCAAACCAGAAGGCTCCATAAATTGATAATTAATTTACTTCAACAGCTGGACCACAACTCAGCCGCCAGTGTCGTTTAGTTTTAATCTGGTTCCGGATTGCAAAAATGCACAGCACAAGGGGTGCAAGTCGACCGAAAAGGAAAAAAGTGCTTCCACATCCAAAGAAACTTCCAGCGGAGGAACCCGAAAAGAAAAAGAATGCCCTAACGAAAAGTGGAGCAAAACTGGCAAGGAAAAACCCAGGGAGCGCAGAGAGAGACCGAAAGAAGGGTTCAGGGAGCGGCAGAGAGAACCTGTCAAAGAGCAAAATAGAGAGAGTTTCAAGGATAAACAAAAAGAGAGGTTTAGGGAAAATAAAAAGAGAGAACGCTCGAAGGATAGACAGGGCAATTCACATGCAGAGCCAAGAGCACGTTCCAAAGAGCGAAAGATGGAACCGTCAAGGGATAGACATCGTCGAGGCTCTAAGGATCAGGTGCGAGAACGTTCGAAAGATCAACACTTGGATCGCTCCAAAAATAGGCATGTGGAACGCTCGAAAGACAGGTATAGGGAGCGCTCCAAGGAGAAGCGCAAGCAGGAAAAATGCGACGATAAAAGTGTAGAATCCTCTAGAGATAAAAACCATAGAACATCAGGACAATCTACGCGCAGCAGTAGCAGCAAGAGTCGCAAGACTGAAAGCACAGCAAAGACTCCGAAAGCACCAGCACCAGCACCACCACTGCCACAGCCACAGGATAAGAAAGCAACGCTGCAGGATGAGGAGGAACTGCAGCTAACGCCACCACAAGCGCCGCCAGGTGCTGCAGCGGCTTCTTCATCCGCTGAAACACGCAAAGCTTTCGATATTTTTGCTGAATCGCCGCCAAGACTGAACAAAGAGAGGACTCCAGAGGCGAAAGTTACTTCGCCAGAGCGCAGTACTACGCCGCCATTGGACCAGCTGCCTGTGGCTGTATCCTTGCAGCCGCCAGAACTGGAACGGGAGCAAAAACAGGAGGAACCTCAGTTGGAGCCGCCCAAGCTCAAGATACATAGTGAGATTCATAGTCGCATTGGAGCGTTGCTGGAGGATGACCTGCATTTGGAGGCGTTGCTTGCTTCTAAGGAACAGCTGCTGCGCAAGAGCCACGAGCACCGCAGCAAAAAAGAGGCGCCCATCAAGGAGAAATATATTAAACAGGAGCCAACTGAAGCAATAAAGGCTATGCCCCGTCATGCCAATCCTTTCAAGCGTGACACAGCGTCAAATGAATCCTTGAGCGGTCGCGAAGAACGTCACAGCAGCTACTCACGTGAAAGGGAATCTAGAGACCGCAGAGATCGTAACATAAAGCAGGAGCAGCATCGCTCCAGAACTCCGCCGTTGCTCACACTGCGACAGATTAAAAAGGAGCGCGAGGAGACGCCACCCACAGTGGAGGAGAAGGAGCGATCAAAGCCACATGATCACAGTCCGGATACGGATGACTATATAGATAACTGGGAGAATGATGATTCCTTGGCTGGGGGCGAGAGCAGCACGCCAAAAAATGTTGTCTCCCTTGCAGTGGCTCGCCTAAACGGCGATGATGAGGACTCGAATACGCTATGGAATGCCAAGAGCACTCCACCGCCCAAAGCCAAAGCTAATATACACGATTTGTATGATAAATTCATGAAGAGTATTAAAATGGGCGGACAACCCATTGAAACCAACGCAAACAGTTCCTTAACCAATTCCACAGCAGAAGAGTCTTCCAGCGAAACCGAGGCGACGTCCAGCAGCAGCAGCGGTAGCGGTAGCGGTAGCAGCAGCAGCTCGGATGAGGCAGCAGGGGGCGAAGAGGCCGAAGAATCCAGCTCAGAAGATGAAGAGACGGACCAGGAGGAGCTTCAGAATAAAGACGACGACGACGACGACGAAGAAGACGAGTCACCGTCCCAGCTTATCAGCCTAGACGATCAGTCTCAATCTCAGGATGACGCCCAAACCGGCAAATCCCAGTGGCCCACAAGCCACAAGAAAAACAATGTTAGCAAGGATCTGCGCAAGCTCAAGAGTCTTGAGGATAATCTAGCACGCATACAAATGATGCGAGAGAACTATGATTCTGGGGATGATATCTGCGAAGAGCTTCTAAAAATGGAATCTTTATTCCTCATGCAACGCAACGCCATTATGAACAAATATCGCAAGCCAGAATTAAAGCCAGCCGGTGAGGAGGATTCACAGCCGCCGGTAGTGCCAGAAGCGGAACTTAATCCGGAACAACTGCCAATCCATGCATCGCCTATTAATAATATTTTCGATGCAAATCGTGAGGCGATAAAGCTAACTATTTCACCCTTTAAGCTGTCACGGAAACCCGCCATTTTTGACAAAGATGAACTGGAGACAGCGACACCGTCACCGTCACCGGCATCACAGATGCAATCAGACGAAAAGGTGAGCAAACCGCAGAAGGAAATAGCTATAGTAAAGCCCACCATTATGGATACACGCGCAAAGGCACCATCGTCAACGCTCCCACCACCATCGCGTGGACAGCATTTAAAGCGTTCTAGGACAAGAGAGCGCGAGCGAGACCGAGACCGAGAGCGTTCCAGATCCCGTTCGATATCCCGGAATCGCTTTAGGCGAAACATACGTCCCAGCCGTGGCAAGGATGTGACACGTTCGCCCAGTCCACGACGTCGACGTCCGATGCCCTCGCCACCAATACGACGCGGACGTTTTCCCAAACCGCGTAGAAGCTCAACGCGCAGTCGCACGAGGAGCAGAAGTCCATTGAGACGGCGACGCATCAAACCACCTCCACCGCCGTTGCCGGCACGTGGCGAACGGCGACGCAGCTCGTTGGGTCCACGTTCGCCGCCTGTGCCACCTCTACGGCGTCGGTCATATAGCCGGGAACGCTGCTACTCTCGCTCCCGTTCACCGCTGCCTTTCAAGCCACCATCGCCGCCCATGCAACGCAGCTGGTCCAACTCCCGGTCAAGGTCGCCCACCCGCCGTCGCAACAGCAGATCCAGTTCCAGAACTCGTTCGAGTTCCCCTCATGTCTATGGCGATTACTTTGTTGAGAATCAGAATTTGGAGGCAGCTGCCTACTATTACAATATGTCCTTGATGCAGCAGGATGATAGCAGGGAGCCGTATGACAATTATGCAGCCTATATGGATTCGGCCTATATGGAACAGGCTTACGCTCAATACAACGAGTATTCCGCGGGCAATGCAGAGCCTATGCCTATGGATTATGATTACTCTGGTAATGTTTTGATGGAACCAACAATTATGGCGCCTGTGCTGCGAGAGCTGCCAATGGCTCCCATTATTCCAGTCGCTGTTCAAAAAGGAAATGTCCTGGAAATTGTACCCTCCGCGGAGGCGACTGTGGAGCAACTAGCTGTTGTTGTGAATGCACCACCCGAAGAACCACCAGAGGACACGAGGTGAGTACCATTATCAAAATCGGCAAGGGTGTTTTAATCTTCGCTAATCAATCTTAAATCTTATTAATCGTTATCTTATTATTAACTCCCACAGCAAACCCAAGCGGAAGCGGGTGAATTTCGTGGACAATGTGCTGCCAAATTACGAGAGCGACTGCGAGGATCGCAAGATTGTGGAGCAGGCTGTGGAGCGAGCAGTGGAAAAGCATCGTGCACGCTGTGCTGCCAGGGCTGCGAAAGTGCAGCGGGTAAGAGAACAACTGCTGGCGATGGCCGCACCACCGCCGCCTATGGCGCCAAAGCCACCACAGCTGGAGAAAGCGGTGCTGGTGCCGAAGAAACCACGTTTCCGCTATTATCACTTTGATCCTATAAAGGGAGTTATAGTGAAATCATGGGAGAGAATGTTAAGACCGGGCGGAGGACAGGCTCCCCGTTTTGATCCAAAATACATGGCCATGCTGGTCAAGTCCGGACGCCTGCCTCTGCCGCCTTTTCTACGTCACCGACCACCGCCTCTGCCCGCTCAGGCAGATGCCATGCTGCAAGAGTTCTTCAGCAAACATCCGCCGCCACCGCTGAATCAGATGATGCCCCACTATATGCGTGGACCACCGCCAACGATTGCAACAGGGGCGACACCCTCGCCGGCAATTGCGGCGCAGCCAGCACCACAGCCCATACCTGTGTTAGGTGCACAAAGTTATCCCTGTTATACGACAAAAGCTGGTGTGCCTGGCCCTGTGCCGGTGCCCGTGCCGGTTCCCGTACCTTTGCCTTTGCCCTTGCCTGTGCCGTTGCCGCTGCCTTTGCCTGTGCTGACTGCACCAGTGACGCCGCCGGCTACATTCTTCACACCGCCACCGCTGCCATCATTATCCTCGCATTTCAAAGTGCAGCCCGTGCCCAACATGCGTGAGATAATGCCTGTGGATATATTGCAAAAAATAGGTCCATTGCCCAAGACACTAGATCTGGATGTGGGTATTCCTGTATCGGACGAGCCAAACAACGATCTCCCGGAAGCGGAGGCAGAGCCGCCAATTGTGGAACCAACTGCCAATCCATCACCGCAGCTGCTGGAAACCTAATGACAGCCCGAACCGAACCAACCCAACCAGCCACAATCCCTCCCTGAAATCACCCTATAATTTAAGACTCCGGCTCGAATGATATATACTCTTGCATGTACTTAGAGCCGCCACACCAGCAAACCAACAAATCAACAAACTAACAAGCCAACCAACTGGACACATCATACAAAACTCTAGTGTTAAGTAGTTCTTTTTGTAGAGGTAAAAACTTTTTTTTTGTATTATTTTTGTTTTTTTTTTTAATCATTTAGCATCCAACGAGAGCCCCTGGCAAACATATTGTTCATTTTCTTTTTCCATATGGAAATACTTTTGACTTTTCCTATGAATTTTCCGCTGGGGATTTGAAACAAACGCATTTATCGTTAGAAATTCTTTTTATTTTTTCTAGACTTAATTTTGCATTAACATTTAGTCCATTGATTTCTACAAGAAAATAAAACAAAACCTGTAAATAGAGCGACTGACTAAGTATTGAGTCGAATTTAATTCTAAGTGACATTCGTAATGTATTTAAAGAACCTAAAAAACAAACAGAAAAACAACAAAAAAAAATACTTTACAACAGGAGAAAAAACATCCTAATTTCAATAATTAAACGAAAGTACAGTTGCGTACGTAGATTAAACAAAACAAACTTTTCTTGTGTTCTCTCCTGAATTCGCTTTAATTTTTCAACTTACTTTAAGCTCTAAGGAACTAAACTTCATCCCATAATGGAAATGAAGCTGGGCCAGACGTTTTCTCTAGAGAAATCTTCCCTCATTTTTGCAGGAGGAAGAGTCTAATAAATGATCTAAATTATATATATATTAGATCATTTATTAGAAGAGCCTAATAAGTGATCTAATTTATATATAAATTGGAAAATATTATATATACTCTGATTAAATCTTCTTCAGCTGGAGAGAGCTGCCCCCTGCGGAATCTCAGTAAGGATCGTTTTCCGTAACTATGAAAATTCTTATTACCAACTTATGCTATAATCTCTGATCACAAAAAAATCACTTTATTGAAAACTATTTCCGCAGCTTATCCTCGGCAAAGGGACCAATGTTGGCGGCGAAGGCCATCAGAGCGGGAATTGTGGTCTGCTCGTAGTTGCCGGCAAAGAAATGCTCGTGCGGACCTGAAGCAAAGACGCCCACATCCTCGCCGCCGTGAGTCTCCGAGGGTAGAGGAACTGTAGCTTGGAACTCGAACTCGGGATTTGTGGTATCCACACCGGAGAGATCAATGCGGCCAGCTTCATTGTAGGTATTCACAAAGCCAGGTCCATTGGCATAGGAGAGAATAGTGAAGGGCACTTCATCCGTCGCAAGATTAGGAGCCAGCGAGAGTATGTTCTGACGGCGATACTGCATGGAGAAAAGTTAAAAGAGGAACTGACAATGCATAGGAGAAACAACCTACCGGATAGCCATTAATAGTCATGGTATGCGAGTGATCCGAGGTGACTACAATGAGTGTATCCTCCTCAGAGGTCAACTCACGAGCCAGCTCCACAGCGCTTGCAAATTCCTGGGTATCCTCAAGAGCCTTTCTCGCCTGCGTTTCATGGTGAGCCATATCGATGCGACCGCTCTCCACGAACAGGAAATAACCTTTATCATTTTTACTGAGGACTTTAATGGCCGCCTCTGTCATCTCGGAGAGCGAGGGTTCGGCGTAGTCCAGATGCATGCGCTTGCGATCACCATGGTAAGGGCAATGGGAAACATCAAACAGACCCAGCAGATAATCCGTTTTGGATAGATCAAGATCCATCAGTCCCTTTCTGGACCAGACATAGTGAGCCTCGCCTTCCTTCTCCGCCTGCCACTCTTTGATCAAATCGCGACCATCCTGTCGCAGACCCGAAATGCCCTCCTCATCATGCTGGTAACGATCCCGGAAGTAGGCACGTCCACCGCCCAATATAACACGTAAATCCTTGCCCACTGGATCCTCAATGAGCTGGCGTGCAATATCCTTGTTGAGGTCAGGACTGCAGCCATCCTGAGTGATTTTGCCATCGTGCTCCCAATCCCGATTAGCCGTATGGGCATAAACACCAGCCGGAGAGGCGTGCGTAACACGAGCTGTGGTAACCAGACCCGCCCACTTGCCAGCCTGCTGCGCCCATGAGGCTATACTTTCCGTGTGAGTATCAGTATCAACCCCCGCCAGACAATCCTTGCGCTCCACCTGAGCATTAACACCAATTGTGCCATAATTTCCCTTAACTCCGCTCAAATAAGCCGTTGCCGTGCTGGCCGAATCCGGCGTACGCTCATCTATGGCATAAGTTTTGGATAAACCCACATAGGGAAATTTCTCGAAATAAACCTGCTCGTTGCTATCCCCCATAAAGGCACGTGTCGCTGCGATCGTATGAATGGACATTCCATCGCCCAGGAATAATATCACATTTTTTGCACGATTCCCGTTGAGTTTTTTATGATGCTCCAGCTTATCGGCCAGTATAGACTGCGCCTTATCGTGCCAGAAACTCGTGTCTAGCTCCTCATCCAGTTCGCTGTAGTCACGAGAGCTCTTTAGTCGGGGATGTTGTTCTGTTCGGAGCATTCGTAATTCGGAGCAATTAATTTATGGTTAGTTTCTTAATGGGCCTTTTGGGCATAATTTATTTTTAAGCACCTCTTTCGACTGAACCTTGATATCAAGAGATTGGTCACTGATTCGAGTATTGCCTGGTAATGATTATGGAAGGGTTTGGGCACTACACGAGACCAATAAAACTAGTTTATAGCTCAGAGATGGTCATAAATATTTCCCGATTACTATTTTTAATTTGTAGTTGGGGTTAGCTAGCTAAGAGCCTATTAATAATGCTGATCTAAATCGATTGAATCGAATTTTCTCAAGAGCGTAAACGCGGGGCTAATAAAACTATTCCATGGTTCAGAGATTGTAATGAATATTGGGGGTATCCGTGGACTATCAAAATAATAGTTCTCAGCATGAGAATTAATGTAAAAGCTGATAGTCTAAAATAAATATTTGTAGCTTAAAAATTGAAATAAGTTTCTAGATTATTTTCATTGTTGACTGATAGATTAGGTTCTTCAATAGATAATCGTAAAAGAAAAGAAAAGAGTAGCAAAAGGATTATCTTCGATTGACTCACCTTTGTCTTCTTCATCTTTTAGCTCCGCCCAGACAGAGGAGGACAACAACACCAGAGCCAAGGTGAACCACAATTTTGCGGCCATTTTTAGCTGGATTCTCGGATACTTTCGGACTTTTTGGTTACGTTCCGTCCGACGGCTGCCGTTCAACTGTTGAACTGAGTAAGTTCCAACATGATTATATAGCCAAATCGGTCAATATGACCCATTGTTATTGTGATTTGTTAAATCTAAAGTGTGAAACGATTAATCTCGAGTGCCTCGTGGACACCTGCACTGAGGAAAGAGCCATAAATATCGGTTGGGTTCTATCAGAGCCCGATCGTGTTTATATAGCAGCCGCAGAGCACCAACTAAGTACAGTATCCGCTGGATTTTCGAGTAGAGAAGTCAAAAAATGTTGTCTCTACGCATTCTGTGTGGATTGGGCTTGGTGCTTGTCTGCTGCTCCGCTGTGTTGGGTGGAGCTGTTCCTGGCAAGGCACCAGTGGATGACACAGAGACTATGCATCCGGATCTACCGCACAAAACCAGGACAAGAGCCCGTTCTATTGCAGGCGAGGATACACAAGACTATTGGCTGTCGGCCAGCAAGGAGCATATTCTGAAGAAGCTGAGCTATGTGCGGAATGAGAAGCGCGCCAAGAATATAATACTTTTCCTTGGCGATGGCATGGGTCTGGCTACGCTAGCTGCCGCCAGGAATTATATTGGTGGCGAAGAGCAGAAACTATCGTTCGAGGAGTTCCCCTATACAGGCCTGTCGAAGACCTACTGCGTGGACAAGATTGTACCCGACTCCGCGTCCACCTCCACCTCGTATCTGTGTGGCGTAAAGGCCAACTACGGCACAATTGGCGTTAATGCTCATGTCAAGAGAGGTGATTGTTTGGCCATGGCTGATCCGGAAAATCATGTCTTCTCGCTGGGTAAATGGGCCATGGATGCGGGCAAAGCGGCGGGCGTGGTGACCACAACAAGATTAACCCATGCCTCACCTTCGGGCGTCTATGCCCACACAGCGGACCGGGAATGGGAAAATAACGCTGTGCTCGAGGAGGCTTGTGGAGAATTAGCCAAGGATCTGGATGATATAGCCGTGCAGTTGATCCATGGTGAGGTGGGAGGCAAGCTAAAGGTCATGTTGGGAGGTGGCAAACGTAGCTTCTATGATCCCGAGTTCTATGAGAAGGGAAGACGCACAGATGGACGCAATTTGGTAGCTGAATTCGAGGCCCTAGACGAGGGTAATGTCTTTGTAAAGACTCAGAAGAAGCTGCTCAAGGTGAACGCTACGGAAACAGGTCGGCTGCTAGGTGTATTCAGCAAGAGTCATTTGCATTATCATCTGGAGCAGCTGGCGGATCCGGAGAACAATGAACCCACGCTGGAGGAGATGACAGAGAAGGCCATAGAAGTGCTGGAGACAGACGAGAATGGCTACTTTCTCTTTGTGGAGGGTGGAAAAATAGACATCAGTCATCATGATACTATGGCAAGAATAGCTTTGGATGAAACCTCAGAGCTCTCGAAGGCGGTGAGACGTGCTCGGGAATTGACCAGCGAAGAGGATACTTTAATTGTGGTTACCTCAGATCATTCGCATACCTTCAGCTTGGGTGGCTATCAGCCGCGTGGCAGCGATATCTTTGGAGAAGCTGAGAACCCGGGCACCGATGGTAAAGCCTATTTACCCCTGAGCTATGCCAATGGAATGAGCTTTGATACCTATTATGATACGGAAACCCACCAGCGTGTGGATCCCATGAGCGTGTTTTCCGAAGACTTTGAACAGCTGTTCCCAGCCACCGCACCACTGGAGTCAGAGACCCATGGCGGCGAGGATGTTGGTGTCTTTGCATCGGGTCCTTGGGCTCATCTATTCACGGGAGTCTTCGAACAGAATTCTATACCCCACATGATGGCCTTTGCTGCCTGCGTTGGGGACGGACGGACAGCCTGTGATTGATTTAATTATACGATTATATTAAAGTAAATATCGTACTCCTTGCGAGTCGATAATCAGACACGATTCTCATTGTACGCGTTATCATTAAGTGATTTTTGGGGCCTGCAAGTCAACAAAGGTGGAATAGATCCCTCGATTAAAGTATATTCAAATTGAAATAGCAAAGCAGCTCTGGAATTTCTCTGTTCTATTTTAGGCACTTGGCTGCCCTGGCTCTGGGTCTGGGTCTTGGCTATTGGTAGATTGTAGTCCGTATCATTAAATACAAATAATTATGCATACAACATTTAATCAAGGTCTTTGAAGTGGCACTGATTCTACGATTAGGATAAATCTGAAGTGCATTCAAATTAAAATCACGCAATATTTATATATAAATATAGCTCAAGCAATTGCGCAGTCGGTCAAAGTTCTCTGCTCTATGCAGGGACCTGTTCCACACCCAGTGGAATACTTGGAATCCCCAGGCAACTGGGCATTGCCTGGAAAGCAATAAATATTACTACACACGCTTAGTTCTTTGACTATGGCTAATCGCTGCTATTAAATTGTCTGATTGTCAATAGAGTGGAAGACTCTTAAGGCTCAGTGACATACGATCGCGATTGTCATTAATCTTCAAGCGAAAAACAAACACCTTTCACACCCCAATCTTATCTCTTCCTCTAGTACTTCACCTCATTTGTTTGCTCTGAGTTATTGGGGCTATAAATCAGAAATTTCTCTTGAGGCTAAGTTCCTTCCATTCTACTGCCCCACGGATTATACTAGAACTCTCCACATTCTTTCTGAATAACTTGGGTTGAGAGTAATTTTAGAAATTATCAGTACGTGTTTATTATAATGGCTGAAGTCAGCGAATATTGCAATTTGAATAGTAGAAAAAAAAAAAAAATAGGTTTATATAGGAATATATTCAGGAAGGCTTAAAGTATAACGGCGTAACGCTGTTCGTTGGTTGGGGGCTGTATTAGAGAGGCATATTTATCCCGCAGATCGACCAGGGCGCGCTGGAAGCTGTCCATGCTGCTCTCCAGCTGATTGGCATTGGATTGCTCCGCGGAGGAGGCAGAGTTGGCAGCAGAGGCGGCGGCGGCGACGGGTTCACCCAGCAGGAGGACACGACGCCAGTCGTTGACATCGGAATTGGCCCGCAGAGAATTCTTGCGATCCATATTGCCAGCGGCGACAGCAAACATGGCCTCATCCAGACCCTCGGGTTGATCGTCCGGTGTGGGTATTGTGGGACTTGGAGGCGTAATACCCGTCAAGGAGGCAGTTGTGGGCACAGCCACTTGTTGTTGCGCCATTAAATCCTGCAAATTACTGGGCAAAATCTCATTGAGGCTGGTCTGAGAATTGTCGATTCTAATCAGTTGACCATCGGGCGTTATGCGGAAGAGCTGAGCACGTCCATTGATGCCCGAGGGAATAATAATAATGTTGCCAATAGCGGAGGCAATGCCTTGTCCGAAAGCACCGCCACCACCGGGGCCACCACCAAACGGAAAACCACCGGGTCCTGGGCCGGGTCCAGGTCCTGGTCCAATGCCGCCACCGTACGGGCATGGGAAACAATAACCTGGCGCTCCTGGTGGTCCGGGCAAGCCTCTTGGTCCAATCATGGGCGGTATATTGGGATTGAAGGGCGGATGTGGATAACCCCACATGCCGCCACCTCCACCACCAATAAGACCAGGAGGACCACGCGGTC
Organism: Drosophila repletoides; assembly: GCA_018150835.1. Taxonomy (NCBI): domain Eukaryota; kingdom Metazoa; phylum Arthropoda; class Insecta; order Diptera; family Drosophilidae; genus Drosophila; species Drosophila repletoides. The sequence goes on along the minus strand of JAECWQ010000031.1, from coordinate 18,964,666 downwards.
CCGGTGGACCTGGAGGACCTGCCTCACAATTACAATTCAACAGGGAAGCGCTGGCCATGGAGAAAATGCCTGGAAAAATCGTAATTCAAAATAAATGGAATCCACACAAATTACAATTATTTAGAATTTAATTTTCAGTATCCAAAATTTCAATTTTCAAAAGAAGAGAATAATTCCAGAAAGGGGATTGGATGGGAAAGTTATCCCTGGAACCGCAGTGTAATATACTTTTGTCTTTGATCAAACTTACCAAGGAGCAGCGCAGCTAGAAGACTGTACGATCCCATAATGATATGTGGTCTATTCCAAGAGCATCTATTGACTGAGTTGAGCCCAGGCAACGGCTTGGGCCTTTTATAAGGCTGGAAGAAGATTTAATTATATTCGATTTTCAAAGAACATTTTCATATGCATACAAATGAGTAGCAAGGGTCGGCTTTTCCAGGTGGCCCATAACTGTTCTTGCATCAGATAATCGTAAAAAGTAGAAGAAGAACAGCCAAAGAACAGATCCAAGGCCCAGCATCTTGACATATATGGTTATTTACGTCGGAAAACACGGCCTGCTCTCGAGATTGGGCTACGAATTGGGTCGACTCTTCCTCTGGTATGTCACTCCATTCGTGTCAATCAATGCCCAAGATTTGTTTTACTCTTCTCAGTTTATGGCTCTACGGGCAGACATAAAAAGCAGAAGAATTCGATTTTAGTATCTGGTGGGCTTAATGGGTCATAGATTATGAATGAAACTGATTGGACACTCGTATTTCCACACTTTTCCGAAACAATCCGAAACCGAAAACCAAAAAAAAAAAAAAAAGGTTCTATGTTTTTTCTTTTCTGATCATAAAATGTCACCAGCGCCTTTCTATAGTTTTTTTTTTTAAGCGCCGTTATAGTTAAATTATAAAAAAGAAAATACATAAAAAGGGAAACAAGAAAATGCTCTGTAACTTTTCATTAGCATAAATTAAAAACACGCTTCGAAATGGAATTCACTCTGTCGTCGCATATACTTAAAGGTTCTGCAGCTCCCTTCCCTTCCCTCCTCTTCTCCTCTGTTCTCTCCTCTCTTATCAATTGGTGACATATCATTTTTTTTTATACTTATCCCCCCGACAAACGTCATTAGCGGATACAACATTATTTTATCTTGAGTGGCACTTCTTTGCCTCGATGAGCGCCACAGACTTGCGAGTCTTTCGAGTGGGGAACTGGTAAGAGAAGGAGTGACAGAGAGAGAGATTATAGCCTAAAGTGAGGCGAAGAACAAGTGCGTAAACTCTTGATAAGAAATATAGTCGAAATTCCCAACAGAAATCGCCATCTGGTACTACAGAAAACCCGATTTGAATACTTTAAGTTCAACTTGTTTTGATATGAAATATATACTTTTAATCGACTCAAAGATTCTTTTCATTTTCGAGGGGAACGTCTTGTGCAGAACCGGTTCTTGCTGACTTTTATGGGCTAATTTCTGGCCAACTGCTAGACAGCTCGAAAGGCTATCGTTTCATTTATATTGCCCCGTCGTGCACTGAACATTTTAGTTATTCTTAAAGGTTAAGATACAATTCTAATTGAATTTTCTTATTTATTTCAGAAGCTACTTCAACCTGTTTCAGAAGAAGCACTCTTGGGGCACCATCAGCTAAAGCTCTGCTTCCTCTGGCGTACTACAACTACGATACAACCATAATATAATTGTATTTAGAATAATATTGTACTCAGTACAGAATAAGCACCTTTTACTAGATGCGTATCTTTTGAATTTCAACTATTAGCTACTCTTATCACAAAGAGAAATAATTAATAAATCAATAAATTATGTATAATAATTGTTCAGTAAAGAAATGTGCGAAATATTCTTAGCTATGCACAAAAACGTATGAGAGAATAGTGAAATAAACTTATATATTTATGTAAAAAGATTATTTTGTTTTATTTTAGATCATTTTTGCACTTTTCAGATATTTTTGTATCTTAAAGATACTTTTGTATCTTGGAGATACTTTTATTGACACCTTCAGATACATTTCTACTTCAAAGATACTTTTGTATCTGACAGATACTTTGTGGCAAGCAGATACTCCTGTGTCCAGCAGATACTTTTCTGTGCAGCAGATACTCTTGCGTGCAGCAGATACTTTTCTAGAGGCAACTATCCGCTTGCAATGACTCGGCACATTTAAAATTGTCCAAGACCAGCGCCAATTTGCGGAAAATTCCAAACGCTGCACCAGGCGAACAGAATTCCCAGCAAGTCGACAGTCCAAAAATCCATCCACCTGCTGCGATTTCTATTTGCCTGGTAGCAAAAATTCAAAGCTCACCAAATTGGGAAAAATAACGACAAAATTTTCTCGATGCCCTTCAAAGTATGCAACAAAAATTATTTTTTGCTGCTTTTGCTTTGCTTTGCAAGTGGAACTTTAAAAGGACATAACTTGCGCAAATCCTTACGGATTTTCAAAAAATTGACTGCGTTCCACTCGTGGGGTCCATATCTATCGATTGGCATCCAAGGATATGGGTGTCATCTAAGGATCATCGACTTGAAAATTTTCAGTCGAAACGCGCAAGAAATCAATTCAAAAACACAAAATTCAGGATAACTCGGAAACTACAAGGACGATGCGAATGTCCTTTGGCCAGTCGATAGCCTTTATTAATACTGACCGTTTGACACATGACTCGTCAGGATCCACAAGGATACGGCCGAGTTATAGCGATTTTTCTGTAGATCAAAAAGTCCTTTTTTCTCAGCTCCCTAAAGGATTTTCGTCCTTTTTACTGCGTATTTCGAACCGGCCAGCAAAGGACTATCACCTGGCCAAAAAACATCCTGATAGTCCTTCAAATGGCCGAGTTAAAGCCGATTTTCTGATTTCAGGACTTTTTTCCTATGCTACCCCCTTGCAAAAATTTCAAGTGATTTTTTTGAAGAAAAATAGCTCTAACTCGGTCAAATCCTTGCAGATTTTGCTAGGATTTGTTTTGTTAGGATCATAAAGACCATATCCATCGATTGGCATTCAAGGACATAGGGGTCCTCTAAGGATCATCGACTTGAAAAATTTCAGTCAAAGCACGAAAGGAAAAGAGATAGCAAGAAAACAACCAAAGGAAAACTTCCACAATACACAGGACTCAGGAGCAGTCAGGAGCAGTCAGGGGCAGTCAGGATAGACCCGATTAATCTTGATGTTTTCGTATTAATTAACTTGTACAGTTGCCATTTAATTAGCTTTCTTTCGTACGTAACTCTTGTACTCCGATATAGCTGAACACGTTTCAATTAGCGGATCTGTTTACTTGATAAGCCCGTTTGTTGTATAACCCGTAGACCCATAGACCCGTAGACCCGTATACCAGACGCACTCGTAAAAAACATGCGACAATCACGTTTCCATTATAAATCTCGATGAAATCTCTTTGATTTATACTCCCAATGGAGCGAGTTGAAGCACAGGCGACAATCACGTTTCGATAAGATCTCTCGGATGATTAAAACCGCAGGGAAAAACAAGTTTACGCAGCTCGCTTTGGTTTTATAGTATGTTGACTTTATTAATTTAATATTATCGACTATTGCTAAGTCAGCACATTTCTTTCTGTATTGTATATAAACTTAATTGGCGCAAAAAATTTGAAGTCACATTTTTCTATGCAATTCTTGCAAAGAGTTGATAAGTTTCTATTACAATTTATATGCATATACATATACACACACACACACACACACACACGTATACAATTATATATGTGTGTGCGTGTGTATATCTGCTGCATACACACACACACACACACTACACGCACATATTTAAACACAGTACTTGTGCCCGATATACATCAAATCATTTTAAGGGGCTGTTTGGTATCATTATCATGGTGTGAGAGAGATCCTGACTTCAATTTCTATCGTATTCGTTTCTGTTTTCTTTTTCTTTTTCTTTTTCTTTTAGCTTTTACCTTTATTTCAATTCACACCGATATGAGGGAGCTTCTTTGAAATGTATATGTATATGTATGTGGTCAGAGCAAGGGGAATTATATAAACACAAAAGTTGTTTAACTAAGAGACTACGCAATAAATACAAGTGTAAATTTTTAGGTTTTCTCGATGCTACAGCCAGCCGGACCGGATCTTAGTCTATTTTCACATTGGAATAAATCTTACGCACGAACAGATTCGTGCCCACATAGCCCACGGTGCCGCAGATGATGCCCAAGGCGCCGCTGAATAAAGCCATATACCCAAAATAGAAGGCGGTTTGGAATAGGCCAAACATCCTGCAAATATTAAAATAAGTTCAAGTGCGCCACTTGGTAATAGATGCTCTTACTTGGTCTTGAAAAAGAAATAGTAAAAGGAATAGGCGTAGACGTAAATGGAAGTGGAACCGGCTGCCATAAAGCTCGTCCATTGCCATCGATAATCCTCGGCATTCAGCAAGAAATATGTGCAAACAATTGTAACACACACAGTGACAATGGTCAAAATAGTAAAGACCAGCAACATGAAGCCATAGACATAATAGATTTTATATGCCCAGAAAGAGGTGAAGATGAAATACCTAAGAGTAGAGAAGATAATAGATTAATACAGATGAATTGTGGGGCTATTAATTGCTCCCTTACATTTCGATAAAGATAGAACCAAAGGGTAGTACGCCGCCCAGCAGCACAATAATGAATGGTTCCATATACCATTTCTTTTCCGGTATGGGCCTTGGCACGGCATTGACGCGACACGGAAAATCTGGCTGTCCATCCAAATTGCGTCCCACCACAGTGCCTACAAGGGTCAAAGGCAAGATCACAAACAGGCAGATGCACGTCACTGCCACCATGGTGCCAAAGGGTATGGCGCGCGAAGCATGATACCCTATAGCTATAAAGTTAATAAAGAATGCCGTGCCGCACACAGCCACGGGCACTGTAAAAGCGGAAGCCAGCATCTGGCGTATCCACAAACGACCTCCGAGCCGGGCATAAAGCGATCCTCCAAAATATCCATTAATCGGTGATGTGGCAGCGTATACGAAGATCGCCGTAGATAGCATCGAGCCGCGTCTAAGGAAAAAGGATTATTAATCTTATATAATAGATAGCATTGTTAAAAAGTGTATTTTGTCATGTTAGACTACTATAGATCATAAATGATAGTTGATGGCCCTTCTCACAGGACTCGTTAGGATGCTCAAGGATACGGCCTAGCTTGGTCTGTATACACGAATTTAATGTTTGCCGAGCTTTCTGAATGCCTTTGTTATCCAGCAGATTAAGCGTTATCTGCTGCTGGCCAAAGGACGCCCTGAGAGTTCTTTAAATGACCGAGATCCGTGCACTGTACACTTTTTACTGGTTAGTTATATTAGTATAGCTATACACTCACTCGGTGTAGAGTTCTCCGACAATGGCAAACATAATGACACAAAAGACTACAGAGATTAGCTGATAGCCGGCTCCGATTAAGGCCGAGAAGATGAGGGCGTTGGGTGGTGTACGGAACACATCGCCATGCACCTGTTTCCATCCATATTCATCGCCCAAATCGCGTTCCATATCATCCACCTCCTCATCCTTGCTGTAGCGTGCATAATCCTTGCGCAGCGTGCGCATTAATATCATGGAAACCAAACCCACTAGGAAAATTACCATCATGAAGCTGTTGAAGATGCTGAACCAGTGAATCTACAAATAGAAAATCGAATTAGGAATAAAAAACAAATTTCCAATTTATATCTTGGCTTTTAAAATTGATTATCAAGCCGAATATTTTCAGTGAAAGTAGAATGGTTCGGTTAAACTTTGGTTAAGGAACAAAGCTAAGATCTTAGTTTTGAACCGAATCAAGTATTGCTTCGGTTCAACTTAACTTTGAAAACTAGTTGGATCTGTGATGCGGCTCAATTCGGCTCAATGATCGTACCGGTTTGCAAACCTATTGTCCTACTCACCCTGTGCTGAAAGAAGTTTGGATCCAGATACTTGTCAAAACGGTTTTTGAACTCAATTTTGCTCGGCTTCCAGTTGACCTCATAGGAAAACTTGATCTTGCTGTCCGCTTTGAGTTCCTCGCGCATTTCGGTGGTCAAAGTAATATCCACAATTTGCTGTCCATTATGTCCAATGTCGAATTTCTTGTGCGTGTGTATATAATATTTGCCGTCGTTCTCATCGCGCTCCCCGACCTTGCCCCAAATGGGCAGACCATCGATGTACATCTGATACCAGTACTCGTTCATAACGGCATACGTGAAGGCCTTGACATTCTCCTCGTTTAGCTCTACCATGCAGATAACGGTACGTGGGACATTCGTCTTGAACTCCATTTCATAGCCACTGAACTCCAGTTCGACACCCTGTAAAGCCTCGCTCAATGTCTCATGATAGTGGGATATGCTCGACTTGGTACCAATGCAAAAGGGTAGCGAGAAATAGGCATACGTTTCCTGCCGATTATGATATGGGCCCACTGTATTCATCCATAAGACAACCTCGTCACGATCATTGTACTGCAATAGGGTATTAAGTAGTCGCATAGCTGCTGCAATATTAATCGCTTACCTTATGATTGTGCTCATCGGCTTGGACCGACACGTAGCAGCTAGTCGCGAGCAGACATAAACAAATGAAATAGAATTGCATTGCGGCCATTGCGAAAGTGTTTCGTTTGCTCATTGTATAGCTGAGCCGCTTTGTTGCTGCCCAGTTGGCAGGATATTTGTTCTGATATTTTATCTTGTTTAGCAAAGTGAAATAATTGAAACGAAATGTATTTTTGTAGCAGTGCTGGCAAGTGCAAAGGGTTCTTGATAGCTTCTACCGATACAGCTATCGATAACATTTTCTACCGACTATCGATAGTCGCATGTGCAAGTTAGATAGTAGTACAAATGTTTAGCAAACAAAAAGTACATTTTTGCGATAGTAGCTCATAAAATACCTTGGGTATTAATTAGGTTATATATTAAATTACAAACATAACAAACTTAATGTACTAAAAAATAACAAACTGCACGTACTAAAGAATACTGTACTGAACGAAAGATGCGGTCACACTGCCACCACTAACAAAATTACAAACGGCATTTCTTAATTTAATTTAATTTTTTTGTGCATTTAATGAGTCTAAGGAAATCGCTTGCCGCAATGAACAATTTGGAACCAGGCATCGAATTGTTTGCTCCGGAGACAATACTGAAAACTGACGAAGACGAGGACGATAAGGGAGCGGAAGAGAAGAAATCAGAGAATCCCACCAGTACCAGCGCGAAAGAGGAAGATGAACTGATCTCAATGGAAACACTGAGAGAATCTCCCGTACAGTGGCCTGAACGTTTTCCAGGCATGGACGAATTCCTGACGATGAGTCACACGCCAATACACACACAGAGTGTCGACCGCACGCAGAATTTGAGCAGCGCGGATATGGCAAAAGTTAATCGTAAGCGCAGTTTTTGAGTCGCGGTTTACACGATGAAGTGGTTTTCAATTCATGAAGTGGCTTTCAATTCATGAATTTTCTGAAATCATTGCTGATTTCACTTTTCTTTTTATTTTTTTATGTTTTTATTTTTTTGTATTTATATTAAACCGTTTCTTTAACCAAAGCATGCACCGAACTTTTCACAAATCGAACCACTTTAAAGCAAAAAATGGAAATTTTCGGTGCACAACAATAATTGAATGGAATAAAATTAATTACTCTTTTTTTGTAGGAAAACGGCACATAAAAATTAAAAATAAGAACAGATCATAAATTAAACAGAGCTTCGAACAAAATCCTTGTATTTTGTTCCACGAATCGAACCAATCGAATGCAGACAGTCTTGCTCCCTGCAAAATCTTAAGATGAAATGCAAATTTCTTGAACTTATGTACACCGTGTAGACACTGAGCGAGCTTTCGAGCAATTTATCAAAGATATTTCTTGGAATAATTTCAGAGCTGGCCAGCCTGACGCCTGAGCAGTTGATTGACCTGATCAAGTCCATGCATGATGAAATCTATCAACTGGGCCTCCGGGAGTCCAAGGAAATGACCCGGGGCAAACTGTTGGGCATCTTTGATCGCCTCACCAAGAAATGAGTCGATATGAGAGGTGACAAGCACAAATTCCCTATAATTTCGAGATGCCGTATTAAGTTTAGTAGAGATTGTATAACAAGTTGGTATAGCACGTAGCATGTAGGTATAATTGTAATATATACATTTATATATATATATATATACATTTTTTTCTTTTTGAATTTATTGTAATAAAATTGTTTATATGAGAAGGATGCTGCAGAGCTTTTTCATACTTGAAGGGGAAGGCCTAGAAATGGGGTAGAGACTCACCCATTCCGTGGTATATGAACTGAGAGATGATCTCGAAAGCATGATATATTTATATTCCTAAAAGGATCGGAGATGCATCCTTCCTTGGCAAAGTTGGAATACCCTCCCTCTGCAAGGGTATAGAAAAGCTTTGATAGCAGATTCACCAGATTCAGAATAAGTCTTTAGATATAAGAGTTTCCTTAAGTATTTTAATTTATTCAAATAAAAGAATAAGCAATTACATAAAAAATTAATTGCTTAAAATAATTACGTGTAGAATTACAATTTTTTTTATAAGTATATTACAATTTTTACTCAATTTAGTATTATTCCCCTGCCGAGGGGAACAGGCTGCATCGAAAGGAGCAACGGCGAGCTGTTCTCTTTCTTTTTTAATAATTTATATTTTACAAGGTTGCAAGAAACGCTAAAACACGATTAAAACACTCTTTTTGTATAATTACAACTCGAAATTCGAATTCAGATTGAAGTCGAATTTCGATTCATTATTATCGATGCCGGATTTTCTTATTAATGTGGCCACTTTTCTTGGCCGTTGCACTTGAACTGGAAGTTAATTTGCTCTTGGTATTGGAAATGGGCGTGCCAAGTAACTCCTTATTGCTGTTGCTGCTGTTGCCAACAATGATTCCGGATTCGCTCCTGTGATGCGAGGGTGAATCTAAATCACAAAATACAATTTCATAAAATTTCATAAGTCCTTGATTTTGATATTGAGTTGATGGTTTTCTTCATCCAGGAACTACTCCTCGTTCAGACCCCAGACTGCTTACCCTTTTCATCCAGCGTCTTTATGGTTGTTGCACCATCGTGAGCTGTTGTTGTATTCTGATTAATGGACAGCTGATTATCGCTGGAGTCCTCGTTCGTTATGGAGTCCGATTCACTGGCTCGCTCCGCTGTAAATTTTTCAAAAATATTGAAGTATTTCCATATTGATATTCAAATTCTGTTAACTTAATCATGCGGTACGATTTTCTTGACATGGCTTTGCCATGGATTGGGTTGGAGCGGAAGCAAATGTCATATATGAACACTAGTCCTTCATACTCACGATTACATATAGCCATGGAGGTAATGCTGGATTTGGAGAATAAACGCTCGGCATCTTTAAACTTGCGATTCCGCTTATCCGCCTTGGAATTGGTGGCCTTGTTTGAGGTTAGGTACCGCTCCCATCCTCTAATGATATTCCCGCAAAGCTGGGTATCCTCCAAGTAGGAGCCTTCAAAGGCGTAAATCTGGCGTTCCAGATTCGCCAATTGCTCCTGTGATTCGTATGTATGTACATATAATAAAAGGCATGTGTGATCTTATCAAGAATGTTCGACTAGCAGATACGCTATGGCTCGGTTTCAAATGCTAAGATATCCCATTGAATACTCGTGACACCTACTCGCGCGATACGTTTTTCTCAATTATAACAACAATAAACATGCGCGAGGTATTCAGGAATTCGCATGCCCGGTTTGATAACTCTATCACTTACAATCGCCGGGTTGTGATAGTCAAAAGGACGCCCATATCCAAATGGACTCGACTCGTATGAAAGTACATATATAGACTATGTTTTCTCCCCGTCTGTCACAAACACTTCCATTAAAGTGATCTACCCCACAGCCAATTGTGTTATAGGGTATGCCTGAGTTTTGGCGCTTGTTTTTTGCTTACCGAAGTTTCCGCCTTCTTCTTGATGAGATCCGCCAGTTCTCCACGTGTGTCCATAGCGCCGCCTTTGGCGTTGGAATTCGCTTTGCCCGACTTCTTTGGCTTGCTATTGCTATTGTTCGTGTCATTCGCGATTTTACTTGTCGGAGAACTCATACTTGTTATCTGTTGATGTTGTTTGTTGTTTGTAAATGTTTTGTTTACTTCTTCTTTTTTTTTTTTGTGAAAACAAGCTGCTTGCAGCGATTATTAATCGATTACAATTTTGCGATATATTATGGTGGCTGGTCGATAAGAGAATTGTCGTACTTGCTTAATATCTTCCACTAGGTGGCGCTAGTAAGCATTTCGCAATGTATTATTTGCGCACTAGATGGCGCCAAGAGACCGTTACATTTGAATTAAGTTAGAACTAGAATGGTAATTTTAAGTATCTAACAAGAGTTCTTCTGTCTGAAGTTATATGCAAATATATTGTATAGTCAAGTACCCCGCTGGGCCATAGTTCTGCTTCAATTTTTCAATTTTTTTGCTTTTTTTTGTTCAGCTATTGTTTGAAATCTCATTACAATGCCCTTTTTAAGATTCATAGACTTTTCGAGTGCGTCTCTGTCTCTGTCTCTGTCTCTGCCTCTGTCCCTGTGTGTGTGCCAGAGTGTGCGTCTGTGTCTGCCATTGACCTCTTCTTCTCCAATCGTTTATTTTATATGCGTGTAGTTTGCTTTTTTTCAAACAAAAGCCAAAGTCATCATCATTATGATCACGCATATACTCGCGCAATGATCATTAACAGATCATCATTTGGGTTTATTGACCCACGAAGTTCTTTCTAAGCTCTTGCCCGAAAAAGTTTGTTGAACTCCCGAAAAAAAAGTGAAGCGTTGCCGCCGCCGCCGCCGCTGCCGCCACCACTAGCTGATCCCCCCTGCCCCTTTCCATCACCTGCTGCGTAAGCTTTGCGCTCCCTTTCGCTCGACTCTCTCTCTTACTTTTTACTCTCTCTCTTACACGCACACATACGCACAGTGGGGCACCTAAGGCTATTTCACTTTTAAGTCTCTGAAATACGCGTCGTATGCGTGATTTTATTTTGCTGCTTGCGCTTTTCTTACTTTTCATATGACCATCTTTGGCGCAGACAAAAATCGAAAATCGAAAATTGAAAATTGAAGAAAAAAATAAATAAAACTAAATCCAGCGCAAGTAGCAAGTAGAAAACAAAACAAGAAAGAAAGAGCATACGCTCTAGTGGGGAGTGCACGACTGGCAGATGCTCTCTAAACTCTGGATATTTCAGCTATAAATAATTGGCAGGCAGATCATTAATAATAAATCAATATTCAGTAGGCTACAGTAGTAGACCAAATGAATATACTCTCTTGCTATAGAGCTCATCAATTTTTACAGGGTATACAAATATTGAATACAACGGCGGCAACAACATTTGAAAATGAAATCACAGCGAAAAACGGAAAACGAAACGGCGGCAACGACCGTTGCAGCGGGCCTTTAAGCCGGTAAGCAAAGTCTGCTTCCACGTCTGACTGAACGATCGACTGACTGACTGACTGCCTCAACGATCGACTGACCGACTGACTGACTGACTGACTGACTGACTGACTGACTGATTGGCAGACTGCGTTCAATGTGTGTCAAAGATTGGCGCGCAAAAAACTTTCATTTTATTTTGAAGAAACACACACAAGGCGCGGCCTGGGCGACTTACGGAAAAACTTATGCTTATGCTCTGCGTATACCCCTTGAAAGCATCTTAAATGGAGTATATTAATTGAGGGTACTCTATGGCATGTAAATCATAACATTTTCACTCATATATTTTTAAAAAGAGACGCAGCAGGTGAAAGAAAGAATCGAAGAATGCTCTGCTTGTTTTGCGTTAGCTAATGAGTATCTAGAAGTCGAGCACTCTCGACTAGAGCACAGACACACTTGTTTGTTTTCATTTGTTTCATTTTTTAGGCAAACATCAATGTACCTTCCTTCCCCGCCTCCTGCAGACTGCCTGCTCCGCCTTAAACACCTCCTCCGCCCATCCCCTTTTTGCTGCTTCTTCTGCTGCCGCTGCCGCTGCCGCTGCTGCTGCTTCTTCTTCTGCTGCTGCCGCTGCTGCTTCTGCTGCTTGGCCAATTGACTGCAGTTTACAATAATTTTTATGATGAATTGCATGGCCGCGTGTGAAATCTGAAAACTGCTGCGGTGACTGAGGAAAAGTGGAAAACTGCCAGAAAAGTGGAACACAGCTAAAGAAGCGACTGCGTAGCCGAGCAACAGCAACAACAACAACAACGCAAGGCAAACACTCTCGACTAATTAGCTGCGTTTTAGAAATTCAGCGGCAATGAAAACAAAATCGAGTTCAATGCTTGCAACGATGACGCTGCTGCTGCCTCCGCTGCTGCCTCTTCTGCTGCTGCCTCTTCTGTTGCTGCTGCTGCTGCTGCTGCTGCAGTTGTTGCAACAAGTTGTTGTTTCTGTTATTGTTGCTGCAACGTTTTCGTCGTTTTCCAAGAATCGCACATAAATGCATAAAGAAGAAGACGACGGCGACGCGCTTTCCAACGACCAAGTGAAAATGAGTTGCGTTTTGGGCAGAAAATGGAAAACTTTTCGAAAATCGCCAAGTGAAATGAAAACAATAAAAAACTAATTACAGTGGTCAAACGGTTCACAGTCTTAATTCTGATTTATTCGAAAATTAACGGCAGCAAATTGGCAACATTTTCCAGGAACAGAGCCCTGCAGTTTTCCGGAGAAAAACCTCCATTTTCATGCGAGTTTTCAAGCGAATGGCTGCCAAACTTCCAAATTTTATTTAATTTCAATATTTTACTCAATTAATAAAAACAAGGAAATTCTTCTCAAAAATTGTGCATTTTATTTGCTTGCCTTGAAAAACGCTTCCAATTTCCGATCACTGTGCAATAATTAATTGAAACCCATCAAAAAGTTCATATGCAAAAGCTGCTGCAGCAGCAGAGAGCTTTTTTTTCAACTAATGCCAGGCGGAAGGGGGGGGGGGGGAGAGGAAACAGTTCGAGGGCGGCGCTGGCAAAGTGACATCATAACAGTTTGACTGATAAACACACAAATGCACTTGCCATAAAGCACACTCACACACACTCACACACACACACACACACACACAGAGCGCAGCTAGTGCACGCGCTCTCTTAACTTTTGACGCTCTCGCGCTCTTCGGCTCTTTGCTGCCACAACAACAACAACAACAAAAGCTCTAGTTTTTGTTTTTGCTTGTGTGCAAAAAATGCCGGAAGAAACTTGATCTTGATTATTTTCTATGCAAGCAATGAGCACACGAGAGAGCAAGAGCGTGAGTGACGCGTCAAAGCGAGAGAGAGCGAGCGAGCGAGAGAGAGAGAGAGCGCAAGTGCGCAAAAAGTTCAAGTTGAATGTCGTCGCGGCCATCGCTGGCTGCTACCTCGCTCGCTCTCTTTCGCACTCTCTGCGCTGTTCTGGGGCGTCACAATTTGCACAGCTTGCACGTGTGTGTGTGTGTGTGTGTGTGTGTGTGTGTGTGTGTGTGTGTGCCTGTGTGTGTGTGTGTGCTTGTGGGGCTCGCATGCATTTTTGTTTTTGTTCTAAGCGCTTTGGAGCTTTTTTCTATTTGATTTGATTTTTTTTCCGCTTTGCACTTTGCGTGCAGTTTCGTTTTGGAAAACTTTGCGTGTTCATTGAAAATTTATTTCCATTTTTTTCAATTGCATATTGAGAACTGTAAATTCATAAATAAATAAACACACACACACACACACACACACACACATAAATATGCACATGTATTAGCATTTTATTATAAATTTCAATTTTTTTTTTAATTATTCAGAGTGGAACATAATTCAATGGGGCTTTGCTTCTGTGTGGATCTTGAATTATTCACGGATATTTTTATAGCAATTATTAGAAGTTTTTCAGTTTTCATTTCATAATAAATTATATGCATAATATTTCTGTATGAGAAAGTTAAATGGGTTAGAAATAGACTCGAAGGTCCTAAATTTTTCAAATATAGAGCTTTCCCTCCTAGTTGGAAGTCGGATTTTTCCTAGTGGACAGTAATTAAAATGAATCTTTTGAACTCAGTCGAAAACGGATCAATATTAAACCGATACTTTGTAGTCAATTTATTAAATACTTTAAGGATATAGATTTATGATCTTTTATGTCATCTGTCTCGAAATGTTTCAGTTAATATGCCAAAGTTTCGATCAGAAAGGAAAATTCAGTATGGAAAATGGGAAAACTATTAGAAAGAAAGAATCTTTAGGCATCTTAATTTCAGTGTAGAATTTTAAGTAAAAATTATAATTTGAAAACCGCTTGGAAATTAATTAAATTATGACTGACTTATGGGAAGGGGAAAATGAGAAGCAGCATTTTCTGGGAAAATTTCAATATCCTTTAAAGGAAAAATTGGAGAAAAATGTGTTAATATCTGAGTAAATTTAGGAGATAATTAATGTTCGAAACACTGGAAAGCGATTAAGTTTAAACGGAGTTATGGGACTGCAATTGAATAACATTTTCTAGGCATTTTATAATGAAGAATTCCGTACTTGCATCATTCCGCCTTACGATCCCGGATCCTCTAGAACCAAATACGAAATTCTTGAAGGAAGCCCGCTTAATATTTTGAGCTCCACACGAACTAAAATTAAGAATTATTCAACTGAAATTTCCGTGCGTAATTTATGGAAATTCTGTCTTTATTCCATTGAAAAAAATCGAATTTCCTTAATGTTCCAGTGGACTGTAGAGCTCCGGAAATAAACCTTTTATTCCACTATTTATCAGAGAATTGAGCATTATTTGAACTTCACAGCGCCGACTGCAGTCTTATGTCTTATGTAAGTAGTACTCGGTTATTTGGTACTCAACTTTGGGTCACCGAACCCCCCTCCGAAAATAAACGTAACTAATTAAAAAAGCCGACTATTTACCCAAAAAAAAAGAAGAAAAGGAAGAAGAAGGTTGACCAACAAACAGACAAAAAGAAAAAACAAGAAATGCAATCGAAGTTAGGTAAGAGAACTGACCTTAAACAATGCTGCACAGATCTTTCCGAGATGCAACAACAGCAGCAGCAGCGGCAGCAACAACAACAACAACAACAACAACAACAACTTACGCACAGTTAAAAGAAAGAAAAAAAAAAAAAGAGACATTCACCCAAAAACGTCGCCAGCAACAGACATTCCTTTTCAAGAGTTTTTCAAGCCAAAAAGAAAAACAAAACGAAAGCCAAGCTCTCAAAATAAGAAAGAGAAAAGCAATCAAAGCAACAACTCAAGCAACAGCAACAGCAACAGCAACAACAACAACAACACGAGCTTAGGCTGAAAAGAAAAAGCCCAAGAAGCCGCAGAGAGTGAGAGAGCGCAGCTTGGGCAGTGAGAGGGAGGGAGTGAGAGATAGAGATAGAGAGAGCGCAGAGTGAAGAGCGAAGCGCAGACGAATGGAGTGCACGAGGCGAATGAACTTTGAGGCGAAGTCGTCGCGTCGCGTCGCTGCTTTGCTGCCTCTGCCTGCGTTGCCATGAAAGTTATGCAACGCAGCCAACACACACACACACACACACACAGACAGAGGCAGAGACACAGATAGAGCTGAGCGCAGCTTTGGCTTTCGGCTCAGCGCGCGAAAACAAGTTAACTGTTTTTCTTCGGCCTCGCTTTAAGCTCTTTACTAGTCGCTGTCGCTGTCGCTGTGTGTGTGTGTGTGTGTGTGTGTGTGTGTGCGTGAGTCGTTGACTTTGCATAAGTGTGCCAATTTATGTATCGCAGTGGCCTTCAGTGCATTAAAGCTCGAACTGATAAGCCCCAGCAGCCCCGCCTTCCCCCTGCCTCTGCCCCTTTAGAGCTTTAAGCTGAACTCTGATAAGAACAGCTGACAGCTTTAATTAGTTTTTTTTTCTTTTTTTTTATTGTAATATCTGTGGCAAAGCAGGAAACCAATTGAAGTTATTGCTGAGCTCCGACTTGGGCATAATTTTAATGTACTTTAATGAAAGGAGGTAGGATTTATTCCGGAAAACTTATCTAGACTGGACTAGCTCAGGTTCAGCATTACTTTTGACTGCTAGTTAGGTTCCTGGTTTGAAGCTGGGCGAAATAGGATGATGGCCGGGTTCGAGTCGCCTTTTAGCCTTCATTGTTATCAAGGTTTTGTTTCTTGGAATCATATTTTTTTTACTTTAAATCAAAGCGAACCTCAACATTTTGTTCCGCACAAAGATTCGGTTCAGCAAAATTTTGTTGGCTATAAATTCCTCTGAGAACTAACATCTTTTGGCCTGAGGCTAGAGAGGCTTTGTCTGTAATCAATAAAAAAAAGATGTTGGTATCTGGAACCACGAGGAACCTACAGCAAATTTCTAGTTACGAACCGAACCTCTTGGTTGGCTCAAGGATTGGTTCAAACCGTAGGACGAACCGCTAGAATTATAGTTCTTTTTGGGGTTTGCAGCCTTCTTAGAGCTGTGCAAAGCGGAAGCTGATAAGAGCTTTGATATTTTGTACAGCTTTTGGCTGGAACTACAGTTAGCTAGACTTGGCTGGAGCTTAATGCATTCTAAACTGTCTGACCAATTCTGCGGGCCGCCAGCGCTTTTGTGCATCACGAATTTGCCACGTTTTTTGTTTGTGCAGCGGCGGCAGCGGCGTCAGCGTTGCATTCAGCATGCAGCAAACATTACTGTACATTCACCCACTTTTCAAAGTTCAAACACACACACACACACACACGCACACACACACAGAGAGAGAGAGAGAGAGAGAGAGAGGGAGACAGAGAGAGACAAAGAGAAGCGCACGGCGAACGTTTCGCTAGAGAAACAGAAATTGCATTCTAGGCGCTGCTGCTGCTGCTGCTGCAAAAAACCGCAGCAACAACAACAGCAACTGTCTTCTTTATGTGTGTGTGTTGCTGTTGCAGTTGCAGCCTTTGTTGTTGTTGCATTAGAAAAAAAAACTGCTTTCTCTTGAGGCCAAAATGAATTGAACGAGTCTACGAGTCTATTCGCAATATTGTGGCAGCAGCATCTAATGAAGAGGCCATTTCAAAAACAAAAAAAAAAAAAGACTTGTCCAGAACCTGAAAGAACTTGTCAAAATAACAAATATCGTATCGTTAGAAGAGATATGTGCGAAGAAAATTAATAATAATCGTAATTTCGCTCAGTATATGAAGAGAGCACGGGCGCCTTGGAAGAAACGCCGTATTCTTTCCATATTTATGCACAGAAATGGAAAAAGAAGAGAGAACCTGGGTTCCAAATCAGAAAATGTACCCGAAAATCCAAATCTTAATCTTAGTTTAAGCTCAGGCAAACTAACTTGAATTGAGATATAAACCGTATAAGATTTGCAGTAGTCTTCCATTTATGTTTTACTGAATTATGGTAGAACTACGAAGGAAGGGCTATGGATTATACCCTGGAGGACTTTAGTGAATAGTATAATAATTAATGGTATAGAATAATAATAAATAAATATTTGAGAGGGATTTCCATAAAAGAAATATTGAAAGGATTGCTTGATTATTTGGTATGCTCGAAAGCTGAGAAAACAGAAGCAGACAGAAGGACACGACAGACATCTCTTCGTCCTGGTCAGGAATATATATACTTTATGGGGTAGAAGTAGCCGAAGGTGATGCTTCACACACAAATTCTGTCCAAAAATATTACAATTAAATTATAAAAGAAAAATTATATTAATATACGGAATGAGAATATTATAGATCTTTTTTCAGCCAGAAAATGCTATAGAAAAAGTATTAATTTTATATTCAGCTAAAAGAGAGTTCATTGATCAATTGTCGCTATTCAATCGCTCAGTTGAGTTGGCCTTTTTTTGTGGCATATTTTTCAACATTTTCCAGCTAAAAGCAAACAAACTGCTAAATCAGTGCAAATCAATAGCCAATAATTTTTGTTGCTGTTGCCACCTGGCGCAGGCTTTAAATTTAGCTGTCTATCAATGCGCAATAGAATCCAAAGCCAAATTCGAATTCGAGCCACGTTAAAAGCAACAAAAAAAAAGTGGAAAATTGCATTGCGAAAATCGGCTAAAAGTGTATGTGTGTGTGTGTGTGTGTGTGTGTGTGTGGAAAATGTACGGTTATAATGCACTTCAGCATTTCACTTAGTGCACAGTTCGTTCTCTCTGGCTTTGGCTTTGGCTTGTCTTTTTTTTGTTGCTTTTTTCATTTTTCTAGCTGCCTCGTTGCATGCCGCAAGTTGTTGTTGCATGGCAAAAGCACCGTTAGGCGAGTGTTTATTACGCTCCTGTTACAGCATACAAAAGCGGCCAGAAAAACGCTAAAAAAAAAGAGAAGTTAAACGGGAGAAGGGAAGCAGCTGGCAATTCTGGAATAGATTTGGTACTTCTCTTCTTTTTTTTTTTTTTAGTATTTGCAGCGATCATATGTAATTTTCATATTTGGCCCCCAGAGGAAATTGGTTTTTGTTTCTTGGCTTTTATTTTTTTGCTTTTTTCTGGCAAAAGAAAAGTGCTGAGTCCCGAGTCGGTCAATCGCCCAATGACCGCTGGGCGAACGTTCCAATTGTACGTCCACTTTTCCCCCCGTTTTCCACGCGAATTTCCCCCCTCCAGTCGCTAGTTCTGTGGCGATCGAACCCAGCGATCGCTGCACTCTGCAATTTCTTTTAGCCATGGCCTTTTCTTCTTCTTCTTCTTCTTATTCAGCTGCTGCCAGCAGCAGCAGAAAACTATAATTTCAGTTATTTGCCAGCTCAGTTCCTCAGCTGCGACTGCGACTGCGACTGCGCTGCAACTGCGACTCGCTCTATGCGCATGCGCATAGAACTTCCGGGACAACAAAATACAAAACAAGAATAGAAAAAAACCAATCAAGGAATAGCGAATATAATATACTCTTTCTCTCTTTTAAATCAACTCCAAAGGCAAAGCTAAAAGTTGTAAAATATGGAAAAATTGTAGTATAAATAATTTGATAATATTTATTGGATAGAACATAATAAATATAGTAAACAAATTTATTTTGATTGGAATTAGAGATTCTAAAACTATATACAAAAAATATTTGGAGAGGAAATTGTGTTCTTCTTTCTTCATTTCTTTATTATTATATTTTTACTGATTTTAGATATTTAAAAAAGAAAATTTGAATTTTTTGCCTTTAAAAAATGGTATACATAAAATGTTTTCTATCGAGGAGTTTCTTCGTCATCTCTGTCGAACCTGAAGACCCAGCAATTAGGCCTAACCTCGGGTTAGGGTATAAAAAGGCCAACTAACTCTAACAACAGCTACGATGGCGATGACAGCAACAACAGCAACAACAGCAACGGCAGCAACAACAATAACTGCGATTGCTGCAACTGAGTGCAGAATTAGGTCACTGGGAATTCTTTTTTCTTTATATTTTTTTTCCTTTTTTTTTTTGTTCTTTTGCCCATTTTTTTGTTGTTGTTGTTGTTGTTGCTGCTGTTGGCTCTTGACTGTTGTTTGTGGTTAGAATTTTTACTGTTTTTGTTTATAATGGCACAGAGTTTGGCAACGTGCAACGTCTATGAAAATGCTTGACGGTAATTTTCAATTTGTTGCACAGCGCTTAAGTTTTTCTTTGTTTGCCACAAGGAACCCAAAAAGCAGAAACAAAAAAAAAAAAAAAAACAACAACAACAGCAAGCCAAAAATCTCTACAGAAGTTGCAAGTTCACAAGCATCAAAAAATATGATGGCAAATTTTGTGGTCAATTGCTGTGGAATGTGGAATGTGTGTGGTTCCATTAGAAATGGATAAACAAGCCAAAAAAGATTCCAAGCTGCGATATCGAATTTTGGACTCGACAATTTGGGAATTCGCCGATAAGAAATAGAGGAAATACAGAAGCGGATTGAGATCGAATGAATCTATAGAATTTTAGTTTAAATTGTGGCTCAAATTAAAGTCACGAAAAATGGGCCAAAATTGAGCGAAGCTATGATAATTTAACCGAAATTATTGAGATTCGAATACTAAGATAAGATTAGGTTTATTGTCTGTTACATTCAAATGTTTGATAGGCTCCTCTCCCAACAACTTCTGCTGAAGCAGCAGGGGCAGAGGTAGAGAAGAGCACCTTTCTGCTTATGACCTGCCTTTGGAGTAGAGGGAGGCTGTGAACAGCTCAATTTCTAGCCAAGATCTCTGCGCTGGCCTCCAGCCGATTGGATTCTCCTGCAATATGAGGAGGGTAACGTGTCCCTTCTAATCGACAGCCGATCTAACCTAACCTATCCTCTTCAAGCATTTCGCAGCTATTTTTTCATAATATTTAAATTAAATATGACAATTTCAGTTTCTTAAAAGCAACTCAAAAGACTTCAGCAAAAAAAGATTATCTAACTATTTTAGCAAATTAATTAAATTAATTTGAGCTATTTCAGTTGTTTGACAGCTCCAACAGACAATAAATTTTAATGTATCTTATAATTATGTAAAAAGTTCTGCAACTGGAAATGCCTTTCGTAATGATTAAGTGGAAAATAGGAGAATGTTGTTGGTTGATGAGAACTCTTTAAGCTAAACAAAACTGATTTTTTTCTTGGCTGTTTTTTTTGCTTTTTTAGCTAACTGCTAAACTGCCTTTCCCTCAATAATTTTTCTTGGAAATATTTCTTAGACCGGTTTCATCTTTGACTGCAGCAAATATTGCAGAATTGTTGTAGAAAGAATCGCCGTTGCGGTACTGTTATATTCTGCAAGAAATGCAGCTGAGAGAGTAAGTATCTCTCTCGTTCTATCTCTCTCTCTGTCTTTCTTTCCCTGTCTTTCTCGGCTCCTTTCGCTGTGCTTTTGCACACATTTTTCAAATGTAAGTTACTTGCGGTCATTGGCTTTAACTGCTTCTGCTTCTTCGGTTTCTTCTTCTTCTGCTGCTGCTGCTGCCGCCATTCGAAGCTGCAGCGACTGCAACAACTGCATTTTTTTTTGCTTTTGGCCAACTTGCAACTTGAAGTTGACTCGCGGCCATTGTACCGATTTCTGCTGCAATTTAATTCTAATTCTAAGACTGCAAATACTCATAATAATACCTAAAATATCGATTAAATTGCCAATTTTAGCAGTGTAGCTTAGCTTCATATTTCAGGAGCTGCACATTTCGTTCTTAGAAAAAAATGTATTAATAAAAGAATAAATAAATCTAATCAATGCAATTGAAACCGCGCCCAAAAAAGAAAAAAAGACTTAGGCAGCGAACTTGTCAGAACTTGCAGTCAAAAGACTTAGGCAACGAACTTGCCAGAACTTGCACACAAAAGACTTAGGCAACGAACTTGGCAGACCAACTTGATAGACCACGCAGAAGAGAGCGTCGGCGTCGTCGTACGAGGCCGAGACCGAGACCGAGACCGAAACCGAGCCGAGCCGAGGCACTGATACGAAGCTCAAGCCGAAGCTCAGCTTAGCTCGTCAGTTCAACGAACCTGCGCTCGAATCTAGGCTAAACATTCTCGCGTTGACGTGCAATGAAAACGAAAAGTACCGTAAGTTAACCGCTACAAAGCAGAGGCTTCTGGAAGACGCGGCCAGAACTTTAAAGACAGCGAAAGGGGGGGTGGGGTGGGGGTCGGACGGTGGAAGGGGGAAAGACGAGCCATTTGATTAGCGAGCGTTGGCCCAAAAAGAGAGGCAGGGACTGAGACTGGGAATAAGTAGTTAGTTAGCTGTGTGGCAGGGCCAGAAGAACGTGACGTTCTTCTTCTGTGCCACATAGCATACTACACACATAAATACACACGTAAACATATACATATTTGTGTGTGCGAGTGTGTGTGTGTGTGTGCGTGTGTGTGTGCTAATCAAATGCGCGACTTTTCCGGGCGGAAGTTGGCAGCGGCTTTATTAGCTTTTAATGGGAAAGTTATTAATTGGGCGACATATTTGGGCGTTCGAAGAAGCAAATGAGTTCTAAGACACACATACAGCAGCAGTTTCTGGAAAATTGGAATTTTCCAGCAGCTAAAAAGGAATTTCCAGCAAATATTTCAACATAATCTTTGCTGGACTTTGCAATTAAAAGAAATGATAATAAAAATCATTAGTTTACTGCAGACTTGCTGAACTTTGTCGCATTATTTCCAGAGTCAAAGCGTTCTAATTTGCGAGCACTCACTGTACCTATATAGCTCTATATTTATATATATATATATGTATATATATAAGCGAATATATCGATGGCTGATCGGTTTGACAGCGCGTCAATTGTTGTCGTCTCGTCGCTTGCCAGAAAGAACTGCAAACTGCGAAAGCAAAACAAATTGGTGAAAGTTGTCTTCTTTTGGCCCATTCGTCGCCCGCTTTGTTTTATATACATATATATATTCACGTTCTTATTCGCCAAAGGTTCTCGTAGCCCCTCGCTTCCCTCGCTTCTTCTTCTACTTCTTTTCTTCTGGCCATGTTACAAAAACGGTCGTTGAACCTCTTTCAAAACTCCGTAGCATTTCGTTTTTCATCTGTAATAATTTGGCGTGTAAACACAGCGCTACACTGAAGTCAACGACTTCTTGAGAGGCCTCCACTTTTCTGGGCCTTCTTCCCAATCCCCTCCCTCCCCCCACACCTCGTTCAACCTGCTCTCGTGGCTGAGTCATCTTGTTTACGCAAAAGACGGGCAGCTCTGCTTTTTTTTTTTTCTTTCATTATTATTTTTTTGACAGAGTTTCTTTTCATTGGAATCGCGTATATTGAGGATTGTATAATTAGGCTAACAGCTCCGACTGCTGACGCTGCCACTGCCACTGCCGCTGCCGCTGCCGCTGCCTCTGCCGCTGCCGCTGCTGCTGCAGTGACGAAAGTGTAATCGCGAAATACTCTCGTATGACTGAGGAAGTTATGGAAATTTTGACCATGACACTACGACGCAACGCAACGCAACGCATAAAGCAACTTGTTGTTGTCTTGCTGCCTGCTCTGAGTCAGCGACCTGCTAGCTGTTCTGCTTTGATTAGGGCCAAATGTGACTGAACCATACAAATTGTAAACAAATTCTGCTTTTGGGGAATTCTTCTTCATCTTCTTCTGCTAACTTGGTATTTCCCTCGTAAGTGGTAAATGGTAAGTGGTAAATGGTAAATGGGCCAAGACAAGTTTGTCTTACAATAATAATAATATTGCGAGTATCTTCAAGTGGCAGTTGGAAGTTGCAAAATAACTCGGCCTCTAGAAATCTATATACGCATATTTATGGTCCAAGAATTACTTTTTAACTAATTTTTTCGGGAGAACAAAGCTTTTTTTACGAAGGCTCCTCCGAGCTGTGTCTGAGCAGGACGATAGGACGAGTCGAAGTAGTCAAATCCATCAGCCTGTGAGGCTGTTCATCTGTTTACTTGTAGATTGTTGCTCAGTTTTTCAGCTAGAGAAGGAAATTCATTATGGACCCTCTTTTCGTTGTATTTAGCTGATTCATTGGAATATGTCGGATCAGACAACTATATCTCAAGATAGATTTAAGAGTGTTTTTTCCAAGCGCGCACTAAAACTTATTAGGATTCGACTAGGCTTTGGTCAAAGAGAATGCAACATATTTTTCCTAGAAGACTTTTAATTCAGTCTAAAATTGGAATATTTTCAAATTGAAATTGAAATATATTTGGCATGAATGAAGCACTGGGAACTATCTTTATTATTAGGTAATAATTATATGTCATTTATTTATAAGCCCATAAACTGTACGCCCTTTCTGTTACCTGTTATTATACCATCAGTTAAGCACAATAAATGCCTTGGCATACCAAGACCTAAATACATAGAGAAGTACGGGTACAAATACTTCTCTCGCATTAGAATTCCCAGCATGGGGCATGTGAGTACTCATACTCATACTCGTATTCGTATTCGTATTCGTATTCGTACTGGTATTCGTATTCGTATTCGTAGTCGTACGGAGTACAATAAACAATTGCTTCTATGATGAACACAAATGATGCTCGGCAGATGCAATCGTAATAGCATTTTGATGATCATTTTTATCGCTCAGCCGAAATCTGTAACAAATGTAATGGCCAGAATATTTACTTAGTTTGGAGCCAGAGCCCAGAAACCTGCTGTATGATGATGGCCTCCACTCGAAGCGTGTGTGGAGTGTCAATGTGGTGCACTAACGAAATAAAAGTCTTCCCGAATTCCAAATGAACAATATGAAAGTCTAGAGAAGGGGGAAGAGGTACAAGCGCCCGCATCTGGCTTATTTCATGACTTTTCCTATATTCAGTCAATTTTTGATAGGCACAAAATTTTCTTTGACTTTTCTCTGAGTGTAGCGACTTTGTCGAGCTGAGGGAAGCCCGCCGCTCAGGCGCTCTGGCGCTCTACCGCTCGGGAAGAGCTCGAAGAACTCGGCTTGTCGGTTCGTAATTATTTTCATTTCTTTCGGTACGCTCGGCCGATGGGGCCTTCGTATTGCTACTCCACTTTGTTCATCGCAAGTTCAACGCACTCGCTTGAACTGCAGAAAAAGACTCTGAAGACTGGAGACGGAGACGGAGACGGAGAGGAAGGCGAAGAAGACTGAGCCAAAAGATTGTAGATAAACATTTCCGCAACGCGGCGCCGAGAGCCAAAGAAAAATCTATGTAGAAACATTCTTTCTAGCAGCCAAACAACAACAACAACAACAACAACTAAGCCAAGAGAGTGTAACCACAGCCAACGTGAGATACTTTCATTGGCTCTGGCAAAAAAAGAAGAAAAAAAAATCTTTCTCTTTGGCCGGTAACCAGTTTTTCTTGGCCCGTGCAAAAAGAAAGGCTTTCTTTCTTTCGTATTTCTTCTTTCTGGCCAGCTTGCAATTCTGCCGCTGCAGCAGCGATTGCAACTGCAATTTTGAAAGTATGACCGAGTGCCCAGACCCCCGAGAGAACCCCGCCGCCCCTAGAACCCCCTGCTCTCCCTGCAGCAGTCTCTTCTGTAGTCAATTGAGTAATTTTCTTTTGCCTGACTGTTTGTTCTTTCAAATTCTAACTTTTCTGTGTTAAAGTTCACATAGCACATAGAAGACTGGCTTGTCTTTTATGTGTTTTTCGGCTTTTTTTTTGTTTTTTGGCTTTTTTTGGCTTTTTTGTTTTTTTGTTTGTGGTCAATGAACCTCCCGACCGAAACCGAAAAAGAAACCCAAAAGTTCAGACCGCGCTTTTGTTTGTTACATTCTCGGCCCGCGTCTTACATAAAAATAAAAATAAAAATAAAAAATAAAACTTGACGCACTGCAGAGAGCGGGTAGGGGAAATGGAGAGGGAGGGGGAGGGGGAGCGAAGGGGCCCAGCAGCGTATTAATTTTTCTAATTTGTCTACCAAGAGGCGAATGAACTTTTCTAGCTTTTTTTAAATATTTTTTTTTTCTTTTTTCGTATATTTTAGTTTTGCTTTTATGTCATGTTGTTATTTCGTTTTCTTTTGGGCAGCACAGCTATTTTTTTTGTTTTTTTTTTCTTTCTTTTGAGTGGGAAGAGGGGGGGGGGAAGGGGGGGCTAAGCTTAGCTATGAAGACATAATAGATATAGTCGCAGTCGCAGTCGCAGTCTCAGCTCAAGCTCGGAGTTCAAAGAACTCATTCGGCTTCTCTATTGTGTGAGAATTCATGCATAAATTTGGAGTCTAGTGTCTAGATTTATGGAAATGCGATACATAAAGACACATCATAATAAACCATCTCAAATTGGCAATGCCATTAATCAAAAGTTCTCGAGCTACGATCGTAATTTAATCGCTTTTTCTGTATCTGTGTGTGTGTCTCGGAGCTTCAGTCTTCAAGTCGGAGCTGAATTCGATTAGCATTTCTTGATATTCTATTGATAATTACGAGTATCTTTTGAAAGAGCTTCCCAGGCGCGTGTAGGCTATGTAAAAGTCTATAATTAATGCGCCTTTAAATAGATACTATGATATTATGAAAGGTAAAAGTTATATCGTTAAATCTATTTTATGACTATTATAAATATATAATATCTGGGTTAAGGACTGGCCTGGACTGGGTGTGCGGCTGACTTCTTAGTAGGAGTCTCGTCTTTTTTGCCTACTTAAGATTCAGCACAGAGCGAACATTTTATGGATTTTTCGTGAGAACGTGTATTACTCGCGTTTTCGAACTAGTCACGAGTATTCAAATAAATCGTGTAGGGCTTCAAAATATTAATGGAATTATTAATTATATTCACAGAATGTTTTATACCTAAATATATTTAATATTAATCAAGGGTGTGAGTCAAAATAATTCTTATAAAACTTCGACTTGCGCTTTCGAATCCAGTGTGGTTTGGCTCCGGAATAGGAGGTTCGAGCTCCGAAGCCACTGGTTTTGGCTCCAGCCTTGGTTCATCCACTTTTATATCTGTTTTTGGACTAGTTTAAGATGAAACTCTTTGGATAAACTCATCTATACTAAGTCTAAGTTTTCGATGTAAGAGATCTGATCTAAGCTAAGATCCATAGAGCTACGCCTCTTAAGCTACTGAGCCCAAAGTGAAGCAGAATGAAAATATATGAATAATTCCAAATATGTGCGTATAAAAAGGGAAGAATTATCCTTGAATATATTCTTTATATACTGAAAATACTACAGTTCCCTAAGAGCCCCCATATAAATATATATATGCACACACGGAAGAGTAGAATATGTAAATTGTGTATAATACTCAGCCAGCTGCTCCAGCAGTGGATGCTCCTCTCCTTTCTGATCTGTTCTACCTTTCCACCTTTCTTTTTAGCCGAAGGACCTAACGGTGCTGCAATCCTTTAACACCGTCAGCTGCCCCGCTTCAAAAAAACAAGGAAAAAAAACCCATTCATAATTGATTTCCGCTCATATATGATCCACAAGTATTTCTTTACTTCCACATTAGAGAGACACCGGGAGGCGAAAACAACTGTTATCACACACAAAATTAAAAAAAAAGCAAGAAAGACAGAGAGAGAGAATTCTCTGTTTTGCATTTACAGTTATGCAACAGAATACAATGCAGGCACATCCTTTGACATAATAGAGGCTGAGAGAAAGAGAGAGAGGCCCAGAGACAGGGGCAGAGACAGGGGCAGGGGCAGGGACAGCGACAGCGACAGCGAAAGAGTCTCAGCCAGAGAAGCTGTTAAAAACGAGTTTCCTGTCGCCAGTCAAGAAATAAAATTTAAATAATGAAAAAAAAAGAAAAACCGCTATGTTGCTGCTGCTGTGTCGTAGGCTGCTGAGGCTGCTGCTGCTGCTGTTGCTGTTGCTGTTGCTGTTGCTCCTTTCCATTTCTCGTAATTCTCAAATGAAGCAATCGTCAAAGACGACGTGCAGTTCCGCCCGCGTCGCCGCCAACGCCTACAAAGTGCTCAACACCACAACAACAACAACAGCAACGAACAACCAATAACCAGCAACAACAACAACAACAGCAACAACAGCAGCAGCAGCAGCGAGGAGTAGACACTCGAACAATAGAACAACAATGCTCGTAAACACGCAAACAATAGACAGAAGAACAGGGAACAACAACAGGATTTTTACCGTAATCCTTTCGTTTTGATCCGCTTGAGAAGTATATTTTCATTCTGAAGAAAATGAGATTTCTCTGGCTGACTGATTGAGCAAGGATTAAGGGTTCCTTTTACCGCTTTGCTGACGCTGCCGCTGCTGCCTCTGCTGCCTCTGCTGCCTCTGCTGCCTCTGCTGCCTCTGCTGCTACCTGTACAGGACATGAGTTGCTTTATTTAAATACAAATACAAATAGAAATGGAAATAGAAATACTGGCAGCAGGCAGGTAACGCGGCGGCGTCAAGTGCTGCTGCCTCCGAAAAAATACAAATAAAAAAAGGATAAATATTTCCCCTTTTTGCTTTCGCGTGAGATTTTGATGGCATGCGGAGGCGCTGCCATTTGATTGCGTGAAAAACGAGGGAGAAAATTGATATTTTCTATTTTCAATTTTCTCTAGTTCGAATTTTGTAATATTTACTTACAACTTACAAGTGGCACATATGTTGTGCAGGAAATGATGGTTGCTCTTCAACGGCCAAAGGATTTACCCAAAACGAACAGAACGGAACGGAAACGAAACGAAACGAAACGCAACGGCAGCCAGACAATGGTTTAATTAAAGCAAGGACATAGTCATAAAGCCATAAATTTCTGTATTCAGTTGTTTTCTGCGTGCCGTCAAAGGGTTGACCCAGAAAAGGACTCAGGCCCCTGGCCTCTGCTGCAATTAGTGCAGCCTTCAATTTCCCAGGAAGAGGTAGCCCAACTTTCTTATCCTTGCACGGTAGGCAAATGTGATTCCATTGAAATTGCACTACAGACCAAAAGGAAAATGTTCGGTTCGGGCGAGAAATAATAGAAAACAGAATCATTCTAGTTTTGAATTGCATAATTTTTATTCAACTTTCCAGAAGTTTTTGTTTTTCGAACCAAATAGGTAAGCTCAGGTTAAGGTTCGGGTTCAGTTCATGGTTTGGTTCGAGGCAATTACAAAATAAAAGCCCCTCAGCCGCATCAGTTGAGGAACAGTTTACAGGGCATGCGCCTGCCCAAGTTCGTTGCCTAAGTCTTTCGTTTTTATGTCAAAAAGAAAAAAGCAGAAGAACTTGAAGAAGACGCGCCGCGCCACCAAAAAATTGTTGCTCAACTTGCGCGAGCTGCGAACGGAGTTCAACGAACGCACAAAATTCAAATATATAATGAAACAGTCAACAACAACAGTCAACAAAAGCACCAGCAGCAACAACAGCAACAACAACAACAACAATGCATGCTCTGTTACAAACAAGCGCCAACTCACAGCAGCAGCAGCAACAACAGCGCACGCCTCTTGCCCCGCCAGCAATCACTCAGTCAGTTGGCCCCTATGCCCCGCTTGATACCTTTCTCCTCCACCTCCCCCTCGCCCGCGTCCGCCCTGCTTTGGTGCTCACGCACTGGCCGAAAAAAAGCACAACGACAACGTGGCTGGAGATGAGTTTGTTGACCTGCCAACTTAATTTTTTGATTTTTGTTTTTGGCCAAGAGACGAAAATGAAATGGAAAAGAGCGCGCACAATGTTCTTAACATATTTCTATGCCCATTGAGTGTCTCTTTAAAGGGGTATATCGATTTTGTGCGTAATACTTCCATACTTCCCACAATTCTAAAGGCTAAAGCTTGATTTTTTATAGGCGATTAGCTAGAAATATCCCTTAAAGTGACCCAAATTTCATAACTTTCGGATAATGCCTTTAATTCCTATCAACTGGCGCTGTTTAAAGCTGTAGAGAGTATCTGCCCGTCGAGCACTCTTTCCCGTAGCACTCTTGTTTTTTTTCTGTTTTTTATTCTTTTTTTATGCCTTATGCCTTGTACCTATAAAGCCGAGAAACACTCTCGCCGCACGCGTTCCAACTCTCTCGCTGGGCAACGCGTCGCGTCGCGTCGCGTCGCTCTTGACTCGCTTTTTGAAAAGTGAAGTGAATCATTTTGGATTCACGCACAGTAGCCCGTTCGGACGTTCGGACATTTGGACGCTTGGACATTGGGACGCTCGGACGATGGGCAAATGGGGCTACAAATTACTTTTATATACAAATATTCGCAATTTGCTTGAATTATGTCGAATGAGTTGAGCAAACACTCAACAAAAAAAATACGAAAAAACAACAAATTGTGAACAATAAAACTGAAGCTGGAGATTTCCGTTGCCCCCGGGGTGTGTCTCGCATTGATATTAATATTTATATACGTATTTTTGAGGGTGTTTTTCAAAGGGGGGCTACTGCTGCCGGTCTTGCTTTCTTTTGTAGTCTGCTGTTTGCTTGGCTGAGTGGGAGGTGTGGGAGGAGTGGGAGGAGGGGGATTGGACTCTTGATCAGTGCCCAAATGCGGAAATAAATCACACATTGTGTGGGCTGATCAGTCGATCAGTCTCCATCAGCAATGACTAATCAATACAGGCTACAGGAAATATTCTCTGGACTTGAATAAAAGTCTTTTTCTGACTGATAAATCAGCCGAAACTTTAAGAATTCCCTTGGCCCAAAAATCTACATGAAAATGCGAGCAAAATAATTCTGATCACTTGGGTCTTCTAAGACCTTTGTCCCAGACACAGGGCGATGAGCAGAGGTCTGTCTGTCTTGGTCTGCCTGTCTGTCATATATGTCTGAATGGGCCAACTATACTATATAGATTTGTATTTGATATTAATAAGAGTATTTTGAAACTTACATGTCATTTCATAAGTAGGCCCAAGCCAAAAGCCGTCATAAATTGTTTTTCCAGCCATCTCATAATGGGCCTATTCAGCAATTGGCGAAAGAAAACCTTTTTTCAGCACAAAATTCGCAGCTACCTGTGCCAAACAGTTCTTGAAAAAAAAAGACCGCAATCTGTTAAAAAAAAGGAAGAGAAAACGGTGAAAGTTATGAGTATTTTTGTGAGTCCTTGAGCCGTTTTTATGTGTTGTTTATGCCGCAAAATGCGCGTGTCGCTGCTTGACCCTGGCTTGAAAACATGCAAAACAAAGGCAGAGGTCCGAATTTGACCTGTGCGGAAAAGATCGTGACGAAAAGTTGCGTCACTGTGGGCAAACTGTGATCCCTGGAAAGAGGCGACGGATTGTAAATCATCCATAGGGTTTATGAGGTCGGAGGGCGCAAAAAAAGGACATTCAAGCATAAAAAATTAGACAGCCTTGCTGGGAAATGGGAAACTCATGAGCTCGAGTTCGAGGGCGTGTGCAGGGTCATAAAAGATGACGAATTGCCGTTGAATCACGGCTGCATTTCATATCAGACTCTAAAGTTTGCTCAAGATTATAAACAAAAATAAATAGGTCACTAGTTCCGCTCTTAAATGGGCCACACATCCCTTTTTCTGCCTGCGCTTTTCCAGTTCATTTCCGTTTTATTATCTTGAATGAAAGTCGGTCATTTAATTTCAAATCAATGCTCATTTGCAGCGCTGCTGGAAAACCACACGACTGACACTTCCTTTTTTATCCCGAATCTTTACGACTGAAATTACATAATTATTAGTTGCCGTCGCTGCTACCTTGTGAAAGGTAAAAAAATGAAAAGAACCCTTAAAAAACCCATAAAAAACTTGAGAATTTTCGCGCGCAATGGGAAATTTTTTACCGTCTATTGAAGCGACCCCAAAAAGGAAAAAAAAAAAAAAACGAAAAGAAAAGAAAAGGAGGAAAAACCAACAGATGCGCCGACAGATTGATTCAACGATTATTATCAGGTCCTTTTCTTCAAGGGGACCTCATGTTGCATCTAACTGTGAAGGCTTTTGATTTCGTCAGGTGTGCCACAGGCTGAGAGCTGCTTTTCCTTTTTCGGTGGTAGCAGCACAAGAGAAATGTAAAATCCTTTTGTTGCGCGTTTACAGTTAACGCGACGCGACGCGCTGCGATGCGATGCGCTGGCAATTATCCTTCGTGGGAGCGTTCCCTTACAGGATACTGCGCGAGCTCATAACGGTTCATAATTATGCAAGTAGTTCGCATCGCCCACACATATGTCACTCGCTGCTATCTGTGCCACAGCATATCCAATTTCAGCAGCTATTCGCAGTTATTTTCTATATATATATATATATATATTTACGAGTATTTCGCCAGATCAATCAATCAGCATTAGTCTACTTGTCTCTCCGCCGAACAGCTGGGAAACAAGAGCGACAACAGCTTAAGAGTTCATTGTTACAATTATCAAGTGTTGCCCGTCGCCGCCGGGCGAACAACCAAACACCCGAACAACCAAACACCAAACACCCGAACAACCGAACAACCGAACAACAACAATCAAACCTGCATCAATAAAGTAAAATTAATGGCTTCAAAATAAAAACAAAATAGATTCTCGTGTGGGCATAGGCTTTTGGGCCGGGAATAAGCTCTAGAATGATCTAAAAAAAGAAAAGTTCGACTGAAAGCTGCAATAATTTGGGCTTAGGAAAATTCAATTCGAAAATTTTCCGTTCAGTTCTATCTTCGGTGAGCCGAAGCTTATATACCCTGGCATACTCTGGAATAGGCAATGATAATCTAAAGGTAATAAATGCTTGAAAAAATAGAGAAATATTTCCATTTTCAATTTCTAGAACACCTGAAAAGCGGTTAAGTTTCTATTAAAATTGAAATCTCGAAACTTGGGAGGTTTAAAAGTCAATATTTTTGTGAATTTTAGCTTGAAATTTGGCCAAAAAATTGGATCAGCTTTGAATAAATTTTAAAATAGTTTTTTATACTAAAATTCAAAGTCCTTTGAATTAATTAAAAGTGCAAATTTCAGATTTTAATCCTTGGGTAAGCAATGGGAGTTTGAAGTCCAGAAATGTCTAAGAAAATTTGAATTTTAAAAAAATTTGGTTCGGTACGGGTTCAGGTTGAGGTTTGGCAATATTTGTGAAACTTGGTTCGGTTCAATTCTGTTAGCTCGGTTCGAACCGGTTCGCTTAAAAGCTACAGAGTATTGGCGCTGCTTAATTGTTGAGCCTGTTGCCGTTGCCGTTGCCCTAGAAATGTTGCAGCAGCTTTTATTTAGTTGCAGCTACAATCACAATGATAGGCATTAGATCTGCAGCGTATTATGCAGCATTTACTGTTAGATTCTTGCATTTTAATTGCTCCTTAAGCAAATGTGGAGCATTTCAAGAATCTCTCTCTCTCTCTTTGTCTCTCTCGCTGAGTGCAGTAATCAAAACACTGAGAAGGAAAGGGAAGGGAGGGGAAGGGCAGCGAGTGGCAAAGGGAACTGCCGTAGGTCGTTTTCTGTTGTTGGCGAATTGACAAACCACTCGAAGATATGCAGAACGGGAACGGTACAGAAAAGCACAAGAAAAAAAAAACAACTGAGACAACAATCCGGCCAGTTAGCCCAGTAGAACTTGCTTGCCTGCTGAAGTTGCAGTAAGCCACGGCAAGAACGGTTCCTTGGGAAGTGAAAACAAAGACATTCTCAATTCAAAACATTCCTAAAGCATCTTTATCCTTGGTCTTATTTATTTAATCCAATAATTTAATATAAAGAGTCTTTTAAATTCATATTTAGTTCTGCAAAAAGTTCTACTGGGTCTTGTTGCTGCTGTTTCTCTCTCTCTCGCGCCATCTCTTTTCACCTCTCTTTGCAAATACTCAATAGCAACGTCTGTCTGTTTGTCTCTCTGTGTGTGTGTGTGTTAGCTGAAAAAACAGTTAACTTTGCTTTTGTGTGCGTTGGCCGCGCCGTTGTTTGCATTGTTGTAGTTGCTGCTGTAGCTGTTGCTGCTGCTGCTGGTTGCTGTTGTTGGTTGCTGGTGTCGGTCATTGGCTTAGCACACATTTTTCATTTCGTTGCGGAAAAGAGTGAATTCCAATGGCCAGTTGCTGCTGCTGCTGCTGCTCCCGGTAGCAACTGTTGCCGCTGCAACTGGCATTTTTCAGATTGATTAAAGTTTTACCTGTACAGGTGACTATTACTAAGGTAAACAGGCAGAACAAATGGCAGCAGCAGCAGCAGCAGCGGCAAAAAAAACATTCACTTTGTCTGCAATCGCGCTGACGAATGGCAAGTTCATTGCTCCTAACCTAATTTTTCAAACATAATCATGAAGTAAATCAGGTTTGGCACATAGATAACAACAACAACAACAACAGCAGCAACAGCCAGCAGCAGCAGCAGCAGCCGCAACAACACGACGACGACAACAACTTTTGTGACTTCCAGAGACTTAGAATCTTTTTGCAGACGCGGCTAAGTGTCTTTGTATTGGTGAGGTGAGAGCTTTTACCGCAAAATTGGCGCGTGTGTTTAGCACCTTTCGCGCCCCCGACTGACAGACAGACGGACATTTGGCAGCAGCAGCAGCGGCGGCAGCAACAATCATAGATACAGCTGCAACTGTTGCCCCTCTGCTCCACTTAAACAAAGCCCAAACTGCAATTGCCTGCGATACGTAGTAATTGATGGCAGCAGCAGCAACAGCAGCAGCAGCAGCAGCAGCAACTGTTGCAAGTGGCAGGTAGTTGCAGTTAGTTTGATGAGTGACCATTATGCGCAATGAGCGCAAAAGAAAACAAACATTTGCCCACAGATTTGGCAATGCAACAGCAGCAACAATCAGCCGCAGAAGCAGCCGCAGCAGCAGCAGATTCTGAAAAGATTGGGGTTAAGATTTGACTGTGATTGCTGTCCGCCTAGAAGGTCCTTTCTTTTTCTTTTTGTTGCTAGTAGAAAGTATAAGGCGACTTAAGTATTATCCTCGAGTTTACTCGAATTGCTTCCAGCTAGCGCTAAAGCTGAGAGACTAGACAGACGGAGGAATCATTTGATCAATAATATTTGGAGAGAGAGATGACTCATTCAATGCATTACAAACTGCGTGAGAAAGCTGTAATACCCTCTGCAAGGGTATCTAAAATCCAAATTAGAATTCGAATAGAAAATAAAGCTTTTTATCCTAGAGTTAAAAATGAAGCCGAAGCTACTTTAACTATTAATATTAATTATAAAACAATTTCAGACGCGCAACGCATTTATATGAACTATAAATAAAAAGCAATAAATTAATATTAATGAAAGAAAACAATTAATTTGATAGTTTTTAGCATAAAGAATAAGTGTTAAAAAAGTAAATAAATGACTATCATAAATAATGTGTTCATGTGTTTATTGATTAAAAAATGATTTTTTTTCTGTTTGCATAGCTAACAAAAGACTTAGGCAACAAACTGAAATACTTTTGCCACTTTATGTTGCGACTTGTCAAATAAATAAAATTAAACATAATTTGACTATTCTTCTTCTCCTTCTTCTTCTTCTTCTTCTTGTTCTTCTGGCCTTGTCATGCAAAATAAAGAGAGAAAAAGAATTGATTGCTTAATCCAAGCAATCAATCAAGCGGAGCGAGACACGTCCCAACCAAAAGACTCAGGCAACAAACTTGCGGAGTAATTTTTTGATTGAATTTCTTTTGATGATGTTTAATGTAATAAATAAAAAGCATATTTCGGCAGCACTTTAAGCGCTGTTTGTGCCCATTGTGCTACCATCATTTATTTATTGAAGTGTTGCTGCTGCTGCCGGTGCCGCTGCTGTTGGCCAATGAACTCCAGCAATGAAAACGAACGTATAAAAAACGAAAACAACAAGAACAAAAAACAAAAAAAAAAAACACACGGGCGAAGAAGAACCAAAAAGAAATGAGAAACAGAAACCGAAAAAAAAATTTTTTTTTTTGTTGGTTTCAAGAAGTCATTGAACTTATTACCAAAAAAAAAAAAAAAACTCGAAAAAACCCGAAAAAATTCTCTTAACGTTCGCTGGGTGCGTGAGCTTGAAATAAACTTGGTTTTTTGGCTCGCAATGAAATGAAAAGAAATGATTGTTTTTTTTTTGGGGGAAAAGAAGAAGGCCCAAAAAAGCAAAACGAAAGAGCCATAAAAGCGGGCCAGCTGAAATGTCTCTCTCTCTGCTCTCTCTCTCTCTCTTTCTGAGTGTGTGTGTGTATTATTTAACACCTATACACACACACACGCACACCCAAAGAGGCCTAAAACGCACTTGTTGTGCCTGCTGACAACATTCTTTTTATATGTGTATTTTTTTTTAAATTTATTTTTCGATAGGCATTTCATATTTATTTTTTACTTTCAATTATGGACAGCGCCAAGCAAAAAAAAAAAAAAAATTGAATAACTTGTTTACAGCTCGGGAATATTTATTTTTCCCAGTTTTTATAAGACGCAATAGTTTTATGCCAAAAAGAAAAAAAAAGAAACGAAAAAGAACTAAACACTTTTATTTATTTAAAATCAGAAAGGTTCTTCCTAAAGCCGAAAGTTTGGCTTAAAGAACGTTCACGTTTAATCATGAGGCAAGCAAATCATCAGACGAATAGCTCAAAATTCATAATGATGATTTATTTACTAAATATTATAATTGTGCTCAGGCTCGTGTTGCCTTTTTTGGGCGGGTTTTTTGGCTTTTTTTTTCGGCTTCATTTTTGTATTATTTGTTCAAGAATTTATTGACCCCGTGTGTGTGTGTTGGCAGCGTTTTTGCTTTCTATGTGCCACGACCAGCAGCAAAAGGTTCTAATGACCACAATTCTCAAGTTTCTTGAGCGTGTCTTTCGTTCCTTCTTTTTTTTCTGGTAATACCCTGCACACGCATTGTAGGACAGGGCATATTAAGGTTGCTCACAAAGCTTCTAACAGAGAGATTTAAGCCTTTTCAAGCCTAGACATTCTTGAAGAATCAGACACTCCATTAAGCAAAGGATTAACTAATGCAATTCTATAGATATTAGGCTGAAATTTGATATGTAAATATATTGAGGTGTAATAAATGTAGGCCCAAAAGTAATGGACGAAAAAGAGATATATTTTAGTCTGGTCTACAGAGTAACAGCTAGTCGTGCTCTCTAACGTTTCGACGCTTTTTTTGGTACTTTGGTAGCATTGTCCATTAAAAGCGGACGTCGTTCTGAACGGAATCAGCTCTTTTTCGTATGCCTTAATTGTTATTTATAGAAAATGATAGTAAGTGTTGCAAAGCTAATGACTTTTTTTGCTAGCCTCCCTTTTGGGCCTGCTCGAGCGTTTTTATGAAGATCTAAAGTTCTATTCTATTCTGTTCTCGGTTCTCGGGTCTCGGTTCTGTTCTCTATTCTCGGTTCTGTTCTGATCCCACCAACTGATTTATTGTGCGTGTCTTTTGATTCGTTTCATAATCCTCTATTTTTCTCTTTTTTTCTTCGAGTTCAAGGTTGAGTTAATGCTAAAAATATTGATTACCTTAGCAACTCGCCAAGTTGCTAACTGCGAGCTGTTTGGCCTTTTTTTTTTGTTTTTTTGTCTCTTTCTAAATTTTTCTCTGCCCGCAGCTTCCATTGTTAATTACATTTTAGTTATGTAAATGCCATTTTTTCAATTAGTTACTTTTTATGTCTTTGTTGTAAATAATGATTTGGCATTTATTTGATCTATTGTCTTACTCGTTTGCGTTTGCGTTTGCGTTTATCTCACTTCTGGCCGTTTTATGGCCAACGTTCAGCGGAAGTCTTAACGCTCTCGGCTTTTTTAATGTAACCGGGTAAATGCCTATTGGCTTTTATTACGCCATTTATGGATTTAGTTTTTAGTTAGCCTTTTTTTTTGCTTTTTTTTATCTGAAATAGGCGGGTTTTTATGGCCATTAAATTGCTTTTGATTGATTATATTAAGTACCTGAATTCCTTAATATTTTAGCTATTTTTGCCAGTTAGCTCAGCTTTTTTCTAGGCTCTGTTTTTCGCTTTGATTACATCTTAAGTTTATTTAATTTGCCTTGTTCTTCTTTTTATCATATTTATCAGAAATTAAGCTCAGACTTTTAGTACGCCGGTTCTAAAACTCAGCAGGTTCTGGAAAGGCTTAGAAGGCCCTTAAAAACAGCTTTGATTCTTAGCTTTATTAGAGTCAAGCCTGAACCCTTCCAAATTGTTCAGGTTCAGCATTTTTGTGTCCTTTAAGGAGGACCATGAACCGCATGTATAAAGCAACTCGAACTCAGAGCGGATCCTGCTTGAAACTCCTCCAACCAACCCCTCCTAAATAATCCATGTCTTGATTTATATTTTCTTTTTTCTAACTAGTCAGAAAGGGCTCTAATCGGCGCACCGAAGATTATATACCCTTGCAGACTGTAGAAGCAGTATAAAGCTTAAGATCAGTATACAATTGCCGATCGGTCAAACAATCAATATAAAGAAGTCCAAGCAACAATTGACGAATG
This sequence comes from Drosophila repletoides, assembly GCA_018150835.1. Taxonomy (NCBI): domain Eukaryota; kingdom Metazoa; phylum Arthropoda; class Insecta; order Diptera; family Drosophilidae; genus Drosophila; species Drosophila repletoides. The sequence goes on along the minus strand of JAECWQ010000031.1, from coordinate 18,926,861 downwards.
ATTCTGCCAGTCCGCAAGGGTATTTAATCTTCGGTGTGCCGAGGAGACACAGCCTTTCCTTGCCGCTGAAGTGTTCTTCTATCTTTATATACTCGTAGCCTGTACTATCATAATTATAATGGTAATAGAATAGCAGATTGAAAAATGTATTTCCTATGCACAGTTCCATTTTAGGCAAACGACCAGTTAAAAAAATACAACAAAAAAAAAAACAAACAGAAAAATAATAAAAAAAAAATAAAAATAAAAATAACAACTTCAACGAGACGATCGCCCATTACAATATGCAATTATAGCATCATGAAATTTAATACGCCAAAACAAACAAACACAGCAGCAACAACAGCAACAGCAACAACAGCAACAACAGCAACAACAGCAGCAACAAGAGCGACAACAACGACAACAACAGCAACAACAACGCCGTCCAATTACATGCAATTGTGAATACGATTGCTGAGTGAGTGCTGAGTATTCACCTGGGCAGAGAGTGGGCGAAGAGAGCGAGGCAATTACATGTACTCTGTGTATGTGTGTGTGTGTGTGTGTGTGTGCGAGTGTGTGTGTGTGTGTGTGTGTGTAAGTGAGTGTTTGAAACGGGTTAAGAGAATTGAGAACAAGTGGCGGTTGGACGCGCTTGGCTTGGCGCAGATTCTAAACTTGTTAGAAGAGTACAACAACAACAACAACAACAGCAGCAACAACAGCAGCAGCAACAACTACAACAAGAACAACAAATTGAGCGGCAAGTTCAATGCTGCCGACGTCGACGTCCACGGCGCTGCTGCTGCGGCTGCGACAAGCCTTGAAAGTGTTGTAATTTTACGCTCTCACGCTCAATTTGCGCGCTCAGTCAGCGTTTGAGTGCATGAGTTAGACACGTTTAGAACTATTGCAAATAAAAAGCACAAAAGAGAGTAATAACAACATCAGCAGCAGCAGCAGCAGCAGCAGCGGCGGCAGCAGCAGCGGCAGCAACAACAACAATGGCTACTAAGGCCAATGCCAAAGAGATGTCGCTGCTGCCGTTGTCTCTGCCGCTGCCAACGCACTCACCTTGAATGAAAGTTCTCACCACACACACACACGCAAACACACACACACACACAGTCAAAGCAAAGAGATACCGCGACGACGACGACGCGTTGCGCTCAATGTAAAAAGGAGCAGCGACGCCGGCAGCGGCTTTATGCCTGTGTCTGTGTGCGTGCGTGATCAAGAACCTGAGACACCTGAGCTGTGCTGCGCTGCGCTGTCTTTCTGTGCGAGTGTGTGTGCGTGTCTGAAGAGAAAGAAGAGTCGCTGTAGAAAGCAGGCAGGCAGCAGGCAGCAGTATGGGCAGCGCTGCCTGTGTGTAATGAAAAGTCTATCTGTTTGCGGCTGCGCTGGTGTGCTCTGCTGCTGCCGCTGTCGCTGCTGCCGCTCGGCCGCTGCTGCTTTCAGAAGCCTCTAACGACGTCGCAACGCGACTCATCCGTAGTTCAGTTTCCCGTAAGCAACAAAACGATCGAGACATGGTTTCGTAAGCAGCACGCGTTACGTTTTTATTGCTCTTTAGAAGAAGAAGTAGAAGACGCAGAAGTAGAAGAAGCAGAAGAAGTAGAAGAAGACGAACCAGTGCACGTTACGTTCAAAAAAAAGAAAAACAAAAATCAAAAAGTCAAAAAAGAAAACAACATTCTAAAACTAAGCGCAAAATAATACATCAATTTTGTATTATATTAAAAAAGGAAAAAGAATAAAACAATTTTTTTTTTTTTAGTGTGGGTATAGTGATAAGACTGCCGTCTAAGTTAATAAAATCAATTAAATTAAATCAATTAATTAATTTAAGGCAACTTAGTTCAATTAGCCCACCCGATCAAAACCCCCCCAAAACCAAAAGCTGAGTGCGACAACAACAGCAACAAGTGTTTATTCTTTTTTTTTATTTGCAAACCAAACAACAAACAAAACAAACAAACAAAACAAACAAACAACAAAAAACAAAAACAACATTTTGGATTTATTACGTAATGGATTTAAAATTAGCAACAACAGCAGCAACAAAAACAACAGCAGCAGCAAAATACGGATATGCATTTAAGCAATAAAAATGGTAAGTGTCGTTGTAGCATTAAAACTTCTTTCGTCAGCCAACAAAAGCAGCTCTAAAAAAGTTCTGCTTGAATTATAAAAGCTGTCGAAAGATTATCTTTAGCCCTTAATACTCCACATACTCCAGATATTCTCCAGATATCAGATTAATCTAGATCTTAATCAATACTTTTATTATAGTTGTGGAATATAAACTATAAAGAAAGCTTTAGGAAAGATCATGATCATTCTATCACCCAATATATGGAATGTACCCCCTATGACCTCTAAGATTAATCTAGATTTTAATCTACATTTCTTCTGATAATAGTCCCTATAACTATAAGCTTTTGGGCTCTTGAAAGTTTTGTTACGAAAGCTTTAAGAAAAGATTAGAAAGATTCTAGCATTTACAGCATGGATTGTAACCCCGTTAACCTCTAAGATTAATCAATATATTAATCTCTTATAGTCCCTGTAATACTTATGCCACCCTAAAAGCTTTCAATATACCCCGAAAGTTCTGTAAGGAAAGCTTTAAGAAATCACTAGAAGAAACCCCCAGAAGAAATCTCTTCTAAACGATACATGAGCTATATAGCTAGATATAGAATAATCCGACTAAATTAAGCTTTTTACGCAGTCTTAGCTTTAATATCAAATCATTATAGAAAGAAAAAAGGCAACAAGTAAGCTCAAAGAGCTCGCAATTATTGCCAGGCAAACAATAGATTTCTATTAAAACAGAACCCGCAATGACTTGAATTATGTGATTAATGATGATTTGCTTACATAAGATCAGAGAATAATTACTTGGACTAGACTCCAGCCAGGGGACAGCGGGCAGAAGAGTGGCGACTTCCTGGTCTCTCCCTCTCTCTCTCTCTCTCTCTCTGTCTCTCTGTCGCTCTGCCTGTCTTTGGGGCATTACATAATATACGAAAACAATGCAAATGCGCGTTTCGGCTTAAAGATAGTTAAAGACAGTTCTTTAAATGGAAATTGCATAAGCTGATGAAGACATTTAATTGAGTTATTAACTCTTTTTTATGAGCGCTAATTGTTTGTGCGTTTCTTCTTAGTTCTTTCTAGCAAATTGCTAACAAATTATGACTTGTCAATTGTTAATACAAAAGAATTGGCCAGAAGACCAATTGGCCATAATTCGAAAACAAAGAGTGGCTAAATGTTTAATTTTAACCATGATATAAGTATGGTAGGAATATATTCCAAAAGACTTTCTAGTGTGAGTTATGCTAATCAAATATAATGTTATATAACCAAGCCGTGGGCAGAGAGCTAAGAAAAAGTTTAAAAAAAAAAAACAAGTTTTAAGGTAATACACACAAAGCCCAAAAGGTGATTAATTACTGTCAGGCTAGTAAAAAGTTCTTAAGGCGAATTTATGTGAATTTTATTAAAAAAAAAAAAAAAAAAATACTTTCGGTTGAGTCAGAAGAAGCCTCTCCGCCTCGCTGAAGAGCTGTCAAGTTTGGATAGCATTTCATTAGAAAAATTATATATATAAATGTACATATATATTTTATTTTTAATAATCAACAGTAAACAACAACAAACAAAATAATTAGACAAAACCAGTTTCAGGCAAATAAATACATATACATATACATATATATATATATATATATATATATATGTCTATATAACATATCAGAAGAGCCAGAGAGAGAGAGCGAGAGAGAGACGCGAAAATAATTGGCGACGTAAGGCAGAAAAACCTTGACTTTGACTTTAAATGACTCGCAACAACTCGTAACAACAACAACAACAAGAAAGGTTGTGATATATTGTCTAAACAAAAACAAAAAATTGAAATGAAATCGAAACGTGGCGCTGGAGATGAATGAACAAAGTAAAAGCAAAATCAAAACCAAAAGCAAAAGCACAAAAGCAAACGCAAAAACAACAGCAACAACAACAGCAACAACAACAACAACAGCGGCGAAAGCACAAAGCAAAGGCAAAAAGCTCAATTTCAATATCAAGGTCATTAGCTGCAGCTGTCGAAAGACGCAGTAGCCCACCTGTTGAGGTCTACAATTCAAAATTGAAATTGATTTTAAATAGGCAGCTCTTTATAATGATGATAGAACGCTGCGCTGCGACTGAGATCGTGGCGAGGGGTAGATGTGGATGGGAGGGGGGGACCCCCTTTGCGACTGGATTCCGTGTGTATTTTGCAATTTAAATGAGCAGACGACGGCAGTTTGGCACGCTTTGAAAGCGCTTTTATATTTATTTTTTATTTTATATCTATTTTCTTCTTGTTTTGCTTCTTCCTCCGCTGCTTGCCTTTTTTTTGAGGGGGCGTTACACGCACACAGACACAGTCACACACACACACACACACACACACAGACACAGACACAACGCACAGCGAGTTCAATGACTCTGCTGCTGCTGCTGCTGTGGCTGCTTCGGCGACTGCGACTGCGGCTGCTGCAAACAAAAGACTTAGGCAACGAACTCAGCCTGGCAACGAACGGTTTTCATTTTCATTTCTCTGTGTTCTGTTTGTTGTTGCTCCGAGTCTAGGCATTAGAATGATGTTGTTTTTGTTGCAAGGGCGCGGCGCGTCCGCGCCACAAAAAAAAAGTGAATCTGCCACAAACCAGTTCAACGCTGCAATTTACTCCTCCTTTGGGGTGCAGTTGGGGCAGGTACAGGCGCAATATGTGGCAAGGTAAGGCAGCGGCTGCTCCGGCTGCTGCTGCTGCTTCTGCTGCTGCTGCATCATGGAATCATTTGCCGTGAAAAGGGCGTTCAACTGGCAAAGGTTCTTGCAACGCTAACAACAAGTTCTTGCAACAGTTGAAGCATGCAACATGCAGCAGCATGCAACATGTAGCAGCAGCAGCGCAGTCTGCACACACAGCAAAAAAACAAAACAAATTCGAACTTAAATTAAGCAGAATTGTCTTCATTTCATATCAAAACTGAGCACTGAATTCGAGAAAATCTTAAAATTAGTTCAACTTGAGTTGATTTTAAGAATATCCAGGAAAAACAACTGAATTATAGAGCGAACTTTATTTGAAGAGAACCAATTGTTTATAGGCGTAAAATAACAATTTTCTTTCTTATTTCCAATAAAAATAATACTAAAGGATAAAACCTTGAAAGTTTAGATATTTTCAGATCTAAAAAATATATTAAAATTTAGATATAAATTGTGCTTAAAATTTGGGCATATTTCTTTCTTAGTTGACGTTCAGATATTTATCTTATCAGTAAAATTCATAAAGCTACTCAGAATCGAACTTTATTCAAGAAATTTTGCACTTGATTCAAGTCGAAAAAAAGTGTTGAAGGCCGCATTAATTAAAGTTCTTTCATGCTTGAAATAAGATTTAAGACTGAGGCTGCATCTTTTTTCTGAGTGCACAGAAAAAAAAGGGAATCAAATCACTCTTACTCTTTTACCCAGAGCCAAAGCCGGGGTTATTGACTTGCCCCAAGCTGGGGCAGTTGCCGGTTGCCTCTTTGTTGTTGTTGTTGTCGTTGTTGTTGTTGTTTGTGTGCTTTCTTTGTTGCCTGCCAGCAATTAGAATTGTGGCAGCTTCATGCACTTGCCACGCACTGTGGCAACAACTGCAAGTCATCTCAGCTTTAACTGCTGCAGCTGAAGAGAGACGCAGAGCAGCGAGCAGCGAGCGAGCGACGGCTTAAGCAAAGAGAGCGACAGGTGGCTGCTTAAGAGAGCGACACGGAGCGAGCCGCGCACCAGGAAGAAAGTGTGCAATGGCCAGGCAAAAGAATCAACAGAGGCATGAAAAGAAAAGAAAGAAGAAAAGAAACAAAAAACGAAGAAAAAAAAAACAAGTTCGCCAGTTCAATGACCGACCTACTCAAGCGCGTTATAACCAAAGCAACAACAACAACCAGGAGAGAGAGAGAGAGACACAGAGAGCGAGAGAGAGCATGTTTTGAGAGCGCGGCTTGTGGGAGAGCGCAAGCGCATGCGCCAAAGCGGCTGCTGCTGCTGCTCGCAGCGACTGCGCTGCTTTTGTTGAACTTTGCAGCGACAGGTTCTGTGTCATTGTTGTTCCTGCTGCTGCTGCCACTGCCACTGCCACTGCCGCTGCCGCTGCTGTCGCGACACTATCGCGTGTGGCGTTTGCTATTTAGCTGTAAATGCAGCTATTGTTGTTGTTGCTGCCTTTGTGCATTGACTGTGACATTGAGCTGATAAAAAAAAGCTCTGGCCGCGATCAGTGGGTGGGCGTCGCTTCGCCCTTTTTTGGCTCTTTTGTCTCTTTTGTTATACCCTTGCGAAGGGTATTTCAACTTTGTCACGGAAAGGGAAGGAGAGGCATAGAGGAGAGGCATTGATCAGGGCGATGAAATGACACTTCGACTTGTCCGTCCGTCTGTCTGTTCTTTTTGCTGCAAGCAGGGGAATCATTTAGATCAGACTACTTCATCCCATAGAACGGAAAAGTTGCTTGTTTCTCAAGGAAAGTTAGCGATAATAGAGTAAGGGTATGCAGTATTCGGTGCTAGTCGGAAACCCTTTTTTTTACCAGTCTTTCCGTTTATTTTTTATCACGAAATTATGCTCATTTACGCGCCCTGCATACGTAATTGCCGCAGCGGCGGAGTTGCGTTACGTGATTGTAATTTGACTATGACAAAATGACTTTTTATTACTCTCTCTCTCTGAGTGCTTGTAACGGTATTTTATGAGCTTTTGTGCTTTGTACAGTTGTCTCATTATTGAAACGTGCTTGAAATTTTAAAAAAACTGACGTTTGACTAAATGCCGACAGAGCTTTTTTTTTAGCTGAGCTTTAAGCAGCTCTGCTCAGCCGCTGCTGCAGTTTTTTGCATAACGTTCATATGAACACTTCCGGTTTCGTTCCTCTAGTTCATTGTCAACTGTCAACCCCTTTGTTTGAGCTTTTGCAGCGAGAGGACGACGGAGAGAGTACGGCAGAGCGAGAGGAGAGAGAGAGAGAGAGCTTTTAGTAGTGCTGCAGTGGAACTATGCACTGCAACAGATTTGCAGTGATTCTACCGCAAGGAGGGGTTGCTACACTGCGCGCAAAAGTTATGCTTCTCCTTCTTTTGACTTTATAATCTATTTATTGGTAAAATACAAAAATTGAAGTGTAGAAAATTATAATTTTGCACTCTTTATAAAGAAAATACAATGCTTAAAGCGCCTTCTAAGGGTTGATACACTGCAAAAATCTTATTGAAAACAAAAATAAATTCATAATTTAAATAGGATTTTTCTACTCGAATTTATATTGAGGCCTTGAGCCGTAGCTCTTCCTGAACTGCTCCTTGTCATATTCCATACACTGAGAAATATATTCCATTTTTTGCTGTGCACAAAACGACAGACGGGCCTAACTCAATAATTTTTTTCTTGCCAGGCTACAGGCCATCTATACGGTATTTTCACTCGTTCCACAAAGAAAAAGGATCTAAAACCATTACAATTTATTACATTTGGCTTTCAGCTTTCAGAGTGCTCTATGGGGCAGGCATAGACCTAGCCCAATAAACCCACTTTTGTCGCCCAATGAACCCCATTTGGTCAGCCCCCTGCCGCGCTGCAAAACAACCCCTAGCTGTGGCGGCGACTGCGCTGCAACTGCAGACGCTTGCAGCGACGCTGGCGACGGACGCCGCCCTTGTAGCGGTGCGTTGTTGTTATTATTGTTACGCCAAGTGCAAGTGGCAAGCCCCCCGTCCGCCTGGCCCCCCTCCTACCCCCCTGCACTCTTTGTCTGCTTGTTTACTGTCTGCATTCGACGTCGACGGCGACGGCAACGGCGACGTAGACGCCGACTGCAACTGCCGCTGCGCGTTGGCCAAATGCGGCCGCTGAATTGGCAGTCGAATTCAGTCCTGACTCGGGATGTTAACGCGTTGGGCAGGTCATGTCTGGCAGGCGTAGCAGCCGCGTCGCGTGGACCAGCAACAAAAAAATACAAAAATACAAAAAAACAAAAAACCAAAACACAAAAAACAAAAAGCCCAAAAAAAATGAATAAATTAAAATAAATAGAAATAATATTCAAAAATTTCTTGTATATTTCAAAGAGAAATGCCACAAATGTGTTCAGCAGAAAATAAATCGATTAAGTGCCGTTTAAGTGTAAGATTTGTATAAGTTATATACATATACATACATATATATATAAGTATATATATAACTCCGTATATATATATATATATATACCCATATTCTAGCCATATAAAATGTGTTCGAACGGTCGTAGAACTGTATACTTTCATCGTATCTATTTTCGCGATCTTTTTGCGATAATCAGTTTCTTCAAATCGCGTTTAAAATGCATCTTGGCCAATACTTGAGCAGTGAAAATGAGACTGAAAACGGGTTAGAAACACCCAACAACAACAACAACAACAACAAATACAAATACAAATATTAAATATTAAATAAAATCAAAAATATATACAATAAATTCTAGTGCAATAACACGAAGGAGCAGGTAAATAGAGAGTTTTCAATTAAACAGAGAAATACCTATATAAAAATACTCGAAAACCCCACAGATAATCCCCAATTCTCCAAGAAATAGGCAAATATTTCATATGAATAGTAAAATATATAAATCCTTCCCAAGGAGAAGAAAGGACATATGAAATATGTTAGAAAATGAGCCGTCAGTTGGCATTTTCAAGTCTTTGTTTGCATTTTATATTAATTTAATTTATTATTTTTAATTGCAACTTTTGCTTTTCTGCTCTGACCATGTCCTAGCGCACCATAAAGCCACTCGCCCGGCCCGGCTCTGCCCGGCCCAACCCAGCCCGCCCCGGCCTGCCTGCCAGCCAGCCAGCCTGCATGTCCTGTGAAAGTTTTCCTTTGCGAAGCTTCTGCTGCTGCTGCTGGCAGTTCAATAACCTTACCGAAATAGTCGTATGCAGCCAGTAATACTAGCTGAGAGTCCTGTCGCTGTCGCTGTCGCCAGACAGCAGACGACGACGATGACGACGCTTCAATTGTTGTCTCGCTCGCTCGCAATCCTTGTCTGAATGGCAGTGCGAAAAAATTAAAAGTGAAATTTGTTGTGCTGGCGCCTGCGCCTCCATAACATTATACTGGCGCACGCTGCATTCAGGGTCCTTGCCCGCTGCTGCTGCGCTGCCAACTGCGCTGCAGCAACGCGCCGCCTGCACAGAAACTGCTGCTGCTGCTGCCGCTGCCGCTGCCGGTGCTGCACACTGTCAAGACCACAACCCAAAGCGAGCCCGGGACTCAGAACTCAGTACCCAGGACCTTCGTTTTACTCGTTCACGTCCTCGTCCCTGTCCCCGTCCTCATCCTCGTCCTCGTCATCGTCCTCGTCTGCTGTCTGCTGCATTGTATACAGCTTTTGCTGTCGTTGTCCTGTCGTTTCGCCTCTGTGTGTTTCGCTTTCCGTATTGGGTGTGTATCCACTGAAAGAAAGCCAGCGCCGCAGCCGGCAAAAGCCGACGACCGTGCAACGTGTACGAGTATACGAGTGCCAGTACGTGCTCCGGGTTCATTGAACGCCAGCGCCGGCGATTTATGTATGAAAAGCGAAAAGGATAATGAGCGGCAGCAGCAGCAGCAGCGGCAGCAGAAGCGGCAGCAGAAGCAGCGGCAAAAAATCAGTGTTGCACAACTATCGATTATTACAACAAAAACAAATAGCAAATAGCCAACAGTTTCTAGCGCTTAATATCTTAAAAAATGGCTAAAAAATTGCAAATAAAATAGCCAACAATGTACAGAAAAATGCATTAAAACATAGCTAAAACTGCTGAACAAAAACATGAAAAAAAGCTAGAAGTGAAGCCAACAAATTGAAGGCGCTTCCATATTCTAGTTTATTCTTCTATGAATATTAATGATTAAGAATAGCTAAAAACCAGTAAAATATATATATTTAAAAGTAGCCAAAACGTTTTTTAAATACCCAATTCAAAGCTTGAAAATAGCTTAAAACAGCCAAGTTTATGGCATATAAATGCCGCTAAGAAATTAATTAGATTCAACAAAAAAAAAAAAGAAATACAATGATTAATCAAGCGCTATCTGGTCAGCTTTTTGAGCTTGATGTTTTAATTAATTTTCAAAATTTAGCAGCTAAATTCAGCCATTTAATTAATGATTAATTTGCTTATTATTACTATAATTATTTTTAAAAATCATTAGAGCATTGGATAGTCAGTCTAACGCCTCAAAAAATAGCTAGATTTGTCAACACTCTCAGCCCCAGCAGCTGCAGCAGCAGCAGCAGTTGCAGTGCTGCCAGCAGCAGCGACGCCTGTGTCGGGCCCTGCCCCAACATTATGTGGCAACATTGGCAGGCGTCTGCGGCAGGGCCGCTTCCCCCCACCCTCCATAGAATGGAAAACACTCTTCGCTTCGTCTGTCCTCTGTCCTCTGTCCTCTCTCTCGTCTGGCAGCGCTGAAAAGGGTCGTTCGCCTTTTCTGTTGTCTGGCTAAATTTTACTTTGACTTTTTTCCGGCCAAAAGCCCACCCACACACACACACACACACACACACACACACACATATATATATATATATATATATATGTACCCTGCTCCTGTCTGGTTGACGCTTCCCGCTCTTCCCTTCTCTCTAGTCTCGAATTTATGCGCATTTTCAATCGCTTTGTCGTAGGTCGTGTTTGTTGTTGTTGTTCCTGTTGCTGTTGTTGCTGTTGCTGTTGTTGCTGTTGCTGTGTGTCGTCAAGGTAATGTCGCCCACAGGATTATGCGATATTTCGACGACTCGTATATATGCACATAATCCGTCTCGTATCCTTAATCTTTGTCTTCTTTCTAGCTTTTTTTTTAATGAATTTTCTGGCTGGATTTTTCTATGTTTTTTTTGCTTTTGTTATTTTAATTGCTGCTCGCAATTCTTCTAAATTGAATGTCCTTTTCGAACAGCGGGGCATTTGTATGCTGGTAGCCATGACATCATATAAAAAAGTGTCCTGGCGCAGTGCTCCTCCCCGCCGCCGCCGCCGCAGCACAATGTTGCATGCAGCACTGCAAAAACTGTCTGCGTTGCATGCAGCAGTTGACCTTTGAGTTCACTGAACTTTGCAACAACAACACAGCGCCGCTTCCACATGATGCAATAGGGGACGCCGCAGGGGCCCATAAATAATGCAGTTTATTAAAGGATTTTCCTTTTAAAGTGAGCCTAGCCAAGCAATGCCTCATTTTATCAGAAGAAACTTTACATTTTAGCAGGGCCTGAACTGAGCTCTGTTATTAAAGAATATTTATCGATTAGTTAAAATCGATAAGTTAACATTTCAGCAACTGCAAATTGAAAGCTTATTCTGTTAACTATTCTGTTAATTGTTTATAGCCAAGTCTAAAAGAATAAAGACAATGCTGAGCCTTTTTTCTTGGTATACTTGAAGGCGTTTTCGGGGCGTAGCTCTCAGTGAACGTGCACTGATATGCCCTTCCCGCATAATTGTAGAGTATTCAGTAATGCAACAAACTAAACAGCAGAGTTTAAATACTTTAATTAACACTAACAAAAACAATATAGAAAAAAAAAAACAAGCGCAGTAAAATGAGCAACAAAACAAAAATGGAAAACTTTCACTGCGCAATAAGATAGAAAAACTGAAAGAAAAAAAAAGAATAGAACAATAAAATAAATGAAAAAAAAAAAAAACAGCTGATAAGAAAAGTCAAGTGCATAGCGAATATAAAAGCAAAGAGAAGGAGAGAAGAGAAGAGAAGAGCAGAGAAGCAGCGCAACTAAATGAGCTGATAAGAAATGCAGCTAATTATTTGCTTACTCGAAAGTATTGAAAAAGGGCTTTCAATTAATGATTAGAACTGAAAAAAAACGACCTACGTCAAAGGGGGAAAAAAGCCATAAAATGGCTATTAATAAAGGGTATATAATATAGCTGAGTATATATATATTTTCAGGCGATTTGCATAAGCAACAGCGCAGCTAATGAGCCGGATACATTACAATTGCGCAAAATAAATAATTTGTTTTTGTTTTGTTTCTTTTTATTATTATTTATACAGATTTGTTAAGGTTTAATATACTTTCGCTTTTAATTGTTGTTGTTGCTGTTGTTGCTGTTGCAGCGGCAATAAAAATGAAAATTTGTTTAAAAACAAAAGCAAAGTTTGAGACTTGGAAGGGAGGAAGGCAGGCAAATATCGCACAGTGAGGCAAACGCTGACAAACTAATTAATATGCGGGCTACAACAACAAGAGAAACTGACAAACAAAGGGCAGGAGCAGAGAAAGAGAGAGAGACAGAGAGAGAGAGAGAGGGCGAGGGAGAGAGAGAGAAATGCATTTTCTATTGCACATGCGCTAAAAGTGAGCAACAAATTTCAAGGTTAAAGTGCAACGAATCCGCAACAATACAATTTTATACCAGGGTTGGGAGGGGGGCGGGGCGGGGCGGTGCGGGTTGGTTCTACGGTTGGGAGTCTGTCTCTCTCTAGTATAGATACATTTCATATATTTGCTGTTTTTTGTAATTCTTTTCTTTTCTGTTTTTTGTGATAGAAATTTGAATTAGCATAAATTGAATTACAATTCGCGTTGTTTTTGTCCTTGAAGTGCTTATATTAATTACAAGCTTTTATTAGATAATGAGCACCACTGCAAAAGATACTTCTCACTTTGAGATACTTTTACGTAGCTGCACAGAGCATAGAGTATATTTTCGCTTTGTTGCCGCTGCAATTTTGCATTCCGTTCGCATGCACATTCTCGACTTGTGACTCAAGGTTATGAGCTGATGATGATGATGATGATGATGATGACGATGATGCTCACAGAGTGACTGACTGACTGACTGACTGACTGAGTGACTGACTGACTGGCAGACACCCCTTTCTGGCTCTGCTCTCTACAGAAAGCTCTGCCAATTAGCTGCCCGGTGGAATTCGTTTGTGCCTCTTCCAAGTCAAAAATGCAAAACACAAAGTTTCAATTTCACATGCCAAAAGGCATGCTGAGGGCAGGCAAGATTGCATGACATGCACGCATTTAGCCTGCCAATCTACTGAGAATCTCATGTACTTTTCGTTTAATATTTCTGCTAGGTTCTATTGGGTTATTTGTTTATCAGCCCTAGACACACACCTTCCACTTCTCCCTGCCCATTTTCATTGGTTTTCATTTCGCTTTTGCATGCACATCAAATAAATGTGAACACTCAAAGTTTTACAGCGATTCTGTCAGATATCTGTCGCGACTTATACTATTATTATTGCTATTACTATTTTTATTATTATTATTATATTATTATTATTATTATGGTTCCATTTCGTTCTTGCCCCCTCTTCGCGTTCGGTATTTACATTTCCGGGTTGGTGCACGCCCGCTAAATAGTTTTTTTTTTCTTTTTTCGTAGATTGTCTGTTCTGTTCTATGAGTGCACTCGTATCTAGATGCATAAAGCTCATAATTTATGCAGCAATTAGTCAAATAGACTTGCCGTAATCACCCATATATCATTATTCAGTATTACAGCGACAGAATACAAAGGGAACTATTCGAATATTTATAAATACTCATGAGAAAAGTACAAATTTGAAAAGAGGCATAGCAAATACTAAGGAAAAGCCACATATCCTTCTTCCTTACAAACTCTAAAAACAGATTGCTCCTTTCTATGGCAGCTGTATGATATAGTTGTCTGATCCGAACAACAAATTTCATCCAACTCAAAAGCTGAGGGACTACTTTGTATGGGAACAGAAAGAGAGACGGACATCCTTCCGTCAAGCAGAAGGATTAAATCAGTTTTCAATTCAAATTTTCCATAAATTTGAGTACTTATTACATATTTAATGATGTGTAATGAAAGTAATTCTTTGATAGTGAAATACACTTGAAGAAAACATGGTAAGAAGCAGCTGCTTATCGGAGAGTTGGCTCTGTTTAGATTTCAACTTGAACTGCCCTTGTAATTCGCAACTGGTTCTAACTGGTTCTATCTAATCGCTTATCTCTTTCCGAGAACTGATCACTTTCTACTGTGAAGTATTTTGGTATTTCCAGCGACCCTTTTCAAACAACGTTGAATCATAGGAGGGGAAATTGCGATTGCAATTCCGATTGCTCGGCGATTGCGAGAAAAGCCTCAAGTGGGCTCCAAAGGCGTTGCAATATTGGCTATATTAGAGGGGCTCCCTCTCCCCCCGCCTTGATACCTTCCATTCTGCAGTGCAATCCGCTCATAAACAAATATTTGCAGTATGCTTATAAATACATCGTAAAATTTGTTTATTCATTGAGGCTACTTAACAGATACGCGTAGATTTCCTAGATAGTATGCAAGGCCATAGGAAAGAGACGGACTGAGGCGATCATACATATATATAGCTATATATGAACTGGGCAATTTATGGGCTTTATCAGTGGTATGAGCTCTATACATATATACATATATATACTTGCATATAGGTAGTCATTTTTTTTTTCTGTACTTGCCTGCGGTTGCCTCTATCGCGCATACTTGTCCTTGAATTGAAAATATCGCCATTTGGTTTATTTATTTTTCTGCTGTTTTTTTTTTTTTTCACTTCGTTCGTTTCGCAACGCTTCCCCATTGCAATTTGATAAAGATCGATGCAACAGCAGCGGCAGCGGCAGCGGCAGCAGCAGCAGCAGCAGCAGCGAATACGGAAGTTTTTTTTGTTTTTTTTTGTTGCCGCTGTTCATAGTCTAGAATAACAAAATTATTATGAGCATTGCATGAATACTTAGAATCAATTGCATATAGTATAATAAACAACACATTCTACATACCCTATACGCTATACCCTATACGCTATACGCTATACGCTATACTCTATACTATATGGGCAATATAAGCATAGCTAACGCACACAGAACACATAGCACACATGGCGTATGCGCAATGTGCAAAAGCTTATCACAAATTCAAATGCACTCACACAGTGGCCAGCGCCAGCGTCTGCGTCAGCGTCGACGTCAACGCCAACGTCAACGGCAGCGTGGCAGCGTTGCAGCGGGTCGTCTGCGTTCAAGTTGAATGTTAAATTCAATGCGAGTCGACAACGAGTCGCTTGGGTTGACAATTTTCTAACTAATTTTTAGCAGCGAATTGCAGCGGGGTATATCGATTTTATGTGTAGCAATGTGACAGGCGAATGTAGAGTATATTTATGCTATAAATATCCTGACACGTCCTGATTAATAGGTATTATTTACCATATCCTTCTCGAAGGAATTAATATCTTAACCGATTGCTCAGTTGGCTATGGAGAATTATTAGTTCAGCAAAGTCGAGCGTTAAAAAAATTATAGCACAATTTCTAGGGTATATTTCAGTGTTGGTATTTCAAGCAGCTTTCCTTAGTAAACAAACCATAGCACAATTTGTAGGGTATATTTTAGTGCGGCAACTGCGCTCGCTGCATTATTTTGATTATGTCGTGAACACGAAATGCGTTCGTGTTTGTGCGATGGGTAATTGTGTGCAATACATATATATATATATGCATGTGTATGTATGTTATTTATTTTTAATTTGCTGCGCCAATCTAAGCAAATTTTTGCATATACCCTACACACCCTACCCTCCCCCTTCTGCCTCACAGCCCGCCCTACGTCTACGTTCGTCTGGTGTCCTTCAAATGCAATTTGTGCGATGATTAGAAACGCAAAGCGTTGAGCTTTTTACTTTTTGTTTCTAATGCAAACAGAACTCTAAATAAATACAACTATACAGATATACAACTATACAGATATATATATAGGTATATATCTATATACTGCTTTGCTATGTTTGTGTGCAGCTGTTTATTTTCATTTTTCACAGCGATAGCGAAAAGCTTTTTGGCGCACTATCTCGCTGCAGTTTTCTAGTTTTTATTTTATTACCCGCTGCATTTTGTTTTTATTTTTATTATTATTTTCGCTTGTATTTGTGTTTTTATTATTGTTTATTTTTACGTATAATATCGCAATATGCATGACGACTTCCTAGAGGCGAAACGCATCTGCTTTATGTTCGCTCGAAAACAAATTGAAGAACCCCCAATTTTGGTTGGTTCCAAGCGAAAGTATCTCAGACTGAGAACCCTTCCTTTTTCTTTTGGCTGCCAGATGCAAAAACGAAAGTACCAAAAATAAATATAGACAAAAAAAAGGTGAACAACTGTCTGCATTTCTAATGGCGCCAATACCCGTGCACCCACAAATACACCCACAGCCAGCCAGCCAGCCAGCCAGCTAGCCAGAAAAGAAAAGAAGAAAAAAAAAATATAATACAGATATTCGCACATTTCCGCACTCATCAAAATAGATTCGAAGTGCAAGTGCAATCCACACACATGCACACATACAGATACAGATACAGATACTGTATCTGTGTCTGTGTCTGTGTGTCTGCATCCGTGTTGCCAAAATGCCGAAAGACTTTGGGGCAAAAAGTTCTCATTTATGCTGCACGTTGCCGCAGTTCGCATTCTACGTGCGTGTAGCTCACAGATTTTGTTACGAAGAAACAAAAGGAAAATTTTGAGGAAAAGCGTAGTCTTTTGATAGTCCATGGGGTAAGTTTAAGACTGTTCAATAAATATTTGATGATAACTTTAAAGTGGTTTGTCAATACGAGCACCACTATCAAAAATGATTGCCTGATAAGCCTGTAAGCCACTCGCTTATCACAGTTAAGTTCCGCATTAGTTGCTCGACGGCAGAGCAATTTATTTCCTTATCCTTCTATTTGCTACACGAGGGAAGGGATTGAGTATTTGGATACTCATGGACTGGGAATCGCTCTTTTACTTATGCTTTACTTTCTTTAAGGAATCTTTGAAAAGCTCTTCCTGCATCAGGCGATCCTAACTTGGGTTTCAGATTGCCTGCCCTTATGGACGCTCTCTTTCTCTCGATCTTAGCTTGGCTTTCTGCTTCTCTTCCCTTAGCTTTTAAAGTACTCCCTTATTTTTAGGCGTCTCTTAAAGTTTCCTTCCTCTGTCTCAAGGGCTCGTCATGGAAAAATTGCCTAGTGGAGTCCCTCAACGATTACTTAAAGTCGACAGTCGACATCTGTCAGCATCCATCACACTTGTGGCATATAAGGGAATTGCATTTCCTAGTCCCAAAAAACCCCTCATCAATAGGAAGCGCTGTCATTTAGCCTTGCACAATAAATTTATGATTGCGCAGCGGCAAAAACAAAAACAAATAAGCAGAAAGAAGGAAAGAAAGAAAGAAAAGCAAAAAAAGAGACAAAAAGTAATGTTAGATTGCAACCACCGCAGCTGCAGGAAGAGCGCCCCGGCAGAATGCAAAGCAAAAGCTTACTCAAAAGCGCAACCCTTCAGACTTCTCTCTGCACTCAGACTTGAGTGACAAACTTTATACCCATTAAAAGTATCCAAAGGGGTCTATTGAATTGAGTGCAGCCAGAAGGTTAAGGGCTGCAGCTCTACTCAGCCGAGTGAGTGCATTTCGGGCAATGCCGGGTTGCCGCTCTTGCTCTGACTCTCTCTCTCTCTTTCTCCCTATGCTCTCTGCGGGGGGACTGTACCAAGTGCAGCACTGAGCTTTTGAGTATGGCGCCTCTGTTGCCGGTATCGGCTTGACATTGGTATTGGTATCGGCATTGCATTCGTACTCATAGTCGACTCTACTAGTGCTCACACACGCACACACACACACACACACACACACACACACACACACATACGTGCCTATATGCGCTCATATATGGTGTGTGTGGTGTGTATGTGGGTCAGTAGTAGGAACACTCGGGCCGCGTCTGTGTGGATGGGCACAACGTTTTTCTATTTTTTTTTTGTTTTTTTTCTGTTGTTGTTGCTTCTTTTTGCTATTCGGAAAAACAAACTTGCACGACATTTGTTTAATAATAATTTTGTTGTAGTATTTTTTGCCCCCGCCCAGCCTCTCTATTCATCATACTCTCTCTCTCTCTCTCTCTCGCGCTGTGGGTTTTGTTGCCGCTTTACATTTCCGCATAGTTGCATATTGTGAGCACAATTTTTATACACACACACACATATATATATATATATATATATATATGTATATATATAGGTATATAAATATATATATATATATATTCGTATTTACGAGCGGGGCCCGAGAATCCAACGGGAAGAAAAAAATACAAAAAAACAAAAAAAAAAAACACAAAAAAAAGAAGAATATTTTAGATGTCGTGAGGTGGTTTCAGTGCATTTGAGTATGCGGTGCGTTCGGTTGTTGTCGCCGGTTCTTAAAAACTTAACAGAGAATTCTCAAAAAAAAAATACAAATAATTATTCCCACAAAAACAATATATAAAATAATTCGCATATTTAATATTGGGTAGAATTATTTTAAATTTTTTTTCGAGTTGTAAATTTTTTCCATATACGAAAATGTTCGACTGTGGCAATGCGGCGTATGCGTAATATCGTAATATCGAGCACAAAGAGCCAGCAACGAAACGGAAAGTGATGCGTAATTTGCCAGCACGAAAAACTCGCCCAAAATAAAATTAAAATTAAGCAATAAATAAATAAATTTCATGCAGTTAACATTAATTAACATTTATTATATACCCATATATAAATATATGTATATATATTTGTATGAATATATGTAAATATTGAGAACGTTTATAACTGTCTTTGATGAGCGCAAACAAAAACAAAAACGAAAGTACAAAAAACAGGCTCACGTGAGTTGCAAAAAAAAAAAATAAAAATAATTTTTAATTATTTTTTAAAAATTATTTTGGTTTGTGGGCGGAGGGGGGGCGTGTCAGTATGCCCCTGAACGTGAACGCGTAACCTCCATTAAGGCCGCAATCTTGAACCAAGTCCCTCCGCCTCTCCCTCTCTCTCCCCCTCTCTCTGTGCGTGTGTGTGTGTGTGTGTGTGAGTGAGCTTTTTACGACGCCATTGAAATACGAATGCAGCACTGCAAGCTCACACACACACGCACACACACACATGTGACACTTCTTTTGAGTGTATTTTGTGTGCTGAGTGAGTGGGCGAAGCTTTGCCTGTCTTCTTCTCCCTCTCTCTCTCTCTCTCGCTCTGTCTCTCTCTGTTTATTAATAGTTACAAACAAAATTAAGCGAAAATCTACTAAAGCTCTTCCCCTCTCTCTCTCTCCCTCTCTCTTTCTGTCATTGCAGATCAAGTGAAACTTTAAATACAGCAACAGCAACAGCAACAACACAAAAGCGCACTTAAGCTTAGCTTTAAGGAAAGCACAACAACAACAACAACAAAAGCAGCAGCAACAACAGCAACAGCAACAACAACAATTAGCTGCTTAATTCAAAATGCATGGACATCATCCACATCAGCATCCACAGCAGCAGCAGCCGCAACAAGTGGAACAACAACAACATATGAAGTCACAGCAACAGCAACAGCAGCAACAACAGCAACAGCAACAGCAGCAACAAGCACATATAGCCATACAGCAGCAGCAGCAGCAGCAGCAGCATACACAACATTCACACCAACAGCACACACAACATCCACAACATCCACAGCATCCACAGCATCCACATCCCCATCATCACGCCAAGCTGCTGCGTCGCTCGCGCAGTCGCAGTCGCAGTCCAACGCCGGATGGGACACAGGATTACGATGTGACGCGCATGCGCGAGGAGGACTTTGAGCGTCTGGCGGTATATCTCGTTCCCGATGTTCAAGCGGAACGCGGACTGCCCAACCGAGCGGATAAAACGCTGCCGCGCAGCCTGACGCTCAAGTCCTCCATGGTCTACTCAACGCCAAATGTTAAGGTATGCGACGTACACCAGCTGCAACGACTTGTAAAATACCCTATTTCCGACTAAAGAGTATCCACTAGTCGTCCGTTTAAACTTACAAACCAAGGCAAGCTCAAGCTTGGTCATATTGCATGAGACAAGCTGAGCTTGCAAAGAAAGATGGATAGACTTAGGGTATTTTGCATTCGCATACCCTGTTATAAGATTATGAAGAAGGTATATAAGCTAACTTTATAATGTTCTCTTCTTTTACAGACTGAGGGAGTTTGGAGCAGTGGCGTCATTCCGCGTGGCACTCGGTTTGGCCCATTCGAAGGCATTCCAACCTCAAACTATCCCAATGATAAGAATAAGGCGCGCTATTTCTGGCGGGTAAGCAGCGCATACACTTCATTCATAAATGGGCTTTTCATTTAATTATTAATTATTAATTATTATTTATTGTTTAATAACTATTTTTGGTTTGACATTTCTAATTTTGCTGCATTTTGCTACCTTTTTTACTTATATATTCTATATAAAAAAAGTAAGAAAAAAATCATAAGATATGCGAACTAACCAACTGGTTTCTCTTAATTTTTAATTTCATGTGCATATAAAAACCCAATTACTATATAATATACAATATATATATATATATGCAATTATATAACCCAAATCAACAAACGAAAAACCGAAAAAAATTCCAAATTTAAATTTTGAATTTGAATACAAAAATCAGGTGCAGGGAACACGCCACATAACCTACGGGAATATTAAGGTACCACCTTTTATGCTTTGTTTTTTTGTTATTTGTGAAACGCACTTTCTCTCTCTCTCTCGCTCTCTATCTCTCTCTATCTCTCACTCACTCTCTCTCTCACTCTGTCACTTAACACAATGCTATCGCTCTCACTCTCTCGCTCTAACCACCCATAAATACAGGTCAAGCACGCTGATTATGAGGATCATGATCGTAGTGTATGGCCGCCTTAACTGCACTCTCTCACTCTCTCTCTCTCTCTATCATTCCTCGTGCTCACTCGCTCTCTTTTGTAGTTTGCTTCATGTGTTGTTGTCATCTCTTTGTTGTTGTTCTCGTTGTTTTGTGCTCTCTTCTCTGTTTTGGTTTTAAAGTCCGAGCTTCCACTCTCTTCTTTCTGTAGATCTTTAAGGACGATGACTATTATTATTTGGATGGGTCGGATCGTTCGCAATCGAATTGGATGCGTTATGTTGCCTCTGCGTATAGCTTATCGGTCATGAATCTGGTTGCCTGCCAGCACCAGGAGAATATATATTTCTATACCACCCGCGATATATTGCCCAATGAGGAGCTAATGGTCTGGTACTGCAAGGATTTCGCCAGTCGTTTGGGATATGATGTGGATCCGGAGCGAACTATATACGGCGCTTGCAAGCAGGATGTGGATGTCGTCGAGGAGGATGAAGAGGAGGAACAGGAGCAGGAGGAACATGAACTGAACCACAAGAAACCACACTATTCAATGCCCGCGCCTGAAATTCCCGCGCCTGAAATACCCGCCGAGGTGGCTGTCAGTCATATAACCTATGTGATGGGCTTGCATCTGTCAGGAGCAGCAGCACCACCACCACCACCACCCGCCGCTCCCTCCTCCGCTGTTGCGCCACCATCCAGCGCTCCTTCCTGCTGTCGTCGCGGTGGCAGTCCTCCAGCACATGTCAGCACCACCAGTTCTCAGGCTTCCCTTCACCACCCACACATACAGCACAGTCGGCATGCTTCTGTGATCATTGGCCAGGATCGTTCGCCAGTTAATTGTGAGAAGGATGCAGCGGTATCCCTGCTGGATGAGCATCAGCTGACTCCACAGGATGGCAGCGTGCGTAGCGTGCGCTCTGACGAGGGCTACCACAGCAATGAATGCCAGGAGGATATACTGACGCCGCCTGAGGATTCCAGCGATAGCGAAAGCGAGCATAATTATGTTTTAGACTGCTCCAAAAAGGCCATAGCGCCCAAGGAAACGGTCATAGCGCAGACACAGAAGCCGACACCAGCTGCCAGCAGCACCACCACAGTTGCCACGCCCACAGCGGCAGCTGCAGCGCCCAGCTGCGACTCGGACAAAAATGAATATCGCAAATTCAAGGTGAAAATGCCACTGAAATACGAGTTCAAACACAAAAGCTGCGTAAAGCAGGAGCCCCTCAAGGATGTGGATGAAGTGCAGCTGCCGCAAGAGCAACAGGATATGCATGTGCTTCCCGCACCAGAGGAGTCCCTCTGCCCGCCTAGCACCACATCAAACCTGGGCGAGGAGCAGCACCATCAGCACCAGCACCAACACCAACAGCATACGCAGCACTTGGAGGCCACCAATCCTCAGCCTGCCAGCTCCACTGTAATTGTGCTGGAGCATAATCGCACCATTGTGCCGCTGAGTAAACCCTACTACGAGGCAGATCCGCCCGGAGACCGCTATGTGAGATTTCCGCAGCCCAGCTCGAGTATACTGGAAACCATTCTGACCACCTGCAGGCAAGCAAATGCAGCCACGCCGCCGCCCACTTCGCCTACAGAAATGGCCTACAGCTATAAGAAATCGCAGCGATATGGCAACGCGGTGAGTCCGGACTCCAGTTCGAATCTCGGCCAGCCACAGGAACAGCTGCAGGGCGTGGGCGTAGGAGGAGCAGGAGGCGTTGAATCTGTCGCATTAATCAAAGGCGAATGCTCACCGCCGCCCGCTGCTGCACCGGCGCATCATCATCATCATCACCATCATCACAATGTTATATACTCGCCGCATTATGAGGCGGGCAGCCACTCACCCAACTATGCAGGTGGCTATGCGGGAGTTTATCCCGGGGCACAGTCGCTGCATGCTGCCACTTCGACGTTCCACTCGCCGCCGCACAGCTCCCATTCGCCTTCGAGCGGCGGAGGATCTGCTTCCAATTTGCATTTGTTGCAGAGCAGCACGCAAATGTTGAATCATCCATTGATGCAACCGTTGACGCCGCTGCAGCGTCTCTCCCCGCTGCGCATTTCCCCGCCCAGCAGCCTCAGTCCCGATGGAAATTCCTGTCCACGCAGTGGCAGCCCGCTTAGCCCCAATTCCCTGGCCTCCCGTGGCTATCGCTCCCTGCCCTATCCGCTCAAGAAAAAGGATGGAAAAATGCATTACGAGTGCAACGTGTGCTGCAAAACCTTCGGCCAGCTGAGCAACCTCAAGGTCCATCTGCGCACTCATTCCGGCGAGCGTCCCTTCAAGTGCAATGTCTGCACGAAAAGCTTCACCCAGCTGGCGCATCTGCAGAAGCATCATTTGGTCCATACGGGCGAGAAACCGCATCAGTGTGACATCTGCAAGAAACGCTTCTCCTCCACCTCCAATCTGAAGACTCATCTCAGGCTGCACAGTGGTCAGAAACCCTATGCCTGTGACCTCTGCCCCCAGAAGTTCACCCAGTTCGTTCATCTGAAGCTCCACAAGCGTCTGCATACGAATGATCGGCCCTATGTCTGTCAGGGATGCGATAAGAAATATATTAGCGCTTCAGGGCTGCGCACTCATTGGAAAACCACCAGCTGTAAACCCAACAATCTTGAGGAGGAGCTCGCAATGGCTGCAGCGGCTACCTCGGAGTGCCTAGGTAAGTCCTTAGTCCTTTTATATAACGCAGGCCGGGATAGTCTCCTTTTCCGAGCCTTTATAGAGTATTCGGAGGTTCATTCGACACTCCTTGTCCTTGTTTATAACTCTTAAAACTGCAGCGGAATATTTTAATTAAAATTCCGCTTTAAATTACAGACAAGGATCTGCCGGAACCGGATTCCCGTGAGGCATACGAGCAGCTGCAGCAGCATATGCATCCGGTGCATCCCAGTTTGCGGCATTTGACTGGCGGCCAGTCACCGCCGCGTCTCATACCACTGGGTGGAGGCAGCGGTGGCGGCAGCAGCAGCAGCAGCAGCAATGGGCAGCAGCAACATATGCACAGCATGCAGCAACAGCTGCAGCAGGCACACCAGCAACATGCAGGTGATAGAGGGCCACCCGGACATTTGATGATGCCACAGCAATCGCCACATGGCTGTCCACCGATGCTGCTGACCACCGCCAATCAGTTGCCACCGCCGCCAACAACAGCAGCAATGCAACAGCAGCAGCAGCAGCAGCAACAGTTGCAGCAACAACAGCAACAGTTGCCGCCACAAGCATCGCCAGGCAGACAACATTTCGCCCATTCACCCAAGTCCCTAAAGCCTCTGCAGGATAATAGCTACCTGCATGGCGCTCATGTCCAGACCCAGGAGAATCGCCCCTCTGTCATCGAGTCCTCCAATCAGCCCATGATTATTGAGTGCACGTAGAGAGGGAGGGAGGGAGGACTCACAGAGAGAATGAAACAATGGAAATTGAAGTGCAATAAAAGAAAAATAATTATATTAAGTAAAGGAAAAACCCGTACGACTCAACTGACTGACTGACAGCACAAGCAAAAGCAAAAGCAAAAGCAAAAGCAAAAGCAAAAGGTATTATTATTAGATTGTATATAGGCAAAAGCAAAAGCAAACGCAAAAGCAAACGCAAAAGCAAAAGCAGAAGCGAAAAAGAAAACAAAAGAAACCCACACAAAAAATTCCCCCACTCAAAATTTAATAATTAATAAACCGAACTCATTTTGCGCTATGAAACAAGATCTCAACAATTGGCAGTCCCCAACAAAAAACAAAAACAAAATACAAAAAACAAAAAAGGAAAAACAAAAAACAAAAAAGGAAAAAACAACAAAGAAAAAACAAAACACAGAAAAATATCTGCATATTATTTTTGATAAATATTTTATATTAAAAGAGTGAAAACAAAAAATGATGAATTGAATTTAAAAGCTGTTGTTGTCTGTAAATTGTTTATAAAACTAGTAAGGAAAGGCTCTCTTCGGCACGCCGAATATTACATACCCTTGCAGACGTTGAGATCGACTCTTCCGATGGCTTCGGTTCGATTCTCCCCATGCAAACTATATCATATAGTAGTCCGATCCGGCCGATACCCTTATTCGAGCTGGCTACAATCAAATTTCACAGACTGAGAGAGACAGACACTCCTCTCTCCGAGATGTCTGCCCTTCCAATGCATGTCGCATATCTTGTGGCATAGTCGTAGTACCCGCTGCAAGGGTATCAGAGTGACAAGAATTCAATGAGCAGAAAAAAAATGCATTTAAATTTGATTTGAGTACAGTTATGCCTAGAAATATTCATACATAAATATATATATAGAAATATTGAAAGTAAAAAATAAAATAAAAATAATTAGATTCAAGTTGCCTTATTTGAATTTTGTTAGCACTGAGAGAAAAAAATAGCTTAGAATTCCAAATTTGAGCAGACAAAGAAAGGAAGCACACTCACACTCACACACTCACACACACACACACGTATTTTATATATATATATACATACATATGCATAATTATTATATATTTGTATGTATTTTATAGCAGCAGCGGCAGCAACAGTGGCAATTGTACATAGAAAACGAAAGAGAAAATCAAAAAAAAAAAAATATAAAAATAAAAAATATGATGAATATTTAATTTAATAGTTAATAGTGAAAAAAGAAAAAGAAAAAGAAAGAAACAAAAAAAGAAGAGGGAGAAGAAGGAAAATATTGTAATTATTCATTTTGGAACCGCTTCAATTTCGCTAGGGTTTAGCTTAATTAATTAATGAATTAATCAATTAATTAGCCAGGTAGTAATTATCATTATGATTATATTGATTATTATGATTAGTAGAAAGAAAATGAACAAAAAAATGAAAAACAAAACAAAAACAAGAAAGAAAGAAGGAAAGAAAGAAAGAAAACTTAGCTGAAAATCGGTGCTTTTGACTGTTTCCATTTGTCCACACTTACATTTACAATTATGTATTTGTATTATGAAACACAATAATATTATATTATTACCATATATAAACTTAAATAAATTATATACACACATATACATACATACATGCATACATACATACATACATACATATACATATATATATATATATACATATTAGAGCATATAGAAACATATACATAAACAATATCATAGCAGACTTTGCCCTTTCTCACTCTCTTTACTTTGCGCCTTTCCCAAATCAGAAAGAGAAACAAAAAGAAGAAGAAAAACAAAAAGAAGAGAATAAGAAATTCGTATTTGAAACTTTACCAAAATTATGAAGAAAAAAAGAAAAGAAAAGAAAGAAAAACGCTCTCAATTAGTCTCCGTTTTCTCTTAAGTTTAAGTAAAGCTGTCTGATTAAATCTAATTATAATTAATTAAATGATATATTATAAGCTTATAATATTAATGAGGCTGACTAGCGTTAAGTCTAAGCTAAACTAGCACGTAATACCCTGTACTATATAATATTATATGTAGCTAATTAACGGCTCTAATTACCAATTCCTAACTTTAAGTACATTTTTTTTTTTTTTTTTCTATATATACACACATAAAACCACGCGCTGAGAAAACAGAAAACATTAAACGGCACTTGAATGTATATACCCCATGCGTTCGCCTTGTAAACTAATGGGTATACTTACGCAGTGGAGCGCTAACTGAGACTAAGACTTTGCTAAAAACAATTCTTTTTGTATTTTTGTATACGATACAAAGACGCAAAAGTTGATAATACAGTTGGAGTTATATATATATATTACGATCATAAATATATATATATATATATACACACATATATATACGTAGAGCCTAAGATTTATAAGCATATGCAATATTTATACGCATAATACTATATATAGAGTATATACATAACATATAACTCTAAAGATGGAAGTATTGAGTGGATACCCTACACACCAACACACCAACACACCAACACAACTACACCCCACACACCAACACATACATGGAAAATATAAAAAGAAGATAATCAAAATTATAAAAAACAAAATTGATTTTTTTATTTACAACGTTTTTGGTTCTTTTTTACTCAATTTCTTTCCTTCTTTTTCTTTGAAGCAACAAACAAAATAATTCCCAACATTTTTTTTCGACTGATTTTCCAATATTTGCAATTTCAAAAAAACGAATAACAAGAAATACTTTCCTATATTTGTGAGACTGAGACTGAGAATGAACATACTAATATATACAAAAATACTCTCTGATAACTAGTAAGGAAAGGCTATCCTCGGCAAGCCGAAGATTAAATACCCTTGCAGACTGGAGTAAGCAGTTGAAAATCGTTTGTCCGATTGCTCCGATAGATATAGAAAGCAATAGCTTCCACACCGATCCAGTCCGACCCAGCCAGTTCCGATTTGAGCCAAATTGCCATCAACTATCTTGCAGGATGAGCAATTACTGAGCAATCTTTAATAATACCCTATAATACCCTCTACTCTGCAAGGGTATAGAACAAACGCAATAGTCAGCTGACCATATTTCGATATTTTACAAAAACAGAATTTTTGCTACAAAAAAACATATTTTACATAGAAAGAAAGAAAGAAAGAAAGAAAGAAGGGAGATCAAATAGTTTTTTATTCAAAGACAGACAGACAGCATTGTGTTTTAGACATTTTCGAAGCATTGTAATATACTTATAGAATATACATAGATAAACCTATATAGGTTATACTTGATATGATATTATACATATATAAATATATATATATATATATTTGTAATAGCACACGTTTGTAGTCGTAGAAAGGAAGAGGAGGTAGGAAGGAGGTGCCTCCAGGTGGGAGGAGCTATAGGGAGCTATACTAGAAAGGAGGAGGATGACGCAACTTGTACAGTAATTGAAATCTGTTTCAGGATTCAAAAGTGACGACAACACGTAAATTTAAATGGAGAATAAATGACTGCTTCTTAGTATTATAAGTGACTCTGATTTAGGTCAAAAATACACAAGAAAACAAACAAAAACAAAAGAAAACAATTATAGAAATCAAATCCAAATATATATTGCATTATATATTCGATAAGTACTTAATTATATGTATGTAAACAACTCTTTTATTGCATCAATCGATATTTCCACATATGAATATGTATCTGTATCTGTATCTGTATCGGTATCCGAGAGTATCTCTGCATCTGTATATTTCAAACGTACTCCCCCGTATGTAGAGCCTTTGTTATTAATTATTCATATATATATATAGTACGTATACATATATATGTATTGGTATCCAGATTATATATATACAAATTGTTTTTTTTTTTTTGTATCCACAACAATGTACAAAATTGGTTTTCATACACAATTAAAAAAAGAAAAACGCAGCGAATTTCATTTGCAATCATCAATTAAAAATAAATTGCAATTAAAACCTTTAAAAATTAGTTGAATCCATTCAAAATGTTAGCGATATATTCGAATTATCTCTCTCTCTCTCTCTCTCTGTCATTCACCTTTTATGCCACAATGAAAAAAACAAAAAACAAAAAACAAAATGAATTCCATGCGAAAATCAAGCGAAAACAAATCGAAAAAAAAACGAACAAAGTCGAAAAAGAAGAAAAAAACATTGCGCAAAATCCATAATTGACTATATAAATAACGATAACGATAAACATAAAGCATTATAATATATTATTATGCAGATTATAATGCGTAATTCTAAAAATTATTTGAAACGCAACTTAAATTCCTATTAATTATATAAAATATCTCTAAAACAAAACAAAATATCTCTAAATGAAAACCACAATTAATAACAAGTACGATGAAAAGACATAAATAAAAAACAAAATATTTCATACTAAAAATTCCACTAAAACTATTCTCTTCGGGGAAGGGCCATAAAAAATCTATTTCAAAAAAAACTGAGCTATACTTTTAGGCGCCAGCATTTTACTATCCCCTTGCCAGATTACCTTAAAGAGAAAGAAATGTAAATAAGGAGCACGAAATGTTCTAGGCAGGACGCCCTTACAGAAGATATTCTATTTTAAGAGTGTAGAAATTACTAGCAAGTATTACCCGGCGTCGCCCGGAGAGAGTCTCTATTTTAAAGCTATATAAAGCTCTTGCCTTACAGTAGTCATTTGTGAATAACTCTGAATGGATTCAGCAGTTTCCTGCCCATTTCTTTGGTATTGGAGAAGAGAGAATCGATGGAAAACAGGAGAATCTTAAAACAATTGCATAGATAGGAGAGAAGTTACCTCAAGCAGTGGATATTGGGGGATACCAGATAATTCCTCTAATATCTGCTCGATGTGCTGGAAGTGCCTCATCAAACTTGCAGTTTTCCGTAGAAGCTCCTCTGGGAATTAAATAGCTTTTCCATCGTTTATTTAGTTGACCTTAATTCAGCCCAGCTCTGCATACAATAAACCTCGGTCTTTATCTAGTTATGCCAATAGTGTTGGATGCGTCCTTTGGCCTCCATTTCCATTTCCTTTTCAGCTTTCAGTTTTAGCATTTTGCATTTTCCTTTCGGTCTGCTTTGAGCGCTGTCAGTGCAAAATGGAGATGGAGATGGAAATGGAAATGGAAACATCAATCACGTGTCAATCAAAAAGCGAAAGTGGGACTACTTCAATAAGTAGTTATTGTGTGTGCCCTGTAATAATAATAATAATCAGGACTCGGCCGCCTGCTGAACATGCAAATTGTGTGCGCTCTTCCATAAAAAAAGGACACCAAACAATGTAGAAAAAATATACGCAGTAAAAGTAGAATGGCTCGACTAGAGGATACCCTGCTTTGAAGCCAAAGGAATGTAGATTCTTCAACACTCTACGGGTTGCTGTTGGATCATTATGAAAGTAATAACTGACGGAATTATTAAAAAGATACTATATAGGGTATATAATATCGAATGTAGAACATAAATAGATAAATAAGATTATCGAATATAGAATATAGAATAAGTATTCGAAGCAAATGAAAGCATTATCTAAGAATCTAGGCTCTATCAGTAGAAAGCATTAAAAAAGGGCAGAACCTTCGTCAGTGCTAAGCTAATATACCCTGCTTTGAGGCACTTTTAATGGGTATAGGGTATAAAAAGAGGAATAAAGATTGGCGTTTATTGAAATAAACTAGAGGTGCCGGGCGGGTCAAACGTAGCGAAATGCACGACCGCTGCCTACCGCTGCCTCCCTCTGCTTGCAACCACTTTGCATGCGCAACTTGCCACACATTTTGCATAGATTTTCATAGATTTTCCGCAAGAATTTTCATCAATTTTGCGTGTGTGCGTGTGTGTGTGCAACGTTTTTATATGCGCGTATTTAAAGCGGATTACTTTCAGGGCCCATTGTGAACGCCAGCGCCTTTGTGTGCGTATCCGGAAATGCATGTCCAACGTAAGCCGGACAATGGCACCCCCCGCTCTGGCCGCTCTGGCGACCGAAGGCTGGTCCTTTCGTCCTTTGGTCCTTTGGTCCTTTCTGCAATTGCATTCATGATGTTAATCCTGTTCCAATTATGCGCCTGTGAGTGGTTGCTGTTGCTTTATTCGCGTATCCTTAATGGGCACTTTCGTTTTCTACCCGCTGGACACATGCCAAAGCCAAAGCCAAAGGACCTCTCAGCCTCTGTCGGCAAAATATTGATTACAGTTGGCTCCCTTTGAGCCAACGGTTTGTTCCCCTTCTCCTTCTCTCATTTTTATTATTATATTTTCATTCTTTCTTTTTTTTTCCTGATTTTTTTGCTGTTGTTTGTATGCATTTTCCTCATTTAATATGGATAAAAATCAGACTGACCCAAGCCTGACCTCACTCACAGCAGCCCGTTGAGTTTCTGGTTTCATAAAAAACTAGATATATGTCTTTTATGGAGTTCGGAAACAGTGCCAAAATATTAAGCAAGAGATGCTATCAAAACCAGGCAAAGGTCCTTTGACCAAACTGAAGACTTTGGTCTAAAGCAAACGATTGAATAACTTAGAAGTTTTATATCTTACATAGACTTTAGTAACTCTGGAAGGTATCTCAATCTTTGACTAGCTCATTTTCGCTCTTTAGATACAATATTTACATAGGAAATTCTGGAAAATCTAACCTATTTCTTCCTCTCACGCCTCAATCAAGCTTTAGTTCTTCTTATCAATTCTTACATAGAGAACAGAGAAGAACTATCTTAAACATCCTTTTATTTATTTGTATTATATAGTAAACTCTCTGACTTAAATCTGCCAGTTAAACATGCAAATAATTCAGATAAATAGGGGTTTATTTAAGCTGAATTTGAAAACCTTTCCTACAGCCTAATTTTGAAAAGGTGTTTCGAAAATGCTGTTAAGGATTTAAGGATAACAGAAAAAGCCTTTTTGTTACTATTGCAGAGGGTATTATGACTTTGTCACGAAATGTGTAGTGCTTTGATAGAGGAATCTCCGAACTCAAAAATTATATATATTATTGATCAGAAAGAAGAGGCGAATCTGTCTGTATGTCGGTCTGTTGATATGAAAAAGAGTCTTTCATTGTGAGTTAGGTGAATGAAACTGGGCATCGGAACCAGGCGGATCGGACAGCTATATCATATAGCTAATATAGTATAAACGGAACAATCAGCCCAAAATTCTAACCAAACTTGCAGTTCAGATGAAAGAGAGAGTTATCTGAATCCACACAATAAACTAGCAATATCGGAGGACTATATCATATAGCTGCCCAAAGAGAGCTTAAATCTGCCATAACTTTTAGAAGCATTATAATAATATTCCAAGGTTTTTGTTAAATATATTTTTTGCTTTTATTTGGCATTAAAATTTAGTATGTAAATTCTTTCTGTCTGCTAATCCTATGCAAATATCGGGGACTATATAAAGTGCTAATTTATAGCCACTTTTTCCAACCCGAGCCACACACATTTCGTACATTTTTTTCCCCTAATTTTTGTGTGGATTTTCCTCGGTTCCCTTGTCCTCCCCCTCTCCCCCCTCACAGTAAATCTCGGCTATGTACTTCAGCCTGCTGACAATTTGTGACCCGCCCTCTCTGCGCCGCTGTCATCAAACATTTTGCGGCATTGGCCGACGATTTGGCATGTGGCACAGTGGCACGTGGCATGATAAATTGCATCCAATGTCCTGGCGAAACATTCAACAAAATGTTGCACAATGAAAACGCACCGAAAGGAGGGTAAAAATGCGTTTGCCACGCGACTCTCTCTCTCTGTCTCTCTGTGTCTCTTTGTGTGTGTGTGGATAATCTGCAAACATTTTTCGGGGTGGCATCCGTCCGCCCGTCCGTCCGTCCGTCCGTCCGTCCGTCTGTGTGTGTGCGGGTTGTTGTGCAGTTTTTTTATGCAATATTTTTTAGGTTTGCTTTTCGTTTTTTTTTTGTCGCACCAATCAGATTTCTGGCTGTTTTTTAAACCCTCAACGATTGCGCAGAGCCTATCAGAAGGCAGTAAACAGATTTGTATATAGAAATGCAGTATTTACCCGGCATTGCCCGGAAAAGTCATAGCGATCGAGCGAAAAATTTATTTCTCAAACTTATTGGATGAAAAGCCAATAGTTTTCCATTCATCAAAACTCGTCTTATTGCCTGTTTTCTATGGAAAATTCTAAGTTTTTCTCATGCATAATTGGATTATAAATTTGTTCAGCAAAGTCTGCGTAAAACATTTTCGATCTATTTTATTTGCATGGCACGGAAAACGCATAATTTTCCTCCCTTGCTTCTGGTGTTTTCCCTGCATCTTATTGCCTTTTCCCTTGCTCGAGTCATATGGAAAATTCAGCGAAAATATCACTTTCCTTCGCACAAAGCTGTGCATTTTTCGTAGGGCATACAAAGTCCTAAGAGGAAAATTTCCGTCCGGAAAAATTGTTTTCATTTAGTGAGAGCTCTAAGAATGAGCCTTGCTCGTGTTATATGCCAAGCTGCAGATACAATTGTAAATGTATCTGTAACGCGTGCGTACAGTGCGTACAGCTCGAAGAAAGAAAACCAAAAAAAATGTATCTCAAAATTGTAGATAAATTTTTACCACGCACAAATTAAACTGCGCTCTCGCACGTGCGTGCGCGCTCTCACGCTCCCGCTCGCTCTCTCTCTCTCTCTGTCTCTCTGTCTCGCTGTCTCTTTGATCGCTACGTAAAGTATCTGTGAGATACATTTACGTTTTACGCTCGACTCAAATGTTTTTCCTCACTTACACACACACACACACACGGCTAGTGCTGTCCCGCTCAGTCACACACACACACACGCACGCACACACACGCGAGTTGTGCGTCGTTTGAATATTGTTTTTGGAAGATACAGCTACATTTTTCGGGTTGTCTGCTGAGCTGTCTGCGTGTGTGTGTGTGTGTAGAGTATCTGTGTGCCTGCATGTCTGTGTGTGTGTGTCGGGCCCTGTGGCCTTCCTAGAAATAGTAAAACGCAACTCACAAATTCAGTTTCAGTTTGACGTAGTGCGTCGTGCGCAGCGGCAGCGTTCTTAACCGAAACTCTCAGTTCAAAAACGGAAAGAAAACAGAAAAAAACACAAAATTCAAATTCGACTTCGAGTTCGAATTTCGTTCGTGTGTATCTACATCTGTGTGCGTGTGCGTGTGTGTGTGTGAGTTGACATAGAAAACCACAAGAAAAGGAAAAGGAAAAAGAACGAGCTGCACTAATATGCAGCTTAAGCTCTGATAAAACTCAAGAAGAATCCAAGAAGAAAATTTCGAAAAATATTTGGAAAAGTTTGTGCAGAAAAGCAGAAGAAAAATGGAAAATCCCAATTTTATTAGTGAGAAGCCAGCAAGGAGCAGCGCTTCGCCTAACACAGCGCCAGGTATAAAAACAAAAACAAATTCCACTCAAATTTTGTATTGAAAATCATAGAAAACCTTAAGAAACTAGTTTCACTTTTTTTTTTTGTTTATGTGGCTGCTGCTCTATAAAAACAAAAAAGCAAAACAAAAACTCAAATAAAAAACAGAAATCTTATCAAACTGGCCGCTGATTGGCCGCAGAGCGATCGCTCTTCGCTCTTCCCTCTTCCCTCTTCGCTCTTCTTCTCGCTGCCCTCTTCTGTTTTTTGTTTTGCTTTATATACTGCGCAGTTCTGCTTTTATTTTTTTCCGCATTTCTGTTTTGCTTTGGGCATTCGACTCTTTTTTATTGGCAAATGCCACAGATATATATATATAGGTTTTTTATATATATATAGCTATATGCATTTAACCTCTGGGTAAGTATATACGAGCAGGGAAAACCTTTTATCAACCCTCAGAGAATCGCCAAATCGTAGCGAATATCACACCCCGACCCACACCCTCCTCGGGCGAGATGTGTGTGTGTGTGCAGAAACCGCCCTCTTCATACGCTTTCCGGCTGGACCAGATCCCTGACTGGATTCCAATTTCGACTTTCTTATTGAGACTTTCAGCCCAAATTCGCATGTCTTTTCCCCAACGAATCTCGTACATTTTCCGGCCTACTGAATTTTGAGTTCCTATCGGAATTTCTGAACTAATTTGCATCTTTTTTCTACCTCTCAAAATTTACAAAACAAGTTTTTCTTACAAAGATTTGTAAGCGTTTTTTTTTTTGGCGCTTCTTTTTCTTTCTTTTATACTTGAATGATTCGGCCCGAAAATTAGGCGTTAATTGAGAAATATACGAGTTTCCCAGCGCACTAAAAGTCACTCAGGCATGCGGTGGTAGTTTTTGAATAAATATTGTACAACATATTTATAAACTAATTGAGAAATTGAGAGACTTTACATTGCGATCTTCCACTCCCCGTGAGAGAGGAAGAGGGAGAGAGAGTTGGGAGTAAGGATTGTCTATACCAATTGAAGGTTTTTAGATGCAATGATAAGGCGCTCCTTCTGCCTAGCTAAGCCTTTTCTCAACTGTTCCAGAAGTAGTCCAGAAGTAACCTCAAAGTAATACAAAATATTGAAGCTTGCGAATGTAATCATTATTTCAACTCAGAAACTATCGAAGAGTTTCCTGGAGTCGAGTATCAATTTGATAAGGAATTCCTGTGCCCAGCAATTAAATCTTCTTTAAATAGTCTCGGAAATTGTAGCTAAAAATACGTTAAGAGTCCGTCCAAAAATAGCCCAACTAATATCTTGTCTGTCACATAAACTATACGGAATTCCTACTTGAAAAATTCTGTGAATGAAGCAACAAATGTTTCAATAAGAAAAAGAAAACTTGATAAATTCCAGAGTCAACAACCCTCAAGAAAAACGCATTTTCCTATGATTTTTCTCAGATAAGAGCTATCAGTATGCGTGAGTGCATTTCACTGCGTTGCGTTGCTGTAGCTCTATAGCTCTGTATCTATGTGTGATTTGTATCTCTGTATCTGTGTCTGCATTTGTGTGCCTGTGTTGTATCTGTGAGATACGAGTACTATTAAGCAAACGCAAGCAAAAGATAAGCAGCCGAAAATGGAACGCAACAGAAAAACAAACCAAATTATGAATGAACACAGCAAATGAATGGCACACACGCTCACACACACACACACACACATGTGCAAAGAGAGTATATGTATATAGAGAAATGAATACCAGTCGAGAGTGCTCGACTAACCAGATGCCCTGTACAGGCTGGCTATAAGACTCAAACCAAAACCAATAAGAAAAGGCTATGCTCTTCACTGAAATAGGTCTTAACAGATCGTTGCTATGGCAGCTGCTATATAGTCTTCTGATCTTGATTTTCTTTCGCATAGGCTACATTTCATTGAGATATTTTGAGAAACAAATAAGTCTTTTCGCCCAACAACTCTTTAAGTGAGAGGCTACATGAGAGGCAGATGGTCGGACAGACAGACGGACTTGGCTATAACGTCGCATCGCATCGTTCTGATCAATAAGCCTTACCCCCTTCAATGCATTACTCATTTAATGACAAAGTTATAATACCCTCTGGAAGGGTAAAAAGAAACAAACTAAGCCATAATCGAGAGAGTCCTTTCAAAATAAAAGTCAAAAAATATTACACAGTCTCTGGCAAAGAGCCAAATGGACTCAACAAATGAGGCTGATCAATCAGAGATATATACTCCCTGAACCTACTACCCCTTTTTATCTAATTTGTAATGGGTATAGGGCCAAAAAAGAAAAAAAAGAAGAAACTAAAGAAACTCCCGAGCAATTCAATTCAATTCAATCGCCTTATTCCGCTTCAGCGTCTTTCGCTCTTTGAATAATTGGAATAAAAATAAAAATACAGAAACCTGTTTTATCTTTTTTTGGGCCTTGTTGCCTTGCGGCAAATGGGACAAGGACACGGAGCATTTGAAAGTTCTTCAGCTGCTGCTCATTTGAATAACAAAAAGGAATAAAATAGAAGAAGAGCATTGCAGCTATGCTCTCAGGCAGGAGGCAGGATATCATATTAAACTCAAGGACTGCTGCTTATTTTCTCATTTAATTACAGCGACTCCTGGCGAGGAATGCGGCTGTGTGCGCCTGGGCAAATGCAAATGGTTCAATGTCGCCAAGGGCTGGGGATTTCTCACGCCCAACGATGGCGGCCAGGAGGTATTCGTGCATCAGGTGGGCCTCAATTTACACAGCTCTTTTATTTTAATTATATTATCTAATTTATATATATATATATGAATAACTATAACCTCAAATTACTGCCATAGAGTGTCATACAAATGTCTGGCTTTCGGTCGCTGGGCGAGCAGGAGGAGGTGGAATTTGAATGCCAGCGCACGGCGCGTGGTTTGGAGGCGACGCGTGTTTCCGGCAAACAAGGCGATGATTGTCACGGCAGCACCTATCGGCCACGCATGTAAGTCAAACAATCGATAGGCCCGGCCCCATCGATAGCTTTTTAATGTCCCCCAATCTAGCTAAATTCAAAAAAGCTTAATAATCTAACTATATATATCTATAATTCCTTTAAAATAAAATTGAAAGACGAAGGTCTCAAATTGTTTTTTTAAATTTGTTAATAATAATACTATCGAACATACTATCGCTAGTTTCAAATAGCTTTTAGCTTTCATTCAGCTCACTTCAAACCTTGGTCTTAATTTGAAAAGAAAAATCATATAGACAGTCGAAAGAAACGCCGTCAGCGACAAAAACAATCGATAGTATCGATAGTCGATAAAAAAGAAAGCCTTAATAAAAGAGTAATATATTTTTCTGGTGCAGCAATAGAAAAACTCGCCGCATGCGTTGCTACAATTGCGGCGAATTCGCCAATCACATTGCCTCGGAATGCGCGCAAGGACCTCAACCGAAACGCTGCCATCGCTGCCGCAGCGAGGACCATCTGCATGCCGATTGCCCGCATCGCAGCGCAGCTGTGGTGAGTTATCCTTCAAACGAACACAAAGAGAGGGTCAAAGCGAAATAAGGGAACAAAACTAAAGCTCTTCTTTCTGGTACTTTTCACAGACACAAACCCACAGAAGCAGAAGCAAAAGCGCTGCCAGCGACGAGGCAATCGTCGAGGCCGAAGCTCCCGAGTGACCCTCGCATTCTCAATGGGACCTACAAAGTTCAAAACTTGTAAAAACAACAAATACAACTAAAACAAACAAACAAACAAACAAATCTAAACAAAAGAAAAGAAAACAACGTACAAAATGCGAATTGAAATCAAAGAAATCCACGTACAACCCACAATCTACCTCCTAAGAGCAGTCACTGGCGTATGCGAAACTAGATATTAAAACACAGTTGGGAGCATGGCATATGGAACCTAGGCAAAAACAAAACAAAAAACACTCCTAGACGCCTTCACCGTAGTTCTCTAAGTATTAGCTATAAGGTTTTTTTTTCTACAATGCAAAAGAATAAACTAAATGCCATTTAATGATTAGAAGTAAAAACCTTCGACTTTTTATTCTAGTTTCTCTATTTTCCTTCAGCTTTTCCACAGCCATTTAGATCTATTTAACTGCACCTGGATATCCGCAGATTGCTTCATTTTGAGCCGAACAAGGTAAGAATCTCAAAGGAAATAGCCGAACCATCAAAATACCCTTTCCACGCTTCGAACTTCCCATAATTTGGTCCACCTAATTGAGCTACTTTTCAAATAGTTCTTAAATTGAGTTGATGCCTCTATTTTTAGTTCGTTTTTCGAATATTTTCTAAACCTCCCTAGAAAAATAACCTTTCTGGAATAGTCTAGAATTATTATATAAATATATGTAAAGCTGACCATTGTCGAAAAGCTTTGCACTCTGAGCTCGGAGCCAGTTTGGGGCTCCCCCCGGGGGAGCTGTGATAAGAAAGCTCTGTGAAGTCACGTGCTGAGCAATAACAACATTGAAGCTTTTTAGTCCTGCCAACAACAACAGCAAAAACAGGAAGAGCGAAAGCAGCAACAAAATCACCATGAAAACGCAGAATCATTGTAGCACATTGGAAGCTCTGCCTCTGCCGCTGCCGCTGCTGCTGCTGCTGCCGCTGCCCTTGCAACACAGGCTGAAAGTGAAATAGAGGCAGCGAGGCAATAACAGTAAGGACATTGTGCGAGGACACGAGAGATGAAAGTTACGCTCGCGAGCGAGCGAGGAGTCCTTTCTCTCTCGGTCTGTGTGTTAGAGTCTCTGGGCGAGGGCGAATATCCCTTTTGGCTGTTTTTGTCGCGGTTGGATTGGAATTTTTTTTCCATTGTTTTTGTTGGTGTTGCAACATTGTTTGCTTCTCTTTTTTTCGCGCCACGAATGTGGCAAGGATATTCTCGGGCTACGGTCGGTTCTGCGGGCCGACAAACTAAGGCAGACTCCATGCAAAGGATGCAACTGCCTTGAGAACTGCCTCGCAAACGGAACGGATTCTGAATTCGGATTCAGTTTTAGTCTCAGTCTCAGTTTCAGTCTCAGTTTATCTCTGCCAGAGAATTGTTGTGTGCAACGCGGCGGATTTAACAACAACAATTACCAACAGCAACAACAACTACAACAACACCAACAAAAACCAGCAACAACAACACCAACAACAGCAATAAAAAACCAAATACAATAAAAATAAATCAAATAATTTACAATAATCATAAACAAAAACAAAAACAAAAACTAAAACAAAAACAAAACAATAAACAACAAGAATTTTAACCAAAGTTAACAAAGCGTTTCAGCAACAAACAAAAACAAATAAAGAAAGGAAAAAGAAATTCTAACAACATTTGTATCACATTTTTTGCATAGAAAATAAACTAAAAAAACAAAAAAAAATATAAATCATTTTTTAAGCATATTTAAGCGTAAATAATTAATAACAAAACAAAGCAAAAATCAAGAAAAATTAAGCTAAAATTAAGCTTCAAATTTCGCTGTTCAAGGTTGCAGCAGAATGAAAAATGTTACTCCTTTTTTTTGTACAACATTTTCTAATTACGTTTAATTAATAATTAAACAAAAGTAAGTGTATTGTGCGTGTGCGTGTGTGCGTCTGTGTGTGTGCGTGTGTTTTTTTTCTCTTTAATTTTAAACTTTCTTTTTTTTTTGGCCAAGTTTGGCAAAAAAGGGTGCAAAAACAAATCTCTTCCCTCCTCCCCCCCCCCCAAAAAAAAAGGCAACCAACTATGCAACAACAAGAATAACAACAATAAAAACAATAACAGCACACACACACACACACACACACACACACGCACACACACTGACATACTTAACATGTTCATTAACATTAACATTTACATGTCAGGCTGCTGCTGCTGCTGCTGCTCTCTGTTAAGGCAGCGCCTGTTATGTAATATCCTGTTTCTAAAGCTGTCGCCTGTCATGTTACAAGTCCAGCAGGAAGAAGGTGTGTGCGTGTAGGGCGTGTGTATATGTGTGTGTGTGAGTGTGGGTGTGTGTGTGTGTGTGTGTGTCGTTGTACGAGGTCGTGTGTGTGGGGGCGTGGCATGCACCTCAGCTTTTGCTGCCTGCTAAAATGATTTACTCCACGGGCACGGCATTGAGACATTAGCACGAAGGACGAAGGACCATCCTTTAAAATACATACATATACACATACATATATATATGTATTTTAGCATATATGTACATATTTACAGTAGTCACTCGTTAGAGGAAAAAACTCAACTTTCCCCAAACAAAAAACAAAATTATATAACATTAACTTATTGCATGAGATAAATATAGATGTACATACAAATTTTTCTAAATTTCTCAAAAAAAATATTATATAATAAATATCCTTTATTTCTCTATATAGAAAAGCGGTTTTTGTTAGACTAATAAATTGTATAATACTATTGATTTCAAGAAATTATACATTTATTTTTTAGTACTTCTTTTTCTACTCAAAATATAAAAATATATTCCAAAATTGTTCAAAAATTAGAAAATAGTTCACCTTTTTCAAAAGTAGTTTTCCTGGGGCAGGAAACAAATTATGTAATGAAATATTTGACCAAAATAGATAAATTTTTAATAGAGAAAATCTAAAGAAAAATTAAAACAAAATTTTCCGAACAGGACTTTTTGTTGGGCTACAAATTGTACAATAAACGAGGGTTTTTTCGAACGAATTTCTAGAAATTTTTACCTAGACATTTAGCGAGAGTTTACTGTAGCATACAAGGATATATATATATGTATATATGTATTTATTTTGTTGGGGCGTGGAGCATGAAGAACAGATATTTATAGAGGTAAAAACATGCAAATTTCTGACACTAATTCGATGAGCAATCCGCTAATACGAGTATTACGCATACGCCGCATTGGTCGAAGGTCGTCGCTGATTTTTCAGCTGTTCTTCTTGTTGTTGTTGCTGTTGTTGCAGTTGCTGTAGTTGTTGTTGTTGTTGAGCCTAATTAATGAAATGTGTGTCATAATGCGACAGTAGAGAGACAGAACAGAAGAGTTAGTAGGTCAAGTGGATTCCATCCTTTTTTCTGCCTTTTTTTTTTGGAGGGGTTGAGGGCCAAAACTCTTTCCTTGAAAAGGAAAAAAAAAACCTTTCTACCCTCCCCAATAGAAAACCGAGTAAATGCGACGACGACGTTGCGAGTAAAGTAAATAAATAGTTGGGCGTTTTCTAGAGGAGCCCAAAAGTGTAGAGAGAGCTCTAAGCCGTAATATCCTTGCCCTTAAATGGGCGCAGCTCGCGTCGGATTAGCTGAGCTAATAAATAAACGAGTGGCAGCCAGAGCCGGATTAAACTTCGATATTTCGATACTTAATAGCTTTTCTGGCCTTTTATAATCTATTATTTTTCAATATATAATCGTACATACATACATATATATACTACTATATTATAGACGTAAATAAAAGATATTTGAAATCAAGGCTGCAAGTTTGAATCGAATCTTGAATCGAATCAAAGTTTTCGAATCTGATTGATTACATTCTTATATTTTGGTATTGAAAACTGTTTCAAAAGAAACGTTTGTAATAAATAAAAGATACTTTTTTTTTTAATTTTCTTATACATTTTTTATTTGTTTCTAATTCTAAAATTCTTCGAAATTTTCATTAAAATTATCATAAAAATTTCATTTTTTTTTAAACGATTCAACTGGTTTGATAATCCAGTTTGCGGTTCGTTTAGCAAAATTTACTTACAACTCGATATGCAGCCTTGTTTTAAAATTATTTAAATTATTTTTCAAAATTTAATTCACTTTTAATATGCTAAACTAGAAAGGAAAAGTTATCTTCGGTGCGCCGAATATTACATACCCTTGCAGACTGGAATAAACATTTGGAAATTGTTCAAAAATTAAAATATTTTCCCTGATTGTTCCTATGGTAAAATACGATATAGTAGCACGATCTTGATCGCTCTTATATTGGAAATGTGATGAAGGTTATTTGAGAAACAAAGAAGTTTGTTATGGAACAACTTTTGAACCGATCTCAAGGATTGAGTGACTATTTTGCATGGAAACTGACAGACAGGCGGATATGACTATATTGACTCGTCTGATGCGACCCTGATCTATAATATATACTGTATATAGTACTTTATACCCTCTGCAAGGGTATCAGATATTTCACTTTAAAATCTAATTGTTAAATTTCAGTCTAAGCAGTCTCTCTCTTTTTAGCTGTCTTTCATCTGTCTCAGCACCTTTCTCACTTTCACCTTTTCACTTTCCATTTTGAATACTTTTCTTTGAATCACAATTTAATGGATTTTTTAAACTCTGCACAGGCGTTTTCTAAAAAACAAAACAAACAAAAAAAAAAAAAAAACTGTGGCATGTTTCAAGTGCAAAACTAAACGGTTAATGTTCCAATAAGCTAAACTAAAAAATTTGTACAAAAATAATAATCAAAATAAACGTTAAAAAACAGTTGAAGTGCCAGGAAAAAAAAAAACACAAAAATACTAAAATAAAACTTCAACTTTGAACTTCTTCCACACTGAAAACTTGCACCAAAAGGTAAGTAAAAAAAAGCACATTTTCTGTCTATTTTTTAATGTTATTTTTAATTGTTTTCAAATTGATTCTGTGTGTTGTATTTGTTTTTCGAATTCTATGCAAACTTTCAAGCACTTTTATAAATGTAAAACAGCAGAGAAAAATACTGGGAAATTAATAAGGAAGGGCTAATCTCGGAGCGCCGACGATTAGATACCCTTGCAGACTGAAAGGTTGTCGTTTAAAGTATTCATTTCGACCGATTGTTCCTATGCAACTATATAAAGTAGTCTGATTCTTCCTTTCTATGGTAGTCCCATCTTAATAATATGGCTGATCTAAAGATATAGTCGCTATATAGTCAAGACTATTTGGCAGACAGACGGACCTAGCTATAGCGACTCGTCTCTTTGTCCTAATCAATAATCAAGAAGAAACCTATAATACTCTCTCTGCAAGGGTATTAAAATTAAATAGTG
The DNA here is from genome assembly GCA_018150835.1 of Drosophila repletoides. Lineage (NCBI taxonomy): Eukaryota > Metazoa > Arthropoda > Insecta > Diptera > Drosophilidae > Drosophila > Drosophila repletoides. The sequence goes on along the minus strand of JAECWQ010000031.1, from coordinate 18,884,241 downwards.
GATTATTCCAAAATCTCATTTACTAAAAAACAAAAATTAAAAACTATATAAATAATATATAATTAAATAACTATGAAAACTAAAAACGGAACTTAATTTAAAAACAATACTTAAAGTTATTCTTATTATTTGAAGACTTTTGCTTAAAGTTAAGAGACTTTTCTCTTGAGAAGGGTGAAAATGAGGAATTTTCAATAATGTCCATTAAGATAATTGAGAAGAAAAAAAAAGGTAAATACCTTCAGTTTTTCCGACTAGAAAGGCATTTCTTCCACTGCCAAATTCCAGGCGGGTAAACCGCGGCACACATAAATGCAATTATTATAGATCTTTTGTTCCACTTCGCCCATATGAACTGTGGATAGAATATAGCTCAAGCTGCCCATTTGATAGTTCTTTTCCTGCTCCAGGGTATCAGTGTAGTCTTTTTCAGCTGTAAAATAGTTATTGTAATATTGATTTTGGAATGAAAATTATAAATGTTTCACTCTTTACCTTTGACGATACCCTGTGAAAGCCAGGAAGGGCGATCAATGTGCGTCCAGGGTATAACTTGTTGATTGCCTGGCCGGATCCAGCGGCTGAGCACAGTGGCCGAAACATTATCCATATTTGCATCAAGCGCTGGCATCAATGTGCCCACCACAGTGGGGCAAAGTGCACCGTGGTAATAGTCATGTGCCCCATGCAAAGCGCTATATAATCCTGTGCTCAGCACACGCGTTGAGTCGCAGCCAAACAAAAAGACGACTCCTCTGATGCGGTTGTGGCAGATCACTCGGCTCGAAACATACTGCAAAGTGGAGCCGTGACCAGCATAGCTGAAAAATAAATTCATTATATTAAGGGAGATTTTGGAGCTGTATTCAGTATTAGAAAGTCCTTGCAACTGATTGGATTGGAAAAGAATACCCATCTTTTGTACAGATCTACTTACACAAAGCAATCAGCTTTGAAAGCCTGCTTAGTCATCATTTTTTCGGTGGGCTTCGTTTCGAACATATGATTCCAGTGGCTGAGCCAATACTCGAGGAAGCCGCGCAGTCGACGTCCTGAATTCACCAGATCCGCATCAGGATTAATTATAGAGATACCACGATCTATGCTGACCGTATAATAGCCATGTTTAATCTGAGCCTTGTGGTATTTGTGGAGACGCAATAAATTGTGCAGCGATTTAATGCGTGTCATCTCCTGCATAGGCGCCAGTTGTTCCCAATGCAACTGATCGAGGCGCTAAAAAGGATATCAAAATAAATTAGTTGCGAGCTGATAGAAAGGACAGAGTAATATAGAATAAAATATAGGGTATACAGGCACACATATACCAAATTTCATAACTCTAGGTTTCACTGTCTCTGAGTTCGTTGGGTGCGGGGAATATAAATAGAGTTCTACTTGCCTCATCGACCACTAAAATGACAGGATAACGCCTTATAGCCCAAGAATGATCCTGCTCGAGCTGCTCCCACTCGTCGGAGCAAGTCTGGAGTAACTCATAGACACGCTGCGCTTCAGCTTCAACTTCAGGTTCAATTTCAGGCTCAGGCTCAGTCTCATTGTTAATATTATCTACATTATAATTATTATTGTTATAGTTGCTTTGGTTTTGATGGGTCAGTTCGTAGCTTAATAGCTTCATTTCGCTTTGTGGTAAGCGATTTGCATGCAGCGCCGCTTGCGAGAGTAATATGCGCTGTTGATTGCTCCAGCCCTGTTCCAGGCACAGCTTATCCACTTGCTCGTAAACAGCCTTCGTTTGCTGCTGCACTGCAGCAGAGTCGTAGCGCTTTCCTAGAAACATAACGCAGTAAGGCGTCAGGGCGTCCCCAAAATCATCGATTAGTTTCTGTAGATAGAGAACATAAGAGAGAATTTATGTTATATGTAAGATAAGACCACGGAGGATGAGGTATTTGGAGCTGTGTGAACCTTTAGGTACTCGCCAAAGGCATTCAATTCCTTCCAGTATTTGGCCTTTGCTTCTTGCGCCTTCATAGCCAGCGGATCTACAGTAACTACGCGCCTGTAGCGCTCTACTAAGGTGCTGTAGTCCTTGAAGATGTCGGCCAGTGCATCATTATTGAAAGAGAGGGAGATGGGAGGCAGTTCCGGAGAACGGCAGTGTCGTAGTAGGGTAACATAAATATTCCCTTTGGAGGCAGCAATATCACTGAAGGTGGAATATGTTGTGGCCGGATTAAAGCTCTTGCACAGCTGCAGGATGCACCATTCCTGTGGCAGCTCCTGGTAGACCTCAGAGGAGATAAGCTGAAACCCCTTCTGCGGATCCTCTACATCCTTCAGAAAATCCAAAGAATCAGGAATTGAATCTTTGGACTTTACCTGACCCAGCTGCTCCTCAAACCTTGTTCGTTTTTTTAATATATTCCTGAGAAAATTGTTCCTGTAATGTGCCGGTTGATAGCCGTTAGTGGGTTAGGGTATCTTGCTAATCGTGCTTACTTACGTTTTGTACTCCCTTTTCTCCTTTGCACTGGCTACGGACAGAAGTTCCACTGAGTTTGACCGACGATTCAACAGCTGCTTTGACTCTGTGATCAGTCGCAGATCGGCGGATTGATAAAGCGCTCTGACCTGATAATAAATCGAGTTTTCCACGTTTCCATTGCAATACTCCTCATCCGCACGCAACAAATTGTATTCTGAAAGAAATCAAAGTACGCAATTGGCAATTAGTTAAGGCTGCTCGACGGGCGTATACCCTGTAAACATGTGAACGTTACTCGTAATAGGTATTTTGCTTGAAAGTTAAGAGAGCGTGCACTGGCAGATCGATTGGCAATGGAGATACTCTGTAATCGGTTCTATAGTGGGGCGAATACTCAGTAATCATGTGTGGGGTAACACCTAACAGGCATTCGGTAAAAATTTACTGCTTAGTATATACTCTGCTCTATGGTGGCAGATCGTTTGTAATTTGGTAGGTGTGAACATATCTAGTTACAAGTAGACTATACCCCACTTACTTTCAGTACAGGGTATACAGTGAACAAGATATACAATTTCATCCTTCCCCTCACAAAAACTCACCTTTTGTTTCGGGTCCAATTTGCACGCTTTGCAAGCCGCACAATTCGCTGTCCGTTGCAGCTGCGTTAAACATGTTCTCGTGTTTGAATAATATGATTGAATTATATATTTAACTTAAATAATTCAAATAATGCCGCTTGGCTACTGCATGCCACAAGTTGTTGTTGTTTAATTAGCTGTGTGTGCGAGTGTGGATGTGTGTGTGTGTGTGTGTGTTTGATAACGCCGTGCAACACTGCATATAAGAAAACATCGATAAGCATAGCCTATCGATAAGCCATCGCTCCAGGCCGGTCTTTTTGTTTGGTATTTTTTAGCACATTTATCGTCAGTAAGGCGCGAAGTGTGAAGTGGCGCGCAGTAAAAATGTTAAAGTGGATCAAAAACAATAAATAATACTGTTAATGCAAGCAGTAAGTAGTTAATGAAAAAAAACAAAAACAATTTCAAGTCACGTGCTGCAAATAAAAATAGACAATAACAAAGTTTAAGATGCCGCAAAAGCTTTGCCGCGTTACTGCTGCTGCTGCTGCTGCGCGTCGTATTCATTCATAAAAACGCAGCGGCTGAGATGTACCGTTAAAGCTTTGCGCAGCGGCGTAGCTGCCCGAAACGGTGAGAAAACTGTGTCAATCACATGTGCCTATGTGTGTGTGTGTGTGTGTGTGTAAGTATGTAATTACATATGTATGGATGTATATATATATATATGTGTGTGTGTGTGTGTAATGTACCACACCCTTCACTTGCCCTAAAAAACCTTACGCAACAACAAAGCGAACAAGCTGAGCTTTTGACATTTGATTTTTTTTTTATTTGATTTTTGGGTCCAGGCGCGCCTTTTTGCTGCCGGCTGCCCGCTGTCCGCCTCTGGCAGCGCTGCAGTTGCAGTTTCTAATGACGTTAAAGAGATAACGGCACCGACGCGTTGCGTTGTGCGTGGGCTGAAGGTCTGACGTCAGTAAGGCCGGCGCATGCCGTTGCAGTTGCAGCGCTGCTTGCTGCGGCCTGCTGCTGCCGCCTGCTGCTGCGGCCTGCTTGTGCTGCGCTTGCTGTACTCTTTCAAGCTAAGCCCCACCCCCTTCCGCCCACAGCTTTTCTAACTTATTTATTTAATTTTGTATTTATTTATTGTACAAAAATTGAATGCAGCAGTAATAATATTATTATTGGTTCTCGCAGCATCCCGCAAGCACAGCTTCAACTTGACGAAAGCTTTCGTTAAATATTGAACGCTGATGTGGCGACTTCTACGCCGACGCACTGGCACCTGCGCCCTCACTTTCTCTCTCTTTCTTTCTCCCTGTATCTGTACTTTGTTGTGCTTGGTGGCGCTGCCGGCGTCGCTGTCGCTGTGCTGGCAGCGGGCACTCAGCATCCTTTCTACTTATTAATTTTGATGTTGCTTTTCACTTTTACTTTGTGCATGTTTAAACGTGCCTCAGTCGTGAGTGTGTGCCTCTGTGTGTTCGTCTGTGTGTGTGTGTGTGTGTGTGTGTGTGGGCGTATGTGTGTGAGCTTGTTTTAGTGTTGTAAAGTCCCCTGATAATCATCTGTTTTTTGTTGTTTTTGCACGTTCAAATTTGTGTTTTTTTTGTGTTTTTATTGAGCCACCCACATAGCAGCACTTGGCAACCCTATGCATTATTTATGAGTCTGTGTGTGTGCGTGTGTGTGTGTGTGTGTGTGTGGTGAGCGGGTTGAGTGCAAATTATAACATTAATATTACATTAACACGCACAGACACGCACACACACGCACATTGGGGAGACATTAAAGCTGGCTAAAACTTTCAACCAAAAACAACAACACATAAATGAAACAAAATGCGAAGCAGCAGCCGAAAAAGGAGCAGAGGAATCAGCAGCTTCAGCAGCATCAGCGGCGGCAGCGCAGCCACCCCAAAAAAAAAAAAAAAGAAAAAAATAAAATAAAAAAAAAAAAGAAGGAATATGGCACACATTCCAACAGTTGCAGCGATGCTAACGTTGACTGCGCTGCCGCTGCCACTGCCACTGCCGCTGCCGCTGCCAGCTGCTGCGACGATGCGATGCTTGCCTGCTGCTTCTCTGCTGGCTGCTCTACGCAAAGTCAAAGCGATTTTCGAAGTCGACGGTTGTGTGGCTCGCGCTGCTTTGCTTCGGGAAGGCAACTGACATGAAAACGCTTTTAAATACTAAAAAACAGAAAGAAAAATGAAATGAAATAAAACAGAATGAAAATAAACTAGGATAATACAAATACAAACACGCTCACATAACTAACCGTTAAAATAGGCAAATGAAAACAATAAGAGGAAAGCAGAGCAAAGCAAACAACAAACAACAAAAAACAAAAAACCGAACAAAAGAAGAGTGTAGCATGCTTTTAGGCAGCGCATGAAAAAACGCCTACGCAAAGAGGGAATATAAACATATATACATAAACAGGGATAAAGCACAGTGTGACAAGCGACTGAAAAAAGTGCGAAAAGTGCGTAAAATGTGCTAAAAATTGACATTTAAAGTAAATTAAGGTGTGGTGATTTATGCAACTTTTTACAGGGGCAGCGGCAGCGGCAGCGAGCAGAAGGCGGGCGGGCGGGCGGTCGGGCGGAGGGGTCAGGAGGGAGACGACGACTGCACATACCTCTAAGCAAAACACACACACACACACACACACATATATATATTTGTACATACATAGAGCGCACACACACTCACTCACACACACACACGAAGAACAGGCATACAAAATAAAGGATAAACGAGCGAACGAGCGACGAAAGAAGCAAGCAAAGAAATCGAAATTAAAATATATATATACAAATATATATATATACATATATATATAGAAGTTGTTGTACAAGAACAACAGCATCAGCAACAACAACAACAACAACAGCCGAAGAAAAGCTCAGTCAATTTTCGGCTGTCGCTGTAATTCGAAGCTCATCTCACTGCGCGCTGCCTGCGCTCTGCCAGCTCTCTGCTGTTGTTGCGGCAGCTGCGGCTGCGGCAGTGGCAGCGGCAGCGGCTGCTGTGCTCCGCTTTCCTTCTTTGCGCTCTTTCGTTAAGTGAAAATGTATTTTTTTTTTTTTTGTTGGTTTCGTCAAGTTTTGTAGGTATTTTGGCAGGACACACGGGATAGGACACACAGAGAAATAAATATATGTATAGAAATACTCAGCAAGGAGCGATGAAATGTGCTCGTCATCTGCTGCTGCTGCTGCTGCTGGTTGCTCATAAAAATCAACTTAAATTAACAGCTTAAAATAACAACAAAACGTTAAAAAAAAAAAACAGAACTCAAAACAAGCACAAGGAATTGGAATTTGAATTTGAATAAAGAAAGCAGCGCGAGGAGAAAATAGAAGAAAAAAAACAATTAAGGAAAAACAGTTTTCGCAAAAGGCGTTGCCAAACAAAAAACAAAAAAGCCAAAAAAGGAAGACAACCGATAGGAAAACTGCAGGAGAAAGCACACGTTTTAAACATATTAATAATAAAAGAATAACTAAAACTAAACAAAACGTAAAACTTAAAAGTTAAAACTTAAAGCAAGCACAACTCTTAGTAAATAACCTGAAAGCATAAATTAATCATACGCACCGTTAACCAGCACAAAGCAAATATAAAAAACAAAAGAAAAAGCAAAAGCAAAAGCAAATGCAAAAGAAAAACAAGTGAAATTTTCAAAGTGAGAAACGAAATGGAAGCAAAGGCTGCATTAATAATACACACAACAATCATATATAGCATATAAGGATATAAGGGATAGAAAGAAAGAAAGGACGAACTCGACTCGACTCGACTCAACTCAACTCAACTCAGCTCAACTCGGCACGATACGGCACGGCACTCTGTGGCTGTTCTATTATTTAACTGGCTTTCAACAGACGACGACGACAACGACGACGACTCGCTTTCAACTTTCAACGAAAAACGGATTGAAAGTCGCCTTTCAACCGAACGCAGAGAACAACGCACGTGAGAGAGCGACGTCAGCGACAACGTCAACGTCAACGTCAACGTTAACATTAACGTCAATCCGCTCAATATTTATATTGCACGAGGCATCCAATTCATGCTCAGACGCAGACACCACTAGGTCCTGGTCCTGGTGCTGGTGCTGGTCCTCGTTCTGGCTCTGGGTTTCTACTGCCTCCTGTAAAAACCGAAGGAGAACCGAAATCCTGCCGCAGCACAACACAGCACAACACAACAATAAATAACATCAGACAGCTGCTCCTGGTTGTTGAGTCTCGAGTGGATCATTTTCGGGCTCTCTCTCATTCAACTCTGCTAACTGCTAACTGCTAACTGCTAAGCAATATTTACTGGATAAACAAATAGAAAACAGAATAAACCGAAAAATTACAGCTGTGTAACTGGAACCAACTAACGGAACGGGAACTACTACAATCAAGCACAATAATAACGGCGCACAGAAAGAAAAACAAAAAGAAAACCACGCAAAATGGGTGCTAAGGAAAGTGTCGAGGCAGCCGTTAAAATGAATGCCGATGGCTGGGGTCACGTGGAGGTGTGTATACTGTATAAATAATAATAATAAACAAACTCTTAACTATTCATAAGACAATAGACTAACTTATACTGTGATTTCCTGTGATCATTCCATAATATTTCAAAACTTTCTAAACCTATTTTCGACAGCGGCAACGCTTCTTCCATTTTCCTATTATACGCTGAATCTTGAATAACTTCTGTGTTAATTATCCGATTGCTTTAAATATCAAAGGAATGTCCCTAAAAGACAATATTTAATAACTAAATATAACAAAAATTGGGGTCCTTCCTTGCGAGAATCGGTTATATCGGATATATATTTTGATATTCTTTCACCTGCCTTTTACATTACCGGATTATCTATCTATTGTTGAGTCTATTGATAAAGTTTTCTTTTTTATACTTGACGCTACAAGAAGTGCTTTGTCTTTAAAATTTAGATATAATAATCTGAATAATATGTCGAATTTCGAGTTAATATAGCTAAGTCTATATCTAATTATCTAAAATTTTAAATAAACTAGCTCTGGGAGCTATACCTCTTCTATTCTCTAAGATAATCGTCTATGCGAATGAAAGGATGGACAGGCAGAAAGACGACTTGATAGATAGGTAGATTAGTTGGAAGCCTTCTTCTGTTACAATACTCAATATATACCCTTATAACTGGGAGGCTTTCACTTATTCAATGCATCAATTATTGATGGGATAGTCTTCATTGATCTAAATGCTACATATATAATTGGGTGACTTATAAAATCTATATGTTATAGCTGCAGGGCTTTCGATTGAAAAAATTGAGTTAGTGCTGTTTCAATTCTTGTTCAAACTTAATCTGATTTGCCCTATAAGTGTTGTAGTTCATTTAATCCTTTGGCAATCGTTCACTTTATCAATCTATCAATTGTTGTGGCACTCACAACACACACACAATTCAATTTGTCTGCGACTGTGACCCAAAAATCGGCAGAGCTGTCGCCACCTTCATTCCTTATTGCATTTTGATGAGCGAATCGAGTCGCGTCGCTTGACAAACTGAGAAATTGAAAGGCTGTGAAAGACTCAGCGCTGTTTGATTGATTTTAAAAATAAATTTCGAACTAAAAAAAACACGTGCACAGAGCCGCCAGAAAAAAAAAACAAAAACCAAAACCAAAACTACTTGAAGAGGGGGCCAACCATGCGGGCCACATTCAAAAAAATAAAAATTTATCTCTTGATCTCTTGAGCGCAACGATCATCGTGTGGGCGAGAGGCAGCTCTTGAGATTGCCAGAGACAGAGAGAAAAATGAGAGAAAGAGTGGGAGAGTGGGAGAGTAAAGCGCGAGTGAATGAATGAAAATGCTTTAAAGTTTTTCCTCGAATTTCTGTTTTGAGTTTTTCAGTTGTTTGCTTGAGTTTGTGGCGTGCATTTGGCGTTTTCGAAATAGAAAAAAAAACACACAAAAATATAAAAATATCAAAAATATTTATATAAACATTAATAAAACCTATGCCGAGTTCCGAGTCGTAAACAGGTGTCTCTACGGCGAACGGTAAACGGCGAACGGTAAACGTGCTATAAACAAAAATAGATAAAAATCATATAGTCTAGATGGATGCACGGTAGAGAATGTCTAGGCAAATAAACAAAACAAAACAATATAAATGTGGTCAACATATGGGCCAAAAACTAATAGAATATACATATAAGTATATTTATGTTCATATATAAATACATAAAGGTGCACCTCAAGCAGTTTCTAATGTGCAACATGTGGCATAAAGGCGAGCAGTGATCAGCGATCAGATCAAATCACAAATACCCAAATCAAAAGCAAACTTCAAAGCGTTTTTTTTCCGCTACAAATCTCCAAGGTGTTGTTTTTTATTTCTCTTTTTTCCTCTGTTGACACCTACACGCCGGCGTCGCTTGAGGCATGTGGCAACAGCAGAGGAGGGGGCGAGGCACGTTCAGACTGCATTTTGGCCAGCAATTGCGTTGAACTCGCCTCGTTCGCACCTCTCCAACGGTGATAATAACCAGCCGGCGTGGGTTGTTTCATTAGTTAATCATAGAGTGCTCTGAGCCCGGGCTCTGCGATCAGTGATCACTGATCAGTGATCAGTCTGTGTGTGTGGTATTACCTAATACACGGCTCAAGTTCAAATTTACATTCGATTAATTATGACAGTCTCTTGGTATTTCAATGAAATTCACGTTTCTTGTGTTGCATTTGATTTATTTCTCTTCTTTATTTGAGACTTCAGTATTCAAGCGAACAGTGTCTAATATCAACTGATAACAAAACAATAATGGAGAGATCTATTATAAATCGTTGGGTCTAAATTTCTTCATATTTTGCTTGGATATCGATTTAAATATATATTTCATATAACGATACAGATTTTCAGCCTTTCTAGCTTAATTTTTGGATGGTTTCTTATCTTTTTCCTTTACTAACCTTAGCCTTTCTGTACACAGAGCAAAACTATCATCTATTAGTATTATTCTGGAACTTCGACTGGCGGGTTGGATTCCAGCGTTAGCTCTGTTTTGGTTCAAGAATACGGTTCGTTGAACCCGCGGCTTTGAAGCCATTGGCTTTGGGTCGCTCATTTGTTTCTCCAAATTGCTCAGATTTTATAGTTTTATTTAATTTTTGGTTCAGTTTAGATGAACAGTAGAATATTCGGATTCGAACCGGTTCGGCTTAAAACCAACTGGCTGACTTTAAGCCAACTTTTGATAGCGTTTTAACTGCATTTTCTAGAGGCTAGGCTAGATGTATCTTAGTTCTGCAAAGCTCTTATGATTTTTAACTAACCACTCTACGCTCTTCTCTTCTTCTTTTTACCCATATCCGCCTCTACAGCGCGGTAGTCGCTACCACGGCCATCGGCATAATCAACGGTCGCAGTCGCTAAATCGCGGCCAGGCGCTCTCGCAGGCGGACGTGAGCGGCATGTGGTGACATCGGGGTGCCTCTGGTAAAGGTGAGTATTAATTACATCAATCTAAATGGATTCGAAAAAGGAGAAAAAATATTAATTTCTTGTGGTAAATTTAATTAGGAGTTGCGACGGGCTGTGCTAACTGCGCTATGGGCAACAAATTGAGCTGTTCTTGTGCGCCATTGATGCGCAAAGCCTATCGCTATGAGGATTCACCCTGGCAGAGTTCTCGTCGTCGGGATGGACATCTATTGAGGTGAGTTTTGGGACAGGCACACACACAGTGTGTGTGCTAGAACAGAAAACCCTCTGTACTCTTTTTGTAGTTGACTCTTTATGTTGTTCTTTGACTGGCTGTAAAAATGTATGTGGAACAAAAACAACTAGAAGACTAGAAAACGAGAAAACGAGAAAAAAAACAATTGAATTCGCTCTTTTCGGATAACTTTTTTAATCAACTAATTGTGTTCTTCTTCTGGTTTTTCTTTCTTTCAAAAACAAAACAAAAAAACAAAAAATGAAACCGAATATGAAAAAACAAATAACGAAAACTTTCGTCCTTTTGCCCACACAACCACACAAACCACGGCTAAACAACAACAACAACAACAACTAAAACAACTATAACCACTTTCCTAACTGCAAAATGCGCTTCCTTTGTTTGATTTTACTTTCAATTGAACACAAAATCAAATTATAATTGGATGAACCAACAACAACAATAACAATGAAAACAACCGAAAACCCACCAATAAACCAATCAACAACCAACAACCAACAACAACCTTCAACAACCTTCAACAACTTTGAACAACCAACAACCAACAACAACAACAACAACCACAACTTTAATTTATTGTCAACAACGTTTTTATTAACCAACACTAGTTCGTTCAGGTTGTGGGCTGAGGTCTTTCACGTATCGGCAAGCGGCGCCGGCACCGTCAAATGGCAACAAGTGTCTGAAGATTTGGTTCCTGTCAACATCACCTGCATTCAGGACTCGCCCGAGTGCATCTTTCACATCACCGCGTACAACAGTCAGGTGGATAAGATACTCGACGTCCGACTTGTTCAGCCAGGTGAGTAACGCTGACAGCAACAGCTTCACTCTCCTTTCCCCCACTCCTTGAACTAGAGTTGAGGGATGCTGTCACTGTGTTTCTATCATAAATATTCACTGTGACTGTAGCAGACGCAGATATACTTAGGGGTAATCCGCGTTCCGCTCAAAAAGTTCATAGAATACTTCTTGGAGCAGAATTGAACTGGAAACCCCTCTAAATAAGCTGAAATGAACTGGAACTGGAACTGGAACAGATAAATCTTGAATAACCAAGAGGAACTTTACTGGAACTAAAACTAGAAAGTTCTAGTAAGTTCTACTCCAAATCGCGATCTATTTCCAAAGCGATAAGCACCGAATCCTTCAGCCTATTTTAGACTGTAAGTTGCGACTTTAGATAACCCGTGACAAGTGACAGATAACAGATGAATATCTCTGCTCAACTCTATGCCCTGCCCAAAAATCAGCTCCCCTATTTACCTATACACCTACGCTACTCCTCTTCATATTTGCTTTGACTAATTGAAATTTTGTATCTGTGTGTGTGTGTTCGTTTGACAATTTATAGGTACACGCATTGGACAGGCATCGGAATGCTTTGTTTACTGGAAGGATCCAATGACAAACGATACTTGGGGCCTAAATTTCACATCGCCCATCGATGCCAAACAGTTTCGAGAATGCTGTGTAAGTATTCTCTTACAGTTTGTTGCAAATTTGTTGGCAACGCGACGATGCGACAAGCAACCACCTCAACTGAAACCTCTCAACCAAAAAAAATAACCACCTCAGAGCCACCCACAACACTGAAAAAAGAAAAGATAATCACACACACACACACACACACTCACACACGATACTAACAACAACAGCCACAGCAATAATAACAACAGCAACAACAGCCAGAACAACATTTGATGAAGAGAGCTGTGATGATGACCGACCGTGATGAATATATTTGTATTTAAAGTGAAATAATGCTGCGACTAAAGTTACTTAATTTCAGATTTTTGAACGCATAACTATCGTATAACTATCGTATAACTATCGCAAAACGTGTATTCCAAATTCTCGTATCGTAAGCCATATTTTAATGGAGCTTAAAAGTCATGCCATGCCATTAGTCACAGTCACAGTCACAGTCGCAGTCGCAGTCACTGTCACCCACAGACAGACAGAGAGACAGACAGACAGACGGACAGACAGACAGACAGACAGACAGACAAGAATAACACTGCTCTCTGAAACTGCTGCTAACACTTGTAACCTTAAACATACATACACATATGTATGTATATATATATCATATACATATACATATATAGTGTCCTATATAAAAAATCTCGTTCATTAGTTGACTCTGAAAATTCGAACAATTTGGCATTTGGTATTTTGAAATTATCCTTTTCAGTTTTTGTATTGAAAATTGTGTTTTATATATATACTTCTTTTTTTTTTATTACTATTCCATTCAAACAATTTGGCTAAAAAGTAAAGTAATACGTATACGTAGTGCTATATATTATTTGAATAAGCCTATAGAAAATACTGCTTCCATATACAACCAAACACGTTGATAAAACTAGAACAAAATATACACAAAAACAAAAGGAAAACTAGTAAAGAATATTTCTGTCAAGTGTTCAGAAATTGAACCTGAAATCGGTTCAAATAACTCTAAAATAAACTCTTTAAAAAGAACTTCCATTTTGGAAATATTTGTCTGAAAACTCAGTCAAGAGTTCCAGCAACTGAATCTGAGATCACTTTGAGAAACTCTATAATAAACTCTTAAGAAAAAATGCTCAATTTCTGAAACATTTGGCTTGGAAAACTTGTTTACACCAAAATAAAACATGTTCAATATTTGGAAATTGCAGGCTTGAGATATTCCACGACTGTTGTCTGAAATAGTTTAACAGACTTGTGCAGAAACTGAAAGATATTTGGAAGCTAAGCAGAATCGGATCACTGCTTCGAGCCTCGCCTTTCAATTTCTGAAATATTGAACCTTGCAGACTGTACCAAAGATCATTCCACACACACACAGACAACAGATAACAAACAGAGACACTCATATAGTCAAGCATAAACTGTCTGGATTTAGTATCTAATAATTGTTTCGTTTCTTTTCTTACTTTGCGCCTCATTTGTTACAGGTATCTTACATTGTAAAAAAATACGTTAGTATCGCTTCATATTATTTATGTTTATCACACACAGTACTACTACTTAAACAACTTCTGCTACTTAAGAAACTACTACTACTACTACTACTTCTACTACTGTTTCTACTACTAAATGTTTACCAAGCCTCTCTCTTTTTAATGTTCACCACAGAAGCAAGCCTAAGATAAGATCGTAAAAAAAAAGCAAAAAAGAAACCCCCATTCAAGTAGCCTTCCCTTAGTCTGGGCATGTATAAGACTTCCATTTACCATCTCTCACACAACCACACACACACACACACACACATACACACACCACGCATACAGCCACACACACATGCACATGTATTACAGTGTCCTTAAGTGTCTTTAAAGTGTTTACTTTTACCTCTCTGTCTCTTGCTCCTCTATATTACTCGTAAATCTGTGTGTTTTCAACCCAATTACCGATTACCGATTACCGATTACCAACAAAAATATCACAAATCGCTTTCAATACAGCCAAGCACCTGCATTCCATATATAACAGTTGTTCGTATACTAGAAATACCAGAAAAAAGCAAAAAAAAAAAAAAAAAAAAACAGGAGAGCTGCATTCATTTGTAAATTTTGGATCCTAACTTTTTGTTGTGTGTGTGTGTGTGTAAATATGTATTAAAGTTTTTAAAAGGTTCCAACAACAACAACAACAACTACAACTACTACTCATACACTGACGATATTCACACACTTACACACACACGCACACACACAGACACACACCAACACACGGTTATACGCACACCCACTAAAATTTGTTAAATGTATTTATATTATATATTCTTTCATTTCTTTTTCTCTCTTCTAATCATTTTCGAAATCATTCTCGAAACACGCCAAAAAAACAAAACAAAAAAAAAAAAAAAACTCAAAATTCGTTTTCATTTTTAATGCATTTCATTTAAAACTTATGAATATAAATTTCGTACTAAAAAATATTCGAAATGTTAACGAAAAACGACCAAAACCAACAAACAAACAAACAAACTTTACACGCAACAACTACAACAACAACAACAACAATAACAACAACAACAACAATTTTGAACATTTTTGAAAAAAAAAAAAAAAACATTCTAAATGTCTACAACACTCTCTAAATATACTACAAATCTCTAACTATCTATTCTATCTAACTATCTATCTATCTATCTGAAAAAAAAAAACAACTACAACTACAACTCTGTCCCACCCGAAATGCTTTTATTATCTAACATAAACTTTATTTAACTACTCTCTATTTTATATATTTATGTACTGTATAAATATATATATATATAAAATAATTTTCAACTCGATTCGTTTGCATTTGACACGTGTGCCACAAAAAAAAAAAAAAAAAAACAATTACAAAACTAATGAACGAAATGAAATGAAAATTTGATGATAATTGTGAAACTATTGAATTATCGAATTATCGAATTGTCGAATTATCGAAATATTGAAATTGCCAAAACGTACAATGAAAATGCAAAAGAAAAACGCAAAACGCTTTAAAACAATCGCACGTATCCTCTACTACAATACCGTTACCTATCCACTGCAAACCGTTTCCGATGAGCCCTAAATCCCAAAGAACCCTAGCCCTAGCCTCATCCCGATCCAAGTGGGCGGTTTAACAATCGAAAATCGATAACAAATTTCAAAAAGAAAGAAAAACAAAACGCAAGATTAGAAAGAAGAAGCTAGAAGCTAGTAGAAGCGCCTCTATACAGAGAGAGCGGCAATAAACAGTTAACCAATATCAGATATCTATATAAATATATATACATATATATTCTTGGAACATCATTTTTGAGGTTTCTAAAACCTAAATCGAAATCGAAATCAAAATCGAAAACAAAAACGCGCACATATGCAATACAATAATTGTTTTCGCAGCAAACTTAATCAAAATTAAGCTAAAGTTTACTATAAAAATTCAAGGGTTATTTGTAGGTTAAGTAAAGAGTTCCATTCTAGCGATTAACTGTTACTGTTACTGTTACTAAACGCTTTCTTTTAGAGAAGAGATTAGCTCTTTGAACAAGAACAAGAAACACGCTGCTTAAACGAATGCACTCGAAGTCTTCACTTGAACTTTCAACTTTACTCCAAACTTAAACTTAACCTTAAACTTAAACTTAACCTTAAACTAATGCTTGTATGTGTATGTTTGTCTACTTCACTGTACTATCTACTATCCCTACTATATCTTAACTTATAAGTATATATATATATAAATTATAATTATAATAATAATAGTAATAGTAATATACTCAATGCTCAAGGCTCTAGCACTTGTCCAGTTTCAAATATATAGAACTCTATGCACTCTTCTAGTAGTACTCTAAGAACACACATGAAAACTTTCGCCAAGCCCAGCACAGCTTGAGCCACAAGTAGAAGAATACTTAGTTTAAGATCTTAATTCAAGATCTAGCCAGAAAGAGAATTTCAAAGCAAGTCAGAAGAAAGAGAAGAAAGCAGAAAGCAGAAAGCAGAAAGCAAGCGAGGAAAGCAGAGAAACCGCACACACAGAACCTTGTTATCCCAATCAACTAACCTAATGATAGTGCGACGTTTTACAGTCGCCTTCTTTCAAATTTTCACGAAAGGCCTCGTCGAGCTACTCCCTGAAATTGGATCCGCCGGGCAAGGGCAAGGTCAAGGCAAAGCGAAAGCCTCTCAGCACACCCGCGTCGCCGTCTCGCGTCCGGCAAGAGCCCCAATGCACCTGCATGTCCGCCGAGCAGTATGCGCGCCTGAGAACCGATCCACGTGTTAGAGGTGAGAGAATAAAAACCAATCCAAAACCAAAACCAAAACCAAAACAAACAAACCACAACAAACCAAACAAAATCGGTTAGTTCTGAGAGTTATCGAATACGAGTACGAATCTTCTCCGGAAGTACTTGTACACCCATTTTTGCTTTTCTTTTTGCTTTTCCAAGAGCCAAGTTTAAACCGTTTCGTTTTTGTTCCACTTTTTCGGTTACTCCCTGAAGGTCTCTTTATGGTTTATTCTTTTTTTTTCTATGATTTTATGCTTAGCATAGTCTCTCTCTCTCTCTCTCTCTCTTCATATGAATACAACTACTACAACCCGCCCAAACCCTCCGCAAAAGAAAAAAATACAGTAAAATAGGCACCTCCACCGCATCCCCCATCAAATCTCATCGCCATACTCATTGCAGGTTCATCCACTTTGCCGCGTAATGTCGGCTCTCACAGAATCACCGATGTCGATGGCCAGCAGCAGGGAAAGGTTGTCAGCGCTGTCAGCAGCACTTCCCTATACGACAATGTCGCCAGCGGTGGGCCGGGCGTGGCCCAAGGAGGCGGTAAGCTAAAAATCTAAAAACTATTTTATACCTGAATATCCAAGAAGTTCGAAAGAAAATCCAAAAACTATAAAGAATATCAGCAATGCTACATATAAAGACGTTTCCGAACAGGTTTCAGATGGTCTAAGGGTGCTATTGGTGCTATCTCTTGACCAAGTCTAGTTATTCATTTGGGAATCTGTAAAGATTTCAGATTTCGCGATATTCTTGAGATGATTCCCAAAGAAGGGAATAGAGGAAACGAGAAATAGATTATAGTAAGAGTATATTCAAGTTCAGTTACTAATTTCTGGACCAGTTTTCTATAGCTGAACTTCTACTTATTCCACATTGGATTCAACTCGAAGCAGTGTGAAAAGTCACTGGTTAAAAAGCTCACTTGTTCATACGGCTTTAAACCGGTTAAGTATCGGGTTTTCCAATGCGTAGCAGTGTTTTTTTTTTCTATTATTCTATTTTACTTCCTATCACTGATTTGATATTAATAGGTTTAACCCTCTCTTTCCCTATTTTTTTGCTGCGAACGCACAGATACCTTACAACGTCAGCTCAAGGGACAAGATGGTAACATGGTGTCCAATGCGGGAGTTAATACCAATACGCCCGGCGTCATTGTGACTGGAGTGGGCAGCGGCTCGGATATGTGCACCCAAAATCATGTGGGTTCTCAGGTGGGGCCCGACGATGGAGGCGCCTGCCAAATGGACATGGATCTATCAAAGAGCGAGGGCACACAAGTGGGCGGTGGACTGCACCAGAGTGTTGGCACCTCCACCAAATCAACTGGCACACGCACTAAGGATTTCAGCGATGATATGGTAAGGGACTGAACGAGCAGCCTCAATGGGACTATCCACTCTTTACGTGCATATTTTGTCTGAAATTTACTAGTCTGACTGCGGCTTAGTAGTATAAATATAGCCATAAATATGACAGCACGTAAATGTTGGCTAGTCTGAACGTGGCTTAACCGCAGCAAACATCTGATACTCTCTCAGTTGATCTGGCCTCACTGGGTGCCTCTTATTCTATCATTGTATCTCTTATTATCTCTGTATTCTAATCACTGTCTCTCTCTCTCGCATTCGCACTCGCACTCGCACTCGCTCTCTGTCTGGCTGCAACAACAATTGCATTGCAGACACGCGACGGACACTCGCACGACATGCACCAGCACCAGCACAACGTAATAAACAATAATACACGACGCAAGACGAAGAGCACCGAGGATATGAATGTCGATACGAGCACTTTAAAGCGAATGTTAAAGCCAATGCCGAGCACCGAGAGCCCCGTCACGTCGCCGGAGATGGGCCGACGTCGGTATAACTACTATAATGCTAATGCGGCACAGACATTGGGGCCACAACACATGCATCAACATGGCATGGGCGGCGGCATGGGCATGGGCGGTGGCATGGGAGGAGGCATGGGCGTGGGCGGAGGCATGGGAGGAGGGCATCACGTCATGAACAACAATACATTGGGCCGCAGCAGCGGCAGTCAGTCGTCGCGCTTCTCCGGCTCGAGGTGAGTTTGTGTTTGTTATCGTTTTTCATATAATCATATATTAAATGATTTTTAAACTGTGTGTGTGTGTGTGTTAACAGATCTTCACATGAAATTGGACGCGGCTATCCGCCACGTAATCTATACTTGGAATTGGAAAGGGAGCGGGAGCGGAGCTGCATTGAGGGTTCACCGCCCTCGGATAATGTCATGTTTGATAATCAATGTTATGCGACCACGCCCAGTTCAAGCAATGGCAACTCTGATCAGGATCAATCGTACGGGCAACAACAATCACAGCAGCAACAGCAACAGTCACAACAACAGCAGCAACATCAGCAGCAGCAACAACATCAGCAGCAGCAGCAACATCAACAGCATCCACAACAACGTGCTTCACGGCATCAACATCATCAGCATCAGCAGGCGCCCAACGTGACCCCTACGCCGGGCAGCCCCACTTCGCGGTTACTTATGGAGTACGAGATGCATTTGCGTAATACCCTAGCAAAGGGCATGGATGCCGAGTCGTATAGCTTGCACACATTTGAGGCACTGCTTTCTCAGAGCATGGAGAACTTGGGTAAGTTTTCTGTTGAGGTTTTCGTTTTGGCTTTCGTCTCGTTTCGTTTCGTTTCGTTTAGGTAGCAAAATTTAGTTCTATTCTCGTTGTTGTTGTGTACCTTCTATTCTATTCTATCTATCATTTTATACCCTGCCTTCTTCTCTATCTAATCGAATTTTAAATTAGCTTGAACTCGTACGTAGTTCATTTCGAATGCCCTCGTCAATGTCTCAATCAAGTCGTGTTTCATGTTTAATTTCGAATTGGGGCTGACTGACAGTGGGTGGGTGGGAAAATGTGTAGTGTGATAATCTGATTAATGCGAATTCCGTTTTGTGGAAGGGTATGCGGATTAGCTGCTGGCATAAAGGAATTTTAAATGGAATCAGAGTGCATTTATTTGTCAAAGCTGTGTTTGGTCCGTGCCCGGAGAGGGGGTAGGGGTGTGGGAGGGGAAAACGAACCCCTGAAAGCACAGCTAAAACAATGAGAATTGTTTTGTTTTTCTTTTTTGTTCTTGCTATCATTTCTCTCTCTATTTGCGCTTGTATTATTTGAAACTGTAATAGTATTAGTGTGCTTTTCGAGGGAAAGCTTTCAGCTTGAGAGCATCTGTGTCCGAAAGCTCTTAGAAAGCCCTGTCTGAATTTTAAGATTTTACCATAAGTTATAGGAAATCAGCTCCTAAACATGACTTGCAGATTATTGTTTAGATTTATTCATTATGCAATATCATTAAACTGTCTATTTCTCTTAAATTAAAACCGAATAAATAATAAAAATAACTTAAATGCTATCCATACAACATCACAAATTGCTCTCTCATCTCCACGCTCTCTCTCCACGCACATCACAACAACACAATTGTTACACCATGAACAACAACAACAACAACAACAATCTCATCATAACAACAACAACAACAACAACAACAATCATCAGAATTCGCTGAAAGCCTACCAGGATCAACACAGCGCAGCCCATATCCACTACGTAGGCGTAAGTAGTTCCATTAAAATGCACGTCTCTAACCTATCGATAATTCTGGAATACCAATAATAAAAATAATAATTGCCTGCCCATAATTAATTAGATGTTTAACTAATATTTATTCTAATTAATATTGTTTCTGTGTTGTTTTTCCCATGCAGCCAATGCCAAATCTTCAACCTTGCCTCTGCCCCCACATCGCCCCTTATCCACCATACGGGATAAGGAACGTGATCGTGATCGTGATGGCTATTACAGTGATCGCAATGAGTTGATACGGGAACGGGAACGCGAAAGAGATCGCGGCTATCTATCCGATCATAATGCTAGGTAAGCTTCGAATCCGTCGAATTTTCTGGTAATTCTCCAAAATGGTTCGGTTCCAGAAACTTATCCAGATGCAGATAGAATAGTTTCTTCATCTTCTAAGTAAACATAATAATATCTTGAAATTCAGATAGATTTACGATCCGAACCACTAATAATTTTGGAGGCTTACCTCTAAGTTTTGATATCTACTAAATATATCTATTTCTGTGTTCATAGTTTCTCCAATTCGCGTTGCGCCAGCTGCATTGGCGAATCGGCACGCGCTCAGTGGTTCCGTCACTCAGATGGCTGGCGCTCCGGCAGCTCCACAATTGGTTCCGGTTCCGGTCATGGAATGATGACGCAACAAGTGCCCGGATCGGGACACAAGCGTTCCCCTTGGGATTCTCTACCATCGCTGCGTCAAGACAGCAGCCTCAATGATTCAGGTTATAAGAGCGCTCGAGCCGATTCCTTGGAACAACGGTAAGGATTTTGATTATAAATTAAATTAAATTGATCCTTTCCATTAATTATGCTTCCCTTTCACCATTCACAGTGCGGAGTTTATACGTCAGGATAGCTTGCGGTCGGAATATTTGAGTGATCGCGAATCACGCTACGGAATTGTACAGCAGGCCTCCATTGAGAGCACCGATTCGCGCATGTGTTATCTCACATCTTCCGAGGTAAGTTTCAGATTACATAGAATAGGGAAGGATTTCTTATATAAAATATTATAATTACTTTATTTTAAAACTTTCCCTTATGCTTTGGTATTTGTCGAACGATCGAGGGAGTCTTAGGAGGCATTTCTATACTTATTTCGATTTAAATATTCAACTATTCATTGATAAAATTTGATTTTTTTCAATACGCTTGAAATGGGAATTCATAAAGTCTTTCTTTAGACCTCATTGTAGCTTAAGAGTTCATGTTTTGAATGAATTCCTATTGAACAGGGTGAAGTTTATAATACTATACTATTTTGTTCCAAAAAGTATGCTATATTTATTTCTGTGAACTTCATTCAGCAGTACGAGCTTCCATTAGATATTTCTCTATAAATATTAAGTTTATTAATGCTTCAAATTGTGAATTCCACGAGAAACATATAAAGCCTATTTCCAGGAGCATAATTAAGCTATTTTAATGACTTTTTCCTTATATTTCCCTTCAGAAAATTTAATAAAATAGAATGCTTCTCTCATTCATTTATACTACAAAAAAAGTTCAGTACGCCTTCCTCTATATTTTGAATATAAAATTCCCTGAATTTTGCGCCTCGCCTCCCCTAGCCACAGACCTGTTGATGCCCCAACGCCGCTAGGGTCCGTTAAGCCCATCCATCAAGTTTTCAATTGTCTTGGAGAAGAGCCTTACGCTATTTATATACATAAATACCAAAAATTAATTCCACAAGCGCCCGAAATCCATCAAATACTCGTAGGACCCAACCCCAGTGAAGTGCTCCCTCTCCCTGTCTCTTCACTGCTGTATGCTCTATTTATAGAGACCTGGCACAACTGCCAGCTGACAACTGGGTCAACTGTTAAGGAACTTTTAACTGCTGCTGTTAACGCTTTGGTGTCTTAACAGTCTGCGCTGTTAGTTAACAGAGCGAGCGCAGTGTAATTGCTGTAGCAATTAACACAGCATCCAACTGTAACTCTCTTTCTGTGTGTCTGTGTGTGTGTGTGGCATTAGGGGAATATATAGACTGTATATATCCTATGTAAATATATATATATATTTATATTTGAGCTCGAAAAAAGCAA
The DNA here is from genome assembly GCA_018150835.1 of Drosophila repletoides. Taxonomy (NCBI): domain Eukaryota; kingdom Metazoa; phylum Arthropoda; class Insecta; order Diptera; family Drosophilidae; genus Drosophila; species Drosophila repletoides. Next base: position 18,861,994 of record JAECWQ010000031.1, on the reverse strand, counting down.
AATAGAAGCAGGGAAAGTCAACTGGCGCATTTGGCGCTGAGCAACATAAATGATATTTTTAGTTTCAGCTCAAACTGACCCAGTTTTGCCTTGATTAAAAACAAACTGCCACACACACACACACACACACACATACAGAGTGAGCGAGTAAGAGAGACAGGGAGAGGGAGGGAGAGAGACAGGCAACACACTCCTAAGCAAACACAGTTGCAAGTAGAAGCCAAAAAAAGAAGCACAGAAAAAAGAAAGAAAAAAGAGACTTTCTCTTTTTATTTTTCACAAACTCCCTCGGCTTGCAGCCTTGTCAACGTCCACGCCGTTGCCTGCTGTTGATGCCAACGCTGACGTTAATGTTAATGATGATGCTGAAGACGATGATGATGTTAATACTCTTACAGTAGTCATACGTTAACTGGAACGATTCGTTTGCTGGCAATATTTTTATTGCTTCATCAGGGCTGCAAATGAACTGAATCGGTTCAAGCCTTTATAACCGATTGAACCAATATTTCCGATTCAAATTTAAGATTTAAGGATTCAAATTTGATTTATAAGCTAAATTCCTGAGTTGATCTTCTTATCGAGGAGCTTTTTTGATTTGCAGCCTCTGTTTATTGGTATTATCATTTCAAAAGTTGGGTTAGATTTGAATCGAATTTATTTGCTATATTGAAACATTCAAGGTGCAAGTTAGCGGGTGACCACTGTAATTAAGAACACGATGATGTTAATGTTACTGTTACTGTTAACGCTAATGTTAATGTGCAGCGGCTGGAAGCTTTTGCCTGCAGTTTGTTGTTGCCTTGGACTTTGGTCTCTGGTCTCTGGACTGTGGACTGTGGACTCCCGACCCGGCTTGACAGCATGCCGGCTAATGTGGGGCTGTGTGTGGGCGTGGCTGTTGCATGCTGCTGCCTGCTGCCTGCTGCTGCTGCTGCTGCTTGCATTATGTGGTACTTGTGGCACGCTTTATGCCAATTTTAAACTCTGCCTTGACACTAATGAGGCAAGCAATGCAGTCCACTCACACGCACACAACTGTTAAATGCAATATACTTCCATTGTTACACTGACACATATATTCCACACGCACACACACACACACACACACGCATGCACATGCTGTTAAAAGCTCCCTTTTCCAACATTTTTCGCGGCGGCGCATGCGCTTTAAGCTGCCAGCGCTCTTTGCTTGCGCTCTTTAAGGGAAAGCTTTCGCTCTCCCTCTCTCTCTCTCTCTCTCGGTCGCTTTAAAACTTTTGGCAGCTTTGGCTTCCAGTCTTGAAGGCTTCCAGCTGCTGCAAAAAGCTTTTCATGTGTGTTTGCGTTCGCTTTTCGCTTCGCTCCGCTTGCCGCTGCCACTGGCGCTGCTGCTGTGCTGCTTCTGCTGCTATTTTGCTAGTGTTGCGCTAACTTTTGCTCTGTCGTTTTATAATCAACGTCTCTACGTCTGTGTGTGTCCTCTCTGCGCCTGTGTGTGCGTGTGTGTGCCTTGTAAAAATTAACAATAAATTAATCAAATAAACACCAAAAAATCGAACACTGCCAAAAAAAATAGATTTAATTAAAATAAGCTGTGAAAGTTGAGCGAAAGAAACGAAAAACGAAAACAAATGAAAAAGTTGTGTGTATAAAAATTGTTTTAAAATTCACGAGCAGCTTCCGTCGCACACGGCAAAAAGTAACTGCAATTTTGCTCCGTCTCTCTCTCGCTCGCACGCTCGCCTCGTTCACAGGCTCTGCCTCTCATTCTCCATCTCTCTGTGTGTGTGTTTGTGTGTGTGTGTGCGCGCGTGTGTGTGAATAGCGCTCAAAAGTATGCAACGTGTGGAAAAATTCGCTTTATTGCAATTTTGCTGAAATACCACGGAAAAAACAACAGCAACAGCAACAACAACAACAACAAGACACAATAAAATCACGACAATAATACAAAAAAAAAAAAACAAAGAGGAAGAAAAAGAAAAACAACAGGAATAAGCAGAGGAAGAGAAAACAACACGAAAGGCGCATGTTAAGCAAGTAAATGTCAATTGCAAAAAAAACCTACCCCACGCCCCCCTCCACCCTCCCCCCATCCTCACAGAGAAAGTAATATAAATACGGGGCAAACAGTCTAAATCTAAGCACTGTGCCCGAGCTCAGATTAAATGCTTTGTTAAGCTCTTTTAAGACTCAAAGAAGAAAAGCAACTCAAGCATTTTCCCTGTTTCCTGCTTTCTGTTTTCTGTTTTCCTCTCCCGTTGCTCTGGCAATAAAAATAATATAATAATAATCAAAATAAAAGACTGAGAATCAAATTTGTCACACGCTGCGTATGCTTAATATTGCCTCTGCCTGTGTGTCTGTGTGTGTGTGTTTTTTATTATTTTTTTACAAGTGTGTGTCAGTGTGTGTGTGTGGGTGTATAGAACTTATATATATGTAGCTAAATATATAAAGTTTAATTACAAATATATATGCAGCTTTCTAAAGCTGAACCGATGCGAGTTGCTTATTTGAATTTGTATACCCTGCCTGAGGGTACTCTCATTCTATGACGGACTGAAGGAGGCATCTCTGACTCCATAAAGTATATGCATATATATGTACATATATGATTGATTAAGCCGAGGAGACGAGTCGATATAGCCATGTGTGTGCCCGCCCCTCGGTCTGCCTGCTTCTATGCAAATTATTCTCTCACTTTTTGAGCTAGTTGAATGAAACTTGGTATATAGCTTTCCTTTGACTGATAAGGCCGACGAAACGATTCGATATAGCCACGTTCGTCTGTTCATCTGTCTGTCTGTCTGTCTGTGTGTTCCTCTGTACATTTGGCTGTTTTTCGAGCTAGATTAATGAAACCTTTCTATATCTAACTATATAGCTATATCAGATAACTGCCTAGCCGAAAGAGAAGGCGTCGTATCTGTACTTTTTTCCTTCCAAAAGATGATTAGGATCAGAATACTTTATATCATAGAAATTGTAGAGCAAACAGTGAGTTGTAGGATGAAAAACAGGATCCTTCTGCTGGCTGTAGAACAATCTTCAAAGATATTCAAATTTAGATAACTTTTCTTACAAATTTGAACGCCTAAATCAGTGGGAAAATTTTGAATTTTGAAATTTTTGCACAATGAGTTTAATTATAAACTTGAGACCTTCTCAGAAGACTCAGATCAAAGAGTGCGTATTTTTAATATATGTAAATAAAGTAAATATGCACGCTGCGTATACGCAACATTTTCAGTTAGACAGCAACAATAACAATAATTAGGGGCAGTAGAAAGGGAGGCAAAAATGAAAGAGAAGAAACAAAAAAAAAACACTGGCAAATGCGATTAGCATCACGTTTTTTTGTGCCTCCCCTTTGAGGCACGTGTGTGCGTGTGTTTGTGTCTCTCTGTGTGTGTGTGACTCTGTGTGTGTGTGTTAGCTGATGTTGTGTTTTTGATAAGCCAGTCAAGCTTTGTATATTTGGCATTAACAATGAGGCCGGTGTTTTATTTTATGTTTTTGTTTTGTATGGCTGCCTTTTGGTCAGGTGAAAATTCACAGTGTGTTTTCCGAGCGAAAAGCTGTTGCTTGTGATAATATCGCCGTGCTATTAGCTAAAACTCTATTGATTAGATTGAGTCCGATTCAATTCTAATTACCTAATGCATACGGCTCAAAGCAATGGCAACACAGGCGTTGAAGCTGTTGAATAAATTGTGCTACATATCATTAAAATACTCAGGTGCCCAGAAAAAGTATTCTTCAATTCCAATTAAATCTTTCCAACTCTTCTTTGAGTCACATTACGATTTATTTCCATCCATAGACCAAGACTGTTTTTCTTTGAAGTCCATGGAATCCATAGAAGAAAAATAGAAACAGTTAGCCTCGTTACCTTTAGCTTTTGGCCTTATAAATATTAATTAAACCATAATTCTAAATCGAATCCAATTTTGCTTCATTTTTCCTCTTAATTTAGTTCGTAATACTTTTCGTATTAGTAGTTTTTAGCTTTTTCTAGCAAGTTCGTCTTAGTCAATCTCTACTGTACTAAGAGAAAACGTGCCAGAGAGCGAGAGAGTGACAGAAACTGAGAGAGAGAGAGAGAGAGAGAGAGGGAGAACGAGGGAGAGCAAACAAAGCTGGAAGCGCTGTTTAAATAATGTAAATCGTCTGGCGCCTTAACATAGCGTTAAAAGCTTTAGCGAAAGCTTTTATGCACGACGCCTGCTGCACTCTGCTGTCTGTTAAGTGTAACTAACTGTAGCCGGGACGGCGGTGGCGGCGGCGGCGGCAGCGGCAGAGGCAGCGGCACTTGTAACCGATGCTGGGGACTTAAAAGCTTTACCTTGTTGTCCACAGGATGTGGTTCGGAGGAAGTGGCCAGCTCGCTGTTAAGACTCTGACAAGCTGCTGTAATGGAAGCTCTTTCCTTTCCACGCTCCACTCTCTTCTTTCCCATCCCCCTCTCTCGCTCTCTCTCCCTCTCTCACTCCCTCTCTCTCTGGGTCTGTTTTAATTGTTAGCAGTTTATTAGCGTGCTAAAAAGTGAGCAACAGATTTGTGAATAAAGCGCAATATTGGAATAATTTGTGGCAAAAAAGCGATAAAAGTATATTTAAAATTAAATTAAATATTTTATTGAATAAGTTTATAAATTATATTCACACAAAAATCGAAGATTAGATACCCTGGAAGACTGTAATTCGCTTCTGAAAAATTGTTATTATATTTATATATTTTGGACGTTTGTTCCTATGACATTTCTTTATATGATATAGTAATCTGATCCTAGTGATTTGTGGTATTCGTGTGGGAAACTCTTGGTTCGACTGCTCCTATGGCAGCTATATAATATAGATGCCCGATCCGGTTAATTCCGACATATGTTAGGCTTGCAACAAAAAGAAGGCCACATGCCAATTACATTCACCTGGCTCAGCAGCTGAGAGATTAGTTTGCATAGAAACAGACAGACAGACAGACGGAAAGACAGACAAAGAGGCTGACAGACGGACAGGCTGACAGATTAATAAACCCGTGTTTTACTGTAGGTGCGCCGACTTTTTGTTAGTGGCTGTTTTTGAAGAGTTTGACAGGCGGAAAGGTGAAGCTGAAGCCGATGCTGATGCTGAAACTCGACACATTTGAAGCAATCGATTACCAGGCTTAAATTATGCTAATTGGCCATAATAGTATTAGGAAGTTCATAAGCCATTTATCTCTCAATTTATTGGCTTAAACAGGGCATAAGAGCAGCGTGCAAGGAGTCTATTTTTGAAATATTTATAAACATAATAAGGCGCATCATTTTTCATTGCTGTGTGGCGGCAAAAGCGAATGATCAATCAAATTGATTAATTACCAAAAAGAAAACGGAAAAAAACCCGAAAAGCGTTTTAAACATGAGGCAGGACATTAATTTATGTGGTTGCCAAAAAGGACCAAAAACGAAAGAAAAGCTCGCGACTTTCATTAGATAAGCAAATAAAAACTGAAGATGGAGCTTAAACCGAACCAGACAAAAAACAACAAACAACACCTACACATAAGCCACTTACCGGAATGACCTTATACCCTTATACCCTTACCGAGGGTATTGCAATTGTGTCACGCACAAGGAGGCATCGATATATACATTCTATGGCTTCCATAAGATATACTTGTCTAGATAGCTGCCATAGGAACAATCGGCTTAGAAACTTGTTGAAAGGACAACTTTCTTTTGCCCCACGATATCTTGGCTCGAATGGGAAGATAGAGGCAAAGGCAGGGTATGCAGTCTTCGGCGTACCTTCCTCTGCTAGTTGTATATATCCAGATATATATTTCTTTTATTTCCTTTCTTTTTTCTGCGGTTCAGTTAGCAGCTGTAACTTTGTCACTTTGGCTATACGCTCATTAGCCGCGACAAGCGCGAACCTTTTTATTCGTTGTTGTTTTTAATACTCTTGAGTCCTTTTTATCATAGATGGAAAGATGCTGCTCAATTGTGAGCAGCTTCCCTTTTTAATTTGTTTAAATTTCAGTTCAGTTTCGCACCTTTTTTCTTGTTCGCCCTTCTCTTCTCGCTTCTCTCTTCTCGCTTCTCTGTTCGCTACTCTTTTCTCTTTTCTTTGGAATCTTTTGCTGATATCATTAGGCTAAATTGACGAACGCGCTGGCAAACAGCTGAGGCTGCTTTTGGTCCCCGGGGCGGCTGCAGCGTGCGACTGAAAAACAAAAGCGAAAACTTTTATTTTTACCCAGAGAATTTTCATTGTGTTTGTGTGCGTGTGCGTGTGTGTGTGTGTGTGTGTGTGTGTGGAAATGGAATGAAAAAAGACAACGCTAAATCATTTGGCACGAAGCATTTCAAGCAAATTGACGCCAGGACAGGAAAACTCTGCGCGAGATGTGCAGACGTGGAAATTACAATTTGGCTAGAGAATCGAGTCGCATCGCGTCGCTGCCTGCTTGCCTGCCAGCCAGAAGGACAGACAGACAGACAGACATTCCCATTGACATTTCAATAAGTGAAGAAACTAATTTTTGTAGCTACAAGAACAACAAGAACAGGACCAACTAGCAGAAGACGCGCTAAAAAGTTTCTTACCAGTTTTTCATCTTAACTTGGCCAACTATCCTTTTTTTTTTGTCAGCCAAGACAATCTGCGAAAAAAGCAGAACTGCTCAAGTAAAGCTAGAACGACTTGGAAATGCTCTCTAGACCGATTTTTAAGTGCTTCTAATAAGTTTACACTGCTAAAAACTGGGAGTCCATCATAAGGCTAAGGACCTCTATTGAATTCCTATGCAAAAGAAGACTACATTTGTTCTGTGGAATTTATTGTAGAGGTTTCTGTGGAAGAACTGTTCCCAATTCCACGGAACTTGACTGTAGCATTCATTTTGGACTAGAATAGTAGTGAATTCCACTGCTGTTTGAATCCCAAGCTATATCTAAAGTAGTCTCTGGTTTTAGCTTGAAGTGCGACCTGAAGTCTGATGGACTGTATATACCCCGTTTTAAAGTTTTTTAATGGGTACAGTAGTAAAAAAAAAAGAAGCACAGAACTGCAATATTAATTTGCAGCGAGTGCATTAAGGCGTGAGTGTGGGCGTGGCCCTTGGTGGCAGCTGTCAGCGAAAGTTCGACGTGTACGTGGACAGTTGTCCAACTATTTGACACAAAAATAACAGTTTTTCTTTCTATTTTCCTACTTTTTTTTTCATTCCCCTATTTTGTGAGTCCTTCACTGACCAAACGAGAGTTTTGTGTAACTATTACACGTATTTCAGTACAGTTTTTTTTATTTTTTTTTTGCTAATATCCATCTCTCTTAACGGGGCCACACCCACACATCCATACCGCCCATCCCCGCCTCCAAAGTTCTTGTCAATGCTGAAACGAGTCTGAAAATTTTCGCAGTTGCAGTTGCCAAAGCCAAAGCCAACGCTAACACCAAAGCCAAAGCCAAAGCCATTGCCTTGAATTCACTTTTCGATAATTCCTTTTCGACTGCCAAAATGACAGTCGTATGCAGCAGACACATTGCAGCACTTTCTACACTGAGCGAAATATTACAGAGCTTTCGCTTCTCATTTCAACTTCTCTTACCAAAAACTTCTTTCGATTTCAGAGTTCTCCCATTTCAATACGGAATTCTTCATTCTATAAACTCTTTCGAGATACTCCAAATTTTCTTAGATATCTCGGAATAATTTGATGAAATTTTGAAGAATTTATGAATCATTTAATGAATTTGTATTAGTATTTCTGCGAGTGTACCGGGCGTGGCACTGCGGTCATCTCGGAAATCTGAGTATGTGGCACAGATTTTGCGAGGGGGAAAGGGGTGTTTGTTACCCCTCTCCTACCTTTTTTTTTTTTTTTTTTTTTTGGCCGCAGCTTATGAAACTTAAGCGCATTGCAATGCATTTCATTGCGGCCTCTTCAAGTTTTGGCCAGAATTTTTGGTTCGGATTTTGGTTCGGTTCGGTTTCATGCAGTTTATGGCCAGCAAAGTTTCTCTGTGGCTCTGTAAGTCCTGTGATGCATGAGCCTGGGGTGAGTGAGTGAGTGAGAGAGAGAGTGAGACATCCTTTTTGTTTGCCTTCTTTTTTTTCTTTCCATTTTTCATCCATTCACATAGGCTGCAATATTGGATAAAAACTGCGAGTTGGGTAATATACGACTATTGCCAGCTGCAGTTGCATATGTGGCAACCAGGAACCAAGCAGGAAAGCAGCAAGGCTGGAAAGGAGCAAAGAGTTTAATGTCTTTTTGGGTGTTTTCCCTCCAAAATTCAAAATGAACTTGCTCCTCTGTCCTCAGTAGCTTAGAAGTTTTTAGCCTGAGGAATGTTTTTAATGTCCTTTGAATCCTTTCGAGCTGTCTAAAAAGTTGAACTTGTACTTTAAAAGTTAGTTTCATTTAAAGGACTTTCTTTTTGTGTTTTTTTATTTTTAATTTCAAGAATTCTCATTATGTTTTCGACTCCAAAATTCATTGAGAGAACTAAAAGTCAAATTTAGACCAGAAAACCAGAATATTGGTTCGATTTGTGTTCGGGTTCCTTTTAGACCCTTCGTTCGCTTCAAACTGAATAAATTGATAGATTTCTGAGACTCAGAGGCTTGCTCAGAAGACCACTTTTAAATGAATCCCAAAGTGGAGCCTACTTTTGGGGTTGTCTAAGTAAATGTTGAGGCTCTTATTTTATTTTGATCCTGCGCCAAAAAGTATGCTGTGTGATTGTAAGATTGGGTTATCACAGCGAAAGGAAGGAAGGAAGGAAGCAAGAATGAAAAAATAACTATAATTACTTGGTAAATAGCCTGATGAAATTGCAGTTTCGCCCAGCCAAAGTCCACGTCCACGTCGTCGTCCACTTCCACTGCCAGTGCCACTTCCCCTTCCATATTCCATTCCATTTGCACTTCCATTTTCAACTCTCTTGTGGTAGATTTAAAATGCTTACACAACTTTTCACTCAGAGTCAAATTCATTGGCAGAGCTCGCAGCTCGCAGCTCGCAGCTCGCAGTTCACAGTTCAGAGTTCATTCAGAGAGCTCAGTTGAAGTGCAAACAAAACTTTTATGCCTTTAACCAAAAACAAAGAGAGAGAGATCCGTCACGAACTTCAATTTCAATTCACTTCACTTCAGTTCAGTTCAGTTCAGTTCAGTTCGGTTGAGTTTTTTGGCCCGCTTTAATGTCTCAGCTAAATGAGAGGTGCCTTTAAACAAATTATACAAATATACACATATATATTTATATATATATATATAGCATTAAGTCTTAATAAAGCCCTTATAAAAGCCTGGTTGAATACAAAGAATGCCGGGAATGAGCAGCGGGGAATGTGAAAGGAATGTGCCAAGGATTCTGTGTCTCCTTACAATGGAGGCGCGTCCCCGCGGGGGAAGGGAAGGCAGAAGCCAACGACAGGACCAACGACAGGGCTGTTAAAGTAAGCTGGCAAAACACTTAAGTCATGGCGAAAAAAAAGAGAAGAAAATGCAAAAAATGCAAAATGGAAAATGGAAAACTCCACTCAAGATGACAATCTCCAACAACAACAAGCAGTATACAAAAAAGGAGGAAAAAAAATGCTTAAATGTTGCTCATACAAAAGCCAAACATCAATGACAAACATTTTAACAATTGAACAAGCTGACTGTGGGCCAAAACACCTTTATTTCCTTTCTTTTTTTGCTTCTGCCAGCCTCTCCTCCCCGCCCCGCCCCGCCCCGCTGCTCTCCTCTCCTCCCCTCTGGTATCAGCCACTCTCACATACGAGTTGCAAATCAAGTTACCAAAAAAAAAAGCGCAAAAACAGGCCAAAAAAAAAGGAGGAAGAAAAAAAATACCCAAGCCACATCCTGGCAAATGGCAAATGGCTTGTTTCGTTCTGCCTTTTGACTCGCCGCTCCTTGATTTCTTCCTTCCGCCAGCAGCCAGAGAGTTGCCGCGAAACGGCATGTAAGACTTACCCTAACAAAAAATCTGCACCTCCCGCAAAGCCATTGCCAACGTGTTTTTTTTCTGCCTTTGTATACCCTACACAAGGCTTATTACGGCTGCACCAATAGAGACAACAAAAAGGCAGCTAATTCGAAATTTACTACAGCTTTGCTTTGGCCACAGAATCCTTGACAGAATTCCAGCTTTGAATTGGGTTTATTGGGACTACTTCTTTCTACTGAACTATAGATTATAGTGTAACAAATTTGGCTTATTAAATTAAGTATGCCTTACATATTCCGGTGGAAATAATGCTAAGCTGAGAATCATTGAACTGGTCTCCTTAAAGGCAGCTACTCTCTGAGCAATTCCAGCTGGCTGCATTGGTACCATTGGTAGCTGGATATTTGTAGAGTATCTGGCAGTCGGTGCTCTGCTCTCGATTCGCGTGCGTTTTCACACCTTTGTCAAAAGTCATAAAAAATAATAAAATGTGCGAACGCACTGAAAGTCACAGGAGGCAAGCTGATTCTGAATCCGTGCGCTGCTCACATGAGCGCACCCAAATATGAAAGACCCTGAAAACCTTAACTACCCAACCGTCCCCCCTTCCCCTCCTCTTCCCCCTTTCACACTACCCTCCCCGCCTTTGCCTCCTTTTCCTCTTTACAGTTGTAAGGGCACGCATTGAGTTCCTTTTACATTTTGTATGTAAATGTAAATGTCGTTTGGCATTCGCGCATATTAAGCTTCTGTGCCGCCGCCGTCGCCGTCGACGTCGCCGTTGCCTTCGCCCTACAAGCGGGTGGGGCAAGGCAGGGGGCTGTGGGCTGTGGGGTAGGCGTGGCAAGCATCTTGGTAGTTGCACCTTCACAGAGAGTGGGGGAGGGGAAAGGGAGAGACGGAGACGGAAGGGAGGCCTCATTTTGGCACCTCGACACTTTTTGGGCGCCTGGTAATTGGCATGTGTTCAGCATTTTTCCCGTAAAAAATTTCGCACAGTTTGCAGGCAGCGAAACTTTACGCGCCCCGCCCACAATACGTAGGCGGGGGCGGCAGGGGTAGGGTATGCGTGGCAGTAGGGGCAGGTTGAGGCGAACCATCCGCTTTGTAACTTGTCGGATTACGTGGCACGTTTGGCAGCCAAAAGATATGAATATAATTAAATGTAACAACTACATTTTTAGCCCTCTTATAAGGAAATATTCCCAAAATTGAGGTGCTTTCTTTGAGCTACACAGAGAGAAATAAACACGTCTTTTATACCGAGAAACGTGCTCAAATAAAGAGCAACTTGTACTCAAGTGCCTCCCTTTTCAAGCGGAATTAAACAGCTTGAAAGGTAAGAGAAGAAGATACATTTTTAATTGAGATTAAAGCTCCTATTTTAAGCTGTTTCCTGCTTAATCTAAGCTTTATAAGCCAAATATTTTGTGCTCGATTAGAATGTTGTTCTTGAGGTTAGTAAGGCAGGACTGGACTTTAATGTTTTGCTGAAAATCTTTAGAGGATTCAGTTGTTTTTCTGAGTGTTCTTTTTTTGCTGCTGCTTTTTCACGTGTTTATGGAAGGGCGGCTAAAAGCGGCGTAAAGCCATCAACTAAATTGTTTGGGCCAAGCGGAAAGGCTGCGCATAAAACTTGACTGCAAATTGTTCTATATAGTTGTTGTTGCTGCTGCTGCTGCTGCTGTGTTGGTCAACAATTAAGGCAATGACAAGAAAAGATTAGTCCAAAGTTGGAAATTAAGTTAAATTGAAATGTTGTGCGTTTTCTTCCTCTGTTGCCACTGTTGAGATTAAGTTTTTAAGTTTATGCGCTGTGTTCTGAATGAGTTTCTTAATTGGGCCAAAAGCAGAAGACGAGGCAGCAACAGCAGAACAAAGGATGAAATTGTGGCAATAAAACAGGCAGAGAGAAAGAATTTCCCACTTCCAAGCAGAACAAGTTTTCTATGTAGAAATCTCAGTCAAATGAATTTACGATAAATCATTCTATTTTTTAGCCATAAATTAAACTTATAAATCACCCAAAAATTACTATAAATTCATTGCAATCTAATCATCAAATTTATTCCTTTTTTTTCCAGGTAAGTTTCTATGCCATTTGCTTTTGTTTATTGAAACAAATCGAAACCGAATACTGCGCGGGTAAGTAAGCATTTCTATACCCTTGGTTAGGGTATCATAACTTTGTCGCGAGATCTGTAATGTATTGAAGCAAGCGCCTCTAATCCTTGGTTATTATAGTCGACCAGGGCATAGGTAATCCTTAGTAGTTTTCATCTTCCTCTCTCTCTCTCTCTCTATATATATATTTATATGTATATACGAATTTTGGCCACTGAAAATGCTGCTAATTTATGGCTAAATCTTGGCCAGGACACCGTCAATGCCTGGCCAATAATAACAAAAAGTTGGTCAGAGTTATATAAATGTGGAACTCTGCATCTAGTCGTATGCTGTGCTCTGCCTCTGTCGCTGCCGCTGCCGCTGCCTCTGCCGCCGCCTCGGCTGTCTGCTCCCCTCTGTTAGCGGATATCCGCATGCAGGCCATAACTCAATAAAGCATTGTCCTGTGCAAAGGCAAAAGCAAAAGCCGTAGAACGAAAGGAGCATAAAACAAAGGCAGAAACGGCAACGGCAGCGGCAGCGGCAAAGGACAAACAAGCAAACGAGCAAAACTAAAACCCAGTCAAAAGATACAATCGAAATGCAGTAACAACTCTTGCGAAGGCAGAAGGCAGAGAGGGAAGAGAAGGACACTGGGAGCTGGGAGCTGAGAGCCGAGAGAAAGGCAGACAGATTAGAAGAATAAACAAAGCTCCAGGGCTGGACTATCCTCTACGACTGTCATTCGGGGGCCAAGAAATAAACATTAACTGTAATTTAGTGGGGCATTGTGCTTAAGCGTCGAGTTGAATCGAGTCTTGGCCGGCTCTCTTCTCTCTCTCCCTCTCTCTCTCTCTCTCTGTCTGTCTGTCTGCCTGTCTGCCTGTCTTTTGCTCGCTTTCTCTGAAATTATGGGCTCCATTGTAAGAGGCTGGCAGACCCCTCAACCCACTTCAAAATCCCCATCGCAAGTTTCAAGTTACACGAGGCGTTTCGTGCTGGTCAAAACGCTGCGGGAAGTCGGCCGTCTGTCTCCGTGTCCAAGTGAAGGCAATTGTTATTTGCTCAGTTTTCACAGCGTCCAACAATTAGGTGGCAGCAGCTGGCAAATACACACAGATACAGATAGACACAGATACAAATACAGATACAGATACCGATAGAGATAGAGATATATATTTATATATGGTAGATACACAGACGGAGCTAAAACTAACGCAAATAGGCTAAAGCCAAACAAGGCACAGTTTCTGCTTCATAGCTAGAAAAAAACTCAACAATAATCGACAACAATAAAAAGCCAGGCATAACAAGAATGCCGCCAGTGCCACTAGACTGACCGACTTTTGAATACCCTGTGTTTACATACGTATAAGAGATATTTGTGAACCTGAAGAAGATATGTGAGATATAAATAGAAGCTTAGAAGCTTCATCAAGATATCTGGGCAAACAACTTATTACCGTTTGTTCCTTTCAGTAATGGTTATTAGATATAGTACTTCGATCCGATTGGTTTCTTAATATCAAATTTGATTTACCTTGTTCAAAAAACTGATTAACTAGTTGGCATAGAGACAGTCAGTTAGACAGACAAATATATAGCTAGGCGGACAGACACATAGCAGGACATAGGACACCTCATCGCCCTGATCAAGAATATATATCCTCTTTGTATATAGAAGATGCCTCCTTCAATGCATTACACTTCTCGTAAGGAAGTCATAATACCCGCAGCGAGGGTATTCATATTTTATTGAATAACTTTCGAGTCCATTGTACGATCGTTGCGAAACTTTTTAATATATTTTAAAAGCATTATCCTTTATGCCCATACCAAATCGCATGAATATGTCTGATATAATAGGAATATATTCAATAAGCTTACGATAGGCTCCAGTGCAACAATAGCATTGTCGGTTGTATGCTAAATTTGAGGAAGCTTCAAGGAGAATTGATAGATGAGAATATAATTTATAGTCCCTAGCAAAGTGTTCTCTCTTTTTTCATTTATTTTTTATGGGAACTGCGTATTGTTGTGCCCGCCCCCCTCTTCAGTCCTCGTCGCTGCCCTTCGGCTCTCACAAATAATGAAATTGCCTAACCTTTATGAATATTGCAGGGCTTTTAAAAAGGGGCGGGAAAAGGCAGGGAAGAGAAGGGTGGGGGTAGGGGAAAGAAAAAGGTCCTGCAATTTGTAGATTACTCGCTCTAAATCAAGTCTCGTCAAGTCGAGTCATGCCCACTCAATTATTATTAAAAAGAAAAAGAAAAGGAGGAGGAAAAGGAGGAGGAGGAGGAGGAGGAAAAAAGGAAAAGTCGCAGTCATTGCAACAGATTTTTCTAGGCAATTAGCTTAAAAATGGCACTGTTAATGTGCGGCTGGCCATGTTAATGTTAGGCGTGTGCTGGCTAACAGCTGTTAGCTAACAGCACAGCCAACAACAAGTTGAAAGCGCCAAAAAAGAAAGAAGAATTGCTCTTAAGTGGCAAGTAAACCAAACCAAACCAAACCAAACCAAACCGAACCAAACCAAAGCAAAGCAAAGCAAACGCCCACTGCGCAAACGTTACTCACCACACACAGACGGAGGGACGGACGGACGGACGGACGGACGGAGGGACCAACAGACAGACAGACAGACGGAGAGAGCGAGCGAGCGACCCGCCTTTGGCCATAACATGGCTTTATTTGGCTTATAAATTGTTGGCAAGTGAACTTTGCTCATAATTCAACACCTAACAGCAACACCTAGCAGTAAAAATTAATACAAAAAAAAGAAAAAGAAGTACCAGAATAATAATAAAAAAATAAAAATATATATATAAAAAAAAAAAACACAGCAGCTTTTTCAAATTAAACTTTGCACTCTCTGACCACTTGATGATGCCACAAACAACAACAACAACAGCAACAACAACAAGACGAAGCAGGGAACAAAAACGCCGCAGGGAGAAGGAAAAGCTGGGGCCCTTTTATTATTGCAGCTAAACAATTTTCATAGCCTATCAACGGGGGCGGACTGCCAGAGGTATGGGGCATGGTGGGGCGGGGGACGGGGGGCGTGGGGTGGCGGCGAGTTGGCAACTTTTTCGAGTGCAGCAACAAATTAAATTTGCGCTGGTAATTGGATTTCAAAACACTTCTACGACGGCTGTGTTTAAATGCCGCCAACAGCCACACACAGCGCGTGAGATGCGAGAGAGAGAGTGAGCGTGAGAGGGAGAGAGAGCAGCTTTTCTCCCGCCGCTTTGCCCACGCTTTTCCCCAAACAGTAGAGACACCACACTCGGAGATTTTCCACGAGTTGGACATGAACAGACACGTCGCCGCGACTGCTGCTGCCTGCTGCCTGCTGCTGATGTTGAGCTGTCAAAGGCTCTGGGCCCAGCCAGCACTTTGCTTGCGGCCAGCCTCTGCTTTTTCATCCCCCCCTGCTCCTGCCCCTGCCCCGATTTACCAACCCTCCTTCAACCCGCCCCGCCCCCACGCACTCAGTTTGACAGAGCTTTGGCCTAGAAAATGCAAAAACCGTGTCGTATATTCTCGCATTCGCCGTATTCGTTTTAGTATTCGTTTTCGTATTCCGATTCGCATTCGCATTCGTTTCGTATCTCGAACTCGGGCAGCCCAACCAACAATTGCTTATGCTTTTGGCCAAAAAAAAGAGGGGGAAAAGCCGCTCGAGTTTTTTTTTTTGGCTCGGAAAATGTTAGCGGGCGGCGCATAACAGTAAACAAAATGAACTGACACACAAAGGACACAAAATTGACGCGCCAAACAGAGGACAGTTTATAATTATGGCACGCAAATAAATCTTGTCATGTTGTTGTTGTTGTTGTTGTTGTTGTTGTTGTTGTTGTTGTTGTTGTTGTTGTCGGTGTTGTCCTTGTACCGACAACTGTTGTTGCTGCTGCTGCTGCTGCTGCTGCTGCTGCTGTTGCAATTGTTGCAGGCTGGCGGCAGGCAGCAGGCAGAGCGGATATAACAGCGGATGCTGTAAGGCCGGAAATTATAAAAAAATAAATTCTGATGTGCAGTTTCGCTTCTTTTTTTTTTGTTTTGTTTGTTGAGGTTAATAATTTGTGATTGGCCCTAAAAGAGTAACTCATAAAGTTCCATTATAGACAAAAAACTAATTTTAAATTTCAATAAATACGGGAAACGGAACTACTTGAATGGCCTTCATAGTATATTGCTCCACATGAAGCATCCATGCTACTCCCATGGCAGCCATATGATAGAGCAGTCCTTTAGGCAGCGGTAAACTATATAGATCAAAGCTTTTAGTTCGCAACTTTCGTCAAGATATCCTCAATCCAAACAAGGTTTGAAACGTATCCTTCCTATCACAATATATAGTAATATATAAGATACAGTAGTTCGATCTTAGTCTTTAGATAACAACAAGAAGACATCCAATTTTTAAACTCTCAAATTTCATAAATATATCGATATAAAAGGTTTTTTTTGGACCGATAGTTCCTTTATGATATAGTAGGCCGATCTTCCAAGTTCTTTGTAAGCTTCAATAGAATATCTGAAGCAACAAAAAAGGTTTCTTTATAACAACTTTTAGGCTGATTGTTCCTCTCTATGGCAGCTATAAGATATAGTTGTTCGATCCCAACAATCCCACCGCTCTGTGCAATTAAGAGAAAATGGAGAGTAGTTTGCTTAGAAACAAACAGATGGACGGACAGACAGACGGAGGGAAGAGAGTGTAAAGATTAAAAAGATTATTTAGTAAAAATATTTAATATTTCCCAGAAGTCAGGGATAGTATCTATAGACCTGTCCTTCCTTATTTCCACTTCTGACCCTTCACGCTTAGCTCATAGAAATATTTTGAAAATTTGCGCTCCTTTTTTACAGAATTCCTAAACGAATTCCACAGTAATAAAAAATTAACTTTTATTGAACATTTTTTTGGCAGTCCTCAAAGTAGATTTTAGATTTCCTTTTTGGAGGAATTCAACTGTGAATTGCGAGAGATTGGTTCGATTTGAATTTTGAATTGTAAGCCCTTTGCAATGGAATGAATGGAATATTTAATATTTATGCTAAATTTAGCAAAAAACTAGAGTAATTTTTTATTTACACGGGATAAAAACTGTGTGCTCTGCTCTGCTCTGCTGTGCTGTGCTGTGCTGTGTCCAATTACATGGACAATATTTACACAAAGGTTGTTCTCTGTTCTGTTCGGGAAATTCAATGCCAAATCCAAAGGACAAAATCCATTAAATAATCCACGTAAATAAACCAAAATCAGAACGAAACGAATCGAAACGAAACGGAACGAAAAAACGAGAGATAAACGGGGGGAAAAACACACAAAAAAAAAAAAAAAATGAGTAAAGAAAAACAGCAAAACAGAAGAAAAATTCATTTTTCAAATTCCAATCACAGTTATTAAATCTTTGCTATATGGTTATGGTTATTGTTGTGATTTGATTTTATGGTTATAGATGAGAGAGAGACGGAGACGCAGGCGACAGAGACGGAGACAGCGGCAGCGACAGAGCTAAGCTTGGCGCGAAAGAGAGCGAGAGGGGGCGAGAGCGAGGACGAGAGCTTTGACGCTCTTCTAAGTGTAGAAAAGAGAAAATTCGTTTTCGCTCTCGCTCTCTTTTTGTTATTATTGTTTGTTGTTGTTGTTGTTGCTGCTGCTGCTGCCGCTGCCGTTGTTGTTGTTGTTGCTAGTATTTGCGCGCGCTAGCAACATTTTCTGTGTGAGGCCTAAAATGCTTTACTGACGTCATAAAAGTGTCTTTTCTTATCTGGCTGAGTATCTACAAGCGAAATGCGATGGCGATGGCGATGGATGATGCCTCTGCCCCCCTCTCTTTCTCGCTCGCTCTCTCTCTCTCTCTCTCTCTCTCTCTCGCTCGCTCTGTACAGTTATGCTGCCTCTGGGTGTGTGTGTAGTCCAAATTTAAATGTCGCTCACACACACGCACACACTCACACACACACACACACACACACACACACATACACATACACATATACACACATATATAGAGCGCCTGTCACTGACGCATAAAGGAAAATAATTATATTTAAAGGCAATTTGGTGGCAGCCGCAGCCTTCTGCAGTGTCCTTGACCGACTTATGTAGATTTTCTGCAGCTTACGCTGCCTCTGCTTTTTACACTTTTCACACACACACACACACACACACCCCGCCCCTTCTCCTCACACGCGCCATGCCCCTTTCCCGCCTTCTCTGTGCGAAATATGTATGAATAATATTCGCACATCTCATTATTAACATATTTTCTTATTACTGTGTACAAGATATTTCTCTCTGTGTGTGTGTGGTGTGTGCGTGCGTGTGTGAGTGTGTGTGTGTGTGTGTGTGTGTGTGTGGGCGTGGCTGTAGCCATGTGACTTACTTTTCGAGCGCATTTAAGCAATTTTCGAATCACTGTGATTACCTTAGGCGTTGCCTGCAGACAACAACAACAACAACAGCAGCAACAAAAAACCTGTTCAATTTGTTTCAGTCAATTTAAAAATTAGAGTAAAATTATTCATCCAAATTATTACATTAAAATTAAATTGTCCATTAATAGAGTCCTTTCAAAAAAAAAAAAAATATTCGCTTGGAAATTTACGATATAAACGTTGTTTTCCTGCTGCCTGTTGCCTGCTTGCTTTATGGGCTACTAAAATTGTTGCCTACTTTTAAGGGCCACAATAAAAGTTATTGCCCACTTTTATGGCCCCCCCCACACACACACACACACACACACACACACACTGACTCACACATGCTGGCTTAATAATTATAAAATAAATATTAAAATAAGCTACGAAACGTGTGAGGTGACAATTGTTGCCCGCTTTTAAGTGCAAATAATAAAATGTTGCCTACTTTTGTGGGGGGTGCCAGAACAATTGTTGTTTTACTCAACTCTGGCTGGCCACACTCACACACACACACACACACACACACACACACACACACACACACACACACACACACACACACACACACACACACACACACACTCACACGCTTAATAATTGTGTAAATAATTACAAAATTAAGCTCGACAACTCTATGCCAGCCACGTGGCTCACTCTGCTTCTGCCTCTACTTCTACTTCTAACTGTAGTTGTAGTTGTAGTTGTAGTTGTACTTGTAGCTACAGTGGGCTGAAGTGGCACAAACAGCCAGCAAAAAAAAAGAAAGCCAGAAAGGAAGAAAACTTGTAACAGAGACTAACAAAATAAATTATGCTTGCGATTTGTAAAAGCTTTAATACGCCCTAGAGTCAAATCCTAAGTGCACACAGCAGCAGCAGCAGCAGCAAGGAGCAAGGAGCTTCTTCTGCTCCTTCTGCAGCTTTAGCTGCCGCTTCGCAAAGACAACAATGAATAAATTTAATTTTAGCTGCGGCCTGCGACCTACCGCACCATAACCCAACTCTCTGCTTCTTCTTCGACGACGACGAGTTGTTGCTGTTGCTGTTGTGGTTGTTGTTGGGTTTGTTGCTCATGTTGACTAAACACCTTTGAGATTCTGAGATATGCCTCGCCCTCTGGCAGCTGTCAAGCGTGCTTTGGCTCCGCTTCCCTGGCTCCCCCCCCAATCGTAACCCTAACCCCCAGCAACAATAACAACAACTCCTCGACCCGCCACCCCCCACCCGCTCCCCTGAGTGCATTATAACTGCATTTTGGTTTTGATGACGTCGACAACGTTGTCGTTGTTGTCGTCGTCTGATTTGTAAATTATGCTTGGCCACACACACACACACACACGCACACTCACAGGCAGGCACACTGACACATAGAAAGAGAGTGAGAAAGAGAGAGAGAGAGAGGGGCACGTACTGAGAGTTAGATTTATAATGTGGCTAAACGGGCTGTTAACAAAAGCAGCAGCACAGCATCAGCAGCGGCAGCGGCAGCAGTGCGCTCTCTTAATGACAGCTCAAGAGAGAGTGTGAGAAAGAGAAAGCGAGAGAGAGAGCAGGCTTGCGAAAGCTCAACGCACAGCTTTTCACCGCGCTCATGTGACTGCCAGAGAAAAAGAGAGAGAGAGCAGAGAGCGACGGATGCTGCGAAAAGCTTTTTGATTTTGCTGATTACGTAAATAAAGGCGAAGCAGCAGGCGACGAGCAGCATGCTTGTGTGTGTGTGTGTGTGCGTGTGTGTGTGTGTGTGTGTGCGTGTGTGTATGTGTAAGCTTAGCCCCGTACACACGAAATGGGGCGAGGAGCAGCAGCAGCAGCAGGAGCAGCGACAGCAGCAGCGCAGCTAACGAGGCTGCTGACGCTGAGCCGAGTTCGCAGCTTTTGAACGCTCTCTCTCTCCCGCTCGCCGCTCGCCGCTAGCCGCTCGCTCGCTCGTATCGCATCGCATCGCGCTCTCTTTTGATTGACATTCGGCTTACGACGTCGTCGGCTTCAGCGGCAGCGTCGTCGTCGCCGTCGTCGTCAGCATCAGCGTCAGCGTCAGCTCCAGCGTCGCGCTTAGCTGCTGGCTTTTGCTGCGTGGTGAAAATCAGTCACAACGGGAACGTCGTCGCGAGCTGTTTGCGCGCTTCATGCAAATTTCACTGTGTGTGTGTTTTGTGTAGCGAGAGGCGAAAACAGAAAGCAAAAGCACAAAACTATATCCAGCCTATATGAGCCTATAAAATCAGCGTAGCCAAAAATATAAAGCAACCCATAACCCATACAAATAATAATAATAAAAATAATAATAATAATAATAAAAATAAATATTATAATAATAAATAAAACAAATATCAAAATTTAAAAAATTCATAAATAAATACAAAATAAAGAAAAGTAATCAAAATATATATTTTTTTTATATATTTTTTTTTTGTTAAGTGAGAGCAAAGTGCGTCACAGCGGACGGCGGGCGGCAAAGAAATCAAATTACAAAACAGCAACACACACACACACAGATATAGTAATACCAATACAGGGACCCCCACACACACACACACACAGATGTAGTAATACCAACACTGGGACAGAAACAGAGGCACACACACACGCAGAGGACGCAGGGCTATATAATTTAGCACACAAGTTAAATACACGCAGCAAAAGCAAAAAAAAAAAAAAGGAGATGAGCAAAAAAAAAATCCAAAAAAAAATAAGAGGAAAATCGGCCAAAAAATATTGCGCGTATGTGTGCTGTCTGTCTGTCTGTCTGTCTGTCTGTCTGTCTGTCTGTCCATGTGTCTGAACGCTATTAAAAGCAAATTAACAAGTGCAAAGTTTAACAACAACAACAACAACAGCCAAATCTGTTGAAAATATAAAGAAAACATAAAGAACAAAAAACACACACAAAAAAAAAAGAAAAAAAGAAAAAAAGAAAAGCGAAGAAAATACAAAAAACAAGAAAACATGGAACACACAATAAAGTGTTGAAAAATGCCACAGCTGAAAGGAAGAAATAGAAAGGAAAAACACGCAAATACCAACGCACTTAACACACATAGCAACAACAACAGCAGCGGCAGCAGCAGCAGCAGCAGCAGCAGCAATAATAACAACAACAGAAAACAACAAAAACAAACAGAGACATTAAAGAGCGGGGGCAGAGGCAACAACAGCAGCAACAACAGCAACAACAACAGTAGCATAAAACAAGTAAAGTAAAGTAAAAAAAAAACAGGCGCTAGACTAGAGTGAACGACCACGAAATACGCTGCAAATAAAAATGTTGCATACGCCAAGGCGCCGTTTGTAAAGACTTTCTTTTTCGATTGTTCTGAACGAACAGCTGAACACACGTAAACAACTCTATGAAAGTAGCTCCAAAAGGCAGCCAAATTTGGTATCTTAGCTCTTATAGCCTGCGAGAAACAGTTGGACAGACAGACAGAAAGATTGACTCGTCTATTGACACCGATTAAGCATTTATACACTTTACAGACTCCGCTGTTACATGGCTCTATGGAAAACTTGGCATACTCTGGTTACCTATTGGGCGTAGGGTATAAAAAAAGCGACTTAAGACGTCGAGGCAGCTGTTGTTGCTGTTGCTTGGGCTCTATATATATTTTTAGCACGCGTAGCGAAATTTAAATCGCCAACGCACAAACAAAAAAAGAAGAAAAGTTTCCTTTGCTGCTGCTGCTGCTGCTCTGCTGCTGGGGCTAATAAAATACATATCAACAAGCAAATGGGCGAAGAAAAACAACAGCAACAGCAACAGCAACAACAATTGCTGTGGCATATTGCTGCTGTCGTTACTAGCAACAGCAACGGCAACGGCAACGGCAACAGCAACAGCAGCAGCTGCAAGGATAACCAGCTATCAGCAACGTCATACATGTGCAAGGATATTATCAACGTCATGACTGCCACACACACCCACAGAAAGAGAGAGGGCAGGGGGCGACAGTGACAGAGAGAGAGAGAGAGAGAGTAGGGCGACAGAGACAGAGACAGAGAGAGAAAGAGTGAAAGAAGGACATTTGGTGTGGCATATTTGCTGCTGCTGCTGCTGGTGCTGTTTGTTGTTTATGTATTTATGTGCGCGTGTCTGCGTGTGTGTATGTGTCTCGCTCTGCTGACATTAAATGCATTAAAAACATGTTGATAAATTCATTAGAATTTATTTAACTAAAAATAAATACACTCACACACACACCGACACACACACACACGCGTAGAAGGAGCGCGGGTGGTAGAAAAAAGGACACTGCTGTTGCTGCTGCTGCCGTTTCATTAATGCCTGTGGCTGCCCATCGAATTATGCGAAAATCTAATTTATTTGCAGCAGGCAGCAACAGCAGCACCAGGCAACTCAGTCAGCCAGCCAGGCAGCCAGTCAGTCAGTCGGTTGATCTCAAATTGCCCCGCAATAATAACAAAATTTTCTAGGAAAAGCCTGTTTGCAGGTAGAAGTAGCAGCAGCAGCAGCAACAGCAGCAGCAGCGGCAGAAGCCTTAGCAACTTTTCAAATTTTCCAGCGAATTTTAGCTATAAAACAACAACAGAAAACATTCAAGGAAAACCTGCAAGCGTAGTTGCCTTTTGGCCTGCTTTTCAGCGCAATTTTCCAATTTGCAATTCACAAACAAAAATATTGCCTACTTATAAGGGCTTTGAAACAAACCCCTTTTCAGCAAACAAAAATAGTTGCCTACTTCTTAGCATGCCTACCCAATGATTGCCTAGACTCGACTATTCTATTCAGTCCAATTCATCAGATCTTTCTTCAGCTTAATCAAAAAATATTGCCTGCTTATATGGGCCAGAAGAAAAGAGAGATTTATTCCATTGAAAAGTATTGCCTACTTATATGGGCTTGCCTAAAACTTTCGTCAAATCTTAAAACAAAACGTTTTTGCCAAAAATCCTTGCCTACTGCTTAGCACATACAAAAGAACTGGCTAGGAATTGTACAGATCCCTAGTTTTTAATTCGATGCTCTTCCAAAGAGCAAGCTCAGGACTTTCTTTTCAACTAGAAAGTGCTGCCTACTTTAATGCGCTGCATGCAAAGAGGAATCAGTTTTAAGTTCGCAGTGTAATCCGAGGCAACTTGAAAGCAAACAGCATACATATATTTATTGAAACAAATTATACGCGAATATAAAGCGACTGTAAATCAAAGAGAAAGCATTGCCTAGTCATTTGTATTAAAATTATGGCAAGCTATCAAATTTCGTAGAGTCGTGTGAGGATGTCAAAGCAAAAGTTACAACAAGTAGCACAATTAATGGCTTTGTTCTTGGCGAACTTTTGAGCCTGCCCCAGCCCCCCTCTCTTTCTCTCATTCTCATTCCCTCTCTCTCTCAGTTAATATTGATACTTAATTTAGTTAGACAATTTTAAAAGCCATTCAAAGTGCTTAACTAACTCGTTGTTTGCCTTGCAACTTATCTCAAAAAACTTTTCTTTCTCTGTGAAACAATCGAAATAATTTATTACAGTTGCCTTAGAAACACACATATAAAAATGTCATTTAGTGGAGGAATGGGAACGGAAAAGCGAAAGGGAAAGGGAACGGAGAATGGGAATGGGAATGGGGGAAAGAGAAGGGGAAAAGACGTGTAAAAGTTTTTGGCGCAGAAATTAACTTTATTGGGCGAATCAAGAGCAAAATTGCTAAACAAATGCGCTGAAGCACCTTTTCTCTATATATACTATAGATAAGTATATAAACTCGTATCTTAGATATTCCCAAGAAGAGTTGCCAACTAGTTGAGCTTAGCTACAGATAGAGATAGAGTCAGAGACAGGAACAGGGAGAGGGAGAGGGACAGCGAAGAGGCGAGAGATCTTAGCCTAAACACATGGCACACACAAACTTAAACTTATCGACAACTCTCGCATCTCAGGCAGCTCGCAGCTCGCAGCTCGCATCTCTCTGAAGGCTCCACACAAGCTGGCCCAAAAAGTTTGCTGTTTGCTTCACCTGACTCCCCGCTTTCAACTAAGACGCACTAATTCAGGACTTGCAACTCGCAACTCTCGCAACTCTCAGCGCGAGTTGTTGTTTGTTGTTTTCAGTGCTTCAGTACCTTCCCCCCGTCCCCGTACCCGTCTCCGTTCCCTCCAAAAAGTAGGCTATAAAAACTATCAACACAAGTTGAGGCTTGTGGCAAGAGTTGCTCGCTCTCTCTTAAGATTTTGCAGCAGCAGTAACAACAATCTGACAACAAACTGGCATAAGCATAACATAAAAATAGGAAAAGTTTTGTTTTCCTTTTTTTTTTGTGAAGAAGAAAAAAATACAAAAAATACTGGATCATATAATCCTTTCACTTAACAAGCAAACTTTTGGCAACAGACCGAAAAACTTTGCGCACTTCTTCTACTACTTTTCCTGCTACTTTTTCTACGCCATGCCCTATAAAAAGAGTATGCGAAGCTAAAGCATAGCGTATGTAACCAAAGTCTATATTCGATCGCCTCAGATCGAGGCTAGGCTCATTAAATTTGGTATGTGAATTGATCTATGCCTTACACAGAGGAAGTATATTTCAAATTATGAAAAACTCCCATTCCAGCCATGAAAATCCATTAAAGGGAAATGCTGATAGAACAGCGCCTTTCTGCTGTGTGTAGAGCCTTTTGGTAGTCGTATATGCCCGACTTGAGTGTCCTTTGCTTGCCTCAACTATGGCTATGTTGTGCTTTGCATAAACACAAGTCAAGCGAGGGAGGTGCGGATAGGGAAGGAGTAGGAGAGAGGGGAGAGGAGAGAGGAGAGCTGCAGGATGTGACTTGGAACCTCTATCTCACATACGCGCAGTAGTACTACATGACGTAGGGGAAATTTATGCATTCGCCAGGCAGCAGGCAGGCAGCAGGCAGGCCAGAAAACAGAAAAGTATTTATGTATGCGCTTATAAATATATGCACATCTCTCTGTCCCCGCCCCTTTCTCCCCTCGCGCCCCTCCTCCTCCTCCTCCACAGAGATAGCCAGCAAATTTATGCTAGCAATATAACAAACAAAATATTTGCGTGCGAGGAGCACAAAAAAAAAAAGAGAAAAAGAAGAAAAGTTTTTGCCGCTTCCGAAACTTTAAAATAACACAAGAGAAAAATATGAAAATATCAAAATATGAAAATGAAATAAAATATATAAATTTTTTTTTCTTGTTTTGTGTTTTTGGGGCAAGTTGAAATTTAAAAACTTCTTGCAAACATGCAACATAGTTTTTTTTTTCCATTCTTTATGCTAATTACAGGCAGAGCAGACACACACTCACACACACCCACACACTCACACAGACACAGACATACACAGACACAGACTTAGGCTCAGTGTCCTTGTACTAAAATACTAAAAAAATGGAGGAAAGGACGAAAAAAGAACACACACGAATTGCACACAAAAAGCCTAACCCTGAAAAGACTTGAAGCCTGAAAGTAGGCAACACAAAACGAAAAACGAAACACAAACTGTCGAAATCAGCTCAATGTAAAATATTTAATGCATACATATATATATATAGATATATATATATATATATATATATATGTGTGCATTTGTATATTTTAAAGCTGTGCAGCAATAAATGCATTAAACACATAAATAAATAAAAGAACAAAGAAATACTTGAAGCCTAAAAGTAGGCAACAGAAAAGTATTCCGCCATAAAATTACCCTATTAAATATTAAATATAAATATATATATATAAATGTGTGTGTGTGTGTGTTATTTTTTTTTTTTTGTTTTCTGAAGAGCTGTGCAGCAATTAATGCATTAAATAAATGAACACTAACAAAATAAATTAACGAATTACCAACTGGGAGGAGAAGTGGAAGTAGAAGGAAAGAAACAACAAGAGAGGAAGAGAAGAAGGAGAACAAAGGGAGAGAAAAGCTATTTACAGCGCAAATATAATTAAATTAATTGTAAATAAATGTCAAAAAAGAACAACAGCGACGCACAGATAAACAGTTTAACGCATAAATAAACAAAAATACCAAAAAATAAATACCACAAAGCAGAAACAGCAACAGAAACAGAAACAGAAGCAGAGAAATACTCAAATTACGAAATAAAATCGAAAACGAATGTGTTCAGAGCTCTACTCGTATAAATTTAGCGAATTTTTTTTGGGTGCCAACAACAAGTAAAATAATTAATTATAGATATATATATATATATATATGTGTGTATATGTATATGTATGTGTATGTGTGCGGCGGAGGATGCGGAGATAAATAATAATATAAATAAAATAAATTGCCAAAAATAAAGTGAAAGCGAAGGAGCGAGCGGGCGAGCGAACGAGAGCGAGTGGGAGCGGGAGAAACTAGCTCTTAATAAATGGACTGCACATTACACAAAATGAGCTTTTAGTTTAATTAATTACTAAATAAATACCAACAAAAATATACCAGTAAAAGCAAAAAAAAACAAAAAAAGAGAGGGAAAAAAAAGGAGCATATTAAATGCATGGCAGCAGCAAATACACTGAACAAAAATATATTGAAAAGAGACAACGAACGGCGGCGCATAGATAAGGAAAGAGGAGAGTGCATTTTTTTATTATTATTATTACTATTATTATTATTGTGTAGCTGCCGCCATAGCTGCAGTTGTTGTTGCTGCCGCTGCTGCTGCTGCTTTAATTCATACTGGCCGCCCCACTACAGCAACTGCAACAAAAACAACAGACAGCAGCGAACAACGAACAGCAGCACCAACAGCAACAACAGCAGCAACAACTACAACAGCAACACCAGCAACAACAACAACAGCAACAACTACAACAACAACAGCAACAACAACAACAGCAACAACAACAAGCACCACAAAGCGAACCTAACAATAATAATAATAATAATAGTAAGGCGGCAACGCTTGAAGTACTCGGCGGCAGCGGCAGCAGCAGCGCAGGAGGCGTCCTCAACGTCAACGTCGGCAGCGGCAGCGGTGGCAGCAACAACAGCAGCAGCAGCCTTGCCCCTGATCCCAAAAAGTCCTTCTCGCTACACTGCTGTTGCGTGATCGTCGATATTACACCCGTCTCACATCCTGTGGCACGTCTGACATCTGCAACAACGGCCTCGGGAAGGGATGTGGGTGGCGCCGGGGGCGTGGCAGGCAGCGGAGGCACCTCCTCCTCTGGTGGACTCACTGAGAATGTCTCACAATTGGCCAGCCAATTATTTCGATTTGGCAGCAAAAAACGCACCGGTGTTTGCATATGCAACGCCCAGTGTCGTCTCCAATCGCTGGGAGAAGTGGGTGGAGCAGCAGGAGCAACGCCCCATCATGGCTCACTGGATCGCTTGTTGCAACAGCAACACTTGCCAGCCAAGTCGCAACAACAGGCGACTGGAGAGCGTTCCATAAGCTGGGTAGTTGATGGCGGCGGAGCTGGCGCCCTTCTGAATGCAGCCAGCTCCGATGAGAACGAAGAGAAGCAACAACAGCAGCAGCAACAACAACAACAACAACAACAGAAGAAACAGCCCGATGATGGTGGAGGGGCGGCGGCTCCTCCGCCACGCCCACGCGCCAAACATAGCGTCAGAGAGGAGTTTGAACGGGGCGTAGAAGTAGAGAAATTCTATCATCAAATAAATGGCGATATATTTGAGATAACGCGGCGAGTACGAGCGCGAGATGAAGATACTTTGGAACAGAAGTGTATCAAGCGCAAGGGTTCAGTGCGTCTCACAGAGCCGCATTATGTGCGCCTGCCGGGACAAGCGGAACAGAAGCCACAGCTGCCGCCAAGAAGGCAGAAGAGCGCTGAAGAGGTAGCCATGCCGAAAAGCGTGCTGAGGCAGGCGCCGGAGCAGCTGGAGTGGTTCGATCGCAAGGCGCAGCAACGTCACTCAGCACGCTCCGCGGAGGGCGGACAGGTGCGAGAGGAGACCATGGAGTGGCTGAAGCTCCAGAAGAGTCAACAACAGGCGTCCACGCCTGCTCGCACCTCTTCGGGACCCAGCGAAATAACAGTGCTCAAGGATGAGTTGCCGGACTGGCTGCTGGAGCATTTGCCGCATCAACGCGAGCGTCAGACGACATCGGAGAAACCTGTTAGCTCCGCCTATGCCAAGGCACTGGCTGAGCTGCTAAAGAAGCCGCTGTCGCGTCAGAGTTCAGGTCCTTGTGAAGTCTCCCTGCTGAAAACGGACATTGTGGAATGGCTTACGAAAATGCAGAGCAGCGTGGGCGTTGGTGGTGGAAAGACGCAGCAGCGACGATCGCATCATCGTCGTAATGGAAGCAGCGGTGCTGCGCCGCGTTCCAATTCCCAGGAAGATCATGCGGCAACGCAACACCACGCAACGCTGCAGCGGAAGCGTCATTCCTTGGGTCACAGCGGCGCCGACAGCGGTGCCGAGGAGCAACCGTTACCGCTGCCGCTGCCAACTCTCGATTGGATTGCCTATCCGCTGCACAAGCTGCAATCGCTGGGCAAACAGCCAACGCCGCCCAATAACTATGATGTGCCTGTATCTGCCACACATACCCAGCTCTGCCAGGAGCAGCGGCGACGCGAGGAGCGTTCACGCGAGCGTCGACTGCGCCACTCGGCCAGCGAAGTGGTTAGCAGCACGCAGCACACAGCGACTGCAACGCCAACGTCGGCAGAGCAGCTGGAGCGTCTATATGCCAAGCCGCACAAGGATCGGTATCAGTATGTGCCCAAGGAAGCCAAGTCCAAACGTGAACGTTCGCGTCGCCATCAGACGCAGCGCAGCGCCACGGTAACCGATATGTCCGTGCAGCGGTCGAGCAGAGGTGAAAAACGCAAATCCTCGAGTGCAGAGCGTGCACCGCCATCGCGTTCGCGTTCTCCCTCGCCCTGCACAGATCCCGCCTGCCCGCTGCTGCCGATCTGCACAGATCCCCATTGCCGTTATCAGGAATGCCAGCGTCGACGCTGCCTGAGCAGCTCGGCCAGCTCGGTGAATCTAGCGCGGCATCAGCAGCTCGCCCAGGTGCAGTTGCATGCGGTGCCTGCTCATTTAGTGGGCGGCTCTGATGTTACAACGCCGTCAACGACAGCAACGCCACCGCCGCCGCCTCCTCCTGCGCCAGCAGCAGTAGCAGCGGCAGCAGCAGCAGCAACTGCGGCCGGTGCGCTGCCGGAACGACGCTTGGTTATATGCCACGAATGCCGCTCCTGCGCCCCGCTGATTAGCTGCCAGAATAGAAAATGCTTAAATGCCGCCAAGTGTAACTCACTGCCTCGCTGCGCTGCGGATTTCAATCGCCTGCGCACCTCGCTTGCCCAGCCGCCAGCTACTTTGGATGACATTGAGCCAGCGCCGCTGGAATTGTCAGAAGAATCGCCGTTGCCGCAGACTTCATATTATCGCAGCAATTCGCAGCCAAATACCCTGCAACGCGGCGATTCCACAGCCTCCAGCTGCGGCTTGGATATGCAATTTGGCTGGCTGACAGTGGAGCCCGTCCAGCAGCAGCAGCTGTTGCAGCAGCACCAGCAGCATCAGCATCAGCTGCAGCATCACCAGCAGCTTCCGCCGGCGGCAACTCCAAATGGCAAACTCATGAAATCTGCCTCGGCTGCTTCTCTCAATTCCCGTCGCAGACGCCACAAAACAGTGCACTTCGGTGAGAATTTACTCCGCGAGGTGTGCCAGAATCGCAAGCTTATCAAGACGGAGCAGGTGCCATCCGGTTCAGCGCCCATGAAAGCCAACATTCAGATGCTCTACAATTTCGTTGAGGGTGTCCTGAGTGCCTGGGTCGATGACGATGAGGATCAGGTGCGCTCTGGCGCCGAATCAGAACCGGAGCACGGCTTAGTTGCCCTGCAGCCCATCCATCGTTGCAATCGCTTGAGGTATCAATGCATTCGGCGTGTCGTTGAGGAGGCAGCCGATTTACAGGGTACCCTCAAGCTGGGCAATTCCAGGTATCGCCATCGACACTGGCGCAGCACCGCCAAACAGTGCAACGAAATGTTCCTTCGCAAGGTAAAAAAAAAACCGCATATTTCGTGTGAGAAAAGATACATTTTCCGACTCTCTTTAAGTATATTTTGATATTCTATGAAAAGCCTTTTTCAGAGTATTCCTGTTCCTTTATAAAGGATATACTCTTCGAGTTCCCATTTAGTACTGTAATTTCCTTGAATTTGTCTTAAATTTGATTGAAATTGTAGGAAATATCCTTGTTAATTTCGCTCCTTTAATTTTGTGTTTTATTTTTTTACTGCTGCTTGAGCTTTGCTTGAAAATCGCGTGACAAAAAGTGACTATTGCCCGGCCATCCGCCCGCCCCTCCGTCCCCAATCCACCGTCTCTTTCTTTGCTACCTTCAAGTGACTTAAATGTATTGTCGCAACGCTCTTTCTGTCCTGGCTGGCTGGCTGGCTGGCTGTCTGTCTGTTAGTCTGTCCGTTCGTCTATCCTTCTGTCTGTCTGTCCTTTTGCTACAAATTCATTTTGGTTGCCTAACAAAACGTTGATCAAAGCCAAAGCATCCTTTTCACGCTCGAGCAACTGCGAGGCAGCTCCTGCTTGCCTCCTGCTTCGTGCCACAAAACGGAGGCAGGCAATAAATTAAAGCATTAGCCCCAGCCAAAAAAGCTCTTAGCACACACACACAGTGATAGAGAATAAGAGAGAGAGAGAGTGGGAGAGAGAGGGGGAGAGAGAGGAGGAGAGGAAACATTTTCATTTACCGTTCGTATTTAGTTTTTGGGATAATGAATGGCATTGATTGGAATTCGCATGAATCACAGTTGCAAAGTGATAAAAGGCTATTTGTGGCATATGTATCCAATGCGAATGAATCGAGGAGTCCTTTTGTAAAGGGCCTGTACCACTGTACCACTGTACGCTGTCCACTGGGCGTGGCATAATCTATGAGTGCTGCATTCATTGGATTCTAACTGCAAAGCACTTGTCTATATACGAGTATCTTTTAGCTTGTAAATGTATCTTGTATCTTGTATCTTGTTGCTCTGTGCAGCCGTCTCCAGCTGTGCGGTCTTCTCTCTGCTCCTCTGTGCTGCGCTGCGCTGTGCTCTGTGTTGAGCTGTGCTGCATCTGACTTAATTCAACTTGACCAATTGCAAAAGGGGGAATAAAAAAGATATATATATATATGTATATAAAAAAGAACAATTTTTAATGCTCTCCTCTGGAGTTCGACTCGTAGATACTCTAGAAAAGTTGATGATGGTGGCACTGAGGAGGAGTGTAATCTGATTCTTACTAGACGATCCCTTAACTTTTATATTTTTGGGGTAATTTATTGAAAACTCTTTGCTCCAACTGTGCCACAATATCGATATACCCCACTGGGGTACATTTTCAATGGGAACAGTGGGTATAAAAAGCACAACATTGGCCAAGAGATAGCTCGCTGATTGCATTCAAAATGAGTATATACACCCACACACACCCACACACACACACACAGCTCACCTATCCTCACACACATTAAAAATGTGTATGTGTATGTGTGTGAGTATATACTCTATATATAGATGCGAGTGAGTATATACAAATGAGTGAGTCTGAATGTGGCGCATTAGCCGGGATAGCTGATAGCTGGCAGAACGCGCTGCATATTAATTAATTGCCAGATCAACGGAATGATGATGATGATGATGATTCGCCAGATGATGATAATGATAATGATAATAAATACAAGCATAAAAGCAGACTTACGCCTCAAAAGGTATTAAAGCTTTGGGGATTAGCCTTCGCTCGTGTCAGCTCTCAGCTCTCAGCTCCCAGGCAAATGAATGAGACTCGTCTCGTGTGTATGAAACAAGTACGAGCCATACGAGAGATCATATCAGCATCTTAAAAGGTATTACAGCTTATGCTATATATAAGGAATAGTAGATAAAACGAGCCATTTACATGGGAATATATGTAAGCATGCGAAAATAAGACCCCTTTTAATTAGCAGATGGAAAAAAGATTACTTAAAGGGCAGACATGTGCGAACGGAGGGGGATCGCCGGATTCTCCCCCGAAAGACGAGAAAGTCATCTCTATAATAAAATTATCAGAAATTACCATGAATAATATAGTCAAAACAGTCTCAACTCTGGTAGAGTGAAGGGGGGCAGCTTGGGGGGAGGGAATAAATGTTGTCAAGACGCGAAGTTCAAAAACAATTTGAATTTACTTGAAACGAGTGAAAAGAATTATTTGAAGCAATTAATTGGTTCCTTTCAGTGGCAGAAGTAACTAACTCTATTCACCTGCTGCATTCAATCCTGCGAAAGTCCTTGTTAGTTTTGATTGATCTCCTGCTAAACTGGTTGGCCCGCTCCCCCCCGCCCTCCTCCTGTTGCCTTTGGCCTTGGGCTGCTGCTCAAGCCAATTAATGCTTCTCTGAGTGCACATATTTAATCAAATCCAAATGACATGGCTTGTGCCCCTGCCCCTGCCACGCCCATTTCCGTTTTAATCATTTGCCAAAATTGCGAACTTAGAGCTAATGCCAAATTGGTTTTCGCGAGATTTGAATGGAGCTCAGAGACAGCTTCATTTTGGGCGATAGAGCAACTAAACTAAACCTAAACCTAAACTGTAACTGAAAGCGGAAAAACACTTGCAATGCGCTGCAGATTTTCCACATTTTCCACATTGCTTTTCATTTTGAATCAATTTAGCTACAGACGACAGCGCGCGGCGCCTTTAATGCCTCACTTAAGCAACGTGCCAGGAATTTCTACAGGTCCTTTTTGGCTGACAGCTGGCAGGCGGCAGGCAGCAGGCGGCAGGCAGCAGACGACAGGCGACAGTCTCTGCCATAAGTAAATGCTTGCTTACATATGTGAAATTTAGGGAGAAAAGCTTTTGGAGCCTTGGGGGAGTTAGGGTAGCTATAAACACTCTATCAAATATTGTAATTTTTGACAGCGACAGCGACAAATGAAATGATTTTTTCTTTTTTATTTTTGACAAGGCAAGGGGGCGAGGGGTGGCAGGTGGCAGGTGGATGTGTAGTGGGCGTGGCACATATAGAGGTGCCAATGGCAGGCAGAGAGACTCTCTCACATTTGACATTCAAAAGTCATTGATAATTATGGATGAAACGTGAACGACAGCCGCATCGAGGGATCACAATCAATTCTTGATTAGAAAACGCAGCCAACGACGACGACAGCCAGCCCAGGGGAAACTACGGAGAGAGGAGGAGTCTAGAGTGGAGTGTGGGTGCAGAGGTAGAGGCACCTGTCCGGGTTTGGATAAGGGTGTATGTGTTGTGTGTGGGTGTGTGTGTATTTCAGGCTGTGCGTAAATTGAATTTTGATTTTGCACTGATGCTGAGATATGGCATATTAGGCCAAAGTAATCAGTTGAGGAGGGGAGTGGAGCACAAGTAGGGACCTGTCCCATTTAGCTAGAGATGGACGCGTGAGCGTTTACACTAGGCCCAAAGTTCCTCTTGCTGCCTCTGTCGCAAGTTTCCTCTTTCATACAAATCAATGCAATGCATTGTCGTGACTCACGCAAGCAGACACACACGATATCACGCGCTCATCTCTAAGGCCTGCACGC
Source organism: Drosophila repletoides (assembly GCA_018150835.1). Taxonomy (NCBI): domain Eukaryota; kingdom Metazoa; phylum Arthropoda; class Insecta; order Diptera; family Drosophilidae; genus Drosophila; species Drosophila repletoides. The sequence continues at coordinate 18,827,990 of JAECWQ010000031.1, read as the reverse complement.
AGGGCATTTAATCTTTTGTGTGCGCGTGTGTGCGTGTTTTGGGTTGCCCATTTAGGCTTACCCATGTCCGGGTAGAGGAGCAGAAGCAGGGAATCAACGCCTAAAACTCATTGTCAGCTCGGTCCCAGAGCGGAGCAGGGCGTCGTTCCCTTTCCCTTTCCCTTTCCAAACTGATGAAATTTGACAGAGCAGATATAGCTGCTACTACTATTCGTTCAGCCTGGTGATATCAATTAAAAATTCATGAATCATTTGACAAACTCTTTGGGAATCTCTCTCTCTCCCTGTCTCTGTCTCGCTCTCTTTCTCTCCGTTTCTGTCTGTCTCGCTGTAAATTGTTACCATTTCAGTTCAGGCCAATCAGTCGAGAGCTGGAGATTTGTCTCTCGGTTTCTCGGTCTCCTATTTATAGGGTGACCCTTTTGTTTGTTGGGGAATAAAACCCACACACACACACACACACACACGCGCTCGGGACACACAATTCTCTAGTTGCAGTGTGTGTAATCTGTTGTCTGTAAAAGGTACAAAACTCGTTAATTCCAGTGTTTTTGTCCCTTTTTTTTGTGCTAGCCACTTTGGCACATTCTAAAGGGTTTTCCATTACATTAGCCCCAATTGTTTTGAGTGTTTCCTTGGCAGGCGAGTGTATAACTTTAAAGTGCATGCGAAACTAATGAAGTGACCTTTGGACAAAGCAAGAGAAAATAATAAGTGGAGAATTTTCATTCGTTTCTTAAGTTAGCCATGGAACAGCCCTCGTCAGGGCAGCTGACAAGGGTAGACAGATACTTAAGAATCTGAACAGGCTGCCTGCGACTTACTTATGGAGCACACCTCGCAACAGGGTTGCCAGCTTTTGCTCTTTACTCTCCACCCTCCACCCTCCATCCTCCACTCTCCACCTGACTGCAACAGCTCAACAGTTCCGCTCGACAGCTTCCGTTCGGCTTGATGATTTCATGGAAAACTTCATTGAGCAAGCGGAAACTATTTCATTTGGCGCTATAAATGTTGTCAGGTGGACTTTGGGTTAAAACGGGGGCGAAAATTGGGGTAGAACTTCCCCCCGCCTGCCTGGGCTGTTGCCCGTTTCGCTGTGGGTTGAGTGCTGCTGCTGAGAATGGGTGCACTGGGCGAGTGGTTCTTTGAGTGTTTTTGAAGTTTTCAATATTGAAACTGCCTCCGAAAATGATTGAGGCAACTCTCTACCTAGCTCCGACTACATATAGACATATAATGAAAACTCCTGCGAGGTGAAATGTTGCGAAATTAATTTGTATCAATTTCTGGAAGGCTGACATTAACTGACAGTTAGTTGGGCGAGCGTACAAAAGCAGAAGGAAGCAGGGGAGAGCCAGTCTCCTTCTGTGTTGAACAATCCTGGAAGGAAACTATTAAATTCGTCTAGTGTTGGTCAATGCTTAGCTCTAAATAAAGTTAACTCAATAAATACTAGAAGATATATAGATATATAAGTAAAGGAAAATAAAGGGTTTGGACCGATTAATCATATGGCAGCTATATAGATATAGTAGTCTGGTCTATTTAGGAAACAGACTCCTTCATCCAACTTGTAAGTTTCATTTGAATATCTCAAGAATTTTCGAGCGGATTGTTCCGATTGTTGATATAGTACTCCGATTCGATATGAAAATATTTTGGAAACTTAGAAAACTTTGAGTGCTGCACAATTGTTAAATAAGTAAGAAATACTTTGGCCTTTTTAAAGCTTGTTAAATCCCAATTAATCAGAGCTGCTCGTAAAAAGCTGCTCGCTGTAGAATGAAGCTGCCACATGCCGCATGCCACATGCCACCCTTGCCACAAAGGTGCCGCTTTGATCTGTGTCTGTTGGGTTTATTTTCTCGTCTCTCTCGTCTTTTTTATACACACACACACACACACACATATATATATATATATATATATATATATATATATAAATGTATAAATGTATTTCTTTTTTTTTTTGGCAATTTCGAGTCTGAAAATATTTATGTTGCAAAGGCAGTGAGGCAAGCGGCAAGCGGCAGCTCAGCTGAACTCAACTCGACTCGACTCAACTGAGGCGAGGCAGGAGCAGAGGCAGGGGCAGGGGCAGGATACGAGTAGTACACGTTGTATTTGCATGCCTTTGCACTCCTTCGATTAATATAAAATTTGATTAAACTTGGACGAGGACGACGACTTGTGGGTTAAACACACATGACTTTACTCAGCTGGCAGTGGCAGAGGCAGTGGCAGTGGCTCTGGCAGAGGGACGACGCCACTTGACAGTTGCCTGCTGCCTGCTGCCTGCCCCCCCGTGGGGCAGTCAAATAAATAACTTGTAAAACATGCATATGAGCAAAAATGTTTGAAAATTGCCAAAAAAAAAAAGGAAGAAAGAAAGAAAAAACAGGCAGAGAGAGAGAGAGAGGAGAGGAGAGGAGAGGATTAAAGGGAGTAGTTACTACGATACGAAAGCCAAGAAATGGGGCCAAGGAATTGACGGGTCTTTCATCCCAGTCCCTCCACTTCCCGTCTTCATTTCCAGTGCGCAGCAGGAAGAGAAGACGAAACGAATAAACACATTGTAAATTGATTTCCTTGGGAACTCAAATAAAAATGGCATGAAAAAAAGAAGAGGAAGCAAAGTGAGCGACGACGACATTGTGGGCGTGGTTGGCCGCCGCCCTTTCCTCCCACTCTCCGCCGCCGCCACCCCGGCACTCTTCCCAATTGAAACGAATGAATGGGCAAACCAATTTTTATTGCCACGCGGGACACGTAGCGCGCCTCGCCTCGCCTCAGCGTCGGCCTCAACTTGATTCCCACATGGACGACCCAGTAGGAACCTACTACCTACGCCTCCTAGTATTGCTTTTTCCCTGTTGCGAAAGCAAAATTGGCGCACTGGTGGGTGCTCTGTGCTGTGGTGAAGGAACGGAAGCAAAATGAGGAAAGGAGCAAGTTGTGGAATGAGGGAATGGAGCGGGCTGAATGCTGATGGCTGAAGGCTGAAGGCTGAATGCTCAATGCTGAATGCTGGCCAGGCATAGTTCGAACCCGGCTTTTGATGGAATGCTCCATCGCTCGATAACCATGGCCCAAGTAACTGTTTGCCATAGCTTTCCCAGTCCTCCCTCCACCTCTCCTTCTTGTTGTATTTCTACTTCTACTTTTGCTGCTTTTGCTTCTGTTTCTTTCTTTCTTTCTTCTCCGTTTCGTTGTTGTCAATTGTTGTGCTGTCCATCCGCTGCCTCCCTGCCTCCCTGCCTCCCTGCCTCCCCCCGCCCTCTCTCTCAGCCCTGTCTTGTCCCATGTTGCCAACTTCACTAAAAATGCAGGCGAGAGAAGACAAATTGCTTTATCGACGACATACGTAACAAATGTTGCTGTCGGCAGTGACAACGGCAACAGCAACAACAGCAACAACTACAGCAGCAACGACAACAACCGACAACAACCGACAACGACAACAACAAGGAGTCAACCATTATTGGTTTCAAATGGCTTACGGCTTCGTTTTGGTATCGGGTTGAGTTGTGAGTTTGAGTTCTGCCACTGCTAATTATGACTTAATTATTTCAATTATTATTCCTACGATTTATTCAATATTCTCTCTGCTCCTGCTGATAATATATACCATGTGTATCTATATATATATACCAAGATATATATAGGTTATCAGGGCTTGCTCTGAACTAAGATGAATCTCCAACACTGGATGGAAACCTGTCCAGTTCTATTAATATCTTAGCTTTATTCTGTTTGAATATGTGAAAAGTTTCGACTTGTTTAACACTCATTTTCTTTTGAATTCTTGCAGATTTCGGACGATGATCGAATGAGCCTAACTACTGCCGTTTCGGATGAAGATGATGGGGAAAGTGTCATGGCGTCACCATATAAAGCAAAGGCCACTGGCACCGCTGCATCCTCCTTTAATTGCACGGGCGCTGTCCGAAAAGCTGGGTGAGTCTCAGCTTTAACTGTAACTTTACCTGTTACTTTAACTGTAATCTGGTAATCTGTTGGCCTGTTAGCCAGTTAGCCTGTGGCACGCAACGAGCAGGATTCCCCCAGGAATCATTGCCACGTGTGCCCCAACTCTCCAATTTGGTCTTTCTCCCCACTCCCCCCCATTCCATAATAAATAAAGTGGCAAATGGTCTGAATGTCTGTCTGCCTGGCTGCCTGCCTGCCTGCCTGGCATATCATTTATTGTGCTCATAGTCTCTCCCGGCCCCCCATCTTATTATCACGCGCCTATAATGAAGTATGCGATGAGATTGCGATTAGATTAATCAGAAAACTGATTATATATTATGTGGGAGATACCAGTATAATAGTAATACGAATTATTTAAGGACTGCCTCCATTTGTTACCTGAATTTATTCACGAGCTTTCTATTTATATGCCATGCTTTATTCACCACTAATTTCCATATAAATATTCGAGTAGAAGCCGAAGCGGGCTCAGAAAACATATAGCCAAGCTGATCCGAATCCAATATTCCTTCAAATTCGATAGGAAATTGATAGGAATTAATCTTTTCCTGACTGTTGATTAAGTATAAATGAGTTTAGACCACGGCAACAGATACTTGAAAGTGGCTCTAGCTTTTCTAGACGTCAGTCTAAGATAGAATTCCCTTTGGGTCAAGCCTCATCCTAAATATTGCTGTAAGACTATATTGTCCTTTTAAAGGACCTCGCCCCACACTCTGCCCTTGATTGAAAGGTTCCTCTTTTAATAATGTGATAATTTCAAGTGTTGAAATATGCCATTCAAACATTTGCTTAATAATTCTCAGCTGGGTTTGGCAAGCAGCTTATGAATGAAATGAATTTCAAGGCTTTGGCGGTGAACCCCTTTTAAGCCCTGTCCTTTTAAAAGGACACTCGTATTTTGTGGCACTGTTTAAAGAGCTTTCATTATTTACGCGTATTTTGTTTTGCAGCTTTTTATCGGTAAAGAAATGGTTACTACGCAAAAAGCATCAAATCGAGCTGGCTCGCAAACGTGGCTGGAAAGGGTATTGGGTGTGCCTAAAGGGTACAACGCTCCTGTTTTATCCCTGCGATTCCCGGGAGGGACGTAGTGTTGAGGCGGCACCCAAGCATTTAATTATTGTGGACGGCGCAATTATGCAGCCGATACCGGAGCATCCAAAGCGCGATTATATATTCTGTCTAAGCACAGCATTCGGTGATGCCTATCTCTTCCAGGCGCCCTGTCAGGTGAGTAAAAGGACGAGGACGATGACTACGACTACGACTACGACTGCGACGAGGACAAAGACGACTACGAATACGAGTAGAACAGCCGCAGGATATGATGCGTGCTGTGCTCAATAAACCTGAGAAGTCCTTCAAGCGTAAGACTTTCATGCTGCAATTAGAAAAGGAATCAGACGATGGAAATGTAGGCGGACACGGAGACAGAGACGGAGACGGAGACGAAGACGAAGACGGAGATGGAGATGCGAGGCTGTAGCGTAATCATAAAAGCTGGCCTTGTCCGGCTCTACGGCTCTCCGGTTCTCTGGTTCCTCTCCGGCTGTATGACAAACAAGACTTGGACTTGGACGACATCCTAGTCACAGAGCCTTTGAGTGTGTGTGTGTGTGTATCCTGTGTGTGTTGTGTTTGTGTTTGCGCAAGGATACCAAGGATACACGTAAAAGGCATCTCTATCAGGCAGCTTCTGCAGCAACGAGTGTCGAGTTCAGCGCTCGCGGGCTTTCGGCAGACCTTAGCCATAATCGCCAGGCAAAATGTGTGCCACACACACACACACACACACACACACACACACGCACACACAAGACACACAACACACAACATACACCACAAACAACACACACACACACTGACAGTTTGAGGCTCGCAGGCGTTAACTGATGCAGCCCCGCAAATGGCTCAAATGCAAATCGCCAGGCTTAAAGTGCGATTGAGCTAGGACTGCGGCAGTAAAAGCTGAACAGAACTAGTAAGCCTGCACGACTATGAGATACCCTGTAGACGTGTCTTCTACAAGAATAATCGTTTAATACTGCTTTCGATTGAATTCTAATCGAATATGAAGTCAGTTCTGGTTCGTTCCTTATGTGAAGTGGTATACCCCATTTGGAAGGACGCATATTAATGAGTATTAAACTGTCAGATTGCCTTGAACGGAACAGCAGCTGGTTGAACGACGGGTCCTTGTGCCTAAACTGTTACATGTCTCAAAGGCATACGCTGCTCATTCATCTCTAGCCCCGAACCCAAACCCAAGCCCAAACCCAAACCAATCCCAAACCCGAACTGGAACCCGAACCAATACCCTCGAAAATCCAAGCGCCCAAAGCTGACTCGCTGACTTACTGACTGACAGACCGACAGACAGACAGACAGACTGACTGACAGAACGAGTATTTCAGCCTGGCCGCCTTGGTGATTTGTCATTAAATTTGCATAACTGATAGTCAACCACAACAACAACAGCAGCAGCAACAGCAGCAACAACAACGACGACGACGACGACGAGGACGACGACAACAACAATGAACAGAGAATCCGACATTTGGCGCTGGGGAGCAACATCAAATTGCTTGCGGTGCATTTGGCTCTGCAATTTGTTACAACTACAATTTTACAGCTTCGTTCAACTCAGCTCAACTCACCTTTCTCTTTCTCTCTTCCTCTCTTTATCCATTTCTCTGGCCCTTTACACGCAGGTGGAGCTGGAGAATTGGGTGAATAGCATACATAGCGCCTGTGCTGCGGCATTCGCACGTCACCGCGGCAAAACGGGCACACTGCATCTGCTGCAGGAGGAGATCTTTCGCCTGGAGAAGGCTATTGAATCGGTAAGTGAATGCCAAACGTTTTACTTAAAATTCCAGCCCGACGACCCCTTACGCTTCCCTTTCTTTATCCACTTACTTTTGCATACCTGACGTGTGAAAGTATTTGTAGCCGATTATGTCGAGTATGTCTGGCTACACACACACCCACACACCCACACACACACGTATGCATATATATAGTTGCGGGAATATTGAGTTGAATTATTGTCGAGCGTTTTTGGCTTGAGGAAATTGCTGAGCTGCTTCAGCATAAATTCAAGTGTTGAGTCCATTGAGTATTGCGAATTGCGATTTGCGATTTGCCAAGCGAACTGCTGTATAAAAGGTGTTTACTAAGAATACACACACACGCACACACACACACACACTCATCCTTAGATAAGCTAAACGAGACAGAGACAGCAGCTTTATTATTATGAAAATGATATGCAAAAAGTCAGAGGACTTCAGAGAACATTTTGTTGATTTATGAACTCAGCTGCTTTTTGTGAGACTTACAAAGAGAAACTTTTGATAAAAATAGCTGAGAAAAATGTATGAAAAGCGTATTAGGTATTAGAGTATTCTTATTTATTATTTATATATCTGTTAGCTGCCGGGGAAGACTCCTATTGCACAGAAGAGGAAAGGAATGTTGAGAGGGTTTCAGCGGGATTTCAAGTTAATTGCAACACACTCGTGAGAGCAGTGGGAAGTGGGAAGTGGGGTGTATTCTCTAAATGCTTCACAATTTAGAGGCTCTAGCCAAAAATCCAAAATAATACCATTAAATCAATCAATAAAATTATCTTAAAGCCACTCAAGTACGAGTACATTCAATTTGAGCTGAGCCCAGAAGGAAAAGTTCTCTTCTGTTCCAAGTAAGAATGGGGTGGCGATGTGGATGGAGGAGAGTGATAGACAGAAGACAGAGGAGAGGGGAGAGGGGAGGGAAGAAGATAGAACACTCATTGATATTCAGAACAGGATTCTGTATGTTTCAGCACCTAATCATTCGTTAAAGTAATCAAACAACAAAGCCAAATTGAACACGAACACATCAATTCGCGATGATTTCTCAACTTCAACTACGAATAAGTCGAAGTCGAATAAGTAGCAATAAGTCAGACGCGGGGGGCGGCAGACGGCAGACGGCAGACGGAGAAGAAACGCATTTTGGAATTTCGCAATTTCTCAATTTGGCCACAAACAAGCTACATTTCTAGCCAATTTCTCAGCGGAGTTCCCCAATGATTTATGCGCCTGCTGCCTGCCTGCTGCCTGCCTGCTGCCTGCTGCCTCTGTTTTAGTTGGCTTCCTTGTTGGTTCGGTTTGGCTCGGTTCGGTTCAGTTCGGTTCGGTTGGCTTTGCTCCATTTATGTATTTGCTTTCAAATCAATTCCCCATCAATTTCGCGTCGCGGCTTCGCAGCAGCAGCGGCATTTCTCTCGACTGCAGTGCAATTTATTTGCACAACTTTTCTGCACTCAAAAAAAAAAGGGGGGGGAAAAGAAAATCTTTGTTTAACTGTACTTAAAAAGAAGACTATGAAAAACTGTTGGAAAGTTTTCCAGTGATTCATTTTCTCTGCTTTTTCTCTGAGTGTAAGCCGTGGCATTCTTATTCAAGTTGCGGGCAAAATTGAGCGGCCAAAATGAAAACAAAGACAGCAGCAGCAGCAACAGCAACAACAACACAAACAACAGCTAAATAAAGCTCAAGACGTTTGGGACGGACGGACGGACTTGTGCGATTCGTACAAGGAACTGCACTTGCCACACAATATAAATGGCTGAATAAACTGAACTGAACTGAGCCAATGCTTTGTGCTTAGCAGGGGAAGAGGGCTTAGAAGCGGAGCAGCGGAGGGCTGAGTAAACTTTTTTTATTTGTTTATTTATTTCTTCTTCTTGTTGTTGTTGCTGTTGTTGTTGCTGTTGCTGTTGCATCGTGTCATTTGCAGTAAAGATTTTTGCATCCGTTTTGTTGGTGGTCTGCTGATGCTTCCTGTTTATCTACTCCTATTTTGAAGTATACCCTGTAGGCTGCGCTGTAAGGGGAGTGCTCTATCGAGAACTGTAGAAAAATCTAGAATAGTCCTTCACAGTTTTTCAGCTATTTATTTATGTTTTTTTTTTTTTCTTGAAGTAGATTTTCCAGCCACTGATTGGGTTGCTGTTGCTGTTGTTGTTTGTCAGAGCAACTCCTAAAGACAATTATTTTGTCTGTCCATCCAGCGCCCTTTTCTCTCTATTCGCCCAAGTCCATCTTCTGACTTTATTCATTCGTCTCTGTCGCTGATTTCTCCCCCCCGCCCCGCCCTTTTCCAACCAACTTTTCCCCGTTTTCTAATTTAGTTTTTCTCATTTACACGGTAAAGTTGAAGTTTGATGTGAACGTTTTCTTCATCCTTTTTTGCTTCACATCTTTTTATCTCGTTATGTTTGTTATTGTTTGCATGCCCTTTGCTTAGGGTACTATAACCTTGTCACGAAGAAGGCAGCTTCAATCCGACTATATATATTATCGATCAGAGACAGTAGAAAATCATCAATATCGGCCTACTATAGCATACAGCTCGTACAGGATGAAAGAGTCCACAGTCTGCAAGGGTATAGAGTCTTCGGCGTGCTGAAGATGACATTTTTCTTCTATAGTTTTCTTTTTGTTTTTTGTTTTACCCGGCTAGTCGGGAATCTGTCTATCTGTCTCTTTAGATAAACCATAATTACTTCCTTGAACGCTGCGTTTGTCTGTCTCTCTGTCTCTCTGTCTCGCCTGTCTTGTCTGTCCACTGCAAGTTTTCCAACTTGTTGTTTGCGTTTTTCCTGCTTTTTCCTGCGTTTTTCCTACTTTTCTTTTGCTCTTCAAGTGCTTTGCATTTGCTTCCGATTTTGTTTTTTGTTTTTGTGTTTTTGTTTTTGTTTCTGTTTTGAGGCTGGGCAGAGTCCAAGACTCTGTCACAAGAGAGTCACTTGAGAGTCAGCGTGGTTTACTTTTCAAGTGCCACGCCCACAAAAGCCAGCCCCCCAAAGTTTGCCGCATGAATATTAATTAAATGAGCTGCTGCAATTGCAATTTGCATTACGATTTCGGACTCGGACTCGGATTCGCCTTCGCCTTCTCATTTGTTGTTAATTAATTTTGTGTGCAGAGGAGGCGAATGAATAAAATGGGATGAGTTTTAACATAAGGACGAGTACATTAAAGTGGAATGAAAAGGGCTAAAAAAAAGAAGGACGGAAGACGGCCAGAAATGTTTTCAATGAAATGCAGGTGTTGCCGCCTGTCGCCTGTCGCCTGCCGTCGCCTATCAGCGTTTTATAGGCTTAGGCGTTGCTGTAGGCGTGGCATGAAAAGAGCAACAGTGCAGCCAGCAGTGCAGCAGTGCAACAGTCTACGCTGCTCCTTTGTCTTACCTTTTTCTACTACTTTGTGTAGTGTATGATGTGCATGTGGACCATGCCCATCCCCCTTCCCCCTGCTCCCCACACCTGCCCACCCATCCAGCCAAGCAACGGTTTATAGTACGGCTGTTTGTCTGCCCTTTTTTATAGCTGTCACCTTTCGGAAATAATCATATATGTGTCAGTGGGGGACAGCACTTCGCTTCGTTTGCTTTAGCTTTTCTACTACTATTTTCTCTCTCTCTCTTTCTCTTTTTCTCTTTTTTTTTGTTTTTCGCCAGCTATCTATTTTTCTTTTCGCATAAAGCACTTGCACACACTCACACACTCACACACTCGCACACCCGCACACACACACAATGCAGTGCAAAGAAAGACCAGCATAATTGAAGCTCGACTGGCAAATACTCTGTAAAAGGCCAAAAGGGCGCTCTAAGCCAGATTAGTAGTCTCTTGATTAGTAGTCTCTTCCAGGTATTACCAAAATTTGAGCTGATGTCTCTGATCTGATAGAGAGAGAGAGAGAGAGAGCTGGCGACAGACGGGTAGCTGAGCTGGTATACCCTTTCCCTTTTAGCCATTGTATAAATACAGAGTATACAAAAAAATAGTAGTAACTGCCCGAGCGCGTTTGGTTTTTCGTACGCTCTGGTTTTTACGCTCTAATTACGGCTTCTACAACAGCCCAGGTCTCCTCCCATCCCGGCCGCCGCTCCGCCGCCTATTTCTTCTTCTTCTTCTCTGTCGACCGTATTCCCTACGAGTGTACACACACACACACACACACACACACACACATAATACATATATATATATATATATATATATACATATATTTATATATATATGCATGCAAGTATATACCCTTTCCGCTGCCCCCGCTGTTACTGTTTTTATTCCCCGTTGGGGCCCGGTGGCTCCTGGCTCCTGGCTCCTCGTGGCTGGTGTGCAATTGCCATGGCGCGTAGTCTAAACAAGGCTCACTTGCCTGCTGCTTTCAATTTGCAATGGCGGCTGTCATTTCAGCTCAATAGCAGGCTTCTGCCCCTCACCCCCTGCCCTTCTCTCCCCTCCCGTTTCAGCCCGGCCAACCCCCTTTGCCACGCCTAGCTCAGCCCAGCCCGCCTGCCTGCCATTTCTCTTCCCTGTTTTTTTTTAAATCGTTGCCTGTATTTTGGTTTTAAATTTTTTGCGCATCGTCAATTTCAGGCATTTATTATTATCCTTGCTGCTGCCGCTGCTGCTGCTGCTGGTCCTGGTGCAACGCATCGATTTTATTTATTTGAATAATTGGCCTAATTAAATGTTTCATTCATCGTTTAGCCAGTTGATTGTTTAATGCAATTTAAGCCATTTAATTGAGCGATTTAAAAACCGATTACCGATCACCGATTTCCGAATGCCAAACGCCAAACGCCAAATGCCAAATGCCAATGAATCGCACCCAAACAACAAGGCCTCCCTCCTCCTCCTCCTCCTCCCAGCAATGAAAAACTAATTAAATTTTCAATAAAAAATGCAGAAAGAAAACCCAGCAAGGAAAAAAGCTATCTTCAGCGAGCCGAAGATTTTATACTCTCACAATTTAATTGAGTATAAATAGTTGGTTTTTACTAAAAAAAGAGTAATAATTCCTTAGACCAAGTCTCTCATTCGGGCTGAATTTAAATATATATTTAGATTTCGCTGCTGGAAAAAAAAAAAGATACCCTTTCACTGAGGCATTTTTAATCTGGTCCAGAGAGAAAAAATTTGTATGAAAAGCCGTCCTGCCATTAATTAATTTGATTACAATTAAGCTTAAAGCTTAAGCTGCTGAAATCCTTAAATTTTCCGCTGCACAAAATTCGAATGCGAAAATGCACATGAAACAACCGTCCGTCCGTCCGTCTGCCTGTCTGGTAACCAAAGCCAACCACAGCAAAAAAACAAAAAACAAAAAAAGAAAACACAAAAAGTGTGTGGAAAAAGCAGCTGGAGAACTGAATCCCGATGGCCATAGCCACATAATGAAATACATATTTAGCCAAGTTTAAAAATTTTCGGTTAATTAGTGCGTCGATTCCTTTGCCGTGGCAACTTAAAGCCACACAAATTCTCGACCCGAATCTGCAATCTCTCTAGTATCTCTCCCCTTCCCAGTCCCCCCCCTCTCCCTCTCTGTCTCTCTCTCTCTCCATATGCTGTCCAAATCGAGGAAAGTTTTACGAAACAATAAACCAGATGAGAAAGTTTCCATCTTATACCATCTCTTCCATATGCATACCGAAAAACAGGGGTATATTGGGCTTGGAAGGAGAGGCCGCAGACTAAAAGAATTTATGGTGGAATATGCTAACCGCATTAAGGAATATGCTTCTGATGTCCTGCAGGGATTCATCAAAATATGAAGGGCTACAGAGTAGCTACTCGTCGAGCACTCCAGCCATCAATAGTGGAGCTCTTCCGGCTGCTGCTTCTGCTTCTAAAATTTTCGTAATGAAAGCGTAAAGTTTGTAATTACCGTAAAATTTAGTGCTCGATTTTGTTGTTGGGTTGCCAAGTACAACTTTAACTGGACACGCCCACACGCCCACCCACCCATACGCCCATACGCCCATACGCCTAAGCACGCACACACACATATTGTGTGGGCGTGACCTGGGCAGTTTTCATAAACTAATACCAAAAAAAAAGACAAGCGAAAGAGCAGGAGCCGGAGCCGGAGCAGCAGCCGGAGCCGGAGCCGGAGCAGGAGCAGGAGCAGGAGCAGGAAAAGGGGTATAAAAAAAAGAGAAAAAATATGGCAAGAATTTATGGCAAGAAATATGAGTAAAGCCGAGTTCTAACGTCATAAAGCACGCACACATGTTGCGATCCCAGAGCACCCACAGATCCTCCTTTAACCCCTGCACCTCTGCGGCGGCTCCTGCCACGCCTTTCGCCTACTTTTGGCTTTGTTTTGAGGCAAACGTGCGAATATTTTTGCAACTTTTGGTCGCAAGTTGCACAGGAAATGGCCAGTTGGAACCGGACCTGAAGCCTGACACTAGGTGTTACCTACCCTCCTCCCTCCTCCGTCCATTTCTCCCACGAATGCTCCCCCGTCCCTTAGCTATCGCCTGCTACTAAGCAAACTCTCTGGATTCCCAGCAAATGCGCTTTGCTCTCTGATTTGTTTTTGGTATTTGGGGGTTTATTTTTTTTTTTTTGTTTTTCTGCATTCAGAAATATGCTTTATGCGTCTGGCATGTGGGCGTGGCAGTGGCAGCGGTAGTTGGCCTGCAACTGCTGCCAAATTCAATTCAATTGTCAACAGCAATGGAAGGAAAAAATCTAGTTACCACTAGTAATGCTCGACTAGAACATACTCTACATTTTCTGTGGAATTCATGTGGTTTCCTTGAAAATTCGTCTATTTTCTTGCTGACTCTTTGCGAACCATTTGAAATTTGCACCCAAATTGCTCTCCTTTCTTCCTCGAAATTAGTGGTAAGGAAAAGGCTAACGATTTTCTGTAGAATTCATCGATAATTCATATATTTTCTTAGTGTTTCCAGTGGACTCTATGAGAGCTATTCAAAATGTATTATGCAATTCTGTCTGTCTGCTTTAAGTTCGTTTCTCACCTTCCCCTTCAGGCTCCTCCTCCACTTTCTCTTTCCATTTAGTTCGGAGATCAGCAAAAAATGCTCTATTAATTGGGAAGCGTAAACCGGATCTGGCCTAAAACTTTTTCTAGCCACTTTTAATGGTTACAGGGTATTAAAAGGGCCAAACGGATAGAACACACTCGACCACAAACACAAACAGGCGGCAATTTCGGGGCTTAGGCTTAGCTCGTTGTACGCACAAAACTGCCACAGCCACCTGCCTCGTGCACCCTGTTTTAGCCCTTGGCCACCCTGTTATATAATGTGCCATCATTTTGTGGTCAGCATTTATGCAGGACATGTGCACACACACTTACACACACACACACACACACACACACAGAGAGAGATACACAGAGGCGCAAAATTTGCAGGCCTTTTGTTGACATTTGCACCAGTGCACCGCACCACCCTGTGCCCGGTTGGTGCCCCACCCTGTTTTTGCGGTTGGTTCTGGCTCACATTTGACTTTTTGTAAGTGGCATGAAGCATGCATTTAATGCAGCAGCAAAAGTCAAAAGTGCTGCACTGCATCCGCCCCTTCCCCCCGTGGGGAGACCCTAGGTCAAAAGTTGCCGTTGAGCTCAGTTCATTTAAAGAATTTTCCAATTTTCAATTTCGCCGCTTCATTTTCCACTTGAGCTCCATTTGTATCTCCTTATCTGTATCTGTATCCTTTTCTTCATCTTTATCGTCTTCCTTATACTCGAATACAGCTGTATAAGTATATATATATATATGTATTCGTCGTATATTTATCTCCATCATTTTCTCTCCTTTGTTGCTGCAACTCAATAACTTTTGCCTTTCGAGCTGTGTGCGCCTTAATTGATCGTTATTGTCTCTGAGAGCAGCAGTTGACTTATCGAAAGGACCAAAGGACGAGAGGCCATTAGCAGCTGCAAAACTGATACCAGCCACGAGTCCTTTTCATTATTATTATTATTATTATTATTACTATTACGAGTATTTCGCTTATTGTTGCGCGGCTGGCCTCGGATCGCCTCCCCTCTCCTCTCCTCTCCGCCCCCCTCCTCTCTCCTGCGTTGACCCCAGCAGAACTCGATGCTCTTTGTATGCAGGAAATAGGCCCAGAAAGAGCAGTTCCTTTGGAATGTGCTTTTTCTTATATTCTACAATTGGAATGAGACTTTGAAATGAAAATAATGAAATATATTGAAATCAAAAATGTTATGGCATAAAGAATCCTTTGTAATTAGAAGGGAAGCTTACGCTGTGAATTGGGCTTGTGCCAGAAATTGTAACAGGATTAGTGCTGGTTTCTCTCAGTGTATGAGTGAGTGGTTGGTTGTGCGAGTGTGTGTGAGTGTGTGTGCTTATTGTTGTTATTGCTGTTGTGGTTTGCGGTTGCTGTGGTTTTGCTATTTGCGGCATCTTTGGCTTGTCAAGCGATGCTGACGCTGACGCTGACGTAGACGACGATGACGATGACGATGACAACAATGGCAAAATGTATTTTTTAATTGTACTCTCGGGTAAACATATATCACAGCAACAACAACAACCATAGCAACAGCAACAGCAACGGCAACAGCAACAACAAAACGCACCATGAACTCAACTCTCAGCTCAACTGAACTGAACTGTACTGAACTCAGGGAAACTGAGGAAGCGGAAATGACAGTACGACAATGGCGACAACAAGGACGGCAATGGCAATGCCAGATACAGTGCTCTATCCGAGCTACACTTGGAGAACAGACAGATAGAGCGAGAGCGGGAGAGAGCGACAAAGAGAAGAGAGAGAACACAGTGAGATAGAGAAAACCTTAAAATTAGTTTCTTATCAGATGTGTTTATAGTGCGATTGGGCAGTACCCCAAACAGACAAAAGTCCTTAAAAGTGAGAAAGAAAGAAACAAAGCGGAGAATTTCAGAGAAGGTTTCTTAACAAGAGATTAGGGATTATATTTAAAAGCAAAATTCCTAAAGCAAGCCAGAAATCAAGACAAACGCCAGGACTTCCACCTACTTCCTTTGGCTTTCAAACGGAATCGAAATATGAATCAAAACTGGACTTAATGGCCATTTTTATGGTGCCAGTTTTTGTCAGTGTACTCGTACAGTGCGCTCTACTTGAGCTTTTGCTTTTGCCGCTGTGTGCGGCTCACAAATGTGCGCATGGGGAGCCATACACGAGTTGCCGCTTAATGAAAGCGCAACAGACAGGACGCAACAGGAGCAGAAACAGGACTGCCACAGAGGAAGTAGAAGAGTGAAGAAGCAGAAGAAGGGCTACAGAAGACCACAAAAACAACTAAGCAAAGCGACAGACAGACAGACAGACACAGAACAAACCACAAAACGTAGCAATAATAAAATTCCCGTTAAGTGGGGAATTGAGATGACAGACGAAATGGAGCCAAGGCTCCATCCACTACAAGTCCTTCTTCACAGCTTTTCCCACATATATATATATATATAAAAATATATATATGTGTGTGTGTGTATAAAAGAGTATTTGTATTTGCCACCTTAGTTGACACCTGGCGTCTGACACCTGTCACAAATGTTTGTCTTGTATGGCAACACATAGAACAGAGGAGCAACAACACTGCACTGCTCGACTGAGTGATGCCCTATAAATAGTTCTATGAAATAGAATGGCTAAAATCGTCACAATTTAACCCGAATTTAATGCATGAAATCACTTAGCCATAATGGCTATAAACATAGTATTTCCAGCTGTTTGCTAACTATCTATGTCCGCTTTTAACTTGTTTTTAATGCACACTAAGTGTGTACAAAACAATCGATAATATCGATAACAATCAGCGGGAGTGTAATTACAACGGAAGGCTCCACATTACGTATAACCTATAAACTAGTACAGTCTCTTACATATAGCGTGTGACAGGTGTCAGAAATGTTTGGCGTAAATGGATAAAAAGAAGTAAAAACAATCGATAACATCGATAACAATCTGAGTGGGGGCAGCAGCAGCAGCTGTACAATGCAATTGCATGTAATTACAAGCCAATTAACATTGCCATGAAATGCACAACACGTGACAGCAACAACACGAGAGAACAACAATAAAATTAATGTGTTTCCACACACCCAACACACCCGGAGAGGGGGAATTATGCCTGAAAGAGAGAGAGAGAATGGGAGAGAGGGAGAGAGGGAGGGTCGTCACGTCGCATTTATGGCGTCATATTATTTTGGACGTGTATGAGAACCCAAACAAACTGTTGACTGTTTCGGTATTTCAGTATTTCAGTGTTTCAGTGTTTCAGTATTTTGTGAGCCTCCTCTGCATTTGGTCCGTAAATAATTGCAAAATTCAGTTGACAATTTTCTTGCCACCTTCTGTGGCAAACTGCAAGCAAACTATATTAATTATCCCTTTCTTGTTGTCTGCCACAGATCCACAATTATTATTAAATTGAAGCCGAGCTATGGACTGCACTGGAGTGTAGTGGATTGTGGAGTGGAGTCTGTGTAGAGTCCTTCGAGTATGTCATGTGAAATTGCAAGCACATTAAATACAGTCATTAAATCCTAAGCCCAGTTATTGTCCTTACTTCCTCGTTAAATTAACAATGACAATCGTAAGGCTGCAGATGAGCTCATTAAGTTGCAAATGGCTTTTATGCTTTGCTATGCTCTGCCCGCTCTCTCTCTCTCTCGCTCGTCAGAGAATTCTCAGTCGTATTGCCTCTCAAATTGTTCGAGTTTACGAGTATTGCATCTAATTAAGAAGTCGAAAAATCACTTGATTTTCAGCTAAAGATTCGCTGAAACAAAGCAATTTAATTGAACGAACGAACGACTCGACTCGACTGACTGGCTGACAAACTAGCTGGCTGTATAAATACGAGTCACTCGGCATTCCAATTATTGCATCAAATTTAATTGTTATTGCAGGCAATTTCAGCTTATTGGTCAAAGCATCCGCTTGATTATTCCAGGACCGAGTAAGAGTTCGTTCATATGCTCTCCTCTCTCTCTCTCTCTCTAGTCTATTTAAAAGGATACCATAATTTTGTGTATAGATGTTTAAGGTATTTGAAATAAATCCACTCGAAGCTCTTGCTCCCAATCGCTCTCCCATTCTGTTCGTCTCTCGTTAGTTAGTTTGATCGAATAAAATGGAAAGAAATAAGTTTACAAAATCTCCAATCTGTTGCTCTCAATCGCTGGCACTCGCTCTCTTTTCTACTTTATTAGAAGAAGCCTCCTTTCTAGGACTTTTTCGTTGCTTTCTCGACCCTTAAAACAAAACTTGACTATCTCCTTCAATATATATTGCAGTATAAGTCGCTCATTCACTAGACTATAACTCCTTCCCTGTCTACTCTATGCTCAATACTCTATTCAAAGTATTGAAAGCAATTTGTGCTCTCCAATGAAGGTAGACTTCAACTGGAAATATTCATCATTACAAAAGGCTTATTCAAATTTTGTATGTAGCAGAGAAGAGCAACTGTTTAAAGTGTGCTTGAAAATAAATAGCTACTTTATTCTAAGACTCTATGCAATACTCTTACATAAAAAAGCCTGATATTTAGAGAGTGGAGAATTTAATAAAATCAAATTAAAAACAGTTGCTGGAAATACTATTATGTGTACTGGTCGTACTGGTACTCGTGGTGCTCGTGGTGCTCGTATGTGCAGCCATACAAAAGCTGTAGCTATTGTTATATTAAGTATACGCATTGCGTATACGTAAGAGTTGCTTGCGTTGCTTGCGTTGCTTTTGCTTTTGCTTTTGCTGTTTGGGGTGTGGCATGTGCGGCATGTGTGGCATGTGGCATGTGGCATTGGCAAAGTAAAGTAAAATACACCAAATATGATTTATTTCACGTAAAATAAACAATGCCGAGCTCAACATCATCACATAAGCTGCCAAGTGGCACAGACACACACATATGAAGACACCTCTCTCTC
The DNA here is from genome assembly GCA_018150835.1 of Drosophila repletoides. Taxonomy (NCBI): domain Eukaryota; kingdom Metazoa; phylum Arthropoda; class Insecta; order Diptera; family Drosophilidae; genus Drosophila; species Drosophila repletoides. Next base: position 18,809,216 of record JAECWQ010000031.1, on the reverse strand, counting down.
TATAAGCTTGCAACAAATACATTTGCATATGTATCTGTATCTGTAGCTGTATCTGTTTCTGTTTCTGTATCTCTGTGTGTGTGGGTGTGGGTGTGTGTGTGTTGCTGCTGCTGCTGTTTATGTGTACACATTCATTAAAATGTCGAACATCGAAAGTGCCCATTCAGGTTGATGTTGCCACGGCTACGCCCACTGCATCCGCCACTGCAGCGTGGAGAGGCAGAGACAGAGGCAGCGGCAGCGGCAGTGGCAGAGGCAGAGGCAGCTGCATCTGCAAATAATTGTCAGCTTACACGAACTGAATGCAACAACAACAACAGCAGCAACAACAGCAAAAACAACAGGAGCAACTCGTGAAAAGAGTAAAAATCTAGCAACCAAAATGAAACAATCACGTGCTCCATGAAATCTATGCAAGCGTGTATAAATGCACGTGAAAGTGGGATTGCCATGGGAAGGCAAGTTGGCATGGGGATTTGTGGGAGAAAGGGAGCAAAACTAGGAAGCGTATCCTGCTACTTCTCCGCAGCCCCAGCCTTCTCCTCCTCCTCCTCCTCCTCCTCCTCCTCCTCCAGCTGCTACACCTTCTCCTACTGGGACGCGCTGCGGCGGAAGTCAAACGTTATTTGTAATGAAAACAGGGGCATGTGTTGCATATATGTATGTGTATCTCCATGTGTGCGTGTGTGAATGTGCATGTGTGTGTGTGTGTGTGTGTGTGGGGACGTGCGGCTAACGATGCCAGAATACCCAGTAGAACTTTAAGGACTCAAGTACCTAAAAAGTATGCTCTTTAGCAGGTGCTTGAATAGGAATAGTTATTTACTCTGCTGCACGTCCTGGGGCTTTGAGTTTGAGTTTTTTAAGTCCTCAATTAAAGATGCTTAAGCATACTTTAAAATAATAATTTGAAATTAAATTATTTATCAATTTAATAGATCAAATATCAAGTCCATCTGATGATTCTTTCCCAGTGGGCGATGGCTGTATCTATGCTCGTACGCAAAAAAAGAGGAGAATAGGTTTCCAAGGGAGAAAGTTTCTTGCCTTAATTAGAGAAGTAAAGTTTTGTTGGAAAATGTAACGCTAACAATTCCTACTGGGGTTTCTAGTTGTGTGTCAAAGTTGGTGCATTGCCAACGCACTTCAGCAGCCAGCAACAACAGCAGCAGCAGCAGCAGCAGCAGCAGCAGTAGGAAGAGAGTAAGAGCTTCGCAGCGGAGAAAGGGGGAAGATATATTTGAATTGCGCCAACGAAAAATGCTGCTGCACATGACGCGTGATTTATGTATTTTCGTCAAATGGCAGCCACCGCAGCAGCAGCAGCAGCAACAACAGCAACCTGCAACAGCAATAGTTGCTGCTGTGGCGCTGCCATGAAATGCTAATGATGCCATGCCATGCCAGAGATGCTTTCATAACCGTCACGAGTGCGACACAGCCGCATCCTTGCCCCCAGCCTGGCCCCTTCCCCCCCTCCCCTTTCTACACTCAGCGAAAAAGCCCACAAATAGTTGAGAGAAAGTTGACACAATGCAAAATTCGCTTTACCACAATATTTATTTACCCAAACATAGCTAGAAAACCAATTAATCTTTGACAAATTGGAGGAAGTTCGAGGTATGCAAAGGGTATTTAAAATGCGGGAAATTATATGAAGGAAATTTGGGGGAAAGTTAGGAAGTCTGCATATTATTATACTAATTATTGAGTCTCATTTAAAATTACCTCACCATTTTTTTTGTCGAGTGTATTTTTGTGTGACTAACTTCTAACTTGTGGTTATTTTCCATTTTCCATTTCTCATTTCTCATTTACACAGGATCACAAACTGAAGCACATGGCTGAGCTGCAGCAATCAGTTGTCACCGATCAGGAGACACGCCATCAGATTCAGACACAGATTTTACAATGGGAGGAAAATCTCGAACGATTGCACTGCGAACAATTCCGATTGCGCTGCTATATGGCTTCACTACAGAGCGGGGAGCTGCCCAATCCCAAGGTAAGCGTAACGCCTTCTCCCTTCACCCTTCTCTCTTGACATGCGTCCAACTGCTGCTCCCCCCCCTCCCCGTCCCTTCTACGATTGGAAATTTGTAGCAGTTTTGTTTTAGCCAAACGGACGGAAGCCACAGACAGGAACGTTCACGTTAGGTGGCTCAAATTGCTTCTATTTGAGTTACTTAGCTGCCTCTGCTCCTTCTGCTCCCGCTACTCCTGCTACTCTTTGAGGTGACAAAGTGCGTGCCACAAACTGCTATTCAATGCAAAGTAGCTGACAAGTGCAGAGGCAGATAACAGGATCAGGCAAGGAGCATCACTCAGCAGGTTGCACTCAGCAGCGAATCGCAAAAAGAAGCAAATTATGCCATGAAAAATATATATGAATTTAATAGAGTCTCTCACTTCAAACCCATATAGAATATCCTTGACGTGGCAGTAAAGTAAAAACGTCGCCTTTGGCTCTTTGCAAGAAAAAAAAGTGTTGCCTGCACTTACGATAAATTAAAGGAGCTAAAAAGGAGCAGACAGGGTCAGCAGATCTGCCATTTGGGCCAAATTCGATAGAATATTTCAGTGAATTCACAAAAATAATCAAACTTAAAGCCTGTATATTGTATAAATTTAATATATACTGCGAGCTTTCACTTCAGAGAGAACTTTTCCCAGAGCAAAGCATTCGCATGTTTTCAGGCATTATCTTGAATTATGAAGCGAAGCGCTGAGCAAATATTTATTGGCCCTCGCAGCTATGTTTATAATTAACATGTGTTGTAAGACAAGTATTAGGGGACTTAGCTGAGCTCTCAACGCTCAACACTCAACACTGAACAATATCCAATAAGAGATAGACAATTGCATAGAATATTTGCTATTTAAATTAATTAAACTTGAGTGCAGAAGTAGTTTTTTTTTTATGCTGCTTGTCTTAAAGCTATTATCCTGCTGCTTCGAACATTGGCAGGCTCTGCCACCTCCTCCTTCAGCAATATTCAACTAGTGTAATAATCTGCTTATAGTTCACACACAATGCTTGCAAAACGGAGATTGATTAAAAAAAAAAAAGGCCCGCCCCACCCCACCTTGTCCTCTCCTGTCCCGTCCTGTCCCGCCTACATCCATAAGGATTAAATTCAGAGCAAAGCAAGGCAGAGCTTAAAAGACAACTCACGAAGCGAGAGTTGAGTTCAGTTCAGTTGAGTTGAGTTGAGTTGAGTTGAGTAGAGTTGAGTGTTTACCTATTAAGTTGGCCCACTGTTCGGTTGTAATTGCTTTTACCTACTTATTTATACTAGTTGAGAATTCAAAGCGAAACGAGCCTTGACGAGACGAGACGGGACGGGGCGAGGCGAGGCGAGACGAGTCGAAACATGTAACATTAATCTCCATAACACAATTTAAGCGCCTTAAATGAGCTGGGCAGCTTAAAGGGTCAAAGGGCACAGCAAGGCAGAGCCAGAGCCAAAGCCAAAGCAAGAAAACCACAAGCTCTCTCAGAAGTACTAGAAATAAAAAGGAAAGCAACTCGAACTTTGCACGGCATTAAAAAGATTTTACCAGCTTTCGACTTGGTTGCTTCGTTGGGTGACGAAAAGGGTTGCAAGTTAATTGCGCTTTTTACGACTTGTCCATGGACCGAGCTACTATGGGCGGGATGGCGGCATCGAAAAGGTTAAAGGCGTGGCTCCAAGAGGTTCCAGGGGCGCAGAGGCAGGGGCTCATACTGCACACTGCACACTGAGCACTGCACTGCTCTCAACTCTGAACTCAAAACTCACATAAAGAGCAACCACATTTATTATTAATAACCGCAAAACTCAAACAACTTCAGCAGCGCCGCCCACTTACACCAGCAAAGTGCATGGCCCGTAGGCTATTTACACAGCACACTTATGCACACTTATACACACTCACACACACACACACACATTTATGTGTATATATGTATAAGTATATACACAGTTAATGTACTTTCATATATCTTGATATTAATTATGTTTTATCAGTCGACCAAAAGCTGACCAAAATTAATCCACAAAGTTATCTCAGTGCTTTTTCTATCAGTTTTCTTCTTGTTTACTTAAATTATGCTCGAATGGAGTATTAATTAAGATACAGATACTTTTTTTTTTTGTATCTGTTCTTCATTTGCACATTTTATGCATTCAAAAGCTGCAATACATTTTTAATAGTTTTTAATTTAATCTCAAAGTTAACAGGAAACTCTTGCTCTCAGCACTACTATTCTTATGCCCTTACAGCGGGTATTATAACTCTCTCTCACGAAATGTGTAGTCCTTTCAAAAGCCTTTAGTTTATCTAGATATCTTATCTTGTGAAGAACAGTTCGGTCCTTTAAAAAAGGAGACTTATGCATGCCAGTCGTCTGAGAGGGTATCTTATGGTCGGCCTTTCCTTACTGGCTTATCTATTCTTCATTTTTACATTTTTCGAATTGAAATGCTGAAATATATAGCAGCAAAATGAATATTGAAGCTGGCAACTTTTTCTTTCTTGGCCATTTAAATTAAGTTAATTAAATTATATTTGTTACTGAAGGAGCAGACCACAGAGCTGCTCACACTCGAGTGCTGACTCCCTATGATTGTCATATTCATTCGTTTATTCGAGTATCAAGAAATGAGTGCTTGAGCATGAGTTCGAATAAAAACACAATCAGTTGGATTCACAACTCTTTCAGCTGACTCAAACTCCTGTGATTAGATCCACAACCTATAGTAGCTCGGCTCGGAGATGAGTTGATTTGAGTTGATTTAATTGTGTGAAGGATGATTGAACAAGCTTGAATATACCCATTAAAGCTCTCTGGAGCAGAGCTCTTTAGAGTATTTGATAGCGTCTCTAAATACGTTTATAAACTATTTATAGACATACATTAATGAATTAAACATTTTATTTCTTATTCACTTACAGTCTCTACTGACGCATGTATCGCGTCCCACAAAGAACACCTTGAATAAGCTGGGAGTATTTACGGTCTCCTCGTTCCATGCCTTCATCTGTGCTCGATCCCCGTCGCTGCTCAATAATCTGCTAGCTGGACGTGGGGCTACCAAGCGTCGTCCCCCGATGTTATCCCGCTCCAATAGCGGTTCGAGCCGTCGTTCCATGCAGGTAAGTTTATATATTTTCGGGTATTTTTGTGTGTGTTCTGTTCTGTTCTGTTGTGGTTGGGCCCACGGTTCGTATGCGTAATAAAATTATATTAATTTTAAAACGCTTTTATGACGCAAGTGTCTTTATTTTTATGACCCACGGTGTGTTGGTGTTGTCTGTGTGTGTGTGTGTGTGTGTGTGAATAATTGAATTCTGTATTTGAAGGCAGCGGAAAAGCCAGAATTGAGGGCTAATGCACAAAGCTGCTGCTGGACGGATGGGCAATGGGTCGAAATGTGTCGCCAGTTCTCCTTTTTATTTTTAGCATAATTTCGGGATTTTTTCTTCTCATTTTTTTTTTGTTTTTTTGTAATTTAAATTTAATGGCCATCAAGAATTACAAAAGTATATTTATGAAGCCGCAAAATATTTCTCTTTTTTTTTTCTTATTTTTTGCTGGCATATTCCTCCCCTCACACTGGGCGAAAGCCATTAGGCAAATGGCCCGAAAAAAGAAAGAGGGCAACAAAAAAAAAAAAAAAACTAATACTAAGTTGTATAAATATTTGCATAAAATACGCAGTTGCTTTTTAATAGCCCAGGCTTATCCTCTATCTATACAGCTGCAGATACAGCTGCAGATACAGCGGCAGATACAGATTCAGATGCGGACAGCACATAATTCAGTATAAAACGTTTGGCAATTTACAATTTACAAATGTATCTCAAATAGGACACAAAAAACAGCAAAATGCTTTCAGTTTTCAATGTTTATCAAATATCAATCAATATCAATCAGTCAATTGCCAATGAAAATTGAGGTTTTTGTGATTAAAATCAAAAATTAAATGCAAACAAAACTAGTAAGGAGACTCCACGTTCGGACGTGCCGAAGATTCTATACCCTTACAGACAAAATTATCATTAAATTTCTTCCATGGCAGCTATAAGCTTCAAGCTGAGTAATGAGATTTTCTTCAGGCATCTACTTTTCGATCCGGACTGGTTCGAGGGCAGAGACAGTCGGCGATGACTATATCAACGCCTCTCATCTCTTTCGGTGCGGGAGATATGTGTCCTCTTCAGTGTATGCCAAAGCTTTAATGCCCTCTGCAAGGGTATACTGCAATAAAGCCAAAAGCTGCAATGTTTGCATAGCTTGAAGAACATATTAAGTATACGCAGCGTATAAAGCCATATTTTTAATATAACTGAATCTGTTTGCCAAAAGTTATTAAGAAAATTGCTGGACTGTACTGAAAGGCTTCGATGACTTATCAAAGAGGCCGTTTGAGTTTAAATTTAATTTCTAAGGAATCCCATTAAGTGATTCCCATCTATAGTATTTATTCTATTGAAAACTACTGAAAAACTGAATTATTATTATTATTTCTTTTAAAGTAATTAAACCACACAGTCAATTCGTATATGGTTTGGTTTTTTTTAGTTCTGCTGCTCGTTTTTTGAGTGCGATGTCTGTTATTTGATAAACTTCAATTAGAGCTGGCAATTTTGCATTCTACTCGTATTTATAATGAAATTCATTTCATAAATTCAATTTGTTTCGATTATTGGCAAAATAATCTTGTGTGCATACACACGCACACACACACGCATACACACACGCACACTCGCACAGTCAGTGCACACTTCATTTCCAATTAAATTTGCCAACGCTGCACAATTCTCAGTCGCAGCCGCAGTCGCTGTTGCAGTCGCTGTCAGCGTCGCTGTCGCTGTCGCTGTGGACGTCGTCAGTGAAGCTAAAAATATGCATGTGAAAAACAAGTGAATATATAACATAAATACAAAATGTTGGTTACGCGAAATGAGAGAAAGAAGCACTATACTCTATCAGGATGTGTGCACTCAGCGAAAAAGGGGAGAATATGAAATGAAAAGCTTCCACTGAGTTAAAGCTCATTAAAAGCTCTGCTTTCTCACAGAATCTTTGTACTTAATCAGAGAATTTATTAGCTACTCTCTCAGACTAACAGCGCCTAGGAAAGTTTGCACTTAATCAAAGATGTTTCTTGGCTTTCTTTTCTTAAGTTTAAGAATATTTCTGAGCAATCAGACTTAATTCAAGCTTCTCATGTTGATTACCCATTGCTCACTGAAAGATTAAACTTTATCCTAGATTTTAAATCTGATTTGGCTGGATATTAAATAAATAATTCTCTTGATTTTAAGCGTCGATATTTAGTTCAAAAACCAAACTTGATTTAAAAGTAAAATTCTTTAAATTAGCTTAGATCTTTTGCTATAATTTAGATGGACTTTTTTTTTTCAAGTGCATTTATGCAGCGTTGTAAATGTGATGCAGCAAATTCAATGAATTTGAAAAATGTGCATTTGATTTGGTTTATATTTTTGCGCAGTCAACTTCAGTATCCCTCTCCGTGTGTGTGCGAGTGTGCGTGTGTGTGTGTGGCTTTTCATTTTTGCAGGACGTCAGCTGCAATGCAGCAGAAATTTCAATTGAAAATGAAATGAAATCAAATTAAAGGTGTCCACGGCTCTCGCAGCACACACACGCAACTGGCAATTATCAAGCAGCGCGCAGCGGAAAATTCAACAGCGAAAACGGGAAAAACCAAATGAAAAGTTGAAAAACTGAAGGAAAAAAACGAACAGAGAAAAAAAAAGCAAAAAGGCTTTAAACAATTTTCGCCACGACGCATTTAATTGGCCAATAGTAGCCCGAAGTGGTGCAACATCAACTCGCAAAATTGAATTAAGCAACGAGACGACAACTGCAAAATTGACTTGCAACTTGCCACTTGCAGCGGCAGCGGCAGCGGCAGCAGCAGCAGCAGCAACGGCAACTTGCAACTCGTTGGGGCATTAAGCAGCGAAAAGTTCATTAATCGATGGCTCAAAGCAGTAGAAGAAGCAGCAACAACTCTCTGCACGCAAAAAAGTTGCCTAAAGTCAAGTAAAAATTGCAAAAAAAAACTCGGGTAATTCAACTGTAAATGCTTCCTGTGCCCTTCTCTCGCTCTCTCTCTCTCTCTCTCTCTCTCTCTCTCTCTGTCGCTCTCTCTCTCTCTCTCTCTCTCGCTTCATAGTGGTACTTATGAAGTTGGCTTTCTCTCGCCTTATACCCTGTAAATAGATTAAAAGCTTATCGAAAAGCGAACAAAATTGAACGAGAAGGCGTTAAGGTGGCCCGAAAAGTATGCTATAAATATTTTAGTTAAATACGAGAGTGGAAGTATCAATATTCGAGACAGTCTCTAGGAAATTACAGAGTATATAAAAGAGAGAGAAATTTTCCTTTTTTCACCTTGTATCTAGAGAATAATCTTCCCAATGTCTCCCAACATTATGTTCAACTTTCTCAAGCTCAAGCTTGATATTGAATACCAATTAATTTCTTTTCAACCAAATGCAGGGTATCTCAAAGTCGAGTACTTTCCTGTGACGACTGTAGGCATTCTTTTTACTTGGTTTTTTTTGTTTTAATTTGCAATTTCAGCTGCTGTTGCCTCGCAAATTTGCGGAGCAACTACAAGCAGAAGCCGCAGCACAACATATGAGTAGAACAGGAGGGCGGGGAGGGGGTAAAACGGGGGCAAAAACAAGGACAATAAAGGACAAGGAGCAGCACACAAAGTGAGAGAAAGAAGCACAAATGAATTCATTTCCTTTTTCGCTTTTGGTATTCGTATTGCATTTTGCAGCCTGATCATGAATATAAAGTTGACAGCCAAAAATGCTTGCATTACATATTTATTATTGATTTTGCTGCTGCTACGAATGCTGCTGCTGCTGTTACGAATGCTGTGGCATCAACTGTGCGGCATAATGACTTTTCCAGGCGATATATGCCGCGATACGATAGCAAAAGGATGCCCAATTGTTATGCAATGCGAAGATTCCTTTCAACAGCTGCCTGCAGGGTGCCTCTACTGCCTCTACTGCTACTGTTGCTGCCACATGTGGCAAAGCCTGACGGATGTGCATGTAAATGTGGCATGTGTGAGTCTGTCCCTCTGTCTGCCTGTCTGTGTGTATTTGTGTGAGTTTTGCAACTGCCAAACTAATTCAATTGTTGCACACACACACAGCTCTCTCTCTCATTCCGTGTGTGTGTGCGCGTGCATGTCTATGTGTGCCACACCTGTATAGCTGCCTCAGGCAGAGCTTGCTTGCAACATAGTGAGGCAAGCAGCGGCAGCAGCAGCTAAAGTTAGTCAGCCAGCAAAACCATCGTCGATGGCTGCCAATACAAATGCAATTTGCAGCAGGCAACAACTGGCAGCTGGGCGACTGATTCGATTCGTTTACGTTTACGTTTACCAGTTGCAGGGTTTTCCCAGAGTTTTCACTGGCTTTTCCCGCTGCATTTTCTCCCCATGTTATAGTACAGTTAACCAGCAGCAGTCGCTGTCGTTGTCGCTGTCGCAGCACCAGCACCAGCAGCAGCAGCAGCAGCAGCAGAGACGATGATGCCGTTAAGCATTTTAACTGAGTTTTCTTCAAACTGCTGTGATGTCTGTCAGAGAGTCCGTTGACTGTCGACTCAATGCACTCAGAGAAAAACTAACTGGCAAATTTTGAATACTTAATTTAAGCACGAAATCGATTCAGAAAACAAGTTTGCCTGCGCTTAGTTTGAGCTGTTTTATTGTGAGTCAGCGAAGGACTTGATATGCCAATGCATATTCTAAATGATACAAAATGGAGGCAAGGTATGAAAGGAAATGGCCAAATATCTTGAGATTGAATTCAGAATAGAAAAGTGCTTCCTTTCTCTCAGTGTGCAGCTCTTCTGCCTTCTGCCTTCCGCCTTCCGCCTGCTGCTGACGTTTTTCATTACATTTGCTGAGGGTAGAAATGTGTTTTTGCTATTTTTCAATTTTCACTTCCGTGTGTGTGTGTCCTTTTTCTCTCTGTATGTGTATGGGTGTGTGTGTGTGTGTGTGGCAACAACAACCTTAATGACATTGTATGTGTGTGTGTGTTTGTGTGTGTGCCTGTTTATCCAATCGAATTTTCTGCCTTTTTCCAGATGAATTCACGTGACGAGCCGGAAAAAACCTTCAAAGTTGCAATGCCCGACAATGCTTACTCGACAGTTTATCTACGTGACGCGATGTCTGTCGAGGAATTCCTTGCCAGCGCCTGCGCCCGTCGCAACCTCAATCCCATGGAGCACTTTGTTCGCGTCAAGAAGCGACGTGACATGGAGGATCACAATTACTTTGTGCCACATCGCAATGATCTGATTGAAAATTATGTAAGTAACCTGCCCCCCCCTCTCCACCTCTCCAGCTCTTTCCTCTCCCATCTCCCATCTGGCAGCCCTCAGCTTTCAGCTTCCACAATCCAAAAGAATAACAACACCCTTCGATTGAACTTTGAACTTTGTTCACGTGTTTCTTGTTTGTTGTTTGCTCAAAATTAGGCACAATTAAGGGCGAAAGGCAAAGGGCGAAGGGCGAAGGGCGAGCGTTGAAGGGTGAAGGGTGAAGGGTGAAGAAAGTGGAAAGTGGAAAGAGCATCCCTTTGAAATGGGATATGTGAGCAAATTCAAAAGGATTAAATGCGGATTTATTATGACACAACGAAATGTGTGGCAGTGGCAAGTGTTGCCCATTTTATTTATAGTGTGCAAAAGGCAAATCTCTCTTTAAAGCGTGTGAAAAGTAGTCATTAAGAGTGGATTATACCCATTTTCCGCCTTTTTTCCTGATTTTTACTGGAATTTCTCAATCTTAAACAGTAATTAAAAGAACCACTCAACTAAAGTGAGAAGTGGCTTTAGCAAACGAGCTTAACACTAGAAAGAGTATTTAAAAGGCGAGTAGCTATAGCCAGTAAGTCCAAGTAATATTGGGAGAGATTCAAAGGAGTTTCAGCCTTAAAGTAGGGTAGTAGTTAGTCTGCTTTTTCTTCATTCTTAGAGCTCATTCTGAGTTGTCTATTTTGTTGAATCGGTTATAAACCGATACGATGTTCTACTCCGACTGCTTCAAGTTGAAGTATCCCAAAAATGTTGCCACTTAGCAAACGATTAGGCTAAGGATACTCGTTCCGTTGCTCAAGTCTAAACTGCCAAGTCAGCAGCCGGGCCCCGCCCCCTTTTTAGCGCTAGGTAGAAGAAGAAGTACTCCTACTTGAAGCAAAAACTCCGTGCAAAAGTTTTGAGCGCCGAACAACAAGCTGTAAATATTGCCGGGGTCAAAAGCTGCAGCTGCAGCGGGAAATGCAGCTGCAACTGCAAGGAAAAACTTTTTTCGGCTGCTCAATAAATTGCGAATTAAAACAACTTTTGCCTCACCAAAAATTTATTGAAACTGGTGTAGAAAAAAAAAATGTGCCAAGAAATAAGTTTCCTTTTTTTCAGCATTTTTCTCCACCTTTTTGGCTTTTTTTCGGCTAATGCTTGGTCTTTTTCCCTTGCAGCTACATAATCATGAATTTGTGGAGGTCTGCATGAAAATATTGTACCAGGTGGAGCTGCAGCGCACCACATTGGAGCAAATGTGGGGCTTCTCTGTCGAAGCGGAGCTGATCGAAAATGCGGAGCGACAGGACGAGCTCTGCTGCTATGTCAGCCGCGTTGAGGATAAAAGTGTGGCCATGCACAATGGTAAGTACACTCGGAATTATTACAATCCCACCTGACAGACCTTATACCCAGTCCGGTACTGAAGACTTTCCGATAAAACAATATAACCTTTGACCTGTAGAGTCCTTCCGTTGAAACAAAAGGTAATTTTGATGGGGTTCGACGAGGTTTCCTTTCAATTCGGGTGAATGGCGGCTGGTAGCATTAGTTGTGGTTCTGCTAGCAAATAGTAGACAATCGCTGTGCCGATACTATTGTGTTCGTGCGTGTCACGCGCTCATCCTTAGTTTAGCCGCCTCAGCAAGCACTCAACGTGCGCTTTTCTATGTTGGAACTGCGCATCTTTTATATTTAAATGCTTTTCACTTTTATGTCACAAAACTTGAGCAAACTCACTTTGGTTGCATAGTTGAGAGCTGAAGCTGAAGCTGAAGCTGGAGTGGAGTGGAGTGGAGTTGAGTTGAGTCGAGTCAAGTGGAACTCTCTGTAGCTGGAGCAGCTCCTCGGGGCAGCTACAGCTACAGCTGAAGCTATACTGCTACTCCCGTTCCGTTGCTGCTGGAACTGCTCCTGTTACTCCTTGATAAAAACTCAACAGTCAGCGCTTGTGACCGAGTAGTAGAGATCACGTTGACGCTGAGCAGCACACTCGAATTCACCTGCCTCTCTCTCTCTCTCTCTCTCCTCTCTCCTCTGTCTCCTCTGTCGCTCTGTTTCTGTGTTCACCTGGCAGCAGCCACAGGGCCTTGGGTAGTTAAAGGGTTTTGGGGGCGTCATCTTAGACATCGCCGCTGCTGCTGCTGCCGCCGCTGCTCAACTCCTTGTTGTTTTTCTATCACTTAAAATCAACTTAAGCTGGCATTTGCATGCTTCTCTTGAGAGACAGAGAGACAGAGAGAGAGAGTGGGAGACTAAGAAATGCTGGAAGGAGGTCCTGGTAGCTCCTAGGATATCCTGGCAGCCAGCTGAAGTGCTTGTAGTCGAAATGCCACTAGAGCAGCGCTTTAAATTATGTCGCCTGATGTTGACAGTGCCCCTATCCTGGTGCCAGGTGTTGGCACGTAGAAAATAAGAAGAAAAATATGTAAAAAAAAAAAGAAAAGGAGAAAAAAAAGAAAAGGGAAAACTGCAATGCGCTGCACTTGCAAAAGTGATGAACCTGAAAGAAAATTTCGCAGCGGAAAACTCATTAAGCACGTTGAGTGCGAATGTGGCAACGATGAAGGCAAAAACAACGACAACAGCAACAACAACAACAACAACAACAACAGCGACAACGACAACGAATCAAAAGTGCATGAAACAATGCGCACAAAAATCGCTGGCAAGAAGTGAGACATGAACCCCCCCTCGTCCTCTTTCTCCGCGTGGCTCTGCCTTCTCTTCGCAGTAAGCCCGCCCTCTCTGCAACGCCTTCTAAAGTTAGTTTATAATTTGCTATGAGATTATTTTTTATATAGTTTTTAGCTGTTTTTTTGCGGTTTAAAAGTGCGTTAACAATGCCACTGGACAACTTTTTGCCAGGGTGTTGAATTTAATGAGCAGCAAATAAAAAGTCCTGCAGAAATGGTCCAGACTTGATAATGGTTTTTTCGTGGCAAGCTCGCTCATTAGCAAATTAGATATTCCAGATACAGATATATGTGAAATCAGAGCATAATCATCGAAAAAGTATAGAAAGTGAGCTATCCAGCTTAAAGAGCAGCAGCCAATTGATAGAAGACACTGGCAGAGCAGCAGGGATTCACCATATTCTGAACTGCTCAGGTCAGGATATGTTTTCTTCAATCTTTCCTTCTATCGAATGCCTGGTATGTTATCGAAAATAACTATCGATTACTGATTGTGGTGTACTGTAAATGCAAATTACTCGTAAAGCGAATAAATGACTTTCATTTGAGCTTTATCTAAGTACTATATCAGAGCATACAGTGCGTATACGTAACACATATTTTCACATGGCTGGAAATTGAATGGAATGGAGATGGCGATGGAGATGGGGATGGAGTGAGGCGTGTGTATGCATAAATTAAGCATTTGAATGCTGAAAGCAACTTAAAGTTGCCACAGACTCGTACTACAATTCAGTTTAATGCCTATTAGTATGTGCCAAAGAGCAATTTAAGGGGACCACAAACAAAGCTGAGAGCCGGGAATGGAGCTGGGAGTCGGGAGCTGTGAACTGGCCAAAAGGCATTTGCCAGTTGCTTACGATGAGAGAATTTGCGAAACGAGCTGCAAACAAAAACAAATGCAACCACAAAATGCAGTAGCTGCAACAGCAGCAGCATCAACATCAGCAGCAGCAGCAGCAGCAGCAATAGAAATAGAAACAGCAGCAGCAACATTTAAATTCAAATGCAAATGCAAATGTTGTGGCTGTGGCTGGCCACTTTTCTTGAGCTAATTGAAACCCCAGGAAAGTCTTTGCGACTCTTTAATGAAGGCAACAAAAATGTTGTTGCTGCCTCTGCTGCTGCTTCTGCTGCTGCTGCTGCTGCTGTGGCAACACTTTAAATGCAACACGCTTCGCTGTTTGCTTGGCCTTTTCAACTTCAACAAACAGCGAAGAACCATTCACCATAATAATGATGCAGCTGCCGCATGTGCTGCATGTGCTGCATGCTGCATGCACTCGAGTGTTGCAAGGAACAAGCGTGGCAAAGTATTTGGCAAACAATTTGCTTCAAGCCAAGAAGAACAAAGCTCTGTTGACAAACCCCTCCCTTCTCTCCCTTCCAAAAAAAAAAAAAAAAGAGAAAAATACAGATAAAAGTGCAACCACAAAATAAACAAAAAAAATACAAATACAACTCGACTAGATATATTTGTGTCTAATGCATATGGCTCCTTCGCCTCCCCGCTCCGCCAGCCCTCCGCACCGCCACTGCTGCCAAAGCCAAAGCCTTAGCCAAAGCCAAATAATCCCCGGCCAAACGTAACGAAACGTAAACGTAAACGTAACGAATTCCATGTGCAAAACCCCTGCAAAAAGGAAATAAAAAAAAACTATGGAAGGAAAGAAATGTTTGCGGCAAGACGAAGATTTCGATACTCTAGATATCCTAGGAGCCATATAAAATACACTTAATATAATGGCAAATAATATAAGCTGTTGCAAAGGAAGCTATAATTCAAGCCAAGGCTTTATTTCAGCTGGCTGAAAAATATGTATATATTTGATGACGTCATATGCTGCATAACAAAATGAGAATGCCCTCTGCAAGTGTATCAAAAATAACAGATAAAATCCATTTGAAATTTTGTAACAAATGCAAAAATTGTTGCCGAGGAGTTGTTGTAGAAAGGTGTTGCTGCTGCTGCTGGTGCTGCTGCTGGTGCTGCTGCTGGTTCAAGGTATGCCAAAGTCTTGCATAAACTGCACAACTGCCGGGACAGATAACAACCCACACACACACACGCACACACACACACTCGGAACACAGACACAACAAATACACACACATGTGTTGTGTATTATCTGTCGAAGTTGCTGCAGAAAGAAAGAAACTGCTGCCTGCAACAACAATGATAAGGTGCAACAAAACAAAATGAAGGCAAGCAGAAAACAAGCAGCAGCCTCTGCTGCGAAATAAATGTTGTAGAAATACACACACACACACACACAACAAATACACATGCAGAGCGTGTGAGGGAGAGAGAGAGGGGGGGAACGACGTAGAACTGGCAACGTGGCGTATGAACAATGCAAAAGCCACAATGCTGTGTTATTGTTTTATCACTGGGCAAAAGACATGGCGCTTATCTATAGGAAAAGATGTCACTAGCTTTTCTATCCTCCCCCCATCCCCCCCTGCAGCCACGCCCCTACCTCCTCAATCTGCCATGCTCTGAACAACAAGAAGAAGCAGCAAAAGCAGAAACAGAAGAGGAGGAAGAGTAACTATCAATGTTACATTAGACAAACGCGCATCTTTTCCGTCTCACTGCTCCCATAAGAAGGCTCTGCTTTATTCTCCTGTCTGTATACCCTGTAACTACCACTATCATATCGTATATCATATGTGAGTTAGAGGGAGAATGGGAGGGGGGGAGGCAGCTAAACTATTCCAGAAATGGCATAGAAAGCCCGGCATATTTTACAAAATAAAACATTTGTTTCACCTGAAAAGAAACGTTTCTCCTGCACGCAAAGCTCCAAATTGCACGAAATTGCGTGCAGGAATTTGCAGTATTTTAATACCAAAGCAAATGGAAAATGGAAATGTATATATGTAATTTTACAGTAGTTTTCCGTATAAGCACTTAAGTTTTATACTACATATGTTAACTGGATTTTTCGTGCGGCTTTTTGTTTCATTGCAGGCATTATCAAAGGAGACGAAATAATGGTCATCAATGGGGCGATTGTCTCTGATCTAGATATGATGTACTTGGAGAGTGTGCTGCAGGAGGAGCAGTCTCTCAGCATGATGATGCGGTAAGTACTTAACAGTTTAGTCTCTTGTCCTCAGTCCTGAGTCCTGAGTCCTTAGTCCTTTAAGTCCCTTTCAGTTCCCTTTTCAGTCCTTCACTCCTATCCTGTCAATTGTTTGTCTATGTCGCACGTTCCGCAAACATCTGTTGACTTGAATCCAGCAGCAGCAGCTAACTGGCAACCAACCAGTTGCAACAGCCCCTCCCCCCTGCTGCTGCTGCTGTAACGCTCCCCCTTCTGGTCCAATTTCCATTGTCGTATTTGCATTTGCTACATTTACGCAGTGTTTAAACAGATACACAGATTAATTAACTATTTTAAGCCAGTTGCCCCATTGTTTTGCTTACAATGCGATTTATCGCCGCTCTCTCTCCTGCCTCACTTGATCAGTTACATATACCTATATATAGACCATGTATATATATATATACGTATAGCCAGCAATTGCCTCAGAAATTAATTAGATATTCTACGGGTAATACGAGCTGCAAGCAGCAGTCTCTAATAACAAACACGTGTGCTCCGTTTAGATAATTTTATGGCTCACTTGTGGCTGGACTGGACTCGACTGGACTCGACTGGACTGGGCTGAACAAAGGAGGGATTAAATTCAATACAAAGGGCTAAGAAAGTTGTGGTATATATTTATGAGTAAAGCCCGCTTTAAGTTGTCTTCTACTTAGCTCTTTGTGTAGTTCTACAAGCAGAAATAAATCCTAAAAAATTAATATTTATATCTGTCACAATTTGTCGCTTCTCTTCTTTCTGCTCTCCCCCCCTTTGGTTCCTCCTAAACGTTTTGATGGCTGCTGAATTATTTATATTTCAGTAGCTAATTTCGTAACTACACCAACAAAACAAACAAATACATATATCATTTTGTCCGTCCGCCTGTCTCTGAGTGTCTCTGTGTGCGCTCCGCAAGTTTCGGCCCGGATCTATTAATAATCAATGATTTTATTTATAGAAAATTCCCATTAATTTTCTTTCTTGGTCCTTTTTGGCCATCGTCAAAAACCACTTTTATTAATTAAAAAACAAGCCGAAACATTAAATTTGGTTCACTGGCCGAAAAAGCCAAAGGCCAAATTTAGTTTTAAAAACCCGAAAAATGTCAACATTCGACAAGCTTTTTGCCAAATTTTTGATGATGTTGTTGGCCAACAAGAAGTAGCCGGAAACTGTTAAAAACCCCCGCAAAAAAAAAAAAAAGGGAGGACTAAACCAAATATACCGTCTGAAATTGTTTTGCAACAAATCAAAAAATGTGAAAATTGGCAACGACCAAAAATTTTCCAAACTTCAATATATGGTTTTCCACTTTTCTTTTTCCCTTTGTTACACTACACTCCACTACACTACACTCCACTACACTACGCTGCAAAGGCAAAAATAACAACAAAAATGTTAAGCCGCAGAGAGAACACAAACACGTTGACCAGTTCCTGTAGAGGTTGGAGTATGGTTAGGGTTAGGGCAGGGTGGGCCAGGGGCAGGGGCTGGGGTAGGGTATAGCTCGGAGTTTTTTTTTTTTTGGCTACTGGCTGGCAACCCTACTTCTACAGAGGCTGCCACAGCATTTTGATAGCCTAATTAGCTGGCTCTTTATGGCCCAGCATTGGCTTTTGTGCTAAGCGTTTGCCTCCTGGAAAACCCAACGAACCTCTCCTCTTTCCCGGCTCCAACTGAAACCCCACCCCCCCATCCTGCCAAATGCCATTCAAATTATGCACGTTGTAGAGCATTTTTCCGCATCTTTTGCCACTGACATAGAAAAAGGTCAAACCGAAAAACCAACCAACATCAAACCTAATAAAAATTTATGTTAATTTTTTTAGCAAAACTTTAAAAACTTGTTTTTACACGTACATATTTCATTTTTCTTTCCTTTTTCCTCCTCTTCTCTTTTATACAGCTCTTCGCGCACAGAACCGCCAGATCTAGTGGGCATTATGCGTGTTACGGATGATATGATTGACTCCCTGGTGTGCCCGCCGCCGCCCACAGATCCCCCCGTGATGAGTGAGGAGATGATAACGGGCCTGATTGTGCCCGCGCCCGGTTGGAGTAAGTACACAAAATTCTGAAATAAACCATGAGAAAAACAAACAGTATACAAACACAGTGGCAGTACAGTGGCTGCTCAGTGGCTCAGTAGCTCAGTAGCTCAGAGGCTCAATTCCAGCAATTTAATTTGTGCCAGACATAATTCCAAGTACGAAAGATTTCCACTGAATGAAGACTCGACTTATTTTATAGGAGGCGGTTCTCTTCTAGCTTCAGACTCTTAATTAAATGTTGGCCCCAAAAAGTATGCTATGATTTTCGTCTAGCGAAAAGTTAGGAAAATTATTATTGCTAATATTATTTAATATTATTTCCAAGCTCTAATAGAATAGCTAATAGTTTCCACTGTATAAAGTGACGCCCTTAAGGAGCTAGCTCCAAAATGTATGCTATGATTTCCTCTCCAAAAAGGAGCAAGACCCCAATGCGCTTATTGCGTATCCTACGGGAATTAGCCATCCTTCTGCATTAAAATTACAACGGTAACCAAAACTTTGCACTGTTTTTTAATGATTTCCAGTAAACAAAGCTAAGCCTTAACTTAGCTAGTTATATAGCATATGTTTTTAATTGGCCCAAAAAGTATGCTATGATTTTTTCAACTCAATTATTACTTGTGCTTCAGGAATTAGAAATTTTTGGGTATTACTCGTATAATTACTACTGTAACCGAAGCGTTTCACTGCACTTTTATTTTGACCTGGCTTCAAACCAACCCAACCCAGCGCAACCAAAAAAAAAGGAATTGGAAGTGGCCAGAGGGGAGAGGGGGGAGTAGGGAGAGGCGAGAGGGAAAGGGTGAACTGTAAACTAAAACTAAAACTGTGTGTGGAATTTTTGGGTATTTTTCAACATAACATTTTAAAAGCCGCAACACACAACATTCATCTCCGGCTACAACTAGAAGCAACAACAACAACAGAAACAAAGGCATACTAATCACAGCAACGGTAACAGCAGTTGTTGTTGTTTTTCTTGTTGTTGTGGTTAAGGTGCTCTGTATCTGTGTGTGACTGTGTCTCTGTGTGTGTGTGTGTGTGTGTGTGTGTGTGTGTGTGTGTGTGTGTGTGTGTGTGCTGGGAAACAAGCGGAAACGTGAAGCGCATTTCCGGGCGCGCATGCGAATTTGTAAAGTTCATTAAAGTAATTTATATTTTTCGTTTAATGCATGTTGCTGCAAGTGCTCCAGCAACAACATGCCACATGCAGCGGCAACATTCTGCAGCAACAACAATTACATCAATAAGTAGCGTGCTAAAAGAGAGAACGAGATAGGCAAAGAGACGTAAAGAGGTGGAGAAGAGAAAGGTAGTAAAAAGGGAAGGCACCCTGCGAGCAGATGGGGTTTTTGTGTGGCGCTGTGCGAGTTGTTGTGCAACAACAGCAACTATATAATTACAGGATTACAAACTGCACCCACACACACACACACACACACACGCACACGCACACTCACAGACACAGACACACATACACCTAACACACACACGCACGCTGCACTGCACTCAAAAAGCCGAAGTGGCTAAGAACACAAAACAATTAAAAACCAACAAACGCAGAAAACAACAACAACAAATGTGTTTGTCTGTGTGTGTGTGTGTGTGTGTGTGTGTGTGTGTGTGTGTGTGTATTTGATACACACAAAATGAAACTTTTTATGCGGCAAACAATTAAAAAGCACAGCAAACTAAAAAAGAATTAAAATAAAATGCATGCAACACACACCACACAAATAGAAATGAATAAAATAAAAGAAAAAAAATACAAAACAAGAAAGAAAGGCCCACCGCGCGCGGCAAGCCGAAGTTTTCGATACTCTCGTCTTTTTTTCTATCATATTTTTCGAGTTTTGGGCTAAATATCTTGGCCTTTAATAAAGCGTAGTGCATGAGGTGTGCTTACCAATTTATAGAAAGATCTTGGCCTACTATTTCTTGGTTGGAAATCTCAAATCTTTTGGTGGTTCTCCCCTCTGGTGTAGGGTGCTAAAATTCGCTAGATTGCTCCAGCTTCGAGCCCAGATTCGAATTAGATTCGTTTCGACAGACAGACAGACAGACAGCTAAGAAATGGAGAACAGTTCTGCTCTTCGTTCTGTGAAGGCTTCAATTGAATTCTGAGCCCCAAAAAGTATGATAAAACTTTATTACTAAAGACAAATAATTTAAAAGAAAAAATATATGTAATTTCCAAGGCGTTCCATAGTTAGTTACAGCAGGAAAGTAACCTTTTTGTTAGAGTATAACAATACAAAAAAAAAAACAAATTACAAAAAGAAATGTAGCAAAAATTAAACGACTCGCTTGCAACTGGCGCATATGTATTGGTTGTGTGCGTGTGTGTTTTATAAGAACTTAAGGATTGTATTCCCCATTTTGACACACACACACACCCCAGGGAGAGAAAGAGAGAGTGAGAGAGCGAGAGAGACGCAGCTGATGAACGGACATTTGTGGCATATGGGTTATGGATATGGCGGCATATGCCACAAAAAAAGCGTTTGCCATTCATAATGAATGGGAAAGGATGAGAAGGATAAAGAGTGGAGCAAGGGACGGGAGTAGGGAAAGAAGAGTAGGGCAGTTGGTATAAAAAAGTGGATTACATTTCACTTTGGCAATTAAACAGAGAAAGAACTCGGTAACTCGTCCACAAGCAGAGAGCAAGGAGAGAAGGGAGAAGGGGAAAAATGTATGGGGGAGGCGGCTCGAGGGGAAACATGTTGAAGCACTTTTAGCTTATTAAATGCACAATTAAATGAAGTCTGCAGAAGAAACAACGAAAAGAATGAAAAGACACAACTCCAGACGAGTTGGTCAAGAGTAACAGGACAAAAGGATTGTCAGGATGCCTGACTGTCTATAAGAGAATACGGGAACACGGGAACTCCTCGTCCTCAGTTTAATTATCATGCGAGTATGTGTAACCCCAACACAAAAAAAGCAAAAAAAAACAGAAAAAAAACGAGCAGTTAACAAGCCAAAAGTGGGCCAATTGCTAACAGACCCAGTTAAAAAAGAGCATATAAAAGACAATAAAAAAGCAACAACTCTTGAATTGCCTTTTAAATTAGCTTAAAAATTAGTACAATTGCTTCAGAATAATGTTTCTCCTAATTGGGAGACAGAGGGAGAGCATAAAAGCCAGGCTAAAACAAGCCTCAGAAATGTTCAATTAAAAGAAGAGTTGCATTAACATTTCGAACAGACTTTAGTTATTCCCAGGCTAATCAGATTTTGGCTTTATTTAAGAAATCTTCGATAGAAAGTCTTGGCTTGGTTTAAGCTCTGATTTTTCTGGCTGTTTGGCCAAGAGACCTGACAGATTTAAAACCAAATCACACGCTCCTAAAAGTCTAAAGGACCCAAGATCCGTCACACTTAAGGCAAATAGTGGCTTATAGATAGCAACAAATAAAATCGGGCTTGCTGCTCCTGCACCTGGCCAACTGCATAAGCGAAGAGAGAAGGAACGAGAAGAGAAGAGAGGGGAGGAGCACTGTGGATGATGTCTTTAAGAGCCTCACGTTTGAGTGACGCTCCACGCCCCTTTCCAAAAACGTATCATAAACCTGCCTGGAGGAGAGCCCCCTGCGAGCATAGTTTACATAAAGCCACTAAAACTTGCCAGTTTATGGCCAATGCACAAATTTTGGTTGGCACGTTTCCCACTTGAACCAACAATAACAAAGAACGTGCACTGAGAGAAAAAAAGGCCAACAAATTAAGCACAAACTTTGCTTAAAGCTGACATAAAACTTCGATTTCTCTAGAGTCTATCAGACCTGTTCCGAATTCCACTTTGCACTGAGCTCAGTCTAAATTTAGCGCCCAAAAGTAGACTCTTCGTTTTTCTGTGGAATTCCAAAGATCATATTAAATTGTATTGAGAGTCCTTGAGAAAGAGAAGACTTGTCGCACAGTGAAACTCCTTTAAATATCCTGTTTCTGTCATGCAACATTTTTCTGCCTTCAGAGCAAATATTGCAGGTTTTGGGTGAAAATGCTGCTGACAAAAATATTTTGTGGTTTGCAGCCATGAAAAATGCCATTAAATCAGGACCCTTAAGGACGTTAGACTTAAAAAAAAAAAGATTTTGCAGAGTGTAGAGCCAGGCAAAAAAAGAGGCACGGAAGAGAGCAGAGCTTCTATAAGTTATTGGCTTGTTGTTGTTGTTTTTCCTTTTGTTTTTGTTTTTCTAGGGAAGTACGTGCAATTTGTAAGAAGACCGCAAGTTGAAATTTATAAGGCGGCAATTTCAATATCTTACACACGCACACACACACGCACACACACGCATAGCTCGTGTGTGTGTGGTGTCAAATTTGAAGCAAAATGTTCATAAAATTTGTTGTAACCAATTTGCATGGCAGCCGAAGGCAGAGAGGGGTACGGGAAAGGGAAAGGGGAATGGGAATGGGAACTAGGAGAGGGGAGGGGAGGTTAGGGCCAGGAATAGAGGGTTTCTGCCCATAGAACCTAGAACAGAGAGCGTGGAGCGTAGAGCGTAGAGCGTAGAACGCGGAGGCAGGGCGGCATTCAAGGACATGATTTTTAAACGTTTCCTGGCGCTGCCAACAAAACTAACGCTACATAAACTGGCACACACACACACACACACGCTCATTTATACACTTATATATACATTTATACACTCTCTCACACACACACACACACACATACACATGTATACATGCCCATATATGGCCCCATAAATTTTTCTCTTATTTTTTTTTTGTATTTTTTTTGTTTTTGGTAAAAATCTTTGCCCTGCCTCTGTGTGTGGCTCCCCCTCCGCCCTCCGCCCCCCGAGCTCCACTCTGCCCCGCGCCCCCCTCAGTGCGGACGTTGTGGCAAACACATAGCAGCAATAATCATTACAGCTTGTTGTGGCGGTTGTTGTTGCTGCTGGCTTTTTTTTTTTTTTTTTTGGCTGCTGCTTGGCTGTTGACTGTTTTTTGATACCCTGTACAAAAGGAAAAAAAAGAGAAAAAAAGGAAAAACTCAAATATCTCTGACAAGGGTATATTGAATCAACAACAGAACGTCAAACGAACTGTTTCTTCTGTGAAAAAACCAGCGTAATTCCCTTTGAAGCAGCATTTAATGAAAACTCAATTTTCCATGCATCTAATAGAAGGCAACGGGCTTTTTTTTCCGTCGAATTAAATGATATTAAATATTGAACAGAAATGAGTTGCAGTTCCGAATGAGTTTCGCATTCCTTTTGGATCGGACTTTATTGAATAATCTGAGCTACTTGGCTATGCAGATTAATTATGGGATAAACGAATTATTCGACCATTTTTGAGGGTGGCTCGAAGCAGCCAAAGAGCTGAAATTTAAATGAAACTTGGTAATAAACTGGGAAGTTTATCTAGCAAAGTCAGCTTTCAATCCTCAGTACAGGGTATAGGTCTATTCGAGCAGTTTTTTTTCACACATTTGCTTGATTTCTGGTTTTTTTGTGTTGCTGTTGTTGTTATTACTTTCAGCTTTGTGTTGTTGTTGTTGTTGCTGTTGTTGTTGCTGCTGCTGTTTCGACTTTTATTTTTTGTGTGGAGCGCGCCATTTGCGCAAGTATTAAATTCCTGCTGCTTTTTATTGCGCAAACATGGAATTTAAAATTAACAAACAAGCTGCAACAACATAAATAAAAATCTTAATCGAACTTTAAAACTGCTCCCCCTTCGCCCCTGCCCCTGCCCCCGCCCCTGGCCCTGTCCCTGCCCCGAAAAGTAGACAACAAAAAACAAACAACAAGCAAACAAGAAGCAGCAGCAGCAGCGCCCCTTTGGCTAACTACGATAATTATGAGCAAAGCCGAAAAACTAATAATAATAAATATCTAACTAACTGTTATCTTTTTAACTCATATAACAATCCCCCTTCTCCACTTTTTTTTTCCTTCAGATGGAACTGGCAAGGATTTGTATTCACCGGAGGCGGAAAGCTCGCCGGCGCCCTCATTTGTGGAGCCAACGGTACAACAGCTGGCAGTGGGCGTTGCGGGACTGGGCGTGGCTAAGCCCACATCGCGCACCAGCAGCTTTGAAATTGAGAATCTGTTGAAGACCGCAGAGCAAGTAAGTGCCTCCAGTATACTTAGCGCTCTCTCTCTCCCTCCCTCGCCCGCTCTCTCTTTTTCTCTCACTCTCCCTCTCTCTCTCTCTCTCTCTCTGTACTTTAATACTCTGTAGCCAGTTAAAATTGGTTAAAGGAATTCCGTTAATTCCATTTTATTCTAGATCCGTTTGTCCGTCCGTCTGTCTGAGGCCATAAGGCGAACAGATTGCTATGGAAATATGCCCACAATAATCCTCAAGATAAGGCGAATGCCTAGGGAATATAATTTATTAATGAAAGCCAGGCTACAGAGTATCTGTTAGTCGAGCAGTCTCGACTTGATTTCAGCTTATATATATATTTATATATTATAAACATGACCAAGAAGAAACAAAACGCAAACACGTTAAATTCCCGCCCTAAATCCAAAAATAAAGACGAAATAAATACATAAATATATAAATAAATATATATATATATATATTTGTATATGTATAAATATGTATATATTTATATTTATATTTATATTTATATTTTATATTTATATTTATATTAAACTTGCAACCCGTGCGCCTGACTGAGACCGGAACTTGGCACTTGGCTCTGGCTCCGGCAAAGTCAGTTCCAATTGCTTTGAACTCGCTGAGCGGAAACGGAAACTATTAAAACGAGCGCCAAACACGAGAGCAACGCATAGGGGCGGTGGGCAGTGAAAGGGGAGAGGAACGAAAAGAGAGGTGTGGGGGGGTGGGGTAAGGAAAGGAAAGGAAGGATTGCACTACTGATTGAAATGTGCACAAATTGAAATTTGCCAGAGAGAAGAAAGTCTGTTTTTCAAGTGAATCGGAGGGGGTTAAAGGGGCTAGGGGAGGGGGGGTGGCTTAAAAGAGGGTTAAGACTTGGGCGGCTGTCTCTCAAGATGTCATGGAGCAAATTTGGCCTATTGGGTCTTGTTGCTGCAAGTCACCAAACAATAAATGTCACAAATAGAAATGTGCTGGCATAAAAATATCAAGGATATATACTCTTACGTCCGTATACATATACATACATATATATATATATACATATGTATATGTATATACTCTATACAGAACTCGTAGAGAACAACAAGACAACAAATAGAAAACCGAAGAGAGCTGCCTGCTTTGGCTTTGGCTTTGGCTCTATGGCTTGCTAGAAGAGGGGCCAACAGAAGAGAAGAGCAGGGAAGGGAAGAGACAAGAGACAAGAGAAAGAAGACGCAAAGACGCCACAGAATGCACTTTGTTTTTCTGGATATGCTTTACCCAAGTGTGCTCGAAACTGGCAGAAACCCACTTCATTTAATGATACTTGAACACTGTGACACACAAACACACTGAGCCCCCAAACACCCTTAAACAAAACAAAAAACAAAAAAAAATTGAAAAAAAAACACAGGAAAGAAAGGTTATCCTTGGCACGCCGAAGATTTGAATACCCTAAGCTAGCCCTATCAGAGGGAAGAATCAACCAGGCTTTAATCATTCCTGAGGCAACCATAGGATTTAGTTAGCCATTCCTGAAAGTTGGGAGGGCAGGATCCCAGCCAGGAGAAGCCTGCGCGGCTAAAATAACTTAGCTCATGTCTTTCTCCATTCAGAATCTATCTGAAGCTTACAGAGAAATTAAACTACCCTCCGCAAGAGTATTAAATGCATATATATATATATGTATGGCGAGACAGGCAGCATCCAACTGGAGAGTCAGGGCGTTACATAAGAATCCTTTTAATTCAAGTTGACATTTCGCACAGAGCCGCCAAGAAATTCAAGAAATTTTCAAATTTTTCATCTTTGGGGCATGACGCCAACAACAGTTGCAGGCGGCAGTAGAGGCAGCAGCAGCAGTTGCTGTTGCTGTTGCAACTACAGCAGCAGCAGCAGCAGCAACAACAATGTTGGCACTCAGCAGCTGGCCCATAAGCCGCCTCAGCTCGGCTCTCACCTGCCCCTGCTGCAAGTTCTCACCAATTCTCCTTCTCGTCCTGCTGCCCCTTTTTGTGGCAAAGTCTTTGTTGGTTTTGGGTCGCTGCCGTTGCTTTTGCTGCTGCTGCTGCTGCTGCGGCTGCTGCTGCTGCCAACGCTTATGCAAATCAGCGGCGCAGCCGTTGACGTTGCAACTGAAAGAAAATGCAGAACAATAAAACAGTTAAAAGTAGACATGAACAAGCTGCGAGAAAGAAAGGGACAGAGAAATAATAATACACAAAGTGCAACTGCATAAAAGTGAAATGTCTTCCTCACAATGCCAACGTACAGCAGCAACAACAACAACAGCAACACCAACATCAGCAATAACAACGAAAACAACAACAATTGCAACTGAATGTTGCACGAACAATGACAACTGAAATTCATAGAGAATGCTGGGTGTATCAGCCAAGCAGAGGCAGAGACAGAGGCAGCAGCAGCAGCAGCAGCAGCAGCAGAAGCCGAAGCACCAGAAGAATAGAAGAGATGAAAACGTGACAAAAATATCAGTCACGAAATAAGTTCATCAAGCACAAACAAAGCAACAAAACAACAACAAAAAAAGAGTATTAAAATTGACAAATTGAGCTTTATACAGAGAGACAGAGAGAGAGAGCGAGAGCGAGAGAATTCTCCACAGCAGATGGCGACAGCTTAGAAATTTATTCAAAAAGGATTCAACAGGAAATAAATAGAATAGGAATTAGAAGTAAAAGCTCGAGCAACGTATTCAAATCAGACTATCAAAATTTCAGTTAAAAAGAATATTTACTCACAATTCGTTGGCCAGCAATATTCAAATTTCATAGGAAAAAATTGATAAATATTCAAAATTCATGCAAATTCCGCAATAATTTTAAATATCTAAAGTAAACTATGAATTCAGCGTGCGAAGAGCAGTTTAAATTATGTATTTATAATAGATTTGCATACTCCCAATTCGCATGCTTCGCTTAAGCCGCCCCTCAACAACAGAGGGAGCCAGCTCAAAAAATCAAATGCGATTTCTTCGCTTGAATTTCAATTGAGTTTCGGTTCGGGTTCGGGTTCGGGTTTGGGTTTATATATTTATATCAGATAAGACGAAAGTCGTATAAAGTCCTCTTAAGCCTTTTTGGCTCAGTCACGCTGTCAACGCAATCGGAATCTGAATCGGAATCTGAATCTGAATCTGAATCTGAATCTGAATCGGAATCGGAATCGTAATCGTCCCACTGTCACTGCACAGTGGACTGAAGAAGGATTTATATGGGAGAGCGAGTGCGTCTGTCCGTATCTGTCTGTGTGTTTCTATGAGCATTATCTTTAAATCTTTCTAGCAGCTCTCTCAGTCTGTTGATTTAAACTTTGACCTTTAGCAAATTGCAGAACCCACACAAAAAGAAATATTTGTTTAGGCATTTACAATGCAAATTCATTCAATATTTTCTCTGTCTCTCTATCTCTCCATCTCGCTCCCTCGCTCGCTCTTTGGGTGTGCTGAGGGGCGTGGCAAGTCAATTTAGCTTCAGCTTCCGGTCAACGCGCCATTTAACACTTTTTTCTCGTAGCAAAACAAACAGCAAAAAGTTAAGAATAATAAAAGCAAGTTAAACCAAGAAAACCCCAAAAGCCCACAGAAAAAGAGGAGCTCAATCCAATAGACCTAAAACCACTGTGCAAGTGACATAAGAAGCCTGGAAGCTTGAAGATTTGCGCACCTCTCCGTCACCCTCTCCCTCTCCCTCTCCCCCTCTCTCTCTATCTCTCTCTCTGCATAGTATGCAAAATGCGGTTGTCTGTCTGTCTGTCTGAGTGATTGTAAGGGGTGTCCTATGTGTACATACACTCAAAAAATACCCTTTAGTTTAGAGGGTAGAATTTAGATTCGTTTTAAAGTAGATGATATGAATTTAAGGGACTTGAAACTGGGCAGAACAGATTCATTTGGATCGTTGTTTTTATATGTTTTTTAGGGAATAATTTTATGAAATTCAATTCCTTTTTTTCTGAGTGTATCTCGGTGTATGCGTGTGTATTAGACGTATGCACACACACTCTATGTCAAGCATCAAGCGTCAACTGTCAGTGCCAAATGTGCTTGTAACCGCACACAAACAGCAACACCCCATAGAAACCCCCCACAGCAACACCCCACAGCAACACCCCACAGCAACACACAACAGCAACGCACAACAGCAACACACAACAGCAACAGCAACTGAAGCAACAACACGAACAAAAAGGACGCCCCCAAGTTGGACTTACGACAAGGACGTGACAGTCATTTAGAACCGCAGCTGGGGCTACGTTTATGCTGTCTGTTTAAAGTGGCCGCCGCGAGAGTTGCACAATAAAACCTCCTCTCTCCGCGACCGACACCACCCCGCCCAGCCCCGCTTTTAGCCCGCCTCAACCCTTAACCCTAGTTTAACCCACCGCCAGACCACCCTCGACCCCGCCCTAACCAGAGACCCTTTATAACTATCGCTGTCTATCTATCTCTGTCATGCTAACTTCATTTTTGTTGTTTATTGTCATTTATTTTTCGGTCGCTTCGCCTCGCCTCGCCTCGCCTTTTCGTTTCGTTTGTTTCGTTTCACGATCCTCATCATGCAACAACTACAACTACAACAACACAACAAACACAACAACAACAACACAATCAACCGAACCCTGAACCTGTTAAGGTTACCGGATTTTGTCGTTCACCTCAGGAAACGCGCAAATCGAGCCCCACGGGTTCAGTCACATCATCTGTCTCGACCACAGCGATGACCCCGTCGCGACAGTTGACCGATGCCGAGAAATTGAGGAAAGTCATCATGGAGCTGGTGGATACGGAACGCACTTATGTTAAGGTAAGTTCTGCTATTACTACTATTCGATAGTACACCCAAACGATAGTTCCACCACGCGAGTGGTGATTAAGTTTACTGCGATAGTTGCAGTAACAAATGCTGTACGAGTATCGAAGAATTATCGATATTTCCGACGACTTTTTAATGCGATAGTAATAACTGATAATTTATTTAGCCACTCTATTCGATAGTTACTATCACAAATCACAACAATATATTAATGAATGCCAACACTATCGATAGTATCGATAATGGCACATCGATAGTTTGGTTAAGCTTTAGCTCTACTATATATATATACACATATTAAAAATAGATGAGTTGGTGGGGGGGGTGGGGGGCATCCTTTGTCCTGTCAGTTCATTCATTAGTCCTTGCTTGCAATTAAAAATGCAAATTTTAATCCTTTAACCAGGCGACTCTCCGCTCCTGCTGCTGAGGCTGTTGGGCTTTAAGCCGCCACAGTTACTTGTTCTTCTTCGTCGTCTTCTTCCCGCTTGCCCCGCCCAGGAAGCATACAAATAATTATTATAATTTAGAAATTATGTAAAGCGCCGCTGCGGCAACGTTGGCGAGTCTTATCTCCGTCCGAGAGCCCATTCCTGCCCTGCCCCGCACAGCCTTAACACTCCCGGCTGCTCCCTCTGTCTGCCTTGCCTCCTCTCTTTATCCGCTGGCCGGAAGTATTGTTCCAAATGAAAGCGCGCGCCTGCGGCTATGCTACAGTTTTTTCTCATATTTTTATATTTACTTTATTTTCTTTCTTTTTTTTGTTTTTTTCATATAGTATATAAACTCGTATTTTTGTTGTTGTTGTTGTTTTTTTTGTTGTCCCATTACTCGGCAAACTAAAAAGTTGTTCAGTTAACAGAACAAAACTGGACGCCAGCTCAGCTCAGCTCAGCTCAGCTCTGCTCTGCTCTGCCCAGCTCTGCTCTGCGCTCAGCTGGGAGTTGAAGCGTGTTTCGGGCGTCTGCTGCTGATTTTTTAATTTAATTTATGCATTTTTTCTGCCAGTTTTTTGTTGTTTTTTGTGTCAACAAATTTTAATTTATTGAACAACAACAACAGCAGCAAAAGAGAGAATGAAAGAAAGAAAGAATGGAAAAAACCAACAACTGAATGACTGAATTATATTTTGCATGCAGCACTTGAACAATCTACTGGAGCATTATCTGGAGCCCATGAAACGTGAAACGTTTCTATCAAATGCGGAAATTAATGCGCTCTTTGGCAACATACACGAGATTGTAACATTCCAGCGGCAGTTCCTGCAGAATCTCGAAGAGGCACTCGAACTTGAGCCGGAATTCAATAAATTCGAGCACTGCGGTCAGTTTAGGGTAAGTTTTAATGATACTCTCGCACCCTCCGCGAGGCAGCCACTACGTGACTTGGCTGCCAATTGCAAACTTATACTCGTTCGTTTATCGTATTATATTTCTGATGCTGATCTCATTTCTTCTTTGCAGAATGTCCTGTTTGCAATTGGCTCCGCTTTTCTCTATTATGTCAATCACTTCAAGCTTTACTCCTCTTTCTGTGCCAGCCACAGCAAGGCACAAAAGGTTTTGCATCCAAGTAAGTACAAGGATTTACATACTATAATATTTTGCCACATAAAAAATGCAAAAAAAAAAAAAAATTAATTATGAGCCAGCTGGCTGCTCCTCGATGCGGCTCCTATTTGAATTTAAAAAAGGACATTTTATTCAGTTATATTTAAGTTGAAATTTGTCAGAAAATGTACAGAAACTCTTCCATTTCAATGGCTTTTCAGTTGATTGCGCATACGCCACGTAAACAGCCCTCGGCTTTAATGCAAAAAGAAAAAAAATCACAGCATACTTTTAGGCTGAATGGCAAATAATTTGCATTTTCAAATTTTGAATTTAAAGACAACAAGAAAGACGAGTAGGCAAATACTTTTTTGTGGGCGTGTCATATGACAAATCAAAAGAAAAAGAAAAGTGTTTGCCACACGCATAAATACATATATTATGAGGCAAGCTCTCTCTCTCTCTCTCTCTATGTGTGTCTGTTTGTTTGTAGGGTATGTTTGTATAGGGTATAAAGCTCAACTATTGCAATCAGTGTGAAGCGTCAAAGTCTATTTGAGTTTGTGAGCGGAGACAGCGACAGGGACAGCGGCAGAGACAGCGACAGGAGAGAAGAGAGAAAGGAGAGGGTAAAAGAAAAGTTGTAAAAGTCAAACAAGCGACAAGTTACGAACAATTGGCAAACTATGCGCTTCAATTGTTGTCAACGGCTGCTGCCGCTCTACTTGCCACATGCCACATGCCACTTGCCACTTGCCGCTTGCCGCTTGCCGCTTGCCGGTTGCCGGTTGCCGCTTGCCACGCCTTCAAATGATTTGCAAGTTAAATGAATAATTACAACCGCAAATGCCAAGAGATTCCCTGGAGAAGGAGGCAGATGTAGGCTCCTACAGGAGCAGGAGCAGACGTGGGAACAGTTGAAGGAACTCTCTAGCATATTCATATTCACAGCCACAGAAACTGTCAAGTATCTTTTGTTAATTAAACTTGTAGAATTATGACACGCTTGCAAATGGCGAACGCTACCGAAAAACTATGCCACATAGTTTGCCACTGGCTGTGGCAGCAGCTACTCGTACACTCAGCGAAAGAGCGCCATACCAAAAATATAAAATAATAATTGGTGTGGAATTTCATCAAGATTTGAAACACAAATTAGATATTTTGATAATTACCAGCTACGCATATCTGCAAACAAAAGTCTCTGTTTGTTTCGCTGAGTGTAGCAGGAGCATCAGCAGCAGCGAGCCGCATAAAAGGCAGCAAAAGTTGAGCAGTTTGAGCAGCTGGGAATCGGGACTCAGGACTAGAAACTGGGAGCTGGGAGCTGGGAGCTGGTAGCTGCTCTCAGGCCTCGACTAGGGACTTGTGAGTCTCAGGCTTAGGCGACAGCATGTCATAATTAAATTAGACTTAGTCGCAGCTTAAAAACACTCGAGCAAACAAAAAGCGGAAGGGGGGATTGGGGAACGGGGAATGGGGAATGGGGACCGGAGATTGGGGCGTGGGGCGTGGCAAGTGTTTTACAACTAGGAAACAAAGTAGCTGATTGATGGCAACAAAGTTGAGGTAAAAATTTGCAATATTTGCAATCAATGGGTGGCTAAGCTGGTGAGGAGAGGCAGCCGAAAGGAGAATCGAGGAGGAATCTCAACTTTAGTACAGCTTTAGGAGCGTGCAACAAGCACTCGACTCGACAGCCTCCGCTTGGCTGTTGCATGCAATTTTATGCAAAAAGTTGAAAGGATAATTAATTATAGCAAGAAGTGCACTTAAGTGCCTTCGTTATAGCAGCCAAAAGGGAGGAGCGGGGCAGGAGCAGGAGCAGGAGCAGGCAAAGCGATGCGGAGAAGCAGAGGCGGAAACTAAGGAGAGGTGGAGGAATAGAGGGACAGAGGACAGGCACCATTAGATGCAAATCCGTGCAGCAGGCAGGCTTTGACTGTGCCTTTATCAAAGCTTCTCAGCTGACAATAAGAACAAGTTAATGACATTTTCTTGTCAACGTTGCGAACGTAGCTGCATATCCTTGTAACTGCATATCCTTGTGCCTGCCACTGTGCCCCCGCACCGCACCGCCCTGCCCCGCCCCGCACCGCCCCCATCTGCCACTGTGTGCGCTTTAATGGGCCAACGTTGCAATTAATGGCAACTGAAGCGCATTGAAATCAAATCATTTGCCAAATGTCTCAATTTGCAATTATCCTTTGCCCATTTTACATTTTGCGACACTCGAAGAAATTAAAGAGAAAATTAATATCAGAAGTTGACAACAGTTTCCTGAGTAGAAACTGTTCCCTTTGTATACTCGCATTTCATCATTAATCCATTTTGCAGATGAGGGCAACCATGCACTGCAGGAGTTCCTTGCCGCACGCAATCCCAAGCAGCAACACAGCAGCACCTTGGAGTCGTATCTGATCAAGCCCATACAGCGTATCCTGAAGTATCCTTTGCTGCTCCAACAAATGCGCAATCTGACAGATACGCGGGCTGACGAGCACATGCATCTATGTGGTAAGTAGTAGCGAAATGGGAGATGGGAGGGTGAAGAGAAAGGACTATCCCTTTGACCTTTACCTTTACCTCTGTTCTTTGTTTCATCCTTTGCTGCAGAGGCACTCAAGGGCATGGAGAAGGTAGCGGAGCATATTAATGAAATGCAGCGCATTCATGAGGAATATGGCGCTATATTCGATCATCTGTTCCGGCAACATCAGAAGTCCTGCAAGCAGCCAATCGATTTGAGTCCAGGTGGGTTACAGTTACAGCAAACGCATGCTATTGCTTCTGTAGCCTCAAATGCCAATGCTCCTCCACACTGCTGCGCATTCCCAGGCGATTTGCTCTACTATGGCGGCGTCGAGTGGCTAAATATATCCGATTTTCTGGGCAAGATCAAGAAGGGTCTCGAGCTGCATGCCATGTGCTTTGTATTCAAATCGGCCGTGGTCTTCCTTTGCAAGGAGCGTTTGCGGCAGAAGAAGAAGCTAATGGTAAGTACTTCCCTCCCACAACTTCAATTGATTATCATAAAATATCGATATTATATATACTTGTAATATAGCCAATTTCAGCCATAATTTCGAAGCATATCTTAACAAACTATAATCAAATCCTTAAGCTTTGCAGCAGAGCTGTAGCGCCGCTTGAATGAGCATAGAGTAATCCTAACCGTGCTTGTTTTACAGGGTGTTTCCAGCAAGAATGCCCCGAATGAGGTGGAAATAATACGCTACCAGGTGCTAATACCTGTTACCGAGGTACAGGTGCGTGCCAGCTCTGCAAAGGACATGGACTCGCACTTCCTATGGGAACTCATTCACTTGCGCTCCCAGCTGCAGCGTCGCTCCGAGAAGGTTTACGTGCTTTCCAATAGCACTGCCGATTTCCGTAATGCATTCCTAAAGACGATTAGGCAAATAATCCGTGAAAGCGTACGGAACATGTCAATTCCCATGAAGAACTTTGGCGGCAGCTCTGGTTCTGTATCGGGTCTAAGCTCCCAAATGGGCGGCTATGCGGGTAATTCACAGACCTTGGAAAGACCCAAGCAGCAGGTTAGTTTCATCTTTATTTCCCACCCGATGTGGGACTTTATAGGTTTTATTAAATATGTTTTTCCTTAGATTACAATTGTGCATGGCTCCCACACGTTGGGCAAGCCAAAGAAGAAGTCGGGCTCGCAACGTCACTCGGCAGGCAATATTGACTATGATAATCTGTCGGGCAGCCAGGAGGGCGATGATCTGGCGCCCAATGTGGGTATGGTCCACTATGCGCCCCATACACACACACAGCAGATGCAGCCGGGCGGCTTTCGCAGTCGCAGCAAGACCCTGGGAGATGTAACAGGTAAGTGGGAAGAGAAATGGAATAAGATTTGAGGCGAAAGAGTTGCCTATTGTCCAACAAGAAGAGCTAACAAGTTGCCACATAACCTCGTTTATCATTGCATCGCTTCATGCCATAAAGAAATCATTTTCTCTTCCATAGATCCACAACAGGCACAGCAAATACAACAGCAACAGCAACAGCAGCAACCACAGCAACAGCAACCACAACAAGTGCAACAACAACAGCAACAAACAGTGGCAGTGGCACCACACCCACATCCACGTGAACCGCCACCGCCGCCCATCCGGCAGCCACATTTGCATCATCACAGCAGCGACATTGAACGCATCGATCCGGGCACCAAATCGGAGGGCGAAGAGGATTCGCAGCAGGGCACAATCAGGCCCAAGGCCACGCTGGGCCGCACGCCCAATCACCTGACGCTTAGGTAAGTCTCTCTAAAGGATTCCCATAGGAACCCAAAGTAGTTTGAAATATTTTCGAAAAAAAAAACATTCAAAGAGCCAAAGACTGAAACTAAGGGAAGGTATTTTATTTTATCCTTTTTACTTTTTATTTCTCTCACTTTTATTCAGATATCTCGATAGTTATTACATTAGGGAGGGACTTTAGTTCCACTTAGTCGGAGGAATTAAATCTTCTTTTTCACTTTCCATCAGAATTCAGAAAGGATTCCTAATTATTATTAATGAGCTTCCAATCATCGCTAGCTCTTATAGAATGTTTGAAAAAGAAGTCACATCTTATATTATCGCTTGGGAATTCCTTGTATTCTTTCTGATCTTGAAAAGTAATATAACTTTAGTAACGCTCGATTATTGCTCGATTTATTGTCTTTATCTCAATATAGCACAACATCAACACTCTCGGTGGGAAGCACTGGGAGCCAGGCGCGCTTGATACAATCATCGCATCCTCCAGCGAGCTATCAGCCGGTACTGATGAAGGATCTAGGTAAGAGCAGCGAATCCGAGCACGAAATCGAATCGGATTCTGAGGCGCATGCCGTACAGGTGGCAGCCACCTTTAATTTAAGCCTAGGCACTAGCGGTAGCTTGTTTGCTAGTAGCGAATCAAATCAAACCCAAACCCAGACCCAGACCCTAAGTCAGACCCAGAAACAGACCCAACCTAGCCAGACCATGAGACATTTGTCGCCTCGACAATCGCCGCGTCAGTCGCCCAAGCAGGAAATCGAAGTAATTGAGATCTTTGAGAGCGAAGCGGAGCGCCTAGCTGCCTCCCAACAGGTATCCGTCGTCCATCAGCATCAAATTCAAAACCAGCTCAAGCGCAGGGAAAGGGAACGAGAAAGAGAAAGAGACTCTGAGAATGTGCCGATAACCGACACGGATGCAACTTCTCGATTTATGGATAAACATTTGAGTGAACTCGAGCAGGAGGATCTAGCTGGGGGCACTTGCGACATAGTCGCCTATATGGCCAGCCTGCGTGAGAAAGCCTTCGAGCCATCAGAAGAAGCCGAAGAGGCCACAGATCAGCAGCAAAACGATTCCAGTCTATCGCCAGAACCACAAACCATCGTCGAAAATACACAGCAAACTATTACCGTGGATATAGAATCCCCATCTTCCCGGCCTGCTACTGAGTCAGACAGTACTGGGAATACAACAGGTCCTTCGGAACGTTCAGGCGATGAAACGGAGGACGAGCCCACAACTACCAGCTCCCTGGCCTCGCACATTGTGGTTATTGACAAAAAGGTGGATAAAATATTTAAAGCCAAGTCGCCGGAGCGTCCTGCCGGAGCATCTACATCGGGAACAGGCACCAAACCCAAAACCGCCAAACG
The DNA here is from genome assembly GCA_018150835.1 of Drosophila repletoides. Lineage (NCBI taxonomy): Eukaryota > Metazoa > Arthropoda > Insecta > Diptera > Drosophilidae > Drosophila > Drosophila repletoides. The sequence goes on along the minus strand of JAECWQ010000031.1, from coordinate 18,772,880 downwards.
TCAGAGCATTTATATATCCCCAGATCGAAGTAAATCGCAGGGAAGCTCACCGGTAAGAATTATAAAGATTAAATCGCCGAGGAATAGTGTCAGTGAGCAGGGTAAAAGGCTGAGTATCTGTTCCAGCCGAGATAACTCACAGGATCGTCTCTCGGGAGGACGCCGCACGCCCAGTCCACGTCGTGGTTCAGAGGGGGGAGGTGGTATTTTAAAACATACAACAAGTCCCGGAGCGAGCATACTAAAGCCACCCGCTAGTCCGGCTAAGTCCAAGAGTCCAGATCGTAGCTGCCTCAAGAAGGGTGGCCCCTCACACATCTGCTCCGTGGAAGGAGCAACCTTATCACCAAGGAGCAGCGTGGATCATCTATCGCCAGATCGGGCTAGCATTTGCCAGCGTCATTCGCCTCGCAGCAGCTTCGATAGTCACGGCGGCTCCGATCATAATCTGGATGTTCCTTATGGCGGATCACGTAAGAGAAGCATGTCTGCCCATGGCAGTTTTGAGACGGGTCACAAGGCTCCCGCCCAGGAGACATATCAGTACTATCCTGTCTATGATAATCAGACTTGCAGCGATCATTATGTAGCCGCCGCACCCACAAGCAGCCGGTACAGTCGCCTCAGCAAATCCCTGGAGCGTTCCACTTCGCGTGACAGCACCACAACAAGTAGCTCCTATCGCGCTTATGGCGTCTCTCCGGAACGCAACTATGTCGTCTATAGCTCTGGACCGCTACGCTCTCAGTCGGCGGAGAATACCTTCTCGCAGCCCATCTATGATGCTTTACCCAGGCAACCGCCACAGCAGTATATGCCCATGGTTAGCTATATGCAGGATATACAGGATATGCAAAATATGCAGAATATGCAAAATATACAGGGTATGCAGGGGTATGGTCCACCACCCAGCTGCCCACATGAGCCGGCCCAGCAGTCGTCCTATCAGCTGAGTTCCTCTGCACCGGAATACACCACATGCATTGATTGTCTCTACCAAAAGAGACCCTCCTAGCATAAGTCCCGCGTGCGGCAAAGTCGCACGCGGAAGAAGACTCCCCGTGGAATGACCGGCATGCAGGGTATGTCCGGAATGGTGGTCAGCACTCAGCCCACAGCCAGCGGAGGCATGGGATATATGCAGGATATGACCGGTGACCAGGGTGGATGTGTAGATTGCCATGACTACTTTGAGATACACGTCTAAACAGGCCGAAGAAGGAACAAAAGAAGAGGTAGAAAAAGGGATGCGACGCTATGAAGATGAAGACGATAAAGAGGTTGAGCAGAGAAAAGTAGAAGATGAAAAAAAGGAGAAGATAAAAAGTGAATGAAAAGCTAAGGATAAGAATACATCTCTAAAGAGAGAAATGAGAAAGCAAGACGAAGATACAACTCCAAAGAAAGGGAGAGGAGGGCGAAAAGGTTACTACAAATAGACGGATAAAACAATTCTAAAGAAAATGCGGATAAACAAAGATACATCTCTACAGATGAAGAGGGAAGAAAAATTGAAAAACAAAGTGACGAAACATCTCTGAGGATGAGATAAATAAACAAAAACAAAAAACACGAAACAAAAACAAAAACAAAAAAATAAAGAGACATAAACAGGGATTTTATGAAAACGTTTAAATAAGGTTAAGTTATACGAGTAGTGGAAGCCAAAAGAGAACTCACAAAAAACGCAACCAAAGATAACATAAAATAATAAAAGATAACAACCAACAACCAAAAACAACACACAACAAAAACAACAACAACAACAACAGCAACCCGAAATGCCTCAAGTATTAATTTTACAAGCAAAACCAAAGAATAACAAAAAACAAAAACAAAAAAAACAAAAGAGAAAAGAGAAGAAAAAAACTATACAAAAAACAATGAAAGGGAAATGCGCTCAGTTCTACACGAAATAAATAAAAAATATACGTAAACTCAATGCAAACTAACTAAACTAAACTGAAAACTAAATACTAAACTAAACTAAATAATTCATTAATCAAGGGATTGAAAACACACACACACACACCACACACACACGCGATGTTTAAGTGTTAGATTAAGTCATTAAGTACTAGAATTTAGTAGCTCTTATGGAACGAACACTCATCATTAAAATCTTCATCCCTTTTCATTTTGGAGCAGCATTTAAACAGAAGTAGAATCCTCTCCCCTCTCCCCACGCCCCTCGCCCCTCGTCCCTTACCCTGAAAACAAACAAACATTTCAGGTTAATTATTTCAGTTTTCAGAGACTTTTTAGGGCTATGATTTACATACACAGGAAAATGGAAGGCGGAAGTTTCCTAGCTAGGAAAATTACGCATACGCCGCGTTGCACACAATGCTCAAGTGGCGTAATTACGAGAAAAAACAAAAAAAAAATAGAGAAAAATGAAGAAAAATACAGAACAAACTAAAGTTGAAATTCATACTCGCACTCAAGTAAACTAAAAACTAAGAGACATGCATTTTCCAACTTACTACAGAAAAACAGAAGGAGAAACTAGTAAGGGAAGTCCAACTTCGGCGCACCGAAGCCTACATACTCTTGCAGAGAGTTCGCTGTTTATTCGATTTGCCCTATTGTTCCGATCGCAGCAGTCTATATCTCAAGATAGACATCTCAGCTTTGCACCGATTGTTCATTTCTCTGGCAGCCGATTTGGTCGATGTCAGTGCCAAAGTCAAAATACCCTCTGCAAGGGTATAAAAGCACTCAGCTTAAGTCGCAGAAGAAAAACAAAAATTAACTAGTTATACGAGTAGAAAATATATATATATATATATATATATATAGGTTAAGGCGGGAAAGTTTTACGAGTAGGTAATGAATCAGCGCCCCAAAACAATTAGCTGGCATTTCCCCTACCCTGCCCCGCCCCGCCCCCTCAAAGAAAAAAAGAAAAAAAATAATAATAATTTTGAATTTTACACACGTAAATAATAAGAGCATCCGCCTAGGGAAAGGAGAGTATTCGTATTCGTATTTAAATTCTAAGATATATAAGTGAATAATGCGGGTTGGCAACATTCTATAGGTTAACATTATACACACTACCTAACGACGAAGAAGAAGGAGGAGAAGAAGGAGACGAGGAAAAAGAAAGAGTATTTACATAGTTAGTTAGAAAAGTTTTTTTGAATATTATTAATAGGTTGACTTTTAATAGAATTTAATTGCAAATGAAAATCACATTCAATTATTATTGTTTTGATTAGGCAATTAATAATAATAGCTAAGTACTACTATTAAGGGATTAAACAAATTAAAACCAAATACAATAAAAAGAAAAAATAACAAATGTATTGAAGAATGATAATCGTAAGTCGTACCTCAATGTTCAGTATTAAATACAATACAAAAGTAATAAAGAAAGCGGAAACGGAAGCGGAAGCGGCGACCCAGACCCAGACGGAGACGGAGACGTAATGCATATAGGCATCGGTTATATTATAGAGCTACAGAATTATATACGGCTATATACAAATACACATATATATATATATATATATATAAATATACAGTATAAATACGAGTATTTAGGGGGGCAAGCAAGCAAGCCTGCTTGAGCCGCAAGATCCTTCCAAAACTTCCAAACGGAATCGCTTCTTTGAGAGCCTCTCCCAAATCCCTCGACGTCCTTGCTTGCTGCCGCCCCCCTCAACAAAACATATACAAAATATATATATATATATCTAGACTAAGTTTGGGTGTCTAGGAACTACAGGCTACTACGAGTACACACACATATATATATATATATATATATATATATACATATATACGTATATATATAGAGACCCAAGACGGACTTAAAGATCAAATGTCAGGTTGTTCAAGCTAAATGCAAAATAGTCAAAATAATTTTTAAGATACTCTACAATACAAATACAATTAAAAATCAAAAATCAAAAATCAAAAATAAAAAGAAAAAAACGTTTACAGTTTACACTGGGCTTCACAGCAGCAAAATCAAAATCAAAATCAAAATAAGGAAAATCTAAAAAATTTCAAATGGAATCAAAATATATTAAAAAAAAAAAAAAAAAACAAATAATAACAAAAAGGCAGAATCCTGAAAAAATATACTAACTATAATACATATATATACATAAATAAATATATACATATGGATATATGTCTATATATATATACAAAATATACATTAAATAAAGAAAAATACCAAAAGCAAACTACAATATACGAAAATTAAATACTAAATAAATAAAATACTAAACGAATATACTCGTATAAACTTTAATCAAAACAAAAACCAAAAAAAAAACACTCAAAAAACCACTTCAGATGTCGAAAATGCTCAGAGTAAAACATGGAAAATCCACTAAATAAATAATCAAAATCAAAAAATAAATAAAAAACGAAAACGAAAACGAATAAAACGCGCGGACAGCAAATAAAATGAAATCATAATTAAGCTCACAAATTAAACTATATTGAAAGGTAAACAGAGAGAGAAAAGCTAATTAAACAACAATTTAAACAACTAAATGTCAAATGGCTCTTTGGGACAGCGACAGACGGACGGATGGACGGACGGTCGGACAGACGGACAGAAGCTCCCCCTACTCGAAAATACCCTTCCTTTTGCGGCAACGAGTCGGACGCTCTATGGACAGCACATAGAATACCCTTCCTCTAGGAGACAGCGACAGACCATATAGAATACCCTACCCCTTGATACAGATACAGCTATATACCCTACATAGAATTGGATGGTTTAGGCGCCCAGATTAGTTGAACTTTAGTTGCTCGTTTTTTTAGTAGTCAAATTAGCAGGTAAGTGCGTAATTCTTTGTAATTAGGTGCGTAATTTAATTGAAATTGAATTAAAATTGAATTAGTAATTAAAGAACGGGTGATACTTAATTTTTGTTATTATTACAAATTATCTACAAGATAAATTTATATATGGAAAAATAAAAGCAAATACTTACATACCATTTATATACCACATACATATATAATTATATATATATAGCTATATATAGTTTTTGAACTGCAACAGAATCAATTGAATTAATTCATAATTTAATTTTAAATTGATATTCAAATTGATATTGAAATGGAAAGTATGTTTGTATTGTGTAAGCAAAATAAATATGTTTCGTACAGTGTATAGCTAACTGTTGTATCTGTAACAAAAACAAAAACAAAACAAAACCAACAAAAAAAACAGCACACAAACAACAACTATAACAACAACAACGACACATAAGTATTCTTAGTTGGCATCGCTTGATTAATTAATTAATTAATAAAAAAGAAAAAAAAATTCAAATATAAAATGAAAGGACGATTTTGCAAGTTTTCTCTAACAATTTTCGTCACTTCAATAATAATATTAATAATAATAATAATAATATTAATCCTACAAGTTTTGCATTTTCTTAATTCAAACAAATCCAGAAACTGTGCCAGAAAAACCAAAAAAAAAAAAGAAAACAAAAATGTTTGTGTCAGATCAAATATTCCAAAAAAAAAGAAAAAAAAAAAAAAAATAACTAAAAATATTATATGCAAAAATATCGAAATATCGAAATATCGAAACTATCGAAGATATCGAAAATACTCGTATATTTATATAAATGTCTTATGGTTACACACACGTGCCCCCCACAACCGAATCAAAACCAACCGAACAACCAACCGAATAAACTCCATAATACACTTTCCTTTCGTTCAATTCAATTTTGAATTTTCCAAAAATAATTTCGTACAACTTTTACTCGTAACTCCAACTTTTACTCATCCAAACTCTGAACTGAAAATTGCACCATTTTCTCTCATCGTTTTTTAATCACGTTGCATATAATTTTTGGCTACAACTTTTTGTCGACATTTTCCAACTATTTTCCGAATTAGATGAAAAACTTTGCATTTTGTTTTTGCTTTTGTTTTTTGATTGAAATGAATGGGGAAATTCGCGGTTCTAATTGAAGTTTGGCAAACATATTAAACTATATTCAATTTCGAGACAATTGAAAACTTTTCCATTTTCCATTTTCCCCATTTCAACTTTTCAACCGAACTGAAACCAAAAACACACACAAAACATACCCGAAAAAAAAAATGTTGGCATAAAATGCAAAACTCTGATCTAAGAAAATTCGAAAATTCGAAAATTCGTGAATTCGAAAATTTGTACAATTCTTTTGAAATACAACTGAACTACAACAAAAAAAAATGATGAATAATACAAAAAAAAAAGAAAGAATGTGAAAAACCAAGCGATGTCAACATTTTAAACCAAACCAAACAGTACTAAACTTTTTAATCCCCCCATACCCCATGCTCTAAATCCCCCAACAAAACTAACTAAAAAAAAAAAACTTTATACTAAAAACTTACCTAGTTATTTACTTTAGCTTAGCTGTTGAAACTTAACCCCCCCCCCCCCGAACACCCGAACCCCCTTAACCCCCCTTGCCTGGAATCGAATCAAATCCCTCTCCCGTCCCCCTTTTTAAATAGAACAGCTTTAAAATAGTAGTGCTCATTAAACATTAAATTAATGAATTAGTTTTGCTTATATTTTATTTAAGATAACGAAAGAAGCAAAGCTTGCATGTTTTTTAAAGTAATTAATTAACTGATTTAAATTTAATATTTAATTAAATTAAATTAAATTAAATTAACTACCACAATTGGCTGCTGCTACCACAGCAAGAACATTGAATTTTCTATATATTATTAACAGAAATTGAGATCTTTTCTCTTGCTCTCTTTACATACTAAACGAAATTGAAAACCAAAACAAAAACAAAAACCAAAAACAAAGAAGAATTGCGAAAATTTTTCATATTTTTTCATATATGGTTTCCATTGTATCTTTTCTTTTCTTTCATTTAATTGTAGGGTCCCCGGTGTGGAAACCACGAGACATGATAAATTTAGGCACAGATCCACAGTCAACAACCCGCAAAGACGATGTGAAAAATTAAATCAGAAAAGCAAAAGCAAAAGCAAAACAAAACAAGAGAAAACAAGCGAAAACAAGCGAAAGCAAACAAAAGAAAATAAATGAAACAACCCAAAAACAAAGCAAAAAAGAAAAGAAAACATTTAATACGAGAACTAAGAACTCTTGAACTCTTGAACTCTTTAAACGTAAAACTAAACGTAATTTCGTAATATATTTTGTTCGAATTTTCAACTAATCAAGTGTAAGAAACGCGGCAAGACACACACACCAACACACTAACACCAACACACACACACCAACACACTCACACACACACGAGAAGAAAGAAAACAAAGAAAACTTAACACTTTTCCTTTGACTCTTCAATCGAGCAACAATAAATGAAAAACCAAAATAAAAATACAAATTTAAAAAACTTAAAAAACTTAAAACCTAAAAGAAATGTTGAGGCTGCCTTTGAGCAGAGAAGAAGAAGAAGCAAAAGAAAAAACAACAAGAAAACAAACAAAATTAACAAACAAAAAAAAAAAAAGAAAAAAGAAAATAGAAGAATTTTTTTTTTTTTTTGAAAAAGAGCATAGAACACATCGAAAAATGTTTGTTGTTTTTTTTTTTTTGTTTATGTCGTTTTTAAATAAGAGCTAAAAAGATGCTGCTCAAAGTATTGAGGCATCTTTTTTAACAAGACTTTGATTTATACTCGTACATATACATACATATATATGATTATCGTCGATCGATTAACGATTAACGATTAACGATTAACGTTTACCGATTATCGATTGTATTTGTAATGTGCAACAAACATATAATAATAACGTATAATTAAAGCAAAGGATTTTGAACATGAAAAACCAAAAAGAAAAACCAAATTTAATAAGATGAATACTCGTAATTCAAATGTGAACAAATTCAAATGCATTTGTGAATGCAATTTGTATTTTGTCGCTGAAAAAGACTTGAAAATAAATTTCGATTTAAATACATTTTTTGTGTGGAGGAAAACGTGAACAAAACAACATTGAAACATTGAAACATTGATTGTATTTTTAGGCTTAGAGAATTTAAAAACAAAAACCAAAAAAAAAACCCTAAAAAACGTTCTAAAAACAATTAAAATGAAAATGGAAATGGAAATGAAAAGAAAGAAAAATCTTAGCAAATTAAGAAAAAAAACACATGTACACCCACACACACACACACACACACTACACACCCAGACACAGACACACACACACTCGAATTAAATGAAAGCTGCAATGCAAAGTGTTTAGCTTGTAGGAAGTACACTGAAAAGAATATAATACTAATACTAATACTAATGCTAATACTAATACTAATACTAATACACTGAATACACCACACACACAAAAACCAAAATACACACATACAAAATAGCAACAATTTAGTCAAAATGTTATAAATGGTAATACGAACTAAACAAACACAGAAACCAAAAGCAAAACAAAGCAAAACAGAACAGAACAGAAGAGAGAAGAATTCCACTACACTTAAAAAAAAAAAGAAAACAAAAAACAAAAAAGAAGAAGCGATACTAAATGAGTTGGGGATTTGAAATCCCAGAGAAAAGAACGTTTAAATGCAGCAAATTCAAAGCCAAAAGCCAAAAAACTTGTTAAACGCGCAGGCTAACACTTAAAAACTAAATAAACTACGATTAAAAACAAAAAACAAAAACAAAAACAAAAAGAATATACACACAAATATATAAGCGTGAAAACTACATACTTACACTGAAAAAAAAACAAAAGAAAAAAGAAAAACAAAAAAAATAAATGGAACACCCCCTTCTAGCTAAATTACAATAATAATATTAAAATTAAGAACTTCACTCGAACAAAAAACAAAAAAAAAAAACAAAAAACAAGAACAAGCATAGATAAAATTCCATAGATGAAAAACAGAAAGAGAAAACCAAAAGAAAAGCGAAAGAAAAACAAAAAAAAAAACACAGCACAAATTTCCATTCGTTACATTATACTTTACATAAGGATTCTACCAAAAAAAAAGGATGAAAATAATAATTATATATTGGTTGTGAATGCAGCTTGAAAGTTATTCGAAAATCAGGAAACAAACAAAAGAGAACCTAGAAAGAAAACCTGGAAAAACCTACCCGATTGCTGAATAAATTCAATTCAAAATGCAAAAGGCTTTAACCGGCAGATCATAGCTCATTTAGGCAGAGTACACTGTACTTACTTAGTTACCTAGTGCGAATAGCCCAGTTGTTTTTTTTTTTTGTATTTTTTTTTCTTTCAGTGTACTTGGCAGGTATTCATTCGTGCATTCATTGATTCATTCGGTCATTCGAGCATCGGTTCATTTGAAAGCAAAGCCCATTCATTGTAGCAAAAATCGAAACATAATCAAAACATTTTTAGGTTTCCAATCAAATTGAATTAAATATACAACAAAATGTAAACTTTAATTAAAAAGAAACAAGAGAAAAGAAGGAAGTAAGAAAGGAGAAACAGACAGAAGTAAATATACAAAAGTTTAATTGATAAATTGAGAAATTGATAAATGAATGAATGTTAATCAAACACAATAAGCAAAATACTAAAACTACCAAGAGAATATACCAAAATCACAGCATTTTAAAATCATTTTTACTGTTTATATAAGTTTGACAAACAATAAAGAAAACAATACAAATAATAATTAATAATTAATAATTAAATAATAAAAATAAACCAAAAAAAGAAAGAAAAACAGCGTCAGAGGCAGAGCAGAGCAGTCAGCATTTTATTGTTGTCGGAAACTTTAGTCAATGAAATAGTTAAATTATTGAGAGAAAGAAAAGAAAGCAAAAGGAAAAGAAAAAGAAAAAGGGGAAAAACTCATTTAAAGATGGTTAAGATTCGAATGATTCGAAATTAGTATGAAAACAAGTTTTGTACACACATTTGACTATTTTTAATGCATTTTAAAGGATAATAGTATATTAATAGAGTATAAACACTTATACTTACTCTTATACTTGTACTTATACTTATACTTATAATTAGTTTAGTTCGGGCCGCTCCTCTCTCCGAAGGGGGCGGCGCTTTAACAACACGTTTAACAAATTGTTAATGGCTAGATTTCATTTGTTTAAACAAATGTTCAATTTTTTTTTTTTTTTTTTTTTTTGTTTTTTTTTTTGTTTGTTGTGTTTTGTTTTTTGTTACTTTGGAGTGAGCTGAAAAGGAGGGAGAATGGCAAATGTATTACAGTTATAAGAAGAAGAAGAGAAGAGAAAACACACACTCAAAGAAAAGCAAGAAGCAAACAATTTATGGAATCGAAATTAATGAAGAAATAACACACAACAAATAACAAAAACAAAAGCAAAAACAAAAACAACAAGTTAAACAGAAACAATTCTAGTTATAATGATAAAAGAATTCAATTTTTATTATGATAATAATTAACAGCTGCAACAACAACATGCAACATGCAACATGCAACATGCAACATGCAACGTGCAACAACATGCAACAATCGATGTTAGTAATTTTTTGAAAAAATGACAAAATATACAACAAACAAACAAATACACAATGAAAAATAAAAAATAAAACAAAAAACAAAACAAAAATTATTATACAATTGCAAATGCAAATTAGCACTCAAAGTAAGGAAAGTGACAAAAACAAAACAAAAAAAAAAAAATATGTGAAAAATGAGAAATAAATTACAAAAATCCTTTTGAAGTGAACAAAAAGAAAAACAAAATAAAATGTGAAATTAAAAAAAAAAAAACATGCATACATACATTGTAATTGAGTTTTTATTGTGGGCGGGCAAATGGCAATGAAACCTACATAACTTTTTGCTTTGATGATTTTTTATCCTTAAGATACTTTTGTATCTTTGAGATACTTTTTTTCAGCCCACAGATACTTTTGTATCTTTGAGATACTTTTGTATCTGACAGATACTTTGTGTCCAGCAGATACTCCTGTGTCTAGCAGATACTTTTCTGTGCAGCAGATACTTTTCTAGAAGCAACTATCCGCATGCAATGACTCGGCACATTTAAAATTGTCCAAAACCAAACCCCAATTTGAGCAAAATCCCAGGCGGAGCACCAGGCGAACAGAATTCCCAGCAGGTCGACAGTCCCAAAATCCATCCACCTGCTGCGATTTCTATTTGCCTGGTAGCAAAAATTCAAAGCTCACCAAATTGGGAAAAGTAACGACAAAATTTTGTCGCTGCCCTTCAAAGTATGCAACAAAAATTATTTTTGGCTGCTTTTGCTTTGCGTTGCAAGTGGAACTTTAAAAGGACATAACTTGCGCAAATCCTTATGGATTTTGAAAAAATTAACTGCGTTCCACTCGTGGGGTCCATATCTATCGATTGGCATCCAAGGATATGGGTGTCATCTAAGGATCATCGACTTGAAAAATTTCACTCGAAACGCGCAAGAAAACTAGCCAAAAACACAAAATGCAGGATAACTCGAAAACTACAAGGACGATTCGAATGTCCTTTGGCCAGTCGATAGCCCTTATTAATACTGACCGTTTGAGCCAGGACTCGTCAGGATCCACAAGGATACAGCCGAGTTATAGCGCTTTTTCTGTATACAAAAAAGTCCTTTTTTCTCAGCTTCCTAAAGGACTTTTATCCTTTTTGTTGCATATTTCGATCTGGCCAGAGAAGGACTATCTTCTGGCCAAAGGACATCCTGATAGTCCTTCAAATGGCCGAGTTATAGGCGATTTTCCAATTTTTAAACATTTTTCCTATGCTACCCCCTTAAGAAAATTTCCAAGTGATTTTTTTGAAGAAAAATAGCTCTAACTCGGCCAAATCCTTACAGATTTTGCTAGGATCTGTTTTGTTAGGATCGTAAGGACCAACTCTATCGATTCCCATTCAAGGATATGGGGGTCATCTAAGGATCATCGACTTGAAAATTTTCTGTAGAAATTCGCAAGAGAGCAGACCAAAAAACACAAAATTCGGGATATCTCGCAAACTACAAGGACGATTTAAATATCCTTTGGTCAGTCGGTAGTCCTTACCAAAACACACCGTTTGACACAGGATTCGTCAGGATCTACAAGGACATCGCTGAGCTATAGCCAATTTTTGTTTTACAAAAAAATACAATTTTCTCAGCTTCCTGAAGGACTTTCGTCCTTTTTTTTTACATAAATAAATAAAAAAAAATTTCCATGAATTAATTTAAATGTTTATTAAATACTTCTTTTTTTGTTAAATTTAGTTATGGTACTAAAACGTACTAATTCTATTGCATTTTTTGCTGTATGGGAGTGTCTTGTCCTTGGGATGTGTGTACCCAGCAAGGTAAGAACTGACCTAACCATGGAGAACTGAAGATTTTGAATTAACTAAAGAGTTAGGTCAGTTTTCAGGCTTATGTGGGTACACAATCCCTTACAATAATATAATAGCCGATTTGTGTGTGTAGAAGAAAGTGAGAGAATGCGGTGTTTTGTGGGAGCCGAGGATTGGGTATATCCAGATATGGTATAGTGTGGTATAGTACATCTACTATAGAGGGTAGTTACATTAGTTTTGTTTATAATAGCAAAAATATACATAATTCAATAACCGATCAGTCTCCAGCACAAAACACAACATTTTCAGCTATCAGCTATAATGTACATATATGGTAAGTGTGTGTGTTTGTGTTTGTGTGTGAATGTGAATGTGTTTGTGTATGTGTCAGTGTCTTAGTGTTTCTTCTTTCGCTATGCTGAATTCTACATGCTCTATTCATATCTTATCGCGGGACCTCAAAACTATACGGGGGTTCTTCTCTTTATATAAATATCTACAGTTGGCGGAGATATTGCTCAAAATGTGAAATTCCTAACCATTTGAAGCCTCAACCCATAAATTAAGTTTGTGTATTAATAATAAACTAAATTAGCACTTAAATTAAAAAGATACTATACAATTTTATGAAGAGGGAGGATTAAAAGTAAAGCTCAAATACGAAAGGACATCACATTAGAATTTTTAGTTTGGCAATAATTCCGCCAGTTGATTTCTCAGAACAAGTGGCAGAGTATCCGGGAATTTGATATCAAAGGCGACTATTAGGTCGCCGCGTCGTGACGGTTCCTTGGGGAAGGGCAATCCACGTCCACTAATCCTCTTTACTGTGGTGGGTTTGATGACTTCGCCTTGTGTGTGAACTGATATGCGCTCGCCCTGAAGCGTCGGAATAGTAACTGATGTGCCGCATAGTGCCTCTTTCAGGCTGAGCTGGGCATTGTAGCGCAAGTCACTGCCTTCTCGCTTGAACTGGGAATGCGGTTTGTCACGTATGATGAATATAATATCTGCTGGAACCTTTTGGGGTGCCTGATCGCCTTCTTTGGGGAATGTTATCTTTGTGCCAGCTTTCCATCCGGGTTTCACAGTTATACTCAACACCTTCTCCTCCTTACGCGCAGCGCCAGTGGCCATAGACATTCGTGATATTTTCATTTTCTTAGTGCAGCCCCTGTCCACTTCCTCTAGGGTGACATACAGATCGTGCTCGATCGGTGGATCCTGTTGCTGTCGCTTACGACTGGGTGCTTGGGCATTAAACGACTGTGAACGAAAGGCGCCCATAGGATTGCCACCAAATGATTGTCCTGCAAACATTTCATCTCCACCAATGTTCATAAAGATTTGCTCCCCTCCATCTAAGCCGCCGCCGCCTCCAAAGAAGCCGCCGAAAGGATCAGACGCTCCAAAGATATTTTGAGAGCCAAAGAACTGTGCGAACGTAGCCCGTGGATCTCCGTGGAACTGATAACTGTATGCTCCGGGCTGTCCACTGCCATCGGGTCCAGGTGGTCCGCCCTTCAGACCGTCCTCGCCATACTGATCGAATATATCCCGTTTCTTCTTATCGGAGAGCACCTCATAGGCCTCGGCAATCTCCTTGAAGCGCTCCTCTGCCTGCGGGCTCTTATTCTTATCCGGATGATATTTCAGTGCCAATTTACGGTATGCTTTCTTTATATCGTCATCTGTGGCCTTCTTGTCAATGCCCAGAATCTTGTAGAAATCTTTACCCATTTTGCTTCGCTTGGCACTCGACGTCTAAAAGATATAAACAAAACAAAAGAAAGCACACAAATTAGTATACGAAAATATTTTAAAATTAAAACTAAAAGCAAACTAGAAATGACTAGAACGACTAGAAAATGCTCTAGTCGTAAACAGCCAGAGAGCATAGCCTACTATATCGTAAATTTGACGTACGATTAACGAAAGCTGCGAAGAAACCAAATTAAAATTCTGACATCTATTTGAACCACGAAATCCCTAAATTTGTAGCTCTCAAAGCTATGCTTGCAAGTGGGTGTAATTAAAGAATCGATATCGATACAAAAGTAAGTATCGAATACGCCACTAGCCACTAGGAAGGGGCCTATGGATATAAGCTATAAATGTGTATATACACTTTTTTGCGCTTTGAAGCTGTCCCCTTCTACCAACTGAATATGCCTTACTCAATAAACTTTTCAATGGGTATTAAAAACCCGAGTAAAATGTGTCGATTGTTTTTTTGCGACGCGTCGACGCTCAATGGAATTTGCTAGAAGCTTTGAGTTGTGCAACTACAACAAAAACAAAAAAACACAGAAAATACTTCTGCTGCTTTCGCTGGTGCTGCTTCTTCTTCCGCTGCTGCTGCTGTGTTGTCACCTTGTGTCTGACGTCGCCTGTCGCTGTCGACGTTCACAGTGCCATGTTTTGGCTTCAAATGTAGCTTTCTTTTAAGTTATTCAAATGTTCTTTTCTTTTTTCAGCTAATTTAAGCAACAATTGTGAATACCTATTTGTATTCTCTCCTCACTCGCGGTCAGAGACTCACCTTATGTTTTTTGGTCAGCCTTTCCTTTTTAATTTATTGCTCTGCAAGCTTTCTTCTTCTCAGTTTGATCAACTTTATTTGATTTGGTGTTTCACTGGAATTTCTTGTTTAAATCACAAAATGTCTTCAAATATTAAATGTATTTCGTATAAAATCAATTTTGATTTGCTCTCTTTTCTTTTTCTTTTTGCTTGGGTTTCAATAGAAACACACCCAACTGCACTTCTCTCTCGTTTTTTGCTAAATGAGTCGAACTTGACAGCGTATGTCGCCTTTATATAGACTTCAGGCAGTCTGTTCGTCGAAAATTCTCGATGCTTCTCGCATTTTAGGGTTGTATCCGGAATGCTGTCTATCGATAATAATAAGGGCGCCAAGCTTTAAATGATCAATAACCTCAGTTAACGAACTGGAAGCTAAAGTTTAGTAAATAAATCAAATAATAATAATTTTTTTCAATAGCTTTAAAGGTTAAATGGCGTTTATTTATAAGGTTCAATTTAAAACGGACATCGATAGGTGTTTTTATCGAATTGCAACCCTAGTATCGATACTTTGCGTGGCTACACTGTCTATCGATATGGCATCGATAAGCAAGCAGACTTATCGGCAGTAGCATCGATAGCACGAGTGCAGCCAAATCGCAGCGGAACAACAAAAAACATTGGTTAAAACCATTAAAATGTTTGCAAACGCAAATTAGAACCAACCATCAAATAACAACACAACGAAACACTCTGTGTGCGTCGCCTCAGCCCAGCGGCCGGTTTGTTGTTGCATTCAACACCGTGAAACACATAAAACACTCACAAAATATACATTGCAACATATTTTCACAGTTCACAGGTAAGTGAAATCCCCCGACATACATACACATAAAACACATACATACGCACACACACATGCATATAACTGTATATATATATATATATATATAAAGCATATTTTGGAACAGCTTGAAGGACGCACACGGCTTGAACTAGTTTTTTTTGGTGTTTTTCGTATGGCATTCTCAAATAAAGTCACATGTGTCACGTTCCACAAGCAAAAACCTTGACCGATCACCAGCCCACCGCCCGAACACTGCGGGATACACCAGCACTCGCCCCCCCACCGCCCTTCCAACCCACCCCAGACCACTGTGTTGCGCAAACGAAAAATTCCGCAAACATGCAAAATTCGCCCTCTGCCACCTCCTACCACCCCTCCTCCCCGCTGAGCAGTCGACGTAGATACCGGCGTACACAGCGAGCGCTTCTTAGTCACTCTTGAGACGCCGCTGCAGATGGCGTCGCCGCTACCGATGCTGATGCTGATGCTGACGTCGAAGCTTGTCAGGCACAAAGCAGAGCAGAGTAGCAACACATAAAAATAGTCATTCATCGGAGGACGGCCAATCGGCGAGCGCATCTCGAGTCTGCATTAATACAGTAAACATCCAATAAATAGAACGTTTGACACCTGAAGAACTACGAAATTAGTGCATCCAGCGGTTACGGAATAGGTTGCAGAATAAGACTATTCAAAAGGCTTATTGAACAAATTTCAGATATCTCCAATTCGGTCCAAAAATAATAAAATTCAAAAGGTCCTTTTGTAAGTAGTTGTTCCTTTGGTCAAGTGTCAAGACGCTAGTTAATGTGTGTGTGTGTGTGTATTGTTAGTGAACTAAGTGGGCATAATTATTAAGTGTTTACTGTAGCACTTTCGCTGTACCAATTTGCTCCTCGTCTAATATCTAATATATACTACTCTAGTCAGTTTTCAGTCTATATTCATCGTCTATTCATTGAGTAATTTCCCTGGGCTGGGGGCTATGCACCTGGCTGTGGGTTGGTGGGCTGCCTGCCCGACGCTGCGTCATCGCCATCAACTCTATAGCCCTGAGGCCCTCGCAAACTATTCACTCAGTCCGTCATATATATATATATATATATATATATGTGTGTGTGTATATATGGACGTAGCGATATCAGTATCAACAGTTGTTGCTAATAGCTGGTGTTGTTGTGTTATCAGTGATACGGGAAAACAGAGGGGGAAGCACGAGAACAAGTGCATTCAATGAGTAAATGAGAGTAGTCAACTGGCCGGCTATTCGGAAACGATCGGTAGGATCGGCAGAAGCGCCAGATCAGACCGATCGGCAGATTGGACCGATCGGGCAGATCGTGACATAGCTGTGGTCAGTACTCGTAGACGCGTGAGACGATGTCGTTGCGTTGACGGCGAAAAGAACTCGGCATAAATCAGACGTGCTGCTTGGTGTGTTTGTGTGCATATAAAAAGATAAATTATATATATACATATATCTCGTCTATATAGCATATATATCTCATAGATGTGTAAGAACATTACCTATAGACATCGTTTGTAGTATAAAGCCCCATATATGCGAGTGAAGTTACTTGAAATCGTATAACAACGTGCTAATCCCTAGCAATTAGTCTAAAAATAAGACCCATTTAAATAGATTGCTTTCGTAATACAGACATATAGACAGACGGACGGACCCATAGGGAGAGAGAAGGAAAAGTGCATAAAACTCGACATAACTCAAAACTTGATCTGGGCATCTCTGTCTGTGTGTGTGTGTGTGTGTGTACTATATAACTGAGAAATCGGAACTACAGCTATTTGGCAGACCTCAAATGGGTTTTATAAATAGCACAACTATAAAAGAAAAATACGAATATATGCGAAAAAAACAAACACTCAACACACAACACCCGACAAAACTTAAGAATCATCATTTTCTATAGGAGATTTCGAACCCGTCACGCCCCAATTGTAAATATTGATGCGTCTCGTTTCTGATTTTCAATTGATATACTAAAGATTCAGATACTCAGATACGTAAACCTTCGCATTTACAAATAGCGAAATATTTCTGTTTTTTTTTTCTTTCCGAATTTTTTTGTTTGTCTTTCCTTCAATTCAATTTCTGTGCTTTTTCGTTTATGTCGCCGCCTTTATTTTATTTTTAGACGCACAATTTTTTTATTTTGATTTCTGCTGGTCGTGTATTAGCATTTTTGGATTCCTCTCGCGCGCTCTATATACACTCGCACACACACACAGAGAGAGATATATATATCATACAGATATATATACATATATATCGTACACTCGTACACTCGTCCACTTATATCTTGAATCTTTTGCTTGTGCTCATCCAACATGTGTTTGAAATTGCAGCTTGTTTGCGTGCTGTTCCTCTCGTTGCATTCAATGTTTGTTGTTTCTATTTCTGTTTCTGTTGCTGTTGCTGTTTCGGTCGCTGTATGTTTCGAGTTGGAAAAACATTGCGCATTTCGCTTATACCCAACTAATTGCAGTGGACATTTAATTGGACTGCGTAAGCATTTGCGCAAATAGCCTTTTCTCCCCTTCCTGGAAGCTCGCCAGAATTTAAAGAACTGCTAGAGAGTCATATATCACTAGGCACCGCGGGACAGATCGAACGAACCCTTCCCCAAATCTTAAGTGTTTGTTTTGACAAGCCTTATCTTACTCAATTAGAGCTTGGATGAGTCTACTGGGATAATGAAAACAAACACTTCCGGCACTTCTCCTCCATAGCAACTGCAACTGCTCTATGCTCTGATATTTATATATATTTGATTCAAATTTGGAAAATCTCTTGTGAAAGAATAACCTTTTTAAGTTCAGCTAAGAGGTTAACTTTCGACCTGGACCCAGCTACATACATATATGATATAGTTATCCCATTCCACTGGATGTACAGTCTACCACAAGTAGAGGCATGCCAACATGGCTATATCCACTCGTCGGGAGGCCCTGGTCAAGAATATTCGATTCTCGTGTCAGTCTCACAAGTGAAAGAATTGTTTTTTAAAGTGAAACGTTTTTTTTTTACTCTAATTAATGTTTTAAGTGCGCTTCTATGATCGGTACTCATAAGTTAATGAAAAGGTTTTTTTGTTCTTTTTTTTAAATGTGAAAAATACAATATTTATTTTTTAATATTTATTAATATTAACGTGCTTAACGGGCCTCTATTCGATTCTAACACGAAGTCAAAAATGATATTGGTGAATTGTTAAAAGAAAAGTGTCGATTAACAGTAAAAGTGAGAGTGAGAGTGCGCTCGAATCTAGTGTTGCTTGACTAGCTGATACCCTGTAGCCAGAATTGAATCGAAGTATTACTAAGGCTTGCATCCAGTTACTCTAGTCGAGAATTGATAGCCTTGCTGATACCCTGTAGCCCGAATCGAAACGAAAACCTAAGTGAACGTGCTCGAACGTTCTGTAAACATCTTTTTGACTTGCATCCTGCTACACCAAATTATTGTATACAGATTTTTCTTGAAATCTCAAAAGCAAAACGCATTATAGATTATTTGAAAATAAAGAAAACATTTTCTAATATTTTTTGAACATATTTATTTACACGCCCCCAAAAACTGATGTGCCATTTGCAACGATTTGCGCATTGCGGCGGCACCAAATGCCAAATAAATGTCTCTCTATATATTATTATATATGTATATAATATATATATATATATATATATATATACATATATATATATATATGTGTATGGATAAATATTTATATATGTACGATTGGGTGTATATTTTAGCACTTCCGTTACAAAGTCAGCCGTTGCCCAATTGGCCCAACAAAGAAAGAAGAAAAACTTGGAAACTGAATGGAAAATGACATTTGCACGAGCAATTTATGCGGCAATTATGACGCTGAGGGAAAATTCAGACGCAGCAGCAACAGCAGCAGCAGCTGAAAATGGAAAAATGGAGCGCTTCTAGAAGCTGCCTCGGGCCTCCTCCGCCTCGAACTTTTTGTTTATTAAATTCCGTAGAGTGTTAGTCACTGTTTTTCCTCGATTTTCGTGGACTCGCGTACAAATAAGGCGCGAAAAACGCAAACAGCGAGCTATTGGGATTTCAGTTTATTTTCGAATTGAGGTCTGCGGTGGGTGTCGATCGAGGGAAGACACACACAAAAAAGAACGTCTATTTTCCGAGTGCCGAACATTTAAATACCCTTTGTTTATTGTTCACATTTTCTCAATTTTGCTTTTTATAGCATTAATAACATATATAAAATATATATAACTGGATTGAAAGTATTTACTATATAAGCCTATGCTCTCTCTATATTCTCCCCAAGGTTCCGAACTCGCCCGCCTGCCTACTTCAGTGAGTTGCAAACGTCGTAAGAGAATTAAGCTACCCGCTGCAAGAATAGGGTATGAGCAAGAGCAATGAACAGTTCTCAATTTATGTGATGTGAGGATGATGATTGTGGGTTGATTTCCTGATACTCTTCGGACAGCTGGTCAGTTTGGTGGTCATGCTGGGGACTCGACTTGTCAAGCAGCTGCTCAATAATATGTCAGAATTTTCTCCACTTTTTTAATTTCCCTTTTTTAGGCATTTCTTTTGCCAACAATTCAAAATTTTAAATTTATCGCAGACTTTTTTTTATGATTTTATTTATTTTTGCAGGCCTTTATCCATTTGGTAAGTGAGTTGCGCCCCGCCAGGACATGGCTGAGCAGGAGAACAAGGACAACGAGTGCATCACACAGTGCGCCATCTATGATCAGACCCCAGGCTCACAGCAGAAAAAAATAAATGTGATTGTACGGGATCATTTTACGGTTCAGCGCGTAATAGCGCTGATCGGAACACAATTTGCCTATGGCAAATTCGAGCTACTGCTTCAGCCCCACGGCGATAAAGATTTGGTGAGTGTCTAATCATGGCTCCTCAATGGCACTTCTCAATTGTATGCCCGCCAAAGACAAATCAACTCTAATGAATCTATTCCTATTTGGCCAGGTTTATCTGAATGCTCTGGACTGGCAGCTGCTTTTTGAAGTGCCCGGCTTTGAGCGTCAGCTAAAGAATAATCTAGTGCTGCTGCCGGAGGGTAGTTGGGATGGAAATGTATCCAGACGCTATGAGCTTGTCATGAAAAAATCCGCTTCAACGCAAAAGAAGCTGCAGCAGCAGCTGGAGAACGGCGAAAACACAACGACAACAACAAAGGGTGGAGAGAAGGAAAAAGAGAAAAAGAAGAAGGCTACGACGACAACGGCAACAGGAGAGAAAAAGAAAAAGTCGCCCAGCAAAACGAAGACCAGCGTCAGTCCCACATCCACGTCTACGTCCACATCCACATCCACGTCTACGTCCACATCCACATCCACGTCTACGTCCACATCCACATCCACACCCACACCTACAACGCCCTCCAAGAGCAGTACAAAAGTCAAATCAAAGGAGCAACTTAAAGAGCCCGTTCAGCCAGAACAGCCAGAAACAAAAACAGAAACAGCACCGGAAATTCCCATAGAAGAACTAACCAAAGTGGAAATAACTGAACAGGTGCAGGATGCACAGAATAGAATTCTCATATCACCCGTAGATGATGCAGCTCCAGAGTTATTTAATATAAGTCCTGTGTCAGATGCGGAACCGCTCTCCGACGATGATTTGGCACTAGGAGCCTCCGCTAGTCCCACATTAATGGGTCCAGCCTATGATTTTGGTAATGCTGGACCCACTGAAGGCGATTTGCTGGGTGTCACTGATGCCGGCACGGTTGTCTTAGCCGGAGATATAGCCGAAACTGAGGATAGAAACGAGCTGGCCAATTTCATTGGCCAGTTATACAGCGGAGATGAAGCGCCTGCCTGGCAGCGCTCCAATACCAATGCCGCTGAGTTTACGGCCTCAACAAATACAGACACTGTAGCATCCCGGGGTTATGTGGGCTTGGTTAATCAGGCTATGACTTGTTATCTGAATAGTCTGCTGCAGGCTCTGTATATGACACCGGAGTTCAGGAATGCGCTGTATCGCTGGGAGTTTGATAATGATAATGAAGCCAAGAATATACCCTATCAACTGCAGAAACTGTTCCTCAATCTCCAGACGTCGCCTAAACCATCCGTGGAGACAACAGATCTGACCAGAAGTTTTGGCTGGGATTCAACGGAAGCGTGGCAGCAACATGATATCCAGGAGCTTTGCCGCGTTATGTTTGATGCCTTGGAGCATAAATTCAAGAATACCAAACAGGCGAATTTAATCTCGACACTGTACGAAGGCAAAATGAATGATTATGTCAAGTGCCTGGAGTGCAATACGGAGAAGACGCGCGAGGATACCTTCCTGGATATCCCTCTACCAGTGCGTCCTTTTGGCAGCAACTCCGCCTACGGCAGCATAGAAGAGGCACTGCGCGCTTTCGTTCAGCCTGAAACTCTGGACGGAAATAATCAATATCTATGTGAGAAGTGTAAAAAGAAATGCGATGCTCATAAGGGTCTCCATTTCAAGTCCTTCCCCTACATACTGACGCTTCACCTGAAGCGATTCGACTTTGATTACCAGACCATGCATCGCATCAAGTTGAATGACAGGTACTATTTCCGTTGCCTTCTCTTTTTCACGATTAATTCTATATCTAACTTCCATTACCTCTGCACAGG
Source organism: Drosophila repletoides (assembly GCA_018150835.1). NCBI lineage: Eukaryota > Metazoa > Arthropoda > Insecta > Diptera > Drosophilidae > Drosophila > Drosophila repletoides. The sequence goes on along the minus strand of JAECWQ010000031.1, from coordinate 18,750,579 downwards.
GTTACCTTTCCGCAGAAGCTGAATCTGAATAGCTTTGTGAATCGCACAGCACAGGGTGAGCAGTATCAGATGAATGGCAGCAGCAATGTGGACGACTGCAGCACTGCGGACAGTGGCTCTGCGATGGAGGAGGATAATTTGAGCAGCGGTGTGGTGACCACAGCCAGTTCAAGTCAACACGAGAATGATATGAATGATGAGGACGAGGGCATTGATATGAGCAGCAGTACTGGGAAGAGTGCTCATCTGGAGCAGCGACTTAAACAGGAAGCATTAGCGGGTCCTTATCTCTATGAGCTCTTTGCCATTATGATTCACTCGGGCAGCGCTTCGGGCGGACATTATTATGCGTATATCAAGGAATTTGAGAATCACGATTGGTTCTGCTTCAATGACCAAAATGTGTCTTCGGTGAGTCCAGTTCGCGAATATTTACAATTATAATTTAGAGGGTTTGTAATCCTTTTCATGCTTCCGCAGATCACACTGGAGGACATTCAGCGTTCGTTTGGTGGACCTAATGGTAGTTACTACTCGAGTGCCTACACGTCCAGCACGAATGCCTATATGCTGATGTACCGTCAGGTGGACGCGAAGCGGAACGAGGCTGCTGCGAAATGTGCGGACTTTCCGGAGCATATTAAATTGCTGCTGCCAAAACTGCATGCGGAGGAGGAGACGCGCTCAACGCGTCTAGGCAGGCACATAACAGTAACAGATCTGGCACTCACAGATTTATATAAACCCCGCGTGTATTTCTATAATCCGTCACTGAAAAAGTTGAAGATGACGCGAGTTTATGTCTCGCAGAGCTTTGATGTGAAGCTGGTGCTGCAGTCCGCCTACGATATGCTCAACGTAGAGCAATTTGCTCCACTTTCACGGTGTCGTCTGGTTGCATATGACTCCTCGTTGGATACGATTATACAATCTCTAGAGAACTACAGCGATCCAGCGCTGACCGAGCTGCGTTCCTCGCATAATTATAATCTGGACTTTTTGCTGGAGTACCGGGCCGAGGATCAAGAGTTCGAGAATTACGCCAGTGATGGCATAACGTGGTATGTTTTTATGGTAGATCTCTCCAACATGGCCATGGACGGTCCTTTCCTGGTTTCTTCAGCAGCGCGGGAATCCAGCGACGTCTTGCGTCACTCCATTGCGACGCGTTTGCACATTAACGAAGAGCAGTTCCTCCTGGCCACTGTGAGGGGCACCTACCGCAAGGCCTTTGTCTCCTACGACCCTCAGCCCACGCTGGAGGCACAGCAACATCTTCAGCAACTGGCCAATTCACAGTTTAAATATATCATCTACTTTTACTTAAATGTGCCTAACACCGATCCCAGCAGTCTCGAAATGCTAGGTGTGCCCAGCAGCGAGCCCATTGCACCGCCACCGACTGAGGTATGTTTCCGATGCTAATCCTGCTTCTATTTCCAATCCTATTCCTAGTTCTCTAGGATTCCTTAGAGAGAGAGAGAGCGAAAGAGAGAAAGTGGTAGGTTCATCCATCTATCCTAATTCCAATCCTGTTTATAGCTCTGGTGTCCGCTGAGGTAGGTCTTCGATCCTTCTCTCAATATCACTCCTATCTCTTTAGGATTCCCCTAGATTTGTTCGAAAATGCAAGTATTATAAGGAATAGACAGTCCAAGGCTGCAAACCTTCTAAATTTGAGCCTTATATAAGGCTCACCGAGCAAAATTCCTTAGGCTTTACAGTTTCATAGTTATCGTGGTTCAGTTCTGATCACATTTCGGTTCAGCCGTGTTCATTGCGAACCGAATTTGTTTGCAGCCTTGGCAAAATCATATTTTGTTCAACTCTAATTCTGGTCCTCTTTTTGCAGCCCCTGGTCAATGGCAACGCTGGTGTTGATGTGGTGGATGCGGCCATGATGAATGGCACAAATGGTACGCCGGAGCATGTGAACGGCACAGGAACCAATGACTGTGATTGGCGTCGCTATAAACGCGAACAGGCTGGCGCAACGCCTGGCCACGAGTCCAACTCGGAGGATAGCAGCCTCAGCGATGGGGATAGGACACTGGTAGAGAATACACTGCAGCATCGTGGCGGTGGGGATAGTCAGGTGAGCTCCACTAGTCACTCGCCACAGCTTTCCAGTCCGGAGGATGAGGCTGCGTCTCATGATGCAATGATGCGGGTGCATGCCTACTGCAATGGAAATGGCAGCTATGGAACGGACGGAGGCGACTCCAGTTCATTGCTGCCCAGCACCACAACGCACTTTTTCCATGCGATCAAAATAGAATGCGTAGATCTGGCCGGCAGCTGTAGCACCACCACCAACACCGGTAGCCAACAAACCGACGATGACTCACAACTGCGTAAACCGACTCAGGCCTATAAACTCCTCGTTGGAGCCCACATGAGGATGGCCACTTTCAAGAGGCACATTGAGCAGCTCATTCGGGTGCCCGGAACTTACTTTAAGCTGCAGCGCAAACATGAAAATACCATATCCAATAGCCAGAATAATTCGCTAGTTTTTCTCAACGAAGGGGAGACGCTCACAGTAGAGCTGGGCAAAACCCTACAACCTGATGAGTATAAAGCAAAGATATTTTTCTTACGGCTCGCCGATTTGGATAATGAGACCGTCAAGCTGCCCTGCGTCTGTGAGTGGGTCTATAATGCCAGCACCACAGCGGAACAGGCCAAACAAGAGCTGGTCGCCAAGCTGCATCGCATCGATGCCAAATACTCCGCCCTCAATGCTGAGAATTGTCGCATCTGGCTGAAAGGCGGCCGCGCCCCCATCAAAATACTCGCCAACGAGGATACCCTGTATTGTGACATGCGCTCCACCATATCCGCTGAGGTAAGCCCTTATCAGGGTATGCATATATATAGATATAGAACAATATATATTCATCTCTCGATCTCATTTCAGTTCATTCTGCAAGAGTGCGAGGAGGGCGTTGAAGCGCAACCGAAGGATGATTCATTAACCATCTTTGTGCGTCGCTGGTATCCAGACAAATGGGAATTTGGCAAGTTTCAGGAGATCACAATGGACAGTAAGTACTTTATATCGTCGGCTAGTATTCGAATCTACTAAAACCAATTCGTTTATTTCCTTGCAGAGGACAGCGAAATCAGAAGTTGTCTAGCAAACATATGCAATATCACAGTAGATCGCTTGAGTTATATGAAGGTGAGACGACTGAGAAGTTCTGTAGTAATTTCACATATTCTTTATTCTTTTCGTCCTCCAGCTGAACAGCAACTTTCCCTGCACTAGCATATCTGCAGTAAGCGTCAATGAGGGCATGAACTGGTTCTCTGTGCCGGCGGCTCTGGACATGTATCCGCTGAACACAACGCAAAGCGGCAATATGTATTTGTACAAGTGAGTAATCTGATCGCGATTCAACTCCTGAATATCTATTAAAATGCCTAATAAACGACCAATCCTTGCAGAGATAAGACCGTACCGGTGCGGGAGCTGACAGTGGATGAGCGACGGTCGTTAACCAACAAGGAGAAGGCACGTTTGGATCGTTTGGGTTGCATTTCAACGACGCGCTACTCTCAGAGACGTGAAAGAGCGCTTAAAATCTACCTGGACTCACCTGAGAAGCCTAGTAATGTGACTGCCTCGGCGCCAATGGATGCACATGCAGACAATTAAATACCATGTCGTAGTATCCGTTTTCCCGCTCACGCTTCCGCTTCCCGCGTTTTCCCCTTGCATCTAAAAATACATACAGAACCGGATGTATTTCAACTAAGATTAAACCCTCCTCAGTCCGTCGTCGTCGTCATCGTTTCCGGTTTGGTTGCAATTTTTCACACAATACGCGGGCCGCGCTTCTCGTTATTATTATTATTATGCTGATTATTTAAATTACGTTTTATCGACCAGTTTAATATTGTAATTTGTTTTGTTGTTTAATTTGTTGTCAGCACGGCTGGAGGGAGGGGCAATGCATGTTAGGGTTCTTTGGATGGATGGGCGGGGTGGAAAGTCGAGAAGTGGAAAGGAGAGAGAGAGGAGCGGGGTGTCCTAACAAAATTATTCTTGCTACTTTTGTAATACAAAAGAGTTCAGAGATGAGACTGTGTACAATTTTAATTACATGCAAGAAATTAAAAAAAAATTTAAAGATTAACAAAAATTGTGAACATAACTTAAACATAAAAGTATAAAATAAAACAAAATCATTTGTATTGGAAATAAATCAGTGTAATTCTTTTAATAAAGTCTCCGAACCGCTAAAGCAGCGGGGTGGGCGAGGGTGGTGTAGAAAACAACCCATCAAATGTAAAAAGACTCCAATTAAGTTGGTTTTTTTTATAGGTTCTGTTTTTTATAAAATGTTAATTTTATTTATTTTTTGTTTTTGTAAATACGAACTATGCGCGGGTTTTAATTTTAACGTTTTTCTTTTTTTATAAGTATTTCAAAGATCCATTTTTTTTTTTTACTTTAAAAATGTTACAATTCTTAAAAAAAAATGTCCTCGCTTCGTTGCAAATACGAACAAAACCGTTTATTATTTTGAAATATTTAAAACAAAAAATCAGTACGTATTTTTTTCTTTATAAAAGGAGGGAAATAAGTAAGGAAGCTGATTGCGCTTCTTCATCTTCTGCTTCTTGTTTCGCTCCATCTTCTTGGGGTTATGATCTTTCTGTTTTGGACATAGAATGGAATCTTCAAATTTTGAAAAGTTCTTTGAACGAAATCGAGTTGCTCGTTCGCATTTTTTTGCTTGTTTTTTGTTTTGTGTTTTTTTGTTTTTGTTTTTCTTGTCAAATTGGTTTTTCTGATTTTTTAGTTTTAATTGAAGTCGTAGCTGTAGTTTTAACGAACTACTGAACGAATCTTCCATAATTGTATAATTAAAAAATTGATGTAGCGGCTCTTGTAGCCGGCAGCGCAATTGTTCACATTTCTTGTTGCTTTAAAGGGGCGTGGTTTTCGTGTTTTTTTTTGTTTTCTTGTTTTTTTGTTTTCTTTTTTTCTGTATAAGGTCTCAAGCCTATGCCTTGGTCTCAACGGCCGGCGCCGATTCCACTTTTGTTGCCCCCGCAGCAGCAGCAGCCACCTTTTCCCCGGCAGCCGCCTTCTTGCCCTTGCCCTTACCTTTAACAGGTCCCAGTGGCTGCTCAACCAGTTCCTAGAAAGCAAACAAACAAAAAAAAATCAATTATTTCATTTGTACATTTATATTTATTAGTTTAATATTTACCTTGAGTTCAGCTTGCGCAATGCTGTGCTCGCTGGAGTAGCTGTCCACGTTGAAGGGTATCCCGGTTACCAGGTTGACGCCGTTGGGCATCAGCAATACCGTGTGCTTGAACTGTGCCACAATCTCAGCTAAAAGCAATGATAATATGATGTTATGATCAAATTTCAGATTTCTCTTAAGATCTCCATCTCGTAAGACGAGAGAAGCTATTGTAGCAGTGGCATGTTCAGACTGAGGCCATGGAAATAAAAGGCAACTGCTGAAGACGCCAAAGCCTTTGGAGCTTTGATCTAGCAAAATGTCTGGCCGTAGTTGGCAGCTCGCAGGGAGTAACACCAAATTCGGAATTAAGTTTTGCATAGTTAAAATCATCAATCAGAATAATATCTACTTACTTGGCTTCTCGTAGAGCACTTGGAAAGGCTCAATCATCTTGTGGGAGACACATTCAACCACGCCCATACGCGCCTTGGTCTCCTCCTCGAAGCTGCGGATATTGAAAGGCATATTCCCGTATTTAGTTTTCACCTCAGCGAGCAGAGCACGCGAAGCCTTCAGCTTGAGCATATAGTTCTCTTCCGATTTCTTATAAATCGAGACCTTTGTATCCTTTTCGCGTCCCTGTAACCGTGTGAAACAAAAACAAAGTCTTAGCAAATTTGATCAAAAACTATCAACATAATTCGATGCTGCTTGAGACGTTCTCAGATCTCATAATCTTACAATCTCCGGAATAGCAAAAAGCGCAGCTCTAGCACTTGGAACATGTGCCGCAACAGTTCCTTCTCTTTAGAACTGCCCGCCGAGCGCCAAAGACGCTTACATGCCCCGCGTCCCTTTGCTTTGCTCCGCCAATCCTCAAGCGCGTGTTTTTAATCATCGAACAAATGTGACATATACACGAGATATAAATATTTTAGGTAGGGGGGATTCTTACCACGCCCTCGCCGCTGCTGACAATAACATCGATGGCATAAACCTCATGCGTCTCAAAGCTGCACTTCTCGTGCTCCTTGCGCTGTGCCTCGCTCGGATTCTGTATGATGGTCTTCTCACCATCAATTTTGAACTGCTTCAGCTCGTGACTGAGCATACCCTCGATGGGTTTGCACTTGTACGATTCGCTAATTTGTTGCACGGCATCGGTGATTGAGTAATTCTGCAACAACAAATTGCATAATCTTTATAAATACGTTGGACTACATTATTTCTATTTAGACTATATATATATATATACATTGCTCAGAGATCTGCTCTATATTTCGATTTGCATTTGTTTTCTAACACAGAACCTAATAGGGCTATTTTCGGCGCACCGAACCTAATATACCCTCACACACTGGAAAGGAATGTCCGACTGTTCCTATAGCAACTATATTATATGGTCGTCTTTAAGTATGCGTGTAGAAGACACATTTCTACATCTACCTTGTAAGTTTCATGAAGAGATCTTGGGAAACAAATCTTGTTAGTTCAGCAAGTATCCCATTACTCAATATAACCATAAGATATAGTACTGTAGTATAAGATATATAAACGGACAAACAGACGTTATGAAGTATTTAAATCATTAAGGGATCGAGATGCCTGCTTCAATGCATTACACATTTTGTGAGAAAGTTATAATACCCCCCGAAAGGGTATAATGAAACTATTCTGAAATGCTTTCAGATGCTGATGCTTATAAGTAAAAGGGTTCTTCCTTTCATTCGGATACCTTCAATAATTCAATGTAGATTGAAATAAGGTTACGAATTGGAAATCTGAAACGTAGAGCAGGTCGTTGAGTATGCATTTTATAGGGATTGTATGTATATCAATGTTATAGGGATTATCAAGGGAATCTCTACATAAATTATATTTATATAAATTTTTATGGGCAATAGTAAAGACCAAACATTTCTTGGAAATGAACTCGTTCAGTTCACGATATTGCCACAAATTTGTGAACTGGGCAAATTTTGGTTAGGATAGAATAGAAATATAATATTTCCAGAGAGACTTACGCTAGAACCGGACTTGAGGAGACGAAGCGATGCCTGGACGGCCCAGTAAGCGGCCAGTATCACATCAGCCTGGCGTCCGCTTATTTTTTGATCCGCTCCAGCGCCAACAACAATTGTATGGGCTGCCACAGCAATGAATCCATCAATGTGGGCGCCCAAATCACTGTGGAGCAAGTACAAAGAGAAAAAGTCCATTATTAATAACAATAAGTTTAAATATGTCCTGCAATTTCTTTAAAGTTCAAATATTACGTATGCTTTGCAGGAGGACGAGATGAGTTGACATAACAATGTCCGTCTGTATCTTTCTCAAATCTCTCAATTTTTGAGGTTAGTGAGTGGAATGTGTTACACGTAGCACATACGTGGAAACCGGACGGATGGACTATTATATTATTAGAAAGGAACAATCAGCTTAAAAGTTGTTGATAGTATCGATCGAGTATACAAAGACAATCGAAAGGGGCGAGTTGTATCGATAGCTTCACAGTTCTAATCGCAATTAATACTCACATTTTAACGACATCGCCTGCTTTTAGCGTGTAGTCAGAGTCATTTTTAGCCGGCGAGTAATGGCAGACGCAATTGTTGACCGACAGGCATGTCGGAAATGCAATACCCTTCTTGAGGTCCTTTTCCTTTTTATATACCTGAGCGAGAGGGACAGATAATGGGTTGTTTGATTAGTTTGCTTATTTACTTTGTAAACTAAGAACAAAAAAATTGACGTATCTTTGGCCAGCCGAAACTGTAAACACCCTGTATATATATAAATTGTTCCGATTTGAACGGCTTTATATATAAAATATACCGAAAATTATATTTAATGTTGTTTTCTTTAGTAATTTTCTTTTTTTTTAACCTTATTGAAAGGCGAAACGTCAGCAGTTGCTGCTTTCATGCCAGCTCTTAGAATGCCTTTTGGAATGTGATATTCAATATATGATTATCTACTGATGTTACGTATTTACTATTGAAGTCAATATACTCTGTGCAAGGGTATTTAAGTGTTGACAGTTGGTCGCCTGCCAAAAATGTCCTCAGATCTCATAATCTTTGTATGATCTTTGGGCACCCACAAAAAGCACACACCACAGTGCTGGAGACCAGCGCCAAAACGCACGTGTATTGGGCGAACACAATACACGCTCGTAACGCACGCACGCAGGAAGCACGCGGCCCGTCCACAAACAGAATAATGCACGCTTTGGGGGGCGCCCTCAAATTGTTTAGTTTAATCAGTGGACTTTTTTTTGTTGAGTTGCAAATAAATGTTTACTGAAATGAATGCGAGGAGCATGTTTTTATTGTAATATAAAACTCACTTTGCCGGTTTCTTCAGTCAGCAGATTATCGCCCTTGGTGCAAATTTCCCTCACAGAGGCATCCACCAGGCAGAGTCCGATTACAGTTTTAAGAGTTTCTAAAATTAAAAGTAAAAAAAGAAAGCACAAATACTTTGGTTATTCCCAGGACGAGCATTTAGTTGTAAGCTGATATACCTTTTATTTTCAATAGTACTTAAGAGGGTATTGTGTAGTAAATGGGGGAAGGAAAAATTTCCCCAACACCTGAAAAGTTTGAGGTTATGCCCGACCCCCAATCGCATTGACCGCGTACAACGAACGCCGCGTGGCTGCTTTAACGCGGCAGCGAAAGCGACAGCGGCAACGTCAGCGTCAGCGCCGACGTCAACGTAAGCGTCAATGTGAACGTGAACGTTTGGGCTCTTTGTTGTTGCAGCGCATACACGCTATATATTTTTTTTTTGCAGAATTTCCCTTTCACGTTGCAGCCGCATTTAATTAATCATTCTATTTAAATATTAAACTTACTGTTTACGATTTCGCCAGCCAATTTGTATTTGGTTACTACCAAATCCTCAGCAATGGTCTTCTCGGGCTCCTTTTCTACGTCTGCCATTTTTAAAATGAAACAAAAAACGAGAGCTGCTTAAATCACGATATGATGTTTTTGAGTGTGTGCGCCGAGGTTGCCAGATAGGTAAGTGAGAACGGAGAAAATGCTGCAATGCCCCAATACAGTGTGACCAGTTTTTTAGGGTGACCGTGGCATGTCATTTTATTATCGATAACAAATTTCGAGAGATTGGTGTGCTATCAGCCGGAGTGACCATAAACCCGAGAATAAACAAACTTTTAAGTGTGGTGTTTTTTTTTTGATTATTATTAATTGTATAAAACCACAGTGCATTGATGCTTGATGATGTAATAGACAAATGCAACATGCGCGAACTGTAACAAAACTGTGATAAATACACACACAAAGCGAACGCACTCACACACAAAGCAAATACCCTTTAAAAATGGTTGAGAGCAAGGACGGCAGCCTTATCAGCATTGAGGCGTCTGCCACGCCTCGTAAATCTTCATCTGGATCCCCGCCGCCCGCTGCCGCCGAACTGCGTATACTCTGCTTTGATCTGAGCCATTACAAACGATCTACCCAATTTCTGTTGAGCTGTGCAGGGGTATTTATACTCTATATAATATATGGCTATCTGCAGGAGCTGATATTTACAGTTGAGGGCTTCAAGCCCTACGGCTGGTTCTTAACTCTAGTACAGTTTGGTTATTATATTTGTTTCGGACTGGTGGAACGACGTCTGGAAGCGTACCGGGCACAGGGTGGTTCCCTGTTGTGGAATATAGAACCGGCGCCACGTTGCATACCTCTTAAAACTTATTTTATACTAGCAGGTCTGACGTTGGGCACCATGGGTTTGTCCAACTCAAGTCTAGGGTATCTCAACTATCCCACCCAAGTGATATTCAAATGCTGCAAGCTTATACCCGTACTCTTGGGAAGCATTATAATACAGGGTAAACGCTATGGCCCGTTGGATTTTGCAGCCGCGACGTGCATGTGTATAGGCCTCGCTTGGTTCACCCTGTCGGATTCCCAACTGACGCCTAATTTTAACCCACTGGGCGTGGCCATGATAACAGGTGCTCTGCTCTGCGACGCAGCGATTGGTAACGTGCAGGAACAGGCGATGAGAGAGCACAAAGCACCCAGCAGCGAAGTCGTCTTCTATTCCTATGGACTGGGATTCGTCTATCTGTTTATAATCATGTTGCTGACTGGAAACTTCTTTAGTGGCTTTGCCTTCTGTTTGGCCCATCCGCTGGAAACCTTTGGCTATGGTTTTTTATTTAGCCTTTCTGGCTATTTGGGCATACAATTTGTCTTGGCTCTGGTCAGGAGCAGCGGTGCTCCGCTCGCTGCAACGGTTACCACCGCTCGCAAGGCTGTCACCATTGCCTTCTCTTTCCTGCTCTTCAGCAAACCCTTCACAGTGCAGTGAGTACTCTTCTATCAATAACACAAGCCAACCAATCTTAATCTGGTTTCCTCCTACAGGTATATCTGGTCTGGCCTGATAGTTGTGCTGGGCATCTATCTGAATGTTTATAGTAAGAAGAATAAGATGACTTTTACGGACTTGCAGCACAGGCTAAAGAAATGCACTGCGAGAATATCCCGGTCGCCCAGTCGCAAATTCCTTATTGAAGTATAAGTAGAAAGTGTACCAAAAACAAACAAAAAACAAAACCTTAATATATACTTAATAGTCGAATTGTAATAACGATATTTTATAAGAGAACTATGTAATATAATTATATATATATATATCTACATATATAAATCCAGGACTACTTTAAATGTTTTGCTAATTTCTATCTATCCGTGTCGAGCTCCATGACGCACTTGAATAGATCTTGCCGCTCTTTGGCCGACGCCGTTTTTCCCATCATTCGATCCAGGAACTGTCGCTGGTGCTTGATAATAAATTTATTGCATTGTATTATAGTGGCGCCCATGTAGAGAGTACGAAATTTGGCCCGCACATCGCATATCTGTAATGTGTGTGGATATCATTCTCTGAATAAGCTCAGGAGTGCAGAATATATGTTTATAGCTCTATTCCGTATATATCTGGCCTTTTCTAAACTGTTACCATGGGTAAAAACTGTCTATAATCATAGCCAATCTCTGGCGCCCTTTTTGTGATGTTATATTGTGAGTATTGGCACTGACCTGGCTTTGCTCACATTGTCTTTATTCCTTTTCTGGTTTTTTCTCGAAAATTCTTTACTGATTTGGCTGGTTGCGAGTGTTGGCAGCACTCTTTAAAGGTTTATTATACATTCCGTTTGGAATAGGGAAAAAACACATTTAAATAATTATGTTCTGTGGACCATATTCTTTATGCCGGAATTCCTCTGCTGTAACAATCGATAGTTTCGATATGTTTAGACATTCTAAATCGCAGCCAATTGCAAAAGTATCCTGTTTCAATTACGAGTAATTCCATTTCCACACATTCCGAAATTTAATCGGTTTCCGGAACAGGCCCTTACTACCTAACTGTAGCTTAACATATATACATATATCGGCTTACCAATGTTATTAGTGGTAATATGCTGGAAACTAAGCGCTCTCCATGATGTTGGCAGCGAATGATGGCAATTTTAGTGCGATCATTGCAGTATTTCACACGGAAACCGTTTTCCAAAATCCCTAGGCCATATACCCCATAGTATTTCTCGACATTTTGGAGCAGGCACTTCTGGAGCGTATGGTCATTAAGTCGCAGGCTTTTCACCTGCACATATGGTACAATTTGCACGGCTATATAACTGATAAGCGGAATAAATGGTCGAATATTAATTAATACAGGTGTTTCTTGTCATAAATATAACCAATTTATTTAATTAACTTACCGATTTTTAATACGCACCATTGTAAACAAACAATACGAAACAAATAACACGAGTTGTTGCTCTGCAGAGTTGCCAGAGTGTTCACGGTCGCCTATGCTTAGTTGTACCGACATGTATTACAAAATGTACCATTTCAGATGTGTACCTTAACCACTAACATTTGATATGCATGAAGTGTTTCGCCAGTTGTTTGCTAAAATGAAATAAAAGTAGCAAGAGCTTACTATTAAAGTATTTTGACTTTATTTATATTAGAAAAATAATTAATTTTCATTACTAATAAAATGTATTAAATGCACAAAAAACTACAAGCGATAATAAATCAAGAGCCAATTATTTTTGAAGTGGTAAATACAGTCAAAATGTACCAACAATAATAAATTTGGTACTACTTTAGGTACAAAAGCAGCACGTGCGAGTGGCAACACTATCGATGATCAATTGACCTTGAATAACGTGTGCATAGGGCTGAAAGAGAGAGAGAGAGAAAACGAAAGAGAAAATGCGCGCGAGATAACAAAGAGAAGCGTTTTATTTGAATTAATTAAGTCGCACTTGAGAACGGCTGTTTAGTTTGTTGTCGGCGACTGCAGGTAACGAAAGTATGCAATAAATGAATATTAAATAAAAATAAAATTAATTATGTAGCTTTTTACAATTCAATCAAAATCACAATAAAAAAATAAATTTATTTGTATAAATTATGTATTAAAATTGATATGTTAAGCTTATCGCGAACAGCGGCAAGAAAAAGCCCACCTCAGTTTCTGGTAATTAATAATATTTCATACGAATTCATTTAAATGCGAATACTTCAGTCTCGCTGCAGGCAAGCCCACCTTCAACCGAGGTCCCTCTCCCCGCTTTCGGTCGCTTCTTAGCGCCGCAGAACTCTCAGTTTGTACCAAAAACCGGTACAGAGCCTCGAACAGCTCGAATTTCTTATCAGTCACCGTTAGGCGTTAATCGCGGCTGGTTTAATAACATTTATTTGACCGCAAAAAATCGGCATATTATTATTAGGAGCAACCAAAAACAAAACATGTCTCAGCAAGCGTACTTTGTGGGCGTGGACGTGGGCACAGGCAGCGCCAGAGCAGCCCTAGTGGCCTCCGATGGCAAAGTGGAGCAGCAGGCGGTAGAAACAATCAAGACCTGGACTCCAGAGACGGACTACTACGAGCAATCCACTGAGGACATTTGGAATGCCATCTGCAAGGCTGTCAAGGTACAGTAGACTCTCTTTGATTCGTATAGAACCGTCTGCTTTCTATGGAAATCCCTGTATAAATAAACTGATCTCTGGTAGGGATTGCATTGTTTGTGTGTCAGTTTCCATACACAGAACCTACCCGGTTCTTTTATTTAAACAAAATTTAATGAAATGATCTTAAAGTATTAGAGCGGAAGTCGAGTATCGGAAATTTACTTGATTGAAGAAGTTTTCAAAAATACATTGGAAAACTGAATCCAGTTTTTAACCAAAAGCCAGAGGTTCTCGGATAAGCCAAGATGTTTTTTTTCGTATTCAAACCGGTATAACACGTAAATAGGTGTTAATTTTGAGTTGTTTTTAAATAAAACTTAATTAGTATCGATAAAAAGAATAAAAGAGATAAGAGTACTATCAGGAAAAGAAATCTTAGAAATCAAGTTATTAATTTAAAACAAAATTGAAAATTGGAAAACTCATTAGAAACTTATCTCATGCTGATCTACATATTTAACTGCTGTGAGATTATCTTGGTAATCCAGACAATAACTGATTTTCAAGTGTCCGGACTATTGGGGTTATACTGTAATAACAATTAGCGTCTGCTGATAACCTCTAGAAGCGCACAAAGATTAGATTAATTCCCGTTTATTTACAGGCTGTCATTGGGGGTGTCAATGCGACTCAAGTGAAGGGCATTGGATTCGATGCGACCTGCTCCCTGGTTATACTGGGCGCCAATGGAGTTCCGCTAACGGTGAGCAAGAGTGGAGTTCCTGAGCAGAATGTAATACTTTGGATGGACCATCGGGCGGAGCAGGAAACATTGGAAATAAATGCAACCAAGCATCCTCTGTTAAAGTATGTCGGTGGACAGGTATCCCTGGAGATGGAAGTACCCAAATTACTCTGGCTGAAACGGCATTTACCTAAGACTTATGGCAGCATTTGGCGGGCCTTTGATCTACCGGATTATTTGACCTGGCGTGCCACGGATGTGGATACCCGTTCGCTGTGTTCAGTCGTGTGCAAATGGAACTATGATGCTGCTGCTCATAGCTGGAATAAGGAATTCCTATGCTCTGCCAAACTGGAAGAGTTGACTCGCGATAATTACTCTGCGCTTGGCTCAGATGTCCAGCCGCCGGGTAAACCGGTGGGCAAAGGCTTATCCCAGCGTTCCGCCTCCGAGCTGGGCCTGCAGCCGGGCACAGTGGTCAGCACTTCCCTCATAGATGCCCATGCCGGCGCCTTGGGCATGTTTGGTTGCCGTGCCGAGGGTCAGTCCTCTACAAAGGACGACGTTCAGGGCAAAATGGCTTTAATTGCGGGCACTTCCACCTGCCACATGAGTATCACACGCGACGCCTGCTTTGCCCAAGGTATATGGGGTCCCTATCAGGATGCCATAATACCAGGTTACTTCTTAAACGAGGGCGGCCAATCCATTGCCGGACATTTGTTGGATCATGTGCTCAAGACGCACGAGTGTTATTTCGCCTTGAGCAAGAAACTGGGCGGAGATAAGTAAGTAAAGAGAATACAAGACTTTCTTTCTAGCCTTTTTATAGCTATTCTTCTATCTTAGATTTGTCTACCAGCATCTGAACAAGCTGCTCTCCAAATTGGCGGCGGAACGTGGCCTCAGCGATTTGAACTATCTCACCCAGGATATCCACGTTTGGCCGGATTTACATGGCAACCGTTCGCCTGTAGCAGATCCTACGCTGCGCGGCATTGTAAGTGATTCAACTGGGTATAACGAGTAATATACCCTACCCTGCAGGGGCACTTAAATCTATGCTATAGCTAATCCCTCAACTATTCCTTTCAGATCACTGGCCTGGACATGACTCGCGGCGTTGAATCTCTGGCCATTAAGTATTTGGCCTTTACCCAGGCGTTGGCTGTGAGTTGAGAGAATGAATATAGTAGTTCCAAATTCCTCCATAATATGTATTTATTTATTTAAATTTTTCAGTACGGCACTCGCCACATAATAGAGAATCTTTACCAGCACAGCCGAGCCCCGTTTCAGAACCTGCTCTTTTGTGGGGGACTGGCAAAGAATCCACTCTATGTGCAATGCCATGCGGATATATGCAATCTGCCTGCTTTGATACCTAAGGAACAGGAAATGGTATTAGTAGGTGCCGCCGCTTTGGGCGCTGCTGCCTCTGGTCACTACGACAGCTTGGAGGTAAGTACAGCAGTTCTACTACAATATTCTAAAATAGTATTAAATTTAAAATTTGGCTTTCTAGAGCGCCTCAAAGGCTATGGGCGGCACTGGGCAGCTGCTAAAGCCGAATCCCAAAACTTTGGAACTGCACAACCGAAAGTACAGGGTATTTCTGAAGCTATTGGAGCATCAGCGCCAGTACAGAGATATTATGCAGGCGGAGTGCGCCTAGTCTATACAATTCCATAGAATACTTTTTGGCTTTGTTAACACTTGAAACGAATTTTTATAAATCTGATTGTAAAACAAAATATGAGACAGTTCACTTTGTTCAGGTACAGTGGGCGAAATTGGGGGCGTGGCTGCTCACAATCACGGACACGCACACGCACAGAGACACACACCATTAGGCTATAAATGCAGCAGCCTTTGAGTCGATTTTGCTGCGGCAAACGGGACAGGTTACTTCGATTTTCTGGGCGCAATCCTCACACAGGCAAACATGTCCACAGGGCAGTAAAATGATCTAAAATTAAATGGAAAAACCCAGTTAGAAAAAGAGAAAATATTTGGACCGATAGTCCAGTTCGTGTTTAGAATTGATATCCTGCAACTAGCTTCGGCTGGCCCCCCAATTTCTAATCTAAAACATAGGATTACTTCTGTCTGGAAGAGGTGAATCTAATCGGATTGAAAATGGATTTCTAAATGAGAAACTGGTGTATCCCTCTACAAGAACATAATGATGAACTGAACCCAATAAAAAACAAACAAATAATGCAGACAAGAGGCATATTTAGAGCTCAAAGCTGATAAGCAGCTGATAATACTTTTCTATCTAGTACTCTTCACAGTATTAAGATGAGAGGTTTCGGCCCAATGGATTCAGTCGCAGACGATTGTCTCCATTGTTGAGTGGGTAAAAAGAGGCTGCTATTTCTTTCGAGACTTTTGATCAGAAGGAGCTAAGAAATCCGATCAGAATGAGTAAAGTTGAGTGGGATAATAATGAAGAAATTCAAATCTTTCGCGAATATTTGCGTATTCCAACGGTGCATCCAAATATAGATTACAGTAAGTGGATCAGTGCTTATCTATATGACTCCTCTGCTCTTAAGAATCCCATAAAGATAGTCGGTAAAACTGAAATATTTTTATAGCCGCTTGCGTGGAATTCTTAAGAACTCAGGCAGCCAGCCTGGGTCTGCCCGTGGACGTTGTTTATCCTGTTAATGAAGCAAATCCTGTCGTGATTATGAAATGGCTGGGTAAGCAGCCAGAGCTGCCATCAATTATACTGAACTCACACACGGATGTGGTGCCTGTATTCGCGGACAAGTGGACATATGAACCCTTCAGCGCCGATATGGATGATGAGGGTCGTATATTCGCTCGTGGTTCGCAGGATATGAAATGCATTGGAACACAATATTTGGCGGCTATTCGGGCTCTAAAGGCGAATGGCTTTCAGCCCAAGCGCACGGTATATTTAACCTTTGTGCCAGACGAGGAAGTGGGAGGCCATCTCGGCATGCGCGAGTTTGTCAAGGGGGAGTACTTCAAGAAAATGAACGTAGGATTCAGCTTCGACGAGGGCATTTCCAGTGAGGATGAGACCTATGCTATTTACTATGCCGAGCGAACCTTATGGCGTAAGTTATCCCGAGTATTTCATTCATATAATTAACCAACTCTGAACTATAGATCTCAAGTTTAAGTTTGGCGGCACTGCGGGTCATGGTTCCCTCCTGCTGCCGAATACAGCTGGCGAAAAGGTGAATTATATTCTGAATAAAATGATGGAGTTCCGAGCAGCCCAGGTGAAGCGACTGAAGGAAGACTCTAGCATTGATATTGGAGATGTGACAGCGGTAAATCTTACGAAGGTGGGGGGAGGTGTACAAAGTAATGTGGTTCCACCGCTGCTGGAAGTGGTTTTTGATATTCGAATCGCCACCACTGTGGATATCATTGCATTCGAGAAGCAAATTCGAGTTTGGTGCGACGAAGCTGGTGGCGATATTGAGCTGGATTTTGAGCGGAAAAACCCTTACGTGGAGCCCACAAAGCTAGATGCATCGAACCCCTACTGGTTGGCCTACAAGAAAGCATTGGATGAACTGTAAGTATGAACCGCAAGCGCCTAATAGTCGGCCTACAATCTTTTCCTTATCGCTACAGCGGTCTAAAGACTCGAGTTAGAGTTTGCCCAGGTGCTACCGACAGCCGTTTCATTCGTTACGCAGGTATTCCGGCCATAGGCTTTTCACCGATCAACAATACACCTATACTGTTGCATGATCACGATGAATATCTCCGTGCTGATACCTATCTGAATGGCATTGAGATTTACAAGAAACTGATAGCTGATGTGTCAAATGCCTAGACAGAAGATTACCCCAGATGTTTGCTATTGTACTACAATTTTCTTTTGATAATAAAAGTTGTGAGCCATTGCAGAAACCTAACACTTGTATCTAATAAATCAGTCCTTAGAATATCTTTGACTGGTGCTTACCTCTTTGGGATTTGTGGAGCACACCACACAGAGCTGATCCTGTGACAAGGTATGTGGTCGATTGCGTGCACGTCTTTCCCTGCGCTCCGATTCCAAGCGATTGCGTATTTTAGCCTCCTCACGTTCCTGTTTCTTTTTACGATAAACCTTGCGAACTATGAGCCCCACTAGCACCATGGAAATGCTGCTGCATAACACAATCTTGAAGCTGCAAATGAAAAGCGAAAGAGAATTACAAACTTCTGGAGAACTTGAACTGTAGCTTAACATACAGCATTGACGATTTGGCATCCTCGAATCGTTTGATAAGTGTCGATTTGGTGGCAGTGGTTAAAAAGAGAGGTCCCTGCTTGGACGGCTGCATACGCAGAGTTTGTCCGTCCATTTCTAGCTCACCAATGGCTGTGAGGAAGCTGCCATCGCGTAGTACCTGCTCTGTGGTCTGCAGTCCCTTCTGTCGGACGCCCGTAAAGAAGCCAAAAATATGATCAAAGAAGGACAGAGAAGTAGATTCATAGTTATCGTAGACGACATCAACGTCCAGAACTGCAGCACTCATAGCATCGATTATCTCTACGCCATGCTCCTGATTCTTTAGCTCAAAGGGCATCTCGTTGGTGCTCTCGTGCAGCAGCTTTCGCTGCTCAGCCCAGAAGCCGGCAAAGGCTCGCATCACGCGATGCTCGTGCAGCTTCACTATTTGCAGCACTCCACTCACACTGGGCACAAAGGAGCTGCGCAGTGGAACACCAATTGGTGTTACTGTGCCTCTGATCACGGCATAGGGTATCTTTTTGTCGCGCTGCCGACTCACAAGCGATTTGAGCTCCCCGTCAATGTTATACTGTGGCGCCTCCTGCAAATCAACCAAAAATTATCTTAATACTATGTATGCTGGTCAAGAAAGAGGGTACAATATATGTTTTAAATTCTAGATATCTGTCTGAGAAATATATACACTTTACTCCTCTGGTCTGCTAGAAATGCATGCCGAAATGGCTTCCAAGAGAACGCAAACGGAACGGCATGCATTATGTTCAGTAATGTCCGTGTACAGGGTATTCATTAGTCGAGCACTCTGGGCTCCTTATGATTCTGATTATGCAGGCAGCACCTCTCTCCCTCTCAGTCGATCACTCACCCTTAATACTTTGGCGGTATTTTTGTAGTGCACATATTCCCGGACACAGAGTCCCAGTATTAGTATATCCACGCCTAGGGCCACAGATTCATGTATGAATTCCATTACAAAAATATATATGTGTATTATTTATTTATTTATTTCAAAGCTCTAAATGTGAGTTAGGTGTCAGTGTGTGCCTGTGCAGTAAATAACCGAAAAACAAAAAAAGACTGAACTAATGTAGTTTGGTTTGTTGATAGGCAGAAAAAAATACCAAACAGGTATTTCATGCAATTGTTATCGATACTGCACTGTTATCGATTAAGCTGCGCGCGCCATATTCAAAAGCAGTTACTCTTTGAATGCAATAAGAAATAGAAATTTAAACAGAGCAAAAAAAGAAAAACGTTAGTCAAATATTTGATTTAATTTTTAAGTGCTTTTAAGTGCTGCTTTGTTTGTTTAGATTCTAGACAAAGAGTCTGCCAATTACCGTTAGGTTGAGAGATTTGTTTTTGATATACCCTTGCAGAAGGGGTATTATTACTTTGTCAGCAAATATGTGAAAACTCGGAAAATAAAAATATACCAAAAATTAGAGGCAGCTTTTTCTAAGACTTTCCATGAATGTCCCATTCATAGCAAGTGTATTTAACAGGAGTGGCATGTCGAAATAAAATATATAAAATTATAAAACAAATATGTGAATATTTCGCTAAGTTAATTAACTTGAAGAACTGCTTCGAGACAAAAAATAACTATATAAAATCAGACCAATGAGTTTTATAGTTTGATTTAAAGGGTATTCAGAACTTCGGCTAGCCGTAGGCAACACTTCCTTCTTTGTTTTGTGTAAATATGAACCATTTACTGCTCTCTCAATTCTTCCTATTCCAATCTTTTATTATTGTTGCTGTAATCGCTCTGTTAGCTGTAATGGGTCCATTTTAGACTTTCGCAAGATATTAGACACACACACACACCCACACTCACACACACACACACCCACACACAGAGAGAGAGAAACTTGAGCAATTGATTGATATAAAGAGTAGCTCTCAGTTGGGTTGCAGAGCAGAAGATATCTTTACCTTTGTACTCGTACTTCAGATATATTTTGGGGCTGTGAGTCAAACTATATCTATTTTCTTTTGTTTTGTAGTTCCCAGCCACGCTATCAGAATCAGACAATTTCGGTGCTTCACAGCAATTAGTCGTGTGTTTATAAAATAATAAAATTACTCAATTTAAATCTTAGAAATATAAAAATGTCCTTCGATAAGCTGTTCTTGAGCTTGGTAAGTAGAAGAATTTGTTCTAAGACTGCTCGCAAATCAGAATGCCTTGGCTCCAAGTATTGAAATATTGATTATACTTTCATAATTCAATTAAATCGATTACTATTCTGGAATATTCTATCTTTGGCACAATCTGCATACTTATTTTTAAAGAGAGTTGAAAGATTTTTTATTCATAATTAATAATTTCTTATCTGCAGCTTTTGCTCAACGTCATCAGTTTGATAACGTCTGCCAGGGTGACGGCACGTATCATACAGCCGCGTGAGACGAGCAGCTGTGAGGGTCGTAGAACGCCAGGAGCGATATGTGAATCCTGTGAACTGCTGGCCACCTGTGTGCAGCATTCGAATGGTTGGGTTAATATACCCGTCGAATCGTGTGATGTGGCTAATGGGTATTATTGCAATGTACGGTTGGGCATGTGCTCAAATGCCACCGGGCCGTGTCATCCATTTGGCATCGAGGGCAACTTTCAGTGCACTTCCCAGGGTATCTTTCCGGATCCGTACGATTGCCAGAAGTATCACATGTGCTACTTCCTGGGCATTACTTTGGTCGCTGCCGCCGTTGACTGCGGCAATGATACGGCATTTGATGCCCGGACCGGCCAATGCTCGATGACTTTGCAGAGCAGCGTTTGTACCCAGCCCCAGTATCAATGTCCACATGTCGGCTATGTGGCTGCCTGGCCCAGTAATCCCAATATCTTCTATGTCTGCAAATCGACAGTTAATCAGAATCTGAACGATACTGTTGTTATATATCCTTCACTGCATCGCTGTAACGATGGTGAAATCTTTCAAGATTTCGTTTGTCGTCAGAGCAGCTATTCGCCTTCGATACCAGATCAACCTTCACAAGTGGAGCCCCTAGATCCCAATGATAATGGCTTCACCGTAATGCCCGTCAACTGCTCTCACATCGGACTCATGGCGGACATGGATGATTGCCATAAATATTACTATTGCTCCGCCTTGAATGGAGAATTGCGGCACATGGAGTGCCCTTCCGGCACCTATTATCGTCCAGAGCAATCTTCCTGTGTGCTCGGATCTTGCTAGGAGAACACTCCAAGCACGCTCGTATTGAAATTCTTTAAAATTTATACAATTTAATATGAATAAATGTAAAAATTTTATATTTTACACATGAGTTTAATCTGTTTGATTCATTTATTATTCCTAGAGAGATTTCTATATACTTTTTTACTCTCAATTGAAATTGAATGATTATTGAATTATATTGGCATATTGCTCTGCTTTAGAGAGCATATTTTATCTTATTTATACCCTAACAGAGGGTACTATGACTTTGTCACGCAATGGAGGAGACATCTCCGACTCCACTGAGACGGATGACTATTCGATATAGCCATGTCCGTCTCCTCGTCTGCCTGTTTCTATGTAAACTCTCTCTCGAGTCGGATGGCTACTCCCGTCTGCAGGGTATGAAATATTCGGAGCTCCGAAGATAGCCATTTCCTATTAGTTTTTTTTTCGACTGTACAAAAATTGATCTTTTCTTGGGCTTTAATGAATCGAGCAATATCTCAATAATTATCTTTTAATTATGCGTTTGACAATTTGCGGGAACTGTTTATCTTGGCCTATTTAAGCAGCTGGCGGAGGAAGTTTCCAGTCAAAAAACGAATATATCTTTTGAGATGAGTTGTGTTAAGTTATTGCTACTGTTACTGGCGGTTGTGGGCGGTGGCAGTCACGCCTATAAGATTTCGAACGCCAGCTTTGGCATAGACTCCGCCGAACTGGTGACGAATCCTTGCCAGGATTTGCGCCTGTCGGGCTTTATATGCGTGGATTGCTCTACACTCGGATTCTGCTCCAACGTGGGCAATCAGTGGCAGACGGTTTCTATGACGGAATGCCAGACGGAGCGAGGATTCTTTTGCAGCGATGAGGGCACAATTGGCTGCACGTGGCAGCCACGTTGCACGGTGCCGGTGCGTGGCAAGTTCTACTGTCAATCGGCTGGAATATTCCCGGATCCCTACGATTGCCGCAACTATCATGAGTGCAGCCCCCAGAATGTGGATACTCCACATCAATGCACCAATGGTGCAGCCTTCTCTCTGCTCACCCAAAGCTGCAGCGTACCCCGGGAGACCGAGCAGTGCACGGAAAAGCAATACACCTGCGAGTATGTGGGACAGACAGGCGTCTGGGCTGCCAATAGTAGCTACTACTACATCTGCCAAAAGGAACAGCAGGGAGATCAGGCTGTATTTTATCCACTGATGATGAAGTGCAGCGATGGCTACATCTTCAATGGACACAGCTGCGTTTATGCCTCAAGGGCAAGAACTGCAGAGCGGAATATGATCTCTTGCCAAGATGGTCTACTCTATCCCGCTGATAATTCCAATGGTTACTTTTACTGCATCGAGGGACAATTCGTCTATCAGAGATGTCCCCTCGACTATTATTTCGATGAGAAAGTTAGCGCTTGCCTCAAGCAGCCAGAGATCTGCGTAGATGGCACAGTCTATCCTGCGGAAACGGACAATGGATTTTATATCTGCGCCGGTGGATCGCTGATCTATCAGAGCTGCCTCGTTGGCACTACATTCGACCCAGCCACCCACATCTGTCTTCCGATAGTAAACTCTTGCTATGATTTCACAACTTATCCTGCAGAAACCGATCATGGCTTTTATATCTGTATCAATGGAGAACTGGTCTACGAAAGTTGCCCCGTTGGCTACAGCTATGATGAGAGGTATGGAGTGTGTTTCGAATCAAATAAAAATATTACAAATTTAACTAAATTTTTGTAAATTCCATTGAATATTTTCCAAAAATAAAGAACTTCTTTATGCTACAGCTGAATTTTCCATTTTAGTTGAAAGTAGTAAAGCTGCATTCAAGCTTCAACCTGAACCGAACCACTATAGAACCAATATTTCAATTATATAGAATACGTCTCTTCAGATCTTAAGGTACTATAATTCATTCCCAAGACCCAGTACATCTGAATCCGTCCGCAGATTTCATAAAGTAAACCCCATAAAGAGTTAGTAACGAGAGTTGAAGGAGAAAATCACCGTCATGGGATGATAGCTACTTATCAGGTATTGGAGATGCTTGTTTTTGCTAATAGTTCGCTTGATTATTTCTCCAACATTCAACATTTCCGGGAATAGAAATAGACTTATCTTACGATATTTAAGCGACTGCTGGCACTTAGTTTCCTTTCATTACTCTTTCAAATGGGTTGTTTCAAGTTGTTGCTTCCTTTGCTTCTTGTTGCTCTTTCTGGAGTTTCAGCTGCAGAAAACTGTCAAAACGGATGGCTTTATCCGGCGGAAACGATGTACGGCTATTATTATTGCATAAGCAATGATATGATCTATCAAGATTGTCCGGAGGGCAGCTATTTCGATGCGAGTTTCTCCGTATGTCGTCTTGGAGAGCCACCAATGATAAGCATAGAGACGACGGACTCTACCACAATGTTGACGACAGAATCTACAGAGGACTCTGCACCGGAATCTACGCCGGAATCTACGCCGGAATCTACGGCGGAATCTGTGACTGCTACGACTCCTACGGATGAGTCAGAATCCACATCAGAATCGAGTCCTACGCCTGAGGTGTGCCAGCGTTGGGGCTTAGCTGCTGATTTAACCGATTGCAACAGGTATTACCACTGCGCCGAGAGAGGAGCGGCTATTGAGCTAAAGAGCTGTCCATTGGGTCAGATTTTCATTCTGTCAAGTTTTACATGTGGTTATGGAGCTTGTTAAGCTTCAGTTAGCTTTAATTAAAACTTTAAACAATAACAAAACTTAAGACTAATAAAATGAGACTTGTTCATCAATCAACCATCCATCAATCATCGCATTCACGCACCACAGGATGTAGAACAATAGAAGCACCATTACAGCCAGTTCGATCCGATATAAAATCATGGAAATTGCTCTCCAGAGCCCACATAAAGCGTTTATGTCCTGGCAGAACTTGCGTGGAGAGGCGGCAATCTCCGCCGCGTTGCACCTCCTGCAAATTGGAGGCCTTAAAGCAAGTCTCCGAATCCCAGAGATAAATATCATTCTCTCCTTTGTAGCGGAAGAACAGTGAGGTGCCTCCATCGGCGCCCAAGAGCACAGCCTGCTTTCCATAGGGTTTGGGTCCCACATCAATGATTGAGCCAGCCCCCTGACCCACTCTCAAATATTCACCCTTAATCGAGTATAGACGGGGTGAGCTCAAGTAACTGAAGAAGAGGGTCGAGGTTCCATCGGGCTTAGCAGTTAGAGCCACATAAAGCACATCGTTTGTGGGGGCTGTGGCTCTCGGCAGGACAATGCGATAGGATTTACTGCCCGTAATATCATAGACCAGTATGCTGCGAGCTCCGGCATCAGCGACATAGCTAAACAGAGGGCAAGAGATAAGAGATAAGAGAGAGCAGCAGCGATAAGATATCTAATAAAATTACGAGTAGAAAGTCTTTGGCAATGCTAGTCGCATTCAACTATTCGATTAAAAACCCATTAGGGTCTACAGCTTCTCTCAGAGACTTTCGCCTTATCAGCGCTGATAACATTTTGTATTTTGCAACATTTAACGTGTTGCAGTTGTGCTCTGATTGCAACGTTGCCTTCAGAAGACGCTTATTGTTGGTTCATTTTCACTCAAATATATTCAATAGTGGTTCGGTTCATGGTTCACTTTTGAATGTAGTTTAAATCTGATCTTAATAGTTTCTCTAGGAGAATAGAATGATAATTTTTGGGTAACTCACACAAAAGGCTTGTTATCCTTGGAGTAGTCGACGACAATGAATTGCAAGCGACTCTCTGACGTCACCAGATCGCTGAGGTCGATACTCTTGACCACCTTGTTGTTGGCCGTGTTAATAGCCACAATTTTGGGACTGCAGCGGCGTATGGGCTGCTCCAGCGTATTGACAATGCCCACATCCAGCGCCCACAGAAGACCCTGTAAAAAAAATATAAAAATAAAGAGAAAACAAATAACAAGCATTCAATTAATGCAATTTTTCAGTATTATTTGGATTACAATTGAGACATGTTTGGAATTTTTATGAACCGCAAAATTAAAATGTTCAATTTTTTAATTCCCTTTTTTTCTGTTTTTCTGTTTTTTTTTGTACAATTTAATGTGCATCAGCAAGAAAGAAGCTGAAAGCAGAAACAATTGTGGCGATGCATGTAAATTGTGTGCAATTGTTCAAAAATGCAAATAAATAAACAAATACGCGTGCCAATTGTTCTTATTGTTGTTGTTCTGTTTATACCCTTCCAGAGGGTATTACAGCTAGCTCACCGCCTGTGTTACCCATTGAAGGAGGCATTTCCAATCCCGTAATACATGTATAGAAGGCCTAACCCGTCTGTCTGTCTGTCTGCTGGACTCTCTGTCTGTCTGTCCGTCTATCTATCCGTCAATCTCTCTGTCTGTCTCCATGCAAGCCCGTCCTTCAGTCTTTGGGCTATATGAATGAAATTGTTGCACGCAGCACAAGTCGGAAACGGCCGGATTGGAGTACTATATCTAATATATAGATGCAATAGGAATAATCCGCTAAAATGTTCTCTAAAGGTTAGCTAGAAATCTGATTCCTCTAAGCAATAGCTGCCCTGGGAGCAATCAATCAAAATGAATGAATTAAAGCACTTTCAGAAGGTTATTCCAGGTTGGGCAAGGGTATGCGATGTTCGGTGCGAAGCAAGGATAGATTTTTACTGACTAGTTAAACATTATTATTATTATTTGTTTTTGCTCGTTGACTTTTTGTATACATAGAATGAATTCAATGCGTTTTGTGTATGGCTTTTAAATGAATATCTCGAATAAAACATTGAGTCTAGTTGATTTTTTGAACAAATTAATTTGTCAATAACTTGTTTGAGTCTAATGAAATTCTCTGCATTGATAGAAGCTGACAGAAGCTGACAAAATGAACAATTTTCTGTCAATTGCATTTGGAATTTATCATCGGCTTTTATTTATAGAGATAGATAGAGATAGAGATACAGACAGAGTTCAACCGGTGACCGAGAGAGAGGGAGAGAAGAGGGGCGGATTTTCAATTGCGCATCGAAATGCGGGCTGCTCTTTTATAATATTCCATTTATGAACTCTATTTTGGCATTCACTGTACTATTTGATTAAAAAAGCAATTTCGAAGGGTTCACTTGATAAAAAACATGCTCAAATATAAATGCAAATATACCTACAAACATCTATATACACACATATATATATATATACAGATATATATAAACAGATATATAGTGAAAATGCATTGGCAGCGAAAACTGCTTTCGGCTTTAAAGAAACAAATTGCTTTTCTGACTGCAAAAAAGTGCCCAATATCAAATTTAATTGCACACTGGCAAAAAAAAGAGGGAATACTTTTCTCAGTGGACTTTATGGAGGCCAAATAGTTTTTTTTTCAGTGCACTTACATTCTGATCCACAGCAATGTCAACAACGGACTGCAGCGCCTGGCAATTGCCCTCCTCCTGTATGGCCCAGCAGGGATACGGCGCTATCTTGGCCAGACATTCGCCCTTCTTCAGGTTCACCTTGCCGAGGGTGAAGGGAACACCCTGTTTATAGCGGGGCAGAGCGACAAATGCCGAGTCCCTTTGCAGCTGGGCGCGGGTGACAATCACATTGCGGGGTATATAGCGACCCGACTGGACATAGATGTTCTTGGTGGAATCACAGGGCCAGTGCAGATTGCTGCCGCTCAATTGAAAGGTGAGTTCGGTGAGGGGATTCTTATCGCATTTGCTGCTGCCGCCAATCGTATTTGATGCGCTGGAGGAGCTGCTCGAGGAATCGCTGTAGCCGCTGCAGACTGCTACCAGCAGCGAAAGGAGCAACACTAATTGCAGTGTATCCATTTCGGTGTATCTCAATTAAATGTGTTACTTGATGTGCAGCGGGCTGCGTTTATTATAGATAGAACTGTCGCAGCGCTTTCACCATTTATATTTATATTTATTTCGATATTTTGACACTTGAGTGTTGCGAGCGCATGTGGCGCGTGTTGTTTTGACGCGTCTGCCATGGGGCAAGGTCGTCTGGTAAACATGAGGAAACATGTGTCTTTCCACTAACTTTCACACACACACACACACACACACTTAATACTCACACACAGAGACGACTGGCCGGCCAGCCAGTCAGCCAGCCAGCCAGCCAGCACGTCTACTGCACGCCATTTTGCGACAGAGCGGAAGTAAACAGCCCCTCCCCATTTCCGCCCCGGCGCCCCTCTCTCTCTGCACTCATGCGGAAGTTGACACCGTTAAAAATGTTTGCAACGCGTGCTCGCACTTCATAAAATCCAATTTTAATTGATGCGCTTCAAATTCTCTTCTCTCTTCTCTCCGCTTCTTTTTACTTTTCCCCATTTTCCGCTCAGCGTGTGCAACTTTTATTTCATTTTTAATTTCCCACCACTCGCCAAAAATTTAATACTTCTTCTAGTCCGCTCTTAAAGCTCAAACATCAAAATAATTATCCATCTATTCCCTTCTGCAGGGGGTATTATAATCTTGTCTTGAGCGTTGCATGAGGCATTTCAGATTCCATGGAGTATATCCACCTGCTCAATGGAAGGACAAGACGAGCTGGTTAGCCATGTCTGTCTGTCCGTCTGTCAGTCCGTTTCCGTCCCTTTCTATGACTAAACTAATCCCTCAGCTTTCCAAAACCTGCTTAAAAATTGAACTTCTTTTTTTGCCTCCAGATAGAAGTGTTTTTCTCACTGCTAGCGATCAACGATTACGATCGAACTTCTATAGCATATAGGAACAGTCACTATATAAAAGATAATTCCAAATTATGTTTTCTGGGCGCATATCAAGATCGAACTTCTATACTATATATTTAGCTGTGGTAGGGCCAGTCGCACTTTCAAATGTTTATTCCAGTGTGGAGTTAGCCTTTCGTTTGCAGCTTTAAATTTTATTTTTATTCATAAAAGTTTTCCTGGTAATATAAAGGTTCAAAGGGTCCCTTTGAGCCAAAGACAATTTTTAATTATAAACTAAGCCAACGAGGGTTGTGTGGGGTGTTTTGTGGGAAAAGAAGAATTAAAGTTTTCTCTTCTCGGAAAAGCTGTTTTCTTATTCGACTGCAAGCGCACAAAATTGCCAATTTAATAAGAGAAAGTTGACATAGTTTAAGCTTTAATTTCAATTGAATTTCAGCTAAAAAAAAATGCTAAAAAATGATTTCAGTTAAAGCAAAATAAGAAACCAGAATTGCAGTTGTTTTGCAACTGACAAAACTTTTGAAAAACAAAAAAAAAACTGCCAAAGAGTTGGGCAACAAATTTTGATGTTTATTTTCTCTGGCAACTTTTTGAGTTTTCCTTGTGTTTTCTTTGGTGATAAAAAACATGTGTTGCTAACTGAAATAGCTTTTTTTTTCAAGTTTATTAAAAATTTAGATAACTGTGGAAAGAGTCGAGCGAAGTGCTCGTATTTCTTTCAATGGGGGAAGATAACTCATGATATTGATAAGCGAGCAGCCTTCAAGCTGCTCTCTTTTAGAAAGCAAAGTGGTATTTTATCTTCGACTTTTCATGTGAATAACAACTCTAAGCGGATGATATTCATATAGGGGGTATAGCTCAGGGGTAGAGCATTCGACTGCAGATCGAGAGGTCCCCGGTTCAAATCCGGGTGCCCCCTGGAAATTACGCTTTTTTGCTACTTGCTGCAAGTCTGCCCACATTTTTTTGCGGCATCTGTTAAAGGTGACGTTGACCCATCCATAAAAGCCCCCAGCCACCAGCCCCCAGCCCCCGGCACTGATTATCTTTGATTCTCTGAATAAAAGCAAATAATAAATAGCATCTTGTGGATACAATGAAGGGAGCAAACAGAGTCACTCAGCCAGCCAGCCAACCAGCCAGGCAGCTGGAGAGAGCGTTGGCTTTGTGTGGTCAGCACGTGCATTGAATTATGACCAAAAACCGCACCAGTTTGGCCCTTTTGAATGCAGCCGCACAATAAACAACGTTCTGGCCAAATTAAAGCTAGATTCTGATCAATATACGAATTTATTCATGGCTGGGTTGGCTGACCCTTTTGTGTGTGTGTGTGGCCTTCCTTCCTTCCTTCCTGCCTTCCGGCCTTCCTGTCTTCCGTATGGAGCGAATCTCGAGACGCACAGATTGAATTTGTGTGAAATTCATTTTAATAAACTGTCATAAGTTGCCTTTTTTGATGATAATCTGCAAATTTATAACACATTCCGAGTAGGAAGATGTAAGAGATGTTTTGTTTGGCATATGTGGAAGTCCTCTCTCTGCCCCTCTGCCCCTCTCTGTCCTCTATGTGTGGGTGGACGGACGTTTTTGCCTTTTGCCTTTTGCTGCCTGTCTCGCATATAAATATTTATGCGCTTTCATAAATAAAAGCAATAATCAAAACAAAAGCAACACGAGTCAAGTGTAAAATTGAATACTGCCTGCTGGCTTCCATATACTACTGCATATCTATATATACTCCTATATCTATCTATATATATATATATATATATTAAATATGTATATTATTCAAATAATAAACCTGGCCATTGACAGCATTTGTTGTGGCCTCGCAACTGCCAAAAAATATTCCATATGAATGCAACAGTATTCCCTCGCTAATGAAAACTTTGGCTAAATTTTATTATTTTTTCTGATCTCTTCTCTCTGTGGCAGCTATATAGTAAGCTATGGCAACTATAATATATAGTTATCCGATCCAGCTGACTATCACAAATGTCCAACAAAAAGAAGACTGAAATACTAAGAGGCCCCAGACAGACATGGATAGACTTTATGGGATCAGGAGAAGCCTCCCTCAATGCATTGCATATTCCCTGACAAATTTATAATACCCTCTGGCAGGGTATAAAGTAGCGAGCGAGCGCTGTACTGCAATTCGCAGACAAGACAGAAAAATACACACAGAAATTGAAGAGAAATTGAATTGCAAGTTATTCAGCTCAATTGTGCTAAATATATTAAAAAACAAATAAAATAGCTTTAAAGAAGACAAAGCAAAGAGACAATTAAATGCTTAAATTATGGCAAATCATTTAATTCCCCAAATTGAGCTGTGCCCAAATAAAGTCAAGACGTAAACAAAAAACTTTTGGCCAGGCCAGGCCAAAAGAAAGCGAGAAAAAGAAGTCAGTCGAAAGCGAAAGCAGAATTCGTAGCACAAAGCACAGCACATAAATTATGTGGCAAACTACACTAAACACTAGCAAAATATACGACAGTTCTAATACCCTACAAAACGCGTTGCCAATAAATTGTCACTGATTAAAGAAAGAGCAGCGGAGTTCCAATAAGTTTTTATCTCGAAGAACATTGTGAAAAGTTCCAAGTTCTAATAAGAGCGTTTGCCTTGTTTCCGTTTCAGCTCGCTAGGTGGCGCCACCAAGACAAAAAGAAGAAGAAGAAGAAACAGCAGTCTCAAACTTATAATCTCTTGTTGTACTTCATCAATCACTGACCCCAACAAAACAGCCTTTATACCCGATTTGGACAAATAACTAAAATGCAATCAAAAAAAAAAAAAAAAAAGAAAAAAAAAGTTGAAATATTATTATAATTTATGTGAATTTTTCCGCCGCTACCCGGAAAAAAAATTGCTGTGGCTAGCAAGTTTATCGGCCCATTTAACACAGACTAGAGCGGGATAGAGATAGATAGATAGGGAGAGCGGGAAAGAAAGAGCCAGCGCCAAACGTGACCACAGACAATGATTCTATTTTTTTTTATTTTTTCATTTTTTTGGCAGAAAGGAAAAGCAATGCTAAGGCCATTTTTATATTAAGCTATTTGCGTATTCAATTGGACTTTTATTGGGGCATTTTGGGAGTATTTTAAACAAGCATTTTGTTATCAAAAAATTGGCTCAGACTGCTGCTTCTGCTTCTGCTTCTGCACATGACGCATACGCCTCGTTAAGCCCGGCAATAAAAACAGTTCCAAGTAATCGCCGGGAAAATGGGAAAATGGGCAAATGGCGAGGGGAGATCTATAGCTTTTTTGGGAGGAGGGGGGGGGGCATGGCAGACAGGGATATATCAGCCGTGTGTAATGGGAAGGTCACAGGCTGCCGGTCAGTTTTCATCTCAGTTTTGTCGTCTCTTATCTAGCCTCGGGGCTGTAAGCTAATGTTTGCATAAATTATGTAAGGAAAGAAGCCCGGAAGTGCTTGTCATCAATATTTTTTCTCTCCTCCCTCCCTTTCTCTCACAGACTCTCTCTCTTAGTCTGTGTGTGTGTGTGTGTGGTGTGGAAAAGTACGCAAATAAATCACACAAGGATGGGGGAAGGCTTTTCCTGCCAACAGCCAGCAGACAGCAGACACATATGCAGGTTCTTTTGGCATGCGAAACATGTCGCAGGGCTGGAAAAACTTGAAGACAGCGTCTGCTTTTCTACGCTTTTCGTTGCTTTTCGTTGCTTTTCCTAGCTTTCCCCCCTTGCTGAGCTGAAGGTGTTTCCCGGCAGCTGCTCTGATTGCTGGGGATTTGCTGTAGTTAAAGCCAACACATGATAAGTGGAACTCTATTAATAATACTCGGATTGAAGCTCTGCCCTCTTGCCCCGTACTCTCCCCTATTCGTCTGCATTTACTCACTTAAATCAAAATATTACAAGCATAATTTGGCTGATTTTTCAATTGATTCATGCCAAGATCTTTCGCTTCACTGTGGCAAATTAACATTAGCCACAAACAAATAATATCCAGGCTGCAGCCACATCAATTAGCTATAAATATGCTGATGACTCGTTGCAATCAAAAACGCACTTATCTGGCTTGCCACACGCAGCGGCCAATTTCCAATAATAGTCAACTCATTTGGCGCCACATATGCTCGGCACTGCTGCACTGAGCGAAACAGCGTGCCTCAAGTCGGTGCTGAGTGGCTGTCCACTTCAACAAGAAGCTTTCAGAGAGTAGTTTCTATTGCAATATCAGCGTTATCAGTGTCAGTTCAACCGTGTTTGCAGTTATCGATAGATGAATATCGATATTAACCTCTATGTTAGTTTCTTGCTCTTCCACTGAAGCATACGGCAGCGTCGCTTTTAACCTCTCATCAAGATAAGAAAAGATAAAGTTGTCCGATCCGATCGACAGACAGAGACAGTATATAATACTGTATATAAGAACTCTCTCTCTCTCTCTCTGTTCTTCTCCAAGTTATCTCCGGGAAAACCCCGAAATGTCTGCTTATCTGGCAGCTCCGCTCTTCTCTCCAGCTGCTTTCTCTATTCCTTCCATTATTTCTCTTTTTCTCTTTTATAATTAATTGTTTATTAATTTGTTTTTGTAAATTTAATTTAATTTTTCTATTCCAACAATCGTTTTTCTCAGTGTACCCACATATATTGTACTGCTGTGTGTATTCTATTGCTGTGCCCACTTCTGTTTGCTCTGGTGCGGCTGCTGCGCGTGAAGTATTTCAATTATTTTTAATGCAATTGGCTGCCAACTGTGCACACTCACACACACACACACACACACAGCAAATATACTAAACATACCAAAAATATACTAAATATATATATAAATATATATGCATATTTTATATAGAAAAAGCAAACCAAGTTTTGAATAGTTTGTTTTGGCTTTTGGCTCAAGGTTCTTCCACCATACCAAAAACAGAATTTCGCAATCTGAGAAATTGGCTTGAAGCACGTCTTTGATTTGTGGCCGGGTTTTCTATAGTTTACGGCTTATATAAGCACTCGATTTGGCCAGCATGGGGAGTAGTTAGCCCACCATTGGCCATAGCCAAAGCCCCCAAACTAAGTCAGAGAGAAATGCGTTTATATCTACCCAACTGGCTGGGTCTCTGCCTGTGCCTGGTTTTCTGCAGTGCACTTCAAACTGATGCCCAGGGCACCAAGTACGGTCTGTGGACTCCAGATCGCGCACACGCCGACTCTCAGCCCATACAGTGGACGGGCGGACAGTTTGAATTCCCTTGTGCCAGCACCAAATCTCTATTCAAGAGTTCCGGCAAATATATAGCCAAAAATGTGATAGCCACGCGTGCCCAGCTGATAGGAGATACCATATATCTGGCCCTGCCGCGTTATCGCAAAGGTGTTCCGGCAACCCTGGTAAGAACCACTGTGCAACCGGGCACCTGTTCCACAACCTTTAAGCCCTATCCCTGCTGGGATCTCCAGGAGGAGGGCAACTGCAAAGCGCTACAATCTGTCGTAGATCTCGTCGTAGATCAAAACGAAGTGCTCTGGGTACTGGACACGGGCATTGTGAATACTCTGGAAACGCCAGTGCGCAAGTGTCCACCCAAAGTGGTCGCCATGTCCGTGAAGACAGGCAAAGTGCTGAAGACAGTCTCCCTGGAGGGGCTCACCTCTAGTAGCTCCCGTCTACAATATCTTGTGGTGGACTATGCGCCCGATGGCGGCTGCTTTATCTATGTTAGCGATGCCGCAAATCGTGCGATTATTGTCTACAATCTTCAGGCGGATCGCGGCTTTCGTGTGGTTCTCCCCAAGGCTGTAACCGCTGGCTGTCGCTCTCGCGATGTCCTCTACATAGCGCTGATACGTCGGGATTGCGGTTCTACGGAGCTCTACTTCACCTATCTGAGCACCAGCAAGCTTTTCTCTCTGAAATCGGAGTATCTACGCAGCGGTGTGGCCGATGGACGCATTTTGGGTAAGTTTTCAAAAGATTTCGTACGCCCAAAACGGATTTGAAACACTGAAAAGAAGATCCGCTTTCAACGAGCTTCCATTTCTAATTGCTCAAATTTCATTTCGTATCATTCCTTTCCATTAGATCTGGGCAAGAAGCCGAGTCGCATGGTGATTATTGGCACGGACAAC
The DNA here is from genome assembly GCA_018150835.1 of Drosophila repletoides. Classification (NCBI taxonomy): domain Eukaryota; kingdom Metazoa; phylum Arthropoda; class Insecta; order Diptera; family Drosophilidae; genus Drosophila; species Drosophila repletoides. Next base: position 18,716,379 of record JAECWQ010000031.1, on the reverse strand, counting down.
GGGTCGGCTATATTCTTCCGGAATGAGGGCGATGCGGAGGTCTACCGCTGGGACACAAACTCCACTTTCGCGGAGACAAACTTCAAGCCTGTTTATCGCAGTCAAACCTGCCAGCTGGTTACCCATGCTGTGCCAGATTACAAACGGAATACGATGCGGGTGCTGCAGAGCAATTTTCCGGATTATATGCAAAATCGCATCGGATGCGGTGCCATACAGCAGCTTAGCCATATGCAGGGCTGTTGGTAGTGGTTCCAGTAGGCACAACAACCCACACACACACACACATACAACACACACACACACCGAATACCCAGTAGAAAAAATGATTCCATTTGCTGGGGAGCTTGCCTTCCTTTCACATGCCAAAAGGCATTCTAGCGGAAGGCCTAATTGCATGACATGCAGACATTTAGCTGCGTAATCTAGTGAGAATATAGTGTATATATATGAGTCATGTGGAAAATCGGTGACCTTTAGCTTTTACAGAAAAAACCACAAACTTTTTAATGAAACATTTAATTAATTTCCAGAAGAACTGCAAACTTTTAAATGAAATATTTAGAAAATTTATTTCCCAGAAAATCCATTAGCTTTCAACAGGGAAGATGTTATTTAGGAGTTGTTCGTCCGTAATTCTCATTATATTTAACTTTCTTAATTCCTGGAAACTTCAACCTTATTTCTACAGGGTATGCACACTCCCACACACACACACACACACACACACATACACCCACACAAACACACACAGCTTTATAGCTGTTGCTGTTGTTGCTGCCACTGCGCTGGCTTTGTGTGTAAAAAAAGCTACTGAAATTGCAGTTGCAGCAATAACTGAAAATCGGAAAATCGGAAAATTGTTAAATTGGAAAATCAAGCCAAGAATTGTCATTTGGCTCTTTGCATTTTGTACATAAAAATAGCAGCTTTACTAAGTTGTTATTGTTGTTTTTATTATTGTATTTATTTTTGTTGTTTTGTTAACTAAGATAAGCAATAAACAAGTCCAAGCAGCGCCTTCTGGCGTCTATTTGAATTGGCTTTGAGTATTTGAATTCAATTGGCTAGAATGAGTGCATTCAACTCTAGATTACGAGTATAATACCTAAGTAAATATACTCGCACTTAGCTGCGATTTGGGGGAATTAGTTCCATAGAAATTCGAGTTGAGTTTATTCAACTGTCCATCCAATTCAATTGAATGAAACGAGTGCATTCAACTTTATTCATGTGATTACACTCATACACTCATAAATTGCTGCTACTGCTGAAGGTAATTCTTCTCTGGGGTCAATTAACTTGATGCCAAAAAGTGCATAAAGAGCGCAACAAAAGTCGAAGAACATAAAAAGGAAATGTTCTTTTTACATTTATTACAGAATATTTAGGTCCTTGCACCCTGTAAATTTACTTGGCAGTAAACAGCAGCAAGGATTCTGGATTATGGTAAAAATTCTGGAAAAGCTGATCTGAAGTTAAATTGGCTCAAAGCATGAGCAAATGACGTTCCGTTTGGAGGAGGACTTCCTAGTTTAAAAAGGGATATTCTTTTAATGAAAAGGATATTTGTTTATCCTATTTATTTATATATATTCTGAAGATGCTCTACTTTATATAGCCTCAAGATGACATCATAGTTTATTTTTCGCTATAAATTTGCCGTGTAATTAAGGAAGTGTCAGGATATAATTTTCTCAGTCAGAGCGTAATCTTTATGCTGCTTTCATCGCGTTAATTAACATAACTGCATGCAGGGGATATTACGAGTACGAAGGAGTATTATGAGCTGGCATTTACAATGACCATAAATTGGCGAGCCACTTTCCCGTAATACACTTGCCCTGATTACGGAAGAGCCACCCCCTATGCCGTCCGCCGTCCGCCATCCGCCGACCGCCTCCCTTTTTGCAGCTCGTTTTTCTGCACTTACTTCACTACTTATTACCTCCCCTCAGCCCCTGTCGGTGACTCCTCACCAAACGAAGTATACAACTTAATTGCGCCAGAGATTCGCGAGTTTCACAAGTTTCCACCAGGTTCAACTTTAACACTTGCTAATTGGGAAATTCGTGATAAATTGCACGCCAGTCGCCAGTTGCCAGTCGCCAGTCGCCATGACTGAGTCGTTGGTCTCCGGCTCCTGGGCTGCTCTTTAATGCCTTTGTCTGTCCGGGTGTCTGGATGTCTGGGTGGGCGCAGCTGTCTGAGACAGGCGCCAGGCGGAATTTTTCAATCAACAGAAGAAAAAAAGAAAACAAAATGGTATAAAAAAAATCAATTAACCAGCCAGCTGCATTTTTGGGCAGCACTTTGGGGCTTCTTCTGGGTTGACCTTTGATCTGATATGGTCTGGCGCTTCTATGGCTGCAGTTACGAGTGTGTAATTTGATGTCCTCATTTAACAAATTGCTATTTGTGTATTTTTTTTATACTGCATACCCCTTAAAAATATGTGTAAAATGAGGTGTATTCATTGCTCTACAGGAGGCGATTAAGCCATGTCAGTGGATAACAGCGTAAGAGCCAGAGATATCAAATTTGGAATGTACTTTTCGTATACTCAATAAAAACTCAAACGACAGGCAGACAGTTAAACAGGCGGATAGGGGGGGACAGAAGGGTCCACATTACGTATACGTAATATGGTCCAAGGAGCCTTCTGTTGCTCACTGCACACAGGGCGAGCGCGAGACTCGAGTGAAGAGGATCTGCTAGTCGGGCATGTCTCTTTTTATGGAGGATGTGTGGGCGTGTGTGTGATTACGAACAATCAAACAATTGAATTTTTGCTAGCTCAAAGGCTTCACGCCGCCAAGTAGGCAACGAAAACGAAAACGTGCCTAGCCCCACGCCGAAATGGAACCAATGGAGCCAGCCCACAACCCATCATAAATGTGTCAGCGACAGCAACGCCAAATATTAGCAATAATAAATTCTTTTTTATTTTATTTTCTGTGTATTTTTGTGTGTGGCTCATGCACCCAAAAATAGCCGAAAAAAAAAAAGAGAAGTGGAAAAAGTTTTCATTGTTGCTGCTGCTGCTGCTGCTTGGGACTTGCAACAGCTGACAATATCATCGGTTGTCGCATCGGCAAAGCCAAGCGATAAACTTGTCTCTCTTTTCGCTTGATTTACAAAGCGAATTGCTTCTTTTTTTGCGACCCACTCAAACAAAAAAGAGCCCCAGACATCAAAATAATTCAGAGAGAGAGAGAGAGAGAGAGCAAAAAACTGAAATAAATAAATAAATATGAAGTTCAGCAGCAGATAAAAGTGAAAATGCTTATTAAATCGATGACATTTAACTCAGGAAATAAATATAAAATGCCTGCAGGACTTCCACAACTTGGCGAAAATTCTTCAAAGAATTCTCTTTCTCTTTCTCTTGCAGCAGCTCGAGCTGAGTTTAAAAACCGCCAAAAAGAAAAAACCCTCCAAAAGCAGATTTTTACGTCCTTTGACACAAGAACCACGCATAATTGCATTTATCACCGTAAAATATACAAAAAAACTAGTGGAGGAAGGGTCCTTACTGCGCACCGAAGACTAAATACCCTTCCAAACAAGGATGAACGAGATTGAAGTACGAGACGACTCGTCTCTTCCTCCTGCGGAGTCGCCTGCTTCAATGCATCACAAATTTGATGGGAAAGTTGAGAAACCCTATTAAAGGGTATACAAAATAATATAGCACCGACTAAAAGCTGTTGAAATTTTAATTTTTCCTGCACTTTGAGCGCAACAGGAAAACAAAAGAGCAACGCACAGAATTATTATTATTTTTATTTTTTTTTATTTTTTTTTTTGAGGCACACGCCACACGCCTTCCCTCTTGGCCCGCTTTTGTTAGCCAAGCCACACATGAAAAACTTGAAAAAAAAAGAAATACGAAAAAACGAAAAAAGTAATGTGAAAAGTTTATTTAGCTTGCTGCTGCAGGTGCAGCATTTTCTGGACTTTTCAGCTGTTTTTTTTTTTCCTGCTAGATTTAAGGCATTATGAGCTTGTCAGCTGTGTGTGTCAAGCTGTCAAAAAGCCCAACAACAATCAACTTTCTATGGGAAGTTTGTCACAAAGCTGCCGCTGCTGCTGCTGCTGCTGCTGCTACTGTTTCTGCTTCTGTTGGTAAAGCACATTAAATTTCTATTAAACTGAAGGCAGTTTCTCAGCATATTTAAAGCCTCATTCTCAACACATTTCTCCTTTGCTAACTGATTAACTTGACTGAGTGCCTCTGCCTGTCTCTTTTAGCTCACTGAGAAACTGAGAACTGTGTGTGAATGCATTCCCCAGAGATCTTTGAGAGTGAAATTTAAATTCGCTTGTCAAATCAAATTCCAGGAAAATTCCTGATTAGAAAGACATGAGCCACTTGAAAAGCTGTGTAAATGCATAAATATCTCATTGCTTAACAATTCAATTGAATTTCTTAAAAATAGCTTTGAATAATCTTCTATAAGAATTTCTAAATGAAAGGAATTATTTATATTAAATTTATATTTAGCTGAAATCTGATAGTTTTTATCGTTTAACAAGGCTTCAGTCTCAGCTGAAATCTGGCTCAAAGCTTGGTTAAATCTAAAGAAAGTAATCGCTTAGCCGGTTGCTAACTGGTTCGGTTTGAGAGTGGTTCAGAGCTCATCGTTTCCATGCTTATTCAATAAAAATAATTTAATTAAGTTACACCTTTGTTAAAGATCAGAAATTATAGTTTTTTATTACCAGGAATTGACAACAATTCGAGCCAAATATCTCCTGGTTATTCAGCTGAATGAAGCTTGAATGGCAAGTTCTTGCTGTTGCCTATAGAGCTGCTCTGGATAAGGAATACCCTGCTTAAAATGTATCAGAATTAACTATGGATTTCTTTATCCATCCCTGCTTAAAATGTATCAGAATTAACTTAAAGCTATTACCGCAACAGCTCAGCTTTATATATATAAACATCTACATAGGAGGAGAGTAGATGGCATGTCATATTATATGCTGACACAGCTGCGACGTACCGTGTCCACATATCAGGACCTCAATTATGAGCCTAAGTGTCGTTAAAGCAGCTACCGCTAAAAATCCAATCAATAACATTTTTTTTTATATTTATTTTCCCTTTTTTTTTCGCTCTTTTTTATCACACATGGCAGACGTGCGTGGCATGAGGAATTCAAGGAATTCGCTTGGAGGAGATTTGGAGGTGGAGGTGGAGGTGGGGCATGAGGGAATGGAGATCCATTAGATATGCAAAGGCAGCCAGTACAACAGCCCCTGGGATGAAGTACATACTACACACATAGAGCTTCACACATTACAACTCAACTCAACTCGCTGCGGCTCGATTCAACTGGATTCAACTCATCTGCGAGTCGATGCGTTGCGACATTCAATAAACATTTCAAACGTTCAATTATTTTTCAATTGCATCGATTTACGCTAAGCATTCGGCATTCGGCATTCAGGCAGTTACAGCCAGGAGACAGGATATTTCTACCCATACCAAGCCCCAACCTAAGCAGCCTTCGGAATACAATCAAATCTGCGACGCAAAATGACAAGGAGACATTTGATAATGTTCCACTCGCGGAGTTAAAGGGGCGAGCAAATGGATAAAAATCGCTGCTTTTTTGTGTTGATTTTCAATCTCTGTCCGTCCGCCCGTCCGTCTGTCAGTCTGTCTGTCACTTTTGCCTCAATTTTGCACGTGACCTCACAAAATTAAAGCGAACCTTAGCCGGAAGTTATTTGACAGCCATTTTGTTGTCCCGCCAGCTAAATGTGCCAGCCATTTCAGCATATAAACCACACACAGCAAGAAAAAAATCCAATGAAAAATTCGAAATTTTCTTTAGAAAAACGCTTCTGCTTTGTGCTGGAAAATTTTACCTGGTAAGATTTCAACTTCTCCCGGGACGTCTTTAGTTTTGATGGCTTAAAACTTATGGAAGAGAAAAATGTATTTAAGGCAACTTTTAAGCAATTAAGAAAACATCTGCATAGATTAAGTTTAGCTCCTTTTTCTTGCCGTGTAACATTCCAAATCCAATTCAGCTGCTTTGCATTAAAGCTTGCCTGTGCGCCTTAACTAAAGCACTACTCGTATATCCGCTGGCATCTACAGCACGACGACATCCTTTGCGGTTCAGTTTGGTGGGGGGGGGGCTAAAGTGCCCGCCATAGTAAACCGGAAATGCTGAGTTGACAGCATACCCCTCTCCTCCTTAGCATACCCCCCCGCTCCGCTTGCTTTGGCCATGCCCAAAACAGTAGCTGCTGCCATGGCAACTGTTCACTTATAGCCACAAAAACCAAAATCATTTGGGCTTCAGCTACCCCAAAGCGATAATCCTTTCAATTCACTTGGACATTTTATCTCCCCTTCCCTCCCACCACTTTTTTTTGTTGTTGTGATTTTTTCTCCCTTTTCTCTGTAGTTTTTTCTTTCCGGCTCGCTATCTTACCCCTTGAAAGGTTATGGTTTTGCAATCATATTTAATCGGTGAAATTTTATATTATATTTTATATGCTCAGTTCCCATGGATCGGAAGAGCTTAAGCTGCTTAAATATTGACAAAAATCTCATTTAAACTCATAGAAAATGTATGCAATTTTTGCATATAAATAAATCAAATAGCTGTTGCCGTAAATCCCCTAAAAAACTGGCATCATAAACGGTTTAAGCTAATCAACAGATGCCCAAAAAAATAAAACTGAACCCAGAATATAACATAGAGCAATGTAAATTGAAACACACACATAAATGACAAATAATATAAACCAACACACACACACACACACACACACACACACACACACACATATACATATGCATATATATATAGACATAAATCTAACAATGAAAAAATATGAGGAGAAAAAAAAAAAAGAAATGGCAGATAACCAAAACGGTTTATGAGCTCTCAAAAAAAGGTTTAAACATATTTTCCTACGGAATTGCCAAGTGTATTAAAATGGTATTTGTGTTGTCCAACAATATAAAGTAAGGCGGCTGTAAAAAAAAGGGAGAACGAATTTTGCACTAAATCATTCCGTTTGATGATTTATTACGCATACGCCAAGTGAGCACCAGTAGAACGATTGCCACAGTCATCGCTCTGAAATTAAAGCTAGCCAGAAAAGGCTAAGTTCGGCTCGCCGAGGATTACATACTCTAGCAGACTGAAATAAGCGTCTCATTGAGAGACTGTTCCTTTATGTTATAGTTGGCCGATCCGGCTCATTTCGACATATATAAGGATCGCCCTGGAGCTGCCTCCGCAAGGGTATAAAATGACTTATAAACACCAATTCATGCTGCTAAATATTAAGAGTCATTCCAAAAACAAAGACTAGTTAAATTTCGCAATTTTCGATTATATTTTTAGAATCTTTTCCGTATTTCTGGGGAACCTTTTGAGCGGATAACCACTGTATTCCCATTTGAACAGTTGTTTTGACTGGGTTTTTCTGTGGGTGTGTCTCCTGTCAGGTCAACTAGCTGCGGCTAGTTTTCTGTAGCAATGCTCATAAATTGAGCCGGGGAAAAAGTTTAGCTATAAATAAATAAAGCCAAATCACGGCAGGTATAAAGAGAATTTTCCTACTTTTTTTTTGGGAAAATCATGAAGTGTGAGTTTTCCATTCATAAAAACAAGCGTTAAATGCGTTCCACAAACACACAAAATGGCTGCAAAGGGTGAGAGAGAGAGCAAGCCAGAGAGAGTAAGGGATTGGATTGTGCAGCGCTGCAAGCGTCAACAAGTTTTTTCACTCTCTTAATCACCAGTTGCGCCTTGTGGAACGCGCCAAATGCTTTGTTTACTGCGAGAACAGCTGATAAGCAGCTGTTGTTGCTGCCGCTGACGCTGCTGCGACGGCAACACTTTCGACAGGCGCACAGGAAAATGCCCAACAGCTGCTGGCCGTATTTTTCAGGCTTTTCAGTTGGTTTTCCATTGCGGCGCCGCACGCACGTGTCTCGGCAACGCTACGGACTTGGATCTCAAATTTTGTTTTGTTTTTCTCTGGGTTTTCCCCGTCTTTGTGCTCGGAATTCTTTGAACTTTTTGCTGTGCGCGGAAAAACTTTCGTTCAAAAAAACAAGAAAAATATACGCAAATTAGAGAAGAAAAATTTTCTTTTTTTCTTTTTTTTTTTGCGGCATTTCTCAAGTGATTTCTATCATTTAAAATGTTAACTGGAATCCTGTAAACGGTTTATCAGCCTGCAGCATCTGCCTGAGGTGAGTTTTAGCGGGCTTAGCGAGCCGCCAAATAAACTTTTGTTCAATTTTCAAAAGCTGATTTGATGGAGGATTAGTTGTGGTCCAGATCCATTTAAAACTCGTTAATTCCACGGCAGCAGCTGTTGAATTTCGTTTAATATTTAAATTAAATTGAACTTTGTCCAAGAATTTACAAAACTTTCCGTTTATTTCGAAAGAAATTGTAATTGAAGAATTTTTGTTGTTAATTCTAGAAAAAAATATATTCAGATTGAAGGTGGGAAACCAAAGAAAAGAAAATTATTTATGGAGCTCCGACTTGCGGCTTCGAATCCAGTTTAATCTCTGGCTTTGGTACAGAAGTCATTACTTTAGATTCGAGCCTAGATTCACCCAAATTTTTGAAATTTTTCTTAAGTTTCCTTCGTGTTAACTCTTCTAAAATTAATTTACTCCCAGGAAAACAATGAATAGACAGAAAAAATTGAGGATAATATCAACAAATCCGTTCTTGAATCATTTACATTCAAAATGTTATGCAATTCCGGATGTAATAAAACCAATTACAAAATGCTTGATTCAAGCTCGCTTTTTCAATCTCAGAATTCTTGATTTGATACTTTTCAAGGGAAATTAGTGAGAATTTATAATTATTTATTTGGGGGGCTTAACCCCTTTCGAACACTCTTGAAAAATATGAATTTTCTCTTACTTAAGACTTCGACTAACAAAGAAGAAATAAGAAATAAACGAATAGTTTTCCTTTAAAGACGCAATCACAATTTTCTTCATTTTTTTATTAACATAAGTGGTTTAAAAACCTTTTTCTAAAATTAACGCACCTTTTATCTACAACCCTTTGCTACAGGTCGACTTGGCCCATCCCTTAAGGGCACAGCCCCCGCCCCATTCCGCCATCCTTTCATATATATAAAAGTAAGTAAAAGTACCTAGAAATACCCGTATCTTCTTATCGTTGAACAACATGCCTTGTGTTGGGCCATTAGAAGCACACCGCAGGCCATATAAGTAGAGGCTTTAGTTATTTTTTATGATCGATGTGGCTCGCACAGAAGGACAATCGAAGTGCCGAGAACGATTCAGAGACGAGAGAACTATCAACTGGGGTGTAGTTTTCCCTGGCAAAAAAAGTGTTCAATGAAATTTATGGCTACGCGCATAAAATAAAATATATTTATACCTATATATATATATATATATATTTTTATAGTCAATAGTCGGCTGCGTCACAAATAAACAATAAATGCGACTCAAATCATTTGTACAGCTGCTTGAAAGTCGTAAAAATCATTTTTCACTTTGTATGCAGCACGAGACAGGGAAAATCGCATAAAAATCGAGTAAAGTATAGTAAAAATAAAGGGCCAAATGAGAGCAGCAGCAGCAGAAGTAGAAAAAAAAGAACAGACAACAAACATAACGTGGAAACAGTAAGTAAAAAAAAACACCGCAAACCTCAAACAAATAAACGTGGAATTTTTGCATTTGTGCTAGATGCTATCTTCTATTTTTTATACCCTTGCAGAGGGTATTACAACATTGGCACGAAGCGTGTAATGCATTCAAGGATACATCTCCCTAACCCTATAAACTATGCATATTATTGATGAGGACGCTCAGACGTGTCAATATTGCCTCTCCGTCTGTCTGTCTGTCTGTCTGTCTGTCTGTCTGTCTGTTTGTGAGCAAACTAGTCTCCCACTTTGTAAGCTGAGTGAATGCAATTAGGGATGAGGTCCTCACTCAGATCTGGATGGGGTAACTATATATATATATAGCTGCAATAGGAACCATTCTGCAAGAGTGTGGAATATTCGGTGCGTCAAGGATAGCCTTTCGTTACTAGCTTCTTTTTTGCCCTTTTTTGTCGACTGCTCGCTGGCTTTTTATGGGGCGGCAGACAATAAAACTCTGGAGTTAGTCCAAAAAATTTGTATTACAAAGCCCAAGGAAGGGCCAGAGGAGCAACTAACAAATGAATGTCGGGCGGCGGAACACAATACAAAAACGGAACGAGACGAAAAGGAACGAAGGAAAGGTTTGTTTTGTTTGCCAAAAAATATTTGTGAGATAGCGCACAGTAAAGTAAAGTAAAGTAAAGTAAAATAAAGTAAAGTTTTCTAATTTCCCAGAAGGAAATTGCCACGAAAGTTGACTCAACTTGAAGCTGGCAAACAAGCCTTTACTTTACACAGTTTCGAATGTATCGTCGGTACACGTATACGTAATATTACGTATACGTATACGTAATACGTATACGTATTTAATTTATGCAAACGAAGCAAACTTCTCTGTCAATAGAAGCCACAATGCATAAACATTTCAATTTGAATACCCAAAAGCAACAGCTTAAAATACTCGTACGCTTTACTTACTCAAAAGCAAACATATCTAGAATATTTGGTATTTTTTTCGAATACTTTTCGTACTGCTCGTATATATGCACAGCTGTCCGAAAAATTTGTAAATGGGGCCCGTTAGATTTAATTGCCTTTTTCACTGCAAACACATTTAGTTGGGCGATATTTTTCTGGCGGCGTCAAAAGACAACAAATACACAAAGTTGGGAATGCTTTAGTTGTATGTGTGGGGGTGTTCAACTGAAGAATACCCTGTAATTATGTATAATATAGCCGGTGCGATTACTATGCGATTGTAATGCTTTCTTTAGTCATTGATGCCGTTCTTCCCCTTACAAGACAGGGTATTAAAAGCCAGCCAGAATGAATGTGGCCATAAATTTAGTACTCTAATGTCTGCTTATTTGTCTGTCAAACTCGTCAATCGTGGTCGGAGCTGTGAAGAGGGGAGGGGAGGGGAGGAGAGCAGAGCAGAGACAGAGAGTGTCAAATGTCAATAGCCTATGCGTGTGTGAGAATATATAGAACTAATTGTAGAGTCGTGACTTTTTCTCTTATGAATCGGAATCAGCTATGAAAACGCTGGTCAAGTTCATAAGAATTAGTCGCCCCAGTTGAGAGCTAATTATTTCTAGCAACAAGCCAATGAGCCAGTAATTGTATATTGTGGCTTCAGCTCAAGTTCTTTCCCGTCTTCTCTCTCTTCTTTTGTCTGCGTGTAAAACCACTGTGGCTGTGGCTGTGGCTTTTTGGCTAAGACATTTAAATGCCTCAAGGCATTCAACAGCTGAAAATATACTTTCCAAGTCAAATAGTAAATGCTTTAAGCGAGCTTTGCATAAATTACTAGCTGGGCTCGTTCATTGATAAAATGGCTATAAATGGCTGTGCCCAGCCACAGATATATGCAGTTTAAGAATTTTTAATTGTTTCAGCCAACATGGCGCATACGCCATAAATATTGCGCATACGCTACGAAGCCCTAATATATTTAATACCCTTTAAAAAGCTGCTTATACGCCACATGTGACGCCGCATTATTCTGAATGTACTCATAAATTGCCCAACTTTTCAACGGGGAAGTGAAACATTTCACAGCTTGTAAAAAAAAAAGGAAAAAGTTGGAAAAACTTTGTACTTTCTCAAGAAAATTGTGCACACGCAGTCAGCAAGGGTGTGCGTGTGTATGTGTGTGAGTGTGTGTGTTGAAGCCGATAATACAAGCGTGCCAGAGTACCTTGGATACCACAAATAAATGGATTTGCGCCTTGGCTACATTAAGACCTTTTTTTAGCCTTAAATGAGCCACATAAAGTGTTTGTCTAGCCACAGAGCTGGCCTTGCAAATAAATTCAAATGATTCTCTCAGCAAATCGCAAACAATTTTTCAATAAAAACTTACCAGCGCACAGCGGGCCCAGGCGAAATTTCAATACCAAACCCCCAAAAAAAAGAAAAGAGAAAAAAAAAAAGAAAACCTATATAACAATATGGAGCTCAAGTGGCAAGTGGCAAGTGGCAAATGGCAAGTGGTAAAACCACAAGATTTATATGGGTTCGGTTGACAAAGTTCTTGCCGCCGCCTGATAAAAATGCACGTGACACGCCCCCGGGCTTGTAAGTCTAAGTTGTAAGCCTTTTTTGCATGACAGCAGCAGCGCCTAGTCGTAGAACCAGACCCTTAAATGGATCAATATTTCATTTTGAAATGCACAGAGAATAAACTAAGTTGATATTTGCCTTAAAATTTTGGCCAAAAATTGACTAAGAAAAACTAGTAGCAAAAGGCTTACTACGGCTAGCCGAAGACTCGGATACCCTTCTCGAGACAGATATAAAGGGTATTCAGAATCCTGTAATAGGCGCAGCAGATGCTGAACAAAACATCAAGATAAGACCTATTGTTTCTATGGCTCCTATAAGCTATAGAATTCGGAATTTGAACCGCTCATAGGATACTCGTATATAGTTATCGAAATTTACTGATTCTGCCGATATGTACGGATATATTAGAGTATATATTTTATATTTTATATAAAAAAGAGAGTTGAATATTCGCTGCATAATAAGAGAGACCAATTGAGTATTAATTAATCGCCAAAAACGTATTTTAAATACTCTCCTGCTTTCTCTGAGTGTATGCTTACCCTGGCCAGAGGCACTGTGTATGAGTACACGACGAGTATCAACAACAATCCACTTGCAGGGCTCAGTCGAGGGGAGGGGGAGGGGAGGGTGGTAGGGGCTTCATCTAGAAGGCCCAGTCGCATTAAAGTAGTGGAAATAAATCAGCGGCAGCAGAGCATATAGTCAGCGGATCTGTGTACCATATGTGCCTCAAGCAATAGCAGCAACAACAGCAGCAGCAACAGCGAGAGCCACACAAACGGCATATAGAAAAATCTCTTACGTATGCATTACGAGTATATATACTTGAATTCGCCTATATATTCGTATACTATTTTGCCATTGGAACTGCAAGGTCAACGTCAGGCAGTCGAGTTGGGTGCTCATCACGTCGCCCATCATCAACGCATGGACTCTCAAAAGTAGTTATGCATGAGTGAAGGCGTATCCATACTCACACTCACACTCATACTCACACTCATAAAATCATATTCGTATTCGTGTACGTATTACATATTATATCAGTATTCGCGCATTCCCCAATACCCTCTTCATGGGTCGCAGTCGCTGCCTTTGTTTCAGATGCAATAGCATTGCATAAATCTAGGCGAATATTATGCATACGCAATGTGGCGCCAGTAAATGTTCATATGAAACAATCTGTCAGTAAAAGCGAATAAAATGAATATGAGTATGAGTATGAGTGCGAGTACAGCCAAAATGCACTCATAAATGATGATTATTTCGTTTAAATGTTATTTATTATGCATTTTACTCGAGTGTAAATTACGCAGACATGCAAAGGGAAAACGTCGAGCAGTCGAGCAGTTGAGCACTGTCATTAAATTAAATTAAATTAAATGCATGTTGTGTCTGCCTGAAAATGAGTGACTGAACGAATACTTTGAACATGACTGTAATTATAGATAATATTTCAAAGCGCAAGCACTGTAAATAGGATAGATAATTTCCTTCAGCAATTATGGCTATTAAAACCTGGCCAAGACTTTGATTTGGCACTGAATCCAAATTGAATTTCCCACATTTAGTTACGGTTTAGTTTATTAAACTCTCGACTATCGACTATCCATTTACTTGTGCCTAGTCCACTTGGCCAAAAGGAGATATATGGCGACAAACCAAACACTTTTTCGGGGACCCAACGAACACTAAAGCGGCTCTTAAAGCATAAAGTGCTTTGTTTACTTTTCACCACCCCAGAATTATACCAAAGAATAGACCAAATTCTAGACAGAACCACCATAAACAATGCCAATGCCAATGGCAACGGCAGCGGCAGCGGCAACGGCTGCAATCAACAAATAGACAAAAGATGCGGCAGACGGCCCTTAAAAGATTATAAAGAATAAATGTGCCCAAAGAGAGAAGAGAGAGAAAGCGAGAGGATGGGAGGATGAAGGATTCGGATTCGGATTCAATTGTCCAGTGCAGACTGAACAAATGCTAGACTTATTTTTTTGCCTCTGTGCTTGTTATTTTATGGATAAGTGACGGCTTATTCCACTCATGTAACGCGTTTACTTTCATTATTATTTGCCTAGACTTCGGCCAAAAAAAAAGGAGAAGCAAAAATCAGTTTATCGTGCGAGCAATATGTAGGACATAAATTCTTCCATCTCCACAAGTTATGAGGTTTTTGGCTTGAGACTCCGCCACGGCACGTACTTTATTCGTTATACTCGATGCAAGTATTACTCGGGGTATCACACCCAATATTTTAGGGGTTATTTACATATGCTTATCAGCCGTACACGTATTACTATATTGCTCTATATGCTTGAGAAAAATAACATTCCCCGAATGCAGGGCAAAGACATTTGTGCACAGGATATTTGCCTTTTGCTTGGCTCCAGAGGACGAAAGGAAAACTTAAAACGAAATAGGAAAATTGCATTTTATCAAGGAGACAAACATCAACTGCACAAGCCAGAGACAAGGTAGAGACAAGGCAGAGACAAATAGCAAGCCACGTGGAGACACACGGCAGAGAAGACAGACAGAGAGAGAGAGAGAACTAACCGCAGAAATACCCAACTTGGGACTGGCTGGGCAAGGAACTGTATCTATGTCTCGGCCTGAAACATTTTTCGACTTGTTGAAATGCAAGTGCTGGGAATACTGTGGCATAAACAGAAACAGGAAACACTAAGGACATGCTTATTACCTGATGTTGACATTTCTCAACAGTCTCAACAGCTGTCGGCAAACGGAAAACGTGACATCTTTGGCTTGTAAATGATCTTGGAAGGATTGTGCCAGGAGCTGTTATTCTGTTAAAGTTTCCTCTACCTTCTCTACCTGACTCTGGCTCTGACTCTGTCTCTGACTCTGTCTCTGACTCTCTGCTGGAACAATGCCACATCACAAGCAGCTTATTTTAAATATTCAAATTTAAGCAAATGCCGGAGACATTTGCATAATGTGCACTGACAGATGGACAAACTGAGAGACTGAGAGTAAAGCTCACATGGGGCGCCATTATGTGTAATGTGCACAAACTGCCACTGACTGCAATTGTATTGAAAACTTTGCTGAATTTTAGATTCCAAATTAAAAATGCTTCCATGTGAAAGTGTTGACTTTAGCCTCGTCTATTTGGAGGCCAAAATCCGCCCGCATATCCAGCCCAAAACATCAGCGCAATCAGCTTATGCGAATGTATGAACCAACTCATTTATTCAACACATGCTCGCACCAGCTTCAGAGCTTTGTCATCCGGCAGTTAAGGCGCTTAAATTGCATTGGAGATTAGGCCACAAGCCCTGTCCCCTCCCTCCCTCCCTGTTCTCTTCTGTTCTGTTCTGCTCTGTTCTGTTCTGCCCGCCCACAGTTCAATTCAGGTGTAGCTTTAAAAATCGCTGATGGTAGCAGCATTTTGCGTCCAGTTCCAAATAACTTCGAATGTCAATTCTTGGTGTTGGCACGTAAAAAATGCACTTTGCTTCGTAAGTAGCGAAATTTTTCTTAGACAGGATATATGATCAACCCAAAAGAGCCACAAAAGTTTTCCGAAGCAGCAGCCAGTGGCGTGAGCAAAGGGGTTCAATTTTAGTAGCAGGCTAAGTGGATTTTCGGTCTTTGCTTCAAGCTTAAATGTGATTTGGAACTCAATACAAAGAATTGTACACATATCCCCTAAAGAACCTGCCTGCCTACGCCACTGGCTAGAACTATATGTCAATGACCAAATTGGGACAACGAGCAGAGCTGCGGGTCTAGTCCATAGAGGCATTTACTTAGCGTTGAGCACTTACCTGCTGAGCAGCTTGCTCTCTTTTATACCCTGCACCCACAGCAAAAAGACACCACTGAGTTAGGCAACACTCACAGCACAGAATGATGAGGGAATGATATCAATTATATATAAAAAATGATAGGCAGAAACAGTGATCAATAAGCCAAACCGCAGTTTTGTCACAGGTGGAAAGGAGAAGCCGTGAAGGAACAGTTTAAAGGGTATTGGTAAAAGGTATAACAAATTAACGAAATAATGACTGAAAAACCAATCTACTTGGAAATGAGTTAATTTTTAAGGGCTTTCTCTTTCCCTTTGAGAGAAATTGCACTAAAATAAACACCAAATTCAATAGGGTATTTCAAGTGTCGCCACGGGAAATAATACTCTGACACTTTCGTAGGGAGGAGACAGGAGGGGAGGAGGAGGAGGATGAGGAGGGAGGGGAGCTTAAATTTTATGGTACTTGGCTTACAAAGGAGACTAGCGTGTGAAAGAATGTTACAAACAAGTGTCTAAAAACACTTTGCCCCATCCAAGTTCTCTCACCTTGGCACTGTCTCGGTTTTAGTTTCTTCGGGGTTCCTTCGAGTTGTGCGAGCTGTGTGAGCTGTGTGAGCTGTGCGAGCTGTGCGAGTTTGTGCATGTCTCGAGTGCACTCAAGTGCTGCTGGCTACTTGTTCGAATCTCTGAGAGAATCCACACACGCATCCACACACACACACACACAGACACACACACACCCACCTGTCATACAAATTCAACCACAGCGCTACTTTTCTTTCACTTAGGTAAATTTTTACCACCATGCGGTTCTATTTATACATTCAGCTTAATCATCTTTTTCATCTCCTTCTTTTTGTTTATACCCAGCACCAATAGAAAAAGGGGGAAATAGAGTATATTCCGTATATGTGCAGGCAGAAGGCATCAATCATAGGCAACGATACGAATAATAGTCGTAGCTTTCAGCTATTCCAGAAGCCAATCATTCTTTGATATAATAGTCGAGCTTTACAGAGTATCTGGGAGTCGGGGCCGCTTCATTTGTTTTCTTTTAGTTTTTAGCATAACTAACCGTACTTAGTTTTGCAATTTTCTTAAGTTTGTAGCAGCTTGTTGACCTCATTTACGGTTTCCGCTTCCCTTTTGAAGGACTTTAATATTTTTTTGGTACTTTAATTTAATTAAAACGGCTGCCAACTCAACCTCTGCAGCTTATCTTTTGGCCACATCTTCAGTTGGCAACAGAGAAAAAAATGCAACAGAAAAAGCAACACTTGAAATTAAAGTTACTCAACGGCAGCGCTGAAGATAACAGCCAGAATACACAAAGCAAACAACGGACAGCGGACGGCGGACGGCGGACGGAGGACGGCGGCCAGCGGAAAGGAAGAAGGAAGTCGATTTTTGTTTTCCCCCTCTTCTTGGTCTTTTTTCACTTTTTCTGTTGGTAGTCAGAGTCAGTTAGCCACTTCAATTGACGCTCTGCCTTTCGCAGAGGAGCTCAAGGTAAAAGCGCTTTGTACTTCGGATTCGTGCTTTTTGTTATCCTTCTGGCTCTTTTCGAGTGCGGAAAATTTGTGGACCGCTTTTGTAGTCAATTTGCCGTATGAATATGCAATCTGCCAATGCCTGAAGAATGGGAGGCAAGGCAAAAGCTTCAGATTTACATGGTTCTTAAGAGCTCTCCCTGTGAAAGAGGTGGGATGGGAGAGAAAGGCAAAGTGTCTGAGATCAAAGCTGTTGCTTATAACCGAATCAATCAGCTGTTTCAGTAGCTGTGGCAGTAGGGTTGACTCATAAATTTCTTCTTAAAGTTCTCGACAAAAATGTGGAAATTCAAAGTTTTTAAAGCGCCCAAACTGGCAACAGGAAATTAGTCAAAATTTATATAGTTTCTGCTCGAAGTTTTTAGGGTCTGTTTTCAGCCTTAAAATAACAATTTAAGTACCCTACAGCTCATATGCAGGTCATTAAAAGTATCTTAAATTACAAGAGGCTACGGCTAAATGTAGAAAGACACGAAAGACGACTAAAAGTAATCCTAGCCAGAGCTAAAGCCAGTTTAAGTGCCATTCAACTTAATTGCAGCGCAAGTTTTTGTGCCCGGGATAACGCTGCGTATGCGCAATAAAACTTTAACAAGTTCTTAAACAAAATGTATAAAAGCCGACTCAAACAAAGTGAAACTAACGAAATGAAATTTATGTGGCGCCTCCCCCCTCGCCTCTCTCACCTCGCGCCTCTCTGTGCCCCTGGGCGGCGTCTCCTACTGATATGATAAAATACAATAAAGTAAAAAACTGACAGGCAGAAATAAATTTGCAAAAAAAATCATTTTAAAGTGCCTGCTGGGGGGTAAAATAAAATAAAATAAATAACATAAAAAAACTGGAATTGTTTGTGGAAGGTCGCAAATATAAATGGCGTAACAGAGAAATTCCCATTTTTATTTTTTTTCGTTCGTAATTTTGTAATGAATATTATTTATACACGCACGGAGAAGAGACGGGAGCAACAATGTGTCCTGGGAGCAGCCTTAAAGTAGGCAGCACAAAATTACCATTAACATAAACACACACACACACGCTCGCACACATACATGCACACACACATGCACAGGCATAGATTAGTATGTATGAAATATATTAGTATTTACACCACGCCAGCGGCTCAAGTTTAATTGCGCGTGTTATGACTTGAAATTCCTTGGGTAGCATTCGGTTTGGGTTCTGCTGCTGCCAGTAAAGGTAATGAATCGATATGCTGCGAGTCTGAGAATGTGTGTACAGTACAGTGGGCCCTCGCTAAATAGCATTTTTCTCCTGAAGAGAGCCCTACTCAAGCGTCATTCAACTAGCTCAAAGACTGAGACATTTCTCTGCATATAAGCGATTCGACCATACTCTATGAAGTTAGAGATACCTCCTTGACGACATTAGATACTTCCTGACGAAATAGTAATACCCTCTGCAAGGGTATCATAAATTATCAAAACATAAATTAAAACTTGAATATGCATAGCGCACTTTTTTGACCAGAATTAAATTAAAATTATTTATTCTTTTGCCTGCAGGCTTATGGAAATTCGAGTTAGCGAGCGACCACTGTACCAAAAATGAAAAGTTAGCACTGTGGTTCGAGTGCTCACACACACAAGCACACCACACACACACACAGACGCACAGACACGCACACATACATAGAAAAAGCGAGTCCATTCAGGAAGCCGTTGGGGCAGCTCCACTTTGAACTTTTTTGAATGTTTTCATGCATTTCGAGTTGGAAAACATTTGGTTCGGTTGAACTGGTTTTTCGGGGCTCCCATTTCTCGCATTTAATTACGATGAAGAGAGTAAGAAATTGTTTTCAGTCTGCTTGAAATTTGGTTTGGAAAAAGTTGTGAATTGCATGCATATTTTATGGGAATTCATTTCATAAAAAAAAAAACACGCCCCAATATGAGCATTTAAAGCATGAAAATTATAGCAAATTTAAGAGGGGAAAAACTGAAAATGACAGTGCTGTACTTAAAGGCGATCAATCACTTACAATTTTTCAATTTCCTAATATGACAGGATATATATTTAAGATATATCCCATTATAAAATAAAAGGAGCAGCTGGCCGAGCAGCTTACCCGTATTATTTAGCCAACTCATTTAATTTTATTATGACATTGCAGTAAAAATGGTACAAACGGAATGAAAATGGTGAAAATGGCGAAAATAGCGAAAATGGGAAAGTGTGTGTGTTTGACTAGTATGAAAAATTGATGGCATTTGCTTGACTTTCATTTCTACACAATTTACTGTAATTTTCCGTTTCTTTCTTTTCCTTTTCTTGGCTGAATACTGACTGGAAAATTCAGTTAACGCCATTTTCTTTTTTGGCCACAACTAAAACATGGTTAGCTTCGTTTTTCCTTCCCTTTTTTTTGGGGTTTTTTCCTCGCCAAGGTAGCCGGAAAATGAAGGAAAATGAGCTGCAGAGAAAAGGAACTGCGAACAGGTTGTGATGATAAATTGAAAAGTAATACTTATTGAGTAGACTTTGAAGTAAGTCCAGGCCAATTGATATAATATGTGGCATTTATGTGACTTGGACTTCTGCTTGAAGTTTTTCACTATACCCTAGCAGAGGGTATTCTGATTTTGTCACGAAATTCGTTCTCCAGATCAGACTAAATCGCATAGCTGCCAGAGGAACAGTATAGTAAAGTCACTAGATTCCCATGCTTATACCCTGCTGTAAGGGTATGCATTGTTCGGTGCTAGGAGGATAGCTTTTCCTTACTTATTTCTCAGTTGTCCACTACAAATTTCGGGCAGCTGCGGATATTATTTTCTTGCTTGTTGTCATACTTTGACGGTAGGAGAGCAGCGCATGTGTTGGCTTCTTTCATTGAAAACATTAGCGGAAATTGAGTGGAGAATTTGGCTTTTAAATCAATAAATTAAAAGTTAATTTTATTTACAATTAAGTTGCTAATTGCATTTTATATTCATATTATTTACATTAGAAGAAAAAACAAATTTTTTTCTTCACTTTTTTGTGTCATAAGCGCTTCATTAATTCATCAAAAAAAAACAGAGGAAAATGTGAAAAGCTGTCATAAATTTATTTATTTCGTGTTTCGCAGACTGTTCGCATATTTTCCCTATACATATATATATATATATATGTATATTATAATGAGGTGCGAAAAATTGTATTTATTATTACGCTTAGCTGCCTGTCAATAATTTATTGATATTTTATAGACTCAGGCACAGACACAGACACAGAGGCAGTGTCAGAAAAAGGCAACAGAATGTGAATGTGAATGTGAAAGTGAAAGCAGATAATCAACTGTCGATTGCCAATGCAAATAGTATACATAATAAACATGATCATAAACAATAAACCTAAACCCAAAGCCAGCCAACAACATCATCCCACCCAGCCATCCATCCAATCTATTCAATAAGGCTGGCAGATAAGATTCACTTACTGATTATTGTGGCCAGAAGGAACGCAAATTAAAAACAAACAAGAGCGTGGAAGGCACGACTAATAGATACCCTGTAGCCCCTACAGTAATAAGAATTTACCACTTGAAAAGCTTCCTAGCTTTGCCATTCCGTATTTCCTAGAAACCAGTGTGAAACTCTGGCTCGCTTTCTTGACTCTCCAACTTCTTGATTTCATCCTATTTGGGCTGGAAAATAGCCCCCACTTTATCTTCACTCGTTCATCAATGAATTATATGAATTGTAGTGAGTTTAATATACCCTTTCTGATAGCTCCCATGAGTGTAGGGTATAATGAATGATGAAAATATTTTGTTTCCAAATAATTGCAATCAATTTGTGGGTGGGTGTTCTGGTGGTGGTGCCACCAGAACTTGTTACTTGTTGACATTATTTTGTTTGTAGCCATTTTAGGGCACTTTTTGGGCCGCAAATAAAACCATAAATAGGCTTTTAGCTGGTCTGTTAGACCGCTCAAATTAATTTTACATTATAATTTTAGCCTGTAATCTTTAGGAAAGCCACACAGCAATTCATTTAAACTGCTGTCGCCGCTTTGACATTATTTCGCTTATAAATATATATATGAATTTTAATTATAGAAGCAACCACAAGCATTTTTAATTAAGCTTAAACGACCAAAAACAGTTTTAAACGAAACAGAAAAAAACATTGCAGGATAATTGAAACAAAGGTCCTTTAAAGTTATTCCGTCATTTTGCTATCCATTTGCACATGCAGCTCTTTCTCTCTCTCTGTCTCTGGGCTGATAATTACCTTGACCTAAACGAAGCATAGGGAAAAAAAGGGCACAAAGGTATAGAAAGATAGAAAGTGCCGTATCCTGTCAACAGGACTTTCTGTGTTTCTGTTTTTTTTTTGTTTTGGTAATGAAATGTGCAGTTTGGCCCTTGTGCGGTCGCTTTTTTGCCCAAATGACCCACAGAGCCCTCGCAGTGTTTATTTACCTGTTTGTTTGCCCCCTCAGAGAGGTCTGGGAAAGGGATCTACCTGTTCTTCTCTTTGCATAAATTGCACTCTCTCTCTCTCTCTCTTTGTCGCTGTCTCTTTCGGCCTTTTCTCTATCTTTATCTGCCTCTCGCAGGACCTTTGTTTGTTGACGCTGCTGCCTTTCGACAACATTTTCTGAATGCTTAATTATAAAACGTTGTCATGTGTGTGTGTGAGTGTGTGTGCGTGCGTGCGTGTGCCTGTGTGTGTGTGTGTGTTGACTCATTCTCTCGCCCCGCTTCACCTCGACAAATATTTGGCTGAGAACTCATCAGGCCAAACCAAGCGAATGCAAATAAAATTCGCGAAAAGCAGCTTTAAAAGCGTTAAGTGGCTTAAGAAGCACGACAAATGTTTTGTTTTTTGTAAAAGTCAACAAAAACCAACAAAAATATATATTTATTTTGGGCATAGAATAGAAAAATGCACTGAGAAAAAAATGTTCAAATTGAATGCTATCATAAAATCCATTTAATTGGTAGTATTTATTATAAGAAATAAGGATAATTCACTTGAATATAGCTTCCCTTTCGCATTCCTCTAATTTCCCAAATAATCATAATTTAAATATAAATCTAATTCAACCATTGGCTGTGTTTGCTTGGGTATTTTTTCGAGTGTACCCACTCGATTAGATGGTATGAAGGGTGCACGTGCCGCATCGCTGATGGCATTTAATCAATGTCCGAAGGGCAAACGGAGGGTATTAAAATATTTATAATATTCGCATATTATGCTTGCCCCTTAATACCCTTAACTGTGATTTTCGCATACCTCGCAGACAGCGCGTGGGCGGCCGAGCAGCTTAAGCTTTTTGCTGCTGCTTCTTCCTTAGTTCTGTGTGTTTATGATGGACCCCAAGAACGAAGCCTGTTTTCAAACTTCTTCCAACAGTCCTGAACCCTTGAGGCATGGCCATTTAAAATGCGAACAAAGAGTATATTGAGTTGATAGGAATGTTTGTAAAAAGCTAAAAGGCAGCTCTGACTCCAAACAAATATTAAAGTCTCAAAGATCATCAAGAGATAAGGCTATTAAGACAGAGACACAAACTTGGTATAAGAGCTTTACTAGAAGAGAATAGCATGCTCTCAGGCAATCATCTGTTTACAGAGTATCTGGCAGTCGAGTACTCTCGTCTAAAGCATTTTTAATTGCTTTGTGAAGTGCTTGTTCAGGTAGAAGTTGAAGTTGACCCATTACGGCCAAATTATGACTCCACTTAAGGAGTAACAACTGCCACGTGCTCGTAATGTGGCCCCAAATGATTTGCCAGTTTTCGGGTTTCCATGCTGTGTGCGAATGGAACCAAATCCGGTTTTACAGTTCGAAACGCACACGTGTACGCTTCAGTGGGTCTCTCGAACCCTTGAAAACCTTTGCGATACTTCATATGAGCACGCCTATGCACACTAGAGTTGAGCGCGTGCCGTGATACGAGAGAAGAGCGTATAAACAGACGACTCGGCTGCTCGTCCTGCTCAATAATATGGGGTCTGAAATGCCTCCTGCATTACATTCCGCCTTTCGTGACAAGGTCATAATATCCGCTGCAAGGGTATAACAAGACAGGCACTCACCTCTTATGCTTCCTTTTCTGGGTCTGGCTCTGGGTCCGGGTACAAAGTCCAGCAATGACCAGTGGAAACCCTGAAAGGAGAAGGAGAGGATGGAGATGGTGAAGCAGCCGCAATGAAAACATCAAAAGCAGTTACAAAAAACATACAACTAAATCAGCGTAAATAATTGAACATCCTGACCAACCTGTGCTGTGGAGCTGCTGGTCGCACGCTGCGTATGCGCAATATTCATTACAATTAAAGGAAATGGAAATTGTTGCTCTGTGCTGTGCTCCAGCTGCAACGGCAATCAAAATACAATCAAAAGTCTAACAGGAAAGGAAGAAAAATACATATCGAAAAAATATTTGTAAGGCTAGAACATGACATGCGGTTTTTGGGCGAAAATATACGAGTTTATATGAATTTTTGGCTTGTTGTCAGCTTGTTTTTGACAACAAATATTGCTGTTCCATCAAATTCTTGTTTAGCTTGTTTTCCCAGACTCTCAAGTGCAGGCTGTAACCAACACAAACACAAAAACAACAGCCACAATGATATTTTCTCTAGGATTTCTATGAAAAACCTGTGCAATATTGTTGGCTTCTGGTTTTGGCTTTGGGCTCTGGCCCTGGCTCAGGCTCTGGCTCTGACTCTGTCCCTGACTCTGGCTTCTGTTACCTAATTGCTTTGCCTTTGAGCCTACTCGCTTTGCTTTGTTGCCAGTTTTATTTTTTCACACATTTGTTTGTTGGATTTCAGCTGCAACATTTTTTTTTTGCTCTTTCAGAGGGTATTAGAATTTTGTTGCAAAGTAAAAAAAGTATGAATAAATAAAGCCAATATCAAAGAAAGAGTATTTAAGTCTGCGGCATGTCAAACACAAGCATTTCTCTCTCTTATTTTTCATACATTTTATTTAGCTAGCAGCTTCCGTTTTAGCCCTCTTCTCGAGCATTGAGCATTGAGCATTGTTAGTTTTGGCATACTTTGAGTCTGAACCACATTTTTCTCTAGTTTGATTTTGCGAGCTGCCTTTTCGATTTCCTTTTAGGATTTTACTCAGCTCTCGACCCGAATCCTTTGATGTGGTAGCATAGGGTTTCACAGGTTTAAGGTATTGTTGCTTTTAAGGGATTTCAATTAAGTTCGCCTGCGAGGGTGTGGGAATGGCTGGTGATAGACAGCTGCCAAAGCACTCGTAATACTAGCTGCAAAACTTCTTTCTGCCGCCTTTCAAAAGTTTCCCAATTGGCTAGACAGTTTTGGCCAGAGACCACACCACAAATACCCTCTCTCTCTCTCTCTCTGTGCCTCTCTCTGCAATTGGCATGCTGTGTTTCCATAATTATCATGGAAAATGGCCCAGGGGCTAATCTAAATGCACAGCATGTGCCTCTTACTTAAATATAGAGAGTGAAGCACTACAAAAATACGAGTACATCTAATTTAAAGCACAGCGTGGAGCTGGGCTACATTTAATTGAATTCTGTGTAGGTCTTCTCTCGGCTCGGCATTGCGCGAAAAAGTAATAAACAAATAGCTTAAATTACTTGGTAACCACACCAGCTAACAGCCTGCCAGTCCATCAGGCCTACTGCGTTTACCGAGTGTTGCCCATTTAGCTATTTTTGTGTCTGTATCCGGACATAGCTTCTTTTTGGCACCACTGGCAGTCTGTGCTTGACTTGTTGCCAAGCCCTATACCAATGGCTGCCAATTTAGCCATTTTCTGACCGCCTTTTTTCCGCTTGAAAGTGGCTCCTTTTGGGCAGCACTGCCAGCCTGTACTTGAGCTGTTTTCAAACGTATAAAACGTATACGCAGCGTATGCCGCACATTAACATCTGGGCAGCAGCAGCAGCAGCAGCAGCAGCAGCACATTAGCATCTTTTGCGACCTGTGGGCGTGTTTGGAGAGCGAGTTTTGAATGTGGAGCTCGGAGTGACCGGAAACCATTCAAATTGAGGCAAGTCACGTAATGCCCCCAACCTGAAAAGCAGAGGCAACTTGTTGACTTGGAGTCCAGAACACCAGAACACCAGAACACCCCAAAAAGGAGGTAGGCGTAGTACAGTGTGAATAAACAAGGCTAACACTTGGCACACACACACACACACCCGCACACTCACACAAAGACACACACACACATTTAATGTGAAATGAACACAACACAATTTCAACGTCAATTTAAATGATCTAATGAAGCCGTCTACAGCATTAGCTGGCCACATTATTAATGCCGGGGCTCTGAGTAATGGTTACTCACATAATCAGGCTCAATTTTAATTATAATTCTAGTTGCCCGCCAGCTGCTTTCAATCGCCTTAACTGCTGCTGCTGCTGTGTACACAGAAAAAAACAAGGAATAGTTCTTCTTTTATTTAAGTCAATCATTTGTAGAGTTTACCTAGCTGGAAATGCACTGCAAGCTAATGCCTTGTGCCACGACTATTTCTCTTAACTTGCCTAAAACTCATCGTTAACTGCTTCATCTGAAGGCTGCCCCGTTTTTCTCTGTGTATTTTGTTATTGTTTAATAATGTTGCCTAATGGCTACATTTGCAGTTAAATTCTCAGCTCCTGTTTAGCTCATTAGTTGCAGATGTTCTCTCACTGGATTATTACAGTGTCTATTACAGTGTGTCAATCGGTTCAACTGGGTCAGTTCCGTTTCAGGTCCGTAGAGTTAAATAAATTGCTCTTAAGACTGCAAACTGGAAACTGGATGCAAATGGAGCAAATCGCATTAGAAGGCAGCAAAGCAAAGGAAGCTGAACTGGCTGAGCCCAGCTGATAAATGCAAAATTCGATAATTTGCAACACACAACAAGAGAACTGCAGTTGAGCGCGTTCGACCAGAAGATACCCTGTAGCCCAGCAGTATTTTTCTGCTGTTACATACATTTGCCCACTCTTAATATACTCTTCCTTTCTATATAGACTTTCTAGTGGGCTAAGCCAAGCATATACCAGAGAAACAGAGGGAAAATTTGTCATTTATCTGGGAGACAAAAGTTTTAATTAAATGAAAGAATGAGGAGGCCTGGGTGACCGGAAAAACTGCAGCAATGCTGGAGCGTATACACATATATATATATAGTTACACAGAGCTAAAAACTCCAAAGTTCAGCAGGCCAAATGTGGTTGACAAAGTGCAAAAAGCCAAGTGGCAAAAGGAGAAAACCAGAAAGCAGAAAGCAGCAGTAACTGCTGCAGCCTTTCACTGAAAATTCGTTTTATTTCACTTCCCATTGCGTATACGCAGTGTGTGAGTCTGTCTCTCTGTCTGTCTGTCTGTCTGTTTTTAGCCTCCAGTAAAATCCTTGACTGGCTTTGTAATGTGAAGATACAAGACTTTTTTATAACTATTTTTTTTGGTTGAAAAGAAAACTCTTTTTCCTGTGTGTACTTTGGGGGAAGAGAGGCAAGCGGGCGTATGCGTAATATTGATTGCACAGCAGCTTCTGGTCTTCGCTTTAAGTGCTTACACAGGCGTGAGCAACAATTTTGGCCAATTACTTAACCTAAACTGTGCTGGACATGAAAATTTATGGCTTGTAAAGGAAAACTTTTGCTAGAGTTGGCCTTTTCAGTTATCCGCACAAGACAGTTATCTTGACAGGGCTTTAAATAAATTGCTGATAACTAAAATATTTAAGCTCTTATTGCTGGCAAAAACTACTTTCAAAATCAGGACAACAAAGCTCTTAAATTTAGGCAAGAGACTCAGTTGTCTACTCTAAATTTTTTAATAAAAACTGGCAAGGAATGGCCGAATATTAGATACACTCGGAGGCCAACAAGATGAAGCTGAATATGAAGTTTTTGCAGGTGATATTTATATTTAAATAGCTAGTTTTATAGGTTTCGATTCAGGGCCGGTTTCATTGGTTTATATTAACTTTTAACCCCTGAACTTCAACTTCAACTTCAACTTCAAGTTGAGATAAACACACGTTATATTTCATTTCGAATTTGCATGTTACATGAAAATGTTGCCCCAGAGAAAGGGAAAGAATAATAATGGCAACACGTAACATTTTGGCCTGGTATTTTTTTTTGTTTTTTTTTTCACACGGCAAGCTCAATTTGTATGTAAAACTGTGCTACAAATTTTTACCTTTGTTTAATTTCAGGACGTACAGCGCAATTTAAATAAAAAAATAAAACAAAAAACGAAATAATATTAATGAGAAGGCGGAGTTCGAGTTGTGGCATGTTGACAGCGCCGCACAGCTGAAACACACACTAGAAAACCACACACAGACAGGAGCAGGAAGAGCAGGAAGAGCAGGCAAAGCAGAAGGAGGAGAAGGAGGAGAAGGAGCCGCTGGAGCTGGACACTTAAAACTAGGGGAATAACGAACCAAACAATCGACCGACCAACCAACCAACCAACCAACTCAGCAAGCAATCCATATTGACAACATGGTCACGAACAAGTCCGAGCCGCATTATTGCGGCGCCGCCGTCGATGATTTTCACACACAGTAAGTGAGAGAAGGGGAGAGAGGCGGGGAAGGATGCCTGTGTTAATGGGGGCCTGCCATGTCAGCATATTAATTACTTTTTTTCTTTTTTTTTTTAAATGTAATTTACATAATGATTTGCCCACCTACGTGATAATTGATGTGTACATAATGAAATCATCTGTGTGTAATTGCCATGAAATATTTACTAGCTGCATAGACGTAGAATATATAGCGGGCCCTCGGGCGTATACTTAATCAGAAATTACTCGTATATTTGTGCGCAGTTACGTAGCCCGAAATTGCCTAATACTGCAAATTATACGAGCATGTAATTTAGGCTCATTTTCCGCTGCTTTACTCCCAATTGTATTGGTATAAATATATAGGAATATCTCCTGATGGCTCTTCTAGAATGACTCTAGCATGGGAAAGCCTTTTAAGATCCTAAATACTTCCGGGGGAAACAGGGGGATATCCCTGGGATTGGCAGCCTTGATCAAAACGAACGACTATATTGAAAACTTCAGGGAGAATTATAAAATGTAATCTCTTTCTTTGACAGCTACAAATATTTCCATGGCTATTTCTCGCTCATCGTCTGCATACTGGGCACACTGGCCAACACGCTGAATATTATTGTGCTGACACGCCGTGAGATGCGTTCGCCGACTAATGCGATACTCACGGGTTTAGCTGTGGCCGATCTGGCTGTGATGCTGGAGTATATACCCTATACAGTGCATGATTATATACTGAGTGCGAGCTTGCCGCGCGAACAGCAGCTGAGCTACAGTTGGGCCTGCTTCATAAAGTTCCATTCGATCTTTGCCCAGGTGCTGCACACCATTTCCATTTGGCTGACAGTTACTCTGGCCGTGTGGCGTTATATAGCGGTGAGTTATCCGCAGAGGAATCGCATCTGGTGTGGCATGCGAACCACAACGATAACGATAGCTACAGCTTATGTGGTTTGTGTGCTGGTGGTTTCACCGTGGCTTTACTTGGTCACAGCCATAGCCAAGTTTCTAGAGACACTTGATGCGAATGGCAAGACGATACATTCGGAGCCGCTGAGTCAATATATATTGGATTACAATAATCAGGAGCATATAACGCTGCAGGTAATGTCCAGCACCACGCCGGACATGTCCATGCCTGTCACGCTGGACACAAGCAACACAACGACAGCATTGAATATGCTCGGCCTAACCACCACTGTGGTGGTGCCGCATCTGAGCACCACAATTCTGCCTGATAATGGAGAGCGAAATGTTACCGTGTTTAAGTTATATCACAGCGAGTTGGCGCTTAACGATAAGCCACTGAGAAATGCCACATTTCTCATATACAGCGTGCTGATCAAGCTAATACCCTGTTTTGCGCTGACCGTGCTATCGGTTCGTTTAATTGGTGCTCTGCTCGAGGCAAAGAAGAGACGCAAAATACTCGCCTGTCATGCGGCCAACGATATGCAGCCCATTGTCAACGGGAAAGTGGTTACACCCACTCAACCCAAGAGCTGTAAGCTGCTGGAGAAGGAGAAACAAACGGATCGCACAACCAGAATGCTGCTGGCGGTGCTGCTACTCTTTCTCATTACAGAATTTCCACAGGGTATTATGGGTCTATTAAACGCGCTGCTTGGCGACGCTTTTTTCTTGCAGTGCTATCTCAAGCTGAGTGAGTATATAGATAAATTAATAATAAATAAATGTTCAGTCCGTTGCGAAAATTGCATACAATTATCCTTGGCTGCTTTTTCTTTTCTTTGTGACTCTTCTTTGTTCTCTACATCAATCATACGCACTGTTAACCACCAACCGCCAACTGTCAACGCAGGCCACATTAATCTATATACATATTGTGCCCTGCCGGTTTACTTGGCCCTTTCACGTTCCCTAAATTATTCAGACCAGAGTTGAGCACTGTCAACGCGTCACTCTTCCTGCGACTAACGAATATCGTGACTGACTCCTTAGACAGAGAGTAATGCTACCCAGTATTCTCTATCCTACGACTGACGCTCATCTTCAGCTTTTCATCTGGACACTTTTGGGTCACGGTTTATTGCTGTGACTCTTCGCTCATCTCTAGCAGAGGGTACTTAGTCCTTGCCCTTGAACTTTGGCAGTGAAGCGAACGAGCGAGCCCAAAAGAGATAGATAGACAGACTGACAGACAGACAGATGGTCGCCAGGACAAAGTGGAGCCATTGGTTTCGCTTGAAGTTGCATTTGCACATTTATTTCCATTCGGTGTCTCCATATTGTATTCAATGTACTTTAAATGTCTCGTTTTAGGTGACCTAATGGATATCCTGGCACTTATTAATTCGAGCATCAACTTCATACTGTATTGCTCAATGAGTCGCCAGTTCCGGAGCACATTTACGCTGCTCTTCCGGCCGCGTTGGTTCGATAAATGGTTGCCATTGTCACAGCATGATGGCGATGGGAACAGGGATGGCGCCAGGGATGGATACGATAGATATGGCAGACAGAGACTGGTGCATACAGATGCGGTTAGCAAGAGTATGGCCATTGAGCTGGGTCTCACGACGCAAGTGACAAATGTGTAGCAGGAAAGCAGCAGGGCAGTGTCATCAGCAGCAGCAGCAGCAACAACAACAGCAGCAGCAGCAGCAGCCGCAGCAACAGCAACAACATCAGCAGCAACAGCAGCAACGACTGAAAAACCGCCTGAAAAAGATGTTGATGGATGTCCCAATGACATCTGTGTGGTTGAAATGCTGCAGCCCACAGACACTGCCCCAAGAGAGGGAGAAGGAACTGGAGTAGGAGCAGAACGTGCCACCAGAGACGCCAGCCGAAGGCGTTGCAGCGTTAGACCTGCCACCGATTGGCTGCGCAAGCTGCGTCACAAGCAGCACCACCAGCAGCAGCAGCAGCCACGCGAGGCGCCGCTCGAGCGACGCAGCAGCGTTCTTCTAATGGTTCTACTCAGTGGCAACGATCTAGAGATGGAAGCCAAGGCGATGGTGGTCAGCGAGCAGCAGGCGATACTCACAACACCACAGCCACAACGGCTGAGTCGCACCACCGCGGATGACATTGACGAAGCCATCGATGCGCTCTGGCTCTAAAAAATAACTTTCTCTCTCTCTCTCTCTTCACTTCCTGCTAGAGATGAGCGCGTGTCGCACAACCAAAACAAAAAAAAAGATAATACAAAAATTTAGATAATACTTTATTTATTGCTAGATTTTCTCACAAATTTTAGACGGTTTCTTCTCTTAATTGAACTAAAAAGATTATTTATTTTTTTAATCGTGCTAGGAACGCGCTCAGATCTACTCACACCCCCTTCATTTAAATATAGCACTAGGATTTTTATTAGAAATTAATTATAGTTAAGACCAATAACAATTTGTATAGCGCCCCGCCCCGCCCCCCACTTTGGCCAGGGCTGCATGCACACGGAAAGAGCCCCTCCACGTGTGCAGCCCTCTGCCAAAGGTCTGTCGGGCCGTCGGGTTTGTCTATAAGCATTTTGTGGTGCATTAAATTAAGTTTCTCTAAGTGATACTTGACATAGTTTCCTAGTCTTTAAGTGCAAAAAAGTGTATGTAATACCAAATATTTATTTATATACGAATAATACCGAGCTATAGCTAAGAATTGACCATTTGAAATCACAGAAAACTGGATAAAAATGCTTTCTTCTTAGCCAATAGTCAGCTGTAGTCTTGTGCTATCCTCTTTTATATTAATGATCCATTATATTTATGATTGGAATAAAGTTTTTCGGCGTCATGATTTTATGTAAATATCAAACAAATATTGTGTATTTATTCGGCCGGCTTTGTCCGGGGAAAAGTCAATATTACAGGTGTATTTACAGTGTCTATTGACAGTCTACTTCCGGCTGTGATGCGAGCATTATTCAGGTTATATTCGCCGGTTTTGGGGATGGAATTTCCCATGCTCTTTTCTCGTGTCAGTTGGAATAAAGGATAAAGAATTTTAGAGAGTTTTTCTAGATAAATAAAATTCCTAATACTCCCGAAGTTTCTCGAAGTTTGACAGTTTGAGAATTAATTATAGTCTTATCTACGCTTTGAGTGTTTTACTTTTATTTTCAGTTGAACAGTAGAAGAAAAAGGAGGAAAACTGTTTTTAATCACCCGCATTTTTTATTTAGAATAAATTAAATGGAAAATTCCGAGAAAAAATCAAGTTGGCCTTCTTGTCATGTCCATAGGCCATGGTATTAAAATGTCAAATGGTAATACAAAGAGCAAATAAGGTTGATTAATCGCAGTTTTAATCAAAATGCGATGTTCCATTTCTCATTTTTCATTTTTCATTTTTCAATTGCGTGCAAAGAGACAACAACACGCACAGTGTACAGTGTACAGGGCAGAGGGCACAGTGGAATAAACTTGAAATGCCGAACAAAAGGAGCCAACTGATGACCCAATTCTGCGAGCTGTTAATGGGCTCATTTTCATTCGTGATTGTTGCTATTTGATATGATATATTGGCCCGGCTTATACTCGTTATAGCCAGCATAGGCGGAAGGATAGGAGAAGCGCGCGCTCTTATTTTAATCAAAATGGAAAAGGCTTTCCAATTGCACGCAGCTGCCAGCTATTCGAACTTTAACCCCAGCACCAGCCCCAGCCCCAGCCCCTTCACTCGCCTCCGGCTAAATAAATTGCCGCAAATTGGCTAGAAACAGCCAACAGCCAACAGCCAACAGCCAAAAGCCAAAACGATTTCAGTCAGCTTGAAATTTTACAGATGTTTCGTCATAAATTCAGCAAGAAAGGGAAATTGCTGAACAGCTTTTCGCCTGATTTATTATAGAAAATAGCCGAGGAAAATTTGCCTTCGTTGCCTGCTTGACTGCATCTTAAATACATAATTATTAATTAAGTCGTTAATCCGTTAAATTCTGGAAAATGTTAACAAAAGCCTTTTAAAAGTAGTTGAAATTTTCCATTTCCATTTGATTACAGAAAAATTTAATAACTTGTTTGCTGTGAAAGGTAAATTTTAATTGACAGTTTGCTAATTGATTGCAAATATTACAAAGGAGGGCAGGCAAAAAAAAAAAGAAAAAAGAGGCTTAATTGAAATTTAAAACAATTATATAATTTACATATTTAATACACAGGACATGAGGCAAACAATTTGCATTGAGCTCGACAGCTTTCATTGTTGAAAATTGCATGCAGAAAATTCAAAAGGGAACAAAAGCGTAAAGGGAAAGGGTATCTGCAGGGCAGCAAAGCCGCAATACTCTTGCTGACTTTCATTTCAAATATTATACTCTATTCTGCTCTAGCTCCGGTCTAGACAAGCAGAAAGCTAATAAAATATCGTTTGTCTAGGTTGGAGGAAAATGCAAATTTCTTCCTGGAAAAGCAGCGCTAAGCACCCATCTCAAAGCAGAGCAGACACACGGCATTAATGTGGAATAAAACAAAAAATTCTACGAAATTTAGCTCCTTCTGTCTCTATATACCACTACATACACTTATTATCTATGCATGTGTATACCCTACTCCATGTGCTGGAAATGCGACTTGAAAGCCATTGAAAAATGCATGGCAGACAAGATGATATACGCTTTTCCGATGCCTTCTATGAGCTGATGGCATTGACTTTTCCTCCTTTTTTCTTCTTTTGTTGTTGTTGCTGTTGTTGGCTTGTGGGTCATGTAGCAAATGCAACTAAACCCAATTTGCAGCTCTTTTGCAGAGGGTTAGGGAAATGGGCTGTGGGGGGGAATGCAGGAACAAAAATCGTTACGCTGCGATATAAACGAAAAACTAATCAGAATGCAACGAAACATGCAAGGACCACAAGGACTGCAATTTACACTCACTGTTTTCTGATACCCTCCACGCTCGCTCGCTCGCTCGCTGCTGAGCATATTATAGTCCTATCACGAACTCTGATCCTATAAATATATAAATACTACTCAGATTAAAGCGGCGTTGCGTGGGAAAACTCAATTTTAGAAGCATAATTTGATGCCCTTTTCAAAACCGATTAAATATTACTTATTGAGCAATGATTTGCTGAAAATCAGGTCGAGCCCAGGGACAATTATATGTAGATATATGTGGTATTATCCTAGGAGCAAGGATATACTCTTGTCAGGAGACATGTAATGCATTTCTTCAGATTCATATCTCCACTGCTGCCAAGATCAGACGACTATATCTTAGCTGAAGTAGGAATAGATGCACAATTAAATGCTGATTGCACTGGGGAAGGGTATATAATATTCGGTGCACTGATCGATTGCCTTTACTTAGTAGTTTTATATGCTTTTTTGGCATAGATTGAACAGTGTAGTGGTTGGTGGCAACATCTGAAAGACTTTCATGTATTTGGGTCATTTTGTGGATGTGAAAATATTTGCTGTGAGCCACAAGAATAACAACTCAACTTGGCCGCTTGAAAATAACTTGGGAAAAATGCTTAACCCACTTTTATTGCCTGCATACAGTGCAGAAATGCTAGAGAATTGCTGCTGCTTTTGGGGGGATTTTGGGAGATTTGCATATGAATGTAATGAAATTTTGTGGGCATAATTTAAATTTCTGAGGCAACAAGTGAAAGGGCAGACAAAGAGAAATTTAAGAAATTCCAAATTCCAAATTGGAAATTCGAAATTCTTGATTTAAACTAAAAAGCAAAGAGAAAGTAAAACAATACAAGTAATTTGGTAAATTGTTTCATTCAAGCGATTAAATTAAATTATTTGTATACGACTGAACCTTCCAGGAACTGTCACTCTCAGAGACAAGCGGAGGGGGCAGAACAAAGCTCTCAGGTTTGGATTGTTGTTGCTGCTGTAGTTGTTGTTGTTTCCCGGAAATTATTAGCAAATAATGTGTTTGTGTTTGTGCTTGTGCTTGTGCTGCTTCTTCTATGTAAATGCCATAAATCATTATTAACTGAAAATTGCTTCGGGGAGTCAGTCGATAACCAAATCTAACTTGCTAATTCCAAAATTCCAAAAGAGCAGCCAGTCAGCCAGGCAGTCAGCCAGGCAGTCGGCCAACTCAAAATTCAGCAGCAAGAGTGAGTGTTAATTATATAATGCCCGTTGGGGCCCGTTGTTGGAAAACAGCAAAACAGCAGAACAGAATTGCCAGCTGCTGCCGCTGCTGCTGCCGCTGCTGCTGCCAAAAAAAGGAATTTAAAATGCAATTGTAGCAAATTTGGTTGAATTAAGGCCAAAAAGAGAAGCACAGAGGGAGTCGGAGAGCGAGAGAGAGAGCGTACCAGGGCCAGAAACAGTGCGAGTCCTTGGCTTTGAATTTTCGGCTATTTGGTAATTCGTAAAATGTGCGCCAGTTGGCCAGCAAAAAATTAACATAATTGGCCGAAAGGCAAGTGTAAAATGTAAATTGGTTTTTACGATTACCACCCCCCAAAAATAGCATCACACAAAAAAAGGGCTAAAAACTAGCGTTCATCAACCAGTTAATTAGCGTGCTGGCTGGCTGGCTGGCTGGCTGGCTGGCTGGCTGGCTGGCTGGCTGGCTGGCTGGCTGGCTGGCTGGCTGGCTGGCTGGCTGGCTGGCCTCATGTGCGGAAATTCTCCATGGAACTGCTGCTTCGCTGTGTTCAACTTTTTGATTGATCCAGCTAGAAATTTTTGTGTTGACTCATCAATGTTTCATTATATATTTTCGGCAAGAACTTTGCATAAGAATTACAGCTGGGTTCATTAAAACTTAAATTACAATTACCCCAAAAATACTTGGCTATGAATGATTGGCCTAAAATCTATTTATTATCCTGAGGCACGTCTCTTACTCTTGGACAGTCCTTCAGTCCTTCTAATGAAGGTGTCATTCACATATCATTTATTATAAATGTTGCCTAAGAAACCCATCTGAATGTAAAAAACATTTTCGCACATTTACCCCAAACAAATCTCTGGCTCGTGTTGCATATTTTCCATTTGATTTTCATATATTTAAATACCCTTGCAGAGAGGGTATAATAGCTTTCTCACAAAGTGTGAAGCATACGGAAGTTGCCTGTCTAAATGAAAGGAACAATCGATTCAAACGTCAGATCGGACTGCTAAATATACCCTATAATATCTGTTTTATTCAGAGACCTTTCGAATGCTTTTAATAGCCTACTAGGGTATACACGCTTCGGTGCACTCTCGATGCTAGTTTTTTATTTCGAATTTTCAATTTTTATTGACATTGGCATGTGCGGAATTTTATTATGGCATTTCGTTGATATTTATGCTAAACATATTGACAGCTCAGCTTCTCGCCAACGCCAACGCCTGCGCCAGCGCCAGCGCCAACGCCGGCGCCAACAGCGACGCCCACGTTCCTAGCATATTTTTTCAATGGCTGTGGCTGTTGCTGTGGCTTTTCTTTATGTATGCAACATTTTTTGTGGCATGCATTTTGGAATGTGCCCCGCCTTTTCTCGCCTCATTCGACGCTGCACTGACTTTCTAAGGGCTTATGGAATATTATTACATTTTGATTGAATACTTGTGTCTAAAATGTAATACATTTTTCTCTTTTGTATTTGGGTACTTTGCCTTGGCTTTGATGTATGAGTCCCATGAACCAAACCTGACTTGCTTGTGGGCGAAACTTTGCTCTGGGACATTCACAAGCCAAAAAGAATATTTATTTAAACTTTTGGCTATAAATTTGAACTATTTGGTCAGCTGAGCTGACTCTCTGAATGTCTGGGAAATTTATTAAATTTTTGGGGGCTCAACTTGAGAAAGGTTCCATTGTTTAGCAGCAGCTGAAAATTGAATTGGCCAAGGTGCAAAATCTGCTCCTCTTTGAGTTCTTTTCAACTTTTCAACAAGTGTTGAAGCACAAATAATTGAAAAGGTCGTCGCCTTTAAGTGGTTCGGGTAAGTAAAATGATTAAAATAATTTCCGTTTGAAGTGGCGGAAACACTGAAAATTCATTAGTTAAATTAAATAAATGTTTGTCAATACAAAAACAACAGCAACAACAGCAACAACAGCGGCAAAACATGCAAATCTAACCTTGAAAATCTTTGCGGCGTTTACGCAATTTCACACTTAAATTATGCAAACAAAGAAAGCCTCAAATACACTGATAAAAATATATATATACATCTCTTTTTTTTCTTCCTTTTGTGCTGTGGGCCATTTGCATTTGGGCCCTGCGTAAAGGCCAGAAGACGCCACACAAATATTGGAACGTGTCTAGTAATTGATTGATTGAAGGCACAAACAAAGCAACAGCTGCAGATAACAATATTTTAGTGGCAAAACTGAGCAGATTCCGACTCAAATTCAGATTCAGATTCAGATTCACTTTTTATTTGCATAGCCAGACACACCCATTAAGTATTCATAAGACCATCCAAACCATCCAAGCGTCCAACCAGAAAGACAGCAGGACAGCAGGACAGCAGGACAGCAGGACAGCAGGACAGCAAGACAGTAAGTCAGTAAGTCAGTGTGGCGATCATAAATATTTAAGTACGAGAATTTAATGCTTAAAGCCAGAAAAAGAAGTCTGCTTTAAGGCGCATTTAATGGCTATAACTAAGGCTAGAATGGCCAGAAAAGTATTTGCTGCTTTAAGGCGCGTATGCAAGTTTAATTTGAGAAATTTATTTATTTATTCCAGACAACTTTTGTTCAAAACTGTTGCCTTCTGCTGCTGAAGGAGCATTAACAATTTATTACAAGGAAAGCAACTTTTGGTCAGCTATAAAAAAGTCAAAACTACTTTTTAACTCATTTCAACATTCCCAATCGATTAAATGCGCTGATTGGAGCCTTAAAAAAATTCCATTTGAAAATCGGTTCCTCTCTGAGAAAGTTATTCAAAATCTTGAGACGCGTAGCTAGTGAATTACCTGGAAGTCTAAGAGATAAATATTATCACTGATATAAGAAAAGGCCAAGCTTAAAGCTCGCAATTGGAAATCAGCTGCTACAAATCAGCAGTAATCTGAAATCGGCTCCTTCAAGAGGAGAAAGTTGTGCAGATAATTCTAAAATGGCAGTTTGCCTTTCGAAAAAGCCATGGAACTCCAGAACATCTCCACAGAGCAGTAAACTTTGTAATGGAGGCCATAGAGCACAAGGAGTATGCTGTGGCGGTCTTTAAGGACATTCAGCAAGCTTTTCACAGGGTAAAGCATACTGATTTTCGATATAAGTTGAAGCACTTGCTTACTCCTCAGCTAAATCAGCTGGTAAGCAGCGTGCAGCTCTCAGGATATTTAGGGGATTATTGTGGACAGGGAGAAATCTTCCGAGCTTAGCATAAAATTAACAGACGACAATAATATATTTTATTATTAATAATATATAATAAATAATGAATAATAATAATTAATAACATATTATTATCAATAAATTATAAAAACAAATCTCAAATAAAAAAAAAAAAAAAAAAAAAAAAAAAAAGGCGCTCCATTCTGTTAGCTTTGACTGTGCAATTATACCCTACAAAAAAAATAAAAGTAGAAGAGCAACAAGTGTTTTAAGCATTTCGAGCCTTATAATTCTCATTCAGTTCAGCACAGTTATTTTTAGATCATATAATTCTCAACTATTTAAAACACGTAGTTATTTTTGCTTTTTAGTCCCTACAATTCTCAAACGGTTCAGCAAGAAGTTTTCTTTTGAACCTTATAATTCTCAACCTTTCAAAACACATAGTTATTTTTGCTTTTTAGTCCTTACAATTCTCAAAAGGTTAAAACACGAAGTTTTTTTCCCATATTGACCCTATAATTCTCAACCGGTTCTAGCAAACAGTCAACAAAGCGGCGATAGAATTCAGACCTCAACTGTGGTGGAAAACAGTCATTTTCTAATGACAGTTTTCTTAATGTTTCGACACACCACCAATATTTTTTTTTCATTTTTTTTTTTTCGCTAAATATTGAAACACTTCGCATGGCAGCGAAAGTTGTTTTCGATAAATTTAGCACCCCTAATACATTCGTACTTATTCAATAATTTACCGATTAATATTTTGAAACACTTAACATCGTTTGAAACTGAAATATAAGTAGACCGGTCTTCAAGCGATTGTTATAGTAGTATCCAATTGAACAAGTCGTCGTTGTTCAATTAATGTTCAACGAATAACTCGTTTCAATATTTTGCTGACTGAAGAAATATTTTCTTCTTTTATTGGCAACTGAAATTAATTTCCCGAATAACTTTATATAGACCGCTTAACATCGTTTGAAACTGAAATATAAGTAGACCGGTTTTCAAGCGATTGTTATAGCAATCCCATTGAACAATCGTCGTTGTTCAATTAATTTTCAACGAATAACTCGTTTAAATTTTTTGCTGATTGAAGGAATATTTTCTTCTATTGTTGGCAACTGAAATAATTTCCCGAATAACTTTATATAGACCGCTTAACATCGTTTGAAACTGAAATATAAGTAGACCGGTTTTCAAGCGATTGTTATAGCAATCCCATTGAACAATCGTCGTTGTTCAATTAATTTTCAACGAATAACTCGTTTCAATTGCTGATTGAAGGAATATTTTTTTCTATTGTTGGCAATTAAAATAATTTACCTTGAATATTTCGCTTAAAATCATCTTTAAAACAAAAAAAAATTTTGTTTTTCTTCAGCATAGCCTGTAAAGTTTTCGAACAAGTCGTCGTTGTTTTTTTTTTTTCAATTAATTTTCGTCGAATAACTCGATTCAATTTCTTGCTGATTGAAGAATATTTGCTTCAATTATTGGCAACTAAAATAATTTACCTTGAATATTTCGCTCAAAACGATTTTTATAATGCTGAAATATCATCTTTTTTAAAACAAAGAAAATTTTGTTTTCTTAAGCATAGCCTGCAAAGTTTACGAACAAGTCGTTGTTTTTTCAATTAATTTTCAACGATTAAGTCGATTCAATTGCTGATTGAAGGAATATTTTCTTCTTCTATTGTTGGCAACTAAAATAATTTCCCGAATAACTTTATATAGACCGCTTAACATCGTTTGAAACTGAAATATAAGTAGACCGGTTTTCAAGCGATTGTTATAGTTGTATTCAATTGAACAAGTCGTCGTCGTTGTTCAATTAATTTTCAACGAATAACTCGATTCAATTGCTGATTGAAGGAATATTTTTTTCTATTGTTGGCAATTAAAATAATTTACC
The DNA here is from genome assembly GCA_018150835.1 of Drosophila repletoides. Classification (NCBI taxonomy): domain Eukaryota; kingdom Metazoa; phylum Arthropoda; class Insecta; order Diptera; family Drosophilidae; genus Drosophila; species Drosophila repletoides. The sequence goes on along the minus strand of JAECWQ010000031.1, from coordinate 18,676,181 downwards.
TTGAATATTTCGCTTAAAATCATCTTTAAAACAAAAAAAAAATTTTGTTTTTCTTCAGCATAGCCTGTAAAGTTTTCGAACAAGTCGTCGTTGTTTTTTTTTTCAATTAATTTTCGTCGAATAACTCGATTCAATTTCTTGCTGATTGAAGAATATTTGCTTCAATTATTGGCAACTAAAATAATTTACCTTGAATATTTCGCTCAAAACGATTTTTATAATGCTGAAATATCATCTTTTTTAAAACAAAGAACATTTTGTTTTTTAAGCATAGCCTGCAAAGTTTACGAACAAGTCGTTGTTGTTTTTTTTTTTTTTTAATTCTCAATATTCTTAATATTTTCTTCTAATTTAACAAATAATGCTTAAATAATTTCTCTTTGCTTCAGAACGATTTTTTATAATGCTGAAATATCATCTTTTTGTAGTAGGGAGTATTTTTTTTTTTTTATAACTGAAAAAATAAGTTTCTGAAATCTTTCATGTTGCCCGACGAGTAGAAACTCAAGATGCTGCCCATTGTTAAGAATGGTTTAAAGGAAATCTGCCAAAGATGTCGCCGAATAACAAGTTTCAAAGTGGCCAAGACGCGCCTCAATAAAATTCGGATCATGATTGGAGTTTTCTTACTACAAAAATATGAGAAGAGGCTACAATAATCACATCTCAACATTCTTGGACGTCGCCTTTGGAACTGCACAGGAAAAAGACGCCACCCACAGGATTTTCTCTCCAGAGTCGTGTCTTGAATAAGTTAAATTTGAAATTAAATATAAAATTTTGTAGTACACTAGCAATAATAAACATTCATTTAAATATTGTAAATATAAATATAAATATAATATATATAAAATATAAAATATAATAAACATTTTTTAAACTAAAAAAATAAGTTTTTTTCTCAAACATTTTCCTACTTTAAGGCGCAGCTGACCTGAAAAGAGGCCACCAAACTATTAACGGCTTAAAGCTCGAGAATGAATGAAGGGCTTAATTGCTTTTCAATAGCTTTTCCTCAAAATACGCCTACAGTTAGAACAGGCAGAGGCAGAGGCAGAGGCACGCAATGTGGCACGAAAACGACATAATACAAGTAGACAGGTGCCAGCTTCGGCACGCCGAAGATTAAATACCCTTCCAGCTAAAAACTGAGAGACTTGTTTGGGATATGGCTCCTCTCAATGCTATCAAACCCTCTGCAAGGGTATCAAAATGTAAACAACATTAACAACAATGAGGCGCGCGTTGCGTGCTGGCTGCTATTTTGGATGAGCTGCTGGCCCAGTTTTGAAGGTGGGCGTGGTCCGTGGCTCAACAATTGGAGGCAAAGAAGAATATATAAAAAATAACAACACAATGGGTTAAAGTTGTCCAATTGGTTACGCCCACTTTTGCCAATTTGCCCAAGGTGTCCACAAGAAAGGAAAGAAACAATCAGATGAAGCAAGAAACAAAACAAGGTAAGTATTGTTTAAGCGCACTCGACAGTGAAATACCCTGTAATCCTTTTGCAAGATTAAGTTTGAAGCTTTAATATTGAAACATGTTTAATATACCCTCTTTAATGAATCACATGCTTACAGGGTATAACAATGGCAACTTCAAATGAACTATTGTATGTTCCCCATAGGTTTTTCTTGCTGTTGCCGTTGCCGTTGCCGTTGCTGTTGTGTTGCGGTTTGGTTTTTCCGTTGTTTTATTTTGCAATTTTCCGCGCTGATTAAAAAATTGTTTCGCGCTGAATGTTGTCACTCCTTCGTCGACCGTGTGTGAAATACTTTAAAGGCATGTCAAGCAGAGGCTCTCCCTCTCTCTATGTGTGTGTGTGTGTGTGTGCGGGTGTGTGTGCGGGTGTGTGGGTGTGCGTGTGGTTAAAGGAGTTGTTGCTCCTTTTTTTGCAATACGACATTTTTGCGGCGCAGCTGCAATTGTTTGTCTCCTTGAACCAGTTTTATAGAACAGGCGAGGAGTCTACTACCCAAACGACGACCCAGTTGTGTCAAACATCACACACACACGCACACACACACACACACACAATCTGACTTACACACACACACACAGAAAGAAGCGTAGCGTATGTCAGGTAACAGCTGATGGACATGCGTTGCGGCTTCATCACCATTTGAGCAATCAAACGTTTTTCCAGCAAATCCATTGAGACACTGCTGTGTCCGTACTCCGGAATACCATTGAGTATATCCGCAAGCAGAGGCGTAGGCAGCGCAGGGGGATTGCCACTTTTTCAAATAAATTACTCCAAACCCTTATACCAGTCTCTTCTTTGGAATATATTATTCAAAAGGGGTTGAATCTAAGCACTAAATTAACAGCCCCTCTTTGCCTAAGCCCCTGCAGCACACTATAAGTTAATATTTGGTAAATTGTTGGCTTTTACTCAAACTGATGGCCACGTGCCGCATTTTGTGGCCAAGAATTTGTTGCAAGGTCAAATAAATAAATATTTAGATTAACAACGAATAGCAGCAAATAAATTTGCATTTTTCGTAAATATTCTTAGAAATTCAATTCAAAAATTCAATTTATGGCCCACTGTGCAGCAGCAGCGGCAGCAGCAGCCTGTCAGAAAGCATTCTCGAACGAACAGCCGACAGGCAGCAGGCAGCAGGCAGGAGAGAGAGCGGAGAGGAGGCGGCAGTTCCTAACCCGTATTTACATGTAAATTTAGATGACAGCCGGCAGGCTCTCTCTAGTCAAAAGACTTAACAGATCCCTAAACAAGGCATCTGTCGCTGCTGCCAGCTGACGTTTTAATAGGCACAACAGTAAACAGGTTACAAAATGACAGCACAAGTATACAGAATAAATCAAATAGAAACGGAAACAGAGCTCAAAGCGGCAGTAGCCGACTGCCAGTTACCCTGTGATTAACTTTCTTTCTTTAGCATTGGGTTTATACCTTAGTTGAGTCAATCTTCGGGAAAGTTGTAATAAGATGGAGCAGATGAGGCCTAAATGAGTCTACATACTAAATTTCAATACTCTAGCTACAATAGTTTCCGAGTTCAATGGGTTAGTATTACTCCCCACATAGAGAAGGATCTATTCCTCCTGCTGCCAGATAAACTTGCTCTTTTCTAGGCTCTCAGTCTTATGAGTCATACAGAAAAGGATGTGTTGACTAGCAAAGCTTTTCTTCAGTATTCAGTTTTTACAGGGTATATGAACAACTCTTGCAGCAAGCAGAGGGGCTTTATTGCTTTGGATGGCTGTCATTTGATTTGATTTTTTGCCATTTATTAAATGCAAATAACTTTATACGACGCAACAGCTTAAAGTATATTTTTTAACTAAGCCACAAAATAATAAATATTATTATGAAACTGTCCATTGTGGTCAGCTTTTATACGTAGAATAAAATGCAGTTGGATAACATTTTATTTATGAAAGATGCTTAATTCTATTTATGCTGCAACAGCTGCAGCTGCAATAGTGGGGCTTTAGTTTAGGGGTGGATTTAGGGGTAGAAATTGGGGCCGGAAGAGGGGCGGGCCGCTGCAGAACGAACAATGGCATTCTGCACATGGCAGCCGGATTTGACAGCGTGTTTGGAACAGGTAAAGTTTTTTATGACGACATTGGACGAGTTGGCTGATGATGACAGGCGCCACATTAGACGGAGAGAGACAGAGGGGAGAGACACACATGGGGAAGAAGAGTGAAAACTTTCCCGACAGACTGTAATAGGCTGTCAAACAACGGCCTCTTAACAGCCTCAACTTATTCCTCGCATAATTTTGAGTCGAGTTTTCCTACTACTGTTTTGCATATTATTACTGTCGCTTTTCACTTAATAGAAAATTCATTTTCTCAAATCGAATCTCTCTCTTCTGCACGTGCCCCATAAAATTTTAATCATATTTCTGCTGCAGCAAATAAATTACACAAATCGCACAGCATCCATATGTGAATTATTAGCTGAAAATCAACAACAGACCTCCTCAATACTAAAATGCCTGCATTATTGAAATCCCCACAGATTTAAAAACCTTTGAAAATCAAGCAGTGAACTCCCAGCTACTCTTTTCTCCTAAATATAATGCTCAAGCTCAGGGTATACCCTCTACTTATCAATTCTATGCTGAGTATTCTAGATGATTTTTGCCAAAGGTTACCCATTAAATTTGACTGAAGTTAATATCGAACCAAAACTAGAAGCTTCGGAGCTAGAACCACATATTCTTTAACCGAAGAACATAGTCTGGGTTCAAGAGAAAGTCCCAGCTTCAAGGCTCGCAGTCTTACTGGAAATCATTAAGAAAGTGCTTTAAAAAAGGTACTTGGGGAAAGCTTTCTGTTCCTCTCTTGCTCTCTCTATCTACCTCTCCCTCTATTTAATATATAATAAATTTAACCTTCTTTTATAAATTACTATAATTAAACTATAAATTAAACTTGTTTCTTTTCAAGAGCTTTAAGCTTGAATGGGCTTGCAAAGCTGCTTAAAGCTTTGTGTTTACGTTATAATCAAAGGTTTCAATGTAAACACACGTATTACAGGCCAAGTATCCACTTGAAGCCAAGTTGATTAGCCATTCCGGTTAGAGTATAACCGCAAATGATTATGCATAAATAACTCGACAAGCGTTTATAACCGCAACAGCAGCAGCAGCAGCAGCAACAGAAAAAAAAAAAGAGAAGAAAAACACTTGGGAAAATACTCGACATGAAAGCTCATGTCGTAAGCAGGCAGCGCAGCTGCCACACCTACCAACCCACACACACACCCACACACCCACACCCACACACCCACACCCACACACACACACACACACACACACACACACACACGCCCACAATTCAAGTCATGTAAGCAGCAACAAAATTGAGAGTGTTTATATGCGGCTCGTGTTTTATTTATTTTTCCAAGGCGCGTTGTGTGTGTGTGCGTGTGTGTGTGCGGGTGAGATCGGCGAAGAGAACCCAAAAGATGTTACAAAATTGTGTGTAAATATTATTTTCAAATTGACAGCAATTCAATGAACAATAACGTAATAAGGGGGATAAACGATGGGAAAACGTAGCCAGAGGAATGTGGAGCGAAAACACGAACAAAACAACATTTGATATATCATTGATAAGTCCCCCCCTCCCCAGAAAAAAAAAGGAAAATGCTTGGATCAAGTTTTTCTTTTTCTTTTTTTTTGTGATTTTCCTGATTCCTGAAAAACACTTGAAAAACTGTAAAAAATTAATTAGACAAGAGCTTAGCGAGCGTCCGAGATTGACAGGTTCGAATGTCGAGCATCATTCATCATGACAGGGTCATTAAACAGGCTCAGTGAAAAATGTTTTTATTCTTAGCAATCATCCCAAATAAATCTGAAATGAATACGAATGCCAAATGCCCTCAAATCAAGCCTCAAATTAAGTTTTCAGCCGCCAACTGTCCGTTCAGCAGTTGGTTCCATGTAGATCCAGAATTTCACTCGTCTCTGGTATTATTATTTAGATAAAGAGAACGGAGAACTGACTGTGGTATTGCTCAGAGTCATTGAACCCTGTTGAATTTATACTGCACTTGGGAACTGTTCAAGCGATGTGGGAATATTAGAGGACTTTCCTTTTTTATAGTCGCTTTGGATTTTTCTTTTGGACAATCGCGTACTTGATTGGTCTGAAATTGACGCAAAAGACTCTCTGAAAAGGGGGTTTTTTTTTTGCTCCCGGGTTTTGGTCCTTTCTTTCTTTCCGTCTTTCTGTCTTTCTGGGCTGAGCATTTTTAATGCTCCGTTTGCTTTGTCACAAATTGTGCGGGCTGTTTGCTTTCAAAGTGTCCCACACTTGTCGTCCGTGGCGATGGCGGTGGCAGTGGTGGCGTCTCCTCTTTCGCACTGGGTACTTGCATTTTAATTAAATTAAAAAGGCAGTCAATGCCAGGAGGCAAGGCCGTCCAGTTAGCAGTTATCAGGCCATTAGTTTTCACCCAACCCTCTCTCTCTCCTCGTTTCAACCCCCTTCACTTGCTTTAATTAGAAAGTGTACAAAATGCTAATTTTTGCTAATCAGAGTAGCCAGCAGCCAGCAGCCAGCAATCCCAGTCCAAAAAAAGAAGAAAGTATCCAGGAAAAACAACAACAATTATTTGGACATCAAACAAGCTGCTTTCCCGCCGCCGCTTTCCCCTCTCGAAATTAATTGCACAATTAACACAGTAAAAGCGCCCAACAACACTTGCCCATATATCAAGTTTGTGCCTAATCACGTGCATTATAAATGCTTCTATTTGACAAATTGAACTGCTTCTCGACTTTACTCTGGCGATTCACCTACTACGCCAACGGGTATATTAGATTTCCCGGAAATTCTCCTTGCCTAATTCCTGGGTAATTCGAGTAATTTACAGCTTAGCGATTTCTATATTTATTTTTCATATGAAAACTGCACTTAATTTATTACATTTCCCAGAATTGGCCAAATAAATTTAGCTATAGAATCGAGATTAATAAAAGCTCGTTTCCAGCTGAGGCTTAAACTGACTAAACAAGAATTTAAAGCTCAATAAATTGTGGTCTAAAAGGATTTAATAACCAAAACCAGCTCTTTTCGGCTTAGAAATATAACAAACAAAGCTTTTCTTTTTATGGATTCAGCGCTACCCCTCTGCAATAGTTTGTTGCAGAGTATCACATAGTCGTGCTAGTCTAGCGCCTAGATAAATTCATTGTATACAGCTCGCAATATGTGGAAACTGTGTGGCTACTTAATATATGATGTGTGCCTAATGTGTTGGACACGACTGTCTCTAATATGCAAGACGCAGGCCTGTGGCTAAGACGCTGGTTATGGAGTGTGCGACTGCTTAATAAGGGATTAATCAGAGTTAATGGCACACGTCGTTGTGTGTGTGCACACACACACACACTACGCACACACACAAGCAGAGGCAGAACTCATATTAATTGCCAACAATGCTGGGCATTCCAAATACAGGAACGAAAAACATTCCTTTCACCAAACAAAAGGCAACTTTTATTCATACGCAATTTCTGCTCATGTGTGCGTTAATATTCATGTGTGTATTACACCCACACCCACACACACACACACACCCACACACACACACCCACACACATATTAATATGCATGCGTTCGGAAAATTACAATTTTCATATCTGATGGTCTGCTGGGAAAGCTTTGTTCATTGTTTTCGCTTTCGTTCCTTATCGGAGGAAGGTCACCCAGCAGCACAAAAAAAAAGAGGAAAAAAGAGAAAAAAATTCATTTTGGCCAATTGGCAAAACAAAAGTGGGTAAAAATGCTTTGATACCAATTGCGTCATATATAAAAAAATATATATTTGTATGTGTATAGAACAATTGCATAATTGGAAGCGTTTATTTCGCAGAATTTTTATGGCTTCTCTCTTCTCTCTCCCCCTCGCTCTGAGCGTGTGTAGGTGGTTTCAAATAATATTTCCATGGAATTTCATGGCAAACAATCATTTGGGAAATTTCCCAGGCTATGAAATGTATTACATTTCCTTCATTTTTTCGGACTTCAGCTGTTTCGAATTCCAAGAATTATGCTATACTGTTTCCATTGTACCCTTGCAGGGGCCCAAAACAACGCCAATTTTTAAATATGTTGCCTACTTAAGGGTATATAAGCACCCACATGTCGAATATAGCCTTAATTTCATTGATTTCTCTAAGTATTCCCACAGCAGCTCACCCCAGGACCTCCAGCTTTCGGCTAATACACAGGACTATCACAGGAGTCGAAGAACTCAACTCTGCTGTGGACTCCTGGCCGAACAGTGATGGAGCTGGCCACGCAAGCAGCTCTGGGCTGATCTCGACCTGCTCTGATCAAATGGAAGATGTTGCTGGTTTCGCCTTCACCTCCCCCTCCATGTTTTTGGACTCCTCTTCAAGCAGTGGCTGCTCATTTCCAATCGGCTCGTTGGCTGCTCCGGCCGCATCCTCCACCGCCTAAGCCACCTTCGCAAGGCTGACAGTTTTACTGTCTCAAATTGAAGCAGTTATTGTTTTCTATATTCAATAAATATGCGTTTACCACACACACACACACATGTAATTAATTAAATTTCTTTTGGCTGCAATAAATTGCGTTGACCTCCTAAGTGATTTCCAATTACAACGCAATTTTAATCTTATCGCACAGCTGCGTTCCCCGCCTCTCTCCGCTCCTCTCTCTCTCTCTCTCTGTGTGTTTGCTCTGTTTACCTGCGCTGTAATAATTCAATTTGGGATAAATGCAATTTAATTAATTAAACCTTGGCCATATGCAAATGCGAGTATGTAATTAAGTGTCCTTCGCCCCTCGACGAGCTGGCCAACAATCGTCAAAACCGCAGCTTAAGAATTTGGTATTTAATCCATCCAACTGAGCAGCTTATGCAAATATTTGACCGCAAAGGCAACACCTACCGCCCACCGCCCACCGCCACCGCGCACCGCGCACCGCCCACTTTATTATTACACACCTTTACATTGATTTAAAGTTAGTTTTGCAACTGCAGAAAAATCTCTTTTTTTTGCGGTGCACTTTCTTTATATAACTCGCCCGCAGTCACAGAAATAAAAGTGCTTTATTTGCCTTTGCCCAGTGAAAAATCTCTGCCACTGACCATTTTTAGCAATTTTTCACGCAGCAACAAATTCTCATATCCACCTCACACCACACACCGCACACTCCCCACACACACACTCCCCACACACACACACCACACTGAAAGTTGCCAATGCCCCACGGTGCTCAATTGTGGCACGTGGTTGGTCCTGGGCTTCCGGTTAAATCCACAATAATGCACGCATTGCATAGTGCAAATAGTTACGAGTGCGACTATGGAATCATATGGAATCCACAGCTAAGTGCTGCCAATTTGGCCTTTTTGTTTATCCGTTTAGCTGGAAAAAATCCATATTTGTCAGCAGTGCTTCGAGGACTAATTCAAATTTATATAGGAAAACAGTTCTCCCAGATTCGTTTACTGATTCTGGTGGAAAATGTAGCTCTTTAGCTTTGCAAGCAAAGTGCATTAGAAACTAGCCATAAAAATTAGTGAAAAAATCAGCTAAATTTCTAGTTGTTGCTGTGGGCAGCACTGTTTAGCCAGCAGCTCATAGATACGGCTATAACCGTAGGGGAGGGGGGGCACCTCTGGGCGGAAATGAAAGTTTTTGGTTATGTAAGAGAAAAGGTCGCCAGAGACACAGAAAGAGAAGTTTGCCCGCAACAAATTGATGCAATCGGAAACTGGATTTTTACAACAATTTTCTCCAAGCGTGTGCATAGCTTTTTCAAGGTTATGACAGGGCGATTATATAGGCAAGAAGTATCTGTATCTATATGTATATATATATATATAGGATATTAAAGACTCTTGGCATAAATCAAATCATGTGTAAAGTTACAAGATTAAACACAAAGCTGTTGTTGTGGCGGCTGCCTGCTGCCTGCTGCTTGCTGCTTGCTACTTGCTACTTGCTGCTTGAGGCAACAATTTAGCATAATGTCTGGCCTCTATTGTCTTAAAGACGCCTTGGGGTATGCAACACAATTTGCATATACCACAATTTCAGCTTTAATGCGCTTGTTAACAAGCAAAGGACCCGCGTGCTGCTCCTGAGCTCGTAAAAGGCGCCCTCGCCATAAAGTATGCAACAGTTTTTTTCTGCTTTTTTTTGTTTTTGCTTCTCTTCTCTTCGCTTGTTTTAATGCTGTAAACAGCAAAAGCTTTAAGCTAATAAATTTCCCAGGCGCTTGCCAAAAATTCAATATATTTTTTAATGTATGTATGCTTTTCTTCTTGGTGGCACAACAAATGAAAATTTGATGAGGCTGTTAGCGTTTTCCACTGTCGGAGGGGAACGTAAAACAACAGACAGCAATCACATAAAAGTTGAAAACTTTCGCAAGAGCTTTAACAAAAGCGCAATCTTTAATGGATTTCCTGTTTTCGCCGATTCCTGAGCCCCGATCCCCGATTCCCCAGTATATAATAAAATAGATTCACGATGAGTCAACTGACAGGGAAAGGCTGAAAAACTAAAGACTAAACAGAAAAGTTGGGCCATAATAAAAGCACAACACACAAACAAAAGAGTTGGGTTTTTATTGTTTATGCGTTGGGTCGGCTCTTTCGCTTTCGCTTCCACTTTCACTTTCACTTTTCCATTTTCCCAACTAATTTTCACTTTATTAATCATAATTTCCACTTGCTTTATTTCATGTTAAACAGCAGAAAACTTGTGCCCCAAATGTTTCTGTTTTTGTTTGTCTTGGGAATTTCACTTAAATATCATTCTAATGAATCAATTTGATACTTTTGTTTCAGCTGCTTCTCTCTCTCTCTCATTTTCTCGGAAAAACCTTTTTCCCAAATAGCTAGTTTCGAGTGTTTTCCCGGAAAACAAAATCGTATTCTTTTTGTGTGTGTTTTTTTTTCTCTTTTCAGAAGAGCTTTTTTTGCCATGGCAAAAAGTACATTAGAAAGTGTTTTAGTGTCGCAATTAAAGGCACATTTGTCTGGGATTTCAGAGGATTTGGTATTGGATAGGCGGCAATTAGAGCATTGAATTGCCAAAGGATTCTGACTTCAATTACCAGCCCAGCCCAGCCCTTTTTGCAAATGAAAAGCTGTCAGTCAAGGCACGTACCGGTTTCAGATCAAATTGCAGCGCTAGAGCTGGACAGGCCTTAGGCCTGAGGCCTCCAGTGCCAGGCCCAAGGGTCAGTTTTCTAGGCAGGTTCGGGCATTAGATCGCATTACGTATACGTATACGTATACGTGATATGTGCCAAAGGCAAAGGGACGATAAGAGTGCTCAGTGAAAGGATAATGAGCTTTTCATTGCCGTATCCAAATTAGCAACATAATTAGCGCTATAAACGAATAAAAAAATTAAGCAAAGCTATAAACATGATTCATTATACCCCTGCAAAGGGTATTATTTTTAATTGCTTTAAGCCACTAAGTCCATTTATTAATTCAACTCATTTGTGGCCACATTTGTAGCCCTGCAACTATTCTAACATATCAAATAATTATGCAAATTGTGTTAAGGCAATTTCTATGCATATATTGCAAGGCTCTCTCTCTCCTCTCTCTCTCATTTTCTGTGGGGAATTTGCATAATTAGCAGAGAGCTGTTGGGCTTATTTCAGTTTGTATTTCCAGCTGCTTGACAGTAATTAGTCAAATTTTGTTGGCCTGTGTAAACATCAGCACACAAATACGAGTAAAATGAAATGAAAATGATTTATGTTTTGCCCAGCCCCCAGTCCCCAGGCCAGAGCACCAGCTTAGCTGAGTGTTTAAAGTGCCCTTCTACTCGCATTTATATGACAGTTCCAAGAAATAAACTTTATGCTTTATGCTTTCATGATTTTTGTGACTGGCTTAATAGCTTTTGATATGATATAAACACAGAGCTAACCTTTTTTGCTGGCTGTCTCTCTCTCTATGCTGACAGTTGGACTGCCGCAGCTTTTCTCATTTTTAATGAGCTGCTGGCTCAGCTGACCAACAGAGAAAATCACATATCATTAAGGTAGCACAAGCTGGCTAAATAATAATCTCCTCTATGTCCTTTGTAAACGTTTTTTTGTTGTTTGTTTGTTTGTTTGTTTGTTTGTTCATAGCAATGTAAATTTAAAGCCAGCCTTGGCCCAGGCTTAATGAGCTCAATTCCAATTCAAATTCAAATAAAGCCCACGCGCTCTGATGAATGCCTCAGCTTAGCTCCAACATTTGCATTTGTTCAATGATGCACATGATGATCCTGGCCTCACAGGACGACAGCACAACAACAGGGGAACAAGAGAGAGGAGCCAGAGGCAGAGGCAGAGGCAGAGGCAGAGGCAGCTAACATGCGCTTTGAGCTAGACACTGGCTTAACATATTTTCTACATTGATTTCTATTGAAAGTCTTTGAACCGCATTCAAGTTTATTAAACCTTCAGAGAATTGTCCTTGTTTGCAGTTTACTTTGGCTTCAATTCCATTTATCAATTTTAATGCAATTCATATTGAAAAAAAAAGAGAAGCAAAAGATTTGTTTTGGACTTTACTTTGGCTTCAGTTTTCTACCAATTTAAAGGTAAATTTTATGCTATATTTAAGAATCCATTCAAGGCCCTGCAGAGGGTATTAGATAGCGAAGGCATCTCCGACTAGACAGTGTATATGCCACAGAGGAGGCCATGCCTCCGTCTCTTTATATGCAAACTACTCTCTCTCCAGGGAGTATTATTTTCCAGTTTCATTGGCTCCCAGTGGTACTTCCATTAAATACCCCATTAAGATATTGGATAAGCCTCTAATTGCACAATAAATTAATAATGATCGAGGTGCCACGCCCACAGTTTTACAAATCACTTACTGATTTGAAAGAAAAAAAAAGTTTATGCTGTTTATCACTAAACAATACCCTGCAGCTCAGTCAATGGCCACAGGATAATTTAGCTTTGGGTTTTATTGCGGTTTGTTTGACAAACTTTATCCTTGGCACAGGGCTTTTGTTTTTGTTTTTGTTTGCTTTGCTTTAATTAGTTTCCCCGTTTTATGAGTCCTGAATTTTTGATAGCACATTGATTGCATATTAAAGCAAAAGAATGGTCAGCTCCTCCGCCCGCACTGCGAAGGAGGCATCATTGGGTTTCCCGGGTATCCTGTTAGCATGACAACGCATAAATTGCTGTGGCTGCGTGACAAGCCACACGTGTTCCCTGTGCCCAATAGAGATGCCCAGGTGACTTATCACTGTGACTGTGACTGAAGTCACAACTAACCTCAGCAACTAACCTGCAGCCAATAATAATTGGAATTGTGAACAAGTCGCGACATTCGGAGTCACAGCTCAGTCACATTCTCTCCGTTTATTTCATTAAATTATACATTTAGGCCGAATTTACTTAAATAAATATGACCATTATCAGTGTGGCAAACATTTGCTCATCTCCAGCAACTAACAACTGCCAAATCGACAATATACTCAACGCCCGTCCGCCCGCCTTCCCCGCGAACCACGCCCTTGAGCTGTGTACAAAACATGACACGACAGGCGCATTTGTCAATCCCAACTCGACCTGAATACTCACAGAAAGAAAAAAAGAAAAAAAAAAGAAAACAACCAAAAGCTCGCGTGATTTCCCTGAAAACCACAAGCCAAAAATTCCTTTGTCAATTCTCTAACGAACTGCCTGCCTGCCTGCCTGTCTGTCTGTCTGTCTGTTCGTCCATCTAACTGTCTGTCTGTGCGTACCACGCGGCGTATGAATATGAGTAATTATTACAAACATTCCTATTGTTATTCGTTGGTTGTTATTGATTGATAAGCATCGAGCATTTGGGCATTTGGGCATCGAGCAGCGGTCATTGGTCACTCGGTATTCGGTGTTGGGCATGGCTGAGGCTTATGGCAATTATTAAAATAATCAAATGAAATAGAAACCCAAAAAAAAATTTGAAAAATTGTGGTATTTTATATGAGGGAAACTGGCGAATTAATAGGAAAATTTCTGTCTTAAAGCTTGCCTTAAATTTCATACAAATAATGTATATAAAACGGAGTTACTTACCCAAGAAAATCAGCGAGTATTATAATAAATCAAGCTGCAAATATATAAAAAAAATATATATATATTAATTAAATAAATAAATAAATTCTTTAAGAGACTCTTATGATATCTAGCTCTAAAATTGAGGTGCATATAAACAGACAGACAGGCAGAAAGAAAGACGGATAGGGCCATAATAAAAGTGCTTTAAAAATGCTCTTAAATTGAAATTGTCTCTTAAAGAGTTGCCAATGTTAAACTGTAAAAAGTCATGGTTAATAATCACAAAGTTTTTGAAAAGTTCTTCAAAGAATTCTGCTTCAGTTTTATAAGCTTCTTGTGTTTTGTTGCATTGAACCGTGAATTGATTGCTTTTATTATCTTTTGCCGGTTGTCTCTTAGTGCTCCGAGTGCTCCGAGAGCTCCGAGAGTTCCGTTGAGTGGAGAAGAGTTCTTGAGCCATTGAAAAGTCAATAACTGATGGCAGCATTTTCTGCTGATTTTCCTACAACAGAAAACTTAACTAAACACGCACTCTCAGCCCTCTCAGTCCTCTCAGCTGGCAAATACGAGTATAATGCTAAGAACGCATTTTCCTGCTTTTCCGGCAAATATTAGCTAGTTCTTCCTTCCGAAGCAACAGACACAGCCAGTTGTCATTAGCAGGCATATGGCCTAATCAAATCAATGTCGTTACTGAGAACTCTATATACATGCACACCTACATATATATATATCGTACCAGTATATATATATATTCTCAGAGAAAGATAATACGCATACTTGTAGTGCACGTAGACATTAATATCACGCATACGTCCAGTTAGCAGTCAACATTGTGAGCGCTCAATTACACTGACAACAAGTAAGAGGCGCTCTGGTCGACAGCATGCCTGACTATCAGATACTCTATATATAGAATCACACATATTCAGATGGTACATTAGACAGGCTCGAATACACTTTCAGTTCTGGCTTAAAAACATATAAATATTTCAAGGTTTTGGGAGTTTTCCTATATTAAAATAAGACGTAACTTTCAGACGATCAGATGATATGGATGCTCATCAAGTATATATATATATATATATATTCAATCGGATAAGTTCAATCAATAAATGGACTCATCCATATTTTCCCAGGTCATCTTTCCCCTCGCAAATTAATATGCCTTGCCGGGCGTTTTCAATGGGTGTAGGGTATAGAAAGCATCCAGGCATACAAGTTAAACACACATACAACACACTCACACACACACACACACACACACACACACACATTAATAAGTTAACGACATGACAAAATTAATACATTTTTGTTGTTGCCCTTGGAAAATTATGCTTGTTATGCAATGCTACGAGAAGTACTTCTCGTATCTCCAGGCCAAAAAAAAAAGAGGAAAGACGGCAAGACGGAAAGACGGAAAAGAGAGGATATTCTCTTCTGCATGTACTTTAATGCCAAATTAAAATGTTTACGTGACTTCATTACATATTTATTTTTTTTTTGCTTTTTTTGCTCTTGGCGCAGTTAACCAAGTGAAACAAATGCTGCTTCGGCCGCCTACTTTGTTTATTCTTTCGCATGCTTCATTTGAGTGAGGAAAGAACTTCATTACAGCTCAATTATAATTTAAGATGGCCCGTTGAAAGGGGAAGCCAACTAAACACCTTTATATGCTCGATACCCTACTCTAGCCGAGGGTATTATAAATTAGTCACCAGTGATGAACAACCAGAGACAAACACTCTTTGTACGCAGAGATTGGTCAGGTTGATAAACCCACAGATACCCTTTTTGTTGGCCGAATTATCTGTGGATCCAGATCTATTTTCATTGAATAATTTTACTTGAACCACATTTACTCTTCTTTTTAAATATCAAATCGTAAATTCCTTTGAATGTTGAGTTGAGGCTGTAAAAGCAAAAGTCTAGCACTGTTAATCATACGAAATGACAGAGGAAATTTGAGTTTTGTGTGGGTTTCCTCGTGTAATTTCTTTGACATTCGCAATTTGTACTCACTACTCACTCGCATGCCAGCAACCCACTGGAGGCCTATGAAAGACACTTTGAAGCGTTTCCTAAGCTGCTAAAAGTGCTATAAAATTCTGGGTATTCTCTTGTGTTGTGTTGATTTGGGCTTTTATCTTAAAGCCTACGCTTCGAATTCTATACACACAGACAGACAGACAGACAGACAGACAGACTGACAGAGTGGGAGAGTGACAGAGCGAGGGAGCTGATGTTGATGCCTCAGCTAGAATTGTGCGCGTATTAATGCATATTTTTCTGAGATTTCTTAATAAAGGCCGAAAGCCATTCATTTATTGAGGCCGAGCCCGAGGCCGAGTCAGAGTCCGAGTCCGCGCCACAGACTGAGCCTGGGCCTGGGCCTGGGGCGAACCTTATCCCTTTATCCCTTTTGCTTCATCACTTTTTTGACCAAACACGCACATTAATGCTTTATAACACGACGACGTGCTTCGTTTACGCATTAAATTTGTACACAGAATTTAAAATAGCCCAAAAAAAAAAAAAAAGGGGGGAACCTCTTCCCGACGAAATAATGCTCAAATGTTGCGCAGCCCATAAAAAGGGATCAGAGTGCAGTCATTCGAAGCGCTGTGGGCTGTCAGGGAAGTCAATAGGCTTATGATTTATATTACCATTAGTAAAGTGCGGCTCATTGGAGCTGGAGCTGGAGTTGGACCAGGACCTGGACTTGGACCTGACTCTGGCCCTGTCTCAGCTTGCCCAGCTTTGTTCTTGTTGCTTTTTATTGCCAGATGGGACAGAAAAATTCGTTGTTTTTGGCTGTCAACCTCAAAGTGGAGCACTGGGATATATATATGTTAAGTTGACAGTTATCGGGCCAGGTTCAAGTTTTCGGTTTTCTCTTTTTTAATTTATTATTTTAGCTGACCTTCGCTCTGTCGCTGAGAAAGTAGAGTACAATTTCCCCTCTACACTCAAGCCTTAATATATAGACAAAGTTATAATACCCCCTCTCCGAGGGTATACAAATGCAAGCTTCAAAAAGGATTTCCTTTGTGCGCCCTGCCTGCTTTAATATTGAATAATTTCCTATAGAATATTGAAATATAAAAGCAATTTTATTTACACAACGAGAAGAAATAGTTGCGCCTGCAGCGCGCCTCAATTCGTTTGCATTGATTCCTTTTTGGTTTGTCTGAATTTCCGTTTCCGCTTTGCGGCTCATAAAACGTGATTCAGAGAAAAGCAGGGTATATACTTAGTGTGGCAAGAGGAGAATATTCCAGTGGAAAAGAAAAGCCACACGTGCTGACTGAATATGCTCATATTTTGTAATTAATTAGTATAAAGGCGGAACTGTTGCCGTCAACAACAGCATTCCAGCGCTCTGCCTGGGGCTTAAGCCTTACAAAATTTTAATTATCTTTTTGGAGGAACCGCAGCGAAACCAGAAACCAGAAGCCAGAAACCGAAACACCTTCCAGCTAACTTCCTGTCAGCCGGAGGGCTCAGCAGGTGACGAATCAGCGGAAATCAGGGACAGGCGACGGGCTACAGGCGACAAAAAACAACAAATCGAACACCAACACAAAGGATTATAGATAACACAACATTCATCCCGATAAAACAAACAAAGGAAAGGATAAAGGGTCCACGCAGTATATATATATATCATCATATATATATATAAATGTTTATTTTATGAGTCACACAATGCAAAAGGGAAAACAAAAGATGCAGCGAAGCGCAATTTATTTGCCTTGAGCTATGCACTTTTCCATAAAGCAACATTCCATTATTATTTTTAACACATTTTATTAATGATAAATATATTTTTCAGGGAAAGCGTTCTCATTCTCAGAGTCTCTGATGCCATCAAAAATAAAAACAACATCAGGTTCCGGCCAAAAGCTTCCGTAAAAGTGCAATATTCCGGACTGTTTACATTTGTGCGAAAATTTAATTTTCAATTGTTTGCCTTAGTTCCGGGAGGACTACAGTCAATTAAACTGAAGCTCTCTCTCTCTCTCTGTCTCTTGCTGCTGGAAGCCTGTTGCATATTAAAGAGAACTGTTCAGAAAAAGCAACAGAGTGAAAGTTGAGAGCTTTAGACTAGCAGATACCCTGTACTAAGGAGTAAAATACTCGAATGTAGATAGATAAGCAACTGCTCTCTTGGGGTATATTCCCGATTTGCAGTATCTTAGCCTTTTATTGCTTGACAAATATGAAGATATTGTATCTAATTTGGCCCTTTACAATTTAGTTGAATTATTATTTTTTTGGACACAGTATAACCTCTTTCTTTATGCACAATTAATCATAATTTTAAAAGGAAAGATGGCTATAAGTCGATCGTATCGACTCTTCATACCAATCATTAGGTTTGAGATGACTGCCTCTGCCTGGCATGCTCCTTTTCAGCATTTTCAATGGGTACAAAGCCGTGAAAAAAGAAGAGAACTGCTGAAGAGACTTCTAAAGTGCTGGAAAGTAGCACGTGCCGCACATATAAAGACCAATATGGTGTGGGAAAGCGCCGAAAATGTAGCCCATAATTCAACTAAGTAACACAAACTGTAAACTTTTTTCCCTCCTTCCTTTTTTTGCTCTGCAGCTGCCACACCCCCCAACGCCCTGGCCATTAGTTTTTTCCACTGTAAATTAGTATGTGTGTCCTACTGAGTAGTGTTTTCTGGCTTTTCTATACCCTTCCAACGGGTATTTAAGTTTTAGCACTAAGTATGATAGCCACATTGAAAACTGAGCTACAAAGATTTATTGAATTCAGTTTTTAACCACCAAGTTTTAAGCTACTATCAAGTTTTTCTCCACTTCTCTCCCAGAAAAATGGGTATTGAAATATTCGGCACACTAAATAGAAGATTTTTCTCTCGGCTTTTTTTCCGGGAAAGCTAACAAACTGACTTGGCATTAACTTTTGGCCACACACGCACAAATTATGCACCAACTGCGCGCCCAGAGCATCATTTGGCTGGGTTGGCTCTGTGTTTGAGGTCCTTTGGGTCAAAGGACAGGGGGCAGGGGGTAGGGGATAGGGGGTAGGGGGTGAGTCAGCTAACCAAGTTTCTGGGTTTGTGTCTAAAATTTCACTTACTACGAGACATGTGACTCGGCTTGGAAGCCACTTCAAATTAGTGTTTCGTAGAAGCGTGTCAGCTGAACGAAGGGTGTAGCTGCACTTAACTTAAGTCTTAAAGCCATATAATAAATCAGTTAAGAAATAGTTTTATTTTATTTCAAAAAAGGCTAAAGACCTCTATAAAGTTGCGAAAGTTTCCGTGCCGAAAGCAGCAGCAACTTTTATAAATTGTATTTAATTTAGAGAAGACCTTAAGCGCCGGTCGTTCTTTTATTTTATTTATTTACTTTTCTCTTTATTTACTTGGGCTTTACTAGAAATATTATTATAATGCGATTAGACTGGATTCGAATCCTTTCTAATATTGCTCTGAAGAGTTTTAAGATTTGGTGAACCAAAGGGACTTTAAAGACGCAAAAACTACTACAGAACCGGTTCAGGGTAGACCTATTAATAGCGTATAATAAATCAGATAATACGCAGTTCCTTCGCATTAAAAGTCAGAGATCAGTAGACCTGAAGATGAGAAATCAACGTGCTTTATCAATTTTCACGGCTAATTGGATTTATGCTTTGCATTTTTATGACGTTGTCGTTGGCGTTCGGACTGAAATTGAAATGAATGTCTGACATTTGCAAATTAGAACAAAGAAAGCTGGGAAAATGGGAAAACATGTGTGGGTGAGTGTAAAACTCGCTGAAGTTTATTTAAAGCTTATTACTGTTTATTTATTATTCAGTGCACACAGATATGAATTACATTTATGCCTTCGTTTACGGTGCGTATGCGTAATGCTTGCTGCTCTTCCTCTGCTCTTCTGAGTCGGTTTTCAGCAGCAAACAGCAAACGGCAGAGAACAGAGAGCTAAGGGAGTTGCCTCCCAAGCACCTTTCCAAATGGCTGAGACAGAGATAACTTTAAATGTATATAGACCAGAATTTATTGTCTTTAGCTGCATAGCCCCCATTCCCTCCCACTCCAGCCAGTATCCATAAATCATATAACAAATGACAACCAGAAGTCGAGTTTACAACTTAAAACCGTAAATACTACAAATTAATATTAACGGGAGGGTTTAGAGCATTCCAATGAGTCTTGGCTCAAAGGCAGCTGAAGCTAAGAGCAACAACATTTTAAAGAATTTTCTATTACAATTTAGCTAGAATTACAATAAATTTCAAAAGTTTCCGGTTTTGCAGTCCCAATATTACTGCTTTCTTTTCTCTTAATCTAACTAAATTTGCTGATTTCTTCTCTTTTAATTCAAGTTAAGGAAAAGGGAAGCAGCTGCCCATTTACACAATTTGTATACCCTTTCAGAGGGTAGTATAATAGTTGGTCACGAAATTCCAGCACATAAAGTATAAATATTATCGATTGGAACGATGGCACGAGTCGATATAGCCATAGTCGTCTGTCCAACCGGACAGTTGACAGACCGTAGAGAGGAACAACGGGAACAATATTTAGTAAGCAAAGTTCACATGCTATTGCCAGCCGGTAAGGGTATATAATAGTCGGGGAGCCGAAAACAACTTTTTCCCATTAGTTGCCCATATAATTTAGCATACTTTTGGCGTTAATTAATTTTGCATACATACATGCAAACCGTTTGTAGGCTAATTTGGAACATAAAGAGCTGTGGCTGCAGCTTTTACAACTGATTTAGCAAACGAATATAACTCATACGACGCGTGTGCGGGTGAGGGTGGGGGTGGGGATGGGGGTGCGGCATGGTGTAAGCTATAATTACAACTGTGGCATGATTAAATTATAAGGCTGCCCAAGGCGCCCTTTTAAGCGACCCTTTGCATCGCCTTCGCAGCTGTTGCTTTTAATTAATTTGCGCTTAGACTTTGAGTTGCCACAGAAAAATGACCAGCTGAGGCAAGTAAAAATAGTAAAAGTCTTCGCTTTATTATTTCCCCGACGCCAAATGAAAAATGAGCAACATTTGTGGCAGGTCGCAGGTCGACTGGTGGACTGGTCGACTGGTCGCGTGGTCGCCTGGTCCGCTGGTCCGCTAGTCGCAGTCATTACGCAGATTTCTCCAAGGTAAAAGTCCTAAAAACTGAACAGAGCTCCAAGTAAATTGCCATGGACGTGTCCGGGACCAAAACAGATGGAGAGCTACAGTGAGAAAGGACAGTTGGGGGACAGATGTGGGTCAACTGAACTGCATTTCCTGCTCGTAAAGTGACGCTTAGTCAAGGTTTAATAGTTTTGGCACTTTTTCATGTTTTTTCTTCGTCTATTAATGCGCTCAAAACACACCAAAAAAAAAAAACATAGTATACTTTCACGTCACCAAGGAAAAACGTATGTTAAGCTTAAATATTTTGATAGAATTTATAAAGTTTATTGGCCTTGGCGCTCGTATCGTATTGTATTTCCAGCAGGAAATCAGTGAAAAAATATCTAATGCTGATACCTCTTCTTGTTTCAGAGCTGAGAGTACGTCACAAACTGCGTCACGTCTAGAGTAAATGTAATCGAATTTGATATTGGGATTGATTCTGTGAACCTCTCCATTAAGAAGGGTCCACGGAGTCATTGACACGTAAAACAAAGGAACATTCCACATTCCGAGTGTGAGGTGTGAGTGACCTTAGCAGAGGCAGAGCATCGCTTTATGGCAGCCCAAAACAAGCTGACAATCTTAACTATTTGTATAGAGATCTATAGAGTCTGTCTAAGCATTCGCCTGTAGCAGGAGAGTTCTTTAAAGTTTCTTCAATTTGCTGGAATCCAGCTAAATAAATTTTAGCGGTTTAACAGCTGTCCTTTTTTTTGCTTTCGAGGGTGCGGGTGGTTTTGCGGGCGTGACTCTGTTTTATGTCCCGTGGCCAGTTGCTTTTCTTTTTTTTATTCACATTTTATTTTTTATGTTTAACGCCTCGCAATTTCTGCTGCTGCTGTTTGGTTTGATTAATGTACAAGGACAAATAAAAGCCCAGAAATTGTCCTTGGCCAAAAAGCTGACATTCTAATAAAATGCAAATTGAAATCGCCAACGAATTATTATGCCCGCACCTCGGCTGTGTCTAGGGTATATTAGGCTTGTATGTTTTTGGAAATTTATTCACTTGAACAGCCTTTCTATCCAACTATAACTTGGTATTAAATCTATTAATGAACTAGCTGAGGAAGTCCATTGAATTTTAGATACCCTCACACACTTTGGTGTTCATTTCATTGATAGAAACAGGTAACTATGTGATATAGTAAGCCGATTTTGATAGCTTTAAGTTTCTCTAGGATATCTTGAGAAGTAGAATACCTTTTGGATCGAAAGTTCACTTCAAGGATATGCTACAAATGAGTGCTCAACTTTGGTGCAAGTATTTTGTAGTCGTTCATAGGAAATAAATCATTTTGGCAGAGCAAATGAGAAATGAGAAAACCAAAATTAAATTTCGTTATGTGTTATGTTTAGATTCAGGGAGTTTTGTTCAACAAGACAAGAGAAGCAGCCACAGGAGAGCTTCTAAAAAGTATTTTTAAGGGAAGCCAGCTTGAAGTTAATTCTGAGCTATACCCTCTCTAGAGAGAGGGAGGCTCTCCTAATATAGCTTACCTATTTATTTATATGTACAACCTGGTATTTATTTATTATTATTATTATTTGAGGCCCCAATTTAATTATTCGCTTTTTGGGCGCCGCTTCTGTAAAGTCCGCTCCTGTGTCCACCTATTTAAATAAACACATTTGAGCGGCGCTGAATTTTTGGCGCCTTTTGCTTGTGCTTCCTTTGTGGAAAAGCGAAAACTGTCGCTGCCCACGCGAATAAAATATTGAACAGTTTCGCTGACACAGTTTTTCCTTTAGCTGCCTGCCGCTTTATGCTTTTTGGCATTCGCCAAATTCAAATATAAAATAAATACGAATGAAAATAAAAATAAAAACCCCAAAAGAAATGTTTAACATTCAACTGACGTTCTGTTTGTTTACAATCATCCATATACTCTCCCCCTCGCCTCCCTCCCCTCCTCGCCACCTAACCACCTCCAGCGCCACAGCCCGTCGATTTTGTTGAGGCTAATGACAGCTTGTGTAAATGGCATTAGATAAATGGACTGCAGTGTTAAGGCATTTCCAGAAGACAATAATACGAGCACCTCGCTGCCCGAGCACTGCCGGCCGGGGGAGCTGGGAGAGCTTGTCAAATTTATGTCTCACAATTGATGGAGTATTACACAGTGAGAAATAAATAAAGTGTGATCAATAATATCTGTATCCGCCTGTCCGTCTGTCTGTCTGTCAAACTACAGAAGATATCCCCAACTGACTAGATAGAGCAAATATATCTCACAGCTACAATAGAAAGGAATAGTCGACTTTTTTGTCTCTGAGGATATCTCGATAAAGCTTCCTAGTTAGAAGCAGCAGAGTGTTCTCTCAACTACTCAGGAATCAGTTGATCAAAATGGACATATTTAACAACACTTTTCGAATGATTTTTCTAGGGTATCAGATGGCCTACCAATTGTTTGCTGTGTAGCCAGCGCAATGGCCCCTTTTGATGCCCGTTGTGGGCGTCGAGGCGTCAACGACCAGATGACTGTCATGCATACATAAGCCCGGGAATATTGGATGTCAGTAAAAATGCGCCCATATCCGTATCCGTATCCGTTGGATACCACGTTGCCGCCCACACGTGCTCAACAGGAGCTGCAGCTCAATAAATAAACGAGTAAAAAACAAAGAATTGTCGAAAATCGCATGCGATGTTTGCTTTTATTTACAATCAACCAAAAATATATCTTCAAATGGCCGCACACAGTGTTTAGTTTAGTTTTACATGCACACAGACACAGACGAGACTATATATGAATATATATATATATATATATATATATGTATATGTGTGTGTGTGTATTCATATATATTATTTATTTATTTGGACAGTGGAACGCGCTGTGGCTCTCGAATGTTTTCATTCCATCCATTCTGCTGGGTTCCGCATTTGTGTTTGCTTTCTTCATATTTGTATGGCACATTTTTATTATTTATTGTTATCGCTGTGAATTTTGCTAAAAATATGCAACGATAAATTGTTTCATTTAATTGAAAATCGCCATGCCGCATTCGCGAATTTTATTCCATTTTATTTCCATTTTTGTATTCTCTCAAATTTGTTTTTCGCTGGAATGCGATAAGCCGCCGATTGAAATATGTTTTGAATATTCGGTTATTATACCCTTCCGCCGAGGGTACTATGATTTCTCACTGTACCTTGTACTGCCTTGAAGGAGCCACTCAGCACCGGCCAGATCGGTTGACTATAACTCATAGCTCCTTTAGAGAGGAGCAACCTCCTCCTAGACAAAGTATAACAGTGATTTTTCTTACTGCTACTCAACTATATCAGCTACATTCAAAGGAATATCCCACTGGGCAAGGGTATAGACTGCTCGGCTTGCCAAGGCTTAGAGTTTCTTCAACCAGTTTTTATCTAATTTGTACCGCATCGTAAAATGTTTCAATGCAGTGAGCCAAAAACAATACAATTTTTTGCGGTTTAAACTTGGTTTTGGTTTAAAAATTGGTTTGCCTCTGCACAAATTTGCACTTAATTGTCTTAAATGAGTCATGCACATGGCTTTATCGGTTATTTAATATGGTTTAAATCCAGCATTTTAAAGGTAATTTTCACACTTTAAATAATGAAGATTATTTATTATTCTGTGGTTGAAACTTTACATTGAATTATTTCGATTAGGCCATTAATTGCTTCCGCTATGGAAGCTTCCCCCCCATAGAAAAATGTTAATATTTTTATCAGAGCTCAGAAATCATTTGCATTTAGCCCGGACAAAAACTGCAATTGCACTAATTATGCAGCCCCCTTTTCAGTTTGCTGCCCCTTTCATTGGCAGCAGCAGCCCGAAGGGCGGAAAACTTTTTACAACCGGCTTCTGGCCTTTATGACACCCAATCCCAGTTGCAGTCCCTTCAAAGAAAAATATGCAAAATGAACGCCACATTATGAAACATTTTGTGGGGGCGGAAGGGCAGGGGGGGAGCCGGAAACCCTAACGAGAAAAGTCTGCAACATTTTTGGTTGCAATATTTTGGCAATGATGGTGATAATGATGTTGCCCCTGGCGAATTTTTGGCTGCATTGCCAAAATGCGACTGCGATTAAGCCACAATTTGTGGCCACGGCCTCGGTTTGAGCTTGAGTCGAGCGTCGAGAGTCGAGAGTCGAGAGAGGAAAAACATTTATGCTGATTAATCTTAATTTTAGTTGGAAAATTTAAGGTCTAAACTGAGTTCCAGTTCGCAGAACTCAACCAGGCTGAATCCTAAAACGTTTGGATTAACGAGTTCCACGAACTGTGCCCCAAAAACGAATCTCTAGCCAAGAATTTAGTAGGTTTAATCCAGTGAAATTTATTTAATTTCAATTTCCCCAATCAAAAGCGCCTAGACACACAGAAAACTTAAATGGGGCTCTGAGCACGCGTTGTCCTAAAGGATTAACGGATTAACAGGCAACAGCCAAAAGTTCTTTGTTATTTGATAGACGCATCTGTCGTCCAACATGACAGTCAGACAGTCAGACAGCCAGACAGCCAGTCAGACAAAGGACCAAAAAACCGGACCAATGCACAGTTTTTGGTGTCGCTCTCTGACATTTTCACGCTTCATTTACATAAAGTCGCGCCATAAATTTTGAAACACACTGACAGACAGACAGACAGAAAGACGGACAGACAGTCCAGATATACTCGTCGTCTGTCTGCAAGGACAGCAACGCCCGCTATCGTCCTGCATGGACAAATGTTTCTCAAGGATTTGTATGGTTCAACTATTCAGAGACGATTTTTCGGTTGGGTCAGACAAGTGTCAGTTAACATTACGTTAATGATTCCCATTCAGCGAGAGAAATAATTTAAGTAAATCAAGAAAATATATATAAAGATTATTCAGTTGAAATATTTAAATACCACACTGAATCTCTTCTCGTTTAGAGTCTATTTACGTAAAGCTAGCAGCTAGCAGTATCTATGCTTTATGGGATCTCCGACCCTGGAGAAGGGTATACCCTCTGCAAGGGTAAACAGGATTCAAAAGGGCTGGAAAAACATAATAGAAAATAACACTCGAAGAGCCATTAATTATATGTAACTAAGAAATATGAAAGTTGCACCATTCTTTGTGGTAGCCGCCCTTTGACCCGGCCCCAGAGCAGACCACATTGCACATACGCCGTGTGGGTCGTTTGGTTGCATAAATTAGCCGAGGCCCATTACTATTCCCATTGGGGAGAAGACGCTGCTTTTCATTCACAACTGGCTTAAAAGCGCCATCTGTTGTCACTTCTTCCACACTGACCTTAACCTCTGCCCAGGCCAGAGGAAAATACCAAAAAGGAAAAAGGAAAAGGGAAACCAACAAAGAAAAGAACAAGACAGACACAAAAGCGAAAGGAAACCAGAGGATGGCACAGAGCAGAAAGAAAAACATAAACATACTAAGTGCGGCAGTAAATGAGCAACAGCTAACAGCTGATTAACTGCCGCAAAACAGCTGTTCACAGAGAGCGCCGGCGCAGCTCAACAGCTGATTTAAGAGAGCGCAATTGAAGGCTTAAGAGAAACGCTTTGCAGACGCTGTTTGTCAATGCTTTTGTGGAACCCTTGTGGAACTAAACAACGTTGTTGCACGTTGTGTACGGATGACGAGCTGTTTGTGTGTGTGTGTGGCAAGGCAAATAAGTGGGCGATGTGGCAACTAACTGGCAGCAGTAGCCGCCAAAAGCTGCTGCGATACGCGCGAACAATATTCAACTGCCTCTCGGCGAGTTTGGCTCGCATCGCATCGCGTCGCAACGCATCGCATCGCATCGCTTCGCGTCGTTTCGTAGTAATCGTAAGAGTCACCGGGTCCGACTACAATTCCCGACTACGGACGGCTTCTGTCTACGGGTCGTCTCTGGTCTCTGGTCTCTGGTCTCTAGTCTCTGGTGTTACGGCCATCCGCTGTGAATTTATACCACATTCTACGCTTTCTGGCTTTGTTCTGTCAGTTGTATTTTGTATTTCGTGCGGCTCAATTCGGCTAATACGCGTGATCAGTCTTCGAGCTTATTAATTGATAAAAAACTATATTCAAAAAAATTAAAATAAATTCCAAAATGAGAAAAAAATTCAAATTATATTTCAATTATTTTTAAAAACTTTTCAAAATTTAGTTAAAGTGAACAAACATTTTTCTTTTTTTTTATTGTTTTCAATATTCTGTGACCATCCATTCCTCTCTAAATACAAACAATAAAAACTAAATTAAAAGAAAACAAACTTAAGAAAACACTTAAAAAAAAACTTAATAAATATTTTTGAATAAATAAGTAAACAATCTTCGCTGAACGCAGACTCCAAAGTTGCAGTAAGTGTCACGCTTTGAATTATTATTATGGTCTCCTATATATTTTCCGCTCAGTGCTGCAGCAATATATTAGCGATTTATAGGGGAAAAGGGAACCAGAAAAATAAATAACTGAGCATCCGATATCAAAATTTATATGCAATTGAAAATAAGCAAATATTTATTTCAATTTCAAGCCAAGTTCTTATTCCTAAATATCTTAAATTAATTTCAAAAATAATCAAAAAGTTTTTCAAAATTAACCAGTTTTTTTTTTGTGTTTCTAAACTTTTTTGTGAGATTTCAATCAAATTGCATGTGCGAATTTTCTAAATTTCTAAATGGAACCGAACCGTTTCAGGTTAAAAAAATGTAGCCGAACCTGAACCAAAAATATTAAATTTAAGTATTAAAATTTTCTTTTACTTCAGATGCATTTGATCAAAAAGTGAATATTTCCCAGATCTTAGTTTATTCATAGATAACCTAGTGTTAAAAATTGAAGTGTTTGAATTAATCCAGACCAATATATTTTTCTAAATAGTTGTGAACCAAGAACCGAACCAAGTTCCAAAACTGTATTCGAGCCTGAGCGTAGGCCAAGATGATAATTCTGGTTCGGTTCAAAAATTGTAATTTTTTTCTTTCATAAGAATAGATAATTTTCCCATCGTATATATAAAGTTAAAAAATTGATGTGAACCAAGGATCGAACCGAACTCGAACCCTAACCAAAACCAGAGCTTAGACTGGATTCGAACAAATCTGAGCTGCACAGGAATTTTGTTGTTTTTTTTATTAATGAATCGAATTGTTGAACAACTTTGAAATTTCGAACTTTCAGTTGTCTAATTTAGGACAAATTTATTAAGCTTTTCCAGTTGTCTGTTATTGTCAGTTGTGCGTGTGTTCAATCAAATAAGTTAAGGTTTTTCCGGTTTTTCCCCCCGTTTTCCCCGCTCAAAATTAATGAAGTGTTATAACTGTTATCGTATTCTATTTACAATTTACAATTGCTATTTATTCTCTCCGGGTGGAGGAAATTGGGAAGGGAGGGAGGCGCATTAATGCGGCTATTAATATAAAGTGAAAAAAGGGGATTTACAAATAAAATCTAGCCTCATCTCTGTTGTTTTTTTTTTTCTGTGGAAGTTTCCCTTTTTGGAGGCAACCCTTTGTGCTTTTGTACAAAGTGATTGCTATCAGGCCGAAAACTGTTCAAGGAGGAGGAAGAGAAATAGAGAAAAAAAGAGAAAAAAAATATACAGAGTATAACAATTCCTTGAATAAAACAATGCAAACAATCACAAAATGGCACTAGACAAATAAAAGAGCACGTTGTTGGCACGTGACGACACAAAATATAAAAGAAAATGGCAACAAAAATTGCAAAAAAATAAGAAAATGAATTGAAAACTTGAGTGCGCCATGCACTTGTTACCCGTTTCCCGTTTTCCGTTTCCTGCTGCTGCTGCTGCTGCTATCTGTGAGAGGGTTATGAAAGAAATGCTCTGTAGATTTCCCTTGAAAAAGAAATACATATGCATATGTATGTATGCATGTGTGTGTGTGTATATGCATGTGCTGAAGAGCACACATACTGAGACAGCAGGTGAAAAGTAAATGTAAGGTCACAAGACAAGCGGAAAGCGGCCAAGTTTTTGAGTGATTTGTCCCCATAATACAGACGCTGACAGCCCTTGAATGGCGCGCCTGGACAGCTCCTCTCTCTCTCTCTCTCTCTCTCTGTTCTTTGTGGCTCTGTTCATTGTCTAAACATGTCCACACATGTTCAAGCATGTTCCGGCATGTTCCAGGTATGTTCCAGTTATAAGTTCAAGCCTATGTTAATTGCATTTCGTGGTGCTCTTTATTGTGGCAGACTGTGGCGCCCCGAACATTGGGCGCCATCAATCAACTACTGGCCAACGCCTATAGCGGCAGCGGCGGCGGCAGCGGCGGCGGCGGCGGCGACGTCGGCCATCATCATGAAGTTAATTAAAATCTGAAGCCCTGTGGCTGGAAATATACGTATATTTGTATCTGTGTGTGTATCAATCTGTCTGTCTGTCTGTCTGTCCGCTGTGTATCATTATTTCTCGCTTAGGATTTTAATGAAAATCTTTTTTTTATAGCGCACACACACACAGAGAGGCAGCTGTAACTTTAACGCTCTGTCATCGCATCCAATCGGAATCCAAGGCTCGTATTTGCCTAGCTGCTGCTGCTGCTGCTGCTGCTGCTGGTGGGGCTTGCTGGTGTTTCCTGTGTAAAGTTTTTAATCAAAAATCAGTTGAAAACTTTCAAGTTTTTGGTAAACAGCATTTCAAAGCCGACGCCGAACTTGGCTAACGGCTTGGCAAAACTTTCTTAGCCAAAACTTAAAAAATCACTGCGAAACTAATTTCAATCATAAATTATAAATTATGCCGTGCAAAAACAGAAGAAAAGAGTGCTGAATGATTTTCATTTTCAGCCATTTTCATCCATTTTCATCCATTTTCATCCATTTTCTTGTGGCCCTTTTGCCACAGAAATTAAGTAAACAAGCAATTTGCATAACGCTATAAAGATACAAATAAAAATCACAGTGAGACGGGCAGACAGGGAGACAGAGAGACAGAGTCAACTGGCATATTAACATTGTGTATAGATTTATTTATGTGTTTCCTTCTTCTTGTTATTGAATTTCACTTCTGAGCCTATTCCTGCCTATGACTGCCACAATGCTCTTTCTTCTCTTCGCTTCTCTTCTCATCTCCTTTCTTTTCGCCATTCCAGTCCAATTTTCTTTTATTTTTTGCACGCACAAATATTTTCTGCTATTTCTTTTTTACTTATGATAATTTCTGGCTTTTCCTTTCCTTTCTCTCTTTTTTTTCTTCTTTGGTATTTGGTGTTTGGTGTTTGGCCGTGTGCACGCGTAATTTGAGCCGATACGAATATGCGATAAGCGGGCCAGATTGTTTCATATTTTATTTGTGGATTTGTGGGTTGACCTGGTAGCCTTGGCAATGCCCCCTGAGCCCAAAAAACGTAGAATCGGGAAGCCAGAAGCCAGCAGCGAGACTAGTTCTAGGCAGTGCTACGAGTACTACGAGTATTTTTTATGACGTACTTAGACGCAGATTTGTGTGCAAATGATACGTCAAGCAGCAGCACGTAATGCCAATTATATTAAAATTACTTTTTGGCATTGCAGCGAATTATTTATGAATTGGCTTCGCGGCATTTCTCCCCTGTGTTTCCCATGAAAATCCAAAAATACACTCAATAAATTCAAAAGCCCCATTGACGATTGCCAAATTAAGCTGCAGCTTATAAGATTTGCCTCTGTCCACTTCAAACTTTTTTTTTTCTATATATAAATTGGACAGAGGTTTTCCTGATATTCACAATTTTGAATACCCTTACAGAGGCATCTCCTACCACAAACAGGAAGAAGAATATTATTATTATTATTGAATAGGAATAGGATTAAAAAAGGGACTTAATACCCTTGTTAAGTCTACTTGGAATTAAATCAAGAGAGAACAAGAATTTCTATATTAATCCCATTATAATTCATGGAAAATCAAGATTTCTAAGATTGAAAAAGGCGAACCTTAATCGAGAATCTCAAAGGTAATACGGGATCTCATAACTTTCGACTCTGCGGGGAATACACGTTTAATATTGGAAGCTATAGCATACTTATAGGAACAATCCGTTGGGATAAATAAGTTAAAGGACAATTTTCAACTGATTTCGGGCGACTGGAAGGGTATACAGTCTTCGGTGCGTGAAGCATACCCTTTCTTTACTGAATGTTGTTAAAATCACTTTAAGAGCTACTTTTTTTGTGTAATTTCCCTGAATTTCGCTCTCTTTTTCCGCTCGTTTTTTTTATGAAGTTTACGCCCAAAGTTTTAATTTGTGATAAGCGAACCCAGTAGAAAAAAAAAAAAAACCCAAAAAATTACTTACATAATAAAATATGCACTGAAAGGAACTTTTCGCTGCAGCCGACACTTCTATCACTGCCTCCGCTGAAAAAGAGAAAAAAACGCCTTAAGCTTTTGGCCAGACACAACATAAATAAAAAATATAAACAAAAACAAAAACAAAGGCGGAAAAAAAGATGGGAAAATGGGGAAAATGGGAAAACTAACCCATGAAAAAGTTGCTGCTTTTGGTTGTAGACTTTTCGACCAACAATTTATTATACAAAAATAAAGTTGCTAAAAATGTCACAGAAACGTCGCTGGCATTTTACAACAGCAGCAGACAGGAGGGTGCCTCTATTGGGGAGTACTTGACTCTGGGATACTCTATAAATATTAAATGATTGAAGGAGTGTATTTAATTCGGCTTTCAAATGAAACTAGATTAAATTTGCTACACGTCCCCCCGCTCGAAATTGGTATTTCCAATGTATACAGGGTATACAGAGTAGCTCTTAGAAGTCAAGTAGACTTGAGACGACTCTCGCATAATTTATAAGCACTCAGGATTGGAAAGGGCAGAAAGGGAGAAAGGGAAATGCTGAAAGCAAAGCGAAATTTGAGTTGCAAAAAATGTCGAAACAAATGCTTGGACTACGAATATAATAAAAATTATTATTTCAAGAAATTCCCTGCAGGGTGAAAGAGGCAGAGGGAGGCAGAGGATCCCTCCTCTTTACGTGACCGCCTACCGACTGAGTGTTGCCAACTGCCACTAATTGTTAAATGCTGTCAAAAAGGAATGCTGGCAACCGTGCGACAAGTACAGTCGCCGAATATCTATTAAAGTGAAGGCATGTGTTGCATGAATTAAATAAAAGGCTGCGGCATGTCAAGAGCGACAAATGGAATTGAAAGCGACACAGCATTACTGGCAAATTGTTTTGGGGTACCTACCTACAAAAGGCAAAACAACAGGGTATTCAAGGGTACTTCAAATGGCAGCTGAAGCTTGTAACGGCCAGAGAAATCTCAAAGGATTCACAGGATTATAAAGAAAAAGTGACGCAATGGTACTCAACGGTAATTCACTTTAATGCTATGCAAAAGTTAAGTCTAGGAATTATGTGATGAAAATTAGATTAGGCAGGGAATTATTTTAGGCTCTCGATAAATCCTTATTTTTTCTTCTTTCTTTTTTACAACAAGCATTGGCTTTGATTTCTTTTCAAAGAGATTTCCCTGCTTTCCTTCAAGTTTAGCTTCTTTTTGGAATTTGCAAAGCATTTTGTAGGGTATTTTGTACTTGCTTCTAGCAACAATTTTCCGGCTCATGTTTTTTGATGACCAACTGCAAGTGTCGCAGTAAACGACTTTTTGTGACAGGTGCGGCCTGGTGCCTGGTGCCTGGTAAAAGGAAAAAGGACGTGAAAGGTCCGGACACAAAACGAATGTTGCAGAAGTACTCCTGTTTCGGGTAATGAAATGAGACACACAGCTGAGAACAGCAGCAACATGCAACACTAAAAAAGGAGCGACCTCTCGCTAACGGGTTTTAGATAACGAGCTCTTCATAACTGCCACAGCTTGCCACTTCATGCTGCATGCAGTCGAATTTGTAGTTGTAGTTGTAACTGACCCACACGTGCCTCAAACTGTGGCACGAACGAGCACACTTTGCCCTGCGACAGGCCAGGCAAATGCCATTTAAATTACACACAACCAACCAGCAACAGGCAATAGGCGTGAGGCATGAGGCATGAGGCACACAAAGGAGCTAGTGGGGCACGTAATTGCTGGCACACACTAAAAATGAAAATTCTCTTCTGTTTTTCATTTATTTAATGCCATCAAATTGAAAATGAATTGGCTCGGAAAACTGTAGAATTTCCTGCGTTTATGCCGTCTCTTTATATTTTTGAGTTATCTATAAATGGGGCCTCAAATTGCAACTACAACTTGCAACTTGCAACTTGCAACATGTGCGTGTGCCACATGTGCTGCGTGTCAGCGCAGTCAAGCCAAAGGCAAAGCAAAAGCAAACGCAAAGAAGCAAACGCTTTGCTGCTACACTCAGCGAAAAAAAGTAGAGAACAATTGGAAAGCTCTCGACAGATATTCGAGTCAATTTGTAGTGCAAATGAGCCTCTTCTAAAAAGGATTTTACTCTGCAAATGGTGGAAGAAATGGACGTTAATTAAGCGAACTATTCAGCTATTGTTTCCTCTATTTACACTGAAGAAAATTAGGTCTCTGAAATCTAAACCTACCACATAATAAGAGTGTTTAAGTAGAACTAAGTAGACTATCTATTTCCTCACTGTGCGCTCCTAAGGATAGTCCTCTGCAGCTGCGAGTAATCTAGGAAATTTGATACTTGGACACACTTATTTCTCTGCGTGTATTCTGGCCAGCTTATTCAAAGTGCACTGAAGTGCAGCTTTGGTTTTTAATTTCGCTTCGCTGGCGCGAAACGCATCGCCAATTGGCAGACACTTTGGCACAATTGGGTCATAAACTAGTTCAAGGACCTTTTCGTAGCTGCAAGTCAACTTTTTTTTGTGTAATTTGAACAGCTCCTCAATATTCTTTTTGATTGACTTCTGTTGTAGGAGGCGTCTTCTTCTCCTCCTCCTACCAGCTACTAAAACTACTCCTAGGACTCGCCTACTCTTCTGACAAAATGCAGGCAATATAAAATATGCACAGAGCCTTTTTCTTTTCTTTTATTTCTCTCTTTACGAACTGTGCCAATTATGAGGTCATCGATATCATGATGATACGAACGAATACTTCTTGTTTGGTCAGTGATTTTCGTATTCGTATCGTGTGCCCCTGATAGACCCACTTAAATAATTAATTTTCATGATTGATTGCCCTACGGAATTCGTAGTAGAAACGCACCGTAGTACAAAAGCGTTTTACTAATCAGCAACTTGTTTGCTTAGTTTACCAGCGCTTTTATTGCCTACTCCCCTGCACTCCGACTCTCTGGCTCTCCTGCTCTCCTGGTCTCCTACTCCTCCATCTGCCACCTGCCCGCCTATGGCTCTAACTCTCTCTAAGTAATCGCATTTTAATGGCCTACTGTAGCGCATAATTACGACCAATATTATTATATTAATGCCTGGCCAGTGGCCACTGGAACTTCTCATATATATATATAATCGCATATATATATTTCGCTTTTATTTCCTTTTCCAATTATGAAAGTTTGTCACGTTTATCAATTAAAGCGAACGCATGCTTGGCTAGCTCCTTCTGTAGTATTAAATAATAAACTTTCTTGCAATTAGTCAACACAATTATTACGTTTTGTTCCACGGTTCCAAGTGACACCTTGTCTACCAGACTGCAGTAGTAGTAGTGTTTTAATTAGCGGGCGACTACTGTAGTGGTGTATTCTCAGTCTGGAAATAAAGCTGTTAAAATTTCATTGCCTACTTCTTAGCGCGCGTCCGCTAGCCAAAAAGGAGTTCATGAAGGAAACATGCTGTAATCGCCGCCGACTTTTCGACGACAAATTCTCAACCTTGTCAGCTCGTATAATTCAATTAGTCTTCTGCATTATTAATTAAAGCATAGTCGCTGCTGCTGCTGCTGCTGCTGCTGCTGCTGGGTGTCAGCTGCTTGTAATTTTCTATGTTTCTCTGCGAAAATGTGGTAAAATAATTAAAACAAACATTGTGGCAGCATTCTCTGTCTAGAGTCCTGCACAGTCCTCTATTTTGTGTGTCCTTGGCCGGGCGACGGCGACGTCTACACACACACAGACACACACACAAGCTAAGTAGATTTGAAATTATTCCATTAGTGTTGATGACATTTGGCGTGGAGACCACACACAGACCAAGATGATATGTGAAGTGCTAATGTTCCTTCGTCCAAATTAGCTGGACGAACTTAATTAAATATAGCTATGGGCGGCGTTCAGGACATGCCAAAAAGGACATTCTGACTGTTAGTAAAATACTTCGAGTCTTCCCCAATTCGTCATAGGAACACAGACCAATAAATCTCAGCAATTGTGCGAAATTACTGAAAGCATGCAAACAAATCGCAGGCGTTGATTTTCTCTTTCTTTTTTTGCTTTTGTTTGTAAATGTTCAAACAAAAAAAATCAAATGCAAATCGCATGCACGAAGGACTCAAAGTTTTCCCCGTGATTTATGCGTGAGCAAAGAAAAAAATATAAAATACAGAGAGAGAAAAAAAGGAAGAAAAAAAAGTAAATAAGACACATCAATCAGAAGAGAAACTGACTATGACAAAAGCCAGCAGAACTGAGGTGAGTCTAAGGGGAGGGGGGAGAGAAAAAGCATTAGATATTCTGTCATAATAATGGCTCGCTCATAAGACTACGTCATTCTATTTTGCCAGAGAATTTCCTCTGGCCATGCACAGTGGTTGAATAGTGGCTAAAAATCGAATGACCCAGAAAATGGCAGACTAAATTCAAGCTTAAAAAATCTCAATTTAATTTCGAGTCAGCCTTAAAAAATTAACAAACGATTTGTCCTTTGTTCCTTTTAATCAAGAGTGAACGGTATTTAATCGACGTTTTGTATAGGTTAGCCCACTGTGCGGCGCAGCTAAGATGCCGTCAATTGATTGGGGCTGACACAAAGAGATAAAATATCAACAAACTACGGAAGTAGTCCGCTAGTCAGCTACATTTTAAAGGCATTGGCAAATACACGTATCAAAATAAGGACACATTCGACCCTGCAGGGCCAAGGGATGTATAATAAATTAGCTATGGCCAACACGTCGTAGCCAAATAAAATATTTGCTCCGACACAGAACATCGACTGTTTCACTTAGACACATACACACAAGCAGACACAGAGACGCTTCAAAATTGTCAAGTGGTCAGCAGAGGAGGCTTCAGATCAGAGCTCATCCAAAATTAACATTCCAAAGCGTTAACGTTGGTGGCGTTCCAAGCAGAGGCATCGGAGGCATCGGAGGCGTTCGCCCTCCTTCAGCATCTCATTCTTCATTCGTTGACCCTGCGTTGGCATTCAGTCAAATGTGCAGTCAGCTCAGCATAGCTTTTTATAGCTAACTTGGCAGTTTTCCCGCAGGCAACTGAGGGCTTTTTAATTTTTTACAGCTGCCATTTAAAAGGGCCCATAGCCCTGTTTTGGGCTCTCGCCCGTCGCTCCTCCACCATTATTCATATATTTGACAGCCTATGGGCCGAGAGCCCACGCGGCGTATGCGTTTTATTTGCTTTCATGCTGCTGAATACTGCGCATATTTCAACGTGGGTTAAGTTTTTCTTTCGCCTTTACTCGCATTTTCCATTTTTCCACCGCTAACCGCAAACATTGAAACGAGCGGCTAATGCGCGTGAAAAGCGTGAAAATGCTGCCAGCGTCGCGCTTCATCTTTGCTTTGTTTTCCAGTGGAGAAGAGTTCAATTTAAAGGGCAGAGAGCCGCCTCTCTATGCAGAATTTAAGACCCCCCCCCCCCCTTGCCACGCCCACAAAGGGCAGAGTTGAAAGGTGGTTGCCCCAAGCTAATTTCTTTTCAAGAAAATTTATATAATATTATTTTTTCACTGAGCAATTATTCATAATGAGCTTACAAGAAATTTCTAAAATTTCTAAGAAATATTTTAAATTTTTAAATATTTAAATAAAGCTTCTCAAGAGTCGAGCTGAATTTAGACAAAATTTAAATGCGTTTCTCTGGCTAAATGAACTCGTTTTCAAATGCACAATCAATCAGGCTGACCCAAGGGTTCAACTCTAGCTGCAACTCAATTTGCCGCAACTTCCAGCAAATTCCGAGCATTCCAAGGATAACAAAACAAAATAGAAACAGAAACAGAAACTGACTCGACCCTTTAAGGAGCAAATAACAAAATGTTTGCAACAGCCATTTGTATTTAGACAAAGGCTCAAACCAACAAATTTGCATAACTAGGTACAAAAAAGGACAGGCAAAAAAAGAGAAGAAAAAAAGGACACCAAACGGCAAAACGGAAAAACGGAAAAACGGAACTGAAACTGACAACGTCAACGTGTGTTGCCACAAATTGACAGGATCATCCGAATATGCAAAAAATTGTGGACAGCAAAACATTTAAAATTAAATAAAAATATCTCTAACTTCATTCTAAAACTGTGTCTCTTGCTTTTTCTGTGTGTTTTCTGTTGACAGCAAATCATGTTAAATTAAATAAAAAACTAGTAAGGAAAGGCTATCCACGGCACGCCGAACACTGCATACCCTTACAGCCAAGTGATGGAGTAGTCTGAACTTCGCTGGTAGATCCAGCTATATAGACTCTATCAACTGCCCTCTCTCGGTTTGACTAATCATCTTCAAACCTTGTTGGATCAGAGCTGCCTATGACAAACTCAGTGAGAAAGTCGTTATAGCCGCTAGAAGAGTATGCAAATATCTCTTCTAACTTCATTTGAAAATTGTGTGCTGTTCTTGTGTGTTTTGTGTTGACAGAAAATCATGTTAAATTAAATTAAAAAATATCTGGTAACTTTATTTTGAAAATTGTTTGTTGCATATTTCAAGGGTTTTCCCACAGAGCAAAAGTCTCAGTGATTTATGCCCCACAGCCATAAATTTTATTAAAACAAAATGCTGACAAAATTCAACATTTTGGACCCCCATAAATAAATATATATATATATAGCAAGCAGCCTTAGAATCTATTAAATATTTATACAAATATAATGCACAATGTGTATGACTCAGGTGTGGCTTCTGATTTGTGTGTGAGAGGGAAACTTCCGAAATGTTTATTTAATGAGTATTTTGCGTTTAATGGTTGAGTAATATATTATTGAAAGGGCTTTCAAATGACATAAATCTAATAGGGATATATAGTTAATATATAGGCCAGTCAGCTCATAAATAATTTCACTTAAGATCTAATAACCGAAGTTTACTTATTAAATTCAGATTTTCGGCTGAATTTTGCTATGGGGGAGCAATGGACAATTAACTACAGGACATGGCCAATGCTTCATTAGTTTGGCAGGACATGTGACTGGCTTGTAACTACATAATTATGTTTGCTTTGGCCGCAAATATTATGTCCTCGTACGGGAAAACATATTTCCATTCCATGTCCATTTCCATTTCCATTTCAGGCTGTCTATTTTTGTACGCTGTACGCAAATGAAATTAACACAACATTGACCCAAGGCAACATATATTTATATATGTGCCGCAGAGACCAAGAAAATGAGTATGAAAATGGGCTTAGGGAGTAGCACTGGTGGCAGGAGTAGCAGGAAAAACAGAAAAAGCATGAGCCAACACTCTCAGCAGGATGCCTGAGAACTGAGAACTGAGAAGGATATCAATGGCAAACAGCGGGAGCTGCTGGCTGGTAGCTGGTACAAGTATCTGCCATTCTGACTGCCTTTCTGCCTTCCTGTCTCTCCGACTGTCTGTCAGCCTGTCTGCCTGCCTGTCTGCCACTTATGTGAGCTGCTCATGTCCTGGCTTAAATCTATATACATATATCCGTCTATATGTCTGTATGAACACATTTTTTTTTTGCATTTCTCCTGGGCTCATTTTTTCAGTCTTTGGTCTGTCGCCAGTTGCTTGGCTCATTCATATCCATTGTGGCAAAATGCAATCAAATTACTTTGATGTTTCCATTAATGTCATTTACTTTAACGCTGAGAGCGTCCAACGACCAAAACAGCAACAACAATGGCGAAAATAGGGCTATTTTAGCCAAGCCGAGGATTTAAATACCCTTCGAAAGCTCCCTGAATGGTAATAATTTTAATATCAAGATGATCTGTATATGAAATAGTAGCACAAAATAATATGCAGAGGCCTAATAAAACATAAATTTGGCAAAAAGGCTTTGGCCAAGACACTTAAGAACTTAGATTCTCAACTAACTTGAATAAAATATATAAATATAGCCTAAAAAAAGGAAACCAAGGCAAAGGCTTAAAGCAACCCCAGTTCAATAGATTATGTCTATGGCAGCTATCAGCCTGCTGAGAGAAGAGAGTATGTAGACCAAGTCTCACTAAGTTGTCTTATCTTAACAATCTAATGGACACAAGAACTATGCTACCCTTTGCGAGGGTACAATAAACAACAAGAGCTACAACAATAGTAAGCGGTAGCTGATGATAATGATAACGATGATTCTAGTTCTCAGCTCGCAGCATTTTGACAGAGTCTGTGCTTCATTTCATGCCCCCCCATTCGCTGCCTTCGCCGGCTTTGTCTTTGTCCGCTGAAAATCAGAACACAATGTCCTGTCAGGCATTTTTATTGGGGCTGACTACTCGCCCAATCTCCAAGGAGTCAAGTAATGCAAAGCTTACTCGCACTTCTGAGCCGTTTCCATCCCCCTGCGGTGCTCCTCAAGTAATTCATTTGAATTATTATCCATTCAATGATATCGCTCAGCCACGCCCACGCTCAGTCACGCCCATTCTACCCAGCCCTCAGCTCCGAGCTCCGAGCTCCGAACTCCCAGCTTCCTTTTCCTGTCTTGCGTCTTGCTACATAGATTTATTCTTAATGTTCAGTGCAAACAGCACGCAATTTTCTTTTACACTTGTACTGCATTTTGCATATTACGCTTTTATTTTGATACCCTTCCGAAGAGTACTATAAATGTGTTGTGAAGTATGTAAAACTCTTTTATTTAGCCATATATAAACTGCTTCTAGCAGCTTCTCTTATCGAGAGAACACTTTGATTCTATACTATTTCCGCTTCTGTTGAGACCGCAGTCAGTCTAAGGCTGAACAGAGCATTCAGCATTCGGTTTTGATATGTGGCAAGTGTTTCCGTTTTATTGCATTTACACAAATATTTTCACTGTGTAAAGTGTCATTTCCGTTTTGGTTCCATGACATTTCCTGTCAGCATTATCTGAGTTGAGGCGAGGAGCATTTCACTTAACCATTTTCATTGTCTGTAGTCGGTTGCCTTGCAGGGAAACGCATTTCCTTGCCAAATGCAAAGCGAAGAAACAGCAATTGTTCCGACCAAGAAAAAAGTATGCAAGATTCATACTTAGCCAGGCTGACGGACGGACGGGCGGCCGTACGGACGGACAGCAGCAGCTTTTGTGCAGTATTTTTACAGGAAAATAGTTGACAAACTTTTACCTGAATTCATTTAAAATTAATAAAAAAATAATTAAGTTTTAATCTTGAGGTATTTTCTTGCAGCAATTCGAAAGTATTTTGACCAATTCCTTTAAGCCTGTTAAACGCTTACCAAAGTCTTTGCTCTTTGCTCTTTTCCTTTTCTTCTCTCTGTTCTTTCTTCGCATTTTAATGTGCTGCAAAAGTTTATGAAACTTTAAGAATTTAATGCAAAGCAAATATTTTCTTTCTTGAAATTTATTAAAGTGATTTATTTCACGTATTTTCTTTCAGCTTTTCTTCAGCTTTCAATTTGTATAAGAATTTTTAAATTATTTCGACTGTCTTTTTGCATACACTGCTTTTTTCAAGGCATCTTCGACTAAATAAAAAATGTAATTACAATTGCGAGTCCTTGGCTTGGTCAGTGGCTCAATGGCTATTTACATAATTTTGTTTATTTCTGATATTTCTGACCTTGTATTTAGCTTTCAACGGGTCTTCACAGGACAAACCCACAAGCCCACAAACCCTTCAACCCTTAAGCACGCCCTCACCTCAGTTGACCACACCTCTGCCCGCCCATCCCATTAAAGCCATTGAAAGGCTAAGTAAACAGCGCGGGGGTCGCAGCTCAACATTACTATTTACGACTATTGTATGGCTGTAGAGGAGGTGGAGGCAAGTGGAAGGACTTAAAGCGTGTGAAAATCAAGTTCAGGTGCAATGCCAGGCAAACAAATTGATTTTTATTTAATGCCAAGGCACACACGGCGTATGCGTATACCCTATCATTAATTGGCTGCTTATTTGTTTAATAACTAAATAATAGAACAATACACAATAGAATCAATTACTAAAGTAAAGTCTGTCGACGTGCCACAGCCCAGCTAAGTACACTCAGAAAAAAAGGATAAATCAAGTAGTGGTTTAATGGGGAGAACTTTATTAATTCAAGATTTTATTACCAATACAGCTCGCTGCTAATTGATAAAGAAAGAAAGTCTCTATCCCTTTTGGAAAATTAAGTTTAAGACCTTCAGAGCTCCTTTTCCTTTGGAAAAGATTAATCGATCTTCAAGCGGAATGACTTTTTGTAAGCTGTAGAAAATATATTTCAAATTGGAATCTGTTAAAAATCGTCTTCGCAAGAATGTAATATTTTTCTTGGTGCAGGTTTTCGACAACTGTAAACTTTGCCTGCTATGGGAGAGGCGAAAGTTTAGCATCTTTCCAACACTTTCTCGCTCAATTAAGAGCAGCTTTGTTTTGCCTCCGGCATAACAGAGTGCATCCCAAATCTCCGGGCGTGATGCCTACACGTAAAGTTGTGGACTTTCACTTAGCTAAGCCATTTGCACGCCCAACACACATCAAACTTTTACCAGATGTTGCAAATTGCTGCCATTCAGCTGGCCAGCTCTCCAGCTGCACTCAGAAAAATCATGCTACATTTGTTACGCTCGGTAAAGAAGGAGAGAAATATAAGCAGAGGGTCCTTCAAGTTCTGATGACTTTTGCAGAGTTAAATTTAGTATTTTACTCCACTATTCTAGGGAAATAAAATCAAAGTGTCTAAGGAGAACATTTTGAAATAATTTTGATGAATTTTGTTTGTGAATTTAAATAAAGTAGAGTCTGTTCTTTTTGCTGAGTGTAGTTAACAGGTTCCTGTGCCGGGGCCAAGGCAAGGATACGCCTCTAAACACCAAATGCCTGTTATCTCTTTGTGTGTGACATTTGTTTCATTTGCCGCCTGAATTGGGTTCGGTTTGGTGCGGTTCGGTTGGGTTCGGTTTTGTGTTTGGCAATTTAACCAAAATTCTAAATTCAATGCAGTGTCCTTGCACAGGGCACACAGAGAATGCATTGATAAGCGCTGCAAATAATATGAACTCATGTGTAATTGCATTGATAACTCAAGTTTTGCTCTCTCCTCTCCTCTGTCCTCTGTCCTCTGTGCTGTATGCTGTGTGCTGTGTGCTGTGTGCTGTGTGCTGTGTTGTGGTTGTCCTTGTTGCGGCTACTGTTACAATCCTTGACAAGTCCACAATTAGTTTGATTATTATGCCAGGCAGGCAGTCAGGTGCTTCCATTGTGAGTGTGTGTGGAAGCTTTGATTATCTGAATTTGCATATACCACTCGTCTGTCTGCAGTTGAGCATGGAATGCACACATAATGAAGCTCACTCAATAAATTAGATTATATTCCATGACATTCTCTTGTTATTTTAGTTCAATTTTAATACAGTGCCCGATCGAAGATTATAGATTAGAGATTTGGATTTGGATTTGGTTTTGGAGCCGCCTCCTCCTCCTCCTGCCGCCTCTCCTTGCACAAAAGAAACGAAAACAATATTTTTATTCGCAAGCAGCTGCTTTAAATTACAATCCTTAGAAATGAACTGAATATTTCAGGACATTCTGTGCTCTTGTTTAAGGTCAATTTTATTACGAATATTACATATCCTAAGGATATTCAGTTTCTTATCAATGTGAAATTTGCTGGGGCAGACAGAACATCAGATTGCAATGTCGTGGGAAATATTTTTCTCTCGTTTTTTTTGCTTTTTTTTTTTTGTGCTTGTGGGAAAATATGCTGCAAGGTTGTTTCTTTTGATATCTGACTCAAACTGCAAGAATAAACCAAAAAAACAGATTCCTTTAGTCTTTCACATCTTTAAGCAATTTTCTTATG
The DNA here is from genome assembly GCA_018150835.1 of Drosophila repletoides. Taxonomy (NCBI): domain Eukaryota; kingdom Metazoa; phylum Arthropoda; class Insecta; order Diptera; family Drosophilidae; genus Drosophila; species Drosophila repletoides. The sequence goes on along the minus strand of JAECWQ010000031.1, from coordinate 18,633,428 downwards.
CCCATGTCAAAGGAGTTCTCCTCTTTTCTTCTCCTTTTTTTTTTGGTTCTTTTTTTTTGGTTTTTGTGAGAAATGTCTGCTCGCGTTCTTGCAGACAACATGACGTATGCGTGACAAGCACAAAAACATTGAGAACAAGGAACAAGAGTCAGGCTTCAGACAACACTGCTCGACTAGAGGATACTCCGTATCTCTCTATCTTTTCTTGCTACTGCTTTCTTCTCCGTTAGTCAAAGGCTCTGCCTGACAAAATGTGGATACCCTTTTTATACGCTTGTTATCCTTTTCAATGGGTAGAGAGTATGATAAAAAGCGAAAACGAGACACCAGCATAATGTAAATTTACTTGGCTTAAAAATACTTCTTCTTTTTTAAAACATATTTGCGTTGCGTTCTTGAGAAATCCTGGTCGGCTTCGCCATAAAAAGCAATTTGAAACGGCAAGAAAAAGAAATAAATGACAGACATTTGAATTATTGGCAGCGACAATTACAAGGTCGACACCTGGGCGTATGAGTGATATTATAAAAATTGAATGAAAATAAATGAATGTACCGAGTAAACACACACACACACACACACACACACACACTCCCTCGCTAATTCCACAATGCAAGTCAGCATGACGTGGCAATAAAAAACGAATCAAAAGTAAAGCCTAACTCTCTGCTAATTAAGACCATAAATCATTCCTACAATACCCTACCACAGGGTATCATGAATTGGCCATCAAATGTGTAGGGCCCTGCAGGAATTATTCAATTTTACAGCCCAAAATAATAGATAAATAAGGCTATTAAGGGAAGTATATCTTTGGCACACCGAAGCCTGTATACCCTTGCGTCCATTTAAACAAAGATATCCCTAGAAACAAAAAGATTTTTATACAAAATATATGATATATGATATAGTAGCCCGATCCGGTCGGTTGCCACGGTTCTCAAGCATTTTTCATGCTACTTAAATAATTGAAATATTGCTGCCAGGATATCTAAGAATCCTTCTGATTTAGCATTATTGAAAAACAGCCAACGGAGAGATGTTTTATGATTTTTCTGTTCCGCTCAGCTAAGCATTAAAAGCCATTTAAAAGAGTAGAAGGAGCAGACTGTGAGGAGGAGACTGTCAACGTGATTGTGCAGAGGACAGCGAACGGAAATTTGTTAGGATGTTGGCTGATAGCCTGGCAACTCTGGCAAGTCTGGCATAATATTTACAGAAATGTAACTGTGTTTGTATTTGCTTTTGCTTTTGCTTTTGTTTTTGTTTTTGTTCTGATCCGCTCAGCGTGGGTGTGTGTGTGTGTGTGTGTAGAAAGTCATGTCCATGCGTTGGGCGTGGCAGCAACATAAAACTATCAACAAATTCCCCCCTTATTTTTTTTATTGTTGTTGTCGCTGCTGATGTCATGACTCGAAACATTTTATGACAAATTCAAGCTGCTGACTTTAAGCCAAAAGTGCGGAATTCAAGCAATTAGGCTAGGAATAAAAAGGGCGGATATGAAGGGAGGCGTGGTTGAGAGGGGAGAGTTGGCAGGCAATTCATATGCATTATTTATGCAATTTTAAGTGTTTCCCAAGCAACAAAAACAGTTGTCAACTCGTCTCTAATGTGTTGTGTTGCCCTTGGGGGGTGAAGGGACGACTGGTTGCTGTTGTTGTTGCTGCTGTTGTTGTTGCTGCTATCTCATTTGTTGTTGTTGACGCGCGAATTGCAAATTCATCGCCTGGGAAGCGACAGTTGGCTTCTTGTTGTCGTTGCCAACAAAACTCGCATAACTAATGAGAAATTGTTGACGAGGATGTTGCACGAGGGCCCATTATGATTATATAAGTTAATTGCAGACAGTTTAGCAAGAAGCCCACTTATGTGCAGCCCTCGCTGTACGGCGTACAGTGTACACCATGCAACAAACGCCTTCTGGAATATCTATGCATACACTGAGAAAAAAGCAGTTGAAATTGTAGTACAACTATGTCCTGAGATACACTGCTAATCTTGGAACTGGTGCCTTCTTTTTAAGTTAAAATTGAATAGATTTCTGTTTTATTTCGTTCACTAAAAACTTTCTCGAGGCAAACAACTCTCAACTTCTTTTCTCCGAGTGTCCTGTTGCTTCGGTCTCAATAAAAAATGTCCCTAATTTTTAACCTTAACAAGCTACAAGTTTTTCAACCCCGGCAGACTGACAGTCCTTAACTTCAGTTCAGACTTCAGCCGCATTCTTCTGTTTATCGACTCAGATACCCCCGCCGTCCGTCCGCCCGCCAATCAACAAATCAATTGAACAGTTTCGCATTTCCAGCTGTTTTTTTGTTAACACAAAAACACAAAAACACAAAAAATCCTCTTTTCTCCTGTTTCCCTTGCCTGATAATTCCGTATACACTTACACTTCTTGTTTGCTGGCCATTTAAAAAACAATTTAAAATAATGCCAATGGCAGAGCCAGCTCCAGCGCCAGCGCCAGGGCCAGGGCCAGAGCAGAGGCAGAGCTTCGGCCGGGTAAACAAAAGTGGCAAAAGCAAACTGAACTTTTTGTTTACACAAAAATAAGTAAAATGCAAATAGCAGGCGAAAAGGAAGACGCGTAGAGCCAAATGTAAACAAAATCAAATCAATAATTGTAATCAATAGCATGGAGTGCATATTAATTTAGCAGTCTTAAGGCATGGAGAAGGTTGAGGCAGTGGGGAGACGGGCATCCAGCTGCCTTAAAACCTGCCCACGTGATGTCTGCCTCAATGCATAAATCAAATGTCGATGCCAGCAGGTAATGCAGGGTAACAGCAGCTCAAGAGAGAGATGGGAATGGACTGGAGAGGAGACCTGCTTCGGACTGCTCTATACAGGATCGGCTCAAAGGACACACGGACTTTCAATTTGACTTGTCGGCCATTTTTCTTTGTTTGCCGCCAACACAAAAGCGAAACGGTGAAGGTTTCCACTCGGCAGCTTCCACTGGTCTGTCTAGAAGCTTATTTCATTTCTGTGCTGCGATTTGTAGCTTGCATGCACAACAGCAAATAGCAAGAGCCTTGACTCCATTTAGAGATGACTAACACGAATATTCACTGGGTGATTCAGTCACGGTGACTGCTACAAATAACGTGACTAAACGCAGATCATACCACTAGAAAAAACGTTTCAACTTGAACACTTGCTGGGAGACACAGTACAAATATTGTGACTGAATATCAACTTATTTAGTCCAGATATCTATAGTGATGTAGTCACTACTCTTCGAGTCACAGTCACAGTGAGAACTGTCGTAATCACGGGAACATCGCTCCTTTCAACTGGACACAACACACACTCATATCGGTTCGGTCTGATGATGAGTTGCCTTCATTTGGCATTGGCATTCGTCCAGCTACTTGAAAGGTGATGCGGTCCTTTACGGAAATCAGTTGCGTTTTCAATTTTCCGATTTACCTGTCTGTGTGTGCGTGTGTGTGTGTGTGCGTGTATGTGTGTATCGCTGTGCCATGAGTGTATTACTATGTGTGTGCATTGGAGCGTGCACGGGCAAAAGGAAAATTCCTGCTTCAGTTTTATGTTATTAAAACGCTTTTCATGCGCTAAATTAAGTTCTTGTTGTTGCTCGCATTGCGTTATTGATTGCAACCATCCTTTATCATAAGCAGAATGACCGATTTATTAAGCTATTAAGCCGACGCAGTAAGTACCCTACAAAGGCTCATCACTGGGGAGATTGATTATGTACAAAAACAGAATATAAATACTCGTATTTAAGGCCTCCTTTAATGAGTACACACAAGATCAGCTCGATACAAATGTCCTTGATTTGATATAAATGTGTAGCATACATTTCAGAGCCCTCGTTTTACTTGTATTGAAGGCCTTCTTTAATGTGTTTGTTGCCTAATTGGACGGCAAGGAATCATACCCTCCTCAGCTAGAGTATGTACAAATCAGCTCAATACAAATGACTTTGATTTGATATAAAAGTGTAGCATACATTTCAGCGCAGCAGCAGCAGCAGCAGTTGCCCTTCATTAATCATTTCATTTGTCATTCCAATAATCGACGTATTTACGAGTATGTTTGTAATTAAAAGGAAATTAATATGCGGTCATAAAATTACAGAGCTACACGAATTTGATATTATTAATGCATTAAAGCTGAACGGAATTTAATTACGACAAGAGCATAAAGAGCCAACAAATCCCACAATTCTCGTATTAACGTTACCAATTTATCTAAATAAACAAATCAAATTTTATAGCCAGCTCCAGACAGCAGGAGGCCTGCAGTATTCATCATTAAATCATAATAATATTAAAGGCATTTTATCATCTGGAATGCTTGTAAAAATATTTAGCTGAACTTCCATAATATTATTGCATTTTAATAATTAAATTTCGGATTTACAAGGAAAATTATAGATGCAAAATTAATTAAACTAAACAAGCTAATTTTGTATTAATAAATGGCAAAATTTAACTGAAATTTCGTGAACAAACAAAAGATGTAACTATCAAGGAAAGGCTCTCTTTGGCACGTCGAATGTCACACACCCTTTTCAGCTATACATCCTGTGGGGTCTGAGGTGCCGCTCTCAAAGCATTACACATTTAATGGCATAGTTTAAGTACCCTATGTAAGCGTATAATAATATATTCTAGCAGTAAATGCTTGTAGGCAAATTTAGTTTAATATTTGTTTTAGTTGCTTTTCCTGGACTCAGCATTATTCCGAAATGCCTGCAGATTGTATCAGCTCATATGGCTCTTTGGCAAATCACACGAATTTGTGCTTTACATACCCTGTAAATTGCTTCACCCAAAGCTTTTTTGCATAATCAGTTTATTAAATGGGAAAACTTAATATAATTTAGATATTAAATTTGCCAGCTGGCCAGAATTTTGGCTGCCTTGCATATTTTGTGAAATGTTGTTGTTGTTGTTGTTATTTCAATTGCGGTTTTACGCCCCATGGAACGTGTTAATTGCAATTGGACTAGCCTTAACCTCAGAACGTGTTCCCCCCTCTGGCGACTGGCGAATGGCGACTCTCTCTCTCTCTCGCAGTCTCTGTCTCTCTGTGTCTCTAGGCTGCCAAGTGCAGCTGTCTCACAAATGCAATTAAAATCTCTGGGAAACAGAAATTGTTGCAGCCACAAGGCGAGAGCGCAAGGCAAAGCACATGACAGATAACAAATAGCCGCACGCTAACAGCAGCGGCAGCAGCAGCAGCAGCGGCAGCAACTGGAATACAATAGGTCCAGTGGCTAGATAAAGGCAGGAGAGACAGGAAACACAGCTAGATGGATAACATTACCCGAGCAATGCATTTATCTGTGCTGCGCACGCAAACAAATCTAATTTAGCGCTAGGATATACGCGGATATCCACAGGATATATGACTATCTGCTTACACTAATGTGAGTAGCCGTAGGTCAGCTGCTCCTGCTGCTGCACAGAAAAAAAACAGAAAAAAAGTGAAGTCAATTCTTCAAAGCAATAATGGAACCCACTTAATTATTATAATACCTCCAAAAATAGTTTTTGAGTGATAGGCATCGTCTCTAATAAATTATGCACAAATTACAAGTAATTTAAATACCCTCAACAAACTGAGAAGAGGCTATCCTTGGCACTCCGGATACCCTTTAAGGCTGGAACAACTTTTTGAAAATGCTTCTAACTTTCATCGGAGCATATTAACCTCATCTACAATAAATATTTAATGGGTTCGTTGAGATGCTTCCTGCATTACAAATTGCATGACAAAGTTGTCAAACTCTCTGTAAGGGTATACAAAAAATGTTTGGCCTAACACGCACATAAATTATATAAATATATTTATAGATGCAATGGCAAAAGTTTTTCTATTATTTTTAGGTATACTTCTTTCTTCTTGAAATATCCAAATAAAACTTTCTTCTATAAAAATAAGTTGTCAAACAGCCAAGTTTAATGAATTTTAAAATAGAAAATTGAGCTAAAAATAGTTTGAACTTAATATTTCTTGCAGTGTGGGTCAGCTGCTTCTGCTGCTGCTGCTGCTGCTGCTGTGCGGCTTCTTTATGATTAGCTGGTTGCCTGCCTGATCCACTAATTCAGTTGCGCTGCAGCTTGCAATTGTGCTAATTAAGTTGCATAGCGAGGCGCTAGCTTGTGGCATGCGGCATGCGGCATGGGGCATGTTCTGGTTGCCCTCTTGATGATGTGAGCTGAATAAAATTTTGTAGCATTTTACTAATCGGCTTAAGGCGGGCTACGTGGGGGGCATAATAAAATATTTAAGCTCAGAGGGCAGGCCGGGGCATGTCGGGGCAATCACGCGGCGTATGCGCAACAATTTTCAACTCTCATTAATTATACGCCATGTTTAACGGGCTCTACTTTCTAACCATTCTTTACCCTTACTTTTTCCATTCTATTTCCAGCACTTGAATTACGTATATATTTTCACAATATTGAATTATTAATGCGTCTGTGAGCGAGCCATTATACTACAGCTATGCATGCGCCCCTGTTGCTGTCCTTGCAGCTGCATTAAAGTGTCAACAACAACCACAGTAATATAACAACAGCAACAGCAACAGCAACAGCAACAGCAACGAGAGCAACACCAACACCAACAAGAGGAACAGGAAGAACAGCAACAACAATGGCCAGTGGCAACAATGACACAACGCCGCTCTATTGCGGCAGTGGCATGGATAATTTTCATACGAGGTAAGTTCCATTCGTTCCACTGTCAATGTCAGTCGCCAGCCCTGAGGGGTGCTTCCCCAAGGACAAACAACAACAGTGAACAGACAACAGACAACAGACAGCAGACTGCAGGATACTCGCATTTAAGTATTTTAGCTTTGCTTTTTTATAGGACCATCGTGTGTCATCAAAAATCGATTAATGTGCGCGACATCTTTTCGGGTCCTTTCATTTTTCATTTGACCTTAAAGTAATTCGCGTCCAGCGCTACTGCTACTTAATTGTTAATTAACCCTGACGTTTCAAGGCCAATTAGTTGTCAAAAAGATACAATAAAGAAAATATATATCTATATAATACTTCTGTATCTCCCTTCTGTTTGCATGCTTAGCGCCCGTAAACTGAAACGATTCCAGCAAACGAAAGAAGTTTTTAGAGAGCTTGTTAATTGGTTTTCAACAAATTTCAGCCAAAAAAAATACATTCTACACACAAATATTAATATTAAGAGTCCTTTGTACCTGCAAGGAAACACTAAATTCGGCTCGCCGACGTTTGCATACCCTTTGCAGTATGAAATAAGCATGGACAGCGTTGGAAATATTAATAAGATTCGACCGATGGTCTTCTATGGCTACCTCTATATATAGTAGACTAGATATAGTAGTCTGATCTGGTTCATTTTTAGTCCGATTTTAGATTATTATCTTAAAAGAAAAAGTTCCTATGGGAGCTCAAAGATACAGCAGTCCGAACCGGACATAGCAACAGATAGAGAGACGAACATAGATGAGTCGACCTGCCATCCTGATCGCATATATACCCTGTTCGGTCGAGCTGCCTCTGCAGGGGTATAAAAAGCATTTGTTTTAATAAAAATTCTTCGTGCATTTCTACCGAAAAGCTTTTACATTTACAGCTGACGAGTGGAGAAAAAGATAAAAAGTAATAAGCATTCCACCTGCATAGCAAATAAAAACGAAATTATAATATTTATTGTGCCACTTAAATGCGTTAATACTAATTTATTTGCTTTACTGCGAGACTCAAGTAAAATCAATAAATTATCGTTAAATTAAATACTTGGAAAATTGGATTGAATTCAAATTAAATGAGAGAACACCTTTATAGCGGCGGCTATTAAAAGAAGATCTATAAAAATCGCATTAAAAGTGTAGATAAATTATACGGAATTCTCGTATATTCCTTACTCAATGATATGTTAAGCCTTTCGCTGCAGCAATATAATATTGGATAAACGTTTGGATTTTTACAATCGCTCTGGCAATAAAAAACACAGTCTGCTGTTATTCCTTCCGTGTGCAGAGCAAACAGTGAAAAAGTGAAAAAAAACAAGTATGAGAATATCCTGCAATGCCAATAAAGACTGTAAGCCTGCAGCATTTGCCTACTTACAACTACAACAGGATCTACAGGCAGGACAAACAATTTTTATAGCTCCCCCTTTGTTTAGTTTCTGCAGCAGGCCAAAATTTGTTCTGACTTTTTACTGCCAAGTTTTGTGCCTCTGCTTGTGCCTGTGAATGAAATGAAACTTTCTTCTTTTTTTTAGCCGAAAATTTACGTAGAATCCGCCAAAGGCAGCTGCTTTCATTTTGGCTTTGGCTTTGGCTTTGGCCCGAAGCTGGCTGGCTGGCTGGCTGGCTGTTGCTCGTTTGTTATTCAACAAATTAGACTTAGCTGAAAATAAATATAAGCGGCATTCAAGCGCCAGTCAAGTCGTTCTGCCACAGGCATCGCTTTAAAGCTGCCACAAGCTGCAAGCAGGCAAGCAAGCTTGCCACTTAAGCAGCTATATTACATAGAAGTGGCAGCTTCGCTTGTTTATTCTGGCGTGTTGCTTTCTGCTTTCTGGTTGCCACTGCTGCAGGTAGAATGCTTATTATTTTTGTATTCAGTGCACCCCTTGAAATTCTATGGTGTAAAGCGGGTGTATTAATCCTGTCTGCAAGCCCGTTGCATACTAATAGAGTGGGCTTAGAGCTGTTGCAGAGTATGTTCTAGTCGAGCACGGGCACGTACAACTTTCACTTGTTACTCTTACTTATTCGAGAGAAAAATAAACGCACTCAGCAGCTGTAAATGAAAAATTTTTGTGTGGAAATGCGAACAGGATACGAGTATACATTATAAATGCATCCTTTGTTATCATTGAAATATTTACAAAACATTTCTCATTTTTGTATTTTTATATTTTTATATTTTATATCTCTTTTCGTTGCACAGCTTTAAAGTAAAAGCAAATGCCTTTTGTATAGCATATTTTTTGAATAATTTATGGTTTTGTTTACCTGCTAGCAGCTAGCAACTACTCCCTCGTTGATATGGTTTTAATGAACCAAATGCTAAGAGTCCTTTTTACAACTACAAAAACACCCAAGTGGGTTATAAACTTTAAGATTTGTTTAACACACATTTTCCCTTCTGCAACTAGAAGTTTTAACTATGCCCAAGTGACTGACAATGCCCGCAATTTGGGAGAGTAAGAGACTAAGGGAAGGTCCTTTCCTTACCCACTCTCCCTGATTCTCTGTAACCGTAGCAAAATGAACAAAACAATTCAATGCAAGCGTCGCCGTCGCTGTCGGTGTCGCCGTTGCCATTCATCAACAAGGATTATCAAGGGCAATAAATTAAACAAAGGGCAAGGAATACAGGCGGCTTCAGGATCTAGAATTCTGTTTCAATAGCACAAAAAGAACGCGCTAGGAATGCATTGACTCTGCAGCATTTGCTTGGCCCAACCGAAATGAATTTGATGAATGGTGTTGTAAAATTCCTCCAAAAAAGGTCCTTTCACCTGCTAGACACGAGCCTCCAGTACGCAGCTGTACCTACACACAGACACACACACAGACACACACACACACACAGACACAGACAAAGACATGTTCTGTAGTTGGTTGTCGTCAAAAGGGACATAGAAAAACCGCTTCAATATCGCACTCAATTTCGACAAACCCACGCATTTTGTCCAGCTCTCTCAAACTAGTTAAAAGCAATTGTGCCACTGCGACAACCTGTCCATCAAAATCAAAAGTATTTTCCTTTCTTTTCCCCCTCACTCTCTCTCTCTCTCTCTCTCTCTCTCTCTCTCTCTGGTGTCCAACAACAGCAAACGATGCATGTTACAATAATTTATTATTTCTTTTTTTTTCTATTATATTTTTCTTGCTTTTTTTCGGTTGGTGTTTGGGGAAAAGCCAAGCGTCGCGACGCATTTGGAAAATTAAACGTTTTCCCGACCTTGACAACAAAAAAGAACAGAACAAGCAGAAAAAATACGTTTTTCGGCAACATCGAAGCTCTAGATACTCTAGCAGAGCTTGTGGAAGATACCTTAAGATATTTTCAAATACAAATCCGAAGCTTTAGCGAAGACAGCTGCAGAGTTGAAGCTAAATGCAGATTGCTCCCTTAATGGGTCACAGTTTGAGTAAGAAATTCATAATAGCCTGAGGAAGGGTATAGCTGGCTGCCAAATGATCATTATGATAATATTATTTTTTGTTAATTGCTTGTGTTGTGCGTGTGTCAAACTTTTGGCTTCAAATTTGCCATTAAAATTACGCATACGTCGCGTTGTCCTGGTAATTGAGTAGGTTCAGCTGAAAGGGTTGCACTTGACTGGCTCTCTGCACATTCTATAAATGTCTCTCTGTCTGTCTGTCTGTCTGTCTGTCTGTCCTTTTGTCGGTATATGTGATTGTTGACACATTGCCATTACGAGTACAATTTTTCTATTTTTTTTTCTCCCCCGTCGTTCTTCTGGTATGTGTGGAAGTGTGTGTAATGCTTGAGTGGTGCTTTGAGTGAATAACCGAGTCTGAGTGGGTCGTCTAGAGGGGGTGGGAGGCTAAGGGGTAGCTGGGGCGTGACAGCAGCAGCAAGCAGCAAGCACCCAGCATCAAGCGTCACCTTGGTTCTTGATTCTTGGCTCTTGGTTCTTGGCTGTGTCTCTGGCAATTTGGCACGTCTTTGACACACAAAGTAAATGGCCAAGTGTTAGATACACATCTAATTGCTAAACCAGACAGATAGACAGACAGACAGACAGAAAGACAGCAGGCAGACAGAGCAGCGCAGCGGAGCTTTTCTTCTATCAAATCCAACCACAAATACAGCTCGACAGCAGCCACATTAACGTAGACTAAGCTAATTAAACTCACAACCCAAATTCATTTGAATAAGCTTAAAGCACTTCTGCTGCTTATAGCTGACTTTTATTCAGTAATAAAATTTAACTTTTTCCTTTTCCTTTTTTCTGACCGGTAGAGAGTATATTCAAGGGGCAATTGAGAGCTTTACTCCGCAATCAAATTAATGAATATTTTCACCCTTTTTATAGCTATAAAAACATGCATGGATATGTCTCGCTGGTGGTTTGCATACTGGGAACTATAGCAAATACTCTGAATATAATTGTGCTGACACGCCGTGAGATGCGTTCACCCACAAATGCCATACTCACCGGTTTAGCTGTGGCGGATCTGGCTGTGATGCTGGAGTATATACCCTATACAGTGCATGATTTTATATTGACGAACAGTCTGCCGAGAGAGGAGAAGCTGAGCTACAGTTGGGCCTGCTTCATAAAGTTCCATTCGATCTTTGCCCAGGTGCTGCACACCATTTCCATTTGGCTGACGGTTACTTTGGCCGTGTGGCGATATATTGCAGTGGGTTATCCGCAGAAGAATCGGTTGTGGTGTGGCATGAGAACCACCATAATAACCATAACGACAGCTTATGTGGTCTGTGTGCTGGTAGTGTCACCTTCGCTATATTTAATTACAGCTATTACTGAATGGATGGATCAGTTGGATGCCCAGGGAGAGGTGATACATACAATACCCATGACGCAGTACGTCATTGATTATAGGAAAGAAGTGCTGTCCGTCACAGTGGCTGCTTTAAATGCCACGCCCACTAGCAGCAGCAGTGGCCCACTTTTAAATGAGTCACAGTGGTTAAACGTTAGTTTTTTGAGCACCACTTCCACTACAGAGGCTACAACAACGACAACAACAGCACCACCCGCCGCCTCTATGGTGTTGAGCAATGTGACCATCTATAAACTCTACTACAGTGATTTGGCCCTACACAATGAATCCCTGAAAAATATCACGTATCTTATGTATAGCGTGGTAATCAAACTAATACCCTGTATTGCGCTGACCATACTCTCGGTTCGACTTATTATGGCCCTGCTCGAAGCAAAGAGAAGACGCAAGAAGCTGACCAGTAAACCTGCTGCAAGTAATGGAACCACTGCTGCAATTAATGGCAAGACTGCGGAAAGACCACGCAAGAATAGCAAAATTCTGGAGAAGGAGAAGCAAACGGATCGCACAACCAGAATGCTGTTGGCGGTGCTACTACTCTTTCTCATTACAGAATTTCCACAGGGTATTATGGGATTGCTTAACACGATGCTGGGCGAGGCATTTTTCAATCAGTGCTATTTGAGACTGAGTAAGTGTTTCTTTCTTTCCCGAGACTTAAGCTCAGCTGCTGCCAAAGTGGGGAATATACAAAGTTTTAATTATAATTTTTATTGCCGTATTCGTAGGTGATCTTATGGATGTGTTGGCCTTAATTAATTCAAGCATCAATTTCATACTGTATTGCTCGATGAGCAAACAATTTCGTAGCACGTTTACGCTGCTCTTTCGTCCCAAGTTTCTGGACAAATGGATGCCTGTGGCACAGGATGAGCTAACTGCCACACGAGCGGATGGCTTGCAACGCTCTGTTGTGGCTGCCGCACCCGACAAGTGTCAGCCCCAAGTGGTAACACTGGCTGCTGCCACCACTACCACCACCACCAGCAGCAACACAAACACCAACCAAGTGACGAATCTGTAGCATAGAAAGCAACAGCAGCGTTGCTATCCAAAGCCACCACCACTGGAACGTATACCCAGCCAAGTGAGTGTTGGTAGCATCTCTAAACGTAACCACAATCGCCTGCTACTAGCTGAACAGGATGTCGTCGTCAATCCTCCCTGCTCACAGTTCCAGGCGATTGTTGTGGTTGTGGATAAGGCCAGCGGAGCTACAGACCATCAGCTATATGTGAACTCTACGGATAGCTAAATACTTAAATAAACATAGAATAAATACAGATAGTTTTAGAGATGAAGAGAGCTCTGTTCTAAATTCCACTTACGAGTGAATTCCACAGCATTAATACTGTGGAATCGATTCGAGAGTGTAACTCGGAATAAGACCCATATTTTAGTATATCTTTTTTTTTTTCTTGTCGTAATTGGTCCAAAACTATACAGTTTACGGTTGATAAATTATTTTGTGCTGCATACAATAAACTATTGCATAAATTGGAGGCGCCGCGCTTTACATATTACACATAAGCGCGTTTTCTCTAGTCGACTGGAAGATACTCTATGCCCAGCTCTCAACTGTGGCCCACACAAAATAGTTCCTCGTAGTTTCTTTCTATTCTTTCCTGCCCTACAATTGTTAGTTTTGGTAACATTTAATGCTTTTGGTACACATGAATAAACATACTAAATTAAATATCCTTACCTACAAATAGTAGACTCTTTGAAAAAAAGCTACTAATACCCTTTTTTGGCCACACAGGAGAGCATCAGAGTATAAAAAAGAAGCATAAAAATGCGCATCATTCATACGCACCATTGACTTGCGAAATGCCAGCTCTTCACAGCTCATTGCCGAATATTTCATAAATATTTCGCGCACAAGGACCCTTCCCGTCCCTTCCCGTCCCTTCCCATCCCTTTTTCCAACGCAAATCAAACATTTGATTTTTCTGCCGGCTCCTCAATCTATGCAATAGTTTAGCGCTCAGAAGAAAACTACGAATTTTGTATGGTAGTGTAGCTATTTAGTATACGCATAAATACTCGAAAATAAAGAGAAATGTACAGTGTAACATTTGAATCGAAACTGCAGTGACTGAGCCATAGAATTTACAGGGTATACGCCACTCTGTACTCAAACTACTCGCCAATCACTGCATTGTTTGATTAATGTGAAATCAATATTATTTATATTTAAAATTGCTGCTGAAATCAGGCGATTTATTTTGTTGGTTTTTTCTTGAAGCGTCGACTGTTTATATTATTAATAAGTGATAAGTGAAGGCTGCATAAATTTTATTACATGTGCATGCATACTCTATAATACTCACACAATGATTGTGATTGAAGTGTTTGCAATTGAGCCCCAGCAAATATTTTCAATCGAGGAATAATACACAGCACAACACAGCACAACACAATACAATGTAAGCATTGAAGTATTCAGGCCTGTTCAATTAAAAGGACAGGAGTAATACATAAATAAATCAAATAATAATTCGAATAATAACTCATAATTAGCATTTAATTAATAAAGCAGTAGCAGTGGAAGAAAAAACAAAAGGAAAATAAAATACTCAATAAAAATATGCATAAATGTAATTTAATTAAAATGTTGCCATTTTGTTTGAAACACAAAAAATTAAATTATTAAAACTTAAAATTAATAATTAAACTTGTTGTTTGTTATAACTTATAATAGAGATAATTCAATTTAAATGCAAATCTAATGAAATTAATTAAATAAATAGGATTTTTTTTAGTGCTAAGTCCCTTATAAAACAGCAACTAAACTATAAATAATTAATAATTAATAATTAATAATACAATTTATTTGTGGAAGACTTAATTATTATTACGTCATTAATAAAACGAACTATAATATACAATAAAACGGAGTGTGGAAAACTTATTTAACTTTTAACTGGAAAAACATATAATTTAATTGATTAATTATTCAATTATTCTTATGGGCGCTATACGATATACCTGTCTGATCCGACTAGTGTCGACTAGACGAACAGACGGACAGGCAGACAGATAGAGGGACAAAGTCAAAGGCTCGAGTCTGCCTCAGGGCATGACAAAGTTCTAGTACCCTCTGTGAGGGTATGCAAAAAATGGTGAGCTCTAAATGTTGATAAATAGTCAAAAAATGTTAAACACGTCGTATACATAATTTTCTTGTAATTTAGCAAGTTTTTCAATAATTTTAAATTTACCCAAGTAGCCGGAACAATGCAGACCGCAAAACTCCACTCCCAGCGGGGGAGGAAAGAGAGGAAAGCCATACAAAAATTATTCAAAGCCCGCCAACTGGCCGAGATACGAGATATTTTAATAATAAAGTTTAATTTACATTTATCATAAAGAAGGTCGCAAAGAAAAAGTTGAAAAAAAAACAACAAAAAAACAGAAAGAGAAAGAGAAAAAAAAAAGTACAATGGAAATGAGCAATGCACTGTGAAACTTAAGAAGAGTCGAAAGAAAACTCACTTTTCTCAGTCAATAAAAGTGAAAAGTGAAAACTGCGCCAACTGAAAGGGGAGACTTATAAGCCGTCGTCTTTTGCGGCTTTATATTACTTATTTATGTAGTACACAAAAAAATTGTCTTGGTCTGGTTTCCTTTAACTGCTTTGCGGTTTCTAGCCTCATATTGTATATGTAGAACAATTGGCCAAAGTTTCTTCATTAATTAACCTACTTTCAGTTATATAATGCCAAAAGTTATACAGAGTTCCCTGAAGTTTCTGTAAATCCAGCCAATAATTCTTGAGTTGTGCAATAAATGAATTTATTTTGACAGCTCCAATTGCCGTAACAGCCGTTAATACCGTTCTCTCTGCTGATCTCAATTAATAATACTCGTAAATTTCATGACTAGTATAAATTACTATTGGCCATATTGCTATGCTTAGCAAAACTGATGCGTCAGGTAATAAAATACAGCCTGGTCATCTAAAGTTGGCTCAAGCGGCTCAATCCGTAGCTCTCATAAATACATTTTCATTGAACCGAACCAGCTTGATTGCTGAGAGCCCTCACATATTCCCCATTTACGGCGATTATCGAAACGTGTTGCGACTGCGAAGCATTCAGTTAATACTCAGTTAACTAGCCTCAAATCGTACAAAAAATTACACAGGTGAAGCTCATAAAGGTATCTAATATGTGAGGCATTTTAATTCAATTAAATTATATTATTTTTCCCCCCCAATTAAAACGACTTTTCCGCTTAATACCCATTGAAAGCCACAACAAAAATCTACAAAATTCCTTCCCTAACGATACGAATTTTTGCTTTAGTTTTTCAGATTAGTTTATGGCTAAAAACAGCTTGGTATATTTTTGGCTCACAGAGCAGAATTCTATGGAATTTTAGATAATTTCTTTTAATTGAGTATTTAATTGGAAAGCAAAATGAATAAATTCATTAAAAAAAACACTTTTAAATTATTCTTTTCTGTGAGAAAACAGACTGCAAATGTTTTTAGTTTGCGTTATGCTCATACTTAATTACGTCAGCTCGTTTATCTTTTTATTAAGCATACGTACTGTTGTCAGCCTTTGTGTGGTGAAAAACTTTTCATATGAAATTGATTGAAAAACTTTTGCCTTTTCAGGCAGTCAGACGAGCAAATTGCGGCAAAGGGCTAAGAACTGAAGAGTGTAGGGCTTGGAACTGGCAGTGGGACTGGGACTGGGACTCGAACTGTGGCTAGCTCATGCGTCGTTAAGTGCAGCTACCAAACAGCTTGCCCTCCCCGAATTCGTTAGAGCAAATGGGTGGGGCGGGGTGGGCTAAAACTGAGGGCTAAAAGGGTTTAAAGGGGATGTGCTGCAACAATGTCATGGCAACGTGCCTGCCAGCATCCTCAACACATTTTGAAGAGTACGTGCAACGCGCCTAAATGTCGGTTACTGCCTGGTTTACTGGGTTTTACTGCTGCTGCTGCCGCTGCTGTTGCTGCTGCACCTCCCCCCATGCATATTAGATTTAACTACAATTAGCAGCACGAGCAGATCCTTTTGCTGCTGCCTCCTGCTGCCTGCCTGCCCGCCTGCCAGCCTGACTGCTGTTGACAGGACTTATAGCTGGCATCGCACAGCCCTTTGGGATGCCCATCAAAAAACACTGTGTTTCAGTCAGATGCCCATATATCTCTCGCTTGTCCAGTCATGTGCTCCCAATTTTAGACATTAATAGTATAGCACACCGAGCACTGTAAAATTCCATCAGCAAAATTACACTCGAAAAAAAACGAAAGGACTATGCAAGGCTAATCTAAAGTCAATCAAAAACAAAGATACATATTTAGCCTTGTAGTAAGTGTTTGTTTTGGCTGTTCTTCTGTCAAAGTTTAGGGCAAGTTGTCTATTTTTCCAAGTGTACTTTTAGCCCTTGCCTGTTGCAGCTGCAACTGAGCTATCAGCCGGAGTCTGTGCTGTCTTTTCTGATCCCGACCATCGTTGCCGCATCTAATGAGCCTCATTACCGTAATTACGTGATGTCTGTGTAATAACTGGCAAAAACCCCGCCACTTGATTATGATGTGTATCTATGGATATGTAGGGTATATTCAGCTGTCTGTGTGTACCAACGCCCCCCCCACTCGAGCACACTACAATGCACAAGCCCAGCCCAGCCCAGCCAGCAACTACTCCTACGAATCAGCATACGGAGCATGCTGAGCTTGATATGTTTATGCACTTGGATAGTAATTTGTTTTGACTCCTGCATATTAGATTACAGACATGCAGAGTCATTTAGTAGCTAGATCTATGTATAAAATCAGGCTGAGCTTTACAGAATCTCTGTTATGCCCTATATTGGTATAGAGTATAAGTCACAGCTGCATCCCTCTCCATATTAATATCTGTATTTATCTCAGCTGAGATGTCCTTCGCTTGTTATTAGCCTGCAAATTCCATATTTATACAGAGAGTATTATCTACTAAGCTGACTGAAAGGGTAGGGTATGTGTGTCTGTCTGTCTGTAGTTATTGTCTGTTGATGGATTGCACTTGACTTGCACATTCCTTCCATTTTTTTTTCCCTTCTCGTTGTTGTTGTTGTTGCTTTGTGCAATCAGCTTACAGCTCTCCGCAGCTTCGTCTCCCCCGCCATCCTTAAACGCTTGGCTGTAACTATACCCTCGGGTTACTTGTTTAACTTGCCACTTATTGTAGCCTTTGGCGAATTACTATGCCACGCATACAAATGCATATTGAAGCATTATTTTGAGTTAAATTTATTGAAAATTATATACCCAGTTCACCTGTCTGCAATTAGAAATAATTTCCCATATGCAGACCAGGTTAATCAGCAAAAGTATCAGCACATTTTCACCGGAAAGAGTACGGGATGAAGTGCGAGCAGAGTCGAGTCGAGTCGAGTCGAGTCAAGTCAAGTCGTGTCGACTCAAACTAATGCCAGACCAATTAAACTAATGACTAGATTTTAATGGGAACTTATTTAATTCATGAGTATATATAAAATGCAAGCAAGTCTCTCTCTCCGCTCTCGCCGCTTAGTGGAAGCTCCATTTTCCTTGTCCTTGTCCAGATATAATTGCTTTCTCTGGCCACATTTCACTCGACATGCCTCGTTTAGCTGCTTTCCCATGTAACTGTCAATTGTCAGAGCATTCTGGTTTCTGGCCCCGGTTTAAGAATCAAGCTCCTTAAAGTATTTTCGCAGCTTCCTTAAGCCTTGCGCATTAGTTTCGCCTCTAAAAGCAGACGGCTAAGAGTCAGCATATTCCGAGCATTTCTTTGATACGAGTATGAAAGCACTTCAATACTCAATACTGTCGGTGAGTGTGGACAAAATAAATATACTCTTATTCACTCATATTATATTTACTTGACTGCGCGGACCCCACCATTTTTCATAATATTTTGGCCAAGGAAAATACTCTTTATTTGAAAGTTTTTCCTTCAAAATTATTGACCAACTGGAACTATCTTTTAGAAAAGAATTATCATCGAAGAACTGCCTGAAGTTAGCCAAATTGGTACTCTTCTAATATTTAATTGAAAGAGCATTTGAAATTCTGCTTGCTTTAAAGTCTACCAACATTTTTTCCCCATTTATTTAATAAAGAGCAGCTTCAATAGGCCGTGCCTTAAGCTCTACGCTTGGTTTAGCTAAGCAGGTTTTCATTACCTGTAAAAGCCCCAAAAAGTCGGCAAAAAACTCGAGAGCCCAAAAAAAAAAATTGTTTGATGTTAATAATTAACAAGCCCCAGGAATAGGGCGTGGTTATAGCCTGCTTTATGAGCCATATCGCGCTTCAAAAAAAAAGAGGAAAACAAAAAACAAAAAAAAATGGCATTAAACATGTTAATTGAGTTAATGGCAACTAACCGAATGTATCCAAAGACATAAATTAGTTAAAATGGGTCCATCAAAATGGGTGTACTAGGGGTGCAGATTCCACGAAAGAAGGTCAAAGTATGGGATTATAAGGGACTGTAGCCCTGGCTACAGTCAAAGCTCTTTAGCACTCAACACGTGGCGCATATTTGTATACCCTTTGCGGAGGGTACTATAACTTTCTCATGAAATGAGTAACACATTGAAGGCGGCATCTGTTGATCAGCACAGAGAGATTAGTCGATATCCTTTCGAATGTTAGTTCCAATCTGAAAGGGTATGCAATATTCGTCGTAAAGAGTATAGCTTTTCCTTGCTAGTTTTTTTAATTATACACTATAAATGGTTCAGGATATATTTTACGCAGGACTTGCCAAATGAATAATTAATTAATGCAATTTGTTTATTATTTTTTTCAAGCTATTTCAGCACTTGTCTCTAGCGAATGAAATATGTTTATTTCGAATAAATTCTCATAGTTTAAGGAGACAAAATGAGAATGAAAAGAAATATTAGCAACAAGTCCTTTGTGACATGCAATTTACTTGGCTGCAACAATTATTTTTTAGCCAGACAAAGTAACAATAGAATCTTGACAAGCCACAAAATCTAGCTACCACATTTTTCCGGCTAAACAAAAGGAAATGGTCGAAATTAATTAAATCCTATGAAAAGTCATTAAAGTTTTCCATTGTGGTGCCATGGGAGCAGAGAAACAACAAATTAGATCAGCCACAATACGAATATCTCTAACTGCAACTGTCTATACGTAGTCAACAGTATTTACAGTAGGCACTCCTTAAAGGGGAACCCCTTTTATTGAGTACAAATTTAGATAGTTCTACTCATATCTATCTGGCCTGTAAAATTCTAATTTCTGCTGGTTCTAATGGACGAGCCATCACTGTACATCTGTATATGGGTGCCAGCAGCTGTCAGGACTGTATTATATTCAGAAAATTGGAAGCAGACGTGCAGACAAAACCGATACTTATAACCAGGACGTGACCAACGTCACATTGTTTCCATCTTTGTTGCTTAGCCAGAGTCGCTCTCTTTTATTCGCACTGCTCTAAAGGTGAAAGCAGATGAGATACAAGAAAATTGCAGGTTGCCTCTGCTTGTTTCTAATTTTTGTTTTTCTACGATTTTCTTTCATAATATTTTCCAGTTTTGCTTCGATATTAAATGTCCTTTCAGTCTTGTTGTGTTCTCTCTCTCTCTGCTCTCTGCTCTCTGCTCATATGACACGCTGTGGGTATACTTTCAGGGTGTGGGTGTATTACCATGACAGCGTCACCGAAATTAAACAAACTTACTTCAATTCAGAGCAATTATTTTACTGTGGTTCCCACTAAACTGCCTCGAAATACGTCTGCTCATAGAACCTGAGCAGGTGAGCAGGTTCATCAATGGGTTGATAGGCTTAAAACGGAAACTACGTGGCTTGGGCTTCAGGTAGGAAAATACTTATGTTCAGAGAACACTTTGATCTCGATGATACAGCATCAAAAGCGACGTTTTCTTGATTCTCCGAATGAATGGAATGAGTGGAGGTAATACGAGCATTTATATATCCTTTGATAGGTTTGTGCAGGCGTAATGTAAGCTGCTTAAATTGCCATTTAAATACGGGTATTATTCATACACAGTGATATTATTTAATATCTCTAAATTATTATAAATAAAATAATATAAACGTATCCTTAACGATGCCTGCTTCAATGCATTTCACACTTTGTGACAAAGTTGTAATGCCCTCTGCAAGGGTATGCGAAAATATACTCGAAATATATTGCAAAAAGGATATTGTCGGCCAGCTAAGAACCAGGCAGCACCTTCTGAATTTTATATATTTATTTATATAATTCCAACGCCAGTTTTAACACCTGTCAGCTACGAGTAGCTGCAACAATTTCAATACACAAAATTCCAACACACTTTCTACTGCAGTTTTAGTGTTTGTCTTTTCTTTTATTATATTCTGCATCCTTCGAGGACATTGTAAAAAAGGTATATTAAATATGAGCTTAGGTATGTAACAGGCAACCTGTAAAAGAGCAACGCATTTCTCACTATTTTCCCAAATTGCTTCAAAAGGATTCTCAAATATTTGGCCTGTATTACCAAAAGTTTATAAGACAGTTATTAATATATTATGTTTAGCCTAGATACAGAGCATCTGTTAGTCGGTCTCACTAAATTAAAGCACTTTTAGGTGTTGCCTTTTATTTTTGTTATTTTTACTGGACATTTTTGCAAACGAGCTGCAAGAATGGCGGCAAATTGAGTTTAAACTGTAATGCACACACGCTACACTCGCACACACACACAGGCAGATAGACCAGGTTTAAAGCCAAACGACTTCTGAGCTGATTGGAGTATACTACTACCACTAGGAGCCGTAAGAGTAGTAAGAGTATAGAGCACTTTGGTAAACATTACAGCAGCCATTCAGGCAGCAGTTTGCCTGGAAACTTTTAGCCCAAAGAGTAGCACGAAAAATCAGTTAATTAATCCACTTCAGTCATTGGGAAAAAAAGTCAAGAAACAAGAAAAGAAAAATAGTGTCTATTTTTTTTTACTGCTGCTGCTGCTGCTGCTGCTGCTGCTGCTGCTGTTTTTCTGCGAAGTCGTTGCTATTGACAAGCTGGCAAACTTTTCGCCCCGATGAAGGGGAAATTTTTTAAGTTAATTGTCCTGTGTACAACGGAGCGTATGTGTAACAACTAACTGCCTTAATTGAGACTCACAAACGATGATGTTGCCCTGCCAACAACTTTAAAAACGATTCCCACTTAAAGCTATAGAACTTTTCACATTTCCAGCATACGCCATATCACACATACGCAGTGTGTGTGACCCCGCAAAAAAGCCAGCAAAAATTTTACAATATTTGTTCAAGTTTTTCCCTTTCCCTTTTCCTTTTTTTTTTTTTTGAGCACTTGCATTAGTTTTTTACGAAGCTTATCAGCTGCAGCAGCTGAGTCGAAATGTGCCCAGACTGCAAGCACAGCAAGCTGCAAAAATTGTCTAAAGCCATGAAAGTTTCTATTAAATTTTAAATAAAAATGTCGTTTTCAAAATAGAAAAATATATTTTTAAATTCTTTTAATATATAGAGAAAATATGACTTTTAATAAATATTAAAATAAGGTTTTATAGGCTGTGCTATGAAGAACAAAAACGTTAACAGAACTCAGAAGTTCGAACTGAGCTTCAGGAGAAACAGTTCAAGATATTCGAGCTCGAACCGGAGCGGCTCGAATATTTATAGTTTTTGCGAAAGATATTATATTATTCTCTTTTAGGACTCTTCGCAATTTTGCATATTTTTAAACTACTTTCTTACCAAACACAATAAATCCGTGAAAGTGTATTAAATGCTTTCACATTCACAGGATAAATTTCCCTTGCTTTTATTTACATATTTCTGCCCCGCATAGTTGCGGTGCCCCGCCAACGATGATAGCCTTAGGATTACATGAGCTGACAAAGAAAAAAGAAAAAAAAACTGCATTTCGGGAATCGTTTTTGAGAGGAGAAATTCGTGAGAACTGAAAAGTGAGAAGTGTTTGCTTGCCTCGAGTATACCCGCTGGTCAGATTCAGTTCAGAACTGAACTGCACAACATGTTTACATTTGCATCGTTCGTTCGCTCGCTCGCTTTTCCAGGATTTGAATCGGAATCGGAATCGGAATCGGTAGAACTTTACGTGGTTTTTGGTGCTTTTTGGTTTTTTGTTTTGGTTTTCTGTTTTATTTGGCATAAGCTGCTGTCCAGAACGCGATCCCATGACATTGTCAGACTTTAAGGGCTTAACACTGGAATCGCACACAAGCACACACGCACACACGCACACATGGCATTAATCGAACAATCACAACAATAACAAAGCAGCCAACAACAACAGCAACAACAACGGGAACAAGGGAAGCGGCTGTGAAAATAATGAAAATGTGCAAAAGCCGCCGCCCGCAACAAATTTGATAGAAAATTTGCATAACAACTTCCGTCATTTTGTTGTGGTTGTTGTTCTCTTGTTCTATTTGTTGTTGTTGTTGTTGTTGTTGTTGTTGTTGTTGTTGTTGTTGTTGTTGTGACAGTTAAGCCCCTTTATTGTCCATGTGTTTGTTTTGTTGCTGCTGTTGTTGCTGTGACAGCAGAGACACAAAATGTAATTTGCACTCGAGCTGCCAACGTGGAAAGCAACCCATAAAATTTTAGCCGAAATTACAGCACACACACATCCTCGCACACACACACACACACACACACACACACACACACACACACACACACACACACTCACGCACACACATATAAAAAGTCTTATTTAATTTGGTAAACCGCCAAATTCATTTGTTGCACAAGACTTTAAGCTTTACCCACCGCATTAAATGCTTCAAGTAGAAGCCAGCAAGAGAGAAGACTGAAGCCTGAAATACCCTAACATTTTTCTATCTAGCATCTAGTAGAGCGTAATACAATTGGTTTCTCCATTACCTTTTTGATTATGAATCTATATTACCCTGCACCAAAAATACCCTCATAAAATGTTGCCAAAGCTGAAGTTGTGGTTAACC
Source organism: Drosophila repletoides (assembly GCA_018150835.1). Classification (NCBI taxonomy): domain Eukaryota; kingdom Metazoa; phylum Arthropoda; class Insecta; order Diptera; family Drosophilidae; genus Drosophila; species Drosophila repletoides. The sequence goes on along the minus strand of JAECWQ010000031.1, from coordinate 18,609,904 downwards.
TTGGAAAGGATTTCAATGCTCATTGCTGTTCAGCTGTCAGAAATCTGAATGAGAATATGATTGATATGTGTTGTGTGGCTTAGCAGAAAGCTCTCGTAAAGCAAGTAATGGCTGAACAGATTTTTGTTAATATCAACACACACACACCTACACACACACACCTATGCACACACACAGATACACATGCATATATCCGGGCATATCCTGCTGTGAGCTTCTCGTTAAGTTGCCAAAGTTTGTGGTGAATATTTTATTACTACACTCGAATTGGTATCGCATTGAAGCTTAAATCAAAATCGCAATCACAATCACAATTTGAATTTAAACAAAAACTCTCTCTCTCTCTCTCTCTCTCTCTAATTGCAATCACAACCAATTTCGACGGACTGTTTCAGCAGAGGATGTGAACCAAATCCAGCAGTCCATTAAGATAATATCGCACGGTGTGTTCTATGCCCGGCAGCAAAATAAATTTTCTACCATGTAATTTCAGACTTCTGCATAAATTTTCGATTTCGTTGAATTTGTTTTCTTTTCGCCGCCAGCAAAAACAGCTAGAAGAGCTGAAAGATCTGAAAGAGCTAGAAAAAGCTAGAAACACTGAAAGTAATGCACAGATTTTTGCCGAAAATCCCCAAGCTCCATTCGCAAGAACAATAACGAATCAAACTGATTAATCGATAATGCCAGCTTAAGCTGTAGCAAGTAGTTAAATGTGATCGACTGGAAAACATCTTTAAAGTCCTTAATTTCGTAGAATATTGCAGCCAACTGAGGCACAGCCAATAAAAATGACCTCCTTCTTCGAAAGCTTTCCTTTCTTCATTGAGGTCTGCGGCTGATTCCCTTTGGAATGCTGAATCTAATTCAGGTCCTTTTGCTGTTGCCGTTGCTGTTGCTGTTGGTTGTGTCTGTAGCCCCTAGTAACAAGTACTAAAACTATGCGAAAACTTGAACAAAAGTTGAGACAAAGGGATGAAATGAAAATTCTGGAAAATGCACGAAAGTTCAAATGGCGAGGGTCCCATTTGTCCCCATTGCTAACAGCAGGGGAGGGTGCAATGAACGCCAGGACAGGAAGTCCTCAAACAAATAGGTGTCCACGTAGCGCGTAATTAAAGCTAACAACACTTTCTCCCAAGACTCCCCCCTTCTGTCACTCTTTCTCAGCTCTCATTGAATCGAGTCGTTAGCAATTAGTATAACAAGTTGACCTTTCCTCTCGCGAAATGGTAAAACTATTAAGCAGACATTGCGTATGCTTGATATTAATTAATACTTATAATTAAATATACCAATTAATAGGAACAGTTTTGTTGTTGCCACTTTCCAACAATGCCAATTGTCAATTACATAATAAACTTGTAAGTTACCAACTTGCCAAACATTTCAATTCCATTTCAATGGCCGCAAGGACTAAAATGCAGTCAAAATATCCTGCTGCAAGTCTTGTGCAGTCTGCCGCCTCACGGCGTGTGTCTAAAATCAATTCAGAATTTAATCAAGCAGCTGGTCGAATTTCGCAGCTGGCGTCATTTTACATCAATTATTCAAAAGGATGCTGCTGCTGCAGGCAGCCGGCACAAATACACTGCCAAAAATCACATCAAACATATGATGAATTGATTCAAGGATTCAAGGATTCTGCTCGTTGAATCGTTTCACGCAAGGAGAACCTAACATAGCCCCACTAATGGGATCATAATTGATGTGACATAAGAAAGCGTGACGTTTTTTTCTCAGTGTAGAAATTCTGTTCGCCCCGAAGGCGCTTTAATTCGATACTTTAGTGCATAGAACAGTTTACATTTTCTGCCACTGCAGAGTAAATTTAGTTTCTTAATTGAACTTGGATTCTAGTCAATCCAGAAAGTCCTTTCAAACAACTTTTCGTGCAGTTGTATGCACAATACAAGATTCTAATAACAATAGAGTTTTGTAGTGCTCGATAATAGTTATAAATACATAAGTAAATGGCAGCTGTGTCTGAGCCCTGTTAAGACTGTTTTTAGCATAATCTGGCCAACGTATTTAAAATTAAATAGATTTACATAAAAACCACATAAAGGATACATAGTCCAGACAAGGCCAGACAGAGGGGATTACAATGTTTTAACCAGTTGTTTGTTGGCAAATTGAATTATCATTAAGTATTCAACGACTTTGGACGACTTGCCCTGCCCACTCATTTGCATTTCTGAATTTCAGCAAGCAGAGCCGGAGAGCCGGAGAGCCGGGGAGCGGGAGAGCCGGAGAGCAGGAGAGTAAAGCAGAAAGTTTTGGAAAATCATTTAAAATATTTACAGAACTTGGCACAAACTTAAAGTAGTTTTTCAAAGAAGAAAGTTAAAGATTGGGAGCCAGCTTTCAGCGTATGTAAATGAAAAATTGCAATAAAATTTCAATTAAAATGCCAATGCATAAATTGAGTCTCTCTTTCCCCACTTTCCACATGTGATGACAATTGGAAAATTGACATGCAAAGCCAAGAAAATCAAAAGATTGAGCAAGCAGCAAGCAGCAAGCAAGCAACCCAACCCAGCAGGCATCTGCTCTGGCAAAAAACCAAAACCAGAAAGAAAAAATGCGAGAAAAGCTGGAAAAACTTTCACCTCTTTGCTCTCTCTCTCTCCCTGTCTCTCTCTCTCTCTCTCTCTCTCTCTCTCTCTGTGTGGGAGTATCAAAAAAGGCACTCACAACTTGTGTACATAAAAAATTAAAAAAAAATATTACAAAATTCTACAGTTATTAAAAAAGGTATTTTTCGGATCTTCTTCTTCGTCTCCTTCGTTTTTAAACTGTTTCTCCGTTAACTGAGTTACTTGCCACGCCCTCGCCGTCGCCCTCGTCCTGGCCCTCATCAACAGCCCCTTGGGTGTCCTTTAAAAGTGCAATGATCAAGGGACATGCGCTGGGCGCCAATTAATTTTAAAAATATGCTAATTGGCAATGAAATGACCCATTCTTATTTAACATTAAATCGTGTTCCGTGTCGTTTCCTGGATCCTGGATCCTGGCTCCTGCCGATTCCCTTTGCCTGCAGAGCAACCCAAACGGCTTATCATTATTTGCCGAACAAAACAATCGAAATGAAGCCAGTGGAAGCCTATTAAAATGTATAAATAAAAAAGGTTTTATTTGCCATTGCCATTGGAAGGTCTGCTCTGGTCTGGTCTGCTCTGGTCTGGTCTGGTCTGGTCTGGTCTGGTCAGTGACCATAAATTTAATGACTTGCCTTTTGGCTGAGATTGCGTAATTTATGGCTCGGCCAAGGAACGATGATATTTCCTCCCCTTTTAATTAGATTATGTAACATTTCCATTAAGTTGATGCTCACGCGCCCAGTTTGATGATTAAACCAAAGTATTACATTTAATGGGCTTAAGGACAAACCCAGGCGCAGACCCGTACCCAGAGCTCAACCCACACAAAAGCCCATTGGCAGACCACAGCAGAAACTAGGCAAAATCAAAGAGATTGTCACGCCATCTAATGCCAAAATCTGCCAAATACCGGCTTAAATCATTAAATCAAATTGACTAAACAATCAGTGTCACAATCATTGCACTTCAACTGAATCAATTAGATCTATTTTGGGATGCCAATAATCGCCTGCTTCTTCTCCTTGAGCTAATGACTAATGGACACAAACACAATCGACCCAAGCGGCTATTATCAATCAAACGAAGATGATATCGGGCTATTTATTAATAATTTGGGAAACCAGAGGAGGGGCATTTAATTAGCCATTTAAAAGGCCCGAGTAGATTTCGCTACTCGGGCTGGGAATCAGTTATGGCACGGGAACGGATTCTCGGAGAGACAAAAATATTTCACACAATTCCAAACTTTGGATTAAATTGTAGAAACAAACAACTTAAAAGATAAATAAAACATGAAATATGTATTATTCATTCAAATTTAACTGGGGCATTAATTAATGGAAAAACTAATGGACAAAAAGAGGACAGGCATTGATATCAGTTTATTTGTAACCAAGCTACAGATGTGAAAAGGAGTAAACATATTTATACCCTAACTAAAATGAGTGAGAACGTCCAACTACATCAAGCTGCAGTGGGAACAAACGGTTCAAAAGTTGTCCTATGCTTCCTAGCGTATTTTCTAAATGCTGGCTAAAAGCTATTTAGACCAGCCATCAAAACAATCGGGCAACTAACCACTTGATGCCCCTATTCCAGTCTGGTAGAGTATGCAGTCCTCGGCGTGCCGAACATAGCCTTTCCTGACTAGTCCATTAAATCCTTTAAAATATTTTCTATAAATGCTTTTCGTATAACAAATATAAATGGAAACATATAAATTCAGTTTTATTATTGAATATGATATTTTTTTTCGATGGTTTTCCAATTGCACAATCGAATATCCATTAATTTAATGAATTTTTTATTGGTGGCAAACAAACATTCAGCTAGTCATACACCCTATAAAAATATGGAAATTTCTTGTTGTCTTTGGCCTCATTGACATGCAAACAATTTTATGTTTGTCATCGATCAATTTTCAAGACAAAAAAGAAGAAAATTTGCAATTAATTAGCGCCAAGTAATTTGGACAGCAAAAATAACAAACCCAAAGGAAGCGAAGACCGAAGACTGAAGGCTGAAGCGACTAGACAAGAAACGTGGGCTGCTTTAATGATGGCATTTACCAGACTCGAGAAAACCAGAAAAAGAAGAAAAAATAAAACTGTCGCCCAATATTTATTTTGTCAGTGTCCCTGAGAGGAAAAAAGCAGCGAGAAAAAGGCACAAAGCACACAAAAATATGGCCAAAACTGTAGACCCAAACTTAGGCTTCAAGTGGCTTAGTAATTTACGCAGTGAATTTAATGATTTAACCAATTTCAAATGGACCAAAGACAATATAATATACTTATTCCTCAGGCCAATTCATGTGATACTCTTCAGGACAACTTTTGGGCATTTAATTAAGGCAAATAAATCACTCGAGAAACTCTTAAGTTTCTATTTAAATTTTTTGCGTTGTCCTGAATATTTAATTTAATTTATCACTGGCTTTAAATCAACGTTTTAGCAATGCTCTCCTTTCATACCCATGCAGCGGGTGTTATACTAGTCTATACTACCCGGCAACGAGCATAAATATTAAGAGGTATTTTGTTATGTTGGCTTAAAGCTTCCCTTTCGTGAAATCCGTCAACGTTCTGTTTGTTTCTGCCGTTATACGCGGACTTTTAGAGAAATGTGAAAGTCATTTATTTTTGATTTTAATGTAGAGATCTTTATCTGAGCTTATAGTAAATCGTGGGAAAATAGACCTTTCCCCATAAAACTACTGAATCCCTGTTTTCCGACCTTTGAGTACAGCTTATAGGAACTATAGAATCATTAAATATATTCTAATTGTACAGCTCGTAGGCAAATCCATAAAATATTATTTTAGGCAGTGACCAGAGGTCCTTGTTTAATTTTACAATGATTTTAATTAAATGTTTTAGCTGAACAATTGACCCAGTTTTAATTGGCATGCGACTCAGCATAATTCATGTTATTGTTTATCAATTTGATTCAGATAAAACCATACAAGTAATTAAAGCTGCAACATATTTTTGTGTGTAATATTAATTATATTTTACTGGGTGAAAATTAAAATCAATAATAAAATGCATTGAAATATTTTGCCAGTTTTTAGCTGACCAATAAGTTAATCAGCTGACGCACAAATTTAATGAGCTGCATTTAATTTTTTAATATGTTACATAAACATATGGAATGAAATTGAATTAACGTGAAATAAATACATAATATACGACTATAAATACACTGCGCGTCACACGAATAGTTTCAGGGATTCTCCCCTAAAAAATTATTTCAATATCCCTGAAGATAGAATAGATTTCATTGAGGATATGCAATAAATATTTTTCTCCCCCTGTTTATAGTTGGTTTATAGCATTATTTTTGATTTATAGGATTACCTAGAAGAATAATATGCGTAATTCTGAATACCTAATAAGCCGAAAACTATTTAAAAAGTATCTATAAGCCAAATATCTTTCAGATATATTGACACTTTGGCTAAGAAGCAACGCTGAATCTATTCAAGTGAAGCATAGTGTATGCTGAGCGAGAGAGAGCTCACGTGGCGTATGATAAATATGTATACACATTAAATGAGTGTTAAACTACCAAAAATGATATATATAAAAGTGTGCGTGTATATATATATTTAATATGGATATCTTTTTAAGTGCGTCTGTGTTTGTGGGCCTGCAACTGCAGGCGTTGAAAATTTAATTACAAAAGTAAATGTTATAATGTTTGCTCTTCAGCATAATTAAGTTTTCACACCGGCAAAGGCAATGGCCTCTATCTTTCGCTTTATACATAGACGATTCTACAAGTATCTATATATATATGTCTATATATATGTGTGTGTGTGTATGTTTTGCCTAAGATATTATATTCCGTGGAAAATGTGTAGGTGGTTGTAGACAAAAGCTGTTCAAGCTGTGCTCCTCTGTGAATACTTTTAATACCAGCAAACACTTCAGCACGAGGCGAAAGACGAGATGACAGCATCTCAACCCACCCCCCCTCGCCCCAGCAGCCATCCCTCTGCAACAACTACAAACGCACACACTGCGTTCTGACTGCTCTATAAAGAATTATTTTTCAATTAATGACGCTGTTACCTCTCGCCTTTTGCCGCTTGCCGCTTGCCGCTTGCCGCTTGTCTCTTGGCTCATGGCGTACTTTGCAACTGAACCTAGACCTCTACCCATATGTTTTGCATTACTCTAGTATATACCCCTATAAACAGGGATAAATGGGTATATAAGTTTCTAGAAATTCTTGATCAACACCTTCCGAGAAGTTAAGCTAGGTCTGTGTAAATATCCTTAAGGGATTATATGAAAAACAAACAAAATAACCTAATAGAAAAGGCTGATCCGCCAGGACACTGGCTGCTAGAATGCTGCTAGATTCTTTTCCAGGATAAAGATGAATTAGGGAGCAACTTGCACGCATTTCGCATCTAGCCAGATTCTGTGCACACAGGATATCCTAATTTATACGGGCTGAACCTCCTCTTGACCAAGAGTCCTCCAAAAAGATGAGGATCCAGGGTAAAGACAATAATTTAGATGTAGAAAAAGACTCATTTTATTATAGAGTATCATTCTAGTTGAGCACTCTCTAGTAGAGCAATCATATATATTTTCAATTTGTATTTTAAATATCAATTATGTAAATAGCAATGCACATTTTCATAATGCAGAACAATGAGGACAGACGGACGGCGGGACGGCGGGAGGGACGGGTATAATAACGTAATAACTACAAGCATGTACAGGATAGCAATTTGCATTTATAAGCGCTCGCTGCTCAGAGTCCACAGTCCTTTGCAATTGTCCTTTGGCGTAGGGACATGTTTATACATAAAATATTGAGAATATAATCAAAAGAAAGCATTGCATTTTATCAGCATTTCTCTTTTAAGTCAATGTCGATTGCAAATTGCAAATTGCAAATTGCAAAAGTTATTTTGAATATGTCCTAAAGAAAGTGATTCAATATTTTGCAGAGCTGATTGGCCCCTGCAAAGGTTATGACAGATCCTCGAAGAACTTATTTAATCATAACTCTCTAAGAACTTCTGAATATCGAGTATAAAAATAACCTCACATTATTTATACTATATTTTCCTTTATCTTTATTTTTACAGCACTTTTTTCTTGTTTTTTTGGAAAAGTAAAAGTATTTTCTCTTTGAAAAAGTTTGCACCTTCTGTCAGGTACACTTGAATTATATTTATATTTTTATATTGAAAGCCTTCTGCCGCTGCCGCTGCTGCTGCTGTCTGCGATAAGATTTGTTTGATTGAAATTCTTTCGATTGAACAAGTTTTTAATTAGCAAAATGCCAACGTGCGCGTATTGAAGCCTGTCTAAGCAGCTCGTAGAGTGCTGAGCCAAGTACGCCTCTTTTTTGCAGGGGGCGCGCCTACATCTGTTCATCTCTGACTGCTGCCGTAGGTTGTCCTAAGCTCTGCCATGCGCCACGCCCCCTGCCATTAGAGCCTTGCAGCTACCGTTGCTAAGCACTTTCGAATGATTAAACACGCCCACATGGCGCCTCAAGTCTGCCCAAATAAATGCGTAAATTTCTCTATATACTCCAGTCTACACGATGAATTATATTTATGAACTCATTTTTTTCTATATACTTTCACCCATAACTTTGTCTATTGTTTTCTACTGATTCTGCGAAACTTCCCATTATATTTTTATACATTTCCAATACACAAACTTTATATATCTAAGAAAAAAGCCTGCACGAAATATACTTTATGATATTATTTCATCGTGTAAGCCAAACTAAATGTTTATGTGTTTGTAAGTCAAAGTTAACTTTTACTTTGAAACTTGTAAGCGCGAAATGGAGTCGAGTAAATTATTGTTTTTGATTGGTTTAATGAGGCAATTGGCTCATGTGGCATGTGCCCCTCCTCCTCCTCCTCTATGCTTTTCTATAACCCCTTAACCCATCCCCTGGAGTGTGTGTGTGTGCCTTGTGTGTTTGGCAGCGGCAACAATAAATTTAAATAAGCTCAGAGAGCTCAGAGAATCGTAGCGTAGCAGAGAATCCGGCTTCATGTGCACCCTAACCAATTCGACTCGACCAAATCCCAACGACTTCAAAGGCGTTGGCAGCAGCTGTGCTGCGGCATTTAATTATGGCCTCTGAAATAAATACATACTCGTCTCGGCGCCCACATACAAAAAAGAATATCTCGATATATATATATGCGTATATATAGTATGTACACTCGAAGAAAATGGGGACAATGAATACTCAAGTCAAATAAAAACTTTGTCAAAAATTGACAAAGATTGATTGACTGAAATCTCCCTACAAGAAGATTGTTTGGCTGCATAAAGAATAATAAAAAATTGAAATATTGATTGCTTTACAGATTTTTACGTGCATTTTTCAAAAGTTTGGACAAGGATTGATATATCAAGTCTCTTTCAATACCTTGAAAATACAAATTAATGATTGTTTCAGAATGTTGCTAATTGCAATTCCCGATTAAAATCGCCTGTGTGTGGAAGACATCCTTTCTGCCACACCAGAAATGAGTAGCAGTCCTTGTTTCAGAGTGTATATAATATATATACTAAAGGACACTTGTGGGCGCGACCCTTGCAGCCTGTCGAAGTGTCATCTTGTTTTGTTGCCAGCTGTTGGCATTTGACTGGGGATCCGGTCCCGGACCTCAAATTGTGCTGAGCGGAGCAGCACATCGTTTTGGGGTCAGCGGCAAAGAGCTACTCGACCGGTTACGGTTCACTTTTGGTTTGCTACGGTTCGGTTTGGTTTGGTTTCGGTTTTGTTTTGCTAATTAAGCAACAGCAACAAATAGACAGCAGCAGCAGCAGCAGCAGCAACAAATAACAAACATCTGAACTATGCGATGCAGGTTACACGATACCAAAAACATTCGAAATACCCGAAAAGTCCAACAACATTTTACAACAGACCCCAAAATGTAACAGCACAAAATTTACCACAAAATTGAGTTAAAGAGTTGCCCCACACACACACACACACGCACACACACACATAAAAGCTAAAAGCCCAGAAATAGTGGCAACCGAAAACTACACAAAGTTTAGAATTTGGTTGCTGATCTGACTTTTATTATACGAGAAAGAGTACAAATAGTCGAATAAAAGCCTCAGACAGTGCAACTTTTAACTGAGAAGAACTTTTATTTTGTTTTGGCCTTGGTAAGCAATCCATTTTTATTAATCTCACTCAGGTAATTAGCTGGAATAGCTTGTTGTCTGACTGTTAGCCCACAAGTTGAAGACTCGGCTCAAGCACAACCAACTTTCAACTCCAGAACTTTTAATATCTGGAAAAAGCGTTCATTTATTTTACTTACGTAATTAGCTGACATGTCGCACTCAGCTTTCTATTAAATCTGCTGGCAGGACACTTCTGCAAATTGGTACAGTTTTATTTACAAGAAAAAACAAAAAAGAAAAACTAGTTGGGCAGGGCTATCCGAATATGACAGACCCCTGCAGAGTGGAAAAGGCAAATGAACTGTTGTTAAATATATTCACTGATTGCTCCTATGGCCGTTGCCTTTCAGGATAATACTCTTAAATAACTGACTAGTAGCCTTCATAAAGATCTCCTGAGAAACACAACTTTCTAAGCCGATTGTCCCTTTTCTCCATACCAAATTTCATGCAAATAGCTGAAAAACTGAGGGCCTAGAAAGAGGTAGAAGGATGGCTCTATCTACTAGTCCCAACGTCCTGCTTCGTAGTATATTTACTTAATGAGTTTACAACGCGTTACACAGTGCTGAACAAATTTATAAGACCCTCTGTAAGGGTATAAAAAGGACGTGAAACTAAAAGTGGAGCTGCTAAATCTGAGTTAGATTTATGATGCCAGTGCCAGTGGTAAACTGCTGCTGTGCGCACAATAAAAACTAAAAGGATTTCAAATAAAGCTTTGAAACTTGGCAGAAGCAGGACGAGCATAGGATGGGGGTCAAGCACAAATAAAATTGCAGTCTAAATTTTCTAAAAATTATTATTAATTATAAGAAGAAGAGAAATTAACAAGGCAGCAAAATTCAGTTCATCTTCTACGGTTTTATTGAATTCCTCTGACAATTTATGAGAGCTGTTCTACTGTGGATGCTCTGCTTATTACCCTCAAGTGTCCTGTGTGCTTTGCATGCAGAAATAAAAAGAAAGAAAAAGGAAAGTGTAGAGAATTGCTCAATCATTTCATGCCACTCCAATAACATTACAAATTCGTCATGCATTGAATTTATTTTGTTTATCATTTATACAACCCCCCTCTCAGCCCCCCAGCCCCCACCACACTGAGCAGCGTACTCGTACGCCCATGTATTTCCATATTGCTTTTCAGAAATATGAAAATGTGTGCGTATATTTCATTTTTGGTATTGCTTACGCCTTCTGTCTCCAAGTTAACAATGTGCATATAAAGTTCCTTTCCCATTATGCCCGCCCGTCCACAGTGGCTTTATTAAAAAGTTTACAATGCGCTACCGTAGCAAATTCGTTGGACGGCAGAACAACACAGAAAAAACCCCAAAGCAAAACAAGTAAGTAAGCTCTAGTCGCAAGTGCTCGACTAGCAAATACCCTGTAAGCTTATTGATTATGCAATTGTTATGAAATTTGCAGTACTTTAAGACTATGTGCGTCTGCAAGGAATGAGAGATTTATCCTTAAAATTGGAATACAAAATATTACATCTCTAGCTGGAATAGGCTGCTTTTACCTGGAACAAACTCCCACACAGGCTGAGAGCAGGGAAACCCCAAAAGCCTCATTCAAGCTTCATTGCGGCGGAACATGAGTGCTACATTTTAGATGGTCTGATGGGAATGCTCTGTGCATAACTCATACGCCACGTTGGCTCAGCTGAACTAAGCACATGAGTTCCTTTTTTTTTTTTTTGGCCTACTTAGCATGTATTCGTACATATAACATAGATATGTGTTTATTTCTTATTTATGTATACTTTTTTTTAAGCTTTTTATTCGTATTATGCGCTGTCCAAATGCCACTCAGAGAAAGCCACAAATTTTGGCTTAAAGTGCACACATATCATATGACCGCTGGCCGGGCATCTGTGCAGCATTCCGCTTTTAGCTTCAGCTTCAGCTTCAGCTTTCCAACTGCTGTCAGGGGCTCTGCACGAGCATTTCATGGCAAAAAAGAAGAAAATCTGGAGCAACAACAGCAGCAAACGATACGAAATGAGTCCTAATGAAGCCCCCGGGCCAACCGCCTTGGAAATCTAATTATGCGCAAATTACGCAGCTAACTGTGCGGCGGTGTAAATTAGTTTAATTTTAATTATATCGCTCAGTAAGCTTATCTCGTGTGTAGGGAGCCAAAGTTTGGACGGATGATGATGTACCAGATGCCAGCAGTTCGTCAAATCATAGTGGAGAAACTTTTTATTTCTCCACTGCCTTTGTCATTAGCGGCAAACGTTTGCTCCTTTCTCCACTTAGCTCCTCTTGACAACTTTCTCCGTATACTCTATGCTCATTTAGCACCCGTCAAAGGAGACTACAGTCGGTAAAGAGTATCTCCAAGTCAAGCCCTGTTCACACAGAATCTCTCTCTCTCTCGCTCATCAACTTTTTACGTTAAAATGTGGCGCGTAAATTTGTTAAATGTCATTTGCAAGCAACAAAAAGTTTACTCCGCTGTATCTCACATGGTCTACTCCGCAAATGACTCAATTTTCAGTGAGTTTTCTGGGTTAATTTGTTCTGCGTGTTGTCTAATTATACCCCAACAAAGTTATGGACTGCTGGAGTGTCGTATAGTTATACAATTTCATGCTGAATTGTCTCTCTACACTATGAAAACTAAATTCAAAAAGTGTTGCCTACAATTCAGCGTTCACTCAATAGGCGTCTGTATCAGGTACGGTGGTATAAATTCACAAAAACCAGATACATTTTATGTTCTATTCAGCTGGGAAAGTATTAAAGGGAACTCTCAGTATAGTATAGAAAAACAAACCACAGGGTAGAGCAACTAATTCCTTAAATAATATTGAATTAAATCCCATCAAGAAAGTTAGATCATTGCCACATAAAGCATCTATTTGCCACACAGTGCACTGGCAAATGCCACACAGACCGACAGAGCGACTGGCCGACAGGCCGACAGGACGACAGACTGCTCAAAGTTTGTTCAACCAAATGAATGCGGTCCTCCTCCTCCATCAAATGGCCAAGCATTGCTGCCCCCCACTTGAGCACGCGCAGCGAAATGTGTCAACTTTCAACTTTTGACTAATACAAATTATGTGATTTGACTTATTTCATTATTTGCCTGTTTTTACTCCACTGTAAGTGTTTATTTTGCCTAGAAAACTTTCCGAGTTGCCACACATTTTAATAGTCCCGGCACATAAGCCACTTTAGCTTTCGCTTTGGCCAAGATACTCCGCCTCCGCCGGGAGCCACTCCTCGTCTCCGCCCCAGCCATGTCGCAGTCTCAGCCTCAGTCTCAGTCTCAGTCTCCGTCGCAGTCGCAGTCGCAGTCAGTGTCATGTTAAACCACAAAACAATTTAAGTTAGCAACATTGAAAACTTTTCTATTTGTCATGAACGAATTGCAAAACAACAACAATAGCTACAGCCTGCCAAAGTTTTCAAAAAAAAAAACAGAAATAAAATCAGAATGGTCTTGTCGAAAGTGATCGAATAAGAGATACCCTGTACGCATAAAAAGCAGTAATAAAGTGCTCCTAAGCTTGGCGCTTTTTCCTAACTCTCTCTTTATTTAATGACTTTTCACTTTATTACACGAGATAAATATCAAATGATGTGCATATTTTAATGACCTTCAATAAAAGCGATTGTCACTTCTTTGCTTCTCTGCGAAAGTCAATAAACTCTTCTTAGCCATTTTCAATGCGTACAAAGAAGAGAATGAAAAAGCCGCCACAATGCTGAAAATTGAGCTTCTAGCCACAGGCTAAATAAATACTACAGAATTTGTGGGGCACAAGAAAAGAAAACGAAAGCCCAGAAAGAATCTTTGAGACATTTCTTTCAAGTGGATAGACAGATGGACAGCATCTTTCGGCTGCCCAGACAACGCCTTCTCCTGGTACTTCTTCTCTGTTGTCTCCTCTATCCTCCATCCTCCATCCTCTGTCCTCTCTTCACTATTCTCTAGTCTCTATGCTCCAACCAACCCCCTACGCATGAGTGGCCTTTGCTCATATGCCACATTGCACTGTGGTTTGTCTGCTCGACTGGCTTTTGCCACACAGTGCGTGCTGCGTGCTGCTTACTGCTTGCTGCTTGCTGCTTGCTGCGTATGATTGACATAATCACAAGATGCTTCTCCTGTCATTAGTGAGGCAATTTTCATGGATTGCGGTCCATTCAAATTGCCTGGACATTGATTAATTGTCGGTTACAGCCATTTGCATTGCGTATACGCGCGCTTCCTTCCCCTCGCCTGCTAATTACTTAAATAATTAAAAATATATGAGATAATTTCTATGAGAAATTATGATTTCCGGGCTTGTTAGGGCTACAGTTTTGTGATAAACATTTGTATACCCTTCTTTTATTGTCAGCATTGGCTTAAGATAGATTTTGATTTAAAGCCGAGATATTCCTTTTAGTTCATAGATCGATTCATCAAATGTGTTTTTAATTGGATTTGCGAGCAGGGCTATGGACTATAAATTATGAAATGACTTACGAGCATCCGCAGAGCAGTCTCCGCCCCCGGGAAAGGAAAGGAATGAAACGAATGCCTTGAACTGGTGCCAAGTCAAGTCGATTCATAAATAAAAATGGTAAAGCAGCTTCTGACGCATAATTCACCAAAAGTGTGTCATCGTTGAAATATTTATGCAGGCGATGCCTGCTTTCCAGGGCAGGATGCAAGCTGAATGCCGTTTAATTACGCATACGCATATGCCGCATGAGGGAGCAAAAGTCTCAAAATATACATATCTACATATAGATATATATGCTAGCATAAAGGAATATTTTGCAAAATTTATCAGTTGTTTGCAGTAAGCGGATTTGGGGCTTTAAGTTTCACAGATCCTGTGAAGGAGGCGGCAGCCAAGCGAAATAATTGCTGTTGTATTTGCACTGAATCGAATAGAAGCCACAATTCGACATAACTAAATATTAGACAGAGGGTTCGTTCGCTAGTGCTGGCCGCGTGACACGAACTATTTGCATGCGATATATTAACCAAATTGAACTGCAGTCGAAATAGAATTTACTTTATAGGCGAGCACCATCTCTAATTTTGTTTGATTGCAAAATAAAGCTGCGCCACTGACTCGATGGCTGGGCAAATAAAATTCCATCAACGGTTCGACAACGACGTAGCTCGATAGGCCACTGTTTGGCATTTTGTGCTGATTTATTTGAAAATCACAGCCAAAAATTTCATTTGAATAATTAAACTGTCATCGAGCTCTGAAACTCAGTTATGGTCCGAACAGCGTTGAAATGTTTTGTTCATTTAAATTATGCAGCTCATAGTAAATTAGGTCTACACAGCAAGCAAAAAGGGGTTCTTAAACTGAAATGAACAGGATTATTTCAAAATTAGCTAGATATATTTTCTTACAGTGCACTGCATTAGGTTAATGAGTGATGCGTCGGCTTATAAATATTGCAGGCTTTGTAAAGGACGGCGACATGAAACGAACACAAAAACAGCGACAGAAAACGATGAAAACACCGAAATAATAAATCTAATTTCAAGAATCGTAACATAAAACGGCATTAACAAATCTTGTTTAATGTGCGCTCATTTCTGAAGTTAAACCCAAAGTTTTGTAAGGCATTAGCCAAAATGATATAACAAAACTCTTGAGGCTGGCTGGCTGGCTGCCTACTCTCCTTTTCTTTATGCCCCTTTCCACTTGTCATCAACTCAGGGGCTTCTTTTTTATTCCTTTTGCAAAATTAACAACTTCATATGTCAGTGCTGATAACTTCCTAACCCCTGTACACCTCCCTCCCTCCCTCCGTTCCTGCGCCTGCCCCTGCTCAGTCGTAGTAATTTTGCCCTTATCATTTGCCACGCATCACCAAGGGCGGCAGACGCGGCGTATGCGTGATATGAATATGCCAGCCCAGCCAGCCAGGCAGCAGCAACAGCAATAGGAGCAGACTTAACCGTCGCTCATTTGCATGAATTATTTGCTGCTGCTGCTACTGCTGCTCCTGTTGTTGTTTTTGTTTATGTTGCTGTTGCTTCCCATACCCTGTACTCACACAAAAGGAGAGAGAAAGGAAAGCATCTTTGACACAATAAAATGTATAACAGAATCTACACCAGAATCAATTCAAACTCTGAGATCAATAGTTATTTATGAAGGTATTTTCTATGCTGAGGGACAGTTGCGTCAGTACAGGGTATACCCAAGGCGAGCAGCTTTGATTACTGGTTTTGTTTTCGTTTTTGTGGCGTTGGCCCGTGCTGTTGCTGCTGTCGGTGCTGTCGCTCGAAGCTCTTATCAAGCGTAGCCAACACTTCATTAATTGTCTAAAATTAGCCATAAAACAAAAGCGAGCGTTCAGGCAACTCTTGTTTTTGACTTTCTATGGCAAAGTCTCACCCATTCATCAGTACACTTGGCGAAATTCTATGCCCCACCTTCAAAGGTTGTCAAAGCTTGGAACAAGTTCGATTGCTTAGTATAATTAGGGATTATTTAATAAGGAAAAGTTTCTCCCAGCACTCGAATATATTAAAAAATGCTTCTTTTTTTTCGCTGAGTGTAGCAGGCTGACAGCCTGCAGCTTTTACTCCCCTGCCAAGTCTCAAACTCAAAAATTCACGTTGCCACGGCAAAAATTGTAAGTTAATCTTTTGCCTTGTTTTTGTTATTGTTATTACTCTTATTATTATTATTATTATTCTTTTTGTTTTTTGTTTTTTGTTTTTGTTGCTTTGTGCATTGAAGTGTTCTTTGATTTGGCTTGCCGCATTTTATTATTTCTCGCAAGCAAAATAAAATAATTTGTATAAAAGCTTTGGCTGGAGAGGAAATGCGTGCTCCATAATCCCAAATAGTAGTTAACCACAACAAAACGTGAAAAACAGCGAAGAAAAAATACCTGAAAAATATGTGACTATTAGAATGCCCTTCCCTTGCTCCTTGCCATTAGAAAATTCATTTTTTTTTTCAATTCTCGAATGATATATTGCTCGCATATCCAGTCAAGTAATAAACTATGTATAAGGTAGGAAGGAGTACGAGCAGTAAATAAGAACATCACCTGTCAGCTATACCTTAAAAAAATAGAAAGAAAAAAGAATACTCTATCTTTGCAATCTAATCAAAACAAAAACAATACGTAACAGAGGGCAACCGACCGACCGACCCTCCGACCGAGCGACGGACCGACCCAAGTTCCGGCCGCAAACGTATTCATTTCCTTAGGGTTGGAGCTGGAACCGCAACGGTTTTGTACCCTTGGCGACTTTATGTCAACAACAACAGCAGCAGCGGCAGCAGCAGCAGCAAGAACAAACAGTTCAAATAGTTGATACTTTTATTCTACTTATTTTTCAAACTGTTTTTCTTTTTGATAAATTTAAGGATATATCGTAGAGCAATGGAGTTCGTTCTGGTAACTTGATAAATTTTATGGCCTCGCGTTGGGTTAAAGTTGAAGTTTGAAGTTCGAGCTGTTAACGTTTTTATAGCTCTCTTCGCTGATTGAGCGTGAAGTTGTAAAACTTAAGGAGTGCTAAGTGCTTTGCTGTTGCCTGCTGCCTGCTGCCTGCTGCCTGATTATGGCCAATAAAACAAGCATATTCCTAGACGGAAGTGGAAGAGGAGGGAAGCAAAGCAACGGAGAAACAAAGGCTAAAAAATTAAATAAACCCGACACTGCACACTGGGGCAGTGGGCAGTGGGCAGTGGTCAGCTTAAAAGTAATGTACCCAAAAGGTGTACCCAAATGTGTGTGTTGTTTTTTTTTTCGTTACCCTCCCGGGTATTATCCAGCCGAATGGCACGCCATGGAGTTACGTAAATTTATGGCCAGTGAGCTTTAAGCCCGCCTGACATTGGCGAGATTACTGAAATTTTAACCACTTGTAGAGCAAACTTGTCTGCTGTAGATAAAAATAAACATGCAGATAAAACGGCAACATCTGCTCGACGCACGCTTTAAGCCAAATTTATTAAATTACATAAAAAACATAATTTTTAAGTACTTTTCACTGCATTACCAATAAAAAAAAAACGAAAGAAAGAGGGGAAAAAGGGAAGGGAACTGCAGCAGTTTTTGCATACTCAAAAGTTTCTGCAGTTACCACCGCAAAACGCATTAGCATTAGCATTAGCGTTAGTAACAAACAGGTAAAAAGCTCAGCTAGGCTTTGGTTTGAGCAAAAAAAAAAGCACCGCAAAGTGGGGCGGTCAGGAGTCCTGGCCATGCCCATAGTCATAAAGTAAATACGAGTAAGTGCTTACTTAGCTCTGTCAGAAAAAGAGGAAAGATTTGTAAAAATAAACAGAAACCAGAAACCAGAAAACTGAAAACAGGAAACGCATAACGTAAGTCGTTGTATACATTATTACGCTTCGTTTGAGCTATCAATGTCCTGTTCCTGCTGAGCACGCTGTACGTACACTGAGAGAAAAGTCTATAAAGTGTATTGAGGGTACAGTGCTTGTCAACAACTGATACAATATTTAAATATATCTATTGATATTGATAATTAAATCAGTTTGAGCGAAATAACCAGAAATTAATCATTTAAATGCATCAGCAACAATTGAGTAGCTTCGATTTTTCACTGTGTACTCCTGGTGCAACTTTATCGATGTTTTTCCAAGCGTAATTGCAATTGTCTATGATGATGGTGGGCGTGCGGCGGCTCGGTGGTTTAATGGTGCTATAACAAGCGCTGTTGGATGCATTTCCATGCAAAAGGCAGCCGACATCCTGGCTGAGGAATGCACATAATTGAGTGGTCACAGAATGGTCACAGGATAGTCACAGGACTGCGCAGCATTTGCGTAATGGGCCTTTAATTAAGTGGCCTACGAGTGATTGAGTCGCTTTGGCAGTATTCTGTTGTGTCTGTCCTTTCCTCTCTACTCTATTAAAAGTCCTGTTCCCTGCGTTTCGCTACGAGTATGTTAAGGGCTTTCAGAAAATTTAATTTAGCCATCGCGTGTCAAGTGGTGCGAATGACAATAGTTCAATAAAAAGAAATCCGGGTCAAGACTCCATTATATACTTGGAAGTTCTTAAGAATGTTTGCCTGTTTTTTCAAGTATTTTAAACATAAAAACGAATAAACAACTTCAATTTCAATTAATTTCTCATCAAATTTGCCTGAATAAAGGTTTTAAAGATATTTTAAAATTATTTCTAGAACCTTGTAGACGGTATAATATCAATTGGCAGTGCCAAAAAACATTTTAAATAATACTTTTTGTAGAAAGAAATTGTGTATAAGATTATAAAAAATATATATAGATAAAAGTGACTTACAGGAATTATCTTAGAATTCTGAAGAATATTTGTTTTCACTTCACAAGCACTTTCACAGTTTTCACATAAAAAAATATTAAAAAAAAAAAAACCTTTTATTGCTTTTGATTCACGTTATTCTCATTTGATCTGTTAAGATAACATTTCGCTGTTAAGCACCGCACCATTTTGATTTCCAGTCTGTTAACTTAAAGTATCCCTGTGATCCGCGCCATTTCTATTTTCGTTGTTTTCACTTAACATTTCGCTGTTAACCTAACATGATTTTAAGCCGCGCTGTAAAGCTAACATTTTGCAGCCAACTTAACGATGGAGCCCTGGGGCTCCGCTTTACTAATTTTGTTGCCCGCAAATAATATACATTATGCACAGATTAATTTCATATTAATACACGCGATCTCATTATTACTCGATTCACTAGCCGCGAAATATGCCGCTAAATAATTTACTCACAATAATAATACTTAATATCCGCACACACGTTGATCTCAGTTTTGCTTTGCCTCGCGCCAATTTTGTTACTGATCTGTTAACATAACATTTTGCTGGGATCCTCTTCATGTGTTAAGTTAACATTTCGCTGTAAGCTTAATCCTGGTTTGCATGTTTCCTTTTATTACTATTTTGATACGAAATAAGCAATGTCCGTCAATGATATAAAATTATATTAAAATTGATTTCAATTAATAATTTTCCTGTATATATTGGGGAGAGGGAACAATTTTGATATCTAATTAATAATTTGATTAAAAATGTTTATAATTTGATTTTATTAATTTGTTATTTATTTATTCTCTAAAAACATGTGATTTAAGAGTAGATAATTTTCGGTCTCGATCGTAGAAGAAAACTTTTCAAATAATTCCTGATTAATATTTAAATTATCTCAACCCTTTCTGCCATCTTGTAAAACAAGTATTTCCATTAAAATTTAAAGTTATTAATAATAATAATAATTACTAATATATTCATTGAAAGTTAAAGTTAAATTTATTTAATTTTATACCATTTATAATTAAATGTATACATACATACATATATAATTTTTACAAGTTCGTAAAGCTACTCAAAAGTTTTTCACCACATTTACCAAGTGTTTGTTTTTGTTTTTCTTTTTTTAAGTGTATTTTGTGTGTGACTTCGTGATTTATCGGGAAAATTAGCAAACGATAGTACCGACAAGTTTACATATATATCGTATCAGTTATTAGATTCTAATACAAGGTATTCTATATATATATATATATATATATATGTTTATATATATATACAACATACAAGGTTTCTATATATATATATATGTTTATATATATATATACAACATACAAGGTATTCTACATATATATGCATATATATATATTTATATATAATATATAATTCAATATAATATATATATATATATACATATATATATATTTAATCGCAATAATATTTGTATTTTTAAATATGCGATCGAATTACAGTGATTTTTCCTTTTTACAAAGCAACCGAAGAGTTGCACGCGAATATAATATAGTAAATATAATTATATTTATATAAAAATCAGTTAAATCGGCTGATAATTATTGGCTATATCGGGCGGGGAGGGGCTTAAAATATCTTAAAGTAAGCGAAAAGATTTAACAACAGTTCAAACAATTGCGGCTAACGTATTATATATAAAATATATAAAAAAAAACCTAAACTAGAAAACGAAAAGTTTTTATTTTTATTTGAAGAATTTGAGGCGCTTTCCAGGCTGCGGAGCGTGACAAAGACTACTGCACCGGCTGAGGCACGACAGCTAAACAATGATAAAGCAAAAAAGACTCCATAAGAAGGAGGAACATAACATAGACGTAGCCCTAAAGCAGCTCCTCATTGGCGTCAGCAATTAATAGAGCGCGCGGGACTTGGTCACGGCGTCGTCGCGCATGTAGAGCCGCCTGCTCTTCCAGATTGACGGGAGGATCAGCGTCGCCTTGGGCTTCTGCTTGCAGCTGCTGCTGCTGTTGCGCCTCTGCCTCCTGGCGTGCCTTTAGCTCCGCTGCCTGTTGTTTTTTACGATGCTCATAATTAACCAGTCGTTGTCCCACCAGATATTTATCCACTTTAATGGACAAATAGAGCTTCTTCAGTTGCTTTATTTGGAAAAGCACAAAGCATACACTGCCCACAATAATGAAGCTAACTGGATAAACCAGTCTAGATATGGCCAGACGGTTATACGGATCCACAAAGAACATGGGCAGCAATGAATGTCCAATAACATACGGTATAGCCAAAGCAAGTCCAAAAGTTGTCACCACAGGCACCGCCAGATCCCGCATAACAAATTTAAGATCAAAATCTCGTAGTCCATCCGTATAGGCACGCTCCAACGCTCGTTTCAGATGCCAATCTGGACCCATAAGTGTTAAAGCTATAGCAATCTTGGTGTAGAGCACGCCTAGTGCCCAATCCTGCCACATGAAATGTATGGGCGTCTTACGTAGAGGCACTCTCAAAGGTATAACAACCACCAGTTCTAGCAGCAATCCAAAGAGCAGTGGAACCAGCACAAAAATTCCAACCAGCGTCAGTACAGGCAACGCGTATTGGAGCGCTACTCTAGCCCAATGCTTCAGCTTGTGGACAATCGCAGCACGTCCCTGGGGTAACAGCGTGACGACCACAGCAATGCCACGAGATACAATCCAGCATAAATACCCGCCAATCTCAGCCGTGTAGAGTTCGTGTGGTCGCAGCAAACGTTCATTTTTGCGTGCCGTCTCTGGATCCGCAATGGGCAAGTCATCTTTTAGTACCACTACTCCCTTTTCACCCGGTTGTCCTGCCCAGAGCATCATCAGACGTCTGCCTATATAAACGGGCACGGTCAGCATCAGCATTGCAGCACACACTATAGACAGGCACATCATCATGAGCAAAGCGCACAGGCGCAGCGCAAAGAAAGTGGGTTTATCATACGGCTGAAAGCCTACGGGCACATCGCGCTGCATTAGGGCCTGATGAGCTGCCGCTAAATTCCTTGGTAGAACGGGTTCGGGTGCTGGTGGAGGTGGCGGTGGTGCTGCAGCAGGCACTGCTGCACCATGTGCTCCTTCTCCTGGTTGCACAGCAGCATCCGCTTCCTGTTCCGGTTCCTCGGCGGTTGGTTCCGGTGCGGGCAACAAATAGCTGCGTATGCCGAGCAGCCAGGCTACGGCCACACACCAGACACGTAGTAATCCCTTTAGCCAAATGCGAGTTTGGGTTTGCTCAAAGAATCCGGGTAGAACAATCTATCAAAGAACAAAAGCATATAGTTAGGAAAATTACGCATAATTTGGCTATAGCTCCGTACCGCAACCAGATCCAATTACCACTAAGTACTGATTCAATTTGTATATCCCAACCGATACCCTTTTTTGTAATAAGTCCCGGCTTGAGAAGTTACACCCTAAATATCGATTATGAGAAATTTTTTTTGAACTCACCTGCAGTAGAAGCAGCTGTAAGCTTAGGTCATTCACCTCCGAATCTCCGCTGAGGGCGTAGGGCAAGAAATTTGGCCAAACAAACTGAAGGATGCGTATTGGCAACCAGAGCATTAGGAGCACAGCAAAGCCAAAGATCATGGCGGAGGCAACCAAACGGCGCACATGCCTTACAATTGGTACATGTATCATTTCCTGAATGGGACTAAAATCCGGATCGTTGACATTGCGAAAGATCCACAAGACACCGGGACGCAATACCTCTCGCAGTAACGAAATAAAGGCGGCAAAATAGTAGACATAAACCATGCCAAACATCCAGTGGACAAAGAGAGATGTGCCAGGTGCAGCCTTAAAACTAGCCTTGCGATCCTTGAGGCTAGCATCTAGAAGGGGCAAGGAGCAAATATCCAGCCACCAGCCGCAAATTAAGGGAAGCACACCAATCTCTACAACGGAGAGTAAGGATACCTTTACGACAATATAACACAGTCCTATGAACCAGCAGATGCGCCGCAAGCGGAAAACCCTTGCAAAGAAGTGCAGCACCACGAGTGTTAATCCTATGCAGCAGTAGCCAAAGAGCGTGGTAATTAGACCGTGAAAATGGAGCAAAGGCTTTTCCGGTTGCAGCAGATCCATGGAGCTGAGTATAAAATTTCCCACGCAGTAAGGACAAAAGGCAAAAGTAAAGATGAACATGGTATTGAGGGAAATAATCCAGAAAACGTGCTCCAGAAAGACGAGTGAACCATCCAGGCCCAATAAACGCTCCCAGGTGAGCTCCTCGGCGGCACGATCCCATTCCATGGGATTCCAGTTTTGTTCATCGTTATCCGGAGCAGCAGCTGCGGGCGGAACAGCAGCTGCAGCGGGAGCAGCAGCAGGCTCTGCAGC
This sequence comes from Drosophila repletoides, assembly GCA_018150835.1. Classification (NCBI taxonomy): domain Eukaryota; kingdom Metazoa; phylum Arthropoda; class Insecta; order Diptera; family Drosophilidae; genus Drosophila; species Drosophila repletoides. The sequence goes on along the minus strand of JAECWQ010000031.1, from coordinate 18,586,469 downwards.
AGCACCGTCGTTATCCGCTGGTAGAGCATCTTCGGCGGCCAATGGAGCTGCCTCTCCAGCATTGTTGTTGTCATCCTGTGGAGGTGCAGCGGGCTCAGCTACAGCCGGAGCAGCTGCGGCAGCAGCTGGCGCCTCATCTCTTTCTAGCCAATCAGGTCCACCGCCATGCAAAATCTGCTCCCTGAGCCAAACCAGACCAATAAAGGATAAAAGGGTGCAGGTGACCACAAAGCAGCCACGAAAAGCATCCGCTGCCAGATTCTCCATGGAGAAAATGTCAAAGGGCAGCGAGAGAATCATATCAAAAGAATTGGCGCGAAAGAGATAGCGATAGGTCCGATACGCAGACAGAGGCACCACTCCAAACCAGGCCATGCCCACCAGGGAATAGTGCAACCAGCAGCGAGCGCCCTCCAAAACAGCTGACATGAGGCCCACAAGGACATCCCGTAGTGGCAACACTCTGGGCATATCCGGTGCGTAGATCGGCTGAAAGCTGAAGCGATGCCCGCATAGCTCGCAGTATTCCTTGTGGGAATACCGCATCCATTGCATGAGGCAATCTTGATGAATATACTTAATGCTGCCAGTGCAGATGCACGGATAAAATAGCGGACGATCTGGCAATGCCTCGCAGCGGCAGACGCGACAGATGTCGCCCTGTGACAGGTCATCCATTTCGCGTCCTCTTTTGTTTTCTCTATTCTCTCCTCTTATTTATCGTCGTCTGCTACTGCTTCCACCTTTCTATGGCTATGTGCCATTTGCGCAGTTCAACTAATTCCGGTCCTCTCACTTCTTCACACTTTTATCTCTTTTCGTTTTTTGAATACTTACAATTTGTTCTATTTTTTTTTTAACTTTTTCCTTATGTGCAGAACAGTCTAATTCAAACCTTTTTTTATATATTACAATTTTTTTTTATATATGCGCGATGCAAATACGTGTTACACACAGTGCGTGTGTGTTTGTGTTGGTATTATAAAATGTACTTTATTTCAGTATTTCTGTACTTACATCGTATATATATCTGTGGTATTTTTGATACTCTGTTTACAGACTATTTTAATTTTTTTATAAATTCTGCATTAGTTCGAAAAGGAAGAATTCTCACTTAATTGTTTAATTAATTCTAGCATTGTTGATGTAATTAAGGCATCGATTAATATAGAACAGCCATACTTGTTTTTCATAATTGTTTCAAGCATATGTATTGAAGGTGTCCTAATAGTTTTAAAAAAAAATTGTGGACTTTGACATATGTCTGTCATTATTTATCCATTGCTTTTAGAACTGTTAGAGTGAATTTAATATGTTAATAATAAATATTTTATTCCCAGAAGGCTTGCAAGAGTATTTCAAGTTCGCTATATCGCGGATTTTGGTATTTTTCTATTTCTTTCGATTTTAGGTTATTTAATTATGCTCAGCAAAGGGTCGCACTGTTCAGGTACAAAAGAAAGCCGGCTGGTCACACTCGGCACTATCAGCTGTCATAATTTACTCTCGTAATAATTTTTTGGTGTGAAATTGCAAAAAAATGCAGCGACAATTTATGAATTTATTGGCAAATGTGAGCCGACAGGCGCGAAGCAGCCAGCTACGCACGTTCTCAGTAACTGCGCAGCGCAGGGAAATATTCAAAGTACAAAGTCCCGAGGATTTTGAGCAGAAGGTGAAGCAAAGCCAGGGACCCGTAATTGTTGATTTCTTTGCAACGTGAGTGTTTGCGTGTGCGGAGAGGAGGAGATTCATACATTAAGAGAAACTAATCAACTCTTCTTCATAGTTGGTGTAATCCCTGCAAGCTGCTGACTCCACGCATTGAGGGCATTGTCGGAGAGCACACAGGTTCCATTAAGCTGGCCAAAGTGGACATAGATGAGCACAGTGAACTCGCCTTGGATTACGATGTGGCCGCCGTACCAGTTCTGGTTATCCTTCAAAATGGGAAAGAGGTGCAGCGCATGGTAGGCCTGCAAGATGAGGATAAAATACGCGCTTGGGTAGCTACAGCGGTCAAGAATTCCAAGAAGTAATTGGACCCTATTCGGAAACGGAGCACAGCTTTAACTTCGGTTTAATTGTATTCTAAACTTTGATTTTTTTCTCTCAAAATAAATGTTATTGACGTTGCAAAACAACTTAAACTAAGACAAACTTAAGACTTAAGTTTTTACTATATGGAGAACCAGCCCGGCGTGCCGGGTCGCTTCTTGTTCCTATCGAGAAACTTGCGAAAACCTTCCTTTGAGTCATCCATTGCCTTGTCCTCCTTTTCCTGTTTCTCCTTTTTATTCACAAACAGATCTGGAAAGGTAAACACTTCCGTTTTGGGCTGCATGGCGGAAAAAATAGAGAAATATCGATTTAAGAAATACACATTTTTTTCCAGTGTGGCTCAACACGCACCATGGTTACATAAGCTAACTTGACATCGTCTTTTTTGGTGACATATCCGTAGGACGGATCCCGTTTTGTTTCGCCCAGCGCGATTCTTGTCCTGACATCAACTACGGGAATTTTATAGATCTTTTCGAGATAGTTTTTCACGTCGTGTTTTGTCATCTCCGTGGAAACGGCAAAGGTGACAACATTTGCCGGTTGCTCCTCCGTGGGTCGCACCAGTTTCATCCAGAAATTTGGCAGAAAGACGCGCAGCTGAGGATTGCCACGCTGATAAATGGGATACCAGCGCGTCGACATAATTAATTAATCTTTTACTTTAATTTTTTTTTTTAAACAAGAAAAACAATTGTAAATATATAATGCTTTCTGTGATCAGCTGTTTGTTCGGCCTGGAATGCAGCACAAATGCAAAAATGTACTAAAAAATGCCAAGCACGTGTTGTGTTGGACAACACTGGCAATGCGACTGGAAATTCGAATGTGTTGACATGGTGAAACTGAAAAAGAAGGAAGCGCCGAAAGCGAAGAAATCGCTGAGCCGCAAGGAGCATCGAAAACTAAAACAAGAAGCAAAGAAAAACAATAAAAGGATTTACCATGCGGCCAAAACCAATGGAGCTCAGCGCGTAGCAGAGGCAGCGGCAGAGGCAGCGATTGCAGCCGCGCCTGGTAATCGAAAGAAAAAAAGACCAAAGAAGAAAGCTCAAGTAAAACCGGAGCAGCAGGTGCTGGGGGGCGATGTGCACGCAACTGATGATGATGAATCAATCGCTTCGGACTTCAGTGATGCAGAAGTGAATGCACGCATGGTAACCTATGAGCCGTTGGGCAGCGGTAAGCCCAAAAAGCATGCCGGAATCCAGCGGCAGGATGAACTGCAAGTACGCAATCGTGAGCTCCGCCAGCAGAAGGAACTGCTAAGCAAATCCCGCAAGCAACGTATGAAACAGCTTAAATTGGAGAACGAAGAAGAGGATAAGGAAATTTCCAAGCTAGAAAAAAAGCTAAAGCTAAACAAAACAAAGGACAAGAATCGTCTAGTGCGCAAAATGTTCAATGATGGATTGGATTATTTGCTGGATTTTGTATTGGACGATGAGGAGGAGAAGGAAAAGTGGGAGGAAAAACAGCGACGGAAAAAGGAGCTAAAGGAACAACATCAGAAAGAAGAGGCAGGAATGTGGAGTGAGGAAGAAGAAGACTATGAAGATGAGAATGAAGCAATGTCAGAAAATGAAGCGGATGAAGATGATGAAGGAACTGATGAAAGTGGAATGGAGGAAGAGGCTGAAGTAGAGGAAAGAAAACAACAACAAACACAATGTAAGTATTTCCAGGGAAATTTTAATCAGTTGAACATCGTAAATTTCTTTGCAGACAAGGAAGATATTTATGGACGTAAACGCGATGCTGCAGGCAATATAGTTCAAGAAGATAAAAAGGAGGAAATAGAAGATAAGGGCGTCGCGAGTCAGCGTTATATACCGCCACATCAGCGAGCGTTGCTAGCTAAAACGGATGCGGATTCCAGTGTAAAGCAATCAGAGCAACTGGCTCGCCTGCAAAAACAGTGCAAGGGTTTGCTCAATCGTTTGAGCGAGGCGAATCTACACAAGATTTGCAATAGCATTGAAACGCTCTATATGAAGAATTCCCGCTACAACATGAACGAGACTCTGACGCAGCTGCTCCAGGAATCACTGCTGGGTAGAACACGTTCCAACGAACGCATGGTCCAGGAGCACATGGTACTTTTGGCCTATCTACACGCGCATATTGGCAGCGAAATAGGAGCACATTTTCTTCAAATCTTTGTGGAGCAATTTGAGGGTTATTTGAAGGATTTGGACTCACTCCAACTGGAGGATAAATCCCTCAATAATCTAGTTTTAATCCTCTGCTATATGTTTATATTCAAGCTTTATGAGCAGCGTCTGCTACTGGAATTAATAGGTCGTCTGACATGCAACCTGTGCGAGAAAACTGTGGAATGCCTGCTACTAATCTTCCAGACAGTGGGCTTTCGTCTACGCAAAGATGATCCATTAGCCTTCAAGGAGATGATGCAGCAGCTTCAGTCACAAATTCTTGTTGCTCCGCTCGAACTTAAGGATAATCCACGCTTACGTTTTATGTTGGACACTTTAAACGCTGTCAAGAACAACAACACGACGAAATTGCCGCAATATGATCCTGAGCTCGCGGAAAATCTGCGAAAACGCTTAAAAGCCATGCTAAGAAATGAACGTTATGTGGTTACTTTGAATATAAAGCTGGAGGATTTATTGCGCGCCGACCAGCTGGGCAAATGGTGGATTGTGGGTTCGGCCTGGACCGGTAACTTGGCTGAGCACGGGCAGCAGGAACAGAGTAAGGAGCAGCTGCGTTCACAAACTGGCGGCTACTCGGAGAAACTGCTGGAGCTGGCCAAGAAGCAGCACATGAATACCGCAGAGAGACGTCAAATCTTTTGCATTATTATGAGCGCCGCTGACTATGTGGATGCTTTTGAGAAGATCCTACATTTATCCTTAAAGGACCAGCGTACCGTGGCCTATGTCATCATACATTGCGCGCTCCAGGAACGTCGTTTTAATCCCTATTATTCTCATCTCGCCTTGAAGTTCTGCCAGTTCAATCGCAAGTTCCAGCTAGCATTTCAATTTGCCAGCTGGGATCGCATTAACGACATCGATGCCCTAACCAAGCCACAGATACGCAATCTATCCAGCTTTCTACAGCAGCTTATTCTCTCTGCTGGACTTCAACTATCTGTGCTCAAAGTGGTGGACTTTATGCAACTGGAGAAGCTCAGTTTTTATTTTATGAGAGAAACAATGCTGCGACTGCTGCTCGCTGGGCCACAGCAGGAAGAGCAACTTTATCAAGCCTTTGGACGCATTGCCAAGAACTCCAAGTTGCAGCAGTTCAAGCAGAGCATTCGTCTATTTATGCAGCATTTCCTGCTGCAAAATATAGAGGAGCACAAAGAAGAGCAGCAACAACTCCTGAGACAGCGCATCGAACACCTGGACAAGCTGTTAGCCTATGTGGACTTATAAGAATTTCGCATCAAGTTTATTTGTTTATTAACTTCAAAGTAATTAAAGGACATTTAGCTTAATTTTTAAAAATTCATAACATTTGATTATTTGTATATATAGATAAGTTATCAGTGATTATTTTTTATTAACTCGATTTTTTTTCCAAGACCTTGAATAATCCGTGAACCGATCCGCTGGGCAATAACATACTTATGTTTATATTCTTACAGGATATTTTTGTGTTTAAATACATAACTTTTATTTATTGTTTTATCAATAAAAAGTAAACACTAAACGTTAACAAGAATCAAAACTATTTATATTCATATATATGTGTGTGTAGATATATGTTCTCGTACTATAAAAACTAATCGAAGCTCTGTAGTAGCTGTCTGGCCCGCTGATAACGTACAGATTCCACAATGGACTGACACTGTGCAGCATCTTCGAGCTGTTCGCACTGTTTGTCCAGTTTTTCTATGGCATCTTCTGCCAGTTTGCTGATGGTTGTCTTGGCCGCTCCTTTGGAGGCTGCCAAATATTCCAAAGCAATGGGCCAGATATCTGACGAGAGCTTTTCCTCTTCAAATATCGTTTGCTGTATGGAAATTTGACGCAATTTAATAAATTTCCACTCCTGACGATTATCCCGCCATTTGGTGAGGTATTCCTCATTTCTTTTGGCGTCTTTATCAGCGCTTTGATCTTTCTGACTTTCCAAACGCTGCAAATGTTTTTGTTTCTTCTTCTGGCGTATCGTTACAATTGCATTTGCATTCTCCGGCTTTGCTGCCTCTTCCAGCTGTTCTGCAGTGGGTTGCTCTTCCTCCTCCTCCTCCTCCTCCTCAGCATCATCACCTTGCTTTTTATTATTTTTGCTACGTTTCTCTTTGCCTGTATTCTGTTCAATTTGCTGCTTGCGCTTATTCGCCTTAGCTGCTATGGTGCGGGGCTCCGCCTTTTCCACCTGCTGCTGCTCTTCCACAATCAAACTCTTGTCGGGCACTTCGTCGTCACTTTGGTCTGCTGGCGGCGACTCGTGCTTACGTTTTTTGCCTTTACGCTTTTGCTTCTTCACTTCCAGTTCGGTGCGTGCCATATTTATCCTAAATTTATTTTGATTTCGGCTCAAATTTGAATTAATTCACTTATTTCATGTGCTTCGCGTTGTTTATGCTACCTAAGCAGTGGTCAGCCAACTTCAAGTTAGTTCACAATTTGCGCGCAGCCAACTTTAAGAGGTCAAAAATTGCGCGCAACTAACTTCACGTCAGTTTCAAATGGCGCGCAGCCTATCTCAGTCAGTCACAAGAAGCGGCTCACAGCCAAGTTCACTTGACTCGAGATTCGTGCGCGGCCAACTTCAAGGCAAACAAATACCACTTGCAACCAACTTCAATTGGAATCAAAAATGCTGTGTTGATGATTGTTTAGCAACAATTGTTTTAATCTTATCGACGCTGCCCGCGTATATGGCCCGCCAGCGATAGCAAATGAGGAGGAGAAAGCCAGAAATAGTAAAGCGACCACAACACACCACACACATATGACAATGCTGCTGCTGGAGCTGAAAATTCTAACGTTAAATATATGGTATCGTATTTGTTTATTTTCCCCAATTTGGTCACGCGCAATGCAATAACTAATTGGCCTTGAAATTTCTGTTTTTTTTTGTATATCCAATTAGGGGCATTCCATTTGTGTCCAGCGATCGAGCGCCACGTATAGAGGCCATTTGTAAGGAGCTCAACAGCGGCCAATATGACATTGTATCGCTGCAGGAAGTATGGTCGCAGGAGAACAGCAATCAGCTGCAGCAGGGTACAGCCAGCGTACTGCCGTACTCCCACTACTTCCACAGTGGTGTCATGGGTGCAGGTCTTTTGGTACTTTCCAAATATCCCATTCTGGGTACACTGTTCCATGCTTGGTCTGTGAATGGCTATTTCCACCGCATTCAGCACGCTGACTGGTTTGGTGGCAAGGGTGTTGGTCTTTGTCGTATCCTCCTCGGTGATCAAATAATTCATCTCTATAATGCTCATCTGCATGCGGAATATGACAATGATAATGATGAATATAAGACTCATAGGGTCATTCAGGTAAGCATGTTTGGCGATATATGGCGACTATTCTGATATCCTTGTTGAACACAGTATATATTGTGTGCAAGTGGCCTCTATTGTTATCGATATAATTCTCGTATCCTTGCAGGCCTTTGATACCGCGCAGTTTATAGAGGCGACACGTGGTAATTCGGTGCTTCAGATTTTAGCAGGAGACTTGAATACACAGCCACAGGACATTTCGTATAAGGTGCTATTGTTTACATCGAAAATGCGAGACAGCTGCGCCTCGGACGCGTTTCGCACCAATGAATGCGGCAGAAATTCGTATACATCGCCACGTGCACTGGCCAAGAATCCACAGGGTATACGCATCGATCATATCTTTGTAAGGGGAGCAGATCATATTAATGCCGAAATAGTTGAGTATACTCTACCATTTCCGGAACGTGTGCCGGGACAAAAATTCAGCTTCTCGGATCATGAAGCTGTACTAGCTAAGCTAAGGCTCACACCAATAGCCCCCCAGAATGCTGAAGCTGTATCTATAGAGCAAGTAGAATGCAAGGTGCAGGAACATGGCGGCGGAGATGCAAGTCCTCGCATCAGTGTCTCCAGCCCAGCTGATGAAAACAACAGCTGTCCAGCTGCTCTGACAGTCCAAACTCTGCCCGCTGCACGCACTGCTGCCCTGACTGAAGCCTTGTCACTTTGCGATGCTTCTCTGCTGCAATTGAATACGGATCGTTTACTATATTATAGTGCGGCGACTGTACTCTTTGTGCTGCTCGTGCTTCTAGTGGAATTCGCACCGCCCGTAGGACTAAAAACCATTTATTTACTTCTTAAATTCATTGTATTTGGCGTCATTCTATTCTGTCTCTTTATGGCTTCCATTTGGAACTACATGGAGCGCAATGGTGTTCTGCAGGGAAAGAAATCCATGGAGGTCATGCTGCAGCATGCACAGAAATATGAATATTTCTATTAGGGAATCACAGACTTAGCCGTAACCTTTTAGAAGCTCAAGAAGCATTTATATATTATGCATAAAATATATCTATATCGACTAGATTTAACTTAAGTAATTCGCCCTACGCTGTAACATTCAATGCAATAAAAATGGTCTCTTTTTCCCTTTTAAAAAGTCATGGTTGAACAAAGATTCGCTACAATTTGAAATTTAACCAAAACATTCTTATCGATAACATTATGAGTGGTTGCAACAACAGCTGTTTATCGCTATCGAGAATGTGTGTGTATGTGTGTATGCATGTATTGTGTTTGACTAACAGCAACAGCTCCTGCGCCAATAAAACGTTTTTCTCGCAATTGTTAAATGAAAAGTTGTTTAAAAATAAACGCGATTTACGTAAAAAGTATTATTTGTGAAACGTATTTTGGGAAAATTCAAATTTGAGCTATATTTGGACGTGAGCAAAGTGCAAATAACGCATCTGAGTCAAGTAAGACCAGAACAAAACAAAAAAGAAAAGACTTTGAAAGGGGGTTTAAAAGGGGGCGAGGCAAAATGGACCGCAAACAAAGAACAAATCCCACACGTGAAAGGGTAGGGGGTGGCGCACCAGGCCCAGTGCCAAGGCCAAATATGCAATTCGTGCGTCATGATGATTTCGTAGAATATTACATATTTCCAAAGCTGACGGCGGGGCTGCGCGAAGATGAACTCCGTTTGGAATTGGATCAGCTGCGTGCAGAGTGCATGGCCTTCGTTGAGAAGAAAGTATCGGAACGTATTTACATATGGCACAAAGACGAATTTGAGCTGCAGGTGCGTACAGGCAGTGCTGAGGAGCGGCTACTCAACGAAGAAGTCGACGACAAAGAGGAGCCAGATGACGAACCGGGTGAGTGCTTTCTGTCTCTCTCTCAACATTTTTTTTTTGAACCGGTTCGTGTGAAAAGAAGTCCATCCCAAAATTATAGAGTATCTACTAGTTGCGCACACTTAAAATTCAAAATTAATTAGTATATATACTCATTTTAGGTGAAATTCCGCCTCATCTGCATGGCGTAACCCATTACGGAGATAATATTTCTGATGAATGGTTTATCGTGTTTCTGCTGCAGGAATTGACACGCTCTCGAGAGGACTTAGTAGCGCGTGTTTGCGATGCGGATGGCGAGTTTTTGCTGATTGAAGCAGCCGATGCACTGCCCGATTGGGCCAATCCCGAAAACTGTGAGGAACGCGTTTATATAGTCAATGGCTTCGTGCAGCTGATCCAGATTTCTAACGAAAGGCAGCAGCTGAGCATGTCCACCGCTGTGCAGCGCATAAGAAATCATCCAACGTTATTTAAGTGCTCCCGGGAAATACAACAATGCATTGAGGCCCGGTTGAAGGAATTTCAGAAGGCAGAGCCACACTCCTACCTTCATCGTCAGATCGTGGAAATACCACAGAATGCAGCAGAGTTACTTAAGCAACGTCCAGGGCTCCTGGCGCCAGCTGTGCGCGCTTTCTGCGAACGAGATGCCATCGACACTAAGGCTCTGCGTGTTATGCGCTACTTTCCGCCAGAATCGCCGCGCATACGCACAAATCTACCATTTACTCGTTGTCTGTACGCGATGCTGATGCACAGCAGCTATACACCGGAGCGACGAATGGGCTGGCAGCTAACGGATGCAGTGGCTAATCCCCAAGTCCACAAGGAGCAGATATTAGGTGTCAAGTTGGCCAGTGGATTGGAAATCCTTGCCAGCCAGGCGCAGCTTCAATCGACTGAGCAGTCGCCCGCCTGGCTTGCCTATTTGCGCAGCCTGCAGGCGAAGGGCTACTTTCAAGAAAATTTGGAGGGCAGCGCCGAGTATGTACGTCTGCTTGAAGCGGCCAAGAATTACTTCCAGTGCAATCAGCAACGCTTTCGAACGGCACAGCTAGTAGGCGCTGATATTGTCACGATGCTGGGAAATACAGGGGACTGCAGCGCTGCTGCTTCGCAGCTGCGAGATGAGCAGAATAATTTGGTGCCCAGCGATTCAGATGATTGGCTAAATATCAGCGAGGAGAGCCTGGATGAGATGCTGCGAGCGCGCTATGGCCCACAGAATCCGCAGAAAATGACAGATAAGATGAATGCCGAGGAATTCACTAAACAAATATCGCAATTTTTGGACAGACAATCTAACTTTGAGGGTATTGAAACATCAGCGGACGCTGCGCGTGAAGAGCTGGACTCGGATGATGATGAGCCACCGCCCAGTACCAGTACCAGCACCAATTCGAAGGTCAAGAAGAATGCCTCCATGCGGAAGGCATGCCAGCGCAATTCGCTCATACAATCTGAGGAGCAGGACAGCACACATGTACGTAATTTCCTTGACTTTGTCATACCGGAGGACAACTGGGATTCCAACTCGGAGATGAGCGACTATGCGGATGAAGATGATATTCAACGAAATTTTGATGCACTTACCAGCGGCGCAGGTACCAGTGCTGAAGATAACTTTCGCTTGGATCGCAATATCAAGGCATATATGGAGCAAATGGACAAAGAATTGGCAAAGACCAGCATGGGCAAGTCCTTTCAAGCAGGCAATAGCCAAAACTCGAATTCAACCGGGGATGATTTCGATGATATTGAGGACTTCGAGCCCATCAATATTAACGTAAATACTCTACGGAACATGATGGACAGCTACAAATCGCAGTTAGGCGGTGCTGGACCTGTATCCAATCTATTCAATGCCATGGGCATGGGAATGGCCGCTGCAGCAGAGACCGCAACAGAGGAGAAACCCAAGGATCTCTCTGAGTCAGCCGTCTAGATCAAGAATTTTTTTCCAATCGCCTCAAATACAGACTCAAATAATCAAATATATAAAATATATGCAGTTTTCAATTAAATGTTTATCCTTGGCCGCTGCATTCGCTTCCAGTTCAGCGCAAGGATCTGTCCAACAGTATCATCTACCGATTGAGATTACAGTCTCATAATTAATATTCAAATATTCAATTTTAAATATATGTGTATATATAATAACATTGTTTGAATAGTTTATTTTTTTTTTCGGAACATTTCTAAACCTAATCCTTTGAGGCGGGCACAAAGTTGCCATAGTCACGTCTGACCTTCATTGGGGAACCACCCTCACCGCTCTCTCCTCGTGGCTCGTTGCGGTTTCTTTGATAACCAATTCCCCCGCCGCCTTCTCTTGGCTCATAGCGACTCCTGTGTTCATAGGGACGCTCGCTGTGGCCGCTCTCGCCTCTTGGCTCGTTGCGATACCTGTGATCATAGGGACGCTCGTGTGAGCCACCCCCACCGCCGCCTCGATCCCTTCGCTGAAAAGGCTCGTATCTATTGTGGCGATTATTATCTGTGGAACAAAATGGAATCACAATTTTAAGTGGCCTGTTCCCCAGGGATAGGAATTTATTTACTATACCTCTGAAGCCCCTGTCTTGATTATATCCCCGGTCCCCGTCGCGTCTCTGCCAACCTCTGTCGCCGCCTCTGCGCTGTCCGCCATTAAAACGGTTGTTGTAGGGATGTGTAAAGCCTCTGCCTCGACCTCTACCACCGCGTTCTCCTCCTCCACCCCCACCGCTTCCACCCATCCAGTTGTCAAGAAGGGGAGGCTCTGGCGCCCCCTTGGCACAGTGGGCCATAAACTCAGCATCGTCAGTGGAGTAGCGTGTAGAGAACTCTGATTCGCATTCCTCGAGGAAATTCGTGTCCTTTTCGGACATCCGATTTATTTTACGATTCGGATCGACCATTTTGCTGCTTGCTTCTGTTTGTTTTTGTTTAGGGATAAATATTCTGTACACGATGGGCCAATTAAAACAAAAACAGACCAGGGCTGCAGTAGTAATTGATTGAGTTTTCTTCTATATCATTTGCATCTATTAATTGAATCTTTGAAATAATTTATTTAAAATATAGATTTAATTAAACTTCACTTACTCAACAAAAAATATCAATTTGTTTGCAATTAAATACACAAATATTTTACTCGGTCACACTGCACACAGTAAAGTTAATCTATTGTACAAGTGAATACCATTAGTATAGTATGAAATCGTTATCGCTTATTGCAGCTATCGATATGTCGATATATTGTTATATTATCAGTATTCTTAGTACAATGCGGCAGTGTTTTTGAGTGGGAGATGCAGTTAATTTAGGCATATTTAAATAGATGAAAATGATATATTATATATATCTGCCCAATGCCATTTAAGCTAAGGATCAAGTACAATACAAACGAGAGCTGGACATGCCACTGCATAAACAGCAACAGCAACGCAGCCCAAGAAGAACGAAAGTGAGGAACATAAACAAAAAGAAAAAACGTGAGCAGCCCTGGAACTGCTGCTTAAGATGGAACAACAAAGCTCTTCCCGCTCACTGCGCTGGCTGAGACGTTATCGCGCCTTTTTTATTATTTTGCTATTTATTATTGGCATACAGTTGTTTTTGGCCTACAAATCACTGGATATTGATTTGGCGGGCGCATTGCGCACACAAAGAGATCTTCAGGACGCGGGCGAGTCTCCACCAGCAGCATCAGCAGCAGCGCAAGTGCGTCCAACTGGCCAGCAGCAGCAACAGGTGGGCGGAAAGAGTATTCCCTTAACGGCCAAGCAATTGGGCTTTCAGCCCGCATGTGATATCCTTGCCAAGGAAGCAATATCAGCGCTGCAACGCGCCAAAACGAAAGACTGTCGTCAACATATCGCCGATATAGCCTGCTCCATCCAGGCGGGCAGCTTCTATGCCAGCCAATTGCACAGTAGCTGCCCAGCCGGCAACCATACAGCCAACATTTCCCTAGGTTGCTATAAGGACGAGAAGGATGCACGACTGCTGGGCGGCTATTTCACCAGCTTTAAAACGTCCAATTCACCCGCGAGCTGCGTTGAACTCTGCCTACAATCGGGGTATCCCTATGCGGGCGTACAATATGCGAGAGAGTGTTTCTGTGGCTTCGATGCGCCGCCCAGCTCATCCAAGCTACCTGACCCCAGTTGCAATATGAAATGTCTCGGGAATTCCAAGGAAATTTGCGGCGGTTTCTATGCCATGAATGTATACGAAACGGGCATTGCCAGTAAGTAAATAATACCCTGCACAACTCAAGTAATATCATTTTGTCATAATATATATAAAACAGAGATAAGCATCAGATATCATCCTAATCTAGGGTACTGAATATGTTATGCTAGAATCATACGTATTCATCTTAATCTTAACAATTGCGTACTAATCTATTCATACAATTTTTAATCTTCTATAGAATTCACAGCACAATTAGCTGTCAGCAATCCAACGCCAGGCAAGGAACAGCAGCGGGTTCGAATTGCATTTCTGCTGACGCTGAATGGCAGGGCGTTGCGCCAGGTTCATCGACTGCTCCGAGCATTATATGCGCCCCAACACGTCTACTATATTCACGTCGATGCGGTGAGTGCGGTGGTCAGGGAACGGGAAGCGGGTATCGGGGACCGGATTTCACAATTAAAGCTGCTCCATGAATTTATTTATTTTTTTTTTTTTTATAAATTGTGCTAATTGCGCGCAATTTGACGCCTCGCCTTGTAACCATTTTAAAGCATTTTCTGTCGCACAATTCGTGATTATATACAAAGAACTTGGGCAAAGTGCTCTGAAAATTCTAGAAAGATGACCTCGGGCCTCTGCATATCCTGTCCCCATGTCACATTACATCAATACGATCCTTCCCCTTTTAGAATTTCTTTTTCACCATGGCTTAAAGTCGCTACCCATATCATTATAAGACCCTTATTGATTTTTGTCTAGATAACTTAAACATTTAGTCTTTATTGTCCTTGAAAAATATAGTTTTTTGTAGCAGGATTACATTGGAACTAATGAATTCGGTCCTCTTTACTTCCATTCAACAGCGTCAGGATTATCTTTATCGCAAGCTGTTGGAACTGGAGCCGAAATTTCCGAATATTCGTCTGGCGAGAAAACGTTTCTCGACCATTTGGGGCGGCGCTTCGCTCCTGACAATGCTGCTACAGTGCATGAAGGATTTGCTGGAATCCAGCTGGCAATGGGATTTCGTGATCAATCTAAGTGAAAGTGACTTTCCTGTGAAAACTCTAGATAAACTGGTTGATTTTATGAGCGCAAATCGTGGCAGAAATTTCGTAAAAGGACATGGCAGGGAAACACAACGCTTTATACAGAAGCAAGGGCTGGATAAGACGTTTGTCGAATGCGATACGCACATGTGGAGGATTGGAGATAGAAAGCTGCCTTCCGGCATACAAGTAGATGGAGGCAGCGATTGGGTGGCCTTATCCCGTCCATTTGTCAGCTATGTAACGCATCCTGAGAAGGATGACAAGCTGCTGCAGTCGCTGCTGCATTTATTCCGACATACGTTGCTGCCAGCCGAATCCTTTTTCCACACAGTGCTGCGGAATACAGCGCACTGCCAGAGCTATGTGGACAATAATCTGCATGTGACCAACTGGAAGCGGAAACAGGGCTGCAAGTGCCAATATAAACATGTCGTGGATTGGTGCGGCTGCAGTCCGAATGATTTCAAGCCCGAGGATTGGACGCGTCTGCAGGCGACTGAACAGAAATCCTTGTTTTTTGCACGTAAATTCGAGCCAATTATTAATCAGGCTGTGCTATTGCAGATGGAGGAGTGGCTTTATGGTCCGTACACCAGCGAATATGCCAATCTTCATGGCTATTGGCAATCGCTGTACCATCATGAGGATCAGCACGGCGCTGGTGATGATTTGGCCAGAAGTGTGGGCGAGAGCTTGATGCGTCTGTCTGCCCAACAGTTCCACCTGCATCCCCTTGAGCTGCTAGAGATGACTCACTATATGCACCGGGACCACTACAAGGGTTTTCTTGTACGATACAGCGCCCAGGCTGGTAAGGAGCCACAGGAACTGCAGCTGGAGACACGTGTGCGTCCTGTGCAGCATGGCAAGCTAGCGAGAAATGCACGTTTTAGCAAACGCCTGCGGAACTTTGAGGTCTCCTCGGACTTCGATCAAAAGGAGCAAGTGGCGCGCAATTTTGCAAAGCTGCTTGGACCACACTCTGACCTCCTGCTGAGCTATACATATCAGGGTCTGCCAACCAGCAACCAGGATGCCTCCCATTCATACAATTTAACGCTGCTCTGGCTGGATCCATTGGGGCGCTTGCAGGACTTCAATGAGCTTCACGTGGAAGACTCGCAGATCGATGTCATCAATCACTCCAAGACGCTGCTCAAACAGCCTCTTACTCCAGGCATTTGGACAGCAAAGCTTATTGGGCGCAACTCCATCTATGCGCAGCTAAAGTTTCTAGTCGCTCCGTTGGCCTATACACGGGGTGCTCCGTTGGAAACTGCTGCAGCTGCTCGCTCGCAAAATGGAGGAATTGGTTTGTCCTTGCCGCTAGATTTCGAACTACCCGTGGAATGGCAACAACATCTGCACAACGATGAGGATGTTTTCGCGCTGCGTCAGGATGCCTTAGCCAAGTCTGAATTCACAGGCACTGAGCTGAATAACTGGACGGATGAGCTGGTGGGCAAATTCTTCCAGCTGAGGGAAACCTGCAGCACTGCGGAACATCCTGTATTCCCCCAGCTGCCACTTTGCCGCGACACCAGCTGGAGTTCCCTCGCTCCTGATCCCAAGAGCGATGTGGAGGCGCTACTCAAGCGTCGACGATGAGGCAATATAATCAAAGAATTAGCGATTTACAAGTTGTTATAGCCATTTTAGAAAACGCTACCATTGATCACTTTTTTTTGTTAATTTTGTTGTGTAAATAAGTGTGTGTATGTCCATAGACTCTGTGTGTGTGTGTGTGTGTGTGTGTGTGTGTTTTGTCTGTCTTTTAATCATCCTTTTGCTATCAAATATATAGAATAATATATAGGGAACCGATTTCCGATTTTGCTCAACGCACTTAAAACTATGCCCTTGCATAGCGTCAAAAATATCTGATTAATCCGAGAACTAGTTTAGTTGTAATTCCCGTTTCAACTTCAATGGAAATGGAACTAACGATTTAGTATTGAACTGTAAAGAGCAAATCAAAATATCTACAGAATATTCATTAATTTTGAAAACAAGTTTTTCAGTATTATTTTATAATAATTTTTTCTTTAAATATCGAAATCTTTTAGAACAATTTTAAATGACATTATAACGCTAAATATGACGTGTATATATATAGAACACTAAGAAATCAGAGAATATCTTTTTTTTGAGTCAAAATTCTGATTAGATTACCGATTATTTGAAAATCTAGAATATAAAATTAAAATGTATATATATAAAAAGAACATTGAGAGTAGATAGAAGGCTAAGAAATTGAGCACATTTCAAAATATCCATCCGGAGAGTCGTCAGGGAGGGAAGAAGAATCAGACAAAAGAATAGAATTATATAAATAAATCGTTGGAAAACTATGAAACCTATTTGTTGTATCGGATATTATAGAGACCATATTTTCGATTTTCTAACTAAAAAGGCAAATATACTACTGTAAAACTATGTGCAGCACGAACAAATGTCAATTAGCTATGGAAGGGCATTAAAGATTCGGCTCTGCCGAAATTTATTTCACATACTTGTTAAACTTAAGTGTTTTTTCTCTATTTTATATTCTGCATTCTGTAACTCTGCGTGTTTTTTCTTGAAACAATCTTCAAAAAAAAGTTTTTTCTCTTTTTCTCTTAAAGAATGTTGTGATATATGTAATATGGGAATGAGATTTTAGACAAGGAAAGTTCGTAGTGTGTAGAAATGTGTGTGTGTGTGTGTGTGTGTGTGTGTGTGTGTGTGAGAACGAGAGAGAGTTTTTATGAGTATTACAAAGAAAATTATTAGAATTTAAGTAACTATGCGATGCAATTGTAACTGTAACTTTAACTGGACATAGCTGTATATGTATATGTGTATATATATGCATCTATGTATGCAGAATAAACTTTGAACTCTGATTTTTGAACTATGCAATTGCGATTCTTTTAAAATCTGGGCCGGAATTACTGGTAGAAGAATTATTGAGCTCGCTTATACAATAGGTGTTTCATTCTTTCGTACTTTGTATTTTTTGTGGTTTTTGTTGTATTTTAAGACTTAAATATTTAAAGCCAAGGCCATTTGTACTGCCGTTTGCTGTCCGAGCACCCTTTAAATTAAGAGATCCTCATCGGGATCTTCATCATCGAAATCATCGTCCGCATCGGGCGAGTAGATAATGTTGCCCTCTTCCGTATCGTTGTTCCTGCAGTGAACGACATTAAGTTCAATCAATATAAAGGGGTAGATAAAATGGATTCTTTTACCGTTCGTATGGCAAGGTGAGGGCATTGCGCGCAACAACTTCATCCTCGTCCAGCTCAATTTTGAATGTGCCGCCAGGATCAGCCGCAGGCATCACACCATCCTGCTGCTGCTGCGCTGCTGCAATTTTTGCTGCTGCTGTCGCTGCCTGCGCCTCAGCCGCGTCCGACATCGGCGTCACCTGGAACTCTGTTTTTGTGACTTGACAACTGTAGCGTTTATTGCTGACGCCACCACCCGGTTTGCGGGAGATCAAGGATAATGTTGTCTCTGTCTCTAGGCGCAGCACAAGTTCTGCAAGGTACTCGAAGCCCGCTAGAATGTAGTCGGCATCAGGATGCTGCAGATGCTGAGGGGAAGCCCAGAGGAAGATGCGACGCACGTGCTCACAGCGACGCAATTTGTTGAGGAAATCGAAGATAAAGGCGGGCGACTGATATACCAGCAAATCCGCCAATGTTGGCAATATAATATTGCTGCCAGTCTTTGTGGGCGTGTCAGTTGTTAGCTGATTGTTGTTGTTATTGTTATTGTTGTTGCTGCTGCTGATGCATTCTTTTAACAGCGCCTCAAAGCTGGCCACGTGCTTCAGTTCCGTGCCAATTGGCAATTGCTTTATCAGCCCCGTCTCCTCACCCTGACCCTGCGTCAGCCCCAGCCCCTCACCCTGCTCCTGCAGCAGTCTGCTAATGAACTTTAACGCAATTCGCTCCCGATTCAATTGATCTACATAACGGGTGAAAATATATTTATAATGGCCATTTTTGTATTAGATTTGATCCACTTTATTTACCAATAATTAGGACGACCTTTTGATTGGTCACTAGCAGATTGGACAGCATGTTGAACTTAAATTTACAAGAAAAAAAATAAATTTATATTTCAACTGCACTTCGAGTGTTGTTGTTAGCGACGTGAGTTGTTATCTGTTATCGATATTACTTAGCTATCGATGCAGGCACACAACTATCGCGTAGCTCTACCGGCTGATACCTGATATGTAGCCGCGTTTTTCCAAATGAGTAAACAATAACTAAACGACAGCCATACAGACACTGCAGCGTGCAGGTAGATCGATTACAAATCGCATTTAAGGGAAAGTGCAACCTTGAACTATCGTTGTTTATGCTTTGTTCCTTTTTGTTCTACTGATAACGTGTCATTGGCTCTGTCGCTGGTTAACTGTTGTTTGTTTTGGCTAGCTTTGTTTTGCTTGCGATGCTGACGTCGACGCCAACGTCGCGATGCTGCCACTCTTGTTGTTGTGGTTGATTCGTTAAGTTGTGTGGTTTTCTGTGTTCGCGGTGTCTTTTTCTGTGTGTTATTTTTGTTATATGTTTTTTTGGTGTTTTTGACTAAACTTGGCGCCTAATAAAATTTTTGGTACTATTTTAATAAATCACAAAGTATTGTAAGTATTTGATTTATAATTAATTTATTGTTTTTTTTTTTATTCTAATTACTTGCAAAAAAACCCAAACAAAAGCATGAGTGTATCATTAATATCCAACAAGTGGTTTAGCACTGTGTGCGCATGTATTGGTGCTTCAGCTTTAAGCGCTTGAGCGCCAAAGCTTTGCGCGCAGCTTTTAAGGGGAAACTTTTTACGGAGGCGTCACAGCCGCCTCTGCAATCTTTTTTTCACTGCCATATGGATGAAAGCTTTTTAGCCAAGCACAGCAGCCACATCCTGATAAGTACGCAGTTTGTTCAACAAGTTAAAGCCAGTCAGAAAATTTAGAAAATTAAAAGAAAATTTAAACAAGAAAAAAGGATTTTTAATTTATAAAAGTATTCCAAATCAAACCACTGCAACAAGCCATAAGCCATGCTCTTCAGTCTAGGTAAGTCCGCTGGTAATTGCAGGGTATTCATTGTTCACAGGGCTTGGATGTCGGGGGGCGGCTGACAGGGTGTTCCTGCAATTATTATGCAAAGAACATGTTATTTTAATTTAGCTACGGCAACGCCTCAATTTAAATGCAGCTCAGTAAAGTGAAGAATCTCAATCAATAGAAGCGAAAGGAATGTGCTGCTCTTCCTTCCTCCCCACCACCCACTCCCCCCACCCACTCACCCTAGCCAATGCCTAGCATATTAACAACAACAGCAGCAACAAGGGAAAGATTGCTCGACTTGAAGAGACTCAGTAGCCAGTTAAAAAATACTGAATCAGGCTTAAAATATTGAAAAGTTTTCTACTCTCAATTTAAGACCTATTAAGTTTTTTTTAGTAGTATAAAAAATTATCTTCGGGTTTGATTTGAATACCCTGGAATATTGTCATGTAAAAAAGGTATTAGGAGTCCTAGAAAAACGTATATTTATATATAAAAACTTTTAATTCGTAGTTTTCATTGATATTTGTACGAACATGATTAAGCTAATAGAAAAAGTATACCCTAGGATAGGCCGTTTTTTTACGAGGTACAAGGCTGAGCTGGCCAATTGCATGCCAATTTCTATTAGCCAACAGCCAAATCACATACGGCTCTTAAAAGTGCATTAAAAATTAAAAAATAAAAAACTTAAACAATTAGTTTGATAATTAGCACACACTTTATGAGCAGATATAAAAGCTCTCTGGGAAGGGAAGCGACCGCATATTCTCGCATGCGAGTTAAAGCTTTCCGCTCTGCCGCTGCGGGCGGCGCCCGACGCTGTTGCTGCTGCTGCTGCTGCTGCTGCTGTGAGCAAAACGCCAACTTTAAAATCAGTTGCGCATTGCACTTTGAGGTGCTCGGTTGTATTAGCTCGTTGGGTGTGAGAGTGTGTGTGTGCATGGGAGTGTGTATTACCATTGCATGCAAATTAATTCTTTTTTTTTTAAATAAACAAAGCGCAATTAGCCATCAGCGGCTCGTGTATTGATTTTTAAGAGTGAATAAATAGCTAAAGCCATGTCAAAGGATTTGGATATTGAGCAGGCGGCGCAGGTGGCGCCCCAAGTGACGTCGACGCCGACAGCGACGCCTACTCCGACTCCTACTCCGATGCCGACACCAACGCTGACGACAACGACAATTGAAGTTAAGGCTGAGCCTGTTGCTGTTGTTGAGCCAATAACAACAACAGCTACGGTAACAGCGGCTAATGGCGAAAATAACGGCAAGGCGACTGAGCCGCAACAAGCAGCAGCAGCGTCAGCAGCAGCGCCAGCGGCAACAACAATAACAACAATTGCAGCAGAGCAAGTGCAGCCAATGCCTGCCGCTGGCGTTTCTGCGGCTGCAAATAAAGGTACAACAACAACAACTGCAGCAGCAGCAGCCGCAGCAGTAGAAATAGCAACAACAGCGTTCAAGTTTCGAATTAGTAAAAGTTATAACAAAACGCACAAACGAAAGAAAAGAAAGGCAAGGCACATAAAGAGAGAGGCGAAAGACAGAGGGAGAGAGAGAGAGAGTGCCGGAGCCTATAAGGAGAGCAATTAATTGCTACTGCTCATCCTAACTCTCGTTCTTCTGCCTCTCCTTTGGCTTCTACTCGTCCCCCTCCTCCTCCTCCTTCTGACGGACTGTCTGCAGAGTCATCAGACATCGCACCGAACTTCAATTTCACTTTACACTTGCTGCTGCTTCACTATGCGAATGACTTTGAAAAGAGAAGGGGTATATTAGTTTCGTGCAAGCATATGCTGCGTACACATAATACCCTAAAGGTCCTACCATGCTCTCATAGAGTAATGCGAGGGAGTGCTCTAGGTCGACGGGGTCGACTACTGCCGCGCAATTATAGAGTATAACTTTGACTCTCTAAACTGCAGTTGGGGCATTCAATGGAGCGCAGCTGAAGAGTTTACAGAGTAACCGCTAGTCGAGCACTTTCGCCCAGACTTCGCTTGTCTATTTTACTTTTGCTGTCTTCGACTTTTTACGCTTTTCCAAAGTCATCGCCGTCGCGCGTCGCATCTTCAAAAAGTTTTACTTTTTATGTAGATTGTTTACACACACACACACACACACGCACACACATGCATATACACATACATATATGGATGTATTTGTTTCTCGGTGGTTTTCTTGTATTTCTTTGCCACATTCATTACCTTCAAATTTTGCGCACGATCTGTTGCAACGCTTTGTTGCACAGCAGCAACAACAACAGCAGCAGCAGCAGCAGCAGCAAAGGTGCAGCACGCCTGCTTAACTAACAGCATATTAATTATAATTATAAATATAATATGCACTTTATTTTTAATTCATATTTGTCTATTAATTTCACTATTCAAATAAAAAACACAGGCGCCACAGCATAAACTGTGGCACGTGCCTCACAGCCCGAACCCGAATCAGCCCAGAGTCAACCCGGAGAGTTGACTTATCTCAGTTTATTCATCAATAGAAACAACATTTGCATATCAATGGAAAAGCCAGTTAAAACTTCCATTCAAATTCTCGTAAAATGTGTTCTCCGGGTCTTATCTCTGCCCTCCAAGGTTGCCCTCAACCGGAGTTTACATATGCGGAAGTTTCCCTGTAATTATTCCAGTTTTCAACACTCGAATCGTATCAGTTAGATCTTTACATCGATTCAAGTACTTCCAGTTAAACTGTCTTTGATCTTTTAAGGAGTATTCTAACTGCTTTGTCTTGGCCAAATAGCCATCTACCCTAGGATTATTCCATAAGTATAATCTATTTTATACTATTTCTATGCTGGAGACTATAAACTTTTCTGTTAATTCTAGTGGGTTCTTTCCCTACTTATCTATCTTGTAGAAATATTTATCTCAATTCTTCTTTTAACCATTATATTGTGTCATAGAACTGCCTCCGCCTCCTCCTCCGCCCCCGCCCCCGCCTCCGCCTGCACCGTTGAGTTGGAACACGCGCGCAGAACAACATTTCAATTCTTCAATTTATCAAAGAAGAGCAAAAATTTTTAATTCATTTGCAATTTTGTTGTTGTTTCTATTCCAATTCCTATTCCTATTCTATTGCCCCGTTCCCCCCGTGATTTTGTGCCCCCCTCTCGAACAACATCAAACAATAGATACAAGTGGAACACGTTGAATGCTATTTAAAGCGATTTGGTATCATTTTGCCACTACAGAAGATTGTTTATGGGAAGCTACGAGACAATGTTTACACGCCCCGGCGATAAGAGATTCGCTGCAGTCCAGGCCGGGCCAGGCCAGGCCAGGCCAGGCGTGGCACCGGCGACTGGGGACTGGGGACTGGCGACTGGGGACTTCTCTTCTTACGTTCGTTAGACAAATAATTATTGTTTTTGTGCGTTATTAGGGAGTGCCACCCATGCCACCCGGTTAGAGAGGGGGAGTAATCTAATCATATATGCGGTCTTATTACAATTACCAGCAATTGGGAGCAGACACGATAAACTAAACAGTTTTGTTTAATGTTTAGAGAGATCTCGACTTTCCCGGCTGTGTTTATTGCCAGTCGGACTACTCTGGAATTACAACTTGAGCAGTTCTTCCAGTTGATCATCCGAGTATCAGTGTATGGGCGTCAGCTATGATATCATGTGTCAGCTATGGGGAAACCGACGGGTCACCGATGCAATTAAGATTGAGTTTCAATTAATGGGATTATATCAAGTTACAGCTGCAAGATTCTAGGCGTCTTCCAAGGTTCATACGCCTCCCTCTACACTCTTTCTGCCCTCCGATTTGTCTATGGTAATACAACTATTCTGATTCTGTATATAAATAGATTCCAGAGTGATATACGCACTTTTTATTTATAAATGATACGAATATATATGTATATAGAGGGGGAAAGATATTTAGAAAGTTGAGTAGAAAACTTTCTGTTTTTTGAGACTGCCTACAATGTACTTACGGGTTTGCTAGGATCGGGCTACTATAACATACTACTATAGCTGCCTTAGGAAGAATCAGTCCCAAAGTTTTAGTATAGAAAACGAGGTTCTTTCTCCAGATATCTTCTACGTCTGAAGAAGTGAATGATCGAAATCGGGCTACTATATCATATAGCTGCCGTAGGAACAATCAGTCTGCAAGGGTATAAAATATTCGGTGCGGAGCGCTTTGCTCTTTCTGATTAATTTTTTATGGGCATCGAGCGTTGAAAACAGATGCTCAAGTGGTTGGAAATTATAAGTTGCAGATCTAAATATAATTGTTTTGTATAAATAAAAAATAAATAAAATTCATATTTATAAATTGTTATGAAATTCACTCGTTTGTTTATGCAATTTATTTTTATTTATGTTTTTATTTGCTGGAATTCGGTGGGCAGGCAACAACAAGTCGAACATGGATCCGGCGCTGATCAACTTCAAGGTGCTCTACGTGCTGACCCAGCTGTGCGGGCTGACCATGATTGTCCTGGTGGGAACATGGATAGGAAAGCACTTCGGTGGCTTGGGAGGAACTGATAATCCCAAGCAGGAGTTCAATTGGCATCCCCTGTTTATGACCATTGGATTTATCTACATGTACGGAAATTGTAAGTGTGGCTTTCAATGAACCATTTTGGCCGGAAAAGGTGCAACTTGTATATTATTTTTGTTGTTTCCCATTCCCATTTAGCCATTCTGATTTATCGCGGCTTTCGCACCACGCGCAAGAAGACACTGAAGCTCACCCACGCTGGCATACACCTGGCCGCCTTCATACTAACGGTGATTGCCCTGAAGACAGTCTTCGATTCGCATAATCTGGCCGATCCCCCCATACCCAATATGTATTCGCTTCACTCTTGGCTGGGCCTGTCCGCGGTGATCATTTTCTGTCTTCAGTATGTGGCTGGCTTCATGGCCTTCCTGGTGCCGGGCATGCGCGAGAATTACAAGATCTGCCTGATGCCTCTACACATCTATTTCGGACTCTTTGGCTTTGTATTGGCCATAGCCAGCGCCTTAATGGGACTTACCGAAAAGGCCATCTTCTCTTTGTAAGTATATCTATCTATCGCATAGATGTAGATATCGATCTTTATTCAATGCTGGACATATTTGCAGACCAAACTACTCGGCTCTGCCCGCTGCTGCCGTGCTGACCAACATTATTGGAGTGCTGTACGTAGTGTTCGGTGCCCTCGTCGTCTATCTGGCCACAGAGCCCTCCTACAAGCGCAAGCCGCTGCCCGAGGATACGGCTCTACTTTCCAATTCCGGCAACGAGTAAATTTTGAACGTCTTGACTCCAAAAATGACCAGCAGCTATCCTTGAACTAAAGCTCAAAACGTGTGCACAAAACAAAACAAAACAAAACAAGATAAACGAAGAGGAAAGAAGAGAAAAGGAAAGAAAAATCAAAGATAATAATAACCGTGTGGTGCTTTTGTTGTCGTTTCTTCTCAAAACTTTACTAAATGTTATGCGTGTTTTTATTATAATACATATAATAGTTAATATTTATAAATTTATAAACCGATAAACCGATAAGCCGATAAACCGATAAACCGATTTATGCCGTTTTATATGACAAGTAACCCGAGTGTGCTCAACTTTAAGGTGACTCCAGTACATCTGTATTATACGAATCTATATCTATATCTACTATATGTATATGGTTATGTAATATATATATATATATATATGTTTACTATCATAAATAAACTATAAATATCAAATACAAATCGTAATCGAATTGATTTAATATCGAGACTGATACAGGCTGGCATATTGGATATATCATGCGGAGTCTGGTGAATATATCATTCGGAATATATCATATTGAATATATCATTCGGAGCCTGAAGGAATTGATATTAACAATGATATTCCAGATTGATATTCTATATAAGAATTCCAAAAAGAACCTGATATCATTCCCTATTCCCTTAATAAAATCTGTTCCTCTTTACCATTCGAATTCGGACTCCAAATAAATCCTTTTACAAAAATGCTATATACATATATAGGAAGGATCGATGAAGGATCCAACTGTACTAGGGTATACCATTTACCAGCCAGGGTATAAGGCTGAGACAGCTGCGCCCATTCATAAGCCGCCTCGGTTCCAATTTAGAGTAAGATGAAGATTTCTGGTTTTTTCAACGTTTTTTTTTATTTACAGGATACAAACATAGGAGTACAAGTTGTATAATTATATTATATTATAGATTATTTAACTAGGCTCTGGGCTCTGGCCGCTGGTGGGGCAGGAATGCTTCATATTCATCGTCGGTGCCCAGGGTATAGGTGGGTATATTGCCACGCCCCTTGACAAAGGTCATGCCCCGATAATTGCATTGTATGTTGAAGTTGCGTAATTTGAGTGCTGTATTTTCTGTCACCTGAATCTTACCAGGCACACCAGTGGAGTCCATGCGAGAGGCCATATTCACGGGATTACCCCAGATATCATAGTGGGGCTTTGATATGCCCACCACTCCGGCCATAGCTCTGCCATGGGATATGCCTATACGGAGCATACCATAGTCTGTGCTGCCCTCGTATTCCGACTGCATGTTCTCTGCATTGAAGCGCCGCATGACACGCATCAGATCCAGTGCAAAATTGGCCATAACTTTGACTACCTCGTCGTTACTCCTCTCAATGCCATTATCCGCATTACTAATTCTAGGCGTATTGCTTATCACATTCCCCTCGTACTGGCCCCGTTCCAAATCCAGAGCTATGGTACTGCCATTCCCATAGGGCACACGTTGCACTTGCTCCGATCCCGCGGTTCGATACTGACTTCTCCTTCCATTTGGCATCAGGGATACATTGCGGAATTTCACCTGTGGCGCATTCACCTGCTCGGATCGGGTCACATCCAATCCACAGGCAGCCATATATGTCCAGTTGGCCACCTTAATCTTCTCCACTCGCATACTATGCGAATATTTATTGAGCTTCAGGTGAGGAAATAAAACTGCAGCTTAGCTGGGGAAACTGAATCCTTCAAACTGAATACTCACCACATCATCGAAGTCGCAGATAATCTCGTTTAGAACCCGTAGTCCTATTTTATCGGTATCGAAATTCTTAATCGAGGCAAACATAACCGCCACATTGTCGTACTCCTCGTAATATAGCTCATTCTGCAGCTGGGTGGATAGATAGAAGTCCGCTAAAATATCAAAATAGTTTTAATTATTAGAATCGAAGACCGAGGGTATTCCCTGTGGGGAGACTTACCCACGTGCGAGGGTAGAATGTTGACCAAGAGGACCTTGATGGTGTCGTTGGTGATGAGAGCATCGTCCTGTTTCTGCAAGAGCTGACGCTTCCAGCTGCCAAGAGCGCAATGCTATTAATATTAGTCAGAATGTTGGGAACGGGTTAGGAACTGGAGGAGAACTTACTTGTAATCCACCTTGGCTATGAACTCAGTCTGACGCTCCATCAAATGGAATATGCCCAGTGTAATAAAGATCAGCAAAATATGCGAATATTCGGCATTGAAATTCACATTCGTCGAAGGACTGCTGGCGAAGATGTAATCGAATTCGAAGACCACCAGCACCGCATAGGCCACTGTGATGATGATGGCCACAAAGGTTTTCACGATGAAGGGTATGCGGGTGAAGAGGAAGGATGTGCCAATCACCAGAGTCATGCAGTTGGTCAGGATCTACGGGTATCAATTATAGAGTATATTTTAGTAATTGGCAGGCATTGCAGTCCTGGCTCGAAGCTTACCCAAGGATGAAAACAAGAAACACGCTCCTCGAATGTGAGTAAAGGCATTAGTTCCTCATCGTCAGTTCCCAAGGCTCCACAATCTAACTGTAAGCCAGAAATATATTCTTTTCACCTCTTTTCTGCCGCCTCTCTGTCCACTTACCACATGCATAGCCGCCACAGCACAGTAGGAGATGATGACCAGGAAATAGACAAGAAGGCGCACGATAATATTGCGCTGCATGCAGTCAGACATCCTGTAGAGAAATCGGCTGATGCGATACTTGGGCAACGACTGTTCCGCGTCAGAGACATACATAATCCAGAGCTTCTTGTACCAGGATATTATCAATATCGTAGTCAACAGGGCTATTGTAATGCCATCAATGATCCAGTAATGATAATTGGCACTGAAAACAGGAGAGCTATGCGAAAATAGTAATGATTAAGGGCTCCTCTTACTGCTCTTACCCCTTGCTCAGCAGCTGTATGGACAGCAGGCATATATAGACGAACCAGGCGAGGGCTATGCTATACTTGAGCATTACGTCCGGTTCCCGTATGTACTGAAGCTCCCAGTTGCGTATGCGAAAGAGCAGGCAAAATGAGCTGATATTACGCCGGAAGGTTTCCTCTTCGATCTCGTCCTGCGTGAGGTTCGTGGAGCGACGACAGACCTTTGTGATCCTGTGCGAAAAAAGGGCATATTATAAAGGGTTTCCTGCTGTGCACTCTGCTTGTTGTTCCTTTTACTGTATACGACCGATGGGCATTTTATCCAGCTCCCGGCACATTTCCAGCTTGGCCTGATTACGTACTTGATTGTATTGCTGGAGCGTCGAATTGTACATAAAGTTCGCTTTACTGGCCTCACTCAACTTCTTGGCCTGGCGCTCGCGTTGAATCCGACGCGGATCATGCATGGGGGCCTATAACTTTCGTCTTTGTGTAATTGTCAAGTTCTGGCGAGGATTAAGGACATTACTCACGCGCAAGGATTTAATGAGGAAAGTGCGTATTTCGTGCTTTTGTAGCACCGGATCATCTCGTGCCTTCTCTGTGCCATCCTCAAAAAAATACTCTCCATCCAGCAGTCTCAGCGTCTGCTGACTCACATGCACTCGTCCTGTTGCACCAGTGGCCTCCAGTCGGTTAGCAATATCCACATCCTTGGACCATATATCAAATTGCCACTTTGCAGCCCCGATAACCCCAGAGAGAACATCCCCGGAATGCACTCCGATGCGCATATCTATATTGAGATGCCTCTTCTCTCTGACATCCCTAATATCCTTGATCATTCTCAGACCCAAATCTACACAGCACTTGGCATGATCTTCATTCGGGCTGGCTAAGCCTGCCACACAGTAGTAACAGTCGCCCAGAAACTTAATTCTCATCACATTATACTCCTCGCTGGCTATATCGAATCTCACGAAGAGATCATGCAACGCTTCCACCAGCTTTTTTACATCCAGTGTTGTGGTGAGATGCGTGTAATTCACCACATCTGCATAGAGTACAGTTACATCCTTGTGCGGCTCTATGAAGAGAGTCCTGTGGAATCAAGTGGAAAGGCATTGAGTGACAAGATTCCCAGGCAACGGCCTGGGCACAACTTACCCGTGATCCGGTTGGCGCCACCGCTTCAAGGCTTGATTATTATTATTGATTCGCTGATCGAATCCTGTGCGCTGCTGATGCTGCTGCTTGGATCGCTCTATGCGATTCCTCACATCCTCCTGGAGTCGATCCGCAATCTGTGCCGGAAGTATGCTTAGCAGCAGACTCCGCTCCTGATCCCTCGCATAGCGCAGCAATAGATTCTCTTCCACATATTGTCGCCGATCGAGAAATGTGGTTCGCAGCGCTATATCCCGCATTAGCCGGAAAAAGATGCCCAAACAATTTACGCAGCTTAAGTAAATGGCTTCGCTGTGCTCAAGGATTATATTAGATTACATTAAGTTAATTACAGACCTTCAGCGGATAATATCGAAAGAAATTCGGGTATAATATATATAGCTATACTAACTTGATTATGCTATGCATTTGGTCTGTCTGCTTGGCGGTGATCACAAAGCTGTAGTTGATAATATAACAGATGGTAACAGCGGTGCCCAGGATGAAGGGTTGAAGTATATAGGGTATGGGCATGAACATATAGATGGCGTACAGGGTATACGCGTCGTAGATGGGATTAAGTATATCATTGTTGGTGGTGGCGTGGTAGATATTCAGGCCAATATCTGTGAAAGGGAGGGGAGAGAAGCTCGAATACTTGTTCGGGTGTGTGGGGAGAGGGGAGTTACGCACCCATGAGGACCATAATAGAGACAGCCATCCAGGAGGAGGCATAGACTATCCAGCCGTGTTTACTGACCAGCTCATTCTGGAAATTGACGGAGAGTATTAGCCAAATCAGTAGACCTGTGACTACATAGGCGCCCATATCAATATATATATAGGTCATATCCGACGAGGTGAGCAGTAGTAAAGCATGTGTAACAGTTACCAGCAGCTCTATAAAAATAAATATCGATAGGTAACCAATGCGCAGGCGGCGCATATATAAATCATATGATTCCTCCAATTCCAGATTGCGGCATTTTCGCTAAAAGAGCAGGAATTGAGTGGAATTCCAATGAAAGTCCAGAGCTCACACTTACCACTAAATAGGTCCATTCCCAGTTCTTTTCATTGAGCGCTGTTTGGAAGTGTTCCAGATTCGAGCGGAAGGGATGCGTGCGGTTATATTCAATGCCGGAATCAAAATGGGAATTCATTTTCACTGTCGTTCTGTCGAACTGTCGTTCTGTCCTTATCGTTCCGTTACGTTCCGCCAAAAGCAAATTTTAAGTTTTCCACATTTTTGGTGGCAAGTAACGTCGCAGACAGAGAGAGAGAGAGAGACAGAGAGGGAGAGGGAGACGGAGAGCTCTAGCCTTACTACGCTTCGTCGTAATCAGATCAAACTCCTATTGAAAACTGTTCACAGTCTTTTGGGGGGCTTATCTGAGAAGTGAACTGAGAACTGAGAGCTGAGAGCTGGGAACTGGGAACGGAGAAAGGTGAGCGTGGCGCGAGTATACGAGTTATATATGAGTATTTCTGCGTATTTGGGATATCTACGAGTACTCTACAAGGTACACCGGAAAAAAGTGTTTGATTTATTGCCTAATCTGCTTTAGGTGATTTGACATTATTTTTGCCTGTAATAATTTAAAATTAAATTGATTAATCTTTGGTATTTTCACAGTGATTTATAACTTATTTTGAATGGGAATCTCGAAATTCCTTAACACATTTATCGACTTTTACGATTAAGTATTATAATTATTTTTACTATCTAAGTTTTAAGCATTTTATTGGCTATTTAAGCGTGCTCAGTATGGCTTATCAGTAGGGAAATTTCGAAGATTTAGACCTGTTTTTTGCAGTGTAGCTATTCGGTTTTCTTGTTCTCGCACTTCTTCGTCAAGTGTATCGCAAATTGTGAGCAATGCGCCCAGCTAATTTAGCAATTTGTCTAATGTGTTGTTGATAGCGCTAATGGTTTGTAAATCACACACAGATACAGATAAATATTAAAGAATATATATTCTCTATATATACTCATACTCATAGCTATATATAGAGTATATGTATGTGTATAGGGTATATTATCAGTCGCGCTGCAATTACAAAACCCTCATCGCTTGCGGAATTGTAATTTATTGTAAGCACTCGAACGTTGACGTAAATTGAATTCGAACTTCACTTTCGTTGCTTTCGGGCAATAAATACGATAATAATTAATAAAAATTAACACCACTTAAGCTCGTCGCACAGCTACAAGCCAATACAACAATACATGAACAAAAACAACAGAAAAAACGAAAAAAACGAAGAAAAAAAGCGGACAGGTATCACAAATTACTGTTTTGCTAAAGCTGATAAGCTCCGTCAATTGCCTGAGCATTACGGTATTTCGCTCTATAGACACCTGCCTTACACACCTGATCCGGCACGACCAATGCGCTTGAACTTCTGCGTACAACTGAGGCCAGAGAGCGAGAGAGAGAGGAGAACGCTTTGATATCTCACCTGTCCCAACTGTCGTTATCAGTGAGTGAAGCATGCTCTAAATAATATTGACGCTTGGTACGAGCGTTATACTTTTTTATTGATTGATTTAAGTTAAGCCATCTTAATACAATTTTGTTTTTTCAAAAACCCTAAAGTTTAATTTAATTGCATTAAATTTTTTTTTTTCAAATTTAAATTTGAAAAAAAGCGCGCCAACCTCATGGCTGGTAGCCCTAGTGCTCAGCACAGCTTGGCAACACTGGCTACCATGCTGTCAATAAGTTAACATAAATCAATATTAACACTCTGCTAAAAAACATAGTGTTTGCTCGTTTTGATTATTTATCGATGCCTATCGATTTTCTCTGTTAAGCTTATGTTATGTTGTGCCGGTAAGCTGCTGCTAAATTAATTTAGTGCCGTAGTTGCCATCGTACTTTAAGTTAGACATTACTGAAATTTTTAATTTTTTTTTATCACAATATTTCTAACAACGTTTTGCATAAAATTGCATATAAATTAATTAAATAACGCTATAAAAAGCAAATCGCAGTTTTAGTGGTTGCTGGTAACAGTTAACAGTGGCGCTGTATCTTTGTCGCCATCGCTGTTAAGTAAATACTATCCAAGGAAGAAGAAGAATTATTTTTGTTTTTTTCAATCGTGTGTGTGTTTTTTCTTCTCCTTCTTCTCCCGTACTATTATTAAAATAAAATAAAAATACGGCAACACAAATAGAATAGAGAGCGCATCAATTAAACGCTGCGATGTCAGCTTTTACAGAGACGGCGCTGCTCAAGAAATTGAGTGAACTAAACACGAGCCAGCAGAGCATACAGACATTATCCTTATGGCTCATTCATCATCGCAAGCATCACTCTGTTATTGTCCAGACCTGGCAACGTGAGCTCCAAGCTGGTAAGTAATCCTAGCAGTAATCCTACCCCTTACCCAGAGTGTGTATATGCCATTTCCGTATGTTTGCTTCAGTATGGCACAGGCAGTCGAAGACGCAGTATATCCTTTCCGAGGGTGTCATAATATTACCTCCAGGCCACTCCAAGACCGCAGAGTATACCAGAGTCGGTGCAGACAGCTCTGTCTGCCTGTTTCTTTGCGAATTATGCTCAGAGTTTACGTTAGCCGAATGAAACTTGATATGGATCATTCGAATTGACAGATCATTTAGCTGATATCAGCATAGCAACTATCGGTCCGAAATAGGTTTCCCATGGATACCTCTCGTGTTCCTCCAGATAAAGTATTTTGTTTCTGAAGATATATGATGAAACTTACGATCTTAAAACTTCCATGCTTCCAACTCGGAGTACCATGTACTATGGCTACCATAGAACCTATAAGTAAAAAATCTAGTTGTAGGATGAAGCAAATTGGAATTTCGCTAGCTGGTGTGTTCCTATTGGTTTATTTGGAAGGGTATTCAAATCTTCGGCGTGCCGAAGGTAACTGCCTTATTAGTTTTGACTGGAAGCTAAGAAAAGTTAACGTTAAGACTAGATTTGATCAAATTGCAGTTCCACTAGTCGCCCGGAATCCCCAATGCTTTTTTACTGAGTGAAACTTCGTCCAGTCGAATAACTTTAACCGAATCATTCCTTTTATTTCAATTCCCTTGTAGCGCCAGAACTGAAGAAGCTCACTTTTATGTACTTGGCCAATGATGTCATACAGAACAGCAAGAAGAAGGGCCCGGAATATGGCAAGGAGTTTAGCAATGTGCTTCCCAAGGTATTTGCTCATATTGGAGAAACCTGCAACTCCGATAAACTGCTTGGAAGTTTGGGACGCATTTTGAATATATGGCAGGAGAGGGGAGTTTATGATGCCAAAACTCTAGCAGATTATCGTGGAAAAATGAATCGTGTGGGCTCCACAGCTGCGGCAGCTGGAAATGGCACTGAAGCGCCGACAAAACATAGCAAGCACAAGGATAAGAAGCGTAAGCATGAGGAGCGTCACTCCAAGTCAAAAAAAGCACGTTCAGGTCATCATCAAGCAGCTGCTGCTGCCGCCGCCGCTGTCGTGGAGCCGTCCCCAGCTGAAGCGGAAAATGGTCATACCCCGCCATATCTACCTCTAGGAGAACCCCCTGAGCCGGACGATCTTATCAAAGCTTTGATTCATATTGAGAATTCTGCTTCCAGTGATGCCTTAGTCCGCGAACGCATAGCTAAGCTGCCACCAGAAATATCGGAAATTAGCTGCATTACCAAATTAGAAGATAAGGATACGGCCAAGGTGTTGGCTAAGCAGGTGGGTTTTAGTATACCCTGTAAAATGTCCTTTATATGCTTAACTTACTCTTGCAGGTTAATGAGGCTGTGGAACTACTGAATGAATACAATGCCCGACTCGCGGCTGAAATGGAGGAGCGCACCAAGCTGGCCGCTATGCTGCGCGACTATCAGGCGGAACAAAAGGAGCTGCTCGCCCAGGCGGAACAGCGCTTAGACGTACGTTGTTTCTAAAGAACAGTTTGACTTACATTTTCCAATACGAATATTGGAATCGTTCAGATTCATATAAATAATTATTCTATAACTCTCAACTCAGCTGCGTTTATATGCATTAACTTTCCATTATCCTTTTCCAGGAACACAAAAAGAAGCTGACTAAAATATTGGGCCTACAAAAAGAGATACAAGATCATTTGTCTAATCTGCCCGACTTGACGCAGCTGCCCGATGTAACCGGCGGCCTGGCCCCGCTACCCTCTGCTGGCGATCTTTTCAACACGTTGCACTGATTCAATACCCATACACACACACACATATATATATATATATATATATCGTTATGTATCGTTATGTATCGCTATATCCTGCAGCTGCACACCAACACAGAACACATGAACACAT
Source organism: Drosophila repletoides (assembly GCA_018150835.1). Taxonomy (NCBI): domain Eukaryota; kingdom Metazoa; phylum Arthropoda; class Insecta; order Diptera; family Drosophilidae; genus Drosophila; species Drosophila repletoides. The sequence goes on along the minus strand of JAECWQ010000031.1, from coordinate 18,552,117 downwards.
GATGAACGTTAAGTAAACACTTAGATTATATTCTTGATTATTATTATGATTATACAGAATCCGACGGGTCGCGCGTAGCTGAACTTATTTAGTTTGAACAAAACATATTATGATTTACTTGATTGTAATTAAAATTTATTGACATTTAACTAGAAGATATAACAATATAAAGGAGTATTTGTATTATACGCCCCATACCGCTGGCATCGTAAAAATCAATCCTAGTCCAACCTCTAACCTATCCAAACAAAACTCTGTTTACTGCTGAAATTGTTTCAACAAATCATTTATAATTGTGAGAATATTAAATTATAATTAAAATTTATTGACGGTTACGCAAAGTATATTATTTTTTTTTAATAAGCAAAAATGTTAGAATTACGAATCAGAGTGCGATAGATATAAGCCCTGATCCCAGAGACCGTCACAAGGAAATCTTGGGAGGAGCTGCTCGCTTCCATCTCTAGTCGTTACCTTAGTGCATAACGTAGTTCGCTGAACCCTGCCACTTCTCCACAAAGGCAATTATGTCAGTGACTCCACTTCCGGGTGACATCTTGACGGCCACGGCGAACTTGCTCCAGACATCGCGATTGACCTTATTATTGGAGGATTGAAAGGTGACTGGCTGGCGTCCACGTACGGGATAGCCACTTAGCAGACAAGGGAAATCGTCGGGACCTAGACTGGATTCGTAGATTCCACGATCATCGTTGGGCAACAGCTGGTCCACCTGTTGATCCATACTGACGGCTAGCACCCACTCGCGCACCTCCTCATGCAGACCGGGCTCATTCTTGAGGTGTATGTCCTCTGGGAGCGGCACAGAACTGGGAAAATCAGTGGCAGCCAGATCGGAGTGGTCCACGAGATTGCCAGAGCCTTCCTCAATGGCCTCGCAGACGTCCAGGTAGTGATTCAGCATCACAAAGGCCTCTGCTTCGCGTCCTGCTTGCCGTAGATCCATGCCTGCCTCATAGAAGCCCTTGTCCACTGGCAGGACATCCGTGTGCCGGAGCAGAGCTAAGGATAATCGCATAGCTACCGGCTGTAGCGAAGGTATCTGTCTACAGGCGGCACGAGTGGTATAATAATGTGCAATCAGTAGATACTGCTCCACCTGCCCCATAAATTGAGACTGAGCATGGTCTGAGGAGCGTAAAGCCTGCAACAGTCGTTGGAGAAAGTCACGTAGACGCTGCCAAACCGCACCACTGTCCGACTGCTCTTCCCGCAGCGCCAGACAATCTTGAGCGATTCTCGTGTAGATATTAAAGTGCTCCTCAATGGGTGGAGATCCATAGCTGAGGTACAGTTTCAAAGCACCAATACAGTCACCCTCCCGGATTAGCTGAGCCGCATAAGCTGCTACATACTTTTGCAGCACGGATGGATTAAGTTGCTTGGCCTTCTCTAAGCAGCGCTGCCATTGTCCCTGCTCCGCCAGCAGATCTAAGGCGCTGATGATGTCAATGTCGGCCAACTGCTCTACGTTTCCCTCGTGCTTCAAACGCGATTTCTGCTGTTGCTCCACGTAGGCGAGTAGCTCCGAATCAATCTCCTTGGCCAGACGACGCGCCTTCGACCATTGCTCGGCACGAATGAACACATCTACCGCCTGCTTGGGCATATCTGCTGCTAGATACAGTTGGGCTGCTGGTCCTATTTGCTTGATGGCTACTAAACGAGGTCCTAGCGACTGGGCCAGCTCCTGTGCATCTTTGCCCTCTAGAAACTGATTGACAATCTCCGCCGCACGCAGCAGCGCACGCTCCAAGGTGGCTGCATCCTCAGCATTGGAGGAATCTATTTGCATGAGGCACTCGGCTGCCTTGCGGAACTGTTCTCGCTTGGCAAACTCCGCGGCGCGTTGCAGATAGGCTCGTGAATCAACATTGGAATCCTCACCTTGAAGCTGACTGCGTTGCTGCTGCGCCTGAAGGCGGCGTAGATCATTCAAGGCGGCTGGATAATGTTCCTCGGCTATGCGCAGGGCATCGTCCAGTAACGATTCCTGTTTGTAGTACTCGATGATGAGTTCTGGACGCTGAGCGCGCAGCAAGAGCATTTCATAATCTTGATAATTGCGCGTCTCAAGCGCAGCGGAGGCTTGGCCAATGAGCACTTCTGTTATGGCATCCGGCAGATGTTGCTCGGCGACATTCAGCGCTGCCTGCCAATCCCCGGCATGTTGATACATCAGTATGGCCTCCTTGGGCTTATGTGCCTTGAGGAACTCCGCCTCCGCTTGCTCAAATTTGCCCTCATCCTCCAGTGACATGGCTATCTTAAGATGAACTTCATCTGTCGGTTTGCCTGCAAAGCGGCATAGTTCCATGGCAAACTCAAACTGTCCTGAATCACAAGCGAATCCCACAGCAGTGTCCAGTAATCCCAGCTTGCTAAGTAGACGCACTGCGCTCTCCAGTGGCATAGACTTGGCCCACATGTAGGCTACCTGCTGGCTGGCACCCTCGGTGCCTTTCTGCTTGGCCACCCGGAAACCATCCTCCCAGCGTGCCGAGGAGCAATACATATGCACCGCAGATTTCCAGTCGCCGGACGCTATGAAGTGCAACTCGGCGTTCTTAAACTTTCCACGTGACTCCAGCTGCCGCGCCAGATGGAGATGAGTGCTGTCTAAGAGATCCTTGTGATATCGTTCGACCAGGCGAATCATGGAGTCGTATAGCTCCCGCCGCTTGTACATAGCAATGGCGAGATCCGGCTCATTGACCGCTATAAGAACCTTTTCCGCATCCCGATATTTTGCCTGCTCCTCCAGGCTACCAGCCAGCTGAACAAACAGCTCTCGCAACTGTTCTGCCTTGAGATACTTCTCGCCGAGCACATAAGCTCGTTCCCATTTGCCATGGCGGTTGAGCAGCTCTATGGCATCCTTGTAGAGATTAGCGCGCACCAGCAGATCCTCGGCACCATCCAGATCACCGGCAAATGCCAAGTGCTTGGATAGATCCAAGGCATAACGCTGTATCAGTTCCGGCTCATCCAATACCTTTGCTATTTGCACTGCCTTACGCCATTGTTTCGCTCCGACAGCCGCTTCCAGAGCTTTTTGAGTGGCTCCTGCCTCAATGTAGTGATTAATGGATGCATCCAGTTGCTTGCGACTGACCAGCCAGTCACCCCACTGCTCCTCCAAGGAGGTTACTTCCTGGGGCGACACCACCCGCGCTAGTTCCAGTGCCCTAGCATAGGCGCCTCCCTTCCGGTAAAGAGCTAGTGCAGCCTCTGGACGAGAGAGGCGGTGCGCTATGTCCCCGGCAAGCTCATAGAGTTCGGAGAGCACCAATCCTTCAGTTACCTGCAGCATCAGCTGTTCATCCTGCAGTAGATGTGGAGTCTTCAGTGCCAGGCGTGCGGCTCTGGCTGGCTTCTGAGCCTTCAGAAATAGCGCCATAGCCTGCTGCAGCTCGCCCTCATCCTCGAGCACCTGACCCGCCTTCTCCTGTTGTTCCGTCTCCAGTAGAAAGTCCATGTGCTGTTGCCTCAGTTCAGGGAGCCGATCATAGCCCCTTCTCTCGGCCAGGGCCACAGCCTCATCCCACATCCGCAGCTGCTGGTACATGCCCAGGGCCGCCTCAATGTCACCCTGTTCCAGATAAATCCGCTCGGCACCCCGCAAATCGGAGTTTAGAAGCGCTAGCTTGGCACGCACCTCAGGACATAATATGCCTGCGGATCCCGTGCTTGCTTCAAACTGATCCGCCTCCTGTATCATTTCTGCCAAGTAATAAGCCTTCGAAACATTACCCAAAGCTGCATAGCACCTTTGAGCCACTCGTAGATTGCCCTCCTCCAACGCTATAAGGGCCAGATTGTGCCACATGGCCTTCGCTGCCGGCTTATCGCCCAATGTTTCCAGAAAGTGCACAGCTCTTCCAAAATCATTGTCATTCACAGCTGTTCCAAACTCTACCAGGCCTTCGTCTAGCTGATAGCTGTGCTCGCTGGGTCCGTCCTGGGTGCGTACCACTGTGCGGCCCTGCAGGGAAGAGAAGGAAGGTAAGTTAAAGACCAGTTAACAATTTAAGGATGGTAAAGGTATCAGGGAATCTGAACTTACTTGCTCTCGCAGCACCTCGATAGCCTCACCGCGCATCGTCTGCATGGTGACATGCTCCGGCAGATCGATGTTATACCAAATGGCGAGATTGCTATTGCTTTGGGCCACCACGACATCGCTTTGTGGCACCCACTGTACAAAGGATATATTGCTGAGAAGCGTCTGCTTTTTGCCAGTGTAGTTGTCCACCAGGATGAGACGTAGCTTCTTGTCGCGAAAGAGCAGCTTGTGAGCAGTCTCGCTCAGCTCCAGCCAGTCGATCTTTGTTTCATGATTGATTTGTCCGCTGATCTGCTGACTGACCAGATCCACCACACAGATGGTTTTGGCGTCCAGGAGAAAGGCAAGCTTCTTGTTCTCACGTCCACTGCCGCGCTCGTTGAGACGCACGGAAATAACGTGGGGATTGACGAATTCGGTGCGCACAGAGCCAAGGATGCGATTGTCACCGTACTCCACAAGGCTTAATTCGCCGACATTGAAGACCAGGCACACTAGAGGATTCTCAAAGTAGAAGCGCTCGTGGCGGCCCGATGCCGTCCAAGGCACCTCACTGGCTAGATTCCGTGTTAGATCGCACAGAATCAGCGACTCCTCTGTGCGACCCATTAGAAAGTTATCCTTGCCCATGATGCGTACATCATCTATCTCCAGTCCCAAGTGCGACTCGATGGTCATTTGTTGTGTGGGCTCCGCTAGAGAACGCACCAGCAGCTGACTTGGCGCCACAAAGATTAGCTCGAACTTATCCTGCCAGATAGTCCTCTTCAGTACGGACTCATACAGCAAGACAGCCCCACTAACTGAACCAAAGGCGAGCCTAGCTCCATCCCGTCGCCAAATCAATGCGCTCAGCGTGTACAAGCAGGAGATCTCCTTGCTGGCACTCTCGCTCCACGCACTCTGACGAGGACTCCATGCAAATATCCTTATTCGATCGTAGCTCCCAAAGCACACAGCCTGCCCGTTTGGACTGCATGCGGCTACTGTGAACTCCCGCTCGCCTTCGGTGCGAGAGAAGTCAAAGCAACGCTGCTGTCGGCCCTGTGGGAAAGAGTAGCAGTTAGGGACATAGTTTGCATCCTTCCGGCTTTATGCATTTGCTCAGCTCACCACACTGTCGTAGAAGATTATACGCTGGTCGCAGCCGGCGGCGCAGAAGCCACCCTGCGGCCAGGCGAGAGCAAAGGGTGGCACTGGATGCTGCACCACACGACCGAGTGGTTCGCCAGCTTCTTCTGAAACGTAGTACCGGATGATGGTGCCATCATTGTGGCCACTCAGGAACCCATTTCCCTTAGTGTTTGCTGCCAGAGAGATGCAAATGCTGTCCCCACCGTAGAGGCTCTGGGATTTGTTACTCTTGCAGTGCAATGCTCGTACCTTGCCATCCTCGAGTCCTATGGACGAAGCAGTTACTTGTGAGCAACTGGTTCCATTTAGAGTACACAGATATCCAGTTTCAAACCGGTTCAGTTCGGATTAGTTCCACTTACCCGCTATAATTGCGCCCGAGGTAAGCCAGAGGAGCGCAGTGACAGCGCCCGCCTGGGGGAACTTATTACAGATGACTTTCTTGTCATTCCAGGACTCGCCCAGCTTATAGACATAGACAATGCTATCACTTTGACCCACAGCCAGCTTGGTGGAGTCCGGACTAAATGCCAAGCCCCTTATGACATAGGAGTTCTTTCCATTTGCCGCATTCGCTGGCTTCGTGCTGAACTTATCCCTCCGCTCGCCCGCATCATCGTAGAGCAGAATATGCCGGTCTGCGGTGGCTATGGCCAACTTCTGCTGATTGGGCGACCAGGCGAGACCCGCTATGCGTTGAATGTGCTCCTAAAGAAAAAGGATATTTAGCTGAACTCAAGGTAAGTTCCACTCCTCCATTGCCCCCACCTGTCCCTCCTGCAGTGTACGCAAATATTTCAATTGCATTTCGAATACGTCTTCAATTCTAAGTTTTATCTCCGGATAAAGTTTTCATGGAATTTTCCAGCTCAAAACTTGTATTTGTTGTGACCACAAAGCAGTTGTCCTGGCAACGCGGCAATCTGCCCGGCCTGCCCTTCACTTCACTTCCCTTTTCCCTGCTTAAAAAATGGGGTATGATTATTTTATTAGGCAACACGTAACGTCACTCCAACCCCCAAGACAAACAAATATTAGACTCAATCAACTCTAAATATAATTCCAGGGTATTTCTTACACACCAAATATCCTTTCTAGATTTTTAAAAAGTCGAATATTCCCTGTAATTGCCGAAAAATATGTTTGTTTCTTGCTCTTACTGTAAATCACAGGGTATTCGTACGGTCGACCACAGCCCCTTTCCTGCTCTGTCTCTATCCTGCTTTCTATTGTTGTCTATTTTGTTGCTGTTTCCGCTTTGCGCTCGCCATTCTAAATAAATGGCTGTTGTTTTGCGATGCAGCAGAAGCAGCAGCAGCAGCAGAAGAAGAAGCAAAAGCAGCAGCAGCATCAGGTGCCGGGTTTACCACATGGCAGCTGCCACATGCCACACGCCACAGGATGTGGCAGCGTCGCTCATGAAAGGGGAAGTAGTCGTAGGAAAAAACGATAGGGAAAGGGATAGGTTGGCTTGTTGTTGTCATTGGGACAATGCGAGGACGACGCTGCTGCTGCTGCTGCTGATGCTGCGTCGCAGCCAACGCTGTTGCTTCGCTCTGCAGCCAGGACATGTTTCAGCCTGTTGGCCTAGTCCTGCCAGCAGCAGAGGCAGCAGCAGCAGCTCAAGCAGCGCATGTGTGGGAGAGCTGAGAGCAGAAGAGCGCCGCTAAATTCATACAGGTGTGTTCATAGGTGAGAGAGGGAGCCAAAGTGCGTGTGTGAGAAAGAGAGAGAATGAACTGAGCTGTGCAGTGAAAAGGGAGGATTCGTTTCAAAACCAATAGGAATAATGCGCCTCTAGCGGCGACTGAGCACAATTGTGGCTCTGTGCATAGCAATGAGAATGAAAAAGACAGAGTGGAAATTTCGCCATAAACTGTTCGATGGTGTTTGGAATTTCATGTGAAGACTTGGGCTCAGGATAAGGAAAGCAAAACGAAATGAAAAAAATCAAACCATGAATGAAAACTGATTGCCATTGTTTTTGTCGTCGCTTTTTTTCATGATTCTAGGCACACAAATAGTGTATTAGCTTTCTCTGTGTCTGTCCTGCACTTACGCGATGTTGCTTAGCTTGATACATTTTTATTTTTATTAAGACTTGTATAGTTACTTTCCGTTGATTTACCCTTTTTTTACAATTAACTAAATATTGAAATATGCTTAAAATTTTCGAGATAGATGAAAGAGTGTTTTTATAATTGATATATGTTTTAGGAGCAATTAGTAAAATAAGTAAATGAATAAAACAATTTTGAAATATTAATTAAAGTTTCAGCAAGGGTATACAGTCTTCGACAAGCTGAAAATTGCCAAAATTTGCCTCAACTGGACAATTAGTCGACGCATGCATTCATATGTATGCATACACACCTATTCACGCATGAACGTATACATCCAAAGGACACAAAAAATGAAAATCTATTTTTAGAATGCCATGCGAAAAGGGCGAGAAAAGAAGCAATTGAAGTCACAAAAAACTAATGAAGTAAATATGTAGAAGCAAATATACCCTTTCTCACTAAATGTAATATTGATTATTTTTTTATTTATTTATTAAATAGACTATTTGCAGCCGATATAACAATTACAATAGTTATTAATAATTATCTTACGAATTAAATAGAAAATGATGTAAGAAAAATAAATTTCATATTACGTTAAATTAGCTGAACTTATAATAAATATTTATGGATTCAATAAATTTTCAACATTTGCAAAAACTTAATGTAACAAAATACATTATGAAAATAATAATTATTAATTGTAGTGTATGAAATATTTATTTTAAATGAAAGTCGATTTCTCGTTTGAAAGTCAAGAAATATGCATCGATGCCAAATTTCAGACAAAATAAAAATTTCAGTTCTTGCATGAACATTATGAAAAGTGGAAATAGAAGAAACCAAAAAACAAAAGCACAAAGAGAAGATGGTGATGTGCTTACGCAAAATACAGTTAGCTCGTCAGTTGATTTTTCTGCGCCCTCTTTTGTGCTAGGAAGTGAGCCTTCAGAATACAAACTATTTTATATAACACTATTTTATGGCGAGAATTTCCACTCTGTCTTTTTCCATTCTCATTGGTGCATAAAAAAAAAAAAACAAACAAACACCCAAAAAAAAAACAAACAATTTCTTCAAACCAACTCCTCCAATCTTTTCTTACAAAAAAAATTTTTTTTTTTTTTTAAAAACTAAAATTTAATTAAAAAAAAATTTTTATACATAATTTATATTATTTTCATAATGTATTTTGTTACATTAAGTTTTTGCAAATGTTGAAAATTTATTGAATCCATAAAATATTTATTATAAGTTCAGCTAATTTAACGTAATATGAAATTTATTTTTCTTACATCATTTTCTATTTAATTCGTAAGATAATTATTAATAACTATTGTAATTGTTATATCGGCGCAAATAGTCTATTTAATAAATAAATAAAAAATAATCAACATTACATTTATGAGAAGGGTATATTTGCTTCTACATATTTACTTCATTAGTTTTTGTGACTTCAATTGCTTCTTCTCGCCCTTTTCGCATGGCATTCTAAAAATAGATTTTCATTTATTGTGTCCTTTGATGTATACGTCACGCGTGAATAGGTGTGTACGCATACATATGAATGCATGCGTCGACTAATTGTCCAGTTGAGGCAAATTTTGGCAATTTTCAGCTTGTCGAAGACTGATACCCTTGCTGAAACTTTAATTAATATTTCAAATTGTTTTATTCATTTACTATTTACTAATTGCTCTAAAACATATATCAATTATAAAAACACTCCTCATCTATCTCGAAAATTTTAAGCATATTTCAATATTTAGTTAATTGTAAAAAAGGGTAAATCAACGAGTAACTATACAAGTCTTAATAAAAATAAAAATGTATCAAGCTAAGCAACATCGCGTAAGTGCAGGACAGACACAGAGAAAGCTAATACACTATTTGTGTGCCTAGAATCATGAAAAAAAGCGACGACAAAAACAATGGCAATCAGTTTTCATTCATGGTTTGATTTTTTTCATTTCGTTTTGCTTTCCTTATCCTGAGCCCAAGTCTTCACATGAAATTCCAAACACCATCGAACAGTTTATGGCGAAATTTCCACTCTGTCTTTTTCATTCTCATTGGTGCATAGGTATAAAAATAAGTCTTATATTACATTAGGTATAACTCTGCCCCTAGCGGCAATTATGCTTGGTTGTGTGTCCGTGCTAAATATGCTTGTATGCGTATAAGTCGGTGTCTTATACTTGCATTCTTATATCTCTTCTAATTTTTGTACAGGATTTGGTAGTGTGTCCGTGCTAAGCATTTTTGAAGCAGTATAAGTAAATGTGTTATATCAAATTAGCATAAATATGCTTTGGGGGAAATTATAAGTGCCAGAGTCTTATACCTTTACTTTGATGTGTTATACAGAAATTTTAAGTGTGTATAAGAATATGTCTTCTACTATTCATACAACGTTGAGCGAGGATTTGCTATAAAAAATAATTTTTGGTGTGTGTCTCTGCGCGTAGTATAAGTGCGTCTAAGCCGTTCTCTAATACTTATACAAACATAAGAAGAGTATCAAAGAAAAACGATTATTAGTTAAATAATCTGCGGAGAAATGTGAGCTGAGATTAATTGCAGTCTCGTTGAGTTAAATATATAAGCAGTTGTCTTATACTAACAGCTGGGTGGTTTGTGTATAGGATAAGGGTTTTGTACACTGCTTGCATTGTTTGATGCCTGGCCACACTGCTGCACAGCTTGCCGCACTGTTGCACAGCTTGCCGCACTGTGGCACAGCTTGCCACACTGCTGCAGTGCGTTACTCCTTAAACGTAAAAGGTTTTTTCGGAGTTGCAAAGTTATTCACCACACTTCCCCACTTTTTCCCCGCATTTCCCCACCCAAACGCGCTCAGTAAAGCTCTGAGCGCACGCCCTCGTGTCGTCGCCTAGTCGGCTCTCATCGTGAGGCGCTGCGAGTCGTGACAGAGCGTCGGCTGCCGCTAAAACAACTGCGGGCAGCGGCGGACGCAGACGGAGACGGCAGGGACGGACAGAGACAGGAAAGGACTCGCTGGCAGTTTGTAATGGAGTGGCAGTTGGCCAGGATAACGCTAGGATAGGTTATGCCTGGAGACGCAACGCATTGTGGCAGGTCAAAGCGTGCGCGCTTCTTTTTCTGTCTAGGAAAGGTCCTCTGCTGCTGCTGCTGCTCTGCTCCCGCCTCCGCTGTTCTGCAGGATTCGCTTTAATGAGTTTCATTAATTAAAGCTACTTTGTTTGTATTCCTGTCTCTGTCCTTGTCTCTTTCTCTCTCTGTCTCTCTGTCTCTGTGTTTCTGTGTGTGGCTGTGCATGAATAAACATGCAACATGAATTTCGTCCTTGACTTTTAATGGGTTTATGACAAAAGCGTTGCCCAGCCCCAGCCCCAACTCCAACTCCGACTCCAGCTTCCAGCAGCAGATCCCTTTTGTTCTAATGTTCTCGCTGATTTGCAGCCACAGCCTCGCCTCGCCTCGTATGTATATTTTGATGCCCTCTTCGAGTCGGGAGTCTTTCGACTATCTCATCAAGTGTGTAACATCTCGTATCAAGGCTGCACAACGTATCCTGTCTCATCTTTCACTTGCGGGTCTTAAAGGCTTTCCGGACCGGTTCGGAACTGAAATAAACACTCCCTTCATCTAACTATTTCTAGAGCCGTTTTGGCTGGGTATTGAGTCCTTCAACCGAGTTGAAACCTCCTCTTGGATCTGATAAAAAAAACCTTAGTCTTTGTTTTGGGGTGCTTTGGTTCGGCCTTGATGCAGATAGCCATATAAATGATCTGATAGAGAGGGTATCTAGAGGTACTGCATCACTCAGAAAATGTTTCATCTTGATTAAAATAGTTGAGTTCTCCAAAACGGAACACCTGGAAACCAACTGCAAAGGGTATTTTAATCCTTGTTCTTCTCCTCTTGTCCGTATGTGGGCGAGCGAGGAGCAGGAAAGGAAAGGGAGGAGGGGGAGGAATAAGGATAACAGAGTTGTTAAAGCCAAACGTCTGCCGGAAACTCTTGTGGGTGCCATTTTGGTTGATGTTCGTGCGACGCACGCCATTTTTATCTATACGCGTTTTGCCCTCTAAAAACCGTTGCCAGACTCTTCCTCTCCCCTCTCTGTCTCTCTCTCTCTCTCTCTCTCTCTCTATCTCTGTTTCTTCTAAAACTTGGCAATTCCGCTAACCATTCCGTTTCCCTTCTCCTCTCCATGCAAAGCTCCTTTCCAATACCCTTCCTGCCGTTAGTCTGTCATTGTTTCTGCGGGTTTCCTTTCGGTTTGGCTTTTCCCAACATTTTTCCCTGCAGCGCTGCATTTTCCACAGCATCCTTGCCACGTCCTGTGACTTTTGCTGTATTGTTTTACTTTCAACTTAATTTGTCGACTTATTATTTATCTCCTCGCTTTGCTTAGCTCTCTCCTATTCCCTCTCGCTCTCTCTCTCTCTCCGTCTCAAGATGTTCTCCATTAGAATTAGCAGCACTTCAACTACAGCCGCTAGAGACTCCAGCAGCAGCAGGAGAATAATAGTTCCCCCTAGCAATTGTTGCAGTTTCGGAGGAATTAGAATGGAGCCTGGAATTTAATTAGAAAAAAAAGATAATCCAAATATCATAAGCCATCAAATATATAAGGAAATATGAGAGGATTATTGAGACTAGTCTCTCTCTTTCTTTAAGACCAAACACACTTCAAATAATTCCTTTTTGATGAAGCTTCATTTCTGTTCCAAGTCAGCCAAGTTCACTGTTTCAATAAATCAAAAGAGACGATACAATTTGAGTGAAAACAAGTCACTTTGAACTGACTTTTAGCTTAAATTAAGAGTTTCTTAATATTGTTTTGATAGTCTCTAACTGAAACCTCAAACAGACTGATGAATCCTGTCTAAGAACAAGCCAATATTTCCAGCTTATTTGAAGACTTCTGGACTCAGTTCTTCCATGCCATTAAGGAAATACACATGAATTTTATGTAGAATAATTAGTAGGGAATCGCGCCGAAGTTTATATACCCTTTCCGCCAAGCCAGCTCACAAGCTTGAGAACTGAACCTTATATATGGTTGTCCGATCCAGCCGATTCCGACAAGTCCCCTAGCCCCCAAAACTTAGAGACTAGTTTGCAGACAGAAAGACAGACAGGCAGACAGACAGATAGACAGACTGAAGTACAGACAGATAGATAGAGGGACAGACAGACAGATGCCTCTTCGAGTGCAGATGCCTGCTGCATCAGAAAGCTCTAATACCCTGCGCAAGGATATGAATAAGTAGCAGAGCGTAAAGTTGGCTCTTTAGTGCAATTAATAGCAGTTAAACTTAAAGTTAAAGTTGCAGTTAGACTTGGCGTTGGCGTTGGGGTTGGGGTTGGCGTTGGAGTATTTACCTAATGGTAATTGCAGAATATGCGCGTTCTTTTGCCCCCTCCCCTCCCCTCCCCTCCGCGTGCAAATGGTTTTTATCTAATGGATTTTCATAGAATTTTCTCCCGCGAAAAACTACTTAAGCAAACGGCGACCGCAGAGTGCGACCAAAATGCGCTAATTCAGCTTTAAGCAACAATCTGGGGTTAAAACTGGCAGCCAAACAGACTTTTGCGAAAATCTGTGAAAAACTTTTGCTTACACACATTCGAGGCGGACGGACGGACAGACGGACGGACGGAGGGGGGACGGACGAGGGGGGAAAACTGCAACAAAACTGTGCGTAAAAAAGAAAACATAAAAAAATACAGAAACGGAGGAGGAAAATTGTAGTGAAAAGTGAGGCAGGAAGTGCGCGAAAAATAACACAGCCATTGCCGAGTGCTATGCATAATGAATAACATTTTCAAATTAGTTTCCGGTCAGTGGAGATTTTAACGCGGCCTGTCGAGCGCACTGCGGGCGGGGGAGCCCCCCCTCTGCAGAGCGACAGAGAGCGAGAGAGAGTGAGAGCGGGAGAGAGGGGTACGGTGGGGGTCGAGTTTGGCAAATGGCAAAACAAAGGGGTCAACAAAGGGTTATGCGAAAAAGTACAAAACAAAACAAAACAAACAAAATGTTAGCCAAATTAAACGATCTGAAAGTAGGCGAGCTGTCTGGCTGCTCGCCCAGCAATCAAAGGCTACACGCCAAGAAAATCTAGAGATCTCTGAGCCCAAATCAAGCAGGAAAACTATTCAACAACAGCTGAGTGAGCATTTAATCAGGACGAATATTCACTTAAAATGAGCGAGAAATTCCTGCTTAGACGGAAGAGATTTCTATTCCTTTTTTCCTTTAAGCCTTAAGGTAGCTGCTTACTGCAAGTCCTTTAAAGACTCTCAGGACTCTCGACTGAATTGGCCACTAGATTAAAGCGAGATTAAACATGGCCATTTATTTTGGGAGTGTAACAAGCGTGTAACTAGGAAATCATTTGGAGCTGCTCTATTAAAATAAGCTCGCATCTAATAATAGAGCCACATAATATAATATAATATGGAATTATAATGAGGGTTGCAGCCAGGGGCAACTGCAAATTATGCTGATAATTTTGGGAGTAGAGCAGGGAAAATAGAAAATGGTAAATGGTAAATGGTAAATAGAAAAATATGTTACGCCCACGTCTAAGTTTTTACTTCAAAGAAATTGGCACAACAAATGCAAAATAATCACCTTGGAGAGTTTGGGAAGAGCAGCTGGCTGGAACTTGGCTCTCAGCTGAGTCCGTTAAAACCAACTCAGAATTCCCTATTCCCAGTTGCTAAGTCGGCTAACAGGATTAACATTGCAGCAGCAGCAGCAGCAGCAGCACCAACAGCAGCCTCTCTCACTCAGCTGCAGCCATGTCCTTCGTCCTGGCGTCAAAAAAAAAAAGATAGAAAAAAGGAATAGAAAATGTAAAATAAAAATGATGCAATCGTTTTGATAGCTCGAGGGCATCATTTACTTTGGAGTAGCTTTTCTTTTACTTTTAGCCAAATGAAATGTGGCACAATGAACTTTGGTAGGTTTTTTCTTTTCATATTCTGCGCTTTTGGCTTAAAGCTATTTTCATAAATTTATACCTTTAAAAGTTACGAAACGAACACTAAGCTAATTAACGAACTGCTCCAAGGGCCAACTTAAGCCATCGCTATGAAAACGTTGGCCAATGATAGTGGCTGAAAGTGGCTTTTATATTCCCACAGAGAGCAAATGAGAAAATTCAATCTCAAGAGCTTTTTAAGGAGCTTCCAAGCATTGCAGAAAGTTAAACTAAAAGCTTTGCGAATTAGAAGCAACTTGTTAGCCGTACAATGCTGCTTGCAATTGTTAAGAGCTTTTTATTGAGGTGCTTTTCAAGCTCTTCGCTTGGAGCTTTTCTACCAATTTCCTTGGGCAATAAGATTAGTTAATATAAATAGTAATGGTACAATAATAGCTCCAGCTTAGCCATACAGAGACTTAAAGTTATACTTCTATTTACATTGAAATTAATGTTATTTCCTCGGGGAACGAAGGATCAGCACAAAAAGGACACGCAACATATGCAATACATAAGACTAAACCCAAAGCCGATAACTGTTGACTTGACCACAATTTCAACCTTATGTCAATGGTCAGTGACAAATATCCTTATATATATTTGGCTGCTGCGGGTGTCCTGTGCAAGGATCATTGTGCGCTTTATTGCTCGGGCTTTTTCTGGGCATTTATGCTTTCTGCTTTCCTTCCTGCTCGAAGCAAACATGCTGCGCTATTAGCCACAAAGGCCAGCCAAATAAAAGGAAACAGTTGTTACATAAATACGCATTGTACACACACACACACACATTTATATATATATATATATATGTATTTCTTGCCTTTATATATATTATATATCCTTTTTTATGTCGCAATGTCAGCATGAACACTTTGAGTTTCATATTTGCCGCGCCACTGAACACTCACACACACATCGGCGTTTTCGTTTGCCGCTAGCCGATTTCTTTATGCAAATTAGCCTTCAGGTTTTTTACTTTTCTTTTTGCGTACTGCATACCCATTGAAAATGCCTCAAAAAGGGTATATAAGCTCTAGAATCCCCCCTTAACTGAGGTTGCAAACTTCAGACTCTTTCCAAGCGAAAAACATTTCATTCTCATCATATTTTTTTTTAGATTAGTCTGGAGATTTGTTTTCCTTCTTTCTATATGCCAAATTTCCCAACAATCGTTTGGATAGATCAAAAGGGGGATTCTATGAACTGTTGAGCAAGCAGAGACGCCTGTTCAGGCCTAAGGGGTATCTGCTAGTCGAGCACTTTTGTGCTCTGTTTTTACGTTGCGTTGGTTGCTTTTTTCCTCATTTTTTTCTCGCTGCTTTTTGCATAAATTTAAAATTTCATCTTTGTACTCGTATTTATTTGAAGTTCTGCGTTTTCGCTGCCATGTAGCATACTTTTATGGGCACTGCCTGTGACATGTCGTCTGTCTCTTTATCGCTCGCTCCGTCTCTCCTCCTCCCCCCCCTTACGTACTCTTTGTATGACTCCTTCTGAGTATATGTTTGTCTCTCTGTCTCGCTGTCTGCCTGTCTGTCTGCCTGTCTGCCTGTCTTCATTGCCCCCGTCTTATTTATGCACTAACATTAAGAATTATTAACTTTGATAACTTGACTTATTGCACTACGAAGGGTCTCTGAGTGCCGCCTGCTCAACATATCTCTCTTTGCCCTTTTCACTTTCTTTCGCTTATACTCAGTGATTATACTCTGCCCAGCGGGTATTCACACTATGCCACTGCATTGGTCGCACACACTGCAATGAGCGCTCCTTGGCAGGAGAGAAAGTCCTTTAGAAAGTGGTTCAATTGCTGCAAATCAAAAGAGAGTTTTATCTAAATAAATCAGTATTTTTTTCTATATAGTTCCCCTCCCTTTCTATAGCTAATAGTGTATTAAATAATTCGTTTTATCGAGCATTTGAGGTTCGCTTTTTTGTCTTCATAATGTTTTTTTTTTGCTTTTCATTTTGATTCCGTGCATGTGCGGAAATTTTATGTGACACTTGAGAGATTTATGTGCAGGGGCTGAGGGGCTGAGGGGGGGTGTTTTTGGGGGGCACCGAATTGTGTGTAGGCGTGGAATTTGTTGAATTTAAAACTGCCAAAGATCGCATTGTTTCGCCTCAAAAACAGGACAAAACAGAGCAGAGCAGAGCACAAATGCCAAACACGTGCGACTGGGTCACTTTAATTTCTCACCAGATTAATCATACGCACCGTCGGCCTTCGGCTCCAACTGTGGACTGGTTTGGTTTGGTTTGGTCTGGTTTAGAGGCCACGCATAGCATCAGCCTCAGCCTCAGCCTCAGCATCATTTTCGTCGTCCATTTGGGGATAATGTTAATTAATTTTTGTCTTTCAATATTTTGGCATTTAATTTAAGCGCCCGCTAAGCTTAGCCCCAAACAGAAAACAGCGAAGCGAAATTAATTTCAAGAATTGTTTGACATTTACGCGACACCTTGGCGACAAGTAAATGAATGAATGCCAAAGCTCCAGCTAAATAACAAATATTACCAACTTCTCGCTAAATAAAACAGCTCGACTAGCAGATACTCTGTAGCCCTTTTTTACTCCCATTCAATTAGCAGCAGCCAGCAGAGAGAGAAAGCTCTTCCAGCAGATACTCTGTAGCCTGCCGTCTGTATTTATTATTCATGGCAAAGGTGGCAGAGAAAGTACTCGACTAGCAGATACTCTTCAGCTGTCTTCTGCACTTATTATACATTTTTATTCCTTTTAAATTACTCGCCAGTTTTAGCCTTCAGCCAGGACACACAGAGTACTGTTTGGTATACTCCTTGTTAGCCCAGTTTTTTATGGGCTAGAGAGAGAGATAGAGAGAGGGGGAGGGAGTGTGTGTAATTACAAGCCCCATGGCAGGGACAATGGGCGTGTCTCTTTGAGCCAATTTGCAGCTTGTGGAACACAAAAAAACAATTATAAATTAGTTTTTGCATTTATTTGCTGGCTGTCTACAGTGCGTTTATTAATTAATCTCCCGGCCCCGGCGACGATCAATCTAAATCGCTTGTCAGCTAGTTGAAAAACCCCGAAAAATCCCCGAAAACAGACAGGGCCGGCAATAAATTAAATTGTTTTGTGTGCTGACAACAGCTGAGCGGACGGACGGACGGACGGACGGCTGAACAGCTGAGCCTTGACGGGTCAAAGTTCAAAGCGTCCGCTTTATAAACCAAATTGTCAAGTTGTCAAATTGTTAAATTGTTAGATTGCTGCTGCTGCTGCTGCTGCTGGCCAAGTTAATTGAAAATAAATTGAAATTATTAAAATGTTACGCGTATAATTATAAATATGCCCAAAATGTTCCAGCCAACAGTCCACAGTTTTTGGGCCAGCTTCTCTTGACGTTTTTCAAGCGATTTCTGTCCCCATTTTGATTGATGGCTTAAATCCGCTGTCCACAGTCCGCCGTCCACTGTTCACTGTCCACTGTCCACTGTCCACTGTCCACTGTGCAGCGTCCAGTGTGTGTATAATTGCGACTCACTGTGTGTGAGTTCGTTTTTTGACTGACTGTCACTGTGTCAGTCAGTGTTGGCTGCATTTTTGGGTTTTTGGCCAAAGAGTCATGAATTTGTGATGCGGTCACAAGGCCAACCAACCAAATTGAAGTGGATTTGTGCTTCACACACACACACACACACACACACACGCACACCCATCACAGTGGGGCAACATCATAACATAACAATTGTGGTGTGTGTCTGTGTGGTTTTTGTGGCACTGTCATCTGCTGATGTGGTGCATTTCCAGCTAACCCACAGAGCTGGCAGTTCGCTACACTGTGCCAAAAGCTTTTCTTTCTCAATACTCTATACTCGCACAATGGCTAAAAAGAGTATTCTACATTTGTAGACTGCGTAGGTGACAGCAGGATGCCAGTAGAAGTGGAAAGGAAGAATCTGTGAGTCGAAGAAGGGGTAAACTATCAACTAAATTTGCAAATGGAAGGTCCTTAAATGCTCACAAATTGCTGGCTAGTAAATTGCTATGGAACCTTTCATTAAAGGCTAAATCTACTAACTAAATCGAGGCGATTATTCGAAGGGAAGCCCAAGTTATAAAGTAAATCCTTCCACAGGAGACCAGGAGAGAAGCTTATTGTTATATTGAAATGTTTGATTACTGATTAGGACAGTTAACAATATTGTCTGCGGCTTATCTCTGCCTGTGTGTGTGTCTGGGTGTGTGTGTTGGCTGGAAAGGCTATTAGCTGCTTACAAGCCAGCTCCTGGTGCTGGCTCTGCTCCTCTGCTTTTACTCCTGTTCTGAGCACATCACAACAGAAACATGATCTCATTAATCATACGCATGCATAATGGCTCGTGTCCTACCAGCGACAGCAACAACAATAAGCAGCCAGGACATGCCCATTGGCTACAGGCAAACAAGAGCCAAAACTACACTGAGCGAAACCGAGAGAGTTCGCTACTCAAATAGAGTAGAACTAAGTTTGTTCTCGTTGACATAAAAGGCTTCTCTCTTTGAATCCTCAACTCTTTTATACTAGAATTGAGAATGGGCTTTTCTCTGAGTGTATCTAATGCTGGGCTATATGTTATAATATGTTTTGCTGGCAGGTAGCAAACCTGGCTAAGAGCTCACGTTGTTCTGGAATCGGGGAATGGGTTTTGGTAGTTAGCCTGGGCAAGGCAAATGCAGGTCAGGTCAGGCAACTGGTCGTACTACAATAACAGTCCTTTTGCCTGATAATCATGTGTCATTGTCGCAGCTGTCGCTACAAGGTTTCCACCTACGTTTCGGTTTTCCAAATGATTTTCCTTCCCATCCCATTTCGCCACATTTTCTTACCCAGGTTGAGGCTGAGGTTGAGTCTGAAACTGGGCAGAACTCGGCTGAACTGGGCTGAACTACTGGGCTGGGCATGTGCGTGTCCTTTGCGGATAATTAAAGGGACGTCAGCTGCGGCTGTGCTCCATCATCAGAGGAGGCAGCAGCTAGTCCAATTAGTTCTACAATTTAATTATGCGAGAACCTTAAAAATGAAAACACCTTCGCTTATCCCTTTAACCAAAAATTCACCTTGTGGATTATTTGATGCATGAATTATGTGTTTTTAATTGCTGACCCGGCAAAATCGATGCTTTCTCAGCCCTCTCAGCCTTCCCAGCTGCCCAGTGTAGACCCCTCTGTTTGATCCAGTGATTTATCTTCCCAGTGTCCTTCGGTGCAACCGTCGCACAGGCAACTTCATTAAAAAGGCAAAAAAAGCCAACACTTCAGCCTCAAGTGCAATACGTAAAACTGAGAAGAGCTCTAGCCTCAAATGATGAACTTTCAGATATCCTTTATGCACTTATTATGAAATCCTCGTCCAGTTACCCATAGTAAGTGGGTTTCCTTTTAGAGCATATTTATTTTTTTCACAGGAAAATAGTTACTCTACTTTTAGAAGCATAATTGGCTTACTAATGTCGCTCTCCTTTGAGTTGCTTCAGTGAAAGTCTTACTATGAAATAAAAGCTGGAGCAGGCTGGAGCAGAGATAGAGTCCTTGTAAGCTGCAATTGAAGAGACAGACACTTAAGGCTCTGGCTAAATCGAAGATGAAAGAGATGATGAAATCAAATGCTGCCTAATATACCCCTTTTATGTCCTTCCCAATGAATAAACCGCATGTCACAGAAAGTGTAGTCTGCTTTTGGGAGTGAACGAAACTCAAATGGCAACACGTATTTTTTTATATATATTTCTCTGTTTTCTTTTTAGAGTTAGCCTTGAATAAAACCCGTTTAAAATGTACATGAAAAAGAGCTCAGCCCTCCACGCAGCGCTGTAAATTTAAGAGCATTTTATTCTGTGAACATTTTGCGAACATTTCGTGCAACATTTTGTTAGCACTGTGTTTACCTAAAGGGTCCCACAAAATCAGCATTCATCAATGCAGTGGCAACAAAATTCGATCCCATTTTCCAAATGTCCAAAATTCGTGTTTGCTTAACTCCTCCGCCTCCGCCTCCTCCTCCGTAGATTTCCCTTCTTTCTGGTTTGCTCTCCGCTTTCAGCTTTCAGCTTTGCTGCTGTCATTTTGTTTGGACTGCAAAACCGAAAGCTGCAAAACGGCACTAGAAATTTAAATGCCACTTTTCTGATTTTTTTCTTTCTTTCTTTTGCAGCCAACATTTCTGTTTGTATACCCTACCAGAGGGTATTATAACTTTCTCATGAATTGTGGAATGCAGTGAAGGAACTATCGTCTTCTGTATAAAGCATAGACATATATTAGGATCAGGATGATGAGACGGGTTTATTTAGCCATGTCTTCCTGATAGTCTGTCTGTCTGGCTATCTGTCTGTCTGTCTGTCCATCTGTTTATATGAAATCTTTTTTGTTTCTCTTCGTGAAACTTTCAAGTTAGTAGTAAGGAGCAGTAAGGAGCAGTAAGGAGCAATCGTTCAAAATAAATACATAATTCGAGTATAGAGTATAGAATCTTCGGTGCGTGGTAGATGGCCTTTGCTTGCCAGTGTTTTTTTTTATTATTTTTTTAGCTCACGAAATTCGTTTCGCTTGTTTGTGGTCTGTGGAGATTGCTGGAAATGTTGTAGTTCTCTGACAAAGCAAATTAATCGTGAATGATGGCTGCGAAACGAACCAAATACGAACCGAATACAGCTGAATCTTTCAGTAGGCGAATTTAATTGATATGTGTATAGTCTGGGGGGTAAAAAGGCAACTAAAGAATATAGACAGACAATTTGGGAAATGTTATATGTTTGACTTAGACAAGTTTATGGCGGCTTTGTGCCAGCGTTTGAGTTCAAAATTTCACTTTCTTTACGTTCAATATTCAGCGGCAATCTATTAAGCCAGGCTATATATTTATTCCTGCTCAATTTAAGGGTAGCGTTCACTTTTTATTCAGTGAAATTCGTTTGGAAATGGAACTCAGAACACCACTCAGCATATCTTTATCTGAATTATATGAGCAACACAGAAATGTGCATTAAGGAAAGTCTGGGGAAAGTTTCGTTAAACTTAATTTGAATTGTTGAGAACAAGTGAATGCATTACATGCGCTTAAGTACTGCTTATTAGCTACTTTCTTTCGCTTTCCTTCCCTTCCCTTTCCTTTCCCTTTCCCTTTCACTTTTGCTTTCCCCTTGGCAGCAGCAGCAGCAGCAGCAAGCAGGAAGCATAACTCATACGCTCCGTGGGCCCAACCAAAAAAAAACCGGAGAAGGAGCAAAAAGTAGAGTAGGAAAAACTACGGGGCTATTATTAATGTTAAAAGATATTGCTGCATATATGCAGCGCCATTAAAGAGCAGAGCAAAAATGTTCATACAGACCATAGATAAACCAGCAGCAGCAGCAGCCGCAGCAGCAGCAGCAGCCGCAGCTGCCTTGTGGTTTTATCTATATACAATATAAGTATAAATGGTAGGAGTAGTAGGAATATGGCAGTATTCGAGGCAGAGCAGCAGCTGCGCTTTCAGAGCGCTCTCTTTCTCTTTCTCTTTTCTTTTTCTTTTACTCTTACTCTTTTATTTTTTAATAACTGTACTCCAAACGGTAAGTAGGTGTTTAGTAGCTATTATCACTCTCTGTGTGTGCTGTGTGTGCGTGTGTGTGTGTGCGGGTGTGTGTGTGCGGGTGTGTGTGGGTGTGTTTACTGTGTGTGTTGTTTGCACATTTTTGAACTCTTTAGCGTCAATAATTTATGTACTCTGCCAACAGATTATGATTTATGTTTATTTTTACAGCAGCTGGCGGTACACTGGGTATAATGGCTGCTCCAGGAGCAACTGGATTCACTGGAGCATTGTCTTGGCGGCCCCCCGTCTCGGATTGAAGTCGAAAATATTGCTCAAAATACCATATTTCACTTAGTATCTTTAATGTGTGCGAAAATGCGCCAAATATTGTTGGAAGTGACGCTAAGTAACAAGTTGAAAAATTGCGAAAGGCCCTCGTAAATTGACTCGCAAAATTGGAAAAGTAATAAACAGGCATTATGAATGGCACCACCCCCGCCCAGCCACGCCCACTTGAAGGTCAGGTAAGTGCCACAGTCAATGGACTCGATATTGAACACAGTCAGAGACAACTTCTTACACTGACAAAAAACAGGGTAAAGGTAGAGAAAAGCGATATTAAGTTGGAACAATTACACTAGAAATATCCTGGAAAATGTCCTTTACGGTTTGGTTTAAGGAACATGGTTTTGCAGGTTAAAATAGAGGAATGCCCCATCGGTTCGGTTCAAGAGCAGTTTGCAACCCTTAAAGGATGTTTGGTTCGGGGATTTGATCAGATCAAGTGGATCTGCTTCAGGGAAGTTCTGCTTGAGTAAAAGTAATTTCTCTCAGTGTGCGTATATGCTCAATCTATTTGTGTATGTGAGTTTTCCCATGTGTGTGAGTGGAAGCATTTCAAAAGTAATTCAAGCAAGAAAAAAGTTGGGTAATTGAAAGTTTGCTCATAAAAATTTGTCGCTCTGCCTTTTCCCAGTCCCCCAACCAACTGTCTGTCTCTCTGGAACTTTTCATTATGCAATCCACCACAGGCAGAAGTACACTTCCCCCCACAATTCCCCCCGCCGCCAACTCACCACTCAGCCATATAAAAACTGTTATCTGGAGCACTATCGAGACGCCTGAAAACTAGTTGAAGTGCCTTGAATTGTTTACGCTGATAAGTTTGCTTCTTTTTTTTTTTTTTGTGCTTTCTTTTTTTTATTTGGCAACTGCTGCTGCTGCTGCTGCTACCCAATTTTATGGGGCGCCCCTAATGAAAACGCAAACTCGATTGCAGTTTAACTGCAGTTTAAATGGCGCATTCAGTGGCAGCGACGTCGACGTCGACTGAGGCAGCGGCAGCGGCAGTGGCAGCGGCAGCGAGTGCTGTACTCAGTCACTTTTTGGGGGGCACTTGAAACTGTTCAAATTTCGAGCAAATGATAAATTGCGCGTGCTCAGCTGAAAGGAGCGGCAGAGGCGGCGGCAGCGGCAGAGGCAGAGAAAGTGGAATCAACCCATGTCTCGGTTTTCAGCAAATGATATGAAGACATAACAGCAAATTGGGGTTTGCCACAGATTTAGAGATGAACAAGTTGTGGTATTTTCTTATGGTTCGAGCACGACACGACACGAACTACATTATGAAGCGGGATTTATGGGAACTCCACCTTTCAGAAATTGTTCTTCAATTATAGAAGGTTCTTTTTAGTGGAATGAATTCAGTTGTGAGCTGATCCTTTCCTTTCCTTTACACAAAAAATATGTTTGAAGGGCTGTAAATCGATTTATTGCCTTGCTTCCATTCGTTTTCCTGGAATATTTTGTTGCAAACTGGAGGCTAGTCGTGACTCGTGACACGGCACGCGCTCATTTCTAGCAGAGCTTGCGGTATCAAAGGGGGGGGACCGGCAAAAGGGGTTAAAAGTCACATGAGCTCAGCTCGCCACTCGCAAATCTGTGGCACAAACAAAGCTGGCTGTGGCATGCACAAGGTCTTAACACCAATGCCACGCACACACACACACACACACGGAGAGAGAGCAATACACAGGGAGAAACTCAATATGCTTGTTGTGTTTGTGGCTGGGAATATGTTGTTGCTGCTGTTGTTGCTGCTGTTGCTGGTGTCGCTGGCAGTTAGGCTTTAAACTGCTTTTGGCCAATGTAATAAATTAGATTTAGAAAACTTGCGCGACGCCACCAAATATTTAACAGCAATCAACGTGCCCCCTGCCACGCCCACCAGCCACGCCCTCTAGCCCGTTAGTAAGGATAACAGAAGCACAAGTAAAAAGTTAATTTTGCTGAAACGAAAACGTCGCCGACTAACTGATACCCTGCAGCGAAACCATAAATAACCAAAAAAAAAAATTCTACAATTTCTTAACAGATTGCGAATGAAAATGTGCACGACTAGCAGCTACCCTGTAGCAAAATTCAAAGTAATATAAACATTGAAAATAGATATGGCAAATGTCTTAGCCTGTATACTTTGGTGTACTTTAATAACTCTGTTTGAGTACAGGGTATACAGGAAAAAGCGAGAGAGAGAGAGTAAAGAAAAGCGAAGCGAAGGCAAAAGAAAACTTTGCCCTTTTGCGCTGTTTGCTGTCATTGTCGCAGTCTCAAGTTGCCCGACAAGACGAAAGGTGTCAACAATGACAAACACTTTTAACTAACCAAGTTTTGCTGGCTTCTTCGGGCCGGGTTGAAAGGGGCTCGAGTCGGGCTGAAACTGGGCAAACTGATTGTGTTGGGGCCGATAGAGAGATTAAGCCCCGTAGAAACTTCTGACGGCATTTGACACTCGCCAACGCCAACGCCAATGCCAACGAGGAAGACAGAACCAGAGTCAATACGAGTAGATGGCCAAAGGATAAGAAATATACGTTCAAAGAAATGAGAGAAGAAACCAAAATACAATGCAAATTGTTGTTGTCAGCGATTTTCAGTTTGTTGTTGACCAGGCTCACTCCTCCCTCGTCCTTCCTTCCTTTTTCTGTTTGCCTCCCTTCTCTCTTTTAATCCAGCCGTAACCAAATGGGACACATCAATTTTACAGCCTTACACACACAGAGCCACACACAAATACACTCAGCGAAAAGAGGCGATCCCTTTGCTTGATATTCCAATTAGTTTTATCAATCAATTTTGAAATAAGTTCCTCTATTTTTAGTTGGAAAGTATTATGAAAATCGTGCTTTAAACGAGGAGGTTTTCTTTTGAGAAAAATCTCTTTTGCTTTATGTAATAGTGAGAGATTGGTGGCTTTTTTCTCTCAGTGTACTTACACACACAGAGCCTGGGGGCGTGTTGTGCCCTCAAACAGGTAAATCAATCACTGGCATTAGGCTCGCCTTTTTATGCGACCCCAAAGTCGCGACGAATGTCCTTCCAGGAGCAGCAGCAGAAGCAGCAGCAGCAGGAGGCAGCAGCCTTAGTGTTAGATCTCGTGCCAAGGATGACTTTATTTGGGTTCTTCAAAGCCTTTTTATGGCCCACACACGCATTGTCATCGCAGATTTTTATGTTCCCCCCATACCCATACAGGTTCCCCTGCCCTTCCCTTCCCTTCCCTTTCCGTTTCCCATACCCGTTCCCTATTCACGGGCTTGTTATTACTTGTAAGTGGCACTCCGCGTTGCATGCAGCAGGAGCAGGAAATCAGACAACAGACAACAGACGAGAGTAGGCTGAGAGGAGGACAGGAGACGGGGGAGGCCGGAAGGCGTAAGGTGGTAGAGTTCTTACCCATTTTATGGGCCTGGCTTTAGTATATGCTTGGGTTTGAGTATGTCTCTTGATGCGACGAGGGCTGCTCAAAAAGTTTCGAAAGAATCCCTCAGCTGGATTAGTATTGAAAACCTTGGCTATATCTTGGGATTTGCGGATTAATTTTAAAAAGATAATAGAAATGAATTAAGTTTGAAATATTTAGTAAATAATTTGCGAGACTTTTCGAGCAACTCTCTTTGAGTTCGAATAATTTGCTTGGCTTTTTCTTTTCGAATGAAACGACGGTGCTTAGGCGTATTTATTAGCCTCTTGGCCTGGCCAGAAAGGCGAGAAACGAGGCAGCTGCAGCTGCTTGTTAGCAATGTGATCAACGTAATTGATAGTTTTTTTTTTTTGCTCTCTTTTTATATTTCCTTTTATTATTGTTCTTCTTGTTGGTGTGTTTTTTTTTCGGCTTAAAAGGATCAGTTACAGGGGGATATAACTCACAGGAGCAGCCCATAAATTGCATAGGATTTTCAAGAGTTTTTATATGCTCGCAGCGGAGCGCAAATTAAATGAAATTAAATTCCTTTCTAATACAAAATAATAATATTTAGTTAAACCTTTTCTATTTTATTTTCCTCAACTCGAGGCACACACACACACACACACACACACACAATGGAAAGCTCTACAAGCACTCGTAATTAAATTAAATTAAAAAAAAAATATACAACAAAAAAAAAAAAGACCTGTAAATTGTTGTAGAAATTTGAAATGCTTTGTTTTCCTGACAAATTGTCACAACAAGAAAAAAACTGAGAGAGGAGAGGAGAGGAGAGGAGAGAAGAGGAGAAGCACAAAAAATAAAAAAGTAAAAAAATAAAAATTAAAATAAAATAAAGCCAAACCGTGGCAACGAGTGAAGGCTTTATAAAATCCTTTCTCTCTGCCCTTCTCTGCTCTCCTCCTTTTCTTCCCCTCTTCAGCACTTGCCTCCCCCTCTCCCGCTCTTCGGGCTGCTGATGGCAGTCATGGCTCGTGGATTTGAATAATTGTGCAGCAGTGTGTAACGCTACATGCAGCATAGAGTATAGGAGTATAGGAGTATGCGAGGAGTGTATTGCATTATTGTTGTTCCTACCGTGCTCTCAAGGGCGTAGCAAGGTTTCCTTTGACAGGGTGCAAGGTGGCCTCAATCAAGGCTGCGAGTCTACATCAGCCTCGAGGGGCTGCTAGCTCCAACCCTCCCGCACTTCCCCCTCCCACCTGATCTCTTTTTAGTTAGATATAGACTATTGCCTAATCATATAAATGTGATTTAATAGTTGTCGTCTTCTTCTCAGGCTGCTGATTATTATTAGAAGGGTATAATAAGGTCACAGAATGTGTGATGAGACTCCAAGAAGGCGAGTCGGTATGGCTATGCCTGTCCGACTGTCCCTCTGTTTGTTTCTATGCAAACTAGACTCAGTTTTTGAACTAGCATCCTTGCATCCTCCTTTATCCTACAGGCAGAATCAGCCAGATCAAACAACTATATCAGAAATGCTATGGCTCCTCTGCTGATTCTGACTACTCTTCCATTTAGTTCATTTAGGAGCAGTTTTACAGGGTATTCAGGTCGTCGACATGGCTTAAAAGTTTTCAATTAAAATATGTATTTTCCGAATATGTGCATTAACTTACTGCGGCTACGCCCCTGCTTCTGTGTGAGTGTGCGAATTTGTTTGTGAACTTATGCTCATATGTATGCTACATTTTTGTATTGTTACACGCACACACACACACACACATACACACCACATACACACACAATACATCTATACAGATATGCAGAGATTTTGTTGTTGTTTAAATTAAAAATGATTTAGATGCCAGCAAATTGAGTTCAGTTTGGATTTCGTTTCGTTTCGTTTCGTTTCGTTTTATTCCTGCTGGCGTGTTATTTAATTGTTTGATATTTGCACAGAGAAAGAGAGCTGAGCGACAGAGTTTTATTTAAATCAAAGTCCTGTGTTCTCCTACTTGTTATTGTTTTATTTTATTTATATGCACATACACATACCTATACACACACCCATACACACACCCATACATATGCATCCACATAGATGTGTGTATTTTTTGGTGTACAAAGGAAAAACATGCAATTTCATGGCGTGTGCATTTTTATTCTATTTTAAATTGTAGATTTTCTAAATAAAAAAATAAAAAAAAAAGCAAAATGTTTGCTGGCAGTAACAAAGCGTTTATCTAAATGCTAATTGCTGTCATCATGTGCAAAAACAAAGGAAAAAAACACCAGAAAGTATGCAACACTTTAGAGAAATTCAAGGCATGTTCTTTGCGGGCTTTAAATGATCTCATAAAAGGGAGCAAAAAACTTCAACCCCCCCCCGCCCCGCCCCAAAAATGAGGAGGAAAAAAGGGAGAATTTGTGGAATGTACACACACAAACTTAAGCACCGGATGTGCCATTTTGAAATGCCACACAGAAGAAAATGGATAAAGGGGAGCAAAAAAGGGTCAGCTTGACCACATAAAGTAGCCAGACGAATTCCCATTCCCCTTTGCAGTTTCGCCCTCTTTTCGCCAAAGTGATGCAAGTTTCCTTCAGCCCTTTCGCCCTACAAATCCTTGTAGTAATAATTTAAACTACCACAAACATAGAGCAAGGCGAAATTGTTTTCGGGAACTTGAAAAACGACCGAAATGGCTGTTAATTTTATCAGTTTTAGAGCTGCGTGCTTAGGCTTCAGTGGGCAATTTCATTTAAAGCCAAGTTGCGTCATAAAACTCGCATATTGCCAACTTCTTTTTTATGATTTGTCTGCCCAGCCAGCTTCCATATACGATGCGTATATCTGCTCATATTTCTATGTCCTTTCCCGTCCTTCCACAATTGCCAAGCAATTGAATCCATTCGCAACGTTTCCGCTCGGCTGTTCCATAATCAAATACATAACTTTATTAATGGGCCGCTGCGTGGCACAACAAAAAAAATATATATAAAGCGAGAAAAGTTTCATCCGAAATTTGCTTAGATTGGCGAAACAATAAATTTTCCATTGTCTCAGGCCAGGCTCTGGATCTGGACCCAGCCGCCCAACCGCCCATCCATAAAGGATACTTTTCCTTTCCACTCCCAATTTTGCTATTTGTTGAGTGCGCGAATGTTGACGCATAAATAAAATTATAATTGAGTTGAGTCCTAGCCCAAGGAATTGGCCCAATCCTCCTCCCTCCTCGCCCCTTCGCTATTGCGGGGACAGTATTGATTTTGGGTCAAGAGAGAAGCAGCCATTCTGGTCGGCTGCTCAACTAAATTAGCAGCTATTAATTGGCAAAGTACAGACATTTCTTCCATTTTTTTTTTTTTTTTTTGTTTTTATTTTGGTACTTTTCTTCGTCCTCCGTCCTCCGTTCGCAGGACTCAGGACTCAATTGATTAAACAGCTCGTCGAATTTACTGAATGCATTTCGCTGTTTCGCAGTTTAATTGCATTGGTAAAACTTTTGTGACAACCAACAAATTGCAGGCGCCGCTTCTGGCCTGGCCGTAACTTTCGACTGGGCCCGCAAGCTTCCAATTTTATTATTATTTCCCACCTCCTCCCTCTTTTTTGTTGTTGTTTTTGTTTGTGTTTTTGCGGCTGATACACTACATAATTTAATTAAATTATATAATAAAACTTGCTGCGCCCCGGTAGAGTAGACAATGGTCGTAAATATTTTTGGTGTGCGCCAGGCGTACATTTAAATTTTAATTGAATTTATTGTTTTGCTTTCATAATTACCAGCTAGACATTTTGATCGCTTCCACATTGTTTTGCCGCTTAACAGCCAGTTTTAAATAATCTAATATGCGTACACTTGGCTATTAAATAATTCAATATTTGTTTACTCATTGGCAGAGCTTTAATTTACTTTAATAAATTGGTTGGCCCTCATTGCACAGGACTCCTCACTCGCTACTCGTTACTCGCTACTCGTCACTCGATAGTCGTTACTCGTTACACGCTACTCGCTACTCGTTACACGCTACTCGCTACTCGTTACACGCTACTCGCTACTCGTCCTTCGCTACTCTTGACTCGTTACTTGCTAGTTGCTCCTTGTGACTTGTTACTCGTCACAGGTTACACGCCACTCGATGCCTAAGACTCGTTACATGTTTCTGTTTGAGTCTTGTTATCTTCTCATTACACTCAGCTAACCGTTCAGTATACTCCTTTCTAACTGCTTCTCTTCCCGTTTGTTATTCCCTAATCGTTGCCGTTTAAGCCTTATTGTCTCAGCTCTCCCTTCACCTATGTAACTGCTACTCTTCTCGCATTAGTCGCTGCTTTCCACTCGTATTCCTACTCGTTATTCGCCCCGCCTGACTCGCTACTTATTATTCGGCACTCGTTACTCGTTACACTTCATTGTTGAAGCCTCTTTGTCTCGTCGTCGCTTTCATAGACTCCCAAAACTCTGGCTGCCTCTCAAGTGATGCAAGTCCTGTGAATTCATATTCCAGGAGTTTCTATTCTAATTGGTATTTAGAATATTTTATGTTAGCCTTGGTTCGGGTCTACCCAACTCAGCATGCAGCAGGCACTTGACTAACCTGCATCAATCAATCAATTTGTCATACAAAAATGCCACTGCATACAAATCGCAATTAATTTATCTAGTCAAAGCTTTCTCTCTCCTCGGTGTGTCTGCCTTGGGTCTCTTCCCATATATGTATATCTCTCTGTCTCTCAGTCTCTCTGTCTCTCTGTCTGCCTGCCTGTCTGTCTGTCTATGTGGTAGATGCCTGGGGAGTATCTCTTGGTTTTGTTGGCCAAGGCCGGTTACTCGGCATTCTCTGCTCTGCTCTGCTCTGCTCTGCTCTGTTCAGCTCTGTTTGCATATCTCGGGCGGTGGTGCATCCTGCCCAGGATGCAAGGATATACAAACGTATTCGTAGTCGTACTCGTCATCCTTGCCTGAAAGCAGTTTGTCTGCATGTTTGCTTGCATGTCAAATTCTCATTTCATTGAAATTGACAAATATTGACTAAGAACTTGGGTGCAATCAACGCTGGCTTCACCAAGGAGCAGCCAGGAACAGAACCGAACCGAACAGAACAGAACAGAAGCAGCACCAGCCAGAAGGTAGCTGCTAGCAGCCAGGACATTTGAATGTACATATTTGCCTGTCAATGCCGAATGCGGCTGAAAGCGAAACTGATACGAATATGTATATCGACAAGTGTAGCGAAAGTAAGTGCCGGCTTTAAGCTGACTTTAAAATCCTGTCAGGGATGTAGGACCCTCACAGCCCGGCTGCCAGGACGATAGACATCCATTCATTCGCCAGTACATGTAAATGTATTTATGAAAACAAACGCCGCAAATTGCTACGCAACTTTCAGGCCAATAAACTAAACTGTAAACGGCCACTCCATTCCACTCCAAGGATAAGGATAAGGCTCAGTCGCAGGATGTCTCGGTTTTGTACTTGCTATACCCATTGAACCTTTGCAAGAAAGGTATATTCAATGCCCATAATCGTAATGTCAATTGCCATTATATGTCCAAGGATAATTCCCGAATCTTATCTGGGCATATTAAAAATTTCCTTAAGATTGGACAAGGATAGGGGAGAGACGGAAGCAATTGGAACACTCATTTTCATAGTGGGAGCTAAAGAGGGTATCCACTAGTCGAGCACTCCCGATTGGAGCTGACTTAGTTGTAGTTATTCGGTTTTATACAGGAGAAAACACCTGGGAAGCGAGTCAAAAAACAATTTTCGCTCATTATCATTTCAACATGTTGTATGCCCAAGTGTTTCAGATTGTTCAAAGAGCTGCTAGACAGAGGTGGACTGGGGCGCAGGGAGAGGGGCGGAAGGGAGGCGGGGAGAAAGGACTAAGAGCAATGCCAACAGATTGTAACAACGCTGATGAAGAAGTTTACCAAAATTGTTGTTGTTCTTGCTGTTTCTGCTCCTGTTTTGGCCTTGTTGTAGTTGCTCTGCTCTGCTCTGCTCTTCTCATAAATGCGCCATGAATAAATTAACTCGCTGAAAAGCAAAAGGCAGCTACAGCGTTTGGATTTCATGCGAATGATAATAATAATTGAAGCAACAGCAACACACACACTCACACACACGCATACACACATTGCCAAATAATAACAGTTGTGCAAGTGTACACTGTAAGAAATTTTGCCCTCTATTTAGTCTTCGTACCTGGCCAGCTCTCTAGAAAAAGCCAACAAATTGAATGTGGAATCAAACCAAGAGAAAAAACCACCAGCATATAAGCCGTTTAAGTTTTGACCAAGCTATGAAGATGAGGAAGGGTCATAGCATCTTGACAGGAAGGTTTTGGAGGTCTAAATTTCAATGCACGTTCAAACAAGCAAACAAATATAGACCAAGACTTTTAGCCAAGTTATTGCAATGGAAAGTCATGAAGGAGCAATTTGAAGTGGTTTTTTAACATGCTTCATAAAAAACTATTAAGAAAAACTTCTGGAAATTGAAGGTAGAATCCATCCAGGAATTAGCTGAAACACCAATCCATTAAGATATTGGTTCGCATTTAGTTGTAAGCTTGGAAAGCTGTGCAGGAACACAGTAAATGGAACCCTTAAGTGTTTCAAAGTTTTGGAAACTAAAATCCATCCAAGTAGGCGGATTTTCGTTTTTTCTAACAAGCCGTAGCCATAGAAATTTAGTCCTCATTCGAAACATGGCAACCGTAGCGTACAGTAGTTGCTAGACAACAAAACAAAATTTTATTTATACACATCGGTCGTTGAAGAAAGTGCTTTATCAATAGTAAAAAAAATTGTGAAAAAAATAGTGAAAAAGTAGTGAAACAAAAAAAAAAGTCCTTGACTGAGGCAAACGAGGAGCTGCGCCGAGATGGCGTCCGGTCGACAAACCAGGATTACTTCTATGGGCAGCTCCAAAAATTTGCGCTCATCCCGAATCGTGAGGCAGCCATGTTTTACACTGAAGCGTCCTTTGGTGTTCCAGGTGAGGAAGGCTCTGGTGGAATATGTCGATGATGAGCTGCTGAATATGAGCACCTCGGTGTTCTATCAACGCATCTTTATCCTGGCCAAGAATATTGATCCAAACCGTGAAAGTTTTATCGCTAAGATGGCCGCTCACGATGCCGAGAAGTTAGCCAAGGGTCAGCCAGGAGAAATGGATGCTCTGCGTATGAATGATGCTATCAATGCCGATCATGATGACCAACACTACTCCCAAGCGACGACGGTGGACAGTGCGAAGGAGGGCAAGGGGGACGCTAATGTAGAAGATTCGAACCGGCAAACTGTAACAATTATGGAGCCACCGGGTAATCCCGATACCGAAACGGTTACGCGCACCTTTCGCTTTGACTGGAACGATGAAGCCGCTGAAGAGGAGGAGCTAGCAGAGGAGGAATCGGAACCCGAGCCAGATGTGCCAGAGGGACCCAAGGATATGTATACCCTGTTCGTGGAAAAGCTGCAGGCCTTGCAAAAGAAATGCCGCTACCTATCCTATACCCCCGATCCGATGTGTGGGCTCTTCATCTATATGAACGAGTACACCATGCTGATGCTGGAGAGCGGCGAGGATATGATGGGTGTCTTTTGTGGAGAGCTGGTGAACTGCATCGACGAGTTCTGGCAGAGCAATCGAGTGGTCCTCATCGAAGATCACATCCAGGAGGTGAGTGCAAAGCGTTTATCTATTGACAGTAACCTATCCTAGTAGATTAGTAGGACCACACATGTCGTTTAACTACTCGCTACACCCTACTCCTTAGCTTTATACCAAGGAACTGGTCTTTAGGCGCATACACGCCGCTCATCTCAACGAGAAGTTTCCCCCCTCAACGCCGACGGATGAGTATCTGATGGGCAAGCAGCATCTCATAATCAAGGATAAGATGCATACTATATGCGGCCTGATTAGCGAGAGCTTGGAGCCTTCCCGCACTACGGAAATATTCCAGATGGAGTCTTCCATGTCCGAGCAGGATCTCGGCGAGGTCAGTGATGAGGAGCAACACTTTGGTCGTGTGAGCAGTCAGGTCAAACGGATGACCTCTATAGTGTCCAATTCGCTGGCTCCAGAAGTCTACCGGAAGCTCCTGCCTGAGATTCAACGCATCGAATTGGTGCTGGCGTCTACCAGATTCTACTATACTCTGGAGGAGTTCTACGGGCTCTACGGGAAGGTACCCTTTGCACCAGACGACGATGGCTACTATTGGCCCATACAGAATAACTATGCGCCTCCGAATATCTTCCAGCGTACTCCATATGACATTAATTTGACCTTTGCGGAATATGCTGCAGAGATGAATCGCCGCATGCAGGAGGAGCAGGAGCAGAACAAGGCTGAATTGGAGGCAGCGGCTGCTGCCGAGGCACATGCCGCTGAGCAGGCTAAAGGACAACAACAGCCACAGCACATACGTACCAGCAAGCAGGAGGAGCCTGAGGAATAGGCTTCTCTGGGGTTTTTTAGGGATTTTTAGGGGATTTTATATTTGTTTTTCGTTTTGTTTCGTTTCGTTTTGTTAAGGTTTTTTTTTTATTGTTTTTATTATGTTTTTATTGCTCAATGTAGGGGGCAAATCTAACGGCACGTTGATGAAGAGGAGTTCCTTTTGATCTTTTTGATCTTTTCGATGAGTACGGACGCTTAAGGAAAAGAACAATTTTCAGACTAGACTGTTGGAACTGTAAGTGACTTTTCAGACAGGCAAAGATGCAGCCAGAAGGGGAAGCATTATCAAAATTTCTTAGTGTAGACATGTAGGATAAAATATCGCGGCTTTAGGCTTCCCTTTTCGCTCAGTGCAGAGATTGTGGTACATTATCCTTGTCGGTGTTATCTACCAGAATTCGCGCAACTCGGTTACAATGTTTTCGGCTCTGTGCACATGACTGCATTCAATGTGTGGGCGTATGGCGGTGGGCGGCGGGCGGTGGTCGGTGGGCGGTGTGTGGTGTGTGAGGTTAGGTAGCTTCATTGAGGATGGGAAGGGGATGGAAGCGTGGCGCTCTTAGTCGCTTGTTTTGGCTTGCCACTTGAATGGGTCGACTTTCGTTAACATAAACATAAATTTGTGCACATCCTTAAACACACACACACACACGCACCCGCTCACTCGCACAGCCACAGTCATACACACATTTCTCCTGTGCGGATTTGAGCTTTTAACATAAACCGCAGCAGACGCCAGCTGTCACTTGTAATACCGTTAGCTTGCAGCTGTCAAAAGCCATTGCTGTCATTTTAAGTCACTTGACAGTCCAAAAGCCAAATATTCAAACACACATAATTATAGCAAGAGGCTTAGGGCTTATGGTAATATCAAAGACATTAGTTTAAAATTCTCAACTTGTTTTGGCAAAATGTATTTTAAATTGTATGTGCAAAATTCTCAGCTTCTTTTGGCAAAATGTATCTTAAATTGTATGTGAAAAATTCGAAAAAAAAGTCTGCACCTAAAACGAAACTTAGAGTGAATGAATAAAATAATAAATAAAATAAAATTAATTAAATATGGCATTAGATATAAAGGAATAATTTAAACTCTACAGGAAATTCAATCAAAACTGGCAAGAGAAGAGCAAGGGCAATCTTAGCCTTGCCATAAGCCACCCTGGCCTGGATAAGCACTCAAATATTTTCGATATGAGAGTATTATCATATATTAATCCGATCCATTGTGTATTGTATTACTATATATAAATAAATACCTTCAGCTAAATTAATGTAATATTTTCAATCAAAAGTAAGCCCCGACTTTTTATAGTGCATTGCAAAGCTCAATGCAAAAATCTTTACCGTTACGAACAACAAGACAACAACAAAGTCAACGTTGAAGATCTTGCGCTCTCTCTCTCTCTCTCTCTCTCCCACGCTCTTTCGTTCTCTCTGCATATCAGCTAACCACTAAGGGAATAAAGAATGAATAAAAACTTTGTCATGAAATATTTAATACATGGAGTTATTGACCAGGAGAGCCCCTTAGCTGGGAGGCAGAGCTACTATAAATATATAAATAATATATAAGTGTAATTTTTTCAATGGAAAGTGAACTCTGATTTCGCAAAGCTCAGCTGCAAATTTCTTTACCTTTGCGAACGACAAGACAACAAAATCAGCGTTGAAGATCTTGCGCTCTCTCTTCCCCACTCTCTTTCGCTTCATTTTGCGCATCAGCTAACCATTAACTAACGGAATAAACTATGAGTAGAGAGCGTGTTTTTATGCCCTTGCAATGAGTATTACAACTTTGATATGAAGTGTGTTCTGCTTGCAGCGAGACACCTATAATTCGGTGATCGGCGAGTCTGTCTGTTTATCCATCTGTTTATAGCTTAGTGTCGACCAGATCGAAAGAATCGATCAAAGTAAATAAATTTAGTAACAAGCTTCATATGGCAATTCCATTCAGAAAGGGTATGCAATGGTCGGCGTGACTTACTAGTTGTTGTTCTGTACAATTCGCTTCAGTTGAAGCGAAGTGCGTGGAGTGAGTAGGCAGCCGCAGCGGCTAAGCTGTCAAAGAATACATTAAATAATGAAATTAAATAAAATCAATTAAATAAAATAAAATAAGAATAAAATGTATAAAATAAGTAAACTGTTGCAGTGAATAGTTAAAAATAAAATGATTAAATTGTCCAGGAGATTAGTTGAAAACGAGTGCAAAATATGAAAATAGAACTGCGTAGTTAAAACTGCAGAGGGAATGGCAAATGGAAAAAGCATAAAAACTAATAAAAATTAAAATACACAAAATGTGAGTAAAAGCAAACAAATTACCTGAAAACGTGTTTAGAAATTGAGCTGAAAAGTTAATTAAAGTTTTAGGTAAGCTTCACCTCTCTCTCTCTCTCTCTCTCCCCCTCTTTCACTCTCACTCTCTTTCTCTCTCTTGGGCTACGCACACGAGCTGCCTGCTGCCTGCCAACGGCTGCTGCAGGACATGCACTGACAAGGACACAATTCAATCAAGCGCCACAGCAACAGCAGCAACAACAGCAGCAACAGCAACAACAACAACGAGTGTCAGCGCATAAACAAGGACATTGCACTCCAGGGTGCTGCAGCCTGAAAGGACGAGAAAGAGGCGAGAAAGAGGCGAGAGAATGAGCATGAAGGGGCATGTGAGGCACTGAGAGCAAAGCCAAACATTTGCCACTGCAGTTTTCATAAACTGCCAGCCAGCAGCAGCCAGCAACCAGCAGCAGCAGCAGCAGAGACAATGGCGATAAGCCGCTGCAGTCCAGGACGAAAAGGACACGAGACACGAGCATGTTGCCACCACGTGGCCCACAACTTGAGGCACAAAACTCATAAATTACAAGGGGCGAGCCAGCAAAAAAAAATGCAGCTAAAATGACTTTTTGTGCGAATACGTGTGAGTGTATGTGTGTGCGTGCACTGAGAGAAAAGCCCCCAAGGGGTAACTGATTTTTATTAGGGCTCCAAGCCTTTTGATACCCGAAACAAATTGAACCGAACCATAAAGTGTACCTCGAACCGAACCGAATATTTCTGGTGCAGGTCTAAAATAATATTTGCGAAACTTGATTATTCCTTAGATACTTCGAAATTTTCTAGAACTCATTTCATATTTTTCTGACCTTAGATTACTTTTTTTTTCTTAGATTATTTTTTTATTAAAATGAGATTAAAAGTCTTAATTAAAATGCAAAATAATCTTGGGTTAAGTGATAAAATAATTCTGAACTTTAAGGAAAGGTCGAAAAGTTTCCCCAAGCTTCGAAATTACCATTTCATTTGAATTCACTGGTTTTTCGCCGAGTGTATGTTTTGGCCAAAAAGTGAAACAGTTTGCTGCAGTCACTTTAGGGGCGTTTGGGGTGCTCGGGGCGTGGCCAAGTTGGACACAGTCGCCGTTGCCGTCTCCGGCTGTCTGGGATGCCAAAAGAGTCAGGCATAATGCGAGCCAAACTCAATTTGTTTGTAATGTTTTAGACAACAAAAACACAACCAAATAATATATATAAATATACTATATACATGCACACACACACACACACACACACACATACATACTCTATATATATATATATATATATACAATAACAATTTTGCGCAATTTTACAGCGGCGCTAAACGAATTTTGGAGATTTTTTGCTGGCAGGAAAAACAAAGGAAAAACTACGAGTGGCAGAAGAACATCTCGAGCAGAGCCACAAAAAAGGATTATAAAAGGAGGCAGTCAGCAGAGAACTCAACTTGGTAAGTATAAATTTGAGATTTGTGCTTAGAATAGAATAGAATAGAATGGAATAGAGATAGAGATAGAGATACGAGAGTTAACAACAAACACGAGGAAAAAACAACACAAGAAAAACAAGAGACATAAGAAATTGAAAAGAAATTGCGACAGGCGACGGTCGACGGACGACGGACGACAGACGCTGTTCAGAATTTCTTATTTATTTTTGTGGCAAGTTTTGAGTTTATAAACTTTAAAAGCTACTAAGAAAAACGCAACCTCTTCGCTCCGAATATTAAATACCCTTGCCAACTGGAAAGCGTAGTTGCCATCGTCGATATAGCAGTCAAAGCTGGCTATAAATGTACTTTTCTATCTGATTAATTTGGAGTAAAAAATAATCCGTTTTTGAGGTTTTAGAACCTTTTTTTCTCTCAAGAGTATTTACTCTTCGGCGCGCCGAAGATAGTTTTCTCTAATAGAGATACAAAAGAAGTCAGATTATTTGAAATTGCTGAGAATTTAATATCATTAAAATTAGTTTAGAAATCTCTAAAAATTAATTCCAAAAACGGCAGTATTTCTGAGCAATTCAATCAGACAAATGGCCAAGAAGTCATACACAAAATTAGTAAGAATTCATAATTAAAGCAGGATAAAAGAGAAGCAGAAGCAGAAGAGTTGTTAAGAGCGCAGCAAGGTGAAAAGAGAGCGAAAGTGGATTAATAATCCAATATTGGATTGGATATTTAAGGCGAAGTTTTGAGCTGGTAAACTTTGTAAATAAAACTTAAAAAGCAAACAAAATAAATTATTAAAATGCTAGACTTGTACAAAGGCAATTTAATTAGCCAAATGGCTAACAAATCATTGAAAAATTCAGAAAAAAAAAGAAACACAGCAGAAGAACGGACAGAAGAACTCATAACTTTGAAGTTTGAATTACCTGAGGGTACGTTTAAATTTGAGCACAATTTATGATATTCAGTTCGGTTTATGAAGTATTTAGCATTCAGTATTCAGTACTCAGTATTCAGTATTCAGCTCATTCACATTCAATACTCGTTTTGGGCTTTAAATCAAATTAAACGCAGCTCTGTGGCCGTAAAGGCCCCAAAACAATCAGCTATGGCCAACAACACCAACAACAACAACAACAGCAGAAAAAAGTTTGGCTATTAAATTTATCTAACCTCAGCTATAAATATGAAAAATTAAATTTAATCTCACACACAGAGACACAGCGAGAGAGAGAGAGAGAGAGAGAAACGGAGAGAAAAGCCGCAGAACAACAAAAACAAAAACAAGTTGAGTGAAATTAAGCGCAAAAAGCAGTGCAAATTGCTGGAAACCAGAAACAGAAAAGCGAACAACAACAGCTAAAATCCCTATGGGAAATACATACTCGCACACCACTACAAAATATACGTATATATATTAGTATGTGTGTGTGTATACACATACATATGTATGCTTGCCATTTTGACTGACATTTTCCGTCCGTTTGTCCTTCCGTCTGTTCGGTTTTGGCCTTGACGCAGACGCCGGAACTTGTGAGTCTTTCAAATGCAGCAAATGGTTTTGGACTCGCATTTAATTTCAACCATTAGGCGAGTATTTTTTTATATACCCTTTCTGACGGTATTACAACTTGTCTTGAAATGTGTAAAGCATTCGAGAGGGCATCTGAATTCTGAAGGACGAGACGAATTCATATGCCAACTAGACTCTATAGAAAGGAACAATCGCTCCTTCCTGCCTCTTCTGTTTCTCAAGATATCCCTATGAAACTTGCAAGTCAGATGTAGCAGATCAGACTACTATATCCCCTATATAGCTGCTATAGGGACAATCGGTTAACAATTTTCAAATGGTCCTTCCAGCTTGGCCAGAGTATGTAAGCTTCGGCGTGCCGC
This sequence comes from Drosophila repletoides, assembly GCA_018150835.1. Lineage (NCBI taxonomy): Eukaryota > Metazoa > Arthropoda > Insecta > Diptera > Drosophilidae > Drosophila > Drosophila repletoides. The sequence goes on along the minus strand of JAECWQ010000031.1, from coordinate 18,512,459 downwards.
AGTTAGCGCTTTTCTTACTAGTTTTTTCTTGCCTACATTAGTGTAAAAAGGATATATGCATATATCCTTTCACTTTATTGTTGTTCTTATCTTGATGATGGCTGTCTGCCTCCTCCTTTTCTTACTCACTTTAACTCATATTTATTATCGCTTGGCTTCCTGCTCTAATGAAAGCCTACAACTGCCTGAAAATCTCGTATATGTTTGTATGTCCTTTTTCGTTTTTTTTTTTTTTTTCTGCTCCTGCTCTGTGCTCATTCCAGCTTGTTTATTATGTGATTATGCCTGAGTTTAGCGCCAGCAGCGCGGCATTTTTTGTTTTCTTCTTTTTTTGGGGTCTCTTTTTCTCAATTCCGGATATTTTTGTTTGTTGGCCGGCGGCAGGATTTGGCCTTTTCCTTGTCCTGTTTATGTTTTTAAAGCCTCCCTCCGCCTCCTCCCCTCGCCAAGCCCGCCGACTTGTTATTGTTGTTGTCAGTCTGTCTGTCTGCCTGTCTGTGACTTGTAAATTACGTTGTAGAGTGGGGAGAGTGGAGAGGCGGGGAGAGGACGGAGGGCTGGACTGGGTTCAGGGGTCGTTTCAAATTACATTGTTACAAATGTTGTTGTTCATTTTTTTTCCTCTGTTTTTTTTTTTTATTCCCGGCAACTGACAAGTTGCGCCCTGTGACATTTTTGAAATACTCCCACGGCTTATGCGGAACTCGACTGCAGTTGAAACTCAACTGAAAACAGTTGATGATAAATTGTGGACGGTTCGCAGTTAATTCCTTAAAGCATCCGGTGACGGTTAACTTTATCTTCAGGTTAAAGGGGGACAAAGATTTCAATTTGTTTCTTCTTCCTGTTCTCAGCTCACATAACTAGCAACGGGAGGAATATTGTTTGGAAGAGTTAAAGTTCAAAGCAGGACGAATTGTGAATGAATCACTTTATCCTCAGGTTAAACTGACCTGGAGAAATGTTATATTTTAAGCAGTTGTCTTCACTTTAATTAAAGACAAGATAAATTGACTTATAGATTTAACTTCAGGTTAAACAGAAATTTCAATTAATGTCAAAATATTTCCTTGGATTTGATTCCAAGCCAACTAAAAGGATTTTATTTTCAAGAGAAGAGTTGACAATTAAATTAATGGATGTCATTTTGTTAATTTAGGCTACAGAGGGAGTGGGAGAGAGAGGGGGGGCAGAGGGGGAATATTATTATTTTTTTAGGAAATTAAACTAGAGTAGATTTTAGTAGATTTGACACTTCAATTATGTGAAAGCCTGCGTTCTCCACTGGCTTCAAAGACTGACTTTCTTCCGTAAAACTCTCTCTCGTTCCCGGTCTGTTCGGGGTAATTCTGTCGAAACGCTGTCAAATACACTTGAAAGTGCTTCAACTAATGCTGGATTTAATTATATATTTCTGCAAAGAGCTCAACAAACAAACAAATAAATAAACCAACACACAACTTACAGAATGTTGTGCAGCATTTGGTAAAGTAAACAAGCGTTAAAAAGCATTTTCAAGTCAAGCACAGCAGGAGCTGAGAGCTGAGAGCTGAGCTGAGCTGAGCCGAGCGAAGAGACGAACAGCGGAGGCTGACATTTGGCTCATTGTTTGGCGTCAAGTTTGACGCAGTTTTCCTTGGCTTGGACGAGTTGCCTTAGAAAACATTGCGAGTACTCGTGCTCCTGCTCCTGCTCCTGCTCCCGCTCGCACTCGTACTCGTACTCGTAATTAACTGCCTTGTCACATAAGCCGCATTAACACAATGTCGCAAAATGTCCTTGCAACGCAAAGGACTACAGGGCGCCGGGCTGCCGGAATGCCAGGACTCAACCCAAAATCCCCTTGCAACGAACGACATTACGTATACGTATTTGCCACATGCGGCACATTTACATACTCATATATTTGTATTTGCAATGCGTTCTCCCCGCTGGCTTATTAATTCTATTCCAGCTGGCACGTGACTTTGCCACGTCCCTCTGCCCCCCCTGTAATTTGGCCAAAAGTATTTGTATTTGTCCGCAAAATCCAGCTAATCCTTTGCCACTAACTTGTATATCCTTTGGGCGTGTAGGCCAAATCTTTATACCAACAAGCAAAACACGGCAGAAACTCAGCTGTTTTGCCTTAGCTTTCCCTTCGATTTCAGGGCCAAAATAATACGACCAGCTGCAATAATTAATGGTAAAATAATGCACCATTTTTTAGCTGCTCAGCTGGTCAGCTGTTCAACTGTTTCTGTTAATTAAATCAGTCTGTGAGCATCGATGAATTGAGTTAATTTACAAATCCAATGCAGCCAGAAATGCCGCAAATTATCATCAATATTTCTCTGTGGTCAGCTCGCATTTCCCCCCTCGCCCCCTATGCCCCCTTTTGCCCCCTTTTTCCCTTTTTTGTCAGCGCACAAATTGAGCAGGAAATTGCAACAAAAAAAACGAGAAAAGAAAAAAAAATTGTTGCCTTTTGATTTAATTTTGCGGCCAGCAGCGGCATTGGTGACAAACGATACGGAAAAACAGAGTGAAAGAAAAATATTAAATTAAAATTAATGCAAATATCCGGCATATTGTCACACGGGCCGTATGCGTGATTGCGTCCGTCCCTGTCTCTCTTCGCGTGTCTCCCTCCCCGCGTCCATCTCTGTGTGAAGCGTAAAGTGTCAAATAAAGCAGCAGTTTTTACGAATTAATTCACAAATTAAATACGACGGCAGTTTAAACTGCGGCGATTAAACCTTTTCAATTTGCTATAAATCAAAGCAATTTAGTTTTCTACTTTTACTCAATTTAAATGGACTTCTTAAAGTTTGATTAAGGAAAGTGATTAAGAAAATGAGGAAACAGAGAGTCATCATAAGATGAGGACAACCATAAAGTGAAAGTATTGATCTAACTTGCAATTTCTATTACTCTTGGAATGATTGTTCCTTTCTCTGGGAGTTATATGATATTCCAGTTGGCCAATCCTCTTGACAAACTTCGCCTTGCAGGGAGTAGTCCTCTTGCCAGCATTGTGTGGTGAGATCAATCTCTGTTAGGGAGTCTTCCAATCAGCTCTTCTACGGCTGAGGTCTCGATGAGGGGTGTAGCCTCGGCAGTCAGTTATCCATTGTAATCCCATTGATCCCCCCAAATCTGTATTCCTTAAAGCCAGATCGCGGCTACACAATGGACGTAGACTGCTCTGATAGCTGTGAGCTTACTTTTTGGCCACAGTTGCTCAAGTGTGTTCGAATTGTTCCGTTTGAGAGTCATTTGAGGTCCTTAGATCAGTATTGAGATACCCTGGAAGAAGAACAACTGTTTCTGTTCCTCTCTACTGCAGCTGAGGAACTAGTTCGCAGAGAGACAGACAGACTATATGTGGAGTCAGACAGAAAGTTCTAATATATTCTGTAATCAGTTGATTAAAAACATTCCAACTGAAGCTAATTGATTGCATATTAAAAGTATTTTTTAATTGAGAGGGAAATCGAGTGAAAAGGTGAAAATAGAAGGAATTTTAAATCCAGTTTTTCCTTTTCAGTTTTTTTTTTCGAGTGCATTCGAAACGTACAACTTTAACTGTCAAATCACGCACACAATTATCACCTCAAAATATTGATTATTAAGCGTATTTCGAATGCCATTTAGTAGACCTCTCAAAGCCCCTACCCAGCCTCTCCCCTACAACAACAAATATATAGAAATAAATGTTGTAGTTTTTTGTCTGCTGTGGTGCGCTGCTTAGCAAATTTTTGCGCAGCTGTTTTGCATAAAAAGTGACAGTCCCAAGTGTTGTCTGTCTCTCTGTCTCTGTGTGTGTGTGTGTGTGTGTACAGGGTATTGGGAGGGGTATATACAGCAGCGCTGTGGGGGGATTGTAGTTTACGTATTTAGCATGCAGGACGCAATTTGTGGCTGCTAATGAAGTAATTTCGAGGCATATCACGCATAATCCAAAGCACGTGAGCTACTTACAATGTAATTCGTTGTCTATTTGTTTGATATTGAAAAACGTACAGTTAGCGCTATGCCTCACGATCAAAGGGGGGCGTGGCAGGGCCTCTAAGCCCTGCCATACACACAAAACCAACAAAACCAACACACAACTGCTGCATACTTTCTGGCTGACTGGCAGGCGGGCGGGAGAGCAGCCAGGCAGGCAGGAAGAGTGGAAGGGTGGAAGGGAGGCTGCGAGGTCGCCTACATTTCGCAGCATTTCAAGTGCAATTCATTGTCGTTATTACGTGCCATGGCATTGAAAATGTTGCTGCTAAGCCCGCTAAGGATGCCCTAACCTCAGCTGCTGCTCGACTAGCAGATACTCTGTAAACACTAAAGCACTCAAGTGCATACGATTGATATATATTTCCCATTGCTTGTTACATATGAGCCCTCAAAATGAGTATACCCCCCTCTTTGAGCACTTGCAAGGGATAGTAAGAGCATAAAAAGTTATCGATAGCTTAGGAAATCCATCGATATTTGCTGGCATTGATGGGCCACAAAATGGCCATGAGGCCATGAGGCATGTTATTAATTGCTTACAGCATATTTCAATACAAGTTGCCACAAGCTGTGGCTGCCACAGCAACAGCAACAACAAAGAGCTTAATAACTTAATGCCCCAAAAAGTTTCACACCCGGATTCTCTCTCTGGTATTGAGAGTTGACTTTGTTGTAAGCCAATACGCACAATAAGTAACGATTACAATCTCAATTACTTGCCCCACTTCTCCCGCCCTGCCCCCCTTCTGCTGTTGGTCAACTGTTTAGTGGTCAGTGCCACGCCCACTCATAAACAGCACCCCCACACGCACACAGACACACAGACAGACACACTCACTCACAGAGAGACAGAGAGAAATTAACTTAAATGCCAACAGAATAATATCCGCCCACAAAATAATCTCCAGGGCAGAACTTGCTCTAATTATACGCAACATAAAATTTACTCAGCACGAATAAAAGTTTCGTCTCCTTGTGTTATCCTTGGCCATGCTACTCGTATCCTGCATCCTGCGCTGCCCTGCTCTAAACAGCTCTGCTCTGCTTTGGGGCTATATTTATTGACTTTGCGTAGCATTAACGAACTGCAGATAATTCGGGGAATTTCGAAGGGGAAGGAGTACGAAAACACTCCTGCCACCTGGACCTTTGGGGCGGGGAATGAGATAAAAGAAAACAACAGAAAAGAAAAGGAAAGGAAAAACAAACAAAACAAGTTTTTGCAGTTCGAATTTGGTCAAAGTTTGATCTTTTTAAATTAATTAATTTATGAGGAAAATTCAGGAGAAGTGCTGGAAAATTATTTGAAAATAAATTTCAACTTACCAGAGATTATTCAATTCATTTCCGATTCAGTTAATTTATTAATGATACTCAATAAATTCGAAGAAAATAATAGCGAGAGCTTACAAGCAGCTCCTTTATTCATTTATTTATTTATTTCTAATTGATTTTTAATTAATTATTAATTAATTTATTACGTTAAGCAGCTGCAAACTAAGCTGAAAAGAAAAGTAAATAATCCGCCGTGCATAATTACAAATAAAATATTTATAAATTAGCTAAAAACGTTCATAAATTATTTAAATTGACTGCGCTTAAATAACTCTCTCTCTAATTAATTCTCATACCCTTGCTGAGGTTATTAAAGTTTTGTCACGAATGAGAGACCTTCAACCATATAGAGTATATATGTTCTTGATCAGATTCGATTAAAGTGTGTTTTCTATACTCAAAATCGTCCATATCAGATTACTATATCAAATAGCTTTCATGGGGACACTCAAAGCTTTCTCCACTCTGCAAGGGTGTGCAATATTCGGTGCGAGGAGCATAGTCTTTCTTCACTAGTTTTTAATTTAAATAATTGCATTTGACGTGCACAAGTTGTTGATCTTATTACGAGTATATAAAGCCATTCAATTCAATTAAAAACAGTTTGAAGCTCACTTAAATCAGAGCTGAATGTCCTTGATGCGAGTTGGAGAAGGACTGCGAGTATATATATATATATGTATAATATAATATATATAATAGTAGTAATAATAATAATTATAGCGGGAAAAGCTACTTACTGTTCACTGCTCACTGTACTTTAAAGGGAAAATCACATTACGTATACGCCGCATTTGCTTTTTATATTAAGTTAAGCTGCAGTTGCGGTTTTACGAGTATTATAGCCACGTTTACTGCAGCTTGCTGCAGTGCTGCAGTGCATCAGTGCTCAGTGCTCAGTGTTGCAACACCAGAAGATTGTCATAAAAAAATGCTAAGGGTTTGTTGTGTTACACTCAGAGAAATTAGAGTATACTTTGCTGCCTGAGTACTAAAGAAATGCTTAATTTTAAACGAGTACTAAAAGGTACTCAAGATTAAAATGACATTAATTCCCAACTGTTTGTACTAAAATGTTGTGTGGCTTTTTTCTCAGTGTGCTGATTGTGTTGTTGTCTTACTCGTTGACTTTTGAAGCATGTCACGTGACGTATGCGCAATTTATTTGGCATGGAGCAGCGGGAAAAGCGCCGAAAGGAGGCACCCTTCAAGTAGTAGTAAAAATAGCTAAAATAGTGTGATAATAATAAGAGCTAATGCCACATTTTAAGCACTTTTCAAATAGTTAACAGCTTTATGCACAGCTCATAAACTGACCCCGCATTAAGTGTATCTTTCTCTCTCTCTCTCTTGCTCGGTCTCTTCGTGCAACTTCAGCTTGCAACTTAATTTCAAGCAGTTGCAGCTTAAAAATCTGTCCATAAATCTGAAGAGGGCGTTGCTGTCGCTGCAATTTCTCTGTACAGTTTGTCTTTTAACTGTGTCGTGTACTCTCAGCTTTTAAGTCAACTTGTCAGCATTGTTCTATACCCTTTCTCTCTAGAAAAGCCGAAGGGTATATAAGTCCAACAGCAGTAGAACTCTTGAGTGAGTATACAGGATTCCGGGAGTCAGTTTCAGCTGCTTTTTTCTATACTCTGCTCAATATAAGTATAAAAAGAGATGAGGGAGACTGCAGGGCATTTGCTAGTCGAGCAGTGCTCTAGTTGAACTCTTGCTACGACTTGCTTGAAATATGCCAGCGACTGAGATTGAGCACAAAGTCCTGCAAGTCCTGCTATGTCCTACTCCTGCTTGTAGTACGAGTCCTGCAAAGTGCCGTTTTGATTTGAGTTTTGTTTTGAATTTTTATTTGACATTTAATGCCATTGCTGGCATATTTTGTGCTTGCTTTGGCAATTTATTGCATTCCATTTCCCATTTTCCATCTTCCATTTTCCACTTTCCATTTTCCATCTTCCATCCACATTTCCCCTCAGTTGTTGTTGTGGTTGATGTGGATGCATTCATCCGGACTCGGAGGAAGCTCAGGCGCCAATGTTGACACTTAACGGAACAGAACCAAACCGAACCGAACCCAGCCGAACCGAACATTAAACAGAAAACAGAACAAAAGCAATGCCAGGATCGAGGCTATAAAAATATATACGTACATGGATATACATATGCGCCGGCGGCCTTGCACAGGACATTAAATAAACATTTTAAAATAAACTACAGAATCCTTGGGAAGGCGGCATTAAAACGCTGTTTTAATTAAAATGAAAGCAAAGTTGAGCATTAAAACATGTCCTGAAAAATGCGAAACGCCAGCCGACACCCCGACACCCCGACAGGACGACGACGTCAGCGACGAATGATGCCAAGTGCGAACCATTCGGGAACTTAAGCTGACCGCAAAAAATTAATTAAAATTACATAAACTGAGCACTGAGCCTCGCCGAGCTTCCCTCCCCCTCGCCGTTTCTTCGCCTCACCCCGCATCGCATATCCTTGCGCGCCTTGCCATTTGCAATTGCAGCCCCAACGGCGCGTAATTCACGGCCGACTGCTGCTGCCAGGACGCGGAGCAGATCCAATTCTTTTGCCAACTCCATCGGCCGTCAAACGTAGCGCAAAGTGGAGTAAACATGTCCTGGTTTATCAGTGGTGCAGCCAAAAAGGGAGCAAAGCGACGAGGGGTTAAAGTCCTGCTACCTTTTCCGGTTGATTCCTCATTGTTTAAGCCTTTAAACGAATTAATGCTGGAATCCTTTTCTGCCCGCTTGGGAGTAGAAAAAACGTATGTTAATTCAGGCAGAAATCTTTCTCTGATTCCGAATTATTTCTATTCATTTAAAGCATATTCCTTCCGAACTTTTGCCAAGAAATAGAAATGCCCCTTGAATAAAAAATGCTGCCTCTGCCACTGCCAGGTTGTGTTTGATGTGTGTGTGTGTTTATTTTTGTGTGTGGGTGATTTCAGCAAATAGTTTGCAATGCGTTTCTCAAAATCTACGTTATTTGAATTGTGCAAATCGGATTTGTACGTGTGTCCAGGACGATAGAAAAGGGAACGGCAGGGCAGGGCAGGGCAGGGCAGGGCAGAGAAAGGATGCTGATGCGGGCAGAGCTTGCACTAATGTTTGGCCATGCGGTTGCCCACTGTGCGAATATCTCTGCGAGTCTCTCTCTCTCTCTCTCTCTGTATGAGTGTGTGTGTGTGTGTCTAAGCATGTGTGTGTGTGTGTGTGGCTTTGTGTTAACATTTGTGCCCAGACCGTGCATCTTTCTGTTTGCCTTTGGCTCCACGCAGTCGTCGTCGTGGCACACACACAGGGAGCGAGAGGAAAGGAAGGGAAGGGCAGGGGAGGGGACGGGAGGGTAGGGCAGGAGAGGGAAGGGGCGGGGAGGGGACACACACATGCATGCATTTGCTTTATTTACTTGCCTTTTTGTTTGATTTCAAATTTAGCGCAAAATTTCGTTTTTTGTTGCATACTTTGCAGCGCTTCTATCTCTCTGTGTGTGTGCTTGTGTGTGTCTGTATGTGTGTATTGGTTTGGCAAACGTTTTTTTATTTTATTTTTTTTTGTTTTCTTTGTATTCTGCCCCGCCTGGCTGACTGCCACTTTGACCCATTTGGCAGCGGCCAAGTCAACGAGAATTCAACTCAGCACGGCAGCATTTGAATTTGCATTCTCCTTTCTTCCTTCGCCTCTCTGCGCTTCTTCTCTTCATATTTCTGCCCTGTCTCTTGTCTTCTCTTATTTCTCCTGCTTCTTCTCTGTGTGTGTGTGTGTGTGTGTGTCTCTGAATGCGCCCAGCCATAAAGGCAAACAAGAATGTAAACGAAAAACAACATTGCGGCATATTCATACAGTGTACAGTGGCTCTATGCAGTCTGCATACAGCTGAATTTCCTTTCAAATTAAATTTGCTAATTGCTGCCAAAACTTAATACGAGCTAAATGGCTATAAATGCCGCTTAAATATAGCTGCAATTTCTAATGCGAATTAGTCTTTGAAAGAGCTTCAGCTCAGCCACTGAATGGCATTAGTAAAGAGCTTTTAAAGCTGATTAAATAAAGCACTTATTGAATATACTTGAACACACTAATCCTGCCTTATAGAATCTACCAGCCTTATCAATCTATCAGCTCTAAGCTCTGCTTTCGCAGCTTTTAATAGGCTTGAAAGCTGCTTAGGTAAATGCACCAAACAGAGCCAAAGGCTTCTTGAATTACTCCCTTTATTTCGACTTCTTGAGAGCCGCTTAGACAATTCACCTGTTAGCCCTAAGCTCTGCTCTGCCTTTGCAGCTTTCAATATCAAAAATTGAATTTTATAGGCACACTTTTTGCACTCACTGTGCACTGTGCATTTTTACATATTCCCTTTTCAGTATGCTGGTCAAAAAATACAAAAAAAAGGAAAAATTTTATGTGCATTTGCAGTTTATTGAGAGCTCGTTATAAACATTTGTGCAAAAGTCGCATTGTCTATAAATTTGTTTATCGAGAGCCTGCGAAACTGGCGCCAAGTCGACCAGCGGACATAAATATAAATCTATAATGAAATTATGGACAAGACTTTTCCGAAGAGATCTCTCTGCTCTCCCCTCTCTCTCTCTCTCTCTCTCTCGCTGTCTCTCTCGGTAGCTCGTAGCTGTCTGTATTTAATTTTAATGGAATTTCAAATTGTTTGCCATAAAACTTTTAGTTAAAAGTCGAAAGTTTTTTAATTTTTAATTGCAATTATCCAAGCTCAATAAACAGACCAACAAACAATGCGATGCGATTCGAGGTATTTGTTCGATTTTGATATTGCTTTATTGACATATGACTCGGGAGCTTTATAAATGCGGTTTTTGTTTGAATACCCTGCCAAAGGGTATGATGCCTTTGTCACGAGGTGTACCCAGAAGTCTATAAGGTTTATAGTCGATATAGTCTTGTCTGTCTATCAGTCTGCCCGTCTGTCTGTACGCCGGAAACACCTGAAAGCGGTTTAAAAGTTGTTGTAACTTATATTTGAACCCAGGATACCCTAAGATATGACCGGTATAAAGCAAGTTTTCTACACACAACAAAGTATTTTTCCTGAAGGAGAACCTGTTAGTCCTCCCAAGCAAAGATGACCAAGATCGGACTACTATATCTTATAGAAAACTTAAGAAGAATCTCTTTTCGCTCTGCAAGGATATGCAAGCTTCGGTGCGGCCAGGACGGCATTTCTATACTAGTTTTTATAGCTGATGTGTAATTACGAGTACTTTATTTGCGAGTATTACATGAGATACACGCTCACGCACACATAGACGAGTGTGTGTGTGTGTGGGTGTGTGGGGGGGTGTGTGTGTGTGGTGGGATACATATGTATTTCACCACAAAATGCGGGCGTTTGTACTGCGTGTTTTTTTGTGGCCACATTTGTCGACTTGGAAATCCGATTAATATTTATATTTTCCTTTTTTTTTATATTTAATTTTATTTTATTTCGCATTTATTATTGCACATTTGTGTTGCCGCCGTTGACATTTTTTTATAGACGCATCGTTGAGCTGATTTAAATATATAATAAACACAATGTACGAGAATGCGCGAGGGTTGGCTGGTAAATAGGCGGGAAAGTAGCTAGAAATGGCTATCAACCTGGAGGACAACTCTTCAGTTGGCCCTCGCAGTGTAGTTGGAATCTCTTTGAGCCTTTTTCTACAGCAATAAAATAGCTGGAAACGAGAGAATTGACTGATGGATAGATGGATGGCTTTTTCTTGACTTGTTTTCCATTTCAAAAATTCGATTGAAATTGAAGCCTTCTTTTTGCTGCTATCCATTAACTATCTCATTCAGTTAGTAACAATATCCGCATGCTGCGCTTTTCTTTATTTATTATTGTGCCTGAAGGGGATGCGGAAGAGGCGGACGGGCGGACGGTCGGACGGGCGGACAGGCGGAAAATGCCTGTCATTTCGCATATTATTCACATTCTATTTTCTCTCTTTTTTTTTTTGTGTAGTTTCTGTTTCTGTTTCTGTTTTCGGTTGAAATGAAAGCAATTCTCTTTTCGAATTTCGCAATTCGCATTTTGCATTCTCTGCGCTGGGGCTTTGTTTATGGCAATTGGGCCGCTAATTATGCAGTGCCCAATGAATGGGAAATGGCAATTGGTTGAATTCCGTTGCAATTGTTACGATTTTTGCCATTTACCGCCGTGCCGTGCCGTGCCGTGCCGTGCCGCTTGCTGCACGCTGCATGCAGCGTGTGGCATGCAGCTGCATTTGGCATGTACCGCAAGCCGCATGCATGGCGCCAATTAAAGACTCAATAAAATTCAATTGAAAACGCGCGCGCTTCACATATTGCAATCGACCTATCCGACTAATTGAACGGCCATAAAATCCTTGCAACTGCCGTTTAACAGTCACTGAGAGACGTCAAACTGTCAGTTCTGCTCCTGCTCCTCCTGCTGCTCCTGCTGCTCCTTCTGCTGCTACTGGTGCTGGTGCTGCAGCTGCTGCAATCCTTAATTTGCTATCGAACAATAACTATCCTTGTTTGACTGCAAATTGCATGTTGTTTGTGTCCTTCTGGCTGTAAAAACGCTCCTAAAATCAACTGAAAAATTATCAGAGAAATTCACTTTGTTGCTGGTTCATCTGTCGATCGGAACTGTTAACAGTCAATTAGTCCAATTGCGAATATCCTTTTTCATCCTTTTGTTGCAGCACAACTCACTCGAAAAAGCCACTTTTCAGTGGGCAGTTATTAAAATTATGAATTTTAATTGAATAACTTTTCCAATAGTAAAGCAAGATACATAATTGGCTACAGGGTATAAAATAGAAACATATTTCTTATATATTATTTACCTCTCTATTAATTGTTCATATTTATCTTTTCTTTGCAGTTTCATTACGCTGCCTCCGGGAATCCGGCCTACCTTCAGATACATTTCTAAAAATTATACTTCAATTTATTGTAATCTAGTAAAATTATATTCTATGAAAATTGTAAACTTATTAAGAAGAAAGCAATAAAAATGTAATAAATATTATTTTAAATAAGTACAAAAGATGCACAATTTCACGGGCAAAAAGGGAAAAATTTTGTATCTTTAAGATAGTTTTGTATCTTTGAGATACATTTTCAACTCTCAGATATTTTTGTATCTGTGAGATACTTTTTGTATCCCAAAGATACTTTTGTATCTGACAGATACGCTGTGGCCAGCAGATACTTTTCTGTGCAGCAGATACTTTTCTAGAGGCAATTAACCCCAAGCAATGACTCGGCACATTTAAAATTGTCCAGAAGCAAACCCCAATTTGAGCAAAATCTCAGACGCTGCACCAGGCGAACAGAATTTCCAGCAGGTCGACAGTCCCAAAATCCGTCGACCTGCTGCGATTTCTATTTGCCTGGTAGCAAAAATTCAAAGCTCACCAAATTGGGAAAAATAACGACGAAATTTTTGTCGCTGCCCCTCAAAGTATGCAATAAAAATTATAGCCTGCTGCTTTTGTTTACATTGCATATGGGAGTTTAAAAGGGACATAACTTCCGCAAATCCTTGCGGATTTTGAAGCGGGTGATCACGTTTTACTCGCAAGGACCATACCTATCAAATGGCATTCAAGGATATGGGGGTCATCTAAGGATCAGCGACTTTGCAATTGTAGTCAAAACACCAAAGAAAATGGGCCAAAATCACAAAATCCAGGATAATTCAGGAACGGCAAGGGCAATTCGAATGCCCTTTGGTCAGTGGATAGTGCTCATCAATACGCATCGTTTGACGCAGGACTTGTCAGGATACGTAAGGACATGGCCGAGTTATAGCTATTTTCGTGTATACAAAAAAGTCCTTATTTCTCAGCTCCCTGAAGGAATTTCGTCTTTTTTATAACATATTGTGATCTGTTAAGATAAAGCCTATCTGATGTCCAAAGGACATCAACATAGTCCTTCAAATGGCTGAGATACAGCCGATTTTCTGTTTTCGGGGCACTTTTTCCATACTACCCCCTTAGGAAAATTCTAAGAGCTTTTTTTTCAAGAAAAATAGCTCTAACTAGGCGAAATACTTACGGATTTTGCCGGGAGTAGTTTAGTTAGGATTGCCATGAGCAAGTCCTTCGATTGCCAATCAAGGATATGGGGTTCCTCTAAGGATCTTCCTTAAGTACTTTCGCGCTTTTCTCAGCGCTTTGTAAGGCTCATTTTAGCCCAATAATAAGTCTAATCGAATCCCAAGAAAGTAATGTAAATATTTAAAGACTTTTATTTATTTATGAATCATTTAAATTAATAATAATATTATTAATATTTATTATAAGTTCAGCTGGAGGATCTGCCTTCACTCATCGATTCTTGGCGGAGAAGGGACATTTTCTAAAAATAAAAATACGGCAGTTTCATTATTAAATAAAGCAGGAAAATAAATAATAATAGTAATATATTCTGGGGCTTAGATTTGATTAGTCAAACAATTTATCATACCCAAAATTAGGCGTACAGGGTATACGAGGCGGAGCAAGTGTAAGGATAGCAGCAGTTTTTCACATTAAAAGGCAAAAGGACATATAAAATTTACGGAAAAACTGTGGTAAAAACAACAACGCTCATTTTCGGTATCATTGCACAACAAAATGCCCGGCAATTAATACAAATGACGCTGATGAGCAGGATAATGCAGAAGCAGGACGAGCGAGAGAAGAAAAAGGAGCAGAAAATGAAGCTAAAAGTTGCCAGTTGCTGGATGGGAGACGGGAAGAGGGAAAAGTCAGTGGAAAGCCAAGTAAAAGCTAAAAGGAAATGGGTACAACATCGCGTGTGTGTGTGTGTGTAGGGATGCAGAGGGCGGTGGGTTGGTGAGAAGAGAAGGCGTGGCAGCTGCAATCTCAACTTCGCATGCATGAAAAATGCAGCTCATCTTCTTAATGCGCGCGACGTGCCGTGCAGCGGCAGTTAGGGGAAAACGCTAGAGGGAAGAGAGGCGGGGCGGTCGAAGGGAGGGCAGGGCAGGGCAGGGCACAGACAGAGGGACAAGGGATTTCACTGGGATGAGCTGGAAAAGCAGCTTACAAGCAAAATGAATGCTATCCCATTCCCAAACCAACCACCCTTCACCCCGCTCTTCCCAGCTCCCCCCTCTCTCCCCTCCCCCTGTACCACTGAGCTGACTTGTTTGTTTGTTTGTTTGCTTGTGCGGATGTTTCCTGCTGAGCGTGCTCTTTTGGCTGCCTTGGCAAATTGCCGTTAACTCTAGCTATGTGTGTGTGTGTGTGTGTATGGGTGTATGTGTGTGTATTAACGCTTTATAAATTGTTAATTATAATGAGTCCAACACGAGCGAGAGAGAGAATGAGAGGGAGAGCGAGAGCGAGAGAGTCCAACAATGTCGACATGATTTACATGAGAGCTTAGAGCTTTTTATGCTGATGCTTTCTTTACACAAATGATACTCGTATCCCTCTCCGTATCCCTTTTGACCATTTTTTCTCTTCCCTCACAACCAGCTTTGGGTTAGCATACTCTAATTACAAGAACAGCAACACAATCGATTTAACTATCGATAGTATCGATTTATCTATCGATTTGTTATTTTCAATTCATTTGAGGTTGCTTCAAGGGCAGCAAAGTAAAATTTTAGATAACCATTAAGTATATTTTCCTCTCAACAATATTTTAATAAATTTTATAAGTTTATTTAACTAATCTTCTATTGGCGATTGCAGCTCTACTAGCGAAATATACTCTATGTGGAGCTATATATATATATTTGTATATCCTTGCCAGGTTGGGTGCTCATTACACGAGTGATGAAAGAGATAGGTGGATAAGCGGGAAGCGGGGGGGAAGGAAGGGTAGAGGATGTCATTGGCGCTGCTTCCGCTTTTTTATCGCTTTTCGCTTCTGGCGCTAATCCGACTGACATTTTCATTTTACACATGAGCGAAAAACTGTCATTGATAAAAATGAAGCACGCACACACCCTCACACCTAAACACCCACACACACACACGCGCAAACAAATAAACAAACAAACAAACAGACAGACAGATAGACGGAAATTCGCAGCGATACTGCCGATAGGTTTGACAACATTTCTAAAGCAAAAACAAGCTAGTTTTAGCAGGAAAAATACGTAAAGGAAAGCTACACTTCACTTTGTGAAAAAGGTGTGAAAAAAAAACGTAATTTTTTAGCGGATTCTGTAGAAGAAGTAAAAAAGCCAAAAAGTGTGGCAAAAAGCTTGAAGCCTTTGAGCTCACAGTTGCGTTTCCAGCTTTGCATCAGCTTAATACAAATTATTATTTCAGTTGCTTTAATCATTTTTCTTCCACTTTCTTTGCTCAATTTCTTTTAGATTAAACTTTTACTTATAAAAAAATGATGTTGGATCTTAAAGCTAGATTTTACTAAAGAAAAAAGGTTGAAATTCACAGCACTGAGGCACTGAACAACGACTGCCAGCCATACAACCGGAGCGTGTCTGACGTACACTGTGGCGTATGTGTAATGTGGCCTCGCAGCAGCACCCGCTACAACAATGCATAATTAGAATTACAACAATAATAATCATGATTATAATGACAGCTTGCATAGCAAACAAGAGGAAAAGCAGCGCGCGCGTGTGTGTGTAGGAGAGTGTCGGAGAGGGGCGTTTAATGGGGAGTGTGTGTAGGAGAGTGTGCATAATTTATATGCAGCTCAAGCAATACGCAGCTTACAACTAAAAATTTCTGTTCATTAATAATGCAAGGCAGAGAAATGCTGCAGAAATTTGCAGCAATGTCTTCAAGTGTTCCCCCTTCCCCGCCGCACCACCTCTCACACGCTCACCCACACACACCCACACACACACACACTCACCCACACACACTCACACTCTCACAGCATGCCACGTGCTTAAGGAAGATGATGATGATAGATTTGCTAACAATTGCCACGCTCAGTCAACCAGAGCTCAGAGCTCGCTGAGTTGTTCAGTCTGCCGCCTCCTCTCTCTTATCTCTTCTCCCATCTCCCATCTCTCCTCTCTCCTCTGTTCAGTTATCTGAATGCCTGGTGAACAACAATGGAAAATACTCTGAGCATTCGCACTTATGAGGACAAGAGTATGCTCTTCAGAAGATAGCGATTCCATTGAATGTCCGCCTAACAATGGTAATTATAATTAATATCTGGCCAATAGCTGACAAGTAATTATCTCTAAAATACATTTAATTGCAACTGGAATCAATGGGTATTCAATATTCGATTAATTGAAGCAAGAAGTATTCCAGATAACTTAAGGTTGAGAGCACAGGACATTGCCACTAGCAAGTCTAGCTTAATGCTAAGAATAAATCTAGAAAATTGAATTTGGAAAGGGAAAGTTTCCGAAGAGAACAAAACTTAAAAATAAAATCCCTTTAAATCAGATTTATAATATAATAAAGATGAATGGGAAAGAATAAGTTTCTCTAGAAGATTTTCTGCTGAATTGAGGCAAGATTTAAGGAGCAGCCGACTGGAAATTCAGATAAGATTTCCTGACTTTCCAGCCAATTTTATTCGCACAAATCCTTCGATTTTGAGCACACAAAACGCTTGAGAAAAACTGGTTGCCTTCTTGCCACATTACGCAGAGTATTAGAAATTACTTCAGCATATTGCCTGACATTTTTTGTTGTTTTTCTCTCAGTGTGTGTGTGTCTGTGTGTCTTTTGCTACTTTGTGATAAATTTGTGGCAATTTAATGGTTGCAGCAACACCCACGCGATCAGCCGACAGGCAAGGATAATTTTTCAAGCAGCGGCCTGAGGCAACAGTTCAGTTCGTGCCACAAAATGTTGCAGATCATTCTGGGCCCAAGTACGAGAAGCAACATCAATCAAAAAATGTTATTATTATTAGTATTGTTGTAAGGCAGTGCAGAGCAGAGCGGAGCAGACAGAGAGATTTAGCTTTTATAATTTTTATTAATGGCCAAAAGTATGCGCTTTGAAGTTGTACATAAAAGTAATAAAAATGCTGCTGAATGAATGCTTAAACTGAGTAATTAATTAGACAAAAAAAAAGTGATTTTGCTGTGGAAAATAGAAGACATTGGTAGAAATTGTTGTTGGTTTTGTTGGTGGCACACTTTGGGTTTGCAGCCAGGATTTGTGGCTGGAATTTTGGCTAGGAACTGCGGCTGCCTGCCTAATTGGGATTCAGCTTGAGTTCAGCGCTGGCCGCATTCAAGCGGGATTTGGTCGGCAAATTGCGCTCCTTTTTCTCCACAAAAATCTGATAGTGTCCCTCTCCATAGCCAAAGCCATGCATGGCCTTCCTCATGGCATCCGGTATAAGCTTGAATCCAAATAGCGGCGAGTCCTGGCTATCATCGTCCTGATAATCCTCCTCCTGCTGATAGTTGCAGCTCGGCTTGTCCTCCTTGCTGGTCTTGTTCTCAATAATGCAGAACAATTGCAAACACTTCTTCATGATGTAAATCATGAGCAGAATTATTAAGTTGCTGGCAAGTAAATGCTTGCGCGGCGCCAGGAATAACATCCCGACCAAGCTCAATGCTGCTACAAGTGGGCACTGGGTCTGGTATCACAGTACAGTTTCCTGGTTTCCTGGATGATGCTCACTGTCTGACTGACTCTGGCACTGGCACTGGCACTGGCTGGCTGAAGAACTGAACGATGACTGACTGAAGGATGTGGCCAGAAGCTGCCTATTTATAGCAGCTTAGCCAGGCTACCTAGGCTAAGGTAACTTAGGTAGACTGGTTAGACTGTACGTAGCTCAGGGCTAGGTAAGAGATCCTTCAGATTAGGTAATCAGCCAGCCAGCCAGCCAGCCAACCAGCCAGCCTGTCAGCTGGCCAAATGTGTTTATGAGTTTGTGGAAAATATTAACTCAACATTACTTTATCGACCAGGCAACAGCTCTTCCAGCGAAGAAGCCTCAACAAAACGAATACACTCATAAAACTCACACTAGCACTGGCTCTGAGCACATATACTACATATATGACGGAAAAGTGAATTTCCCGCTGCCTGCCTGCCTGTTTGCCTGCCTCTTGGCTGCTCCTGGCTCCTGTCTCCTGGTTCTTGGCTGCTGCTCGCTGCTTTCCCTCTCTAAAAAATGGCATAAATTCGCAAATTGAATATAAATAAATTTCCTGCAGCCGAACGAGCGCACAAAAAGAAACGGATTCAATATATATATATATATGAATATCCATATATATTCATATATATATTCGCATGAGTCTGAGTACACTCGTGCGAGCACTCAATGCCGTGCATATGCCACTTCCTTAGCTCCCGGTTTACTGGATTGAGAGCCCAATTTTCAAGTAAATTCAATTTGAATTTCAAGCAAAAAATAAAATGTCCTCTCAAATATGAAAAAAACTTATGTGAAAATCGTTTGAGAATCGAGTTGAATCGAGTCGAGTCGAGTTTTAATCAATAGCAGCGCGGCGACCGCTCATTAGGGTGCCCACAAAAAAGTTTTGCTTTCTTTTTGCACCTGGTTTAAAATGCTATGAATAGTTTTACCTGCTGTCCAGCTCCCCAGATGACTCCTCCTCCTCTCTCTCTCTCTCTCTCTCTGGCTCTCTCCTGTTGTCCTCCCTCTGGGGAGAGGGCAAAAAGTTGGCGAAAAGTTTAAAGAAGACCTGAAGAAGACCTTCAATTCGCACTGGACTCATTGGTTGCATCTGCTTTGTGACCGTCTTTTTGATACACTTTCCAAAGCAGACTTTATTTTCAGACAAAGTTTGTAACAATACAAATTTAAGTCAAAGGATTATCAAATAAAACTATTAAAAAGTTAATTTTTACTCACGGAATCCACAATGTATTGAAGGACGCATTTCTGGCCTCACAAGGACGAGTCGACATACAGACAGGGCATCTGTCTGTCCCTCTGTCTGTTTCTATGCACACTAGTCTCTCGGTCCCTCAGCTGGCTGACAGAAATTTGGTATGCAGCCTTCTCTTTATTGCATGAACCGGCTGGATCAAGGATCTATATCATATAGCTGCCATAGTAAGATATCCTGATGGAATTCACAAGCTTAATCAGGGAGGTCCTACTACTATATCCTATATAGGTAAGTTAGGAGCAATCGGTGAATCCAGAGCAAGAGTATGTGGTCGTCGGGGTGGCCAGGATTTGCCTTTTCCATTACTAGTTTCTTGTTTTTTCTACAATGATTATTTTTATTTTTTTTTTGATTTTTCTGGATTTTTTGT
The DNA here is from genome assembly GCA_018150835.1 of Drosophila repletoides. NCBI lineage: Eukaryota > Metazoa > Arthropoda > Insecta > Diptera > Drosophilidae > Drosophila > Drosophila repletoides. The sequence goes on along the minus strand of JAECWQ010000031.1, from coordinate 18,492,904 downwards.
GAATTTATTTTTGTGCAATTTGCCAATCTATCCAAGTTGGGCGACCGAAGAAGCAGCCCCAACAATTTGCCATCATTTGTTGACTTAATCATTTGATTGCGTTTTTCTGCAATGTCTGATTGAATTTCTGCGCCAGTTCGTGTTCGTTCTTGTTCGTTCTGGTTCGTTCTTGTACGTTCTTGTTTTTGTTGGCCTGGGGAAATCAAGCTAATTAGTTTAATTGATAGTTTTTGGCCAGGCTTATGGGATTTACTATAAACTATTTCTATAGCCTGTTCTTGTTGTTGTTTCTCTTGGCCCAGACAGGCCAAAGTTTCGGCCCGCCACGTGTAAAGCTCACTTATGCATGTGGGTTAAGGCCAGGCCAATTGGGATAAGCCAACAGAAAGGGATGAAATTTATGAAACTTACAAAATTATTTATATTGGTTTAATTAGTTTTTAATATTGGAGATTTAGCGGCTATTCCTCTTGCGCAGAGCATCTCTGGCATAGACACATAAAATGCCTTCAATAATACTGGTAATAATCATAAAAGGCAAAGTGCAGCTTTTTTTTTAGCTTTTTTTTTATGGCTCCCCTTGGAACTAGTGTGCAGGGTGCAACCTGTTGGCTGATATTTTTATAGCTCGTTTTTAAAGCATATTTCAATCTGCAATATTTTTTTTTACAATACGAATATTATTTTTACGATTTTTGGTTTATTTTCGTTTAGCTGGAAACAAGCGAATCAATTGAAAATATTTTTTTGTGAGTTTATAGATTTTCTGCTCCCCTCCTTCTACTGCTGCACCCTCCTCTCGTATTTATGCGGCACATGTGCTGGCATTTAAGATGAGTTTTTGATGAAAGCAAATATATATTGGCTCCAAATGGCGGCATATAAATCGTGGCATGCCACACGGCGCACGTGCAGACAAGACAAGCCGAAGAGCCCACTGAAGGGAGCCCCATCCCCACCTCAACCCCTGTAAACGTGCACTTTTAGCAGCTTTCATAAATATTTATGATATGACAGCGAACCATTCTGCAGCTGTCCCTCGTTATAACTGATAGGTTCGGTTCGGTTAGGTTCGGTGCGGTTCGAGACACAAAAAGAAGGTGCGTTGCCTTCTTTTTAACCCGCCAAAACAAACCAATGTCAGACAGCTACTCAGCAGCCTCAGCAGTCTCACAAGTAATAGAGATGAGCGCTGCGCGTGGCGTGACACGCACGATAGCTTGAATCAGCCGGGGATACAATCTATATTAGAGGTAGCTGAATATGAGCAGAGAATTCAGCAATTTCTGCAGACTTTCCGGGCTTATGACTCCAATTAAAAAAAATTCAGCACTAATTATATTTTATTGATAAATAACACGGCAGGCGCCCATCTCTAGCTGCCCCTCGCAGCGCCCGCACAAGTTAGCCATAAATTATGCATTAAAAAGTTCAACGCTCAGCTTGATTTTGATTGTGTTTTCTAGCGTAGTAATTGTGGCAGCGGAGCGTGTTGCTCTGCCGTAAATCTGCCCCTCAACAAGTCCCCCCGCCCCCATCCTTCCCCTTTCCCCTCTCTGGCCAACACTTTGTGTGGCACTTGCAACAAGCCGGAACTCCGTGCCGGAATTATCTGTGCTACCTGTCGCCAAAGTTTGTTGTTCCAACAGGAGCAGCAGCAGCGAGGAGGAGAAGCAGCAGCAAGGAGAGAACGCAGAATGCAAAAGCGAACGCAGCTATTTTAAGGACATTATGCTGCAGCGAAACAAAATTTATTTTAATGCGATTTGCATTTATTTCGCTTGACGGAGCTCTGCCCCGCTCGTTGCCACGCTCCTCCTCTTTGCTCTACGAAATCTATTGAGATTGTTAGACCAAAAGTGCAGCCAGTTTATGGCCGTGTTGGGGCTCAAACCATTATGCCAAAAACTGTCTGCTTACTTAGTAGACGGGCGGACGGACGGACAGACTGTCTCTCCCCCTCTCTCTCTGTTTTTCACTCTCTCACTCTCTGTCTCTGCCCGCCGCTCTGCTGTTGATGGCCAGACGCTGCCCCAAGACCATTAAGCAAAGGTAGCTCATTGTAAAGCCTCTTCTCTCTGGCAACAAGAGCAACAACCAACAACCAACAAGCAACAGCAACAAACAACCAGCAACAACAAACAACGATGAACAACAACAACAGCAAAAACAACATCTGCATCCATCAGACCAAACAATTTCCGTCAAATTTCCATGCGCGCTGACAAAAGCTTTTCACTTGAGTGCCAGAGAAAAGCCAACAGCAGTAAAACGACTAACGACAGCCACTGTAGCTGGTTGAGAAATGTTGGCATTACGTTGGGAATAATCAAATCAATAGCAAGTCGAACCGCAAATACTCTACACGAGCTAACAAAGGGATAGCTGGAATATAGAAGGGTCTTTATACTAAATTTCCCATTATAATTATATAATAATATGGTTGAGCCTCGCAGGAATTCCCAGCGAATTAATTTAGATTAATTTTCTAACCACATATTTTGCTCAGCGAATTATCCTTCGCTTTAAGGACTTACTAATGTCAGTTTAAGAGAATCTCTGTCAGAGCTGCTGCTGCTGATGATTAGAGCCAGTGCTAGAAAGGTTGCCAATGGCGACGATGCCTGCCAGGTTCTTCAGGTTCTTCAGGCTCTTCGGGCTCTTCAGGCTGAGGCTTCAGGCTCTTAGCAGGCATATTCAAAGGCCATTACTTTGCATTTTACACCTGACAACAAGGTGGCAAAATGAGGCTGCAACTAACCAGAGAACAAGAGCACGGCGCTGGGCAAACGTTAAACCCCTTGGCATGGATCCAAAAATCTATATATATATCCATCCATCCACTGGTAATATCAACTATATTCGCGCAAATGAAACTGAAACGAGGCAGCCAGGATGAAGCTAAGGCAATTGTTATCTCAATGGAGTGGCTGCAGGCTGTCAGGAGGAGTCATGCCAGACCCCCAACTGACGGACTGACTGACTGACAGACTGGCAGACTGGCAGACTGGCAGACTGACAGAGAGACAGGCCGACAGAGACGACGACAGCTTTGGCTATGAGCCACTGCAACCACAGCGCCGCAGCCACTGAACGAACCCACTGGAAAACCAACTGAACCCACTGAACCCACTGTCGGTCATTAGCCAACTTTGCTGCGGCTCAGACTGAGGCTGAGACTGGTGAGACTGGCCTGCTGCTGCTGGTGGCAGTGGCGTCCGCAGGGGGATTTGCTCTTAATGCAGAAAACATCGTGGAAATCGTTTCATAATTCATATTTGCTGGATAAAAAACTACTACCCTAAAAACTACTCTTTAACGCTATCTTTCTTGTAGAATTGTATATATTAAACAGACCCCTTGAAACAAATGGCAGCATACGCCACTGGTTGGTTCAATTCTGCTGCTGTTGAGGCCGTCATTCAAATGTCATTAGTGTGAGGCTTGGGTCAAGCAATGCAGTAACAGCAGAGAGAGTCGAAGCAGAAGGAGAAGGAGAAGCAGCAGCAGCAGTTGCAGTTGCATTTGTGAAGGTGAAAAGAGAGGAGAGGAGAGGAGGAGGAGGCGGCAGTTGTACGCAGCAGAGGGAGGAGGCAAGGATCGTAATTTCATTTCGAAACGAGCGCAAATTGCAGGAGGATTGGCGTTTCGCAGGATGTCCATTTGCCAGCCAGAGCTCCTTGCTGCAGCTGCATTTGATTAAATGCTCCCTCCACCCTCTATCCACCACCCGTTCCTCTCCTCCCTCCTCCCTCCACTCTAACTGACCACTTGTGCCGGCCGAGCTGTGTGAATCGGAGGCCTTTGCGTTTTAATTTCATTGAAATTAAACCGCTTTGCATATATTTCTCCAGCGCTCAGATTTATGATTGCAATTCGTTATTTATCAAGCTCGTCGCCCACTTTGGAAATTTTCAATTTTCAATTTTCGATACCAGCCAAGATTTATGTTTTTGGCGTCTGCTGCTTTACCTATATTGGGTCTACGCTTGCCGAGGATATTATAACTTTGTCACGAAGTGTGTAATGCATCGAAGGAGCCATCTGCAGCTCCCCCATAAAGAGAGATGAGAGGAGGCGTTATAGCCATATCCGTGTCCGTATGTGTCCGTCTAGTCCCCCACTTTTTGAGCTAGGAGAATGCCATTGCTGTGATGTGAGGCCTTCTCTTTGTTGCAGCCAGTTCATAAGTCATAGTCGGCTGGATCGAACAACTATATCATATAGCAGATATAGGAACAATCCGCCCTAATATCTATACCAAAAATGATCAAGATCCAACCCCTATTCCATAGGAACAATCAGTTAAGAGAGTGCAAGGGTATTTCAATGTTCGGCGTGCGGCGTATAGCCTTTTATTACTGGTGTTTTTGCTCCTTTCCTTGCAGCCTGCAGGCCTTTCAATTTTCGACTGGGTATTTTTAGGATTCTACGGGGAACAAATTTCAAATTTATTGTGTAAACTGTTGTCGACATTGTCGGCATTTGATACTAATGGATTTTTGAATATGTTTATACAAGTGCGCCGCTCTATATTGAGGTCGACCCGTCGACCGTCGACTATCGGGGGAGCTTAATAAATATTTATTGTTATTTTTCGTGTATTTATTTTGTATTTTGTATTTTGTATTTTGTGTATTATCCTCCTCGATTCGATTTGCAATCCATTCGCAACTGCAAAAGAGCAGCGAGCAGTGCAACGGCAAAGCAATTGAATTCAATTATATTTATTGAAATGATTTTTGCACGGCAAATATCGAATAAAAAGAATAATAATAATAATAAACGCTGTGTGTTTTTTTTTTTTTTTTGTCGGGAAACACTTTTATACAGCAACAAAATATTAATTTTATGAATTGAATTCATTTCTGATGGTATTATCTTTTGTATGAATTATTTTATGGCGCAAATCTGGCAAAAGACAAAGAGTTTGTTCACAGCCGAACCATTTGTATGCCCTTCCCACCAGAGGCTCTTACAATCTTGTCACGAAAGGACGAACCCACTGAAAGGACATCTCCGCCCATCTGCTGTCGCCCATCTGTCATTGCCTAAGCGCTACCTGCATTCCGACCTTATAGCCGCTATAGGAACAATCTGTCAATATAAAATCTATTCTTGCCAGTCGGCAAAGGGTATGCAATCTTCGGTGTAGCGGGAATTGTCTGCTTTGCAATTTAATTCAGTTGACATTTTTTTAGCTTCACAATTTTTGGGGATAAGCCCCTTGCGGTGAGCTCAAAAAAAATGTATGAAAAATAAAATAGTAAATTGTTTTAAATTGAAAAATCTATTAAGAAAAAAGGCATTTAATTTTGAAAACAATTTTAATATTTTTTTAATATCTAGAGCAATGTCTTAGTCACAGCTGAAAGCTCTGCACGAAAGCTTATCGCAAGCTTTTACAGCGAGACTTTACGAGACGCTCTCTCGCGATCGACGAAGCTTGCTGAGAGCAACTTTGCTTTGTTGTCTCCCAGCTGTTCGATGGATCAGTAGAGAGTCTTCCGCTGAGAAGAGCGCTCTTCCCGCGATCTTTCTTTTTTGGTTACTCTCTTCTAATCAAGGCAGGTGTCTGTCAGTTAATTGGCCGATTAAAGGTCAGTCTCACAGTCTCTCACAGCACACAATTCCATTGAATTTAAACAGCGCGACAAAAGCAATTTGCTTAGTTTTAGTTTAGGCGTTGTTGTCGCTGTGCGCTCTCCCGGAAAATACTTGTGCTATATTAAAACTAAATCAACATATATATATATATATGTATATATATATATATATATATATATATATATGTGTGCCAACTGTAGTATAGATTGTATCATAATAACAGACGCCTGAAAATGACAGCGACTGGAAAGGGAACGGGAATGGAAGCGGAAGGCAAGGAAATTGAGCAACATGAACAGGTAATTAAATAACCGATTGCCGTGCTCTGTGAATACTCGAATGTTAAACAAATATGAATATATCGCTTATCGAATCTCACATATAAAATTGGTGTCCACATTTACCTTTGAACCGGTTCAATGGCGCTGCAACTGGAGCTTATCTCTCTGTCCCCTCGCGCGTTATACTCGCATGTCTCGATTGTCTGCTGATAAGATTTAAAGCCACGCGAATCAAAGTCAATGCGAATTTGTACTCTAGACGGGGCCAGGGGCAGGGGCAGCCGGCAGCTACTGTAACTCTTCAGACGTTCCATTCGCAAGGCGATTCCGATTCCCATTCCGATACCGATACCAATACAAAAATATCGATACCGATTCGAGTGAGAGACATAAGTGGACTTCGACTTGGGAGTTGGACAAGTCGAAACTTGAACGCCTTTCTGTTATTAAGCTCATTAGAAGTTCATCAAAATGTTGAGTTTGGGCAAAAGTTTTCCGCTTTTCCCGTTTTCCGACTCTGCGTCACACTTGAAAGCATTTTGCGCTAATTTTCAAGTTGAGCACTGGGCGAAAACTCTTCGAACAGTCTCAGATAAAAACAAGAGAGAGACAATCGCGACTAGCAGATACTCTGTACTCAAACATACTTAGCTGCTGTTTTCTGTCTGCTGCATTCACAATGTCAGCCCAAACTACCCTACAAGCATTGCCCATAGTTACAGGGTATAGCGACAGCAACAACAACAATAATGCAAAAGTGTCAGGCAAAGTTTTTGTGGCCCAAAACTACGAAAATCCATTTGTCGACATTTAAAGTTTTGCATGTGCTGCAGTCAATTGCAGAATTGCAGGATAAAATTCCCTTTATCCCTGCCTCCCCCCACCATTCGATTGGTATATATCCCCCCCCACAAAAAAGGAAACCAGATGATAAATTGTTGGATATCGTCCTGCTGAATGAATCCTGCCCATCAATCTGCACCTGCGCCGCCAACGCCGCTGCTCAGTTGTCAATTGTTTGAAGTTTTTTCACATGTAAACCAAACGATTGATCAATTCTGCTGCTGCTGCTGCTGCTACGACACACCGAATTACAGATACTCTTACCAGGGGTACACCATAACAGGTGAACACGATAATTGAGTTGATTTTCTTGTTTCTCTCTTTGATTAGATTAGCCGAAACGAACACAAACTGTTATCTTGAGACATTATTTAATGTTCCTGGGAGGGCCAAAAAGCAAAGTAATATTGGCTCAGGCATTAGACGTCTCTCTATTTATTTATATTAAGTATTTAAACTATAAATAAATAAATATTTGCTGGCCTTCAGGCCCCAAAAGAGACATATTAGCCCAGCACTTTATTATTTTTTATTGGCATATTCTATTACATTTGAAATTTCCAATTTCCAGCAAAAAAAAAATCATTTATTTGCCCTTTTTAGCCTCTGGCTAGTTATTAATTCAGGCCAGGCTAATAATAAGCACATTTGGCTATGATGCGATATAAACAGACAGAAACTGTTGGCCTATTTGGACATTGTATTCATTTGTTTCTGCCTCTGCCTCTGCTTCAGTTTGCGTTTTATTATTAGGCCACAAACTAAATAGATATTTATTTAAACCCGGCCAAAAAGCAGTTGGCCTTTGTTGCCATATGGACCAAACCCACAAAACATTTGCCACAAATAATTGGCCAGGGGTTATTCCAGCAAGCCTGCAAACTTTTTGCCTGTCAATTAGCTGCTAACAGCCACAATCTAACCCTTTCTAACCCTTTCCCCCTCTCTCTCTCTCTCTCGTGGAACAGCCCATGGACGTGCGAATCAATATGCCCTGGGGATATGTGGTGGGACGTTGGTATGGAAATCGACAGGTACGTCCGATATTGGCCCTGCACGGCTGGCTGGATAATTTGGGCACCTGGAATGAGCTGCTGCCTCTAATGCCGAAGCATCTGGGCGTGCTCTGTATTGATCTGCCCGGACACGGTTTCTCCTCAAAGTTGCCCGAGGGGATTGCCTATCATTTTGTGGACTACCTGTGCGTCATCTTGCGTATTATGGAGGAATATGGCTGGCAGAAGGTGTCTTTAATGGCCCACTCGATGAGCGCCATGCTCTGCTTCATCTTTGCCTCGCTCTATCCCCATCGCCTGGACATGCTGATCAGCATAGATATAGTGAGGACGCGTTATCGTAAGCCTCCCTCACAGATTGATTACCTGAGAACCCACATAGAGCAATATATGGTGGAGGATGAGAGATTCGCGAATGCCAAGCGACAGGAGCCGCCATCGTATACGTGGCAGGAGCTCGAACAGGTGCTCCACAAGGGCAGCTCCGCGTCGGTAGCCCTGGAGAATTGCCATCATATATTGGATCGCAATGTGGCCAAGTCCACCAAATATCCGGATAAGTACTATTTCTCCAGGGATGGACGTTGCAAGTATTACTTTGAGTTTCACACAAGTCCGCCTTTTGCCGCCGAATTGGCTCGCACCATTAAGAATGTGCCCTATCTGGTTATAAAGGGTTCCGAGTCCAATTTCATTGACGAGGAGAGCCAGGAGGTGATTGATATACTCCGCTCCAATAATCCCCATTTTCAGTTGCACGAGGTGCAGGGCACACATCATGTGCATCTCAACAATGCTGCCGGCGTGGCTGATATAATCAATCCATTTATAATGCACCACAGGCCGCCCCAGTCTGTCGAGAATTGGACGGTGGATGGGAGCGACGGCAACGAAGCCCCTCCCGAATTACCCGAGGTGGTGCAGAAATTCGCACTCGCTGTGGATGATGCCGAGAATGTCAAGCGGAGAAAGAGAAAAAGCAACCTATAGCTGTTGCACTCATCTCTAGAGGCGTCAGCAGCGCGGCAGAGTTAACCAACCAATCAACCGACCAACAAGAGGACTAAAGGACTTCTTTTTTTTGTTTTTTTTTTATAAAGAACTAAAGGCTAAAGGCTACAATTAGTTAGCCAGAATTAAGATATAAGATTTAACAACAAAATAAACACTGAGATTTAATAGATACTTTCGCCCTGGTTTGCTTTAAGGCCAGTAAAAACTAGTCAGCATTTAGATGGAAGTTTATATGATAAAATGGCTAGAAAAAGGCTTAATTCTAGCCTCTTTCTAGGACTCATTTTGCCTATAATTTCATCATATTTTGAAATTAAATTACTTTCAATTCTAGTTTCAATGGACTTTTAAATAAGCTCGAAATCTAGTTAAATATTTGAAGCATTTCCAATTTCAATTCAAAGCTTGGTTGGGATTATTCGCCACGCGTTTTCTATATCAAATTATATTTCCAGGAATTTGGCATTTTTCAGCATTTTTCAGCATTTTCCAAATGCACCTTTTTCGATCAATCAACTTTGGCGAGCCATTTAATTTCGCTTTAATCTTTCGGGTCGCAGTTCATTGGCCACTTCATTAGTGATAAGGGGATAAGGGAGTGGATCAGGGAGTGCGACTAAAGGACTAAAACGGAGCAAAAGGAGCACAGAAGCACACGAGAAAAGCAGCAGCAGCAGTAGCAGCAGAGGAGCATAGGAGCAAAGCAGCAAAGGATGTGGCAAGGCACCCACTTAAAAACAATGGCGTTGCAGAAAACAAAAGGACTCCAATGTGTGCCTGTGTATATGTGCGAGTGTGTGTGTGTGCGGGTGTGTGTGTGTGTGCGAGTATTTTCAATGTGCGCCTGAAGGTATGCCTCACTAAGCAGCAGCAGCGGCGGCGGCAGCGGCAGCGGCAGCAGATATCGAAACGGAACCATTCGATGGGTAAACGCTCCGCTCTCAACTCCCCGTGAGGAAACCCCCTTTGTGCCATGGAAAAATAAACAAATTTAACGTTTTTATTGCCATAGCACGTTGCGGCCGGGTTTCTACGTAAATTAAATTAGGTAGAAGCCGGAAAAATTGTGCCGGCGACGCTAACAGAGGCAGCGGCAACGGCAGAGGCAGCAGCAGAGCAATACCGACTGCAATGCGATTACGTTTTTTTCTTCTCTCTCTCTCGACGTTACGAAATTGATAGCGGATATAAATGTTTAATGTTTTGGCAATAAAATTGTGGCAAAAGCCTGGCAAACCACTGAAAAGCGGGTTTATTATTGTGCTAGTCCTTGAACCAGGCAGGCAGGCAGACAGCGAGCGGGAGAGAGAGGGTGGGGCAAAGGAAGGGTAAGCGTGGGGGAGTGGGAATAATGTCCTGCTGCTGGGCAGTTGAGATAGAGCATCTTTATGATAAATTCACTTCTGTGGTTAACGCGCAATTTAATTTGTTTAAAATCAATAAAACTCATTTATGCCGCAGCCAAAGATGATGTTCAATGACTTGTGAGAGTTCCATATAATTAGCCATTCTATAGAGGATTATGCTGCTCCCAGACAGAGACTGATAAATACCTTACAAATGCTCTCTCAAGGCTCAACTGAGTACAACAAATAATTAACTTTATTATCAAAACTTGTCCACTTTGCCGTTTGCGGCGGATTCACTTATTGGATACTGTTGGAATACCCTCGTCTTGTCCAGCTGAACGGACTGCAGCTCGTGGGGCTGTTTGTCGTGGGCGAGGAATTGATTTGTATGCCAGAATTGGGTTTGAGCAGCTGAAAGATTGAGCCGGCGAATGCCGAGCAGGCGATTCCGTACATCCACCAAGCTGCCAGAGCGTGGTTGCAGCCAGAGGACCAGGATAATGGCAAGCAGCGTGAGCAGAAGATAGGTCAGGCTGCTGGCTAAGAGAGCTGTCCAAAAATCATCCAAGTCCACCTCATATTTGCAGGCTTCCATCATGAGCAGCTGAAGAACAAAACCCATCGCCAAGGCTAACTCTGCATAGAGAAAAGGCGCACATTCAAGGAGCAAGTGCAGCGCCTGGCTGGAGAGAACGCCCAGGCTGGCATAGATGAGGCAGAGAAAGAGAAAACAGTGCTCCGGCTGATCCTCATCATAAATGCAGAGCAGAGCCACTACCAGGGTCAGCTGAATGACCCCAAAGAGCAGATAGACCAGCTTGGGAGTATAACGGAGCAGGAGCAAAGCACTCAAGGCACAGCCGCCGGCATAGAGAACAAGAGGTATGAAGAGCTGAGCGCTTTGTAGAAAACCCGACGTGGCGCTCCACATGAGCTGCATGTGCACCGGTGAGTGGAGTAGGCAGCAGCGCTGCAGCAGCACCACAAAGCCACCAAGGAGCAGCACTAGCCACTGCCGACTGGACAGCAGCTGGTAGTCCGTGCGTCCCACAAACTGAGCGAGTATAGCCTGACGGGGCAGAAAGACCAGACGCTCCTCGTTCAGCAGATTGAAGACCAAATCTCGGGATTGCTTGTAGTTATGCACACCCAGATGCTGCAGCAGTTCATTAATGCAGACGCCCAGGAGCAGCAATAGATTCACGGAAAGTCCTATGATTCCACACCGCTGTGGCTCGAATTCGTTAAAGATCAGGAAACCAGTGGCCAATCCACAGGCATGGCAAGCATTGCCCAATGCAATTCTGGCGGGACGCAGCTCGGAGGAGTCTCCTCTCAAGCTCACATAACTGAAGCTGGCCACATAGATGACACCGAATCCTATGAAGCTGAAGTAGTAGCTAATAGCTAGGATGGGATGGGATGGGAAGGGAGGTAGTGCATCAAAATTCTGCTCAATTCTTCCCAGATCACAACTCACCCAACTGGTTGCTCAGCATAAAGCAGCTGCCCAGCAGAGAACAGAGCAATCCATAGAATATTATATAGTAATGATCATAGCTATAACGTTGCTTGCCATGTTTCCTAAGAGTCCAGCCTAGCGCCAGGATTAAGGACATAATTCCACCAGCCAGAGCATACCAATGTGGCCAGAGATTGTCATAGACAAAGGCCGACTTCAGGTAGTAGCCCAGCGAAAGGCCACTGCCCCAGAGGCAGCAGAGAACTAGCCACAAAATAAAACCCAAGATTTAATACCCTTTCTTTTTTTTTCAGTATATACGGATACTCTTACCTAGCAGATCGGGCAGTTGAAACATATTGGAAGCGGCCTGCCAAATGGAGTTTGCCCTAGAAAACAGCAGCATCGATTGGGCTTGACATCTGTGCGCCTTGAAAGCGGGAATTAAAATGTTTATAGAGGTATTCCCTCCCAGCTGCCAGCCAGCTGATAACACATCTTGTTCCCTGATAAGATACCAAATAACCGAAACAACGAGAAACAAGCTAATTAAAAGACTCACGACTCACGAGTCACGCGTCAGGAGCTTTGAGCCAAATTGCGACATACGAGTAGAAACAAAGCTACAACTCGGTTCACATATTTAGAAATATTTGCAGGGAAAAGAATTCTTGGAAATTCTGATAATAATTCAAATTGAAATTCCGGCTGAAGTCAGCATTAAATTTGAATTTAAATTCGAATTTGAATGCGAATTTGAATGCGAATTTGAATTGGAAAGCAATCAAATAAATCAAAATTGAATTGAATATGCGAAATGCAATATTCACAAAATTGAAAGGAACGTTTTGAGACAAATATTTAGCTTATACCCAGAAGTCCATTCATGAACTGGAAGCCAATAAATTCTCCACAGATAAACAAGTAAATCACATAAATCACAACCAATTTTCTGTTAATTTCAATGATGTTCAAATATTGAATTGCAACAAATATTTGAATACAAATAAATCCAACTTGAATCCTAATTGCAGGTGTTTGCTGCTGCCTGAATTCTAAGGTGTGCTTCTCCCCCCTTTACATGGTATCTAAATGGTGTTTGGCTTGGAAATCTACACTCAGAGAAACTGCAGAAATCCATGATAGATGGGAATAGCGGAGACAATTCTTAAATAAAACTCGATTCTTCAACGCTGAAATCTGAGTAAAACCAACAACTGAATTGAATAGCTGCCAAAAATTGAAATTATAAAACACATTTTCTATTCAAACCTGAATCAACATTTGGCTCTTCTCGCTCGGCCTTTTTTCGCCCAGTGTACAAACACATTTCCCCTTTTAACATGATATCTAAGCAGCCAGTTGAAGTGCTTTAGCTTGGATTCTATGCAGCGGCCGCCTAAAAGCATGCAACGTTTTTTGTTCGCACGCAGCCTTAGGTGCGCGCTTGGGGCTGGGGCTGGGGCTGGGGCTGGGGGCTGGGGGCTGTTTAGTAGGGTTGAAGAGGCCACAACCCTTGAGGCCAAGCACAGGCTAATTAGTTGAAGTTGTTGCCAGTGTTGCCAGTTAATTGACTTTTGACGACCCGTTGCGGTTGCTACACAGTTGTGGCTGTTGTTGCACAGCAGTTGCTGTTGTTGTTGCCACTGCACTAGTCATTGCCATTCGCTTTTTATATATATATTTATTTTGCAATCTTTTTCACTTTTTGCCTTTTGCCTTTTACCATTTGCCATTTGCCATTTGGCATTTTGCTTTTGCCCCTTTTGTTAGCTGGGGATTTACTTTTGGCCGCATTTTGTTAAGAGACGCTTATGAATTCAATGAAGCAAACACTAAGCTGCTTTCAGGCCAATTGCCGGGAGCTGCTCTCTTTGGGGCTGGGGTTGGGGCTTGGACAGAGCTTAAGCTAGATTTGCGCTGTAATTACGCATTAAATAACTCTCAGTCGAGTGCATAAATATTAGCCATCTTATGGGCCATAAAACTAAACGCATTGTGTTGCCATAACAATAAATTTTTGGACTTAAGGCGGCGGCAGCAGCAGCAGCAGCAGCAATGCAGCAGCAACAACATTGTTGAGTGCATTTAATTTTGCTGAAGCGGCCACTTAGTGGCTCTCTTTCTACACCCCCGTCGCCCCGCCACGCCCCTCTTTGACTGGTCTGCCTTCTCGTTCTGTTGCAGTTGTTGCTATTGTTGTGCATAAATTAAATTAAAGCTTTGCCCTCACAACAGAATCAGCAGCAGCAGCAGCAGCAGCAGTATCAGCCGTGACCCAGGACAACAGAGCAGACCCGCAGCAACCCACCGCGCAATTACTCAGTGCAGAGGCTGGCGCCTAAATCATGTCGCAGCTTCGCACACGCCTCCTTTACGCCCCCTTACGCCCTAGACCTGACCTTCAGACATTTGCAAATGTGTAAACATTTTTCAGTAGAGAAACAGCAGCAACAGCAGCAGCAGCCCACATAACAAGCCCCACACCCCGCAGCAGCTACACTGCAAAAAAAACCTATACACTTTTGGAAGAGATGCGAGATTCGGCTTGGGGCTTCAGTCTGTCGACAGTTTTACTATGGAAATTTGGCTAATTGTGCCTCGGTTTTTTATTCAACGAAATCTCCATTATTTTTGCTCGCTCTTTTTTTTGCCAGTGTAGCAAAGTAGCCAGTTCGTTGTCACAGATACTTTGCACTGATTTATGGAAATTGCTTGCATGGGGGAAAATCATGAAAAATCGTTAATTGTGCCAAGTGCTGGACACGCTTTTCATTAAAGCGTAAAACTCGCCGCTTCTGCTGCTGCTGCTGCTTCTCTCTGCGCGTTGCACGCATGTGTTGCAGCAGCAACAACACAGCAGCAACAACAACAATTGCAATTACAACAAATACTTTGTACAACTCCCTCGCCTGACTCGCAGCAATTATGCAAATTTTAATGCCTGCTGCGCCGGGCAAAAGTTAATGCTACTTGCTGCAGCATGTTTGCATTATTAAATTGATGCACTTTAAAGCGAGTATTTTCCGCCCAGTGCCCCTCCCCCTCCCCCCCTCTGACACCCGCCTCCCCTTTTTATCGCTAGCAAAATATTTCCCTTTTTTCTTATTTTCACTATGCAACGTTGCAGCAGCAGCAGCAGCAGCAGCAGCATCGGCGGCAGCAGCGGCAGCAAAGTGCATTTTAAATGGCCGCATCAAGCGACTCTGTTTGTTAATTTTAACGTGAATGAAACTGGCCAACAAGCGGGGGACAGTTAACAGAATTTGATTCCAGAGAATCGACTAAAATGTTAAAAAAAAGTAAGAGAAAATTATATATGCAATGGGCGAGCCCTGTGAGTGCACTTAAAATAAAGATATCTCTCAGCTGAATGCTGATTAAACAAGTGCTCCATATCCCCCATAAATATATATATATATATATATATATATATATATATGCGAGTGGTCAGTAATCACATAAAGGAAAGGCTACTCTCTGCACACCGAAGCTCACATACCCTGCAATTGGCAGCTGACAGACTCGGGCTGCTACGCCTATCGACTCTTCCTGTGCGATGCAGTAGGCTGATCTTTAAGGACAAAGCTGGAGTACCCTCGGCAAGGGTATAGAGATAAAACTCACTCAAATATATTACATATTAAAACAAAACTTTATTTTCAACAATTTGTTGAAACAAGCCATAAAAACGTGTTAATACCACGTCTTTTTTTCTCTTGTGTTGCTGCTGCTGTTTCCCTATTCATCTGCGAGTATTTATTTTCATTTTGTTTTTTATTATTATTTTATTTATGTTTATTTTGTTGACTATCCCCCAACATTGTCTGCTTTCTCTGCTTTCTCTGCTGGGCAATTACTCAAATTCATGGCACTTTTTTTTATGAAAATTATGAGCCACTCATTTTGCTACAGTTTTATGAGCCAACAGATGACAGAGAGAGTGTGTGTAGTCGGTGTGGGTGTGTGTGCAGCTGCAGGTGTGTGCGACAGTTGAAGTCGAATAAAAAGGCGGTGGTAAAAGTGTGACAGACAAAAAACTACATAAAAAGGCGATGTAGCTGCCTGTCACTCTAGTAAAAAACAAATAACAAAGCACTGGTCAGAGCTACTCGACTGCCAGATACCCTGTAGCCAGATCATTCAACATTAGATACTTTACAGAGTAACTTCTGAGTTTAGCAACTCTTTCTGGGTTTCTGGGAGAGACTAGAGATCTTCATTTTAATATACCCTTTTCCACACATTCTCAAAGGGTGCCAAGTATTCTAGAGGAGCGAGAGAGAGAGGGCGAGAAAAACGTAACCCAAACCCAAATCGGAACCCAAATCCAAACCTAAGCAAAGGCGGCTTTTATGTGTCGCTATAAATAAAGCAATAACATCATTTTGAAGTATCTCATTACGTGTTACGGGTGCCTTTGCCTTTGCCTATGAGCGAGCAGGGCAATTTTTTACGACGCACAACCAATGTAACCCCCTGTCCCACTGTCCCACCGTCCGCCCCTGCCCCCCTTTCCCACACTCTCCGGGAAAACTTTCGAGTAGTTTTTTGGCCTAAAAGTATGCCACAGAATTGTGTGTGCTGCCAAAAGGCATTTATGCAAAAGTTTTTGGTGTCTGCCCCAAACTCTGATTCCTTTGGCAATTAGTTTTTTGGCAATGGCCAGAAGAACGCACACATTAAACTTATCCGGCTGTGTCTGTATCTGTGTGTGTGTGGCTTGTGGGTGTGGCTAACTGGACGCCCCCCAAAGCCATCAAAATGATGGCCAACTATCAAATGGCCAAGACACACATTTGCACAGCTGCCGCAATTAGCACGTTTCGCACATTGATTTGAACCCCCGGAAAGACAAGTAAGAATGGTAAATGATAAGTAATAAATGCTCGACCAGCAAATACCCTGTAGTGCCAGCATATAAAGAAATTCATGCAGAATTGATTACTAAAAAAACGGGGTATCAAATCCAGGCTGACTCTTATCGAATCGTCTGCTGAAGTTGGCAATGGAAGTGCTTCCCTCTTACTTGCTACACATAATTCCTGCGAACTAAAACACCCCGTTCAATTAATTTGCAAAGGGTATACCGAGTATACGCCAAAGTCCCCCCCAAAAGAACTTGAGAACTTGAGCACTTACAGAGGCTTACGATGGGTTATTAAAATACTTTTCGTAGGCCACTCTCCAAAAATATATATATTTTTTTTGTATAATTATTAATTATGTAATAAGTCGAAACGAGTGGCCATTTGGTAGCTGCTTTTGAGCCATTTCTTTCTGTTACGGTTGAGTGTTTGGCCAGGCTAAGAGCTATTTCAAATGGTCAAGCCAATTGGTTTTGTGCACTGCATTAGGATTTCAAGTTTTCCGATTCATTTGCTACGGAATTTCTCTTTGCATTTATTGCCCGTATCAAAAAGCAGGCAACAGAATTTATTCTTGAAATTTAGAAAGTTTGAAAAGTTTTTCTCTTAAATTTTACATTGAAATTATTCATTTCAAAACCCCTTTTTGTGTTCAGAGTTTTTCACTTTTTTGATACCCTAGCAGAGGGTATCATAACTTGTAATGCATCAAAGGAAGCGACCCCGTTGGGTGTATTTATTATTCATCATCCGAGACTGTTTGTCCGTCTCTCTGTCTGTTTATATGCAATGTAGTCCAACAGTCTTTCAGCTAGGTAAATGAACTTTGGTATTTAAACTTCTTTTTGTTGCCAGAATCAGGCTACAATATCTTAAAGCAGCCTTGGAAAGGATTGATTGAGATCTGACTACTATAGAAACTTGGGTATTTCAGGCAGCAAGGGTATCTAATCTTCGGCGTGCCGAGCCCGTCCTTCTCTCACTAGTTTTATTATGAAAATTTGAAATGCGCTTAAGTGTTATGAATTCTTTTCATTTCAGTTTCGAGTCCTTCCCAGTCTCTCGGTCTTTCAGCTGATATTCTTTTTATTTCATTAAATGAACTGACTGTTCATTTTTAGCATATTTACGAGTATTTGGACTCCCTGCTTACAATTTAGCTTTGTCTGCCTTAACATTTGCATAAAATGTCAATTTTATTTATTTTATCGCACAGCATGAGAGAAGAGTAGGAAAAAAAGAAAGCAGAAGCCGAGGCTCATTTAGTATCGTCAGCTTTTGCTGGCGCCGCATTTTCATTCCTATTTTTTTTTTTTTTTCCAGCTGCAATTTAAATTTTTTCCCATCACGATAAGAGAGCCAGAGTAGAGGGTAGAGGGTAGAGGGGGGGACCCTATAATATACCCTATAAGACTTATCCTCCCTCCTCTGTGCCAGTCTATCAAATCAGGCAGAAAAAAAGACAGCGTTGAGCCGAGAGTTGGGCCATAAAAGTTGAATGCATTATTGGGCTGCATTAAGCCGCTGCTGAAGCCATTTTCAATTACAACTTTTTGGCAGCGGGCAATTATCGTGAGTGTTCGACAGGACAGGACACGAGAGGACAGGAGAGGACAGGAGAGAAGAGGTCATGCAGCGACACTGTCTAGACTGAGAGTGAGGCGGGGGGTGCATAGGGCGGGGCATGCAACATACCAACATAGCCCATATAATGGCCAGAATAACACACGTGCCTGACAGCGCCAGACACGACTCTCTTCTACTCGAATCGCCTGGCTGCCTGGCTGACTGCCTAACTGACTGCTTGACTGGCTGTCAACAATGTCAGCGCCAATGCCAGCGCCAGGACTCTGCCAGGTTCAGGACTCAGTCGCTCTCGCTTTCTCTTTTAAACTGTCGCTGAGCAAAATTCACAAGTGACGACGCAACGCGACGCCTAAGCACAAATTACAAATTGAAAACAGGCTGTCAGCGCAGCGGGAAATGCTGTTGCTCTAAACAAATACACACAGAGAAAAAAGGGATGTTTTTCTTTAAATAAACAGAACAAATATGCAGATATACAGGCATAAGCCATGCCCCAGTTTAAGCCATATATAACCTACGTTTAGCAGCCATAAACGAATTGAACATTCTAGTGGGGTTTACATTCTTTAGACCAAGAGAAAACTGGAACAGACGTGTATGAAATTTAACTGCCCGCTGGGAATATTTACCTTATATATACACTCACTCAGGGTATTATACCTTTGTCGAGCAGTTTATATATAGTAGTCAACAGATGTATGAAACTGTGGCGGAATCGATGGGATCAGACAGCAGCCATGAACCGATCGACCCAAAAGATGTTGTATGGAAAACCCTTTTCTTTTGGACTGCCAACTGTTAGTTCCAGTCTGGAAGGGCATCCCATCGTCGGTGCGCCAAAGACAGCACTTTCTCACTAGTTTTTTTGTTGAGTGCATGCCCACACGCACTGTTAACTGTTAACTGGCAGGACACTGCTCCTGATGGCTGCTGTCTGTTTGTCCGGCTGTCTGGCTGTCTGTCCCTCCGTCCCGTCTCTACCGGCTCCGCCGTCCGTCCCGGCTGCCCTGGCATGCGTGCAAATGCTTCGCCACTTAGTTTGATCAAGTTTGGGTAGGGAAAAGTTTACATTTTGCACTCAAATGTTCCGACAATCAAAAGCGAAACAAGTTTTTGCCCAAGCAAAACGGAGTTCAAGAAAATTTAGGTAGTGCATTTTGCAGTTGCTTTTGGTAAATGCTTTTCTGGTTTCTGGCATCAAAACTTTTTATTGCCCACAAGACGTTGGTTGACGACTCCTCTAACACCCTGTATTTTGCAGTTGTGTAAACAATTTGCGTGAGTTTCATGTAGAACTCTTATAATAACTGGCAGGTATTAATACTGATTTATTACAGGGTATCAAGTGGCACTTGTCCTCAGCGCTACAGAGCTAATCACAGTTGAAGTTTTTTTCAAGTGGTTTTATTTTATTTATATTTATACTATAAATAAATTTGTATTCATTTGCCCATTAGAGGTTGCCTCGCTGCTGCTGCTGCTGCTGCTGGTGCGGCTGCAATTTCACAGCTCACAGCTCAATTCATGCCACAAAATGTTGTATAAAATATTTGCCAAACAAATTAAAATTTACATTGATATCAAAAAGTTGTTGCTGCAACAAATTACACGCCATTCGCCATTGGTAAATAGAAAACAAGAAGTAGAAAACAACAGCAAAGCACATAATAAAAAAACACAGAGAAAATGGTATAAAACGAGAGCCAAAAAGTGAATAAATAGAAGTGCAAATAAACAAAACGAAGGATGCAAATGCGGATCCGAATGCGGATGCGGATGCGGATGCAAATGACGAGTCAAATAACAAAGGGTGGATGGAGATGGAGATGGAGGTGCAGGTGTGGGAGGCACTGTAGTTTTAGGCACTGAATGTGCCAACTTTTTATTTTTATCTGTATTTTTCTCTAGCAGGCAGCAGGCAGCAGGCAGGCAGCAGGCAGGCAGCAGGCAGGCAGCAGCCACTGTGGCACGTCCTTTGGTCCTGTTTTGCTTACCCGCAAGCGAATTTCAACAAATGGCAATCAAATTTCGCTTGGCTTGACTGCTGCTGCTACTGTTGCTGCTGCTGCTGCTGCTGCTGCTGCTGCTGGTTAAATACGAGAGAGTAAACCGAAAATAAAACTCAAACCCAACCCAAATCCAACCAGATACAAAGCTTATCTGGTTGAGCAACTAATGTGCACATGTCAAGCTGTCTACCAGTTCACTTCAGTTCAGATATTTATCTTGATTGCCCTTTTTTCCTGGCTTGCTTTCCTTTTTTTGGCTAGCTGCAGCTTGAGACAACAGTGCGTATGATTTATTTTCGTACACTGCTGCTGCTTCTCTGCTGTGCTGCTGCTGCCTTAGATAAAAAGTTTAATTGGATTTCATGCAAATTGCAACTTGCATAACATTTATGCATTTGTTTTTAATTAAAATCGAGCGACTTATTTGTCTTATCCTGAGCAGAGAGAACTTTAATGATTATTAATTGGGCTTTCTGTAAGATTTTCTGTAAAATATGCCATTTATTTATTGGAATTTTTGGTATACATAAATTAAGGCGCTTCCGTATTCCCTTTCCCAATGAATTCTACTCAACTGGTGAAGTCTTCTACTGCTCCCAAAAGTATGCTATAAATTTTTTATTGGAATTCATTCGAAAGTGTAAATCGGAACAGGACTTACAAGCTTACAACTTTCTGACCACAATTGAGCCAGCATTCACAATGGCCAATTCTAATTACTGAAACGGTTGAACTATTGTGACAGTTTGGAGTTCAATTACTGGTCAAAATGCCAAAAGTTGCAGCAGACTCAGAGATTCACACAGACAGGCAGACAGACAGAGCGAGAGACGAGCAGACAGAACCAAATTGGCAAATACAAATTCAAATCCAAATCCAAACAGTGCTCTGCTCCAGCTTCGGACTGAAATCAAAAATAAACTTTGAATTACCCAACTTTTTAACTACAATTTCCAATTACAAAGGATCCCGAACCGGTTTGCCAGTTGCATTTTTGGCCAATTCCAGGCTCAGGCGCATAAATTTTTAAGCCACCCAAAAAATGCTGGCATTCGTTTGTAGTCCTTTAACCCTTTCGACCCCCTCCGTCTCTCTGTGTGATAGCAATGGCAGAAGTAAAAGTATCTCTCAATGGAAATTCGGAAAAACTGGCTAAAACACTGGGGACTAAGTTGCAAGTTGCAAGTTGCTTGTTGCAACAAGCAGCGTAGTAACAACAGTTAACCAAAAACGCAAATTTATGACCAGACTAAGCACCAATACATACGACTGTGACTACGAATACGAATAGAGATAGTAACAAGTAAGAGGCGGCAGTACTCGACTGGTAGATACTCTTTAAGCTCGAAACTACTAATTAGTAACCTCAGAGCAAGTGAAAATGCTTTACTAGGCAGCGCTCGACTGGTAGATACTCTATACTTGTCAGTAAACAGGATTAAAACTAAGTAATTAAACCTCAGCTAGCTAAAATGCCTTCTTTTAGCTATTTTTGAGCAGTTGAAGGAGACGACTGCTTGCCTTTTATGGCCATTTTTCAGCTACTTTTCAGTAGGTAAGAGAGTGCAAATAGTAGCTGGGAAATTGATAGACAGACTGTCTGACATATATACCCGCTTCTCAGCTATTTTTCAATAGGTAACAGAGTATAAATAGTAGCTGGAAATAGGAATTTCTGTGCGATTTTGGTGTGCAATTGTCTTGGCATTACACACAACTGGAGTGCGTTTTTGTGGGTACTCGTAAATTACGATTGGCATGCGGCTCAAGTGGCCAAAACAGAGCACTGAAGCTTGAAAATGTGTTTGTTTGTTTGCCCCACAGATAACACTGGAGAATCGGAAGGGAACTGGGTGGAAATTGAAGGAAACTGTGGGGAAACTGCGAGCAAACTGAAAAGACTGCTCCGTGTGTAGCACATAAATCGAATGATTTGAATTATGAAATGAAATGCTCGCAACTTTGGGAAAGTGGCAGTTGGCTGTAAACAGATTTATGCCTGACAAATACCCAAATATATATGACTCTACGCTCTATGACAATGCATAAATTAGCCGCATTAATTATTAACTGGCAGGCAACTAAAATCAACGAATCAACAAAACAAACAGCACAAACGAAACGGAAAAAAAAAATATAGTTGGCATCATAAATTTTGTGGCTAATTAATTTATCGACATTGGGATTACATTATTTTTGCCACAAAAAAAAAAGGGCGGGGCGTGGCAGCAAGTGTGTGGCAGCTTAGCTGCTGCTTATATTAAGTATACGCACAGTTGATTAGTGGGCAAGCAAACCAAAAGCATTGCATACTTTTGTGCGAGAGCATTAAAATACGACTAAATAAATCACTTTTGTCGACTATTTACAGAATTTAAAAATAATAATATAGCGAAAAATAGAATTAGTTCTAAAGCTCTTGACTGGTTTATAGATTTTATTTAATTTAATTAATTAAATGTTAACTAAACCGTTGCATACACTGGGGCTGCCCAACTAAAGTCAGCGTGGAGCTTTGATAAAAATCATTGCATACTTTTGAGTGGTGCCCAGAAAGAAAGAGAACTTCAACATGTGCAGCAAATGTTGCATACTTCTGTGCGCCTGCATTTAAATTAAACTTTCTACTCGTATCATTGGTTAATCTAATTGGGCTTTGGTTATTAATTAAAAAGGCAGTCTAATTAGTATAAATTCGGGGATACGAGTAATTTCAGCCTGAGCAGAGCGAGAGAGAGAGAGAGAGAGAGAGAGAGGGAGAGCGAAGTTAACTCAAGGGAAAACAGAGAAAATGCTTAATGAAAACACAAACAGTGAGAACAATGGCCAAAGGCATACAGCGATTAGAGGAAATAGAATACGAAATACCCTGTACAAGTGTAGATAAGGAACGTTGGGTGAGCAGGTCTGCAACTGATATTATACCCTCTTAAATTGGTTTACAGGGTATATTAAAAGCGGTGTGTTTTGGTCTGAATTGTGGTTTTTGTGCGCATGCAAATTAGAAATGCAGCCAAAAATGTAAATTTGCTCGGCTTCTCTCGCTGCGTGTGTGTATGTGTGTGTGTGTCTATATGTGTGTATGTGTGAATAATTGCACTGCCAATACAAATGCAATCTCACACACACACATGTAAATTAAATGCATTAGGAGTGGAAAAAAATGGCAAACCAAGAAGCAAAACCACAAAACGGAAACTTTTCAGCTTAAGTAATTCCGTGTGAAAATAATTCATTAAAATTAGATTAAACCCCAGTAAAAAAGAGAAAGGTAGAAAAAAGAAAACTCTCTCCTAACGGACTGCACATTTTGGCAAATGATTTCTTAATGCAATTTCTTGGAACGTTTGTTTTGGGTCATGAGACCGGATCCCATTGTTGTTGGCTCCTTAAAGCCAAGCCACACACACATACACACACACACACACGCACACACACACGCATTGAAACCGGAAAATTCCGGTAAAAAAGTGAAAAAAAGAGAGCATGAAGCGGAGAACGGGGAGCACATAAAGAATAATAGCATAAAGTTGTCCCAATTCTCATTGTTGCTGCTGTCGTTTTTCTTCCTTTTTCATTTTTTTTTGCTCCTTTCGGAGCTGATGTGCGTATCAGCAGCAGGAGACTTCCGGTGTTTTCCTTTGTTGAAACATCTTCGAGCGTGCTCAACACCGACAGCAGGTTGGAACGCGTTGAGCTGAGCTGAGCTGAGTCGAGTTGAGTTGAGTTGAGTGCACTACTATTCTATAGATATGTGCCAGAGAATTGTTTATCTGGGTAAAATGAAAAATAAACGCTAGGAAAGACAACCTTAACCCTTTACCCTTTAGCCTTAATCCTCAATCCACAATTGTTAACCCTTTTTCCAGCGATATCATAAATATTTATCAAGCAACTGTCAGAGGCTGGGGGAGTGGGCAGAGCGCTGGCACTTAAGGTGTCAAAAAGGACACACAGGACAATGTGTTAACCGCAAGTAGCACAAAAAAATAAAAGTAGGACAGAGCTCAATAATGAAAAGCGTAAAAACTGAACCAAAAAAACAGAAAGGAAAAACAGCAAAAAAAAAAAAAAAGAATGAAAATTAATTTGCATATGTTAAGTGGCAGAAGCAATTAAAGCCAAAGGCAGACGCGAAAGCAGCAGCGGCAGCGGAAGAGACGAAAGGAAAAGGACTGGCTGCCAGGACACAGTTGATTGAGATGTGAAAAGGCGCGCACAAAGAAAAGGCGCTCTGAAATTCCAACTCAACTGAGGCGGGGCGTGGCGAGGCGTGGCGTGGCGGCAGCAATCGGGGGCGGTGTGGGGGAAAGGGGCCGTAGGGGCCGTGGAAAATGTGAAATCATAATTGGCTTCCAAATGCTTGAACTCAATTATGTGCGCAAATTTTGGGACGCTGCCGTTGACAGGCAAATTATGGATTCAAGGCCAGTCCATAAGCATACAACATACATAACATAATATAATGCACTGAGAGAAAACCCAATCGGACTCACAGTCAAACAAGACGGAACAGGCTTCTCTCCCTTGACCATTGAGAGAGCATATTTCAATTGATTAACTTGATATATTCCAATTAATTTGATGCTTGAAGCTGTCAACTTTTATGACTGATTGTGGTGCAGAGACTCGTACTCTTTTCTCTCAGTGCACATAGTACACTTTCAGCATACATTTGTACACTTTCAGACATCTATATATATATATATATATCTGTAGTACGAGTAGTATTTAAATTGGGGTCGCTGCGGCTGTGTAGTCTGAGAGTAGCAGTGAAATGGCACTTTCACTTTAGGGTATGTGCTCAAGACAATTTGCATAGCATTTCAACAGGCAGACAGGCAACAACAAGGACTAACGCAGCCTGGGGACCTACTCAGATGGGCACGGGTGTATCTCTGCCAGTTGGCCGGGGAGTTAGGATTAAATCGGGGGGGCCGGCCACCCAGCCGACTGGCCCGGCGAGAGGAGATTGCACTGCAGTTGGCCAGATCACAGGCAGACATGATAAATTACTCAACACACAAATTAAATATAAATCATAGCCAAACGCCGACGCCGACGCCAACGTCAGCGCATCTCCTGCAATGCACAGGAAATTTGCACAATGCATTTAGATTTGTCGGCTGCTACTCAAACCAGAAGAGGCGTCACCCAACACCCAACGCCCAACACCAATTTTGATAGTCCAAAGGTGCAGAAATCATAATCAAGCCAAAGGAAATCACGCTCGACGCAGCTGACGCAGCACTAAACAGAGTAGATAGCAATCTCCAATAAAAAAAGTAAATATAGCAAACAAATACAGTCCTAAAATAGAACCAACAGCAACTATAAACAGCTCTCCAATCAAGCTAAGATTTATAATGCGGACTTAACCATAAATAGTTCCGATTTCTTTCTAAACTTCCCTGGCAGACCCACAACTTTCTCTCATGGCTTCATTCCCCCTTAAACTTTATATTTATTATTTATCCCTATTCCTAAAATTAGTTAAAGGTTACTTTTATCTACCATAACTCTCTCATAATTCGCACCAATATTTTAAACAGCTGAGAGCCTATTTTTTCGCATTCCCTTTCCTTTTCTCTTCCCATTGCCTATGTTAATTGAGAGTTCTGTTTCTCTACTCATTTGGCACTTTTAGTTATCAGAGACAGTCCGTGTGACGTCAAACTAATAGGGTATATTTTTTGGGTATATTTTTGGTTTTACAACAGACACACGCTTAGTAGATAGCTACTCGAGCTGGGAGAGAAGTTTTTGGACTAAAAACACTTGCTGTTCCCTGCAGTTGAGTTCAGTCCAATTTAAAGAGCCCAAAGGAACAGAACAAAGTGGAGCAGAGAGCAGAGAGCAGAGAACAGAATGGAGGTAAGCGAAGCGGAAAATTCGATTGGAAAAGTCACGTGCTAATCGCAGACCTCTCGCCAGTTTATGGACTTTGATATGGGCGTGCCTTGGGGTCGAGTGTCCTGTCGTTGGTACGGTAATCGTCAGGTGCGTCCGCTGCTCGCCATTCACGGCTGGATGGATAATATGGGTAGCTTTTCACGCCTCATACCCCTGTTGCCCGCTCACCTGGGCGTCCTCTGTATCGAGCTGCCCGGGCATGGCCGCTCCTCGCATTATCCGGCGGGCATGCAATACTCCGTCTATGAGTGGGTGAGCATCATACGGCGTGTAGTCCGGCATTTCAACTGGTCCCGGGTATCCCTGATGGGACACTCCTTTGGCGCTGTCGCCTGCAATTTATATGCCTCGTTTTACTCAGAGAATCATGTGGATATGCTAATAGCCATAGACCTACTCACGATACCCTATAAAACCAGCAGTGCCTATATCAAGTATATGGCCAATAGTGTCGAGTCCATGCTGAGGCCCGCAACAGAACCCAAGCTATATACCAAGGATCAACTGAAGAATACTCGCTGGGGACCAGCTCCATCGGTTAGCAAGGAACATGCCCAGCCACTGGTGGAGCGTTGCATAATGCCATCACCCGATCAACCCGATAAGTTTTATATATCTCGCGATCGGCGTCTCGCACACTTCACACTCTTTCCCAGTGGCGTTGGTCTTGTGCGAGAGCTGAACACGCGCATACGAAATATACCCTATATGGTCATTAAGGCGAGTGATTCGAACTTTATCAACGAAGGCTTCATACCAGCCCTGCAGATCTTACGCAAACAGAATCCCCATTTCGAATACCATTTAGCGCAGGGCGCTCATCATGTTCTGATTAGCGATCCAGAGCAGCTGGCTGCCTGGCTAATACCTTTTATAAATAGGCATAGACCGGAACATAGATGCGAGCAACCTGGCCAAATCATCAACACTAGCAAGCTCTAAAATAAGCCAGAGGAATTATGTCTATATATAAGTTATATATCTATTTTTGAGTGAGTTAAACAGCCTCAATGAAAGAGCCATAAAAAGTAGCCTGATAAGAAGACTGCAACTATTTAGCAGATGTTATGGAAAAATACCATAAAAACTTTATGATATGCCATGGAAAATGTTTGCGCGTGCAAGCACGAAGGCCAAGGTGAAGGAAAACGAAAGTAAGTATAGAATGCTCAACGAAAAAATACCCTGTTGAAGTTGCCGACTCAACGATCGACATTATACTTAGCTTAACTAAAAGGTCCCCTGATATCTTGAAGTGATTAGACTTTTAAATATGAATAGTACAGGGTATTATAATAACAATTTATTTAGCGAAAACGAATATGCCCGTTTTTATCAATTCTCGATGAGTGACAGCTAAAGATAACCCACATTTTGAACAGCTGATTCCATTTGTTTACGTCTTCAAAAGCTTTCTGCTCAATAAGTATGCCAAAGCTAAAGCTCTGCCAGTCACAACAAAGCAAAGCTCTCGCGATCAGACAGCTTTAAGCTTTACACACAGCAACAACTAATAATAAAAAGCTTTGAAGAAGCTTTCGTCGGAGCGAGTCACTCAGTTGGGCTCAGTTTCCCCTTAGCAGCTTGAGCTGAATGACATACGCGTTTTTTTTATTGATTACTTGTACAGTGCAAAATGTTGAAATAAATCAACTAAATTGAAAGAATTAAATACTTAAATGCTTAAATTATAATATAAAATAGTATAATTAACAATTTAATATATTCATTTCATCGAAAAGCATTTAAACAAGTAGCCAAAAAGCCGGCTAGACAAAATCGAGAGTGTCGGGCAAAGTTCAGCGAATAGTCATGGGAACTTTGTCATTGAGCGATGTGAGTAAAGCGTAGCAGAAAAGCTTCCCCTTTTTTGTTTATACACTATCCTACACACAATTTATTATATTATTTATTCTCTTAAATGTTTTAGTACGAGAATGTTAGCATTTGGGCGCCCTGGGGTCAGATTTCGGGTCGCTGGTACGGAAATCGAACGGAGCGGCCCATTCTGGCTATACACGGCTGGCTGGATAATTTGGGTACTTTCGATACACTGATCCCTCTGCTGCCCGACTATCTGGGCATACTCTGCATTGATCTACCCGGACATGGGTGCTCCTCCCGATTGCCAGCTGGCATGCATTATAGCATGTTTGAATATGTACTTATTATTGCGAGAGTTATGAAGGAATACAATTGGACGAAGGTTTCCTTGATGGGTCATTCCTTGGGCGGAGTCCTTTGCTACATATACACCTGCCTCTCACCGCACCTTGTGGACATGGTAATCGCATTGGATATTGTTCTGCCGCCTTTGGAGTCGCCGCAAGCCATGAGCTTGTGGGGTCCAGGTATAGAAAAGCATCTGGTGGAGGAGGAACGCGCTGAACAGCTTTCAATGCACGAGCCACCATCCTATACCTTAAGCCAGCTGCGCAGTGTACTGAGTAAGGGCACTAACAATTCGGTGCCACCGAAATTTGCAGAGCATTTGCTCTATCGTAGTGTGACCAAGTCACAATTATATCCGGAGAAGTTCTACTTCTCTAAGGATGGCCGCACAAAGTATTATGTTATTTTGCCTCTCAATCCTGCCCTCGCGGCGGAAATGACACGTCGCATTAAGCAGAAGCCTTACCTCATCATAAAAGGATCGGACTCCCCCTATATACACTCCGGTGTGCATGAGGTTATTTCAATTTTAAGAGAACAGAACCCTCATTTTGAGTACCACGAAGTACCCGGAGCTCATCATGTGCATCTCACCAACGCCAAGGGGGTTGCCCAGTATTTAATACCCTTTCTGAGGCACCATCGACCACCCACTGTGGCCAGCTGGTCTTTAGCTGGCGAGGAGGACGCTTTGCTGAATAAAAGGGAGAGGCGAAAAGCCCAGGAGAAGTTCTTCCGATGGAATCTAAAGCGTCGCAGCAAGTTATAATTGGGGAATTAATTTTAGATTTTAGATTTAATCTTAAAGAAATTTCAAAATAAAATAGTTGACTGCATAATTAAAACAGCAGATTTATTTTGTTTACTTCTGGAAAAAAGCTCGATCACAAACAGCTGGAGAGAGCGCAAAAAAGCTCATATAAAAGCCCTTTTCAGCTGAATTGCCGGTCTGAGACCTGTGCCCAAAGATAAGTATTGTTTTTTGGTGTAAGTTGCTTTATTATAGCTATTAAAATCTAGTATACATTGCCCGCCGTGTAGATAATCGGTAACAAATTCGAGATAATACGGAAGAACCTTTGGAAGTACTCGCTGCTAAATTTCCAGCCAGGCGGAAAAGAAATCGTCGGGCAAAGTTCAGTTCCAAAAAATGGGAACTTTGTCATTGAGCGCACTGAGCGAAGCAAAATCAGATGATTTTTAAAAGAATTATAATTCTTATATTATCCATTTATGAAATGAATGAATCTGAGAACCCTGGGGTTCACTGGTAGACTGGAGCGTCCTGTTCTGGTTATCTACGGTTGGCTGGAACATCTGGGCACCAATTGCCAAGTGCCCGCTCTATCGCCAGAAACTCTTTATCTCCCGAGATGGATGGAGAAGTAGTAGGCCCTATCTCATAATCAAAGGATCTGCATCTAACTTCATAGATTCCCAGGGCAACAATGTCATCTCAGCTGTGGCCAGCTGGTCTTTGGCTAAACAGGAGGCTTTAAGGGGTAATAAACTCATATATATTGTACAGTATAAATAGAGAAATTAAAGTGATTTTATTTTTGAGAACGGCATAAAAGAACAAAACCAATTTTCAGTCAACTATTAGAAAGATAATGAAAATTACTATAAGAAAGCTTGTGTCTAGGGTATTGTCTGATAAGCATTTCTTTTTTTTGTTGTGATATGACTCGATCATTTTTTGGCCAGAAAGCTTTAAGAATAGTTTTTATTGATTTCCGAAAGTTACTTTTACTCTCGGACATGCACAACTCTTTCTGGATTAGCCTACTCAATATATTGAATATAGCAAAAGATTAGCAATTTAAATATTGTATTAATCGCTTGTTGAAAACCCAATCAAGATAATAATCTAATCTATTTGTCTATAATCTATTTGTCCTTAAACGATGTGGGGACTGCTCTTTGATAGAAAGATATCTGTTGGATCAGGAACGGGCGGAAGAGCTTTGGATTACCTTGCAAGTTTTCCTAGCAGGGCTAATTTCGACTCGGTTCAGTCAGAGTTTACTCAGCATTTAGTCTGCAGAAGTGTCTCCAAGTCATGTCTGATAAATATGAATGAAAAATGAATATTTATTTGTTTACTTTGTAAAAAGCTTCTCACTCAAGCAAAAGCTCACTCAAAAGTTGATTGAGATCAAAGAAGTCAGTTGCATTTGCATTTAAATTCCATCCAAAAAGCTATTAGAAAAAGTCTTCTTCCGCCAGGCTTTGCCTTATTTAGTTTCAGTTCCCATTCAGCAGTTTGAGCCGAAACACTTCAACAATTTATTGAAATATTCTCTAGCATATAGAAAAAGCGGATATTAAGGTAATACTATTCAAAGCTTATCAATTATCAGGGCAGATAATACGGAAGAACCTTTGCCAGCTCGGAAATAGCCAGACAGATAATAACAATAAATACTTTTGATTAAAGTTCAGACAGACGAAATGGGTTCTTTGTCGTTAAATGACGTGAGTAAGCCATAAGTTAAACAGGAGGTTCGCATTTAACCAGAATCCATTTTAAACATTTAAACATTTAACAGTACGAGGATGTGCGAATCTGGGCGCCTTGGGGTCATATGGCGGGTCGCTGGTATGGAAATCGATCTGAGCGTCCCATTTTGGCCTTGCATGGCTGGCTGGATAATTTGGGCACCTTTGATACATTGATACCTCTGCTACCTGACTATCTGGGCATACTGTGCATTGACCTGCCTGGTCATGGATGCTCTTCCCGCCTGCCGCCAGGCATGCACTATAGCGCCGACGATTGGATTCTAGTCATAGGCAGGATAATGAAGGCATACAAGTGGTCAAAGGTCTCATTGATGGGACACTCCTTGGGTGGAGTACTTAGCTTTATTTACACCTCACTCGCACCGCAGACTGTAGACTTGGTCATCACGTTGGACATTATTATAAGCCCTTTCGACTCTGCGGAGAGTTTATCGGTTATGGCAAACTATATGGAAAAGCATCTGATTGAGGAGGAACGGGCACAGCAGAACACAATACATGAGCCGCCTTCCTATACAATGGAACAGCTGCGCAGTGTCCTTAGCAAAGGCACCTTCAACTCGGTGCCCCTGGAGTTTGCTCAGCATTTGCTCAATAGAAGCGTAAACAAGTCGCAGCTCTACCCGGACAAATTTTACTTTTCCAGGGATGGACGTACTAAATATCATTCTCTTTTTCCTTTGAATGCGCCACAGGCAGCCGAAATGGCGCTTCGGATCAAGGATAAACCCTTTCTAATTCTCAAAGGATCAGATTCACCCTTTATAAACGGAAATTCGGATGAGGTTATCTCCATTTTAGCCAATCAAAATCCTCACTTTGAATACCACGAGGTATCCGGCTTACATTACGTCCATCTGGTCAATGCCAAAGAGTGTGCACAGCACATCATACCCTTTCTGCGACGCCACAGACCAGCCAGTCTGGCTAGTTGGTCTCTGGCTGGAGAGGAGGATTCTCTGAGTAGGAAGGAGCGACTCAAGACTCAGGAGGGTTTCTTTTCGCGGAACCTAAAGCAACGTAACAAACTGTAACAACAAAAGCTGAGAAATACGAATGAATAAATGAAAAATTATAGTTTCACTTGGGTATCAATTCCTCTACAGAGGATTCCACGAATAGCGGCAGCACTCAGGCTGTTCTACGAGAAATTTTGGGGCAATTTTAAGCAGCTTAACACAGTTGAGCGCTTTTCAACAATTAAATGCAGCTCATGGTGTATAATGCTGACTTTTGGGCAGGCTTCAAGGACTGAATGAAGATATAAACGTCAAGCGAATCGAATTCTGTAGTTGCTTGTCAGAATATGAAATTTGAGGGGCGGATGCTGACAGACTTATTGAACAATTAGCTGCATATACACATACACACACACACACACATACATATGTACAAGTAAAGGCACTTAAATAATACAAAATGTAATCAATTGTTGGCCAAGAAAGCATTTTGAAAATCATTTTATTGTTGGCGTGACAACAAAAGCGCTGCCTACTTTTGGGCGGCGCCAGCGAAAATTAATTTCTGGCAGCCGCACAATTTCCATTGCCTACTTTTAGGAGGTGCCTGACGCCTAGTAACGAAACTGAAAGCGGGAAACAACGAGGCGCATACTTTATTTAATTTAAGCAGTTTCCCGCTGTTTTCATTGCCCTGTATCAAAGACAGCCTACAAGCAGGCATAATGTTTCAAAAGACAAAGATACGACCTCAATTTAGTGTAAATTTTATAAAAGAAAGAAAAGTATGTCAATCATATACGATTTCCATCAAAGTATGGTCAGACTATATACTCTATTCTTTTTTAAAATCCGATCTAAAAGTCGAGTTGATTGCCTCCCATATTCAGTTGAAGAGCTCTAAATGAAAACCTGAGTTATGAGCGTAGAAGTTAAGCGGAGCGGGAAAAAGGTGATTGAGTTCCACTAGAACAAGCACAGAGCCCAACTACAGGGTATCTTTCGGCTGGGCATTCGAATCTCTGGCTGGTGGTGTGTCCCGGAACATCTGCTGAACGTGTATACGTATGGTGGTTGACGTCTTTTGTCGAACAGCTGCCACTCTGCCACAAATGCTGAATATCAAATATGTACGAGTATTTGCTTTGCGACGCATAATTTTCTTGTCATACATTTTGATTGCCCCGCCTGATACACACACATATATATATATATGTGTGTGTGTGTGTGTGTGTGTGTGTATTTATAAATGTATATATAAATATTAATATTTATGCTTAAAGTTTGCCAGCCGTAATTGCACGGAAAACTCAATCAATTAACGCGCGCGCTAGCGAAATTTTCTTGAATATATATTTTCATTTGACTGATTAAACAACAACAATTTAAGCACACTATCGATTTTACAATTTAGCTGCTGCCGCGTGGCATCAACAATTCTTTTCTTTTCTTTTTTTTACTTTTCTTTATTCCTACTTTTTTTCTGGTGTAACCAGAGACGCCACAACGCCGCAGGAAGTCTCCGCGCGTGTGTGAGTGTGTGTGAGTGTGTGTGTGAGTGGGCCTGCTGAAGGTGAAGCCATCTAAACCCAACGCATGGCATACGCCTAGATTTCCTCTCCTTTCCTTTGCTTTTTTTTTAAGTTTAAGCAAGCGAAAACTTGATAGCTTTTATGGCGAAAAGAAAAGCGTATTCGCCTCCAATTCGCTTGAATTTCATGTGCCATTTTCCTAGGCGTGTGCTCATAATTAAGTTTTCCCATTGGAGAATGGGAATTTGGCCAAGAATTAGGTATCTGAGTCAAGGCAATTAAATTTTAAATTCTCACTGACTAAAATGGGGACTTTAAAGAATGCCTTTTCACTAGAAATGCCAAGGGAGAATCGACCTAAATGAGATTTCTCTGTAGAAACCCCTAAGATGTTAGGCGTGATTAAGTCAATATAATCCCTTATTTATCGGTGAAGACTCACACGGGAAGCCAGGAAGCCGCTCTTCACTTGTTCGACGGCCAGTTGCACTTGGTAAATGGGTTCCCTCTGTGCTTGGATCATCCCATCCAATATCTTAAAGAAACAGCAAGAATTGGATCCTTTGGCAGAGCAGAGATAACTCCCGGATCCAAAAGCAAACAGCTGGATCCGGATTAGAATCTTTCTACTCAGTTTTACCGACGTTGCGTTAGAAAACAGCAGAGAGGACCTTTAAACCTGTGTGGAACAGTTTGAGTTTTTGGGAACACACCACGCCCCCAAGACAGGCGCTTAGCAATGAAACGAAATGAAATGGAATGGAATGAAAAACCCTTAAGCCAAATGAATTATGCATGTTGAGGCCATCTCACATTGAGAGAACATCACTTTCAGCTGGCCGCTGGCCGCTTAATAAACTAAAACTGTTTAAAATTCTTACTGTGCAGCGCGCTCGACGCTGCAATAAATCTCAAACTGCACTCAATTGCCCAGACGCATGCAATATCAGGCAGCGCAGTCGCAGCTGACGTCGGCGTCGGCGTTGGCGTTGACGTTGACGTCGTCGTCGTTGGTAGTAGAAACGTGCGCGCAATTTTCGCTATTTTCTAATAGCCGCTAACGCATCGGAAAAGTGAGGTATGAGTAGAAGAAGAAGCGCACTGTGAAGGGTCTGTTATTAAAAAGGAAAACAAGCCAAAACACATTTCACGTAGCACATTTTTTTTTGTTTTTTAACTTGGTCGGAAGTGCTTTCGACGCCATTTTGTGGCCGGCTTTTATGGCCGAGCGAGACTGCAATTGAGAGTGCAGCCAGAGCTCACTACACACGAGATCCTTGAATGCCCTTTATCAGCTACGTGCTCATTCAGGCCATCACGCACTTTAACCTCACACAGTTGCCACCAAAAAACCACCTTACCAACAAAAAGAAGCCAACAAAGCCCAATGCTCGACTAGAAGATACTCTGTAAACAGATCTCTACTGGGATTACAATTGACCATATCATCATCATCTCTGAGAAGTCAAAGCTTTAAGTCTAAAGATATGGATGTAATTCAGAATGATTCCTTTAGCGCATAGAGACTATTAGCACTAAACATCCCGAAAATTTGGTATATGTACTTACATGGAATGTGGCTCTAAATAGTCTCTTCACAATGAATATACGGTTTTTTAAGCATTTTCAATGGGTATATATAGAGTATAAAAAACGCGCCTCTATGCTAGAAGATTGCCAATAAATTGTTGCTAAGCAGCGACATGGAAACTCAACTCTACAGGACTAAAAACGGAAGAAATAGGCTGCTGCGTCATGGCTCGTCCTGGCTTGTCCTTGCTGCTGACACAGCAGAGCACCATTTGCATTCAGTCCCTCCCCTCCCGTCCCCTCCCCAGCCCCCCTTTCAACCGTCGTCAGTGGTGGGTCGACCCACATTCCGGCTACCCATTAAATCAGCTACAATTTACTTGTGATTGACATGTTTATAAGGGTCGCACAGCAGCAAGCAGCAGGAAGAGCCAAGGCTAGGGTTTCCTTTAAGAGGGGGGTTTTTGTTTTGACCTCCACAAACCCAACAACAACAATAAGTGAAGCCTAAAACTTGTTTTTCCTTCTATTTTTTTTTTTTTGCCTCAGCTTCAATAAATCTTTGCTATTTGCACTCACTGTCTGAGAATACTAAATATCCTTTTGCATTTCAAGTGCTTTATGGAGGCTGCGGCAAGAGACTCAAATTCCTGGAATCCCATACGCACACACAATTAAAAGTTCCCACGTTAAGGGTCCCATGAATAAAACAACAAGATAAAGCAGGCTTTCCAAAATGAATAACGACTCTTGCATACTCTGTAATCTAAGGGAAGTTATTCCCTCTCTTTGTAGTACTTTAATATAAGAGAAATATCACTGATAACTATTTAATATGAGTCTAATCCATCCAATAGTCCAGTTGATTTCCATTTCGATCTCAAAAGAAGGACAGATATTTTCAGGCTTTATACTCTTCATTTCTTTTCCGTTGCAAGTTGAATTCAATAGCTAATGGACCCTTTTAAAGGTCGAAAGAAAGCTGCAGACTCAGTCTGATATCAGTCGAGGCAGACAAAACGCATGTTTTGTTTTTAATATAGCAGGCGGAAAAGAAACCTCAACTGGCTGGAGTGGCGTGGAGTGGAGTGGAGCTGCCAGTTGCAGTCACATGTGAACCGGTTTTTTTGTATGCACTTTCAGAAAAGGGCAAACAACAACAAGAACTACTACTAATAATATGAGTCCGGCTGAAAACATAAAACAAAAAACAAAAAAAAAACAGCTGACACGCGACGAGGGGCTTCGAACTCGAACCACAACTCGAACCTGCTGCTGGTTGCAAAGTGATCAGCGGCAAAGGCGCCAAGCAAGCTACAAGAAACAACGAACTTTAGTTGAGCGCGCGAATCGGTTCGAAACGGAACGGATCGGATCGTCGGGTATATCTCGCTCGGTTCCTCGATTCAGCCGATCTCTCTGGTATGCCGCCGTTTCAGGTGTAAAACAATTTTGAAAGTCAAAAAGAACTCTGTGTGCCCCATTGAACCCCATTTAATGTCAAATTACAATTTAAAAGCTGCCCATAAAAGCAACTTTAAAAAAATAATTAATTACACAAAAATTGAGAGCTTAAGAAACATTTGTCAGGCTGTTAAAACAAATTCTTGGCTCGAAATGCTAATGGATTTTTGGCTTGTTTTTGTTGTAGCTGTTGCTGCTGCTGCCAGTTGAACTTTTCAATTAATTTAACAACCCGAAAAACAGAAACAGACGTCGCTTCATTTTCGCCTGCCCCGCATAGATCTTATCTCGCTGGTCATATCATAAAACGGTTCAAAAAAAGAAGAAAAAAAAAACAAACCAAAATATAACAGAGTTCTCAAGAAAGTTGACGAAAAACGGTTGTTTTTTTTTCTTTTTTTTGTTTGTTTGTTTTTGTGTTTTTTCGTCTATTTTAGTAGCATTTTTAACGTGCCCCAAAGGCCTAAAAAAAAACCCCTTAAAAGGTGTGCCCGAAAATAAAAGCGGGGCATTTAGAGCCCCCGGGTGTCTGTTTTCCCTCTTCCTCTTCCTCCGCCGCCATCGCCCTCCATCCAAATCTCTCCATAATATTTTTTATAACTCTGTTGAATTTGCCGCGTTGCTACTTTTTTTTTATGCTTTGGCTATGGTTTTGGCTTTGGCATATTATTCAATTTGAATCTGACATTTGAAACTTGAAATTCATGTTGTCTGTCTGTCTGTCTGTCAGTCTGTCTGTCTGTCTGTCTGCCTGGCTGCAAAATTCATGTTGTTTTTGCTGTAATTTTTGCCATTAATTGTAATTCAATGCGGAAGAGGCAGCGGGCCATAACCGCTAGTCAGAGTCGAGTTTAAAACTCGAGTTTAAAAGTCTTGACAATTATTATAACTGGGCTCTGCTCTACACTCAGAGAAAAACCATCCAAATATTCTACAAGCTGTCTAAACAAATTCTATTATTTCCACTGAAAACTATTTTAAGCCCCAACAAATGGCTGAATTTCTCATCTCTATCTGCCTCAATTTGAAACCCATTTTCGCCCCATTAATGGACACTTTTGTATTCAAATTAAATTCACATTATATCATTATTGGAAATTACTCAGAATTACTAGAATTTAGAACCCTTTTTTTGCCAAGTGCAGCAGTGCTGGCAACAGGTTGCCAAGTGGTGCAAATTGTTCTCGGGCCGCTGCTGCATTGAATTCTTCTTGTCCATAAAACGGAGCAAGTTTTACAGTCTTTACAGCCGCTTACGCATAACTGTAAGATAGACTATGGAGAAACAGGATTGTTGCTTAAGTATGTGTTTGCCAGTGCTGTGTGCTGCTGCTGCCACGCCCCTTTTCAATGCAGCTCGACAAGAGAACAAATTAAGCCAAAAGGCTGCAGCTCTCTTGTTGGCATAGAAAAAGTTTAGCGGCCTCCCCGTTGACTTCAATTTGTGTCAAGTAATTTTCGAAAAGAAAAAAATTACAAAAACAAAAAAACAAAAAAAAAAAGCTAAAGAAATTCACCAAAAAAGCCATGCGCAAAATTGGAATTTTCCATTAGCCAGCAACAACAAACAGCTAAGAGCTAAAAGCTAGCAGGCAAACAGGCAGCAGCGCAGCTCTTAAACTAACATGAAAATAGTGAAAATCATGTGAGTCCAGTCTTCAGTCTTCAGTCTCCAATCTCCAGTCTTCAGCTGCGACTTGTCAAACGTGTTCCGCGACGGCATTGGAAATGTGCAGCATTGTGCAGCATACACTGAGAGAAATACCAAACAATTCTCTATACCCAAAAAGCTTTACCAAACTTTGAATCTAAAATTCTGATAAAAAATAGTTTATGATTGCGGGTAAAATTTGTAGAATTTCTAGCCGCCTTTTTCTCCAAGTGTACTGGCAGCTGTGGCTGCCACAACAAAAAAAAAAAGCTAACTGTGACTTGTATTAATTTTCCTCTAGAAAAAGCCGCCCAATGAAAAACAAATATTTTTTTTCCCCCCTGTTTTTTTTTCTCACCTGACAGCCCGTTAATAGAAATGACTCTTTGAAAAGTTCGAGCTGACAATTAAAGAGGCTTTTTTGTCGGTCAACTCATGGAGGAGGACGTCTTGAATGCGCTGCAGATGCGTAGCGCCTATCTCTCCGGTGGCTACGATCGGCAGAAACGAATCATATTCATTG
This sequence comes from Drosophila repletoides, assembly GCA_018150835.1. NCBI lineage: Eukaryota > Metazoa > Arthropoda > Insecta > Diptera > Drosophilidae > Drosophila > Drosophila repletoides. The sequence continues at coordinate 18,454,598 of JAECWQ010000031.1, read as the reverse complement.
TGAATGCATTCAATGATCAACAATTGTGGAATCGCCGCTGCCTTCAACTGACTCTCGACTATCTCAAGCGTTCCCTTAGGTAAGTCTCTCTCTCTCTCTATCTTTCAGTCTGTTTCTCAGGCTCGGAAGAACAGCATAAACTTACCGCTAATCCTAACTAATTAGCATAGACTCTATATATGCAAATAGCCCGCAGATGATTTAGGCCTTGCATTTAAGTCTTTTCATTAGACAGGTTTGGGTTCTGTAGGCCCCAAAAGAACGATAAGAAAATGTTCCTATCACTTTGATATGCTAATTCCATTGTGTGATCTTTTTATACAGTTTTTAAAAAACAAAAATTTCAATGAAAGCCGCTAGCAAAGTCTATGAACCAACCACAGATACCTAAGATTTTGTTACCTTGTTGAGAAGATTGGAAATTGTTTATAAAGTTCAACTAAAATGCTATAAAATCGGAATACTTTATTATATAGACACGCTACGAAATACTCATAAGAGTATCAGATCAATATTTAAAGAAAGCTTGGTCTAAAAAATAACACAGATAGATCACCTTACAGTATCTCTGATAATCCTACTTTTGATAGATATTTATGTCTACGAGTACTAAAAAACCTGTCAGCTCCAAGTTTTCTCTCTCTTCTCTTTGGAAATTTATTAATTTGATGAGCCGCAATAAAACAAAAAAACAAGCTAAGAAATAAATTATGGCTAAATACAAGTATACTCGTATTTATGTGATCAATCAAACTGGCTGGGCCTAGGCCCAGGTCCCAGCTTCAATTCCAGTTCCAGCTAATCAACGACTAAACGAGCAATGAATGGATATAAATTAATGAAGTGTTTTTTGTTGTTAACCTTATTTTGATCTTCTCTTCTGCCTCTCTCTTTCCCCTCTCTTTCTCCAAGTGCTTCCATATTGCAAAATGGAGTCAGCATTATTGTGAATGCGCAGGAGAGCAGCTCGAGGATCTCCAGGCAACATGTGCGTCAGATCTATTCTCTCTTTGGGGGCGACATCAGCGTCGATTTGTATCTAGTCAGAGCGGAGGGCTTCTGGGAGAAGCATGTGGAACCATGCGCCAAGTCACAGACTAAAGGCGAGGTAAGTCTACCAAATGTAGAAGAAGCTTTTCACCTCTCTCAACTCTTCAACAGCCCCTGGTGCTGTCCAAAGCGCGTCTGTCCAAATTTATAGAGCCACAAAATCTGCCCGAGGAGCTGGGCGGCACGCTGCAATTCAATTATGATCTCTGGCTGCAGCAGCGCAAGGTAAACACGCGTATAATTCCCAGATGGAAGACATTTAATAACTCTCAAACACTTCCACAGGCCATAGATGAATTCAGCAAAACGCATGTGCTCACTTTGGGCGCCATGGAGCAGCTGTTGTCACTGCTCGGGTGCCATAAGTCGCTGCGTCCTATGGAAGCGGATGTGGAGCTTAAGAAGTGCGCTCAGTTGCATACGCACGTGCAGCGCAGCATTGAAGCGGCTATTGAAATGGGTAAGCGTTAGAGGCAGCGGCAAGTTCGTTTCCTAAGTCTTTCGTTAGAGCGTGCGGCAAGTTCGTTGCCTGAGTCTTTCGTTTATTTACATAAATTCAATGACAAACGAGTTGCCAGACAGCAAAATGTGACAAGTAATCCATAATAGAAAAACAAAAAAAACCGAAAACAACCCAAGCGAAATAAAATAAGTCGTGTGCGTGTTTCAATTCTGAAAAAAATGAAAAAATGTTTGACAAACTCGTTTTTTGCGTTTCGACTTTTTTTTTAAGTTGTGGGCTGACTTTTATTACACTGAATAACATTGAAATTCAATTCAATTTATGTGCCAAGCGATCTTGACAAATTCTGCCATATATATAGAGTATAAATTCAAATTAAAATTAAATATTTTCGTTGTTCAATTAAAAAGCTTTCAAGAATCGGTTTGATCTTTCTTTCTTCTTACTTCAGTCAGAATCTTGAAACCTTCACTTAATGTTTATGAATTCTTATACTCAAATAATGGAATACTAAACCTCAAAATAATCTGCCTCAGTTGTGTTGTTCGGTGTTTTCTGTTCGCATGGAGAATACATGAACCACAAAAACCGCACACTTGAAGCTCATGTCGTGTGTGGGTGATTCTGTGACTCTTTTAATATCGTGACCCTTCACTTATTCACTTATTCAGTTTGTTTTTTGTGATGCGCAACGAAACTGGCACGGGATTTTAGTTCCATTTGAGGTTTTCACTTTTACACGGACCGTAAACAAATAGAAACGCACGCAAATGTGTTAACTACTCGACTAATAAAGAGATTTTCATTGAAACTAATACGAATTTGAGTATGCTGCTAAGCCCTTTTCCTCATTTCTCTTTGAGGCACATACACTGAGAGAAATAAGTGTGAGTTCTCCGCTTGAAATGAAGTAAAAGTAAGAAAAAATTCTCTTGAAATCAACCAAGTTTTGTGTAGAAAATTCATTATGAATCTTGCTCTAAGTTCAAAAGTCCATTTGAAGTTCTTTTAGATTAATCCATACAGAATCAAAAATATTAAACATTTCACGGCGGAGTAGAGTAAATTTCAATGTTTTTAACCGGTTTTCTGTTTTTTCCGAGTGCAGGTAATGCGATCTTGGCGCGCTTCAACGAGGTTTACGAGACGCAAACAACAATGCCACAAGCCACACCTGCTGCCACAGCAGCAACAACAACGACAACAGCAACAACAACAACAGCGACGATGTCGACGTCGTCGTCTAGTAACACCCCTTGCCCCTTGAAGCCCCTGTTGCCACCTGATCTGGGCTGTGAGAGGGCCCGCATAGAGTTGAGGCTGAATGAGATCGAAAAGAAGCAGACGGCTATACGCACCGCCTGGCTGGAACTGCTGCGTTCGCTGCGTGAGGCAAGGGAACTTTGCACCTTGGCCGAGGGCGTGGCATTTGTCACCAATTGGATACTGAATCAGGCAGAGCAGCTGCTCAGTCGACAGCGCAGCGTTGGGGGGGATTTGAGTTCCGCGGAAACTCTGCGGGCAGCACACGATCAATTGGAACTGGAATGCCGAGAAACTTATGGCTGCTATGCAGAACTACTCTATAAAATCGAACAGTTCTCGAAGGAACGTGCTCCGGCCACCTGCCAGGATCTGCTGTCGCAAAGGGATTTCATGCAATTCGTTTGTCGCTCCTTTGCCGTACGCCTAGAACGCAGGCGGAAGATTCTGATGACATCCTTGCGTTTCCATCGTTTGCTCCAGCAATTCGAAGATCAGCTCCAGATAGCCAATCAGGCTGCTGAAGCGGACGCCAGCGAATTGAATTGGCCACAAGCCGAGGCAATCCTCCTGCAGCTGAAGACCAGTCAACATTTGTTGGGTGAGTTTAAATGCATAGATAGGCTAATGGATAAGTGTAACGTACTCCCAGTTGGATCGATCTTGAAAGTAGTTAATGATCTAACTTATCAAGTGAAAGTCTCCAAGCTGTGTAGGATGAGATGTAAATGCCTTTTACATCCACTTCTAGCAAAGCCTACGGCTTAAAAAGAAAGCTAAAAGAAAACTTTAGTTCTGGCCAATACTTAAATTATGCCCGATAAATGCTGCAAATAATCAGATTTCGTTCCTTGCTAATTTTAAACCGAGTAGATAATGATGAAGTAGGGTATTTAAGTACCGATATACCAATAAAATAATAAAACGCAAAGCTGTATTCACTTTTCATGAATAAAATTTATAGCTGGAAGGCATCGGTTACTTCCCTTTCCCCTTTTACTGCGGCTTATCAGTAGACCGAAACCCTCTCTATTCAGACAAAATTCGTTTTCAATTTGTAGTTGTTGTTGTTGTTGCAACAATCAGCGAGTTGCAGGTTGCAACACGTTGAAACCTTAAAGTATTCCAAAAGTCAGTTTAAAGCAACTTTCAACACAACACTATTTAACAGGCAACATCGAACGCGAACTTGTGCGAGAGGGGGAGAAACTGAGCGACATGTTGGCGATGCCGGTGAAAGATGCTTTGGGCCGTGACCTCCAGCTGGACTATAGCCACGACATTGGCCAGCTGCGAAGACAGCTTGACGAGAGCCGGGAGCGCAGGCAACTTTGCGGGGAGCGGGTGAAACTACAGCGGCTCACCTTGGAGCAGGTGACCCACATTCATGGATACGAGCAGGAGGTGCGATGTGCCCTCAACTGGCTGAACGAGCTGTATGCGGTTCTATTGAGGTGCCACTCCCATGTGGGATGCAACATCCACGAAATACAACTGCAGAAGGACGAGTTGCAGGGGTTCGAGGAAACCGGACGGGTGAGTTTAGCACGAAAAAAAAAACACAAAAAACAGAAACTCAAGCAGACACGAGAGAGACAAAGAGAGAAAGAGATAAAGAGAGCAAAAGATACAGAGAAAGAGAGAAGTTTCGCATATAAGCAAAAAAGATTCGTCTGATATTTGATCAGCTAATTTGATCAAATGCTTTATATATTTAGAAATCCATAAATCATTTAAATTAAAATTTGGACAAATTACTAAATTCCTGGTCTGATTTAGCTCGAAATACTAATAAATTAAGTATACGATTTAAATACGATTTATAATAAATATTGTGAGGAATTCGAACCTGAATCTGAATCTCCTTGAAGCAAAGAACGAATAAATACCCATTTTCTCTTTTGCACAGAGCATTTTCAACTACGGCTGTCAACTGCTGGAGGCATCGCAGACGTTGCGTCTCTGCTGCAAGTTGGAGCAGTCGGAGCCGGAACAGTTTCAGTTGCAGCTGGAACGCACTTGGCATAGTCTGCAATCGATTGCCCAGGAGCAGATGACCCGGCTGCGCGTCTCTGCTGTCTTTCATCGCAGCGTGGAGGCCTACTACAGGCAGCTGCGTGACCTACGACCTTTGCTCAGCCACGAATTGGCCACCCAGCTGCAGCTACAGCAACGCCAGCAGCATAATCGCAGCAGCAGCGGCATTAGCAGCGATGCGGATGCCGACGGAGATGGTGACGAGGATGTGGATGCCTCGCCAGAGCTTACACCTGCAGGAGGACTGGGAGCACGCTTGCAGCGACACCTGTTGGCAAGAGAGCAGCTACTAGTGGAAGTGGGTCGCATGGTTCGCCTGGGACGTCTCCTCAAGAAACGTCTCAAGGAACCATTTGTGCTCGATGCGCTCACAGGGAAAAGGTGAGTGAAGCAACGAAATTACAGGTGAAACACAGAGTAGAGGCGAAGGATGGGTGTGAGCCGTGCGTGAAGACCATTGGAAAAGAAGGAGAAATGTGATCGACGAGGAGCTTCGCTATACTTAAGAATATATATATATGCCCTGTTATGCTCATCTAGAATGTGCACAGGGCACAAAAAGCACTCATAAACACACTCAAGATCTTAGATAAAACCTCAAAATAAAAGCTGACAGAACTCACCGAAAAAATGCCGGCGTCTATTCAAAAATTTTTGAGATCCATCAGTCTATTTCGGTGCGTGATCCAGCGCAGAGCGTCTGCAGCTCGACGTGGCGGCTAAAATAAATAGAAAGGAAAAATAATATATAGCTCAGCAACTGTCAAGTTGTCAAGTAAATGAAAAGAGGCGGCAATCTCTATATACTATATATACATACGGCTATATAAAGATAAATATATATATGTAGATCGATTCCCACTGGAAGAAAACGTGTTGCGTGGTGTGTGCGTTGTGCCAACAAGTGGGTCAAAGTGGAACTGTTTTCTTTTTTTTTTCCAGTGTTTTAATAATAGAAGTGTCTTCATTTCCCCCGCCCTTCCCCAATTTCTAACGTCTGTAATCCTGCCAAGTGAATAATTACTACCAACAATTGCTATTTCCTCGACTGGCCGCGAGCCAAACGCGTGTTTAGCTATTGCGTCAAACTAATTGCGGATTGGTTGGACGGACGAACGGGTTATCTGTTCCAAAATGTTTGCCCGATTTCGTAATATATTTGCCAAATCAAAGGCCGAAGAAGTGCCTACTATAGTAGTGGAGGAAGTAGTGGAAGAAGTGGTGCCAGAACTACCCCAAAAGGAGTCAGTTGAGAGTCAGTTACAGATCAATACTGCTGCGCCATTGGCCAGCGAAGAGGAGGATCTCAGCACGGGACCTGAGGAAAATCTAAGCACTTCCACTCAAGAGCTCTCTCAGCTGCTGGATGCGATTAATTTGAGCAGTAAATTGCCAGACCTAAGCAGCGAAGACACTGAGCAGGATGAGGAGGACGATGACGATGATACGGCTAGTACATCTAGTGTTAAAACTAAAATAGCCAAGGCTTCTATAGAGCGTGATATTATATTAGAAGAGACCGAAGAGGAAGAGGAGGAGGAGCAGGAGCAGCAACCGCGCCTACACAGTCTGGACAAGATTAAGGCGCTGATACGCAACGATAGCGAAACATATCCACAAAGCGACTACACCGACAATGATAACGATACGGATGATGCCACGCCCTCGCACTCACGCACCGCCTCCCTAGACTCGACCGCCCCAGACGCACTGCTTCAAGTCGAAACTAAACCAAATTCAATTTCAATCGATTACAGCATTGTACCAGAGGAGTTGCCCCTGGACAGCACTCCAAGTCCATTGCAGGACAGCGGCAGGAATAGCAGTGCAGGTAGCGAATCCTTCCACCTGGGTGACTCATCTCCGACCACCTGGACTGTAACTCCAACGGGCAGCAATGAGCTTGCCTGTGCGGCTATCTCCCATAAACTGAGCGCCATTGCCGAGGTGGCTGAATCCTTGGATGCCGTCATCAGAGATTGCAGTGGCGGCGTGACCGAGGCTGAATTATCTGGCAATCACAAAAAACTGGGCAGCGAGGTGTGTATCTAACGATATGTATCGTAATATTCGATAGATATTTTGCTCATCTCTAAGCTTTTCATTGCAGTACTCCTAGAGTCCTTTCACTTATGCAGTTCTCCTTTTCAATTGCTCTTTTTAGGACTGGCAATCGCGCTCAACGGAAGATGAGTCCTTTGCCACGGCCTCGGAGGGTAATTTTACGCCTAATTCGCATTCGTCGTCCTTTCAAACGGCCTCGGGACGCACCAGCTCGTACATAGGCTCTGCCAAAAACTCCTTTGACGAGGCAGATGACTCGACATTGAGCAATTTCGAAATACCCGAGTTGCCGCAGTCGCCTGTCAATATGTCCTTTGACAGCTCCGAGCTGAGCTATTTCTCCGCCCAGCAGCCGCTCAAGGATAATGATGAGGATAGTGTTGTGGGCGTGGCCGAGCTGCATAGCCAAAGTGTAACGCCCACGCCGGACGAGGAGCAGCAGCAGCAGCAGGAGCAGCAGCCGCCCCTCGAATCGGATAGCGAATTAGAATCCTACGGATTGGATGCTACGGGAATTATAAGCACAGAGCAGCTGCCCAGTGTCTCTCTAGCCGTCACGCCAGAGGTGAGTTCCCAGGCTGCAAATGCTGCACGTTGCGCTACCGCTGCCAACGGCGAGACGCCGCTGCCTCTGCCGCCGCCGCCAGCATCGTGGCGCCGCAGTAAATACTACGAGAATATAACGAAACAAACGATCAAGGGATTTCTCTAAAGAAATACGAGAGAAAAGCGAAGAGAAAATGAATGAAAAACCCGCCTAATTAACCCGCGCCATTTGCTTTGCTTAATTTGTTGTTATTTTCTTTCAACTTTTCTTGCCAAATTGAGAAATTGCTGGCAGCTTATTTTTCTCTAATTTATTTAAGTTTCGTTTCTATTTTAGCTAATAATTTTAGAATATTTCTTTTGTTTTTTCTGTTTCCTTGTTTTTTTCTTTTGTTTTCTTTCTTTTCGTTCTTTTTATGCATGTTTTAGTTGTATTTTAATTAAATTATTAATTTAGAATAAGCAATTTTAGCTTGTTTCCAACAATTAGAGAATTCCAAAATAATTCATTATTTTTTTTCATATTATTAATTTATTTATATATATATATAAAATAATATTTTAATAGTAATTCTTATTTTCAGTCACAAAATTAGTAAAATGTTTCCATATTAAATAATCATTTTTTGCATTCCATTTATTTTTACTTTCATTTATTGTAAAAGCGTTGCATAACTTTGGGCGGCCACTGTAAATAGGCCCACTTAACGCTTGTGCGAGTTACGGGTTAAATCGACTCCTGTGTGAGTCAAGGGTTAAGTCCAGAGATTCTCTTCGGTGGAGCCGAAGATTAAATACCCTTGCGGATAGGAGAATAACCAATTTGAAAAATGTTTTTAAATTAAAGTATGCTAGTCTAAGGTATTAATGATCAGATCGAAGAGACGACTCGTTATAGCCACGCTTGTCCGTCCGTCTGTCCGTCTGTCTGCATGTTCGTCTGTCCCTCCCTCCGTCTGTTTATATGTAAGTTCATGAATCCTGGCACGTATCCTTTCCTTTGTTGTAACGCAAATATACATATATCCTTCAAAATTGGAAGGATCCGACAACTATATCATATAGCAGACATAGAAGGAAACAAACGGGCCAAAAGTCACTGTATAGAAAACTTATTTGATTCTCAAGATATCTTGATGAAACTGTCAAGATCGGACGACTATATCATACACAATGTATGTGACCTTCATAGGAACAATCAGTCAAAATGAACAAATTAAATAACAATTTTCGAGTCTGGGAGGGTATGAAGAAAGCCTTTCTCTACTAGTTTTTGTTATCTAGCACATCTTGTTTAAGATAAGCAGTGTACTCCAAAATTAGGCAGCACAATTCACGAAGTTCTTCATCGTATAAATTGGACTTAATTGTTGAGGGTGTTCCCAAAACGCTAACAAGCGCATTTAAAGTGATTTCAATTATATGAAATGTGAGCTGTCACAGGGGACTAAAAAAAGAGGAGAGGGGCGTGGCACACACACACACACACACACACACAGAGAGAGAGAGGCACACATACATACACTTAAGAGCCACTCAAATATCTCATTAATCTCAATAAAAATGTTATAAATAAAATATGTGTGTGAGAAGAGCGCCAGCAAGAACAACAATGGGAATATTCGACTCGAATTAGAATTATTTATGTAATGCGATTATTGTACGAGTATTTTAGGTGAAAAAAAAAAAAATCTTATAAGATCTTGAACACAGAATGCCCCTCCGTCGCCCCGCATTAATTCCCCACCCTCTACTTATATCCAATCAAATCAAATTGCCGCCAGTTTTGCCGGCATTCGTGACTGTTGCGAAAAAGCTGCCCAAGACACAAAAAAAAAAGAAAAGAATTGCTGGAAAATCGTCAGACCGACGATCCAAATACCCTCCAAAGGCTGCTCAGAATTCCCGCATCAAATTGTAAAGCGCTGCTCAGTTTGCTTGAAATATCCAAGTTCTGCCTAAGGGCAGTTTTTAGTCTGCTTATACCGAATCTATTTATATATAATAATGGATATATTTCATCATAAATTAATTATACCCTCGGCAAGCAGGGTATTAAAGAACGAAAAAAAAAGAAGAGAGACAGGAAAGCGGCGCTGAAAATATAATTCAATAAATTTTGTTGCCGTTGATAGGCTGGAAAATAATAACAGAAAATAAAGAAAATGTTGATTGGAGCCAAGGCGGCAGCAACAGTTGCCCCAAACTGCAACACGAACGGCACGAATTGCTGCATGCCCCGCCTCCGACTTCTGCCGCCCCTTGTCCCCTATACAAAGGCTGGACCCCTCCTCCTCCCCCTCCTCTCCATCTGCCCCTCATTCTACCGTCACTCGAGCATCGCCTGCCACACGCATTTTGGACGCTCAAGTAGCGGAAAACAGCGCTGGAAAGGGCAGGGGCAGGGGAAGGGGAAGAAAGGGGTAGGGGATAAGGAGGGGATGCGGGAAAGGAGGAGGGTGGGTGGCCGCAGTCGACCGCCTGTTGCATTCTATTAAGAGACGCTGCAGTCAGGTTGCCGCAGCAGCAGCAGCAACAGTTGTTGTTGTTGTTGTTGGCTCTTCTTCGCTGTGTCTGTTATTAAAGTACAAGCTACACTTGAGCATTGGGCACATTGTTGCAGTTTATTATACCCTATAAGAGTAGGGTATTATGCTTACGTCATGTAATGGGTAATAGGTAAAACTCCTTCTCAGATGTCTTGGCTAAACTAGCTAAATACACATGGAAATAAATATTAAATATCTAAATCCTAAATCCTAAATATATATCTAATTATCGGTGCCTCGAATGATACCCTCTGTGACGAGGAGTGCTTTGAAGGAGGCATCTCTGACGCCATAAAGAATACATATTATTGATTAGAGCAATAAGACGAATCATATCCGTCATGTCCCTCTGTTCCTAAGCAGACTTTGCTCTCTCTAAACGCATAATAAAAAGAGGTCAAATCAGATTACTATATATAATTTATAGCTGCTCAAGGAAGAAACGATTAATGATCTTTCCAGTGAGGGTATAAAGTCTTCGGCGCGAGGAAGCTAGTCGTTCCCTACTAGTTTGTTATTGTTGTTGTTGTTGTTGTTGGCGCAGGGCATTAAAAATTGAAATCATGAATTAACGACGCAACGAATGCCAAGAGCACTTGTTTATTTATGTCGTCACCCCGCCAGCCCCCTCCACGCACACACACACACACCCGCCCGCCCCTCAAGCCCGCTGCACTGCTGCTGCCAAAGAAGAGAGCAGAGAACAGAGCTCGAAGCCGGCTTTCCAAACTGAGATCGAAGAGCGCCTGGAGAGAGCGACAGAGAGAGAGAGAGAGAGAGAGAGAGAGAGAGCGGGGTAAACCGCAAAGCGAAACGGTAATATGCCGGGTTTAACCGTTCACACGAACCAAGCCAACCCAACCGATTGGCCGATTGGCCGATCGGCAGCTCGAGAGATCGCGAGATCGGAAGATCGCGCAAACTGCTGCCTGCTGCCTGCTGCCAGCTGCCAGCTGCTGTCGGGTGCTCCAAGTTTTTGCCCCAAAAGTTTTCAGTCTTGTTTCGAAGTTCGCGTCGTTCGGTGTTGGGCAAACGGCGCGCTCGTTTTTTTTCTCCACTAACCACAAATTCTCACAATTTTTTTTTTTAACGTTTTTACCCGTCTTCAAAATAGACGAACAAAAGTAAAATGTGCGAATAAAATTTTCGACTCATGTAAATTTTGGCATACAAAAATTAATTTGAATGAATCCCAAGAAAAGGCCCAATAAATTAGCAGCTAATGACATTGAATGCTACATAAATTATAAATAATAATAATAAAAATATATATATATATAATAAACATATATACACAGTGATCGTTCGGCAATTAAAAAGCTTTTCTGGGATAATGCTAAATTCTGAAAATCTTTATACCCTTGCAGCTGAGGGTATCATAACTATGTCACGAAGGCGCGAGATCTGCCATCCCTTAGAATATATATATTATTGATCGCAAGTCGATATAGCCCTCTGTCCGTCTGTCCATCTGTCCTTCAGTTTATTTGTAAGCTAGTCGCTCAGTTTTTGAGCTAGGTGCATGGAGTTTGGCGTGGTTGCAGGTAGCTTATATGCCGAAATCAGCCTGATCGAAAAACTATATCTTATAGCTGTCAAATAAAGGAAAAATCGGTCACGAAAAAACTGTTTTGTTTATTATGATATTCTAATGAAACTTACAAATTAGACGTAAGAATGTTTTTTAAATTAGTACCAGAAAGTATTGAAATTGGATTACTCTATCATATTATAGAAACAATTGATCAAGATAAGCAGATCCAGTCTGCAAGGGTATGCAATATTCGGCGTGCCATACATAGCCTTTCCTTACCGTTTTCGTAATAAAAAAGCTTATTTGTTGGCATTAGAATCTCTGACATTTATATCAATTCAAAAATCCAAGAACAGCCACTAAAACATTTAAAATATTTCAACAATTCGTTTGAAAATATATATTCTATTTTGTTTTTTTTTAGGCGTTTTTGCCAATTTGCGCAGCTTTTTAATTATCGAGCGACTACTGTAGTGTTAGGGCAAAGTTGTGTTCTAATTTTGTGATTTGTTGTGGCTCGCGACGACGACCCTCAATAAACATAGAGAAATGACAAAAGTAAATTGCAAAAAATCAAAAATCAAAAATCAGAAATGAAAAATGAGCTGAGAAAAAATATAAAACTTTTGTGACTAGATTTTGGGGCTGTCAGTTAAATTTTGACAGGCAGGCGCAGCCAGTCAGCCAGCCGAAATGGTCAAAACTATAGCAGCCACGCCCCGTTGCCCGTTACCCGTTTCCAGGCATATGTAAACTTTTATAGTGCTGCTGGCCGTATAATTTTATTTTTAGAAACGGGCCAGAAAAGTACAATTAAAATAGTTTACATTCTGCTTCAACTGTAGCGACTATTAAATTTTTCAAATCGGGGGGGAAAAAAAAGCCGAAAAATTACCTAATGCCCCAGCCGGTCGCACATGAAGGGTAGTGTGGCGGGGAAACTATGCGTATGCGTAATATTTCAAAAATAAATGAAAGCTGCCATAATTTGTGTGGCAGTCAAAAAACAAACAGTTGCAATTGATTGAGCGACGCGACGGCACAGTCAGAGGCACAGAACATCAGCCAAAACAGCCAGAAAGGTTAAAAATTTGTAGCCAAATGCAACAAAACAATTGGCACATCCATCCGAGAGATTCGAACTAACAAAAAAGAGATTCGAATTCGCATCTTACGGATACAACAACAATGATTAGCCTGACGCACATCCGCCAAATGTGGGCTATTCAAACAGCACAGCACCAGAACAGAAGCAGAAATCGAAATAGAAGCAGAGACAGGAGAATTGAGAATGTTTTTTTTCGTAGTTTACTCAATACGCGTAGTTTTCATTTAGTTTGATTTCAAAAATAGCGCAAATTGAGCATTGTCATCGGGGCAGAGCTCAGAGCTGAGCAAAAAGCGCACGCATCAAAGGAAAAAGCAAACAAGAAGTGATCTGGCCACGAGAAAGAAAAAGTGCTCGACTAGCTAGATACTCTATGCACAACTCTCAAAAGACTATAGAGAGACTTATAGTTATTGAGTTGTCTAGCAGAGTGAGAGAGTGCGCGACTAACTAGATACTCTGTGCTAAAGGCTAAGACCTCTAACTAAATTTAGTTTGTCTAGTTTCTGAGTTCTTAGAGAAGGAATGTTCGACTAGCCAGATACTCTATGCTCAAGACTTAAGAGACTAAGAAACAATGAGAGTCCTCGCCTAGCTAGATACTCTATGTGCAAGTCTCAAAAGACTATAGAGAGACTTATAGTTATTGAGTTGTCTAGCAGAGGGAGAGAGTGCTCGGCTAGCTAGATACTCTATGCTCAGGACTTAAAAGACTAGGCCTGAATACCAAGCTCAGTATCTCCAGCTGAGTACGAAGAGAGCGTGCACGACTACCGAGATACTCTATGCTAAAGGCTAACACTGTGTACCGAGCTTAGAATCTGTGGCTTTTGTAGTTTCTGAGTTCATAGAGATCACCTCGTGATGAATCGGTTGCTGATAGTGAAGCATATTTGTTTATGGGTTCAGCGACGACTCCTCTCACCTGTAACAGTAGCGCATTACCCACAGATGAATATACTCTCTGCAATGGTTATAGAGTATAGAAAAAGTATCTCTGGCGCATATGCAAAAAAGAAATCACAGATACAGATACAGCTGCAAATACACATATTATATAGAGGTATAGCCATATATATATATATATATATAGACATTGTTGTGCTTAGTGTACAATAATAAACAGGCAGCGCGAGGCATGAAGTCATAGTCGATTTATTTGCCATAGTTCTTCAGTTCAGTTGAGTTTTTTTTTTGCTCGGGGCGCTCTGAGAGCGTGTAGAGTACTCAGCGTATTCGGATTTGTAGTCTATGTTATGCCATGTGATGAGGCCGATGAGGCCGACGAGGCAGGCAGACGATCGCCAGCGTTGATAGCGTGCGCGACATACGAAATATCGAGGGAAATCGCGAAAATCCGAGGAAAATTGCGAGAAACGAACAACGAAAACAGAACACATAAAATAAAGGAAAATAACTTAAGTTAAGCCAAAAAACTAACCGTAAAGCGAATTATTTTTCTTGTAGTAAAAAAAAACAAAAGACGCGCGCGCAAAACAAAACAAAAACACAACAAAAAAAAAAGAAAAAAAATAGGAAAACAAAACGGGAAAGATTAAAAACGCCTACGCAAAGCAGCAGCAGCAACAACAACAACAAACAACAACCTCAAACAACACTCAACAACAACATCAACAACAGAAGAGATGGAACGTCGCCAAGCGTTAGACTCATCGATGTCTTCACTCTACTCGGCCAGCTCCTCGAATCGCCAGCAACAGCTCCAGTCCCATACCCATTCCCAGTCGCAGTCGCAGTCGCAGTCTCAATTCCCGTCTCAATCCCCATCGCAATCCCAGCTAGACGCCTTCAATTATTCAGCAACAATGTCATCATCATCGCCAACGCCAAGCCAGGGGGGAATATCAACCTCCTCTTCCCTTAGAGCCACAACCATTGGCACCGTTGTCGTCCGTTGTGGACCCATACAGCTGGTTATAGCGCTCCTACAAGTGAGTTGTTTTTCTTTTTCTTCCCATTCCTTACCTCCCCTCCTCTCCTCCCCCCTCCTCTCCTCTCCTTCTCCTTCTCCTTGTCTTTGGCTTTGTCTTTGCTGTTACAACTAAAACATGGACACAGTTAACAGATACCAAAAAAGATAATTCTACACTCTGAATCTCTGACTCCGACTCCGACTCCAACGCTAACTCGCACCAGGAACCAGCCGCTATTTATGCATTTTTCCTTTTGACAGTCAAAACAAGGAGGACTCATAGAACAAGCCCCAAATTCCCCATTTATACCTCATCACTGAAGTATAGAAAACTTATTTTATTTTCGAATTTCCACCAGAAGAACCTAAACTGAAAATGCAGAATCAATTTAGATTACAAATAATGTCCGAAAAGCCCATCCGGTGAATCGGTTCAGGTTTGACCAAGGAACGGAAATGGGAAAATGGGAAAAGACAGTTCAAAGAAAACTTTTGTGTTTCATAGCGAAAGATATCAATTAAAATTTCAAAATATTCAATGTTTAAATTTTCAAATTCAAAATCAATTTAGATCACAAATTGTGATCAAAAAGTCAAACCGCATGGCAATCGGTTCAGATTTGGGCGATAATCATTTCAGCTAATAGATAAAAATCCTAAAATATGGCAATAATTTCTTAGCTCTTTCGTTTTTTCTGTTTGTTTCAATTGGAAGCTGTGAAAAATTTTTATATAACTGAAAACTTTTAGCCAAATTGAACGGAAATGGAATTGAAATTCCACAAAATTTCAAATGTATCTAAGCAGAATCCAATAAGAGTTGTTCCAAGAATTTATTTAACTGTTCCTTGTCTTCGGGCAGCTATTGAGAAACTTCGAAAATCACACGTAAAATTCAGTTATTTGACTTTTATTTTGACTAATTCCCAAAACTGGTTGTTTTATGTTTTTTTTCGTTTGATTTTTGACTGTTTTTTAAACCGGCTTTAATATAATTTCCGTGCCAATTAGCACACTGAGCGCACAACAACGAAAGCAAAAGTTGTTGATGGCAGTTAAAAAATTGAGTGTGCGAGTGTTCTGTGCGTGTGTGTGTGTGTGTGTGAGTGTGTGTGCGAGTATTTGAAACTAAAACAAAAGGTTCAAGGTTGTCTGACATCAGCAGAACAACAGGCAGCGGCAGAGGTGCTCGCAGAGGCGGCGGCAGAGGCAGAGGCGGCGGCAGAGCGTGCGCGTTCTAACGTGACAAAAGAAATGTATCTGCAAGATACACTTTGGCAATTAGGCGCAGCTGCTGCCTGCTACCTGCCTGAGAGCGCCCCAAAAAATACGAGTAATACTTTTATACAATATTAAAAAGAAACAACAACAACTGAAATAACAGCAACCACAGGCGGCATACCAGAGTACCCAGCTGATAGATACTCTATTAGGCACTAAAGATACATTTTCCATTTGATGGGAAATAGGGCAGAGTATTCAGCAAGCCAATAACTAAACTGCATTTCAGTAGCCTCTGTAGGATCTCTGAGCTGATCGATCACAGATACTCTGCCTTTAGCCAAGTAAAGTAATACTTAAATGGGGCACAAACATAAAAACGGGTAGCCAAAGAAGAGCGTAAAGAACAACAAAGATGAACGAAAGAGAAAAAAATAAAAATAAATAAATACATAAATAAGAATAAGAATAAGAAACCAATGAGATACTTTAGGCCCCACATGCGTAGCGCAGCGAACTTGAGGCTTCAATCTGTTGTGGCCTGAACTTGAGTTTCGAGACTGAGACTTCGACTGAGGCTGAGGCTGAGATTCAGATTCAGATTCAGACTCAGATTTAGATTCTGAGATTGAGATTGAGATTGAGAAATGGAAGCGCTACAAGTTTCATGCCCCAGACAACATGCAGTATAATTATAGAAGAGGCGAAGGTTTATGGCACAGTCTTTATTATTATTTTTTGTTCATTCAAGCAGCTTGCTAAAAAAAACTCATTGAAATTTCGGCCACTTTGTAGCCCCCATTGAAAACACTCCATGTGTTTAGCATTCAATTTGATTTACACACATATTTTCCTTCTTTTTTTTTCTTTTTTTCTGCCCCATTCTTTTCGCCTCTTTATATATATTTTTTTTTTTCAACCAATTTGTGCATGAGTCAGTTGAAAACATTTTGTAAAGCGCTTTTCAACACGTTTTTCTTTCCTTTTCTAATTTTTTTTCTTCCTTTTTTTTTTTTGGCAAAAATACTTGAGTTTCCACGAATTGAAAAGAATCTGAAAAGTTTTGTGCAGCGCTTTCAGAATTAATTGATTTGTATGGATGGAAAATAGAAAATGGAATAAAGAATAGAGAATAAAGACTTACCTGTTGGAAACTCTGGACTGACACCGAAAGTGTTGAAAATAAACACGAAAGCAATTTTTATTTTTATCGACGCTCAGGTAAACAAATTAGCGGACGAGCACTCCAAAAGAGAACTGAAACAAAAAATATTCAAAAAAAAATATACTTTTGTATACTCTCGCACGGGAATAAAAGCAAACAGATGTAGATATTGTATATAAAGACATACATAAAGTACCCACAACAAAGGGCGTGGCATGTTTTTTAAGAAAATGAACAAATGAAAAGAAAAAAAGTTGAAAAAACATATTTACATTCTTTTCGATGAGCTCAGTTTTTGTTATTGTTATTTTAATGCTGCGAACTTTGGCGGGGGGCACAGCGGAAGGAAGCACATACAAAGTTATGGATAGTGTCTGGTGAAAAGCTCTTCCTACTCGCAAAAGATTAAAGTAGGAAAAGGATTTCATACTTGTAGTACACTCAGAAACTAGTAGGGAGAGGCCTTCCTAAAAGTTCTCCTCAAAACTGTTTTTAAACCGATTGCTCCTAGGGCAGATATATGATATAGTAGTTCATCCCATAGCAAATTTCATTCATCTAGCTCAAAGACTGAGAGACGGACAAATGCTCATTGCTATATCGACTCGTCTCAACATGTTTAATTTATGGAATAAAAAGATAATTTTTAGTTGAAATTAGCTTAAGAAATTGAAGTGTTTCTTTTTAAACAAAGTACGATTCTATCTTAAATTAAAAATCTTCCATTTAGTAAGAAAGAATTCTTTGTAATTGATATATTCTTTCGAAGAAGTTGCCTGCTTGAATCAAGTTTTCCACGCTGAAAACTACTTCGAATACCTCGTGTATTTCTTTAACAATCGTTGAAAATTCAGTCTGCTTTTTTTCGCTGAGTGTATGCAAATAGATTCGAGTGTCAGTTCGAGCACTTCAACACACATGTAAACATGCATATGTCAAAGTTTAGAGTTTCTTTTCCAGATAAATACGTAGTTAACTCCTCTTGAAGTTTGCATAAGTTTTGATTGCGAGTCTGTTAAGTAGATCGGAAAAGTTTTACTATTGGAAAAAAAAAAGTGCTTTTATTTGAATACTGTGATTAGAATGGGAAACTTGGCTGCTCTTGGCAGTCTGGTAGTCTGGTATTCTGGTATATTCCATTTAGAAATCTTTTTTAACGATTCGTAATTCATAGACATGATTTGGATTTTACGAGTATGCTTCGGCTGCTTCCCGTATCTTCATCTAAATGATGCCCAACCCTTGGGCCAATAAAATCCATTTACTAGGCACATGTAACTCTTGGGCAACGACTGGGCATCAATCTCAATGGGTTTTGGGCTGCTTTTTTTTGGGGGAAATTTACGCAAAAGCAAAAGTCTATTATGTCCATAGATCGTTTTGGCAGTAAGTTTGTTTTCATTCTTGTTGTTGTTGTTGTTGTGTAGTTTTCGTGGCCCAAAAACATTTCTATAAAAAAATATTTACAAGTGATACAATTTCAATTTGCTTTGTTTAGTTTTCTTTCCATTTTTTTTCATTTTTACCCAAATTCCATAGTGAAATATTTCTAGACCTTGTATCTTTTAACACAGGCAATTAAAGGCGTATCAGACGGGAAAAATAAAGCAAACAGACCAAGGAAACTTCAAAGGCCCCCAGAAGATTTACATATCTACTCGTATATGTCTAGTAGTATAAATAAATAGACTCGAATTTGGACTCAGACTCGTACTCATACTCGTACTCGTAGTCGTAGTCGTGCTCGTAGTTCCCTGAAGCGTGCCATGCACGCAGGCGGCAGACGCCTCTCCAGTTGCTCCATAATTGGAACTAATGCGCGAAATTAATTTGGCATTAGCATTAGCTTTAGTTTTAGCTTTAATTTTAGCTATTTTTGTTTTTGTTTTTATGAGAGCCTTGGGAATTGGTGCAGAAAGACGACCTCCTTTTGGCTAGATCTCTGGTCTGGTCTGCTCTGCTCTGATTTGCAATCGAAGCGCATCTCTGGACCAGGGCCGCGCACTAATTGAATTTATGGCATTTTCATTTGTAAAAGTCGCAGCTTTTCACTCATAAATTTCCCGCACATACACACAATTTTCCCTCTGTGTGTGCGAGTGTGTGTGTGCGCATAAGTTATATGCCGTCCGTCGCTTTAGGCTGTGGCGTGGGTGAAACGGCTGCAGCTGCGCAGTGGACTCAGTGCAACTGGAACCAGTGTTGGAACCAGAGTTGGAACCAGAGCTGGAGCTGCAGCTGGCCATGCAAAGGGGAACGGGAACGGTACGGGGACGGGGACGGGGACGGGAACGGGAGCAAGAGGGAGGGGCAACGGGGCAAAAGAAAGCCGTGTGTGCCAAGTTAGAAAGAAATGTTTACGACGCTTTGGCAGGCACATAAATTTACGCATGAAAAGCTGCGCATTCCTCTTGCAACTGCAACTGCAACAGCGACGAGGGATGGACACTAAAATCACGGCTTACCTCATTGTCACTGTGATTTATTGCATACTGTGATTCAAATAAAGTGATTTGCATTTTAATTGAACTGCAACAACAAAGATATGAAAAAAAGCTGAGGATTCTTTGCAAATTAAGCACAAAATATTACAAAATATTTAATTATTTACTAAATTTAGTACAAGGTCTAGATGAAAGTTCATGCCGAAACTTAAATAAATATATTAGGAGCAAACAGCGCTCTTAGTTGACTTTACACCTCTTCGATAAATAGCCAAAAAACCAGCTAGCTTTATCAAAGTTTAGCGTGAATTTATACTTTGTTTGATAGCTAAATATTTGTGTTAAGATATTGAGATTCTTCGTCTGTTAATTTAGAGCTCTACCCGTAGAACGGTAGGTGTGTTATTTACTCTTAGATATATTTCCCTTTGCTATCTCTTCTATGCCCTTCCAGAGGGTATTATAACTTTGTTACGAATCGAGTAACGTATTGAAGGAGGGGCATGTGCGTCCCTATATATTATTGATAAGGACGAGACGATGATAGGGCGAGACGATGATCAAACTCGGCATATGTGGACTTCTTTTGAACCGACACAATTTCCATTCGGCGAGACTGTGAAAATCTTTTGCCACTAGCTTTTCCATCAGAAATGACTGAAAATTCTGTAGAAAATTTCAGCGATTCTTTTGGCGATTTAAATTAGCATAAAACCTGTTGATTATGCAGCCCTAACTCGTTGTATCCACACCAAGAGAGGTGGCGCTGGACGTTGTCAACATGTCCGAGCGATAAAGGAAAAAATAGAAAAATAAAATGAAGTAATGTATTCGTATTCGTATTCTATGCGCAGACGTGCAGTCGAGTTGGGAGCCCATCCAAGAAAAAGAAAGAAGAAATAATAATAAGAAGAAGAGGAGGAAAAAACAGAGTAAAGCCGGTCTCTTTGGGAGTTGGCAGCTGCCTTTTGGCCGTCTATCGGTCTAAACTTAATGCAGCTTCTACTTAGCGAAACTGACAAAACACTTTTGGCACGCACTGATTGATAATCCAGGCTAAAACCCAGACTTGGAGTCGGCTTTGGGCCTGATGGCTGATGGCTGATGGTTGCTTAGTTTCTTTCGGTCTCCCCTGTTATCTCTCTGTCTCTTTTCTCTCTCGGTTAAGGAGCAGCTGCTGTAATTACCGGCGAAGCGGGCACGTTTTTACTGCAGATTTCGAGACTTTTCAGAAAGAAAAAAAAAAAAAAATAAACTGCGAGATGCGAAATATATTGCATGTTTACATGAAAACTGATATTTGCCGATAAACGCTCAATGAAAGTCGCTGTGGCTGCAACTGCAACTGCAGCGAGTCGCAGAATTAGATTGCCCGACTTGCAGATACTCTGTAGCCAGCTCTAAAAGCTTACTTTTTACACAGCCTCTGAATATTGAAAATAGTTTTTGAACAAGTTCTGCTTCCTAGGCTATATAAATATGCGATTTTGTGTGGTGACTAAATGATATTTAACTAAGAATTGTTTTTCTAATCTCTCAAAGCTCTGCTTGTAACCAACTTAATTCTCTTAGAGCTGAAATATACCCCTGTAGCTCTTACCAATGATTATAAGGTATCAAAAACTGCGGCTTTTTTTGGCTTCATGCCGCGCTCTGTCCGCCCGTCTGTCCGTCCGTCTGTCTGTGGCGAGTCGTGGTTAGCAATTTGTACAAACAATTATAGAAATTATCTTTCGCTTGGCTGCGAATTAAATTGAAATTTAAATTGCATTCGATTGGGGCGCCGCGATAGTGTCCTCTCTCATAATTTTTCTTACTTTTCACTGGGAAAAGTGGGGAAAAAGTGGGGGAAACTGGGCAAGAGTGGGGAAAGTGCGAGGGAAAAACTCATAGAGAAAAACCGAAAAACCTGAAACATATTTTTTGCTTGTTTATTTTGTTTATTTTTAGTGTATTTATAGAACTCTGAAAGGTCTGACATCACACGCGCTCGACGTGCGCTAACCTTTGTTTTTGTTGTTTGTGTTTGTGTTTCTGTTTTGTTTTTGTTAGATCATTAAAGTTGCCACAATGCAAATTAATGGGGGAAAAAGCAAATGCTTTTTTTTTATCGAATAGGCGACTTTTTAATGCACTACATACCCTGTCCATTGACTGCAGCAGTCAGGCTGTCTCCGCCCCAAATGGCCAGCTTTATAGTTATGGCAATCAGTCTTTGTCAGCTGAACAATATTAATCAATTAGCGAACTGCATACAACTCACACAAGAGCTGTAGCAATCAGCCTCTGTCAATCAAGCAATATGCCCGCAGCGTAGCGCATCAGCGCGTCAGAGCATTAAAAAACAATAACAAATACATTTGCATATGCGGTTCGCATTTGTTCAATCAGTCAATCTGTCCATATTATTTGCTCTCCATCAATTCACTCAATTCCCAATTCACAATTCACCCAAAACACACAAAATAAAGCTAAAGCTAATGCTAATGCGGCTTTTTTTTTATAGTTTTCGACTATTTGTACACAGACTTTTATGAGCGAGCAGCAGCGGCAGGAGCGACAGCAATTGGGGTTAGGTTGACACTCACGTTTGATTTATGTTTTTTCAATAGCCCAATTTAATTGGCATTCAAAAAACAGCACTCACAACTTTCTGCGTGTAAACAAAAAAAAGAAAAAAAAAAGTCAAGGCGCTTTATTAATAATAATTTTCGCACAACAAAATTGCAATTAGATTTCGCTGTGGCTGCCGCGACGCAATGCAGAGATAAAGACTGAAAACATAAAATGGGGTCACACTGTCTAAGCAAAAGCTGATCGATGAGTCACTTCTGAAAGGATCACTTAGCTTTGGCATCAGATAAGTTGGATTCTATACAGATTGGAACTATTTTTAGAAATTATAAATACACTTATCGTACTTAAAATAAATATATATAACTATTTCAATAAGGAGACGGCGCACTCTGGCAACGCTCTATTTTATCGCCAATTGGAATGGAGCCACACTGTCTAAGCAAGATCTGATTGGTACGAAATGGTCTGATCAATAAGTCTTACCATCAAATTAGTATAGCTGTAATAATTATTGAATTGGGTTCAAATTTTTTTAAATAATTAATAATTAAATATATCAAAAGTTGTAAATTAGGAAAATGCATTTAAGCCTAATTAAAAAAAACAATGAGGACACTCTGGCGAGGCTGCCAGTGGTTTTTCGGACAAGTCAGTTGGGGGTCACACTGTCTAAGCAGACGCTGACTGACGCGACGCCTTCTGCAAAGTTACAGTTATTTTATTTGTGAAAATAGTAATTAAATTAATCAATTTATGATCAATATATAAGTAGCAGGTAAATAAAATATTCCAATACGCGTTCCGTACTCTCAGGGAAAGCTACAGGCGTCAGTATATCAAGTTTTCTTTTTCTGGGAAATTCAAGGAATTTCTTAAGTCGCGTGTCGGGAATTACCAATTGTCTGAGATTTGCTGTCAGTTGCAAAAAGCGCAAAAAAAAAGGAAGAAATTCTTTTATAAAATCCGGCGACGCCCACGCCCACTCAAAGGGGCGTGCCTCGGTTGAGATACTCAATCAAATCGATGGACGAAGGGGGCAGGGATTAAAGCCGGGCAATACGTAATGAAAGAGCGCTCTATAAAAACGCTCAATGATTTCATACAAACGATAAGAAGAACGGTTCTGGTTCAGGTTCAGGTACGAATTTTATATCGAAATCGTGTTCTGTCCGCTGCCACAAAGTATTAATTTAAAAGCCAAAAACGTGTTTGGACTAAGCGCCTCCCCCATTCCCCCCCCCCCCCGTTTTAGGAGTATAAGCTCCCCCCCCCCCCCCCTCCGTCCCGTGATATCTATGGTAGTAGTTGTTGGTCGCATTATATCATCGTTTTATCCTCTTAGACTTCCGTCTCTTTATTATAGAAATGCCAAGTTATGTCTCCTAAGTTTTCAAGCTCTTTTCACACTTGAAATATGATTCGAATATGATTTTGGGAGGGAGTATGAATACGAGTACTCATACCCAAACTCATACTCATACTCATATATTCGTAGTCCGTATATGAATATCCAGCATGTAATTTATATGAATATTCAGTTATGGTCGGGCTGTTTATAGTGATGTCATACCATATATGGTTCATATTTCAGTTAGACGACTGTGACGTGATTTGTTTGTTGTTTTTTTGTTGTTTTTGTTTTTTGTGTGTAACAAAGTTGTTACAATCTAAGAGTCATAGGCTCGAATATACAGTACACGCTCGATAGAGTTTAGATGAACATATTCATTCACTAAAAGAATGATTTCTTCATCGCTAATTAATTCACTTTATGGAGCGTGCACTGTAGTATTTATCTATTTACATATGCATATTGGAAACTCACTCACGTCCAGGGAGCTAGGAGAGAAGCAGTTTTAGCTGCAACTTCAACTTCAGCCACAGACTTGAATGTCGAATAATAATCGGAATAATCGAATGCCCCTGGGCGCCAATGGTGTAATTTCAGTCTAATAGCACGGTTATTAGTTTCCATTGTAATTGATTGATTACTGTCATTAACTCAACTCAACTCAACTCAACGAATACGAATACGAATACAAATACGAATACAAGTGAATAGTAGATGCCTCTGCACTGTGAGTGCTTCAGCGATCTTGAGTTGAAGTCAAGTCCAAGTTGGGAGTTGGGTACGGCAGCTGTGGACCCTCAGCAAACAAATTAAAGATCAATTTAATAGACAGCTAAACGATCGAAATGCTTAAAAGATGCGTCGTCGTTTGGAAAATCGTAAAAATCATAAAAATGCGACAGACCCGGGTCGACTCCAACCCCAGCCCCAGCCCTATAAGAAAACATTTCGTTTTCGTGACTGTCAAACGAATTAACGCCCACGCGGCGCTGTCTTTTTTTAAGTATTCCACGAGGCAGACGGTACACTCAGAGAAAAAGGGGTTCTACAGTTCAGTTATGAACGAAATTTAAAATTTTTTATATCCAAATATTTTCTATACGAATCTTCAAGAACTTTTGACTATAACAAATCTTTGTTTGATCTTAAAATTTTTAGATCTTGGAACGAGAGTTTCTGTTTTGTTTTTTTCTGTGAGTGTACCTAAATGCGGCTTTCACTGAGTGTGTGGAGAGGTTCGCGTTGAGTTCTCTTTTCGCCCCGACATGTGGCACTTTTTCTGCGACTGGAACCACATAACTCTAACCAAATATGTGATCAGGACAGTGGGAGAGAGAGGGGGCACATGCGCATCCCAACAGGAAAAACTAACGGATGCCATTACCATATAAAGTCAATGCTGACCTTCATTGCAGTGTGAGAGAGAAAGAGAGAAAGAGAGAGAGAGAGAGATCGAGAGAACTCCAATAGAGTTGGGAGCTTTTTTATTTTACTTGTTGTTGTCGAAGATTCGATGAGGCTAGAAGACTCGACTCGAAGACTACCAAAATTAGAAGCTGCTGTGCAGCATTGTCGTCTTCTAAGCAGGTTTCTTCTGCTTACTCGAACTGAAGATCTCAGATCATCTCAGCGACAAGTTTCATGAATGAGAACGCAACGCTACTCGTATGAGGAAGGGGCCTGAACGTGACTCTAGAACATGCCAAACATAAACATTTATTGGCCCTTCTGGGAGAAGCAGCAGGAGATAATAATATGTAAAATTCTCAATTCTGAGAAATCTTTGGTATAAGAAATAGTTGCATATAGACTTTGTCTATTCCTCCGAAGAAACAAGCTATAATCTGTTGTCCCAGCCTAATTACATTGCAAAACTCATAGTTATATTCCCTGCTTGCTTGCTTCTATTGTGATTGTGTCTGTAATTCTTTACAGAGTCCCGAAAAGATCTACATCAAAGTGGTGGAACTGGAGCCAAAGATCACAGCGCTGGGTGACAATTTCGACGAGTCCCTCCAAATGCAAAGAGAGCATGATGAAACGCTACGCAATTTACAGGTAATTCAAATCAAGATAAAATCAAAAGTGTTCCTGCTCATTAAAGAGTTTCTCCCGACTTGTAGAACCTGCCCGGTCCTATGGATGAGTTTGTACAGAAGGCGGATAAATTGCTGGCCAGTAAAAGAATCAGCTCAGAGCTGGTCAATGCGATGGCGGATACACTGAACATCATTTGGCAGGATATTTTAAATTTGCTGCAGGATCGACAGCATATTCTGCATTTGTGTACGCAATTTCACGACAAAATGACACAGTGCTTCAGACGCATGGATCAGCTGGAACTCTCCTGCAGCCCGGAAACGCAATTGCCCACTGAGGTTTCTGGAGTACAGGAATTCCTAAATAAATTCAAACAGCTGCGAATAGATATGCTGACGGGTGTAATGGCAGCTCTAAAGGATGGCAATGAGCTGCTGGCACAGCTGCAGGAACTGGAAAAGTTGGAAACTCTGGACACCCGACCGGAGCACATTAAAAGGGATGCAACCAGAGCAGTGCATCAGGTCCAGCAGTGGCTGGAGGCATTACACGATCGTCGCAATGCACTTGAATTGGCCTGGCAGACGCGAAAAACTCAGTTGGAACAGTGCCTAGCCCTTAAGCTACTCGGTAGGGAGCTGCTCGAGCTGGAGTCGTCACTGCAACAAGCCAGACACGAGCTGAATTCCATGTATAGCCTGGGTGAGTGCGAGCACTCCGCCAATCAGACTTTGCTCAAATATCGCGAATGGAAGCAACAGGCATTGCTACTAAGAGATCGTGCCTTAAAGATTACCCGTGCCAAGGAAAAGGTACAATCGTCGGGTCATTTTGCTGGCGAGGAAGCCTGCGCAAGGGCCTATGCCGTGCTCAGTGGCTGCACGGAGCATCTGGATCTTGTGGATCAGCGAGAACACTGGCTGCAGCAGTCTAGGGATTTCTTTGCGAAGGCAGAACATACGCTCAGCGTTCTGGAGAAACTCGAACTGGAGCTGGCCAGCGTCAAGCTGCCTCCCAATTCTCCCGAGAGCTATGCCATGTTTGCTAAAGTTTCACGAGACGTACGCAATTTCACCGAGGAGCCATTGCGTCTGGGCTATGGCATCTTAGATGAAGTGGGACGCACGCAGCCCGAGACACAGGGTATTAAACGTGTGCTCGACGAGCTGGAGAATCGTAAGGCCTACATCGAGGGTATCTGCGCGCATAGCAGCGAGGATCATGAACGCGTCCAGCGTGCTCTATCCGAATTTCTGGCTCAGCACAATGAGCTCCTGGCCTGGCTACGTGCCTCCGGTCAGCTTCAACTGCAGCAAAGCGTCAACATGGGACGCAATCTACAACAGGCCAAGCAATTCCTGCTGCAGCATCACGAGCTCATGCAGGATCTAGAGGTAAGTTCAAGGCGCTAAACTAGATTTTTGAGTGCACTTCATACCAATAGTTTTCTTCGACAGATCAAGGGTGAGCTCATCAATCTGCTGCTGGAGTCCATCAAACAGCATCTGGAATCGCTCAGTCCACAGCAGCGCTACGACGTGGATTCGAAGGCGGAGTCACTGCACAAGCACTGGATAGAGCTCAAGGATCTGGTCTTAAAACGCGTCGATTATGTCTCGCTGCTCATCGAGTTTTTCGAGCAGGCCCATGAGCTCTCTAGTCAGTTGGATCATCTGCAGCGTCAGCTACTCCAAACACCCGATGAGCACAAACTGCAGTTCCTACAGGCCACCTGGTCAAATATAGCCACCAGCTATGGGGAATTAAAGTCGTCCGGACTGCGATTCATCAACTTGAAAGTCGGTATTGGTATTTATAGCACTTTTCGACAATCTTTTAATATATCTCTTAAGTTTAGTTGGAATTCTCTAATGTTAGGGCAGCGCTTTGCATGTGTTCCCGTGTTTTCTTCTACTAACCAGCTGCTGACAGCTTGCACATTTGCTCTCTGTCCATCAGTTTCAGTCTCAATTTCGCTTTCATATCCAGCCAGAGACCAGAGACCAGACCAGAATAATATTCCTATGCTCCACAATATGATGCAACGCCTGCTATTTATAGCCCGCAACATTTTGCGAATTTGCTAAACAACCCAAGTACTTTGTTCATTGCCTGCTAGCTTTATTTATGCTTTAGCCAGAAAAGGTAGCTCAACTATGGCATCGAGCGTGATTCTTAAGAAAAACTAGTATAGAAATTATTATATATAGTGTGGTACTTGGTACTCCCTCACCCTATCCTATCTCAATGTATTTTGGAGAGTATTTATAGTTCATATTATATCCTAGACAACTGCCTTTATTAAAATGAATTGGTTTAGCTTCCAGTTGGGATTCTTTCGCTTAGCAGATCCCCTTGGAAATAATTTACTATGTGAAAAATCACTTCAACTCAGCCCGAAACTCAAGTGATCGCAGTAGATAATTGCTCAATTTGTTAGGGTATCTCTTAGCTTGGCTTTGAAGAGCGAAAATTACATGTTGCTGATTGCATTTAAGCCAAGAATGCAGCAACAGCTTTTGTCAGCTGGCGTGGCTGGCACATAAATTTCAAACAATATGATTTGGTTAGCCATAACATAGCATAACATACATATATCAGCAGCTACGACAACGTCATTTTTTCCCCCTTATAAAGAGAAAGAGAAAGAGAAAGAGAAGTGGGAGGAGGGGGGGTAGTTGGGTGGAAATTAGGGAAAAAGACGCATAGAAAATTTGAAATTAGAAAATTCGCTTGGCTGCCGACGCAACGCCTCGAGTCGCTCCGAGTCGAGTCGAGTCAAGTTGGGTCCATAAATAAAAACAGGCAATTTTCGCTGCTTGTCTATAGATAGAGAGAGACCTATCTGTGGTCTGTTCTGTGACGGGATGGGATGGTATGGGATGGGATGGGATACTCTCTCCTCTGGTCTGGACTCTTTTGCGGCAGAACGCAACAGACCCTGGCCATAGGCAGATGCGTGCCACGTGCCACGCGCTTTTCCACGAATTTTCCAACTTGTCAGTCAGACACTTGAGGCAAAAAAAAAAAAAAAGAAGCCAAAAAAAAGAACAAAATAGCTAAAACTGTTTTTATTTTTATGCTATTTTTAACAACAACATCGCTGCGTAGATTGTGGATCCATATCTCGAGACGAAATCCTCAGTGCAGGCAGTGGAAGAGACGCTGAACGGCTTCAGTAAGCGCCAGATCGACGTGTCGAGCAGTTTGGAAAATTGGACTACAAATATTGCAGAGAAGCGGGAAGTCGAATATTTATTGGAGAAAGTCATGAGTGATAACGAGGAGGTAAGTTCACATTATAGTTCCCAGCTCCCATTTAAAAAATGGGAAGAAGCATATTAGAAAACTCATTAAAAATGTCTATGCTTTCAATTATAGACCGTTGCGAAGAGCACTCAGGTGGATACCCAGCTGTATCCTGTCTTTAGCAGTTCCAGCCTGGACTCGAAGCAGCTGCTAACTAGCACTCGGGAGAAGCTCTCCTATGTGACACAGGATATAGAGAGAGCCCAGGAGGAAATACAGCAGCGCATACAGACTACACTGAGCATACAGACTAAGGACCAGCAATCCTTGAGTAAGATCGAGCAAGTTATTAATAATCTACGCATGCTGAAGTCGAAACTGGATGGCATCAAGTATGATTATCGCACTTTGTTGGAGAGTGTGCTGCAGTTCCTCGAAAATATTGTGCAGCTGCGTCGCGAGATCGATGCATACTTCGCGAAACAGGGAACGGGACCGGGAACAGGTTCGGGAACGGGATTGGATCGTACCATAGCCGAGCATGAAAAATTCCGCGATCAGTGCATGGATAAATTTAGATCGTTAATCACACAATCCGAACTGCTGATCGATCGTGTTCGGGTATTGGAACCGCCTGGGGCACGCGAAATCGACACTGATCGCATATTAAAGTTGTTGGAGAATTTGCGTATTCACTTCGAGTCGAATAGCAGCGCCAGAATGTCGTCGCTGGAACGTCTCGAGAAGATCGAGCAATTCCGCAACGATCTCGAGGATATTGATCGCAGTCTGGACAGTGTCAGCAAACAATTGCACGATATTAATGGCCAAAGTGTGGATAGTCTGGCGGCAGCCAAGACCACATCGCTGGCATTCGAGTATTTTGAACGTACCATAGAGGTGAGTGAACTTATTCAGTTTGTTTACACAACGGTTCGATGTTATAGGTCGATAGATATGCATATAGATACTATAATACTATATAGATAAAAGTTGGTATTTATAACTATTAATTTCTAGTGTTCAATGCCCAGATTTCTGAAATCAACGCATCATCAGCGACGCTGGGGTCAAACAGCGCATACTATCGAGGTAGCCTTAGCATCTATCTATCGAAAGTACTATCGCAGAAGTGAAATTGAGAGCAGTAATGAGCCTAACTCTAGAATATACGATAGTACTGCCGATAGTTGAGTAAACCATGTGCATGTGTCGCCCACTTTGGATGGCCGTAAATTAGCTCAATACGATTTCGAATAGAGTCACAAAACTATCGTACTATCGTTTATTACTGACGATAGTACCTCCGATAGTTTTGTAGCACATCTAATGCATGTGTCACCTCTCGCTGGGTGGTCACACAATTCAAATATAAAACTCAACACAGTTTTCGAATGGAGAGCATAGAGCAGCAGCCCCTGCACATACATCAAAATTTCCAAAAATCGCGTCGAGACATTTCAAAAAAATAAGTACAAATTCAACTTTCAAAATGTTGTCGCTGTCAGCAGTTTTGAACGGACAGCGGCAGCTGTCGTTAGTTTGTAATTAAAAACTTGAGAAATACATCTGCTGTATGCAGCCAGATACAGATACAGATACAGATACAGATACATTTACAGATACTATTATAGATATATACATATATATAAATACAACTACAGAAAGATACAAATTTGAACGCTTGCCACTTGGTTTTATTTGAAATGCACTCTCTCCTCTTAGTCGCATTTGCTGTTATAAATTGCTTTTGACGTTCTGATTTTTATGGATTTATTTTTCGTCTTTCGCCTAGGCAGCCGCCAAAAGATACAAAAGTATCTTTTAAGCTTGTGGCATGCACTTTCACTGTGTGCGTGTGTGTCTGTGTTTATTATTTGCCCAGACATTTGTTTTAGGGTCTGCTTAATGGGTTAATTAGAGAGCTCTGAAATTTTTGGCAGCCTTTTAACTTTATTCTTCCCCTTTTTCCCCTTTTACCGATTCCCATTTCCGTTCTTCCCTGAAAAGCTGCTTGAGAAACGCATAGAAAAGTTCACAGAGTCCACGAGTCAACAGCTGCTGATCAGCAATCCCGAGAGTGAATCCTTTGTGAAGGACGAGCTACGAAAGCTCAACGATAAATGGCAAAGCTTCAAGGATCAAGTGAAGCAGAAACGAAAGAGCCTCAACCAGGCAAACGAGTTCTTCGAGGTCGTCGAGAAGGTGTGTCTCCCAAATCTTAAAGAAAGTTCAAATATAATTCTCTATGCTTCCATTAATATTTATAGATCGATGCGGAGTACCGGGAGATTAGCTACTTCTACAATAGCGTCTCCAATAAGGTGCCCTACCTAAGAGATGCCGTGGAGGCTTCCAATTTGGTCAATGATATTGAAAAGTATGTGACTAGTCGCGAATCGGCTCTGAGGTCGAAGCTGGACAGTGCCTCTCAATGCGCCCATGACATGAGCAAAGTGTCTACGCTGTACAACGATGTGATGAACATATTCCAGGCGTTTATCAAGCTAAAACTGGACATAAATATTGTGCAGGAGCGCCTGAAGCAGGAGCAGCGTCAACGCGAGCAGCGAGAGCGTGAAGCAAAAGATCAAGCGGAACGGGAGCAAGCACTGCGGGAAGCAGAAGCTCGGGAGCGATTGGTTAGAGAAGAGCAAACTCGCTTGGAAGCACAGCGTCAACAGGCAGCCATAGAGCAGGCACAGCGTGAGCTGGCAGCCAGACAACTGTCGCTGCGGGAGCAGGCGGTGCGGGAGGAGGAAGCACGTTTGCAAGCGGTGCGTGAACAGGCCGCCAGGGAGCAATTGGCGCGAGAGCAAGCGGCGCGGGAGGAAGAGCAACGCATACAAACGCTAAGAGATATAGCCAAGCGGGAGGAGGAGCTACGCAAGCAGGCATTGCGTGAGGAGGAGGCTAGACTGAAGCGAGAGGAGGAGAACAGGCTCAAACGGGAGGAGGAACTTCGTCAGAAGATCGAGAACGAATCCCGACAGCAACGAGAGGAAACCGCTCGCATACAGCGCGAGGAAATAACACGCCTGCAAACCCTCAGAGATCAGGTAGATCAGCAGCGTCATGTCACAGAGAATATACGTAAGGATATCCAAGTGAACCAAATCTTTACGGAGCTGCGCTATGCTTCCCCACTCTTCATACGCCCTCTCAAGGATGCCTTGGCCCGTGAGGGCGAACGCTTCGTCTTTGAATGCGAAGTCACAGGCACACCTGAACCCAATGTGGAGTGGTTCAAGGACGGAATTAGCATCCAGTCAAATGCGGATTATAAAACCAGCTTTGATAAAGGCCTCTGCCGTCTGGTCATTGAGGAGACTTTTGCCGCTGACACTGCTCGCTTTAGCTGCCGAGCCTCCAATTTGGTGGGCACCTGCGATACGAATGCTACTCTACTGGTGCGCGAGAATCCTGCCGAACTGCAGCAACTGGTAGCACCCAGGATTGTACGCTTTCTGGAGAGCGGCAAGGCCACCGAAGGTACCTCCTTCCAGTTCTCCTGTGTGGTCAGTGGACTGCCTTTGCCCACTGTGCAGTGGTTCAAAAACGATAAATGCATCGATGATTCACCCGATTATATTATCAGCTATAATAATGGTGAAGCCACCTTGCGTTTCGATGAGGTTTTCCTCGAGGATGATGCCGTCTACACCTGCAGCGCCTCCAATCCCGCTGGCATCGAACACTGCTCGGCCAGTTTAATTGTGGAACGTAAGTTGACATATACAAACACACATCATAACACTTCATTAAATACATCAAATATTTCTCTCATTTCGTAGCCCTGGAACCCACTGAACTGCCCTGCTTCAAGATGCCCCTACAGAATGCCATGGCACGCGTCGGGCAGAAGATTAAAATGGAAGCTCTGGTCACAGGTATACCACGTCCCGAAATCTACTGGATTCACAATGGAAAACCCTTCCAGCCACGCGATCTCAAAGTGAGTAATATATGCCACGATACTACGATTAAAAATTCAATATTCATGAGAGCAAATGACTGGAAATTCTAGAAAAATTTGTGAAAATATAGTCGGGAAATCTGGGCAAAGTATATGGTGAATATAGATGTGTATATAATAACTCCCTAGTCATTGACTGTTTCATTCTTGTTGTTGTCGCCCCAAATACTTAAAAAAAAGAAACATACAAAATTCGCAAATGAAAATTATAAATGAAAGAAAAGCAGAGTACAATTCCCCCATGGCGAGATGAGGATCGGTCGTTGGCGCTCAGTCGATCATTGATATATACACAAGTCCGTCGGCGATTATATATATAAATATGTAAATATATAAACAATTTTTTTTTGCTGGAACAGCAAAAACAGTCAAATTTTGTGGTGCTTTTTGCGGGTGGGCGTTTTGGGCGAATGGGAATAGTCTGACTCTAGAGAATAGTTCCAAAGAAAATATTCAATGAACATGTTTAATTTCTTGATACGCTTTCGCTGCTGACGTCAGCTCTATGCGTATGTATCACATATATCCAGGCAGCAGTCAGGAGGAGACGGGGAGGGGACTGGGTAGGGTATCATTAGCATACAGGCTACAGTATCTCATTGCAGAAGAATTAAAAGAAAATCAAATAGAGAAAAATTCAAGGCAAATATGTTTTAAAAATACGCCGACGCATAGTACACACTACGCACTTGCAATACTATAAATTACAGGCTAAGAAGATGTCTTTTGGCTGTAGCTATAGCTATAGCTGTAGCTATATTATAGCTGCAATTTTTGGCATCTTGATCTTTGGGCCGACTGCAGCCAGCCGTGGGGCAGCGCATCCAATTCAATTCACCACAGTCATCGTGGTTCATCGTGGGCGCTGTCAGCCAATTTGTTTATTGTGGGCGCCGTTTTTCAGCACAACATATGTCTATCTATATATGTGAATATATATATATATATATATATATCTGTATAGTATAAATGTTGAAAATTTTGATTTAATTTTTTGCGTTTGAGTTTTTGGCAAACTGCAAAATGATTTCAGCTTTTAATTGGCTTTTGACAAAGCAAAACATGATCTCATTGCGTGTGCTCTGATTAAACAATTAAACGAAACGATTGTACGAAATTAATCGTATAAATTGCACAATTATACCTATCTGTATGCGATTGTTGTAGCACTCTATCCGATTGTTCTCTTGGAACAACACCTGTGTTCAGACGCGACGCTTCCTGCAATTTGGGGCACAACAATAGTGCCATTAGTTGTTCCTAAATGGAAAATAAACACCGCGTCAGCCAAATATGAGGCGCAACTAGAAGACAAGTCCGAGTATATTGTATTGTAGGCTTCCCGCTTCCCGGTTCCCAGCCTCCCGATCCCCGGTCTACCGTATATACGCCGGATGCGCTCACATCGCACATCCGTGCGCCAAACATAAATAAGTTGAGATGGGTGTAAAATGAAAATTAAATTGCAAACAAGTAAAAGTACTCGATAAGCGAAAGTGCTCGACTATCGCTATACCCTTTGGTCCTTTCCTCTCCTTTCTGCAAGGCTCTTCTCTATACTCATTAATATTAATGAAAGTTTAATCAAATTTTCAATATTTGATTTGATTTGACAGAAGTAGGCTTACATTTAATTTAGATTCATTCAGTTATACAAATCGATACATATCAAATAGATACAACATATACATTAATATTCTTTAATTACACTAATAAAAATGGTATACCCCCCTTTTTTTAGCCAATTCTCAATGTGTACAGGGTATGAAAAGTATGAGTACAGAAACTGGCACAAATGAAAGCATTAGCCATAAGCTAAAAAGCTAATATTCAACACGGCCTCGTCTGGCCGTACTCACCACATGGTGGATACTACTCATACAATCTACTCAGCTATACTCACAGTCAATGCCTTACAATTTACCAATTTAAATTTTCATCTTTTCAGTACGAAAACGGCCGCGTAACGCTAATAATACCGCAAGCTTATCCGAACGACGCCGGATCCTACGTGTTGAGTGCTAAGAATTTGGCTGGTGAGGCTTATAGTAGTTGTAATATAATTGTCAAGGGTCGTCTGCCTAACGAGACGTCCGATTCTGAGATGGCCAGCGATATAGAACCCATCCGACCGGCAGTCCATATACCACTAAAGGATGTATCGATATTTGAGGGTAAGCCAGTTAGGTTAGACTGCGTAATTGTGGGTCAACCGGAGCCAGAGGTCATTTGGTATCATAATGAGAGACCCGTCAAGGAGTCGGCGGATGTACAACTTCTTTTCCAAGGAGATCGTTGCTCTCTCTTCATTCAGGAGGTTTATCAGGAAGATGCGGGCAACTACAAGGTGGTGGCTATTAATTCAGCTGGGGAGACATCGAGCAGCTGCGACCTGAAGGTGACTCCACTTAATATGGCTGAGCCAGCTACCAGAGCTCAGGTGGAACGTCAGTCCATGCCCAAGGATACGCAGCCCAAGTTTGAGCGCTTGCTGTCCGATGTCCTGACTGATGAGGGAGAACAGGTGGTACTGGAGGTGCATACGAGCGGAGATCAACCGCTGCGGGCCCAGTGGTATCTGACCAACAAGGAGCTGCAGCTGGACGAGCGTGTTACAACTCAATCCGATGCCGAAGCTGGCATTTTCAAGCTCATTCTGAACAATGTGGAGGCCAGTGATAAGGGCGTCTATACAGTCAAGGTCTCGAATAATGCAGGCGATGCCAAATGCTTTTCTCATCTGATTGTCAAGTCCGTAAATGCGCCCGAAAATCGCCGTGGTAGTCAATCGTCTGTGGAGATCGTTGAGCGTCATGTGTGCCCCGAGTTCAAGGAACTCTTCAGCGACAAGCAGGCCCATATTGATGATGTGGTCAAGTTCGAGTGCATTGTCTTGGGCAAGCCCACGCCCAAGGTACATTGGTTCTTCAATGATCAACCTGTGCATGGACATAACTTCTTAGTCTCTACGAGCGGAGACCGTCAGGTGTTGACCATACAGCAGCTAACCCACGATGCTGTGGGCAAGATTAGTTGTGTGGCGGAGAATGAGGCGGGCAAAGCCACCTGTGTGGCATTCCTCAACATCATTGGAAGCGGTCTGCCCGCTTCCAGTGATTTGCAGACCTCTACCCAGGAGCACAATACAGAATCTTCTAGGGTGACCATTAAGAAGCAAACGTTTACTACCACTTCAACCTCACAGGTCAACTCTTATGAAGGCAATGCACCACAAACTGAGGTACACCACTCCTCGGCACACATAGATCAATCTCTCAAACAGTTGGGACAACAACGACCCGAAATAGTCGAAAGCCATCACTACCAGGAGCTGCACAAGAGTAAGGAGATGAGCAGTCCCAGCGTACAGCAGAAATCCTTTACGCTTGTCCAATCCTCCAACGGCGGTGCTCCAGCTCTGGCAATGCCCGACTCACCGACCCGTTTGCGCAAGGAGATCGCACCACGTTTCACCACACCCCTCACTGGCAAAATTGTAGATCAAGGAGCTAACGTTAGCATGGAGGCCATCTACGATGGTTATCCTTCGCCCGAGATCAAAGTGGAGAAGAATGGCGGTCAACTGTTCGATAATGCCCATACCAAAATATCCAATAAATGTAATCGAGTGACCATTGAACTAAAGGAGGTGGGTGTGACAGATGCAGGACGTTACGCAGTGACTGCCTCCAATGCAGTGGGACAGTCCACCAGTACAGCGGATTTGGTGGTGAAAAGTAAGTCAAAGAAGATGCTTTTAAATTTAAATGCTCGTTTTTTTTTTTTAATTAATTTCCCAGAATATAATGAGCTAACAGCACCAGGGTAGAACATAAAAAATAGGGCATACATATGGCCCATATCGTGTGTCGATAATTGTGGTACTCGTCCCTCCATGCGCCACGCCACATCAATCAGTTTGGGGGGCATTAAAGTGTCATTGTCGGGGGCGTCAATAGATCTTACGAGTAGAAACGTCAATTTCGCATATATTGATGGGTTTTTAGTGGCGTTTTGCTGTTTTGTTTATATTCTGAATATAGTATATATTCGGGCTTGCTCAATGCAAAGTTTTTCATATGAGTACAAACAAAAAATTTTATAAATATTTTTCAGTTGAGTTGGAGGTTGGGGATGGGGAATGGGTAATGGGGGATTGGGGTCGGTTTGAAAAATGGGCAATAATTATGTAAATTTCGTAGAACACAAGATTTTTAGATTTACTCGCTCTATTCGCGCAATTTGTCGTCTTGTGTGGTTCGGTTCGGTGGTTCGGTGTGTTTTCAAATTATTTTTACTGCCTGTCTACATGAATTACTCATTATAGCTGATCAGTCGGACGCCTGTACAAGTAAATTATTGTGGGGATCTTTAAGATCTGCAACAGCAGCAATGACATACAAAAGCTAATATATTATTTTTATTGAATTAACGCTTGCTGTGGCTTTCTCTGCTGTGGTTTCTTTGAAAGTGGTTCAGTTCTTCTGCTACTAATGCTACTTCTGCTACTTCTGTTGTTGCAGAGACCATCTTTCCGCCAGTCTTTGGACGACGCTTGCAGGCACAGGTTAGCAAAAAGGGAGAGAAATTAATCATGGAAGTTGAGGTCACAGGACTACCAGAGCCAACAGTTACCTGGCTCAAGGATGATAAACCTCTCAAGGATGCTGGCATTTCCGAGCATCGTCTGCTTGCCCAGGGCAACTCTTACAGGCTGATCATCGAGAGAGGTAAGCCAACTAACCCACTCATCTACTATCTTAGAAGTTTGTCCTCAAATTTTGTGTGTTTCTTCAGCACAAACCTCCGACTCTGGCAAGTATATGGTAAAGGCTACCAATGCGGGTGGCGAGGCCAAGAGCATTGCTGACTGTGCCATATTGGAACCCTCGCCAGAACGCCTCCAAGAGGTGGTTAAGACTATCATCTATGACGCGCCCTCCAGTGAATTTAAAACTGAAGTAAGTTTGCATGTGCTAAATATCTGAAAAAGATATTGTATTTATCTACTCTATGACTCTCTGACTGCAACTATATACTCCCACCTATACATTGTCTATCTATTCTATATTCTACTTTAAATCTTTACTATATTTCTTTCGACTTGTTACGTTCTTGACATGATGATTTATATATATACTCGTATAATAAACAAATATTGTGAATTTCTTCTCTCATGATTTCGACGTTGTTCGTTTCGCTTTGCTCATTACACCACATGGGTTCTCATATAAAACCAAAACATATAAACGTATAAATCACACCATCAAAAATACAACATAGAACTCGAACCACTTCAACAAAGAACCACAGTCTTATCAGAGCCAACAAACCGATGCAACCACTGCCAATGATCTGCATGGCCTCTCCGAGTCGAAAGTAATCACTGAGCATCGTTGCACCACCGAGGCAACGATGCGTCTAGAGCACAAATCGACCTATCTAGACCTGCCCGAGCTGAGTTCACGACCAAAGACACCCACCACTAGCAACACCACCACCACCACCAACAATAATATTAATATTAACACTGCCAGCATGGATCAGACCGATACACAGACCAGTTTTAAAACTGGCATTACACAAACCCCACCGCCAGTGCCACCTAAGCCCTGTACGCCTGTGGTAGCCATACCCTTTGGCCAGCAGCTACAACCACAACAACCATCGCAACCACCGCAAGCACCGCAGACGCAAATTAATACCAGATACGAGAGCAGCAGCAGCGAACAGAAATCATCCTCTTCCTTTGAGTACTTCAAGAAGATCGATGAGGAAATTGTCACTCAACCACCGAAACCACTTGCCCTCCGGCCCTTAGAGACAGTGGTGCGTCAGCCGCAGGCTCAGACCTTGGCCGAGGAGTTAAGAAGCTTGAATCTTATACCAGGAGCACCGCCAGAGTTTTGTTATACACCCAAATCGGAGAGACAATTACCCAAGCCACCACTTATCCAGGAGAAAATTAAAATATTGGAGGAAGTACAGCCAAAGGAGCCACCACCACAAGGTGGTGTCCCCGTCTTCCCACCGCCTCTCAATTTGCAAAGTGTACAGCATGAGACAACGATGACCAAGGAGGTCAAGGTGGAGTATGGACAACCAATTGTGCGTCCCGCGGCGGTTTTGGCTACGCCTGCCCAACAAAATACCCGATCGCCCTCACCTAAGCCATCCGCAGAAGGTGTAGCAATGTCCAAGCTATGGACACCTAGTGGAGTCACTGGATACACCAGCGACGTGGAGCAGAAGACAATGGAGCAGACTGTTATAACTAAGTTGCCCACTCCGACACCCACGAAGGAACTGAATGCACCCTTCCTCGTGCAGCAGGTGGCTAAAACCATAGCTCCAACTCCGGTTTCAGCACCAGTTTCGATTCCGACTCCAGCTCCAGTCACCCGATTGGTCAACATAGAACTGGAGCCCGGTACACCGCCAGAGATTTGTTATGCGCCCAAACAGGAGGAAATCCGTCGTCATTCGCTGGTGGAGAGCATGGAGCAGAAATTGGAACAAAATCTTATCCAAGGCCCCAGCCGTGTGCTGCCTCACTCGGTGCCTACTTTAACGCCGGCACCAACACCAGCACCACCCAGGCTCAATGGCTCCAGCTACCGTCCACCACCTCCTGTAATCCCTAATCGCCTAGGAGTCAAGGAACACTACGAAAGTGACTATGAGAGCGATCGCTATAAGTATAGTGGCAGTGAATCCGATGAGCCTGGCCAGAGGGCACGCAAGGAGCAAGCCAACACGATGGAGAGCTCTTTCAAGTCAAGTGGTTATGCGGCGGATACAGAGGAGCACTCTAGCTATCGCAAATCCGAGACTAGCTTCTATGAGACAAAGTCTTCATCTTCGACAACCACTGCGCCACCACCCAAGCTACAGCCTGAGCCACCGGCACAGCTGTACTTTGCCCCACCAACAGCAGCAGCAGCACCACCACCACAAGCGAGCTACAGCCAGGAGGCGAAGGTTCGCATTAATCTATCTACTCTTCGCACTATATAATCCTATATGTGTCGTTGTTGTTGTCGTTGTCGTTGTTATGTGTAGCACTTGGAACTGACTGCCTCTGTGTTGTTCTCCTCCTCGTCTAACCCTCTTCATAAGCTCGCTTGCCCCTAACTCTCTCATTATCAGTTATATCTATCCCTAAGCACACGCCATTTTAACTAAGCGATTGTCTAGTTCTAAGACTTAGTTTATTAACTATTTACCTAGGCTTAAGATTATACAGATCTATTCCGAATTCCACTTTTGAATCAACTTTACACAAATGTGGAATTCATTCGAAAGTGGAATTCAGTAAAACGAGTTTGTAGAATGTTTTTTGTGCTCCTCACATTATATTTAATTTTTCAGCTGTTTTCTAATGCATTTTAGAACTGTTCCCATTTTCCCTTTCGAATCAATTCCACAAAAATATATTATTGATTTTTGGTGGAATTATTTTGACAGTGAAATTGGGGTTACAGTTCTGCATAGCCAGTATTTAATTGAACACATCTCATCGTACGTTTGAATGCATCTGCCTGATCCTGTAACACTTTTCGTTGTGTCTTGATTTATATACCATTATAATCAATCATGAAGTAACACCTAATCATTTCTCTTTCACAGAACTATAAGTACAGCTCGTCGAGCATGCAGCAGAGCAGCAGTAGCTCCCATACCCATCATGAGACCAAGTACTCTTCGAGCACTGGCGCCCCACCCCTGATCACGCCTAGTCCAGTTCCGGCACAGCGCAAGACCCCGGCTGCAGAATACAGTGATTATAGCAGTGAAGTGGATGAACGTTTCCGTTCCGCCTCAAGGGCCAATGAATCCGACTCAGATATAAAGGGATATCGGGTGGTATTTCCACCAACACCCACACCACGCACCAATATTGCTGCTAATGGACATAAGTCCCCAGTTGTTGTGGTTACACCCTCGCCTATGGAATTTGAACCTATGCCTCCAGAAATGGGCAGCTATGTCCGTCCCAAGTTTGAGCCTATTGGCAAGGAGATACGTCATGAGATCAAGCAAGAGAGCAGTTCCTCTCAGAAATATAGAAGCAATCAGGAGCAGAATCAACAGGTCTTCAAGCCAAAGCCCGTGGCAGCCAAGTTTATAGCAGCAACCCAACAGCAGCAGCAGCCCCATCCCAGCTCGCGTCCGACCATGTATTATAATGCTGTGGCAGGAGCTCCTTTGCATACGGCTAAGGTGGCCCAGGAAACAAGGAATGTGATGCAAATGCATGAATCTACGGAGAGCTCTCAGCGTGTAGTTAATATGCAGCAGACCAAGCGAGTTATACACTTTGATCAACCACAGACTCAGTCACAACCCCTGGAACCGTTCCCCTATAGTCCGACCTGTAGTCGCACGCCTTCTAGGCAATCGCATCTACCTCCACCGGCCACGCCCACAAAGTTTATACCGGGCGAGTATCGGGAGAGTGACTATGAGAGTGAAGTGGAGGGTGCCAGAATCCAACCCCTGTGGTCACCCTATGGCGATGGTCTGACCAAGGGCTATCGCCGTGTAGCACCGCCACAGGGCGCAGGACGTTCCTGCAGTCTGCCCAGAACCTATGAGCGTGTCTTATCACCCATGGAATTCGACCGAGGTCCAGAAATGCCCAGTAAGATCGTTGTGGATGTGAATACTTTGCGCAAGGAGCAACGCGGCGGCAGCACAGTGACCACATCGCATCGCACGCAGTCCTTGAATCGCAACAGTACCATGAAACAAGTAAATCAAAGGGATCAGACAGATCACATGGGAGGAGGCACCTTGCCACGTTATGGCTACAACTCGCTGCAGCGAGAGGCGGAGGGTCAGGGCAAACGTATGGGCTCCACGTTCCTCCAGAAGTCACATCAGTTCATCGACGATGTCAGTCGGGATATGCAAAGCCACTGCCAGAGCCAACAAACTAGCTCGAATGGTCTGCAACGCCCTGGCTTCCGACGTGCTCCCAGTGAAGGCAGCAATCAGCCACAGGCCTACAGAGATGAGTCTCGCGTCTCCCAGTATGGTAAGTGCCAGCCCCTCTTTTCATAAACTATCCAAAAACTGACACTAGACGTGGAAGATCCAGTCGCAAAAAAAAAACAAATTATTTATATATATATTGGTTCCATTTTAATTGGTATTGAAAGTTGAGAATTTGAGATATGAAAATTTGAATTTGTTACGCATTGAACTAACCCCATCCCGCCCAAAAAAAAAAAAACCCCATATCATTCTTTTTTATGTTATCTTTTAAGTACGAATTTACAGGGTGAAGTAATTTCAGGAAGGGTCGTACGGAAATCTATACGAGTATTTTAAGAGTAGTTCCGAAGGGAAAAAGAAAAGTTTCCTGAAATTACTTCACCCTGTAGAGCCAGAAATAAGTTTTTGTATAAACCTCTCCAACAAAAAATACAAACGTAATCCCATAACGTAATCCAGGCACCAAATGCGTCGATCCCAATACCGGTTTAATCTATTTCAAATACGACTTTGGCTACGAGTTCGGCATACTCTTTCCCGGCGAGGGTCACAAGTTTGTGAGCAGCCAGTGGAACAGTAATAATAAATCCTCCAACAACAACAACAACAACAACAACTCCATCAATAATAGTAATGGTCGCCACTCGCAATATCCCCTCAAACTTTCTCCGGGCAATGAATTGGTTATACCCGTGCAACACGAACGCACTGGGGGCCGTGTCACGCCCCATGGCTATAGCTCTGACAACGAAACGCAGCGTCGTAATTATGGGCGTGTCAAGTGCGTAACGCCCGCCCGTTACGCCCCCCACAAAAGATATAGCCTGCCCAGCAGTCACAGCCTCGACATTCATCTAGATCGCCTCCATGCGCAGGCTCCGCGTCTGCCCCCCGAGCAGCTGGTGCGCACAGGTATTGAAAAAAAAAAACACAAAAATAAATTGGCAGGAATCCACTGGCTATCGATGTTGTCTATACACTAGTTTAGGATTATTTTCGAATATTATTATTGTTGTTGTTGCTATCACCACACACTTGCTTTCTGTGCTAACTGCAGACATCAGAGCATTGCAATAGAGCTGCCAAAACTATCGGTAATACTATCGCATAATGATTATTCAACTGCATTTTTAACTGCGATAGTATTTTTCGATAAGTGTCTCTCAGCAGAGTTGCCCAAAACTATCGGTAGTACTATCGTTACTATGAATAATTGATTCGATTATAAGAGAAAAACTATCGTGAGTACAAACTATTCATATTAGTAAAGCTTTTGACTATAAATAAAGCTATAATTAATACCACGATAGTAATTCGTTGAGTCTCTTTTATCGATAGTACTAGCGATAGATTGGCAGAATGACTTAGCAAAAGCAATCAAAACAGAATACACTACGTATACTTGATGTATAAGTGCCTACTCTTAACACTCCCATCAAACTGCATGTTAACCCCAAAGTTTGCTCGTTTCTTGTTGCATGAACTTGTTTTTGTTTTATTGCGTGTTTAAAGTTTAAAGTGTTACCAAAAATTAGTTAAAAAAAGAAAAAAAAATGCTTGCTGTGTTGTCTTGTGTTGTGTGCCTTGCATTGCTGTGCATTAATTTCACTAATGGAAGCGAAAAGTGTAGAGCGATTTCTAACGATTCTCCGACCATCATTAGTGCTGGAATTGCCCAATACGGAACCCGTTAATGCCCATTTGAATCGGGATGAGCTGGCACAAAGGCCGCCATTATTCATAACGGTAAGTGAGAGGTCATTAACCCGAGAGAATTCACCGAGACTAAACTGAATTTGCCCCTCCTGTATTCAGCCCCTGAAAGATATAGCGGTGGGCGTGGGCGGCACGGCAAGATTCGAGTGCATTGTCCAGGCGCATCCACAGCCGCAGGTTAACTGGATCCACAATGGAGGGAATTTAGAGCAGGGCAGCCGTCATATCATTGAATACCGGAACGGCGTGTGCCGTCTCACCCTGCCCCAGGCCTATCCGGGTAAGTTGAAAATCTAACGGACTGTATACACTCAAAAAATA
This sequence comes from Drosophila repletoides, assembly GCA_018150835.1. Classification (NCBI taxonomy): domain Eukaryota; kingdom Metazoa; phylum Arthropoda; class Insecta; order Diptera; family Drosophilidae; genus Drosophila; species Drosophila repletoides. The sequence continues at coordinate 18,410,991 of JAECWQ010000031.1, read as the reverse complement.
ATTGTGATTAAAAAAGATTAACCAGAAAATATTCGGTATTTCCCAATGTTTTGGCTAGAAGAAAGCTCAATTTTTAAGAATAATTCGTAATGCGAAAACTGTTTTTAAAACGCTACTTTCAATAAATTTGTGATTGGTTAATTTAACATATTTTTTTTGAGTGTATACAGTTGAGCTCATTAATCGTTTGTCCCCTTTTTGGCTTGACTTTTGATTCATTTGCAGATGATAATGGAAGCTACGTTTGCACCGCCATGAATCGCCTGGGCGCAGCCAGCACCACCGGAAATTTGAATGTTTCGAGCACAAATCGCGGATTTAGATACTAAGCTCTCTCTCTATATATATTTAACATATTTACGATATATACATACATATTTATTTATTTATTTATGCCAAAGTTTTTAACAAAAATTTGTTTTTTGTGTGTGCGTCAGTTCTAATCGTATTTTTTTCTCTCTGAGTTGCGCATCCCTCGTGTGAATCGAAAAGTGTGAATCAAAACTAGCAGCAACCCAATAATAGTATTACTTGTGTTTTTTTTTTGTCGAAAATCATAATAAATCAATTGAAAACGAATATTTTGAGTTGTCTTTCACTATCAAGCTTTTTAACTGATCGTTCTGCGATCGTTTTCCCGAAAAGCTTTGCACTGGCGCTCTCTATGTTGAAAGTGCCGAAGTAAATTTCGAAAAAAAAGCTCATTTTATGTGCTCGAAAGCTTTCGTAGCGAATGACTAACGCTAGATGGCGCTAGCTGATCATTGATGATCGTTAAGAAAAGAAATATTCAGTTTTTCAATATAAATCTATGCGAAACAAGTGTATAAATTGCATTAGCTGATTTATGATAGCCAGATGTATAAATAATATAAACAATTCGAATTAGGAAAATCATTTTTCATATTCATGTTTATATAATGTTTATCTTTAAGGCAACAAGGAAACTAACAATTAATCATAGAGTGCTTTTCGCAAGTGCTTTTAGCAGATCTTGGTAAAAATTTCACTATTTCTCGTATAATTTCCGTGGTAAATCAATTATTTATAACCAAGTTTTGTAGGGGCGAATTAGGGAGGAACTAGTATTTCTTATCCTGCACTGTTCGATAGTTTCGATAGTGTTCCTACAACCCAATCTCACCATTATTTCTTACTAATTTTTGTAGAAGGAGAATTATATATATTCTAGAAGAAAAGTAAGTTTGCCCATAATTCAATTCAGGATCTTTAAAACTAAATTTCGTAGTATGGTGCAATACTCTAACCTAGAGTCATTCATAGTTTCAATATTCTTACTATGGGGAACAGATAATTCCAGATAAAATATCATCTATTTGAAGTGAACTTGTCGAGTCTGGAACTGGGTCAACTAATTAGCAGGCCAGATGCTTCATTAAACAAAATCCAAGTGTTTTCTAAAACAACATGCTGTCGCGTTAATAAAGGGGCCATAATTTTCGAAAAAATAATGTTTCAAAACACGGCAAAAAATACGAAATATGTTTGTTTGAGTACAGAGACTGAGAGAGACAGCTAGAGACAGAGAAGAAGAGAGAGAGAGAGAAGAAGAGAGAGAGAGAGAAAGATAGAGAGTATGTGAGGCCATGTGTGGGCGGTCAGAAAAGTGACCGACTGACTTGTTTTTTCTGGCTATATAGCTATAGCTATATAGCTATGGCTATGGCTATTGCTCGCATACATAAGTATGGCTGTTGCTCATAAACGATTTATTTGAATTTCAACAATGTTTATTTATCTATTTTTCTTCAAAATTTTCAAAGTTTTCATTTGGTTTTGCGAGCTGCTTGCCAAGAATAAGAAACGAAACAAGCGAAACGCGCAATATGCAAAAAATTCACAGCCAAAGACAGCCGAGACATAAACACTCGACGGACAAATGGACGGACAGCCCTCTCTCGGGCCTCGTACTGTCAAGGTGTGAATCTAGGGTGAAAAACTAGTCCAAAAAAATGTAGACCAAGTCCTTGACACTGAACAGCAATTTTAAGAAAAATAAAAGTACCTGATTTTCCTATATTTATCTATATATTTAGCTGATTCGTAAGGCTATTTGGTATGACACACTTTGTTGCTAAAAGACTAAAACACTAACACTGAGGCGTGGGCCCAAAGTGCCTGCCAATCTGCCAATTTGCTCGAGTCATTAGGCCACCTGAGAACCAAATGAAAATTTGGATGTTAGTCAAAAAAAACTGAATCATTTGATCTACAATTATCTGAATTACTGAGTGCAATTCTTTCAAGTATTCAAGTATTCCTCACACGTTGCAATTTCGTGCGAGAAATATTCTTTTTTGACTTTAAACTCCCACAAACTGAACCGATTTTCCTATGGAATACTAATACTCCCGGGACTCATAACTTTATCAAAAATAAATCTATTTTCGAGTGGAAGGAGTTTTTAATCGTGGTTCGAACCAGATTAACTTGAGACTAAAATGTACTGAAACAATAATTTTTACTTTTTATCTTACTTACCCCCCAAGATTTTTAAAAACTCCCTTTGCAGACCGATTCCCAAACGAAATGTCCTTTTGATCACGGCTTGACCTGAAAAAAAAAATTGAAATTAGAATTTATTTATGCCATTTTTAGATTTCTTTCCAAGTTTTTCCCTAAATAACCCTGAACATTTATAGGAATTCCTCAAGTTCCCACAACTCTGTGAATATTGAACCGATCTTCAATCGGAATGTCCTTTGGTCTTGATGAAAAATCTTTTAATTTTTCCCTTAATCAACCCTTGAAACCTTCAGTCAAAAAAACCAAAAAGATCTTGCCACATTTCATAGTATTTCTGTTTGAAATATGAATGATATTTCATTGAAGAATTGCATCGTGCAAAGGCTGCATATATACATATATATTAAATATATAATTGCTAGATAATTTCGTAAGAAAATCGGAAAAATAAAAAAAATATATGAAAATCGTTGCGCTTGCAAACATATGGCAAGATTTTCTTTTAAATGAATCATAAAATTGGTCCGTTTCCTGCGCGCAGAGAACGAGCTGACAGCATAAATTTTCAACTTTATAAAAAAAAAAAAAAAGCACACAACTTGCTTCGGCTTGCGGTTTTAGCTATAGCTAGTTTTAGCCTTTTTTCTGTTTCAGTTGGCCTTGTGCAGCATTTTTGGTTTTTAGTTTTTCTTTTAGTTTTTGGCACATTCGCCAATTTCACATGCGCCGTTCAATATAAACAACAAGCTCTATCCATAATAATATTTTCACAAGCGATATGGAAAATGTTTTTCCAACTCTTTCAATGCGGCGCTGGCTGCTTGCTGCTGGCTGCTGGCCCAGCAGTTTTCTCAAACATTTTCTTTTTAGTTTTTGTTGTTGTCAAAATGATTTAAGTCCTGCGGCTATGAAAACTTTGCATCGATTTTTATCGCTACGCGTTTTCCACAGTGTCCACAAAAATTTTCATTCGACAATCCGTTTGCAGATTGAAAAAGAAAATACGAATTTTTGGGTGATGAATATGCCGCAGCAGCAGCAGCAGCAGCAGCTATACAAACATTCGTTTGATGCTGTTTTTTTTCTGTTTTCCTCTTGTTCTTGTGTCTCTCTCTGTTTTTCTAAATTAATTAGGCAATTTCTAAAAATACGAAATGAACTCAACGAGAGCGAGTCACACAAATATTCCAATTCTACACCCGCTACTTAACATTTTTTCAATATTTTTCGCCTACTTCTTCTGCACAGCTCCACTGTAGCTCGTGGAACTTTCCAACAAAATCAAACAAAATGCCAATCAGAGAAGACTGGAATACTGGATTGTTCCTATGGCTGCTACATAGCATATGATATATTTTAGTACTGCGATCTTCTGAGCTTCAAGCAAGAAAACACTTTTTTCTAAGCCGAATTGTTCCTTTCTATAACAGCAACAGGATTCGATCTTACAGCTGCACTAAATGTGCTCTGCTCATAAACAGAGAAACTAGACGGACGGGTAGGGAGAAGGACATGACTATATCGACTCTTCTCATCGCCCTGATCAAGAATATATATACCTTGTATTCTATCTTCGAAGATCCCTTCTGCCGTGCATTACACCAGTGATGAACAAATCATAACACCCCTCTCTATAAGAGTATAAAGGGCAACTGGAAAACGGTTCAGTTATCAGACAGGGGCTAAAATCATAGGTAGAGCTTTTACTTTTTATTTTATCTTTCTTAAAGGGTGAAAGGGGCTACTTAGGGGGTTACTTACCCCAGTAAACTTAAAGGGAAAAGTGACAACAAATTGAAAATCTATTGAGTTTTGAAGGGGCTTAGAAAACTTGTCCAGTTGATCATCAAATGGAGTAAATTCCGCAATTCAGGGAAGAGGAAATAGAGAACTGCGTCGTAGAATCAAGGATTGCATTTCAGGTACTTTTGAAGAATTATTTTGAAATATTTTCAGTGAACAAAGAGCAGACGACGGGCACTTGTCCCAAATAAATAATAAGATATTTCCGCATGAGTGTTTGTCAACGTCGGCGACAGTATCTATAGATATATAGATACAGATACAGATACAGATAGAGATACAGATATAGTTATAAAGATAGATATATGTATTTGTATAGGATGTATGCTTAATGAATATTATTAAGATTTAAGCCAACAGAAATATACATGGATAAAAGCCAAGAGAAGCATTTTGATATTAGAAGCAGTTGGGCGCATCGTAAAATTGTTTTCCTGCCGCCCGCCCACGCGATATATCGTATACTTGATATTTGTATTTGGTATTTGGGTATTGTAATAAAACAAATCTCTCGCGAAAAACTACGCAAATCGACTGCCGGAATTCGCCAGAGAGAAAACTTTTAGCACTTCAATTTAGAAAGCACTTTGAATATACTAAATTTAATGGGTATTTTTTCTTGGTTTTTTCTTTTTAATTATGTTGAACCGCACAGGCGCCGAGCGAATAGCAATGGCCAGAGACGACGACATCTCAATATCAAATTAAATCTGAGTCTTTTGCTATAAAGCAATTCAATTACATAATCCTCGTTGACAGATCAGATCTGTTATATATATATATATATATATATATATGTGTGTGTGTGTGTGTGTGTGTGTATATATCTGCTATGGCGGCACGCGTTGACCCTGCCAGCAGCTACCAAAGGAAGAAAGCAAGAAAAAGCTAAAGAAAAAGAAAAGCCAAAGAAAAGAAAAAGAAAAGCGAGTGCCAGCATTTTGGCAGCACATTTATTTATACGCACGCTGTAAATTAGCAAAAACAACAACAACAGCAACAACAACAACAGAAGAAAAAAACATTGTCGAACAATGGGAAACTGCAACAAACAAACAAGAAAAATTCAAGACGAAGAAGAAAAACAGCTAACGGTCGAGCTGTCGCTGTGAATTTTATTTCAATTCAATTAAAATGAGGCCAAGTTTTCAGTTTTCAGTTTTCGGTTTTCGGTTTTTTTCTCTAAGCATCAACAAAATTCGCGCACGCATTTTAGAATTTTATTCAAGTGCGCGAAATGCTCGTAAATAAGTCGCTAATTGCCAAAAATTGAAAAAACAACAAACAAGAAGAACTATCTATTATGCCGAATACTTAAATACTCTTGCCGCTTGCCTCTACATCCAGTCTTATCCGGCCTTGCCAGGGGCAGGTCAAAATTCAAAACCACTCAATTATTTTTCGAGAAATCTTTGGCTAAACTAGACCCAATCGCTTAAGGAACAAACTCTCTCGATTTTCTCTAATGTCACCATAAAAGAAAAGCTCAATTCTATTGTATTTCCGCTCGTTTCCGGCCTTAAATTCTCAAATAATTATGCACACGTCTAAAAATAGGTAAGATGCCAATAGAACTCTTCAAATAGATTTGAACTCGATCGAAAAAGAAACAATAAACTTTCATGCTACTCTTTTCGCCCATTTCCCAAAATCTCCTACTGGAAACTTTCATCATAACATAAATCTTGTGTCCATTATGAATAAGTCAAGCCAAAAATAAATGTTATAGTTACTTTTACCCTGTAAAAAAGGAGTGTCCAAGACAAGTTGCTTGCACTGTCGCCTCAGAATTGTAACACTTTATGCCCAACATCTTATAAGCACATAATACCCTGTAAGTTAGGGTATTTTTAGGAATTTAAGCAGAGCAGCTAATTGTACTGAAAACCCGAAGTACCATGCAGCGTATATGCAGCTATAAAAATCGAACAAGCGAAAAGCGAAAAGTTAAACCATTTCCGTATTTTTTCTGTATTCAATCTATTTATAGATCAGGGCACCCAAACGGAGAGTCTGCTCATAACTGAGGAGGGAGAGAAGGAGGAGGATGGGCAACACCAGCAGGCTGGACAGCAAGAAGTTCATAAGACTCCTTTGCGTAAATCCGCCTCCTTTTCATCCTCCACAACAGCCTCTCAATCGCCGGGCAGCTCGTCCCTGGGTTCGGCCACGTCGACCATGTCGCTGCGCTCCTCGGCTGGAAATGCCAATCATTCGGGTTCAACGAGAGCGCTACGCAGCGATACTATCAACACATTTCAGAAATGGGAGACTACCATAGAGTCCATTAGCTATGTGAGCACTAAAACCGTCTCAATTTCTGACTTTGCCAAGGAACCACAACTGCAAACAGGTAAATTTTCAAGAGGTTTCCTATCAAAGAGCATATTTATCAAGGCTGCAAGCGAAGGATCAGAACTCTTCCAACGAGATTGACTCGACTGAGCTTCTTCCGAAAAGATCTTGAAAGTTTGCAGCCCTGATATTTATGTTCTATGTGGTTTGGTTTGGATTGGATTTGGGTTGGTTTAGTTTTAGTTCGTGTTCTAACAATTAATTTGTTTACTAAACAAAGGTGCGCCCATAAAGAAAATCGTAATTCATAAAGCTAATGCATCGCATCGAATCGCACACGGCACAACATTTTCATTTAAACAATTTCAATTTTCATCGGCGATCTGGAAAATTGCTGGCTACAAAATGGGCTGTGCCCCCTATACACAAATACAAATACATAATTATCTCTAGATACGTCTCTGTGTGTGTATGTGTGTGTGTGAATGGGTGTGTGTGTGTGCACACATATTTCGAATATCTTTTGAGGCACCGCATGTAAAATCACTAAATATAGATTACAACCACACGCACCGCATCGCAGCACATTGCAAGCATTGCAACTTTCATTTGCACTAGAGAGACGACTGCACTGAGAGAAAATATTAAAGCATGCAAAAATCCATCAGTTTGGCTGGCTTACCTCTTTTCGCTCAGTGTAAAGTTTAGAGAGCGGGAACGAGTGAGAGAGAGAGAGAGAGACTTCCCATCTACATAGAGCTGGTTCGTCTCCATCTGCTTTGTGTCTAATTGTATAAACACAATTGATATGAAAAATGAGCACATTTCGAGACATTTTATACTTAAATTGCCGCTTGGCATGCAGCTTGCAGCTTGCAGCTAGCTTGGGGCGCAGCCTGCCGCTTGCCGCTTGCTGCTTGCAACTGCAACATTTCATTTCGTTTCGGTTTTCTGCGTTTACTGAATTGCAGTTGCCGCAGTCGCGAAATTTAATATCAAGCGGCAAACCGAATTAAAACACGACTCTGTGCAGCATCTGTGTGGCAACAAAATATATATCTATATATATGAAATACACTCGAAGAAAAACTAGAGAGAATTCCCTTCCCTGCAATCAAGTAGAAATGTCCCAAATTTTATATAAAAATAACATATTTCTAATTCAAAATTTCTTCTAAAAAACATTCTCTTATACACTCCGAGAAAAATTAGATAATTGTGTATTAATATTCCTAAATATTCCCTATAACAAATGAAAATAAATGCATAATACACTCGGAGAATACCAACATTTTTTGTACTTTGACTACATTCGAGATATTCCAGAAAACACTCAAAGAAAAACTCTAGAATTTCATGGCTCAGATAGACGACCTTTCAGCATATTTGCATTAATTGGCGGCCCTCTTTTCTCTCAGTGCATATACATATCCTTCACCAGTTGTTGCCTAAGGGCTTCGCTTGGGGTCGCTTGCATGTGGCATTCATTTCATTAAATATATCCATATAGTTTTTTGGGGGCTCGCTGCATGTTCCATCCACAAGCAAAAAAAAAAACATTCATTCCACTTCAGAAAAAACGCATAAAAATAAAGAGAAAAAAAGGAAAAGGGAATGTTTGGTGTGAAAAACTCAATTCAATCATTCAACATGTGTTGTTGTTGTTGTTTTCAGTGTATTTTATGAGCTGTCTAATTGATATGCGACTATTCTTCTTCTTCTCTTCTATGTTTGCAGCTGTAAATTGAATGCAGTGCAGTGCAGTGCAGTACAGTGCGCGCCCCCTAAGACAGACAGAGAGACAGAGCCCACACACCACAATACAATACAATACAATAAAATAAAATACAACTAACTAACGAGCCACTAAACTAAATAGAAACACTGCGGCAGCTTTAATCTAAGATACATATCTATTATATATATATATATATTCCCTACAATTATTACTAAAAATTATTAAACAAAGAAAATACTAATTAAAGTTAAAAATAATAATTATCTGCAGCAGCGGCAGCAGCCGGCTTTGTATGCTTAACAACATGCCACAGGCGTGACATAATTGGGCGAATATTTTTGCAAATCTCCGGAGAGGGAGATAAGATAATGCCCAGATATTGGGATCTGTGAGATAGGCCCTGTTTATCTCGAGACACAGCTGACAGACAGGCGGCTCGACTAACTCGCAACTAGCAGTAGAAGATACATTTTGTAGCGCATCGCTGCAATCAGCCTGCCCCTGCCTCAGCCCCTGCCCCAGCCTCTGCCTCTAGCTTGGCCGGCTGGCTGCCTGTTGCTCGTCTTGCAGAACCGGCTAACTGTTTGTTGTGTTCCTCATATTGTTGTTGTTGCTATGCCCTATCAAAGGAGGGCTATCATAACATTGTCGCGAAATATGAATACACTCATAGAAGTTAGCTAAGCAATACTCGGAATCGGCTGCATGGAATGAATACATTCAGAGATATCTCCACCGAAGTCGCCAGAGTTATGTTTACCCATAAGTCTACGCCTGTCTGGAATTCCAGTGCAATCGAACTTGAGTCTGGGTTTACTTGATGGAATTGTGTATTTATTGTTTATTGCAGGTTTCCTTACATTCCTTTGTCTACACTCAATAATAATCAATGATATTTGATTAGATGTCTAGCCTTATTGTGCCCTGAACCGGTTCGAGTGAACAGATCACTTGAGAAGTGTATTAAGAAGTTCGGTGTGCTGTAGAGAGGCGCATTTTTTCTTGTTCTGCCTGATTCTTAGAAGATGGTTTTGGATATGCTGCGTGCTTTGCTTATCTGCCAGATACATTTTTATATATTTGTATCTTTCGAGTGACAGTCTCAACTTGGCCGCAGCTGCGCCTGGCTGCGTTTTAGCCAGTGATTTAATACATTTAATTCATGTGATTTCATAACTGAACTGAGAACTGACTGAATGCTGGCAATTAATTTGTGCAGTAGTCGTAGACGTACAAATAAAATGCCTGCCAATAAAAATAAAAACAAATCGAAATAACTAAATAAATACCATTGCAAACCGGGTCGCCTTATAGGGACCCCACAAAGGCTAAGTCAGTCAATGGGTCGCCTTATAAGGCCAAAAGCAAACTCAACTCAACTCAGCTCAAACTCAAACTGAAAATCAACTCAGTTCACTTCAGTTGCAATTTGTTAAAAGTCCACAAAAAAAAAAAAAGAAGAAAAATACATAAAATTGTTATAGCCAAAGAAATAGAAAGTTTATTGCCAAGATTGTCACCCGTTGGCCAAAAAGAAAAACATCTCAGGGTGTATGATTAAGACACGAAATGAATAATCAGTTTATACATATGTATCCTCCGAGAGAAGCGAGCCAAAAAATTTCATTACATATATATATCTATATAATAATATATAAGTCGAATATTTGATTTTAATTTTAGACATACCAAATTCAAATAAATTGTGTGGAAAATTTGAAAATTTGCCTGCAGGCAAATCAATTTGAAAAATTTCATTAAAATAACATGCAAATATTCACAAATATATGTGAATACTCGTATTATTCATTCAATGGCTAATAGAATGGTAGAACTGTGAGCCATTTAACTGGAATGAATAGCCGACAGCTGAGTGCACTTTCTTCTTAGGCTCCTACAGTATCTAGAATTTCGATAGATTTCTTCTTTTCTTTTTACTTTTTTTGTTGTAGTTGTTTTTTATTTTATTCTGCACAAAAAAATGTTGAAAAATACGTGTCAAAAATAAATCGTATTATATTTTTAGCCAACTTACTCAAAACCCGAACACTTGCCGAACCGCAGAGCAGTCTCTGTAGAGACTCTCTCTCTCTCAAAAGAGAGGAAGCCAAATTGCTGGGCAACTATATAAAATGATACAGCAGAAGATACAGATCGGAAAAGCATAGCAATTTGACTTTTGGGCTCTGGCCGATGAGCAATGCAGCGTAAAATTGAGATCGAACTGATTGAAGGAGTCGATCCAATGAGCTGCTACACTCGTAAGAGAAAAAAAATAGAAGATGACTCGGCGATACTCTAAGTCTAATATACCCCATTTAATAGATTTTCAATGGGCTAAAGAAAAATACAAAATTAAAAAGCAACTGGTTCTTTCTGTTGCTGTTGTTATAATCAAACTTAATCTTCTCTAATTACAGCTAAAAGTCTATTTAAATTGTTTTTCTATGCTGCTGCTGCTTCTGCCGCTGCGCCTGAGCAACCAGTAGAGCCTGTTTTTCTCGAGATTAATGAAAATAAAGTGCGCTTCTTCTCATGATTTAATGCCGATGTCCATCCTCCGGCGTATAAGCCCCCCGCGAATTGTGTAGCGCATCTGGTGCGCTCTTTCAGCGCTTTTCCACAACAACAAAATGCATGTGGAAAGTGCAAAAATATCTCATGGGGAGCGAGCCGAACCCGAACTCGAACATCACCGACAATCGTGTGGGCTCTCGTTCGTGTTCGTGTTCGGGTTCGTGCTCGTGCTCGGCCGAACGGACCGAATGCCTGGCGTGCAGCTATTTGATCGCATTCTCGCAGATATTTTGTCATTCTTCGCTCGCACCTCACAAACGATCGACGTCTTGGTTTCAGTCTCGGGGATTATGACTTGAAACAGTTTGAAAATAGATATTTTTTTTAAAGAAATACATATAGCTATACAATATATATATATTCGGTACCGAAATATATATGGTGTATATATATATATATGTTCAGCCATAGAGTTCGCATAGAGTTTTTTTTTGTACGAAATAAACGCAGCACACATATATACAACGTCGCAAGGATAACGCATTAAAGTAAGGATCAACGATATAACTATTATCTTCTTTTTTTTTTTTGATGTGTAAAATCAGTGAAAATATTATGAAAATTGCTCATGAACAACACTTTTTTTTTTTTTTGGTTTCGTAACCACTTTGAAAATTCCGAAAGAATTTTTTCAGTGCGCTAAATATCTAAAAATAATCCACGAGCGTTCGACGGGTGCGTTCGGCACCGCTCGCTCGGTGGCACTTCGTGGGGTCCGCACCCAATTCAACGAATGAACTGTGAATTCGTGCATAGATGCATATAGATATGAATATGCGATCCGTTCTGAAAGATATCTGAAGTATATCTATATATCTATGATATATACACACATGTATATATATATATAGATATATCTGTACTACTAGATCTGTGCATTATCCTGGCGTATTCTGCCAAGGATTACAGGCCGGAATAGCTGGAGATAATGCACAGAATTTGGTGTAAAATAAACCGATCAGTGCAGAGTTTTTTCGCATTGGAAATACCAGAAAGAAACCCATTTAAAAATAGCCACTGAAAATCAAGTAGATACCACCACCATCGGCTCTCTGCATGTGTGTTTGTGTGTCGCAGTGAAATATTCGAGTGGTTAAAAATAGCCTGAAAATGCCTCACAGGCAAAGAATATGAATATGAAGAAGGATGAAGAAATCTTTCATATAACTTAACTTATATATCTACATACATATAAATATATCTATAAAAATAAAGAAAATTCAAGTGTGTGCTAGAGGCGATACTAAAAGATAATAAAAAAAAAAGAAAAGAAATGTGAAATGCAAAAGAAACGAAGAAACGAAGAAAAACCAAAAGAAAAACGAACGTTTGCCAAACGTCTATTTTCGAGTGATAAATGTTTATTTTGTCTTTTTTTTTTCTTTTAATGAGATTTCTTCTTTTTTTTTATCTTGTCTTGTATTCAATTTCAGCAATAAAGCATATAGCAAATAAATATATAGATAAATATATATATATAAAAAGTGAAGAAGCAAATCCAAAAAGAGAAAAAGTGATCGAGAGGTGTTTTTTTTTTTTCAATTAAGTGCAGTTTTCCAACTGCAATTCGATTTGGTTGTCATTTTCAATGATATATAGTGATATATAACGATTCAAAATGCAACGACAAAATCCGAATCCGTACCAGCAACAGCTCCAGGAGCAGCAACAACAACACCAACAATACTCCACCCAGGAGTACTCCCACTCCTCTCAAGAGCAGCATCAGCAGCAAAGGATTAGCCGTACTGAACAACATGTTCAGAGGAGTCAAATCACCACTCAACAACGAGGTCAGTTCGTCTGTCTGTCTGTCTGGCGATCAGTCTGTCTCATCTCATTCGGATCTCAGCAAGTTGTCTGGGTACAGTGGAATTCACACCGTGGATTTAGAATCTCCACTGTGCCGAGCTCTTGTGACAGAATTTCCATTTGATACAGACATTTTTTTTGCTTAGTGCTTCAGCCATTGCTTATTCTACTGCCATTTTCTCAGCGAATTCTTGCATGATGCTTCTGTTTGTCTTTGTTTAAGTCATTATAAATCATCTTTCGATCAAATACCCTATATATCCCATTATAATATACCCTATTACCTCTACAGAAAGGGAAGATTCTTTTATTATCGAATATGCCAGAGTAGATCAGCAATAGATTAGGCGTAGTCTAGAGAAAATATTCAGTAGGAAACTGGCCAACTCTTCATAAAATTTCCACTCTTAACGTAATAATTTTTAACCCTAAACTCCTATGATCTCTCAAGTTATTAAAAACTTTCCATTCGCCCAACTTTGTTGATTTGATTTGATTTGTTTATCAAGTAAAGTTCGTCCTAAAGTTTTATTTAGAAATTTGATGCTATTTGTTTATATTGTTGGTATGCATTTCGATCGATTCTACGATTCTAGAAAAATTGACTGAAATTTGATCGAAGAATGCACCTGGTAAACAAGTCTGAATGTTTGTACGCAACTTGACCTGAGCCTTAAAAGAACTTCTAGGCATAAACAAGAATTCGATTCTACAGAGCTGTCAATAAATAGTTCTAATAAATAGTCTGGGTTTTATCTAAGAAAAAAGTGAAAATCCACATTGGTATGAGCTCATACTCACTCATAATTATATCTTAAATGTCCAATTACTTTAGAATATAATTCCAAGTACTATGAAATCATGATTTTTGGCAATACATATACTATGATTCATCATATAATTATATATAGAGCAAAAATACATTCATATCTCATCTTATGTTTCATCACTTAAATCTTAATTGATTATCACAGCCAAGATTTCTGTCTATTTTTAAATATATATCTCCATTCATCTGCCAACAAAATTTCGTATGTCCAACTGCACTGACATACATACATTATAATAGGAGAGAGAGAGAGAGAGGAACAAGAGCTCTTGTTTACATTTTCTATGGCTGATGAGAGCGAATGATTAACATAAATAAAGCAGATCTGTTCTCTTATACTAAAAGCCGAAGCTCAGAGCCGAAGATCATTTGCCGAAGTCTGTTGCAGCAGAGAGAGCAGAGAGTAGGAGATTGAGAGAAAACAGAGTGAGGGAGAGTAACAGCTGATTTGGATGTTTGTTTACAAACACCTGTTTGAGTTTTGAAAAAATAAAAAAAATAATACAAGTGCTATATAGTATATATAATTTTAAGTAATTATAGCAACTATATACGCGTGCCAACTTCTAAATATAAAAATTTTGAACTAGAAATACCTGTATCTATCTATATATATATATAAATAATCTCAACAATAAGTTCAAGTTCCTAATTACCCTAGACCTCTAAAGATTAAAAACAAAAAAACTAAACAGTTCCCATGAATCTTCTCTATGTATTAATTTAAACGAATAAACTAATCTCAAACAAGATTAATTTTGGAATAATTTCCAATATAATATTTATGTATTTAATCCATTAATTTGTTTTGCCCGCATATATCCGCATACTGCTTGCTATGAAGCAACTCTGGCCTATACTTATTGGCATTTGTCTATTGATTTTACAGTGCAACAACACCAAGGCGGTATCGGAGGCACCTATGTTCCGCCCTCGTTGACACACGTTTATGCTCAGGGTGATATCTCACCGCCTGTGTTCGAGCAGATCTTTAAGAACGCTCGCTTTGCTCAGGGTGGCAACGCCCTGTTCGAAGGTAGGCTACGTGGCAACCCAAAGCCATTCGTAACATGGACCCGAAAAGGCGCACCACTTCTCGAGTCGCAAAAGTTCCGAATGAGCTATAACGAAGCCACGGGTGACGTATCCCTGCTGATCAATCAGATCGGTCCCGGAGACGAGGGAGAGTATACGTGTACAGCACGTAATCAATACGGCGAGGCTATCTGCAGTGTTTATATACAACCGGAAGGCGCTCCAATGCCAGCGCTACAGCCCATTCAAAACCTGGAGAAGAACATCTACTCCAATGGTTATACGTATACGTCCATTGAGGAGGAATTCCGTGTGGATACCTTTGAGTATAGACTTTTGCGTGAAGTCTCCTTCCGGGAGGCCATTACACGCCGCTCCGGCTATGAACAGGACACTCAGCTGTCCCATGAGCTGGATCGCTCTCTGGGTCCTGCACAAGCACCACAAATCTCCCAGAAACCCAGAAGCTCCAAGCTCATCGAGGGCTCCGATGCTGTCTTCACGGCACGTGTCGGTTCCAATCCGAAGCCCCGTCTCACCTGGTTCCACAATGGTCAACGCCTCGTGGCATCTCAAAAGTATGAGATCTCCTATTCAAGTGGAGTGGCGACGTTACGCGTCAAGAATGCCAATGCCAAGGATGGTGGACATTATACTTTGCTAGCCGAAAATCTGCAGGGTTGCGTCGTCTCCTCAGCTGTGTTGGCTGTGGAGCCGGCGGCCGAAACTGCCTATGAGCCCAAGCCGGTGGATCAGATGGCTGAGCAGCTGGAAGCAGGTAAAGCCTTGCCGCCCACCTTTGTCAAGGCCTTCGGTGATCGCGAGGTCACTGAGGGACGCATGACGCGTTTCGATTGCCGCGTAACCGGAAATCCATATCCCGAGGTCTTCTGGTTCATTAACGGACGTCAAGTACGCGACGATGCCTCCCACAAAATTTTGGTCAACGAATCTGGCAGTCACTCGCTAATGATCACCAATGTGACTCGCCTGGATGGAGGCGCCGTGCAGTGCCTGGCCCGTAATAAGGCTGGTGAGGTTGCCATCGAAGCACAGTTGAATGTCCTGGAGAAAGAACAAGTTGTCGCACCACAATTTGTTCAACGCTTCAGCACTATGACAGTGCGCGAGGGTGAACCTATCAGCATGAGTGCTAATGCCATTGGCACACCTGTGCCTCGCATCACCTGGCAAAAGGACGGTGTCCAAATCTCATCCACTGCTGAACGTTTTGTGGGCATCGATGGTGGTGCCACCTGCCTGGAAATACCACAAGTTAAGGCTACCGATGCTGGCTGGTACCAGTGTACCGCTCAAAATATTGCCGGTTCTACAGCGAATCGGGCAAGACTCTATGTCGAAGTTCCCAGAGAGCAACCAAGTCACGAACAAAGGCGTCTTAATCTCCCAAGACCAACGAAAGTTATCGAGCCTGAGTAAGTGACTCCAAATTTAATTTAAATTTCCCCGCTCATATCGTTTTTAATTTTGTAGGCCAATTCCTGGTCCTGAAATCATTTACTTGCGCCATGTGGAACGCGCTAAGCCCCATTTGCGACCCGGAGAGGAGGATCGCGTATATCCCCCACCACAGTTCATTATACCCCTGCAGAATGTGCAACAAACCGAAGGTGGTAGGGTGCATATGGAGGCGCGTATTGAACCTGTCGGAGACCCCACAATGGTCGTCGAATGGTTCCTCAACGGACGTCCTCTGGCAGCCAGTAAGTATTCAAAAATACTCATAACTTAACAGCGGGATTAACTTCCTTTCTGCACCGTTTTTACAGGTGCTCGCGCAACATCTGTCTTCAAGTTTGGATTTATTGCTCTGGATCTGTTGAGCATTATGGGTCATGATTCTGGAGAATATATGTGCCGCGTGAGCAATGCCAGTGGAGTTGCTGAATCTAGGGCCATTCTCTCTGTAGTGCAGCGACCATCTATCGAGCAATCGTCGCAAAATCCCAACAGCATGCAGTATATTAATCAGCTGGAGGATTATTCACGCTATCAGCGCCAGGAGAGCTCAGAGGAGCAAATGAATCAAGCTCCACAATTTATACGTCCACTAAGAGATCTGGGTGAATTCGAGGAGGGCAAAAATGTGCACTTTGAGGCACAGGTAACGCCTGTAAATGATCCCAGCATGCGCGTGGAATGGTACAAGGATGGTCTACCCATTACTGCCAGTTCGCGCATAACGGCAATATTTAATTTTGGATATGTCTCCCTGAATATATTGCACCTACGTGCTGAGGATACTGGCACTTATACTGTGCGCGCCGTGAATCGCATTGGAGAGGCAATTAGCCAGTCCACCATACGTGTCCATACACGTTCTCAGGTGACCGCTGATCTGGGCATACCTGAACAGCAGCGTTATATTGAGAAGGTTGAGGAATTGGAAGATTATCGCAAATCACAGCAGCGTCGCCATGTGCAGGAGGCTCCTGAGGCCATTGCCCCACCCCAATTCAAGACGCCCATTCAAAACCAGGTGGATTTAAGAGAACACGCGCATGCGCATTTTGAGGCACGTCTCGAACCCATCGGAGACGCCACCATGAGAGTTGAATGGCTCAAGGATGGTCAGCCCTTGGAGGCCAGTTCCCGCATTACCACCTATCATAACTTTGGCTATGTAGCCCTAACCATCAAACAACTGACCATCTATGATGCCGGCACTTATACTTGCCGCGCATACAACACCATGGGACAGGATACCACAACTGCCCAATTGACGGTCATTTCGAAGAATGAGATTGTCTCGGATACCCAGCATCCGGGTGGTCTACAGAAGATCCAACATCTGGAAGACTCTTCGCGTTATGGTCGTCGCGAGGAGGAGGAAACTTATATTACTCAGGCTCCTCGTTTCCTGGGCCCACTTAAGGGTACTACTAAAATCCTCGAGGGTCAACGTGCTCATTTCGAAGCCCGCGTCGAGCCACAAAGCGATTTGGGCATGCACATCGAATGGTATCACAATGGTCGTGCCATTACTGCCGCTAATCGCATCCAAACCTACTACGACTTTGGCTATGTTGCCCTGGATATTTCCCAGGTGCGCGCTGAAGATGCAGGTGTCTACACTGTGGTAGCTAGGAACAAGCTAGGTGAAGCTCAGCTGCAGGCAACGATGGTAGTTGAAAGTAAGTAGAGAAATCCTTAGCTGAAAATCTAAAATTTACATCTTTGGCTTTACATTCATCTGCTCTTTTCACAGCTCGTTCCAGCATTGACACATCTAGCATGCACCGCGGCCTTTACGAGAAGACGCAGAATCTGGAGAACAAGCCCTTCGTAGAGCCTCAGTACGACATCGAGGAGATCTCCAAGTCGAAACCAGTCTTCATACAACCCCTAACGGATCCTAAGCCCATACACGATGGCAAGAATATACATTTGGAGTGCCGTCTGGAGCCCATGGGTGATCCTACAATGCGCGTTGAATGGTTCCACAATGGACGCCCTGTCACCGTTGGATCTCGCTTCCGCACCTACTATGATTTCGGATTTGTAGCCCTGGATATTATTCAGGCTACAGCTGCTGATTCTGGCGAGTATACGGTTCGTGCCACCAATCATCTGGGATCGGCCCATACTTCTTCCTGTGTGCGAGTGATTGATCGTACCGATGTGGTGACTGAGACCCAGAATGAGCAATCCTTGGAGCAGATTCAGTTGCTTGAGGATTCACGTCGCCGTCACCATCATGAGGAGGATATAACCATTATGCAGGCTCCTCAATTTACTCGTGCGTTGCACAATATTGAGACCGTAGAGGGCACCAATGTCCATCTGGAGTGCCGTCTGCAGCCCGTAGGTGATCCCAGCATGCGCATTGAGTGGTTCGTCAATGGCAAACCAGTCAAGACTGGTCATCGCTTCCGTCCTGCCTACGAATTTGACTATGTCGCACTGGATCTGCTGGGCTGTTATGCCATTGATTCCGGTGTTTACACTTGTCAGGCACGTAATCAACTGGGCGAGGCTGTCACCTCTTGCTCCGTGCGTATCATGGCCAAGGGCGATTTGATTTTGGAAACTCAGAATGAGTCAGGTCTGCAGAAGATCGCATATCTGGAGGATTCGTCACGCTATCGTCGCAATGAATTTGTTGATGAGGTGGTCAATATTCGTCCGCGTTTCCTTACCCACCCCAAGAGTCTGACAAATACTCGCGAAGGCGCTCACGCCCATTTCGAGTGCAAGATTGAGCCTGTCACCGATCCTAATCTGAAGGTGGAATGGTTCAAGAATGGTCGCCCCATAACCGTGGGTCATCGCTTCCGTCCTATTCATGATTTTGGCTATGTCGCCCTGGATATTGTTGGTCTAATTGCCGAGGATTCGGGTGTTTATACCTGTCGTGCTGTTAATCTGATCGGTTCCGATGAGACTCAAGTGGAATTGCAGTGCCGCAGCAGCGAGCAAATTGTAACTCAGACCCAGAATGAAGCGGGTCTCGAGCAAATCCATTATCTTGAGGATCGCTCCCGATACAGCCGTCGCGAAGAGATTGACGAGAGCACCAAGCAGGCTCCAGTCTTTACCACCTCGCTGAAGAATATTGAGATCAAGGAGAATCAACGCGCTCACTTTGAGTGCCGTCTAATACCCGTATCCGATCCCTCCATGCGTGTGGAATGGTACCACAACAATCTGCCCCTAAAATCCGGCTCTCGCTTCACGGAGACCAATAACTTTGGATTTGTGGCTTTGGATATTATGTCCACTTTGCCCGAGGACGCTGGCACCTATACCTGCCGCGCTTACAATGCCGTGGGCGAGGCCATCACATCTGCCGTTGCTGTTGTGCACACCAAGAAGTCCATCTATCTGGAGTCTCAGCACGAGACTGCTTTGCCACGTCTGCAGCACCTGGAGGATGGCTCCAAGCGTCAACGCATTAGCGTCCAGGATGAGTTCGTATCTCAGGCGCCAGTCTTCACCATGCCAGTGCGGGATGTACGCGTAGCCGAAAACCAGGCCGTGCACTTTGAAGCCCGTCTCATACCCGTAGGTGATCCAAAACTCAAGGTAGAATGGCTGCGTAATGGCCAACCCATTGAGGCATCCAATCGCACTACAACCATGCACGATTTTGGCTATGTGGCTCTGAATATGAAGTACGTGAATCCAGAGGATTCGGGCACCTATACCTGTCGAGCGGTCAATGAGCTGGGTCAGGCTGTGACCTCCGCTTCGCTGATTGTCCAGTCCAAGACGGCCATACAGCTGGAGACACAGCACGAAGCAGCCATGCACAAGATTCATCAACTGGAGGATCATAGCAAGTATCAGCGCCGTGAGGAAGAGGAATATACAGTAACCACGGCACCCATGTTTGTGACCAAACTAATTGGGCCCAGCAATCTTGTTGAGGGCCAGAGCGCCCACTACGAGTGCCGCATCGAACCCTACCCAGATCCTAATCTCAAGGTTGAATGGTTCCACAATGGCAAGCCCCTGAGCACTGGCCATCGTTTCCGCACCACTTACGATTTTGGTTTTGCCGCCCTGGACATCCTCACCGTTTATGCAGAAGATAGCGGAGAGTACACCTGCCGTGTCACCAACAAGCTGGGTGAGGCAGTCAACTCGATTGTCCTCAATGTGACCTCCCGTTCGTCAATTATTCATGATACGCAGCACGAGGAGGCACTGCATAAGATTCAGCATCTGGAAGATGCCTCTCGTTTCCAACGTAAGACCGAAGAGGATCAGTTCCACGCAGAGCGTCCACAGTTTGGTCGCCCACTGCGCAACGCCAAGGTTAATGAGGGTACACCAGTGCATCTGGAAGCCACGTTGATCCCAGTGAACGATCCCACCATGAAGGTCGAATGGTACTGCAATGGTAGACCCATCCAGACAGGTCATCGCTTCAAGACTACCTACGATTTCGGCTTTGTCGCCCTGGACATCCTGTATGCCCACGCCGAGGACACTGGCACCTATATGTGCAAGGCCAAGAATGCCGTCGGAGAAGCTGTCACGACTTGTGCTGTAAACGTCACAGGTAAGTTTCTTCATAGACCCCCTCCATTTCTCGCAAAGCTCTTAACAATTCCATTGACATTTGCAGCAAACAAGACACTGGATCTGGATACACTCGATGCTCAGCGTTTAGAGAAGATTCGCCAACTGGAGAGCTATGCTGCGCCCACTAAGGTGGAAGTGGAAGAGAAGGGCCAGAAACCCATCTTCTTGACGCCACTCAGCAATCTGGAACATCTTAAGGAAGGCGAGCACGCCCACTTGGAATGCCGCGTAGAGCCCATCAATGACTCCAATCTAAAGATCGAATGGTTCTGCAACGGCAAGCAATTGCCCACTGGACATCGCTATCGCACTACTCACGACTTTGGCTATGTAGCTCTGGACATCCTTTATGTTTATGGCGAGGATACAGGCACTTACATGTGCAAGGCCACCAATCTATTGGGTGAGGCTGTCAATACGTGCAATGTGCGTGTCCTGAACCGTCGCAGCATGATCCTGGATACCCAGCATCCTGATGCTTTAGAAAAGATACAGAAGCTGGAGTCGAAGGTTGTCACCACACGCACTGAAGTCGGCGATCATCCAATTGGTCCGCCCCATTTCACTGCCGAGTTGCGTGGCTCTACCGAGATCTATGAAGGCCAGACGGCTCACTTTGAGGCACAGGTTGCACCTGTACACGATCCTAATCTTCGCATTGAGTTCTATCACAATGGCAAGCCTCTTCCGTCTGCTGCTCGTTTCCACATCACCTTCGATTTTGGCTATGTATCCCTGGATATTACCCATGCTGTCGCTGAAGATGCAGGCGAGTATTCTGTGCGTGCAGTCAATGCCCTGGGACAGGCTGTCTCCTCCACCAATCTGCGCGTAATTGCACGCGGCACCATCATCTCGGACACTCAACATCCCGAAGGCCTGGAGAAGATTCGCAAATTGGAATCAGCTGCGCCACATCAGCGCCAAGAAATTGAAACTCCTGGCACACGCCAGCGTCCAGTATTTACGCAGCCGCTCCAGAATATTGATCGTATCAATGAGCATCAGACCGCTCACTTTGAGGCCCGCCTTATTCCTGTAGGTGATCCTAATCTGAAGGTCGAGTGGTATCGCAATGAGAAACTAATTGAGGATAGCTCTAGAATTACCAAGCAACACGACTTTGGATTTGTCTCCCTGGACATTTCCCACATCCGCAAGGAGGATGAAGGCGTGTATATGTGCCGTGCTATTAATCCACTGGGCGAGGCTGTAACCACCGCCTCCATGCGTGTGGTTAGCGAGGCCAGCATCCAAATGGATACCCAACATCCGGATAGTATCAGCCGCATTCACCAGCTGGAGAAACCGCTGGCACCCCGTCCTACCGAGCCAGAACGTCTCTTTGAAAAACCAATCTTCACGCAGCTTCTAACAGGACCCTCCGAGCTATGGGAGGGTGCTCATGCTCACTTCGAGGCACGTGTGGTGCCCGTGGGTGATCCATCCCTCAAGTTTGAGTGGTTCATCAATGGCGTAGAACTCCAAATGGGCTCACGCCTCCGCACCACTCACGACTTTGGTTTTGTTACCCTGGATATTACCGCTGTGGTGCCTGAGGATGCCGGCGTATACATGTGCCGCGCTTATAATGCAGCTGGCGAAGCTGTCTCCTCCACTGCCATGAAGGTTAAGACCAGGGCCAACATTGACGGACAGCCCCTGATACCAGAATCCTGGGAGGCCATACGATTGAAGGAGGCCGCCATGAATCGTGTCCCTGAGATGTTTGTTGATTCTACACCTCAGCAGGCTCCAGTCTTTACCACGCACTTGCAGAGCTATGACAAGCTGCATGAGGGTCAGCATGTTTTGTTGGAGGCCCAGGTGGAGCCACGCGCCGATCCTAATCTACGCATTGAGTGGTTTAAGAATGGTATTTCTCTAACTACTGGCTCGCGCATACGCAGCACATTCGATTTTGGACTTGTAACCCTATCCATTAATGGTCTGCGCGAGGACGACTCGGCCCTGTATACCTGCAAAGCGACCAACCAAGTGGGTGAGGCTGTTTCTACTTCATCGCTCAAGATTGAGGATCGTCACTGGCTGCACGCTGAGTCTTTGCATCCTGATTCATTGCCACGCATTGGCCAGCTGGAGGCACCCAAGGAGGGTCGTCCAGAGGCTCCTGAACCAACATATGAGACTCCTGTCTTCATTACTCATTTGAACAATATTGAGTGCAAGGAGAGCGATAATGTGCGCTTCGAGTGCAATGTGGAGCCTGCTCGTGACCCAACCATGAAGATCGAGTGGTTCTACAATGGTCAACCATTGCAGGCAGCTGCCAAATTCAAGTCCATCTATGACTTTGGCTATTGTGCTCTGGATCTGAGCAATGCTTATGCAGAGAATAGCGGAATCTACACCTGCAAGGCTACCAACAGCAAGGGCTCTGCTACCACTTCGGGCACCCTGAAGTGCACTGGTGGCAAGACAATGTTCCTAGACACGCAGCATCCACAAGGCGAAAGCGGCCTGGAGGCTGTCCAGGAGACGGAGGAGGCTCTGGCCAATCGCTATGCTCAGAAGACCAGCAAGCCAGAGACTCAGTACCCACCACCTGTATGGACCAAGCCCCTGCAGGCTGAGTTCCATTTGTCTGAGGCACAGCCCATCCATTTGGAAGCTAATGTGGAACCCAAGGAGGATCCTAACCTATTCATCGAATGGTACTTCAATGGTAAGCAACTACAGCATGGCTCACGTTTCAAGATGACTAGCGAATTTGGTTTCGTGACCATGGACATGATTGAGGTCTACTCCAGAGATCAAGGCATCTACACTTGCAAGGCCTACAACAAGGCTGGTGAGGCCTTCACCTCGACAACCATATTCTGCTCGAGCAAGGATAACATTATTGAGTCTACCCAACATCCAAAGGGCGCTGAAGGTCTAGAACAGATTCAGGATCTGGAGGATTCACTCCGCCGAGATGGCAGCAAACCGGAGCAGCCAGAACAGGGCATTGCACCTCGTTTCACCACCGAATTTGTTAACATTGTGGACATTGGCGAAGGCGAGTTGGCTCACTACGAGGCCAATCTTATTCCACTGGGTGATCAGAGTATGGTCATTGAGTGGTTCTTCAATGGCAAGGTTCTCGAGGCCAGCCATCGTGTACGCACCATCTATGCCTTTGGTACTGTCGCCCTTGAAGTTCTGGGCACCAAGATCGAGGACACGGGCACTTATACCTGCCGTGCCACCAATAAATATGGCTCAGCGGAGATCAGCTGCACCTTGGAGTGCGTGGACAAGCCACGTGGACAAAAGCCTCACTTCACCTCGCACATTCAACCGCTGCAGGGCTTGAAGGATGGCCAATCGGCTCACTTTGAATGCACCTTGATACCGGTTAATGATCCGGAACTGAAGGTCGAATGGTATCACAATGGCAAACTGCTTCGCCACTCGAATCGTATCAAGACCGTTTCTGACTTTGGTTATGTGGTGCTGGATATATCCTATTTGCAGGATCACGATAGTGGTGAATATGTCTGCCGTGCCTACAACAAATATGGCGAGGACTTCACCCGCACCACTCTTAACTGTGGTGGACGTGGTGGCGTATTCTATGACAGCTTGCAGCCTGATTCTTTGCAAAGGATCAGGGAGCTGGAGTGTCCACAAGGACAACATACGGATACTAGTGCTCCACTGTCTGCTGAGCCACCCAAGTTCATCACCCAAATCAGCGATGTTACCAAGCTGGTTGAGGGCCAAAGCGCTCACTTCGAAGCTCGTCTGACTCCAGTCACCGATCCAGACCTAGTTGTGGAATGGTACTTCAATGGCAAGAAGCTGCCACATGGTCATCGCTTCCGCACCTTCCATGACTTTGGCATCGTCATCTTGGACATACTCTACTGCTATGAGGAGAACTCTGGTGTCTATGAGTGTCGTGCCGTCAATAAATACGGCGAAGATGTTACCCGTGCGACACTCAAGTGCGCCTCCAAGGCCAGCCTTATTCTGGACTCTCAGCTACCTAGAGGTATGGAGGGCGGTCTAGAGAAGATTGCCAACCTGGAGTATAGTATGGTTCGCACACGCGAAGAAACCACAGAAGAAACAAAGGGTAAGGCACCTGTCTTTACTGTGCCTTTGGAGAATTTGGAGAATCTGCGTGAGGGCGAAAATGCTCACTACGAGGCGAGGATTACACCTGCTGATGACCCCAAATTGAAGGTGGAATGGTACTGGAATGGACGTCCACTGAAGGCGGGCTCACGCTTCCGCACCTTCTGTGACTTTGGTTTTGTGATTTTAGAAATTTCCCCTGTTTACCCTGAGGATTCGGGTGAATACTCTTGCCGTGCCATCAATGAATATGGTGAGGCTGTGACCACAGCCACAATGAAGATTCAAGGCAAGCGTAGCATCATCATGGAATCGCAGCTGCCTAAGGGCATGGAAGGTACCATTGACCGCATTGCCGAGCTGGAGGGTCTAGGCTCCCGCAGCATGGAGTTTGTGCCAGAGGATGATACAGGAAAACCACCAGAATTTATCACAACACCATTCGACATGGTCATTTCTGAGAACTCGCTTGCTCATTTCGAATGCCGTCTGCAGCCCATCAACGATCCTTCCATGCGCGTGGACTGGTTCCACAATGGCAAGGCCTTGTGGTCCGGCTCTCGTATCAAGACCATTAACGACTTTGGCTTTGTTATATTAGAGATTGCCGGTTGTTATCAACGCGACACTGGTCTATACACCTGCAAAGCGACCAACAAACACGGAGAAGCCACAGTGTCTTGCAAACTGCAGGTCAAGGGTCGCCAGGGCATTGTTATGGAACCACAGCTGCCATCCAACTTCCGTACTGGCACTGAGAGCCTGCAGAAACTGGAGGAAAGCATGCACAAACGCGAAGAAATTGTCGTGGATGAGGAGCAACCCAATCCACCCAAGTTCACTGAGGATATCAAGGATAACTTGGATGTTCCTGAGGGCGGACCCATACACTTTGACTGCCGTGTAGAGCCTGTTGGTGATCCAACTATGCGCATTGAATGGTTCTACAATGGACGTGTCATGGCCACCGGCTCGAGAGTGCATCAATTGAACGACTTTGGTTTTATTGCCCTGGACATTGATTATATCTATGCACGCGACTCCGGAGAGTATACTTGCCGTGCTACTAATAAGTGGGGCAGTGCCACCACCACCGCTAAGGTCACCTGCAAGGGCAAGCACAATATTATCTATGAATCTCAGCTGCCAGAGGGCATGACCTCCGAGAAGCTCAAGGAATTGGAACGTGGACGCATACCAGAAGCCCCCAAGGTTGTTGAAGAACAGTTTGGCCCACCAAAGTTCATCACTCAAATCGCTTCGGTAACTGCCGAAGAGTCTGAGGCCGTAAGATTCGAATGCCAAGTGGAACCCAAGACCGACCCTAGTCTACGTGTGGAATGGTATCGCAATGGCAAACCATTGCCCTTGGGTCATCGTTATAGAAACGTCTTCGATATGGGCTTTGTCTCCCTAGACATTTTGTATGTGTACAGTGATGATTCTGGCGAATATGTTTGCCGTGCCGTAAATAATCATGGCGAGGATCGCACCAAGGCCACCGTCTCCTGCAAGAGTAAGTGCCTAAAACTGCAAAACTATCAAAGGTGGTGCCCTCATCTTTCTTATTTATCAATTTTTTATTTTAGAGCTGCCAACAATTCTGCTGCAAAATCAAGTGCCACGTGGCATGAAGCGCTCAGATGCGCTCACCCAAATGGAGGCCACCATTAAGAAGTATACCTCTGAGATCCATTTGACCGAGGATGATCTGTTCGATCCGGATCGCAAGCAGCCACCTCGCTTTGTTACTCAGATCAAGGAACAGCTTACTCTCACTGAGATGGCCAAGACCAAGTTCGAGTGCCAGCTGGCGCCTGTGGGTGATCCGAATATGAAGGTCGAATGGTTCTTCAATGGCAAACCCTTGCTTTACAGTAAGTACTCCTAATTGATCACTGAAAACTCAAATTAAACTCTTCACTTTCTTCACGCAGAGAATCGCTTCCAGCCTATCTACGATTTCGGCTATGTTGCCATGAACTTTGGCTGGGTGTATCCCGAGGACAGCGGCGAATATGTATGCCGTGCCACCAATTTGTATGGCAAGGATGAGACTCGTGCTTTTATCAAGGTATCCGGAAAGCCAGGAATTGTGTACGACTCTCAACTACCCGCTCATATGCAGAGCATTGATCGCATTCGTGAAATGGAAGCTTCCTGGCAAGTGTAAGTATTGATATTCTACCCCCAAAGACCATTGAATATATGTACTACTCTTTATAGTGTTCCTGAGGAGGCTGATCCCGATGCCAAGCCCAGAACGAAGCCAATATTTGTTAGCAAATTGGAGCCACAAACCGTGGAGGAGGGCGAACCCGCCAGATTCTGTGTACGCGTAACTGGACATCCACGTCCTAGGGTCATGTGGCTGATCAATGGTCACACTGTCGTACACGTGAGTGTCTATTAACATTTGCTCTTGAATAGAATAATATCATAGAATGTACGAAATTTGATATACTCAGGGCTCTCGTTATAAGCTGACCAATGATGGTATGTTCCATATGGATATACCCAAGACGCGTCAGTATGATACCGGCAAAGTGGAGGTTATAGCGCGCAACTCTGTGGGCGAATCGATTGCTTCGACCGAACTGAATGTTGTCGCACGCTCTGATGATTATCGAAATGTTCTAAAGAACTCTCCACGCCGTAAGTTAATCCATACATACTCGATATACACTCACAACTGGAGATACTATACTCTGTACTAGATTATATTAACAGCTATTAGAAACTATTAACACGATTTATGCAGTAGCTTTTAGATGGCCAAGTTAAACCAGATAAACACACACACACACACCCACATACACACACACACACATACAGATCAGAAATCACTTTATACACGCATTGTAAATATATACATATATCAAAAAGCAGCATATACAGATCAGATTTAAGAACAAGTAGTTCTAGCACCCAAGTTTTATTGCGTTTCAAATCACAAAACTCAGATATCAAATATCAAATATATAGAACAGTCCAGAAAACTGAACCACAAAACTGCCTCCCCGTACAATATACCCAAAATCCCCTCTAATATTCCCCCCTCGACGAGCTTTCAAGGAGGAATCTTCGCCCAAAAATGGACTCCACCACGCTAAGTATCACTGGACCCAGGGGTAGTATGGTTGTGCAAGTTTTAAGTGTGTCTATTCTAAACTGTGGCTGATCATTCAACTTCTTCTCTCTGTCTTCATTTAAAATAAACCCAAAGGAGTTAATAGACCTCTGTTAAAGTCTTAGTGGTATGTCGGCTGCGATATACCATTCTAAAACATTGTAAGGAAGTCAACATACCGCTATATCATCAATAATCGATCCATACATGTCTCATGTTTTCTACTTATTTAAAATCATCTACTAAATCTTTAGTTAATACGAATGCAAGTTTATCTTAATCCAAATGCATGCCTAAAGTTTTTATATTATTTTCGTAATACTCTGTTCTATAGTTAATTCGTCTGGAGAGTAAATAACCATATCAATTTGCTTTTGAATATAGCCTGGTACGATTACGATCTAGCGTCCTATCAGAAGGAGCGTCAGGATAACGAATTGGAGAAGGTATTTGATGAGCGTAAGCAATATTTATCCGAGCAGAGCGCGCACACCCTGAAGGGAGTAGAGCATCTTAAACCCAAGCAATATAAGCCCCAAACTCCCGACTGGCAGCAGAATGTGAAGGCCAAGAAGAGTGAGGAGTACTACAGCAAACTACAAGAACTTGAAACCGAGCAGCTGCTTAAGGAGACCAACCTAAGGAAGGATAACCATCAATATGCCATTCCCGGCGAGAAGGTTGTCAGCAGCTCAGCTGCCAAGGGTATGGCCCAGTCCTACGAGGAGAATCTGTAAGTGAAGAGTACTGTTCTATCAGTTGAATCGAATCATCTAATCATCTTTATTTACTCTCAACAGCTCGGAGCAAACTAGCACTACGCAGATCAAGCCTGCACCACCAAAGGGCACAGCTCAGCCCTCAGAATCCTCTGTACATGGACGCGAGGTACACATGAATAAGCAGCAACAAGTGCAGAAAGAGATCCAAGGCGATTTGGAGATTACACGCAAGATTACAGCCACTGAAACCACTGAAGTGGAGCACAAGGGCACCATACAGGAACGTGTTGTTAAGGGACCCGTGAAACCAGCCAATGCACCCGTCTTCAGCAAGAAGATTCAGCCTTGTCGTGTCTTTGAGAACGAGCAGGCTAAATTCGAGGTGGAGTTTGAGGGCGAACCCATGCCCACAGTGAAATGGTACAGGGAAAGCTTCCCCATCCAAAACTCCAAGGATCTGCAGATTCATACGTTCAGCGGCAAGTCGATATTGATTATACGCCAGGTCTTCATTGAGGATTCGGCTGTATTCTCTTGTGTGGCTGAGAATCGTGGTGGCACTGCGAAGTGCAGCGCCAATTTGGTGGTTGAAGAACGTAGACGTGCTGGCAAGGGCGGCATACAGCCACCCAGCTTTGTGAGCACCATACAGAGCACTACTGTAGCCACTGGACAGCTGGCTCGCTTCGATGCTAAGGTAACTGGAACACGTCCTTTCGATGTATACTGGCTAAAGAATGGTATGAAGATTCAGCCTAGCATCAAATTTAAGATGCTAGAAGAGGATAGCATTCACACCTTGCTGATCATTGAACCTTTTGCCGAGGATTCGGGCCGCTATGAGTGTGTGGCTGTAAATGCCGCTGGAGAGGCACGTTGCGATGGTGATTGCATTGTTCAATCTCCCAGCAAACCGGAGAAACCCACAACACCGGGCAGTGAAAAGGCTCCCCATATCGTGGAGCAACTGAAGAGCCAATCGGTGGAGGAGGGCAGCAAGGTAATCTTCCGTTGCCGTGTCGATGGCAAACCCACACCCACAGCCCGTTGGATGCGTGGCGAGAACTTTGTGAAGCCCTCAAGGTACTTCCAAATGACTCGTCAAGGCGAATACTACCAGCTTATCATCTCCGAGGCCTTCCCCGAGGATGAGGGCACCTACAAGTGTGTGGCCGAGAATAAGCTGGGCAGTATTCAGACCAGTGCCCAGCTTAAGGTGCGTCCCATTGAGAATTTGGATGCTCCACCTACCATAACGGCCCTAAAGGATGTATCTGTTACGGAAGGCATGCCGGCACAGTTCAAGACCACGGTCACGGGCAAGGTTAAGGCCACCAGTGTTCAGTGGTTCCGTGAAGGCCAGCTAATACCGGAAACACCAGATTTCCAGGTGGGTTTCACTACTAACAAACGCTGCAAATGGGTTCTGAAGCGAAACTTCCTTAACACAAGAACTAAGAATTATTTTTGAAAATGATTAAACGAATTTCCAATTTAATTTCAGATGATCTTTGATGGCAACAGTGCTGTTCTATTAATTGGAACCACCTACGAGGAGGATTCGGGCGTTTTTACAGTGCGTGTGACTTCGTCAACTGGACAAGTCGAGTCATCAGCCAAACTGACTGTTAAAAGTAAGGATTAAACTAAAAACTAAGCAAACCAAAACCAAGCCAGAGTTCGAAAACAACAAACGTAAGCGAACAGTGTTCGAAAACTCCAAAGAATGCTCAAAAACAAACAACGACCAAAAAACGAAAAAACAAAAACAAAAAGCAAGAAAAACAAATGAAAAAAATATACATAAATATATACGTACATATATATTTTTTTTTAAAAAGTAACACGTAACGGATCCTTATTATACGGACGTACCAACCACAACTACAACTACAACTACAACTACTACAACAACTACAACAACAACTAACTAATTACTGTCAATAACTAGTCGTAAAAAAGGTTTGAGTGAAGAATATTTTAAAGCGAACGTTTCGACAGTTTCTATATGATAATTTTTATTGAGAAAGCAACGAACGAGTTTTTTATCTTTTTTTTTTTTAATACTAACAGTTTCAAATTAAATGTGAATCCCAAGAAAGATGTTCTAACACACACGCTAAAGGTAACACACACAAAGAAAACCACAGAAAAAAATGCGAGTTTAATTAAAAAAAAATCAAAATAATCATAATAATAAAAACCAATTACAAGTATTTTGCAATATAAAAATATTTATAGATCATTTTTCTTTCAAGAGGGAATTCGCTTGTCGGTTAAATACAAAAATTGAAATTCTTGAAATTTTGAGTGAACAATTTGAGTGTATCTGGCTGTGGCCCCTTTGAGTTGAATTATAAATAAGGCAGCGGCAGAGGCAGAGGCAGCGGCAGCAGCAGCAGCAGCTTATGTACTTTCGTCTTGGTTAGCAGAATACCCTGTCTATAGTATATACAGGCACTTTATAAATACAATATACACTAATGTTCAGTTCAGTTCTTGCTCCCCTCTATGTATATACTAACTATATATATATATATATATATGATTGTATACCCCCCTAATAGAAACATGTGTCGGAATAGTTTTGGGGCCGTGTGCAAAACGCACATTTGTACCGCCTCCGCTCGAGCGTGAAAGTTTTATTTTCTTTTATTTTCATTTGAATATTAGCATAAAATATTGTGGATGACACATCTAGCACAGCTCTCAGCTCATAGCTCTCGGTAGCTTTGGATCTGTTCTACACAGATATTTTTATGAATATTTAGAGATGAACGTGCGCAAAAAGTAGCACAAAACCAATCCCAAACCCAAACCTGAGGGGGGCCCGCAGCGGTTTACGATAATGAGTAAAAAAAAGCTAAAGAAATCAAGAAAATATTGTATTGAAGACATTGTAGACATTGAATTTCAGCTGCCAGCCCAAACCAGATTATCTATATATATCCATACACACATATATATATATATATATACATCTATATATATATATATGTATGTGTTCTATTTTCAATTTGTTTTTTTGGAAAATGTTTGCTTCGAAAACTAATTTCCAATAGATTAGCTAGACATATTTTTAGACGACAGCAGCGTTGTCTGGACTCTTTTTTAGCCGAAATGAAAATCACTTTTCGTATTTCTTTCAAGTAAATCATGAAATTTATTTCAATTTGTTTTGTTTTTATTTTTTGATTTTAAAAAAATATTGGCTTGCCGTACACCCGCTGATGAAAATAAACTGACATTTAGTTCAGGCAAAAATAAAATAATTAATTACCTACAAGTTGTTTGTTATTCATTGTAGACGATTCGCCAGGCACTTCTATATCTATCTGTCCAATCCCATCCCATCTATCTATCTATCTATCTATGCACGTATATCATCTATGGTATACATAAATAAACTTGTACTTATATGTTAGCCATTAGAGATGAACATGAATAAATGATTCTTCTGTTTATGGTGCGCAGAAATGATTTTAATTAAATTAATCATTAACGTTCAGTCATCGAATCGTCCTCTGCCGCTGCCTTCTCTCACTCTGATTCACATTCGGTTTTATTTTTAGAAGCCAGGCCAGGCTAATAGTTATTTGTATCCAACCGATAAATGACAGTCTCCCTTCGAATGAAAAATGCATATTAGAATATATATCCTCGGAAATATCGAAACGATACTTAAAGTATTTACAAACTTTAAACCTGTTACCAGGAAGAACTCGTTACCCGAACTCGACACAGACTCCGACTCCAACTCCGACTTCGACTCAGACTCAGACTCAGACTCAGACTCAGAAACCGAAACCGGAACGGAAACGGAAAGAGACTCCAGTTGCAGTTAGAAATTAAATTGATGATTGGATTGCTCTGCTGACAGACAACCCTCGAAAAACGTTGATTATAATTTCAATTTATGTATTGTTTATTTAATTTACATTTATTTATTTTGTAGTGATGTTGCATGAGATTTTATTATTCATTTTTTATTGCCGCTTTTTTACTACTAATTCGTTTCATTATTCTTCCACTCTCTGTTCTCTGTTACCACAAACTCAACTCAACTCAACTCTCTCTCTCTTTGTTTCCAAAAACAAACGAATAAGTTGATTCTCAATCCAAATCCAAGAAATCGATGAAAGTATTTGCCGCTTATATCATTTTTGTATTCTTGTGTGGTAAAAATGCTTTACTAAAAAATTAATCATAAAAACTCATGCGACTTTTGTTTTAAGTTTTACCTACAATACATGGAGAGTAACATATATATTCTGCCAGTTTTGATTATTGATTAATGTAATGTTTATGTTTACTTTCACTTTTTCCTGTGTATTAAGGGGTCGATTGATTTATCGATAGATCGATCGATCGATCCGATCCGATCCATACAAACAGTAAATTCTCTGCCTTTTGTTGTTTAATTGTATTTCTCATGTATTTAATACTTAAAACCAATATCGCGTCTATATAAATAAATCAAAGCAAATGCATCATAATTATATATACAATATTCGTTTTTAATAACTTCCAAAAAATCTCGCTCCATATGCTTGCGCATCCTTTGCTGCTGCTTGCTCACAACGTCGCATCGATCACAGGTAAAAGTATATAATTTATTTGGTTTGGATTTTTATTTCTTTTTTTTTTTTTATGTTTATGTTTTTTATTATTTTTTTGTGAACTGCACTTTATAAAGGAAAAACATCCGTTTAAGAACTGTGCTCGATTATTGTCTACATACGAATGAAATCGCTCGAATGCGCCGTGCTGCGCTGTGATGCGATGCTCTACTCTACTCTACCCAAAAATATATAGACACACACACGTCGCCTTTCTTCTCTTAAGAATCTAAGAATCTAAGAATCGTAAGAATCTATACCCCACCTGGTGACGTAGCCGCCACTAATCAGGAATCTATTTTTGGGCCATATTGTAAACAAGCATTCGAATTTGAATTGCTTTTGCTCTCAATTGTATTTTCGTTACTCGATTATAATGGTGGTGCTGCTGCTGCTGATGCTGCTGCTGCCGCTGATGATGATGATGATGATGATGATGATGGGGCATGGGGCATGGGGCATGGGGCTAGCTGTACTTGGGCGATGATGAATTCTAATGAGTGTCACATTGATAAGGTGCCAAGATCTCAACAGATTCGTCACACACCATTAATGAATCATGAAGCATACTCTTAATATCAATGTCAAACATCTTATTATAAATATTATTTTCTAAGAGAATTCTATATTCCCAATTATTGATTCACGGTCAACAAAGATGAGCTGTCATATACAATATTCGATGATTTGTGGCTGTCGTGCCCCTTTTAAGCTTTCAGTTTTTCAGCATACAGCCGTAAAGTCGAGCAGAATTTATTTATTTCAGATTTTATTTGCATATATTTCGCACTAAATTTATATTTTCAAGTTCATTGTTTGTCTGGCTGTGAATATATTTATATATATACATATATATATACGAATATGCAAAGTATTTTTATTTATTTTTAATATGCAAAGCTCCATGACTAAAAGGCAACAACAAAACTATCTGAGGTATGTATCAAGTTGCTACGTTGCTGAGTTTTTAATAATGCCTGAGGTAAGCGAGTGTATATGCAAATGCTCTGCAGGTACCACACATCGAACTCTGGAAAATGCCCCTTGATCAGCTCGATATGTTGTACTAACCGACAACCCTCCCTTTGAAAATTTTAGAACGACGTATCTCGGCTTATCAATTACGTACGATTGATTCTGCCGAAGATGAGTCCTCGTCCTCTGGCAGGGAAGATAGCGCTCCCGATTCACCCCGTCAATTCCAGCCGCAGCAAAACCAGCCTGGCGAATATGGTCAATATTTGGGTGTTAATGGGCAGGTTCAACATCAGGGTCGTTCCCGAACTAAGAAGACCAAAGTAAGGAGTAAATCTTTGCAGCCTCCCACAAATGTTGTGCCATGGCGCAAGTCCTCTCGTCCACATCGTGGACGTTCTCTAGACAAGCAACCATTCCTGCCGGGCTTTAAACCAGAACCCGTTAAGTCCTGGACCGAAGAGACAATTAGTTTGAAGGTCACACCCATTGAGAAAAAGAAGCCTGCTCCAAAATTGGAAGCCGCTAAAGTTGTTCTCAAGTCCATTAAGACTGAGAGGGACCAGGGCATTATGAGCCTTGGTGCTACGTTAGAGCAGATTATTGCAGGAAAGACAGAAAAGGAGGCTGTGCCTTGGATAACCATGCGTGATAAGTTGAAGCAGGTGGAACAGGTTCAGGAACAGTTGAGCAAGTTTGATCTTGATGAGGTCTATTTGCGTCCCCTTGAGGGTCAAATAGAAACGGACGAGCAGCTGCCACAACAAGCGCAGGTAGAGCAAGTCCAACGCACCCAAGAAATTCAACGCCTTAAGAGCATGGAGAGCGTGGAGATCATGGAAATGACTGATCAGATTGATAAGCTTATAACCCAACAGCAAAATAATAAGGATCTGATCCCTTGGAAGGAGATGCGCCAGCAATTGAAGAGCGTACAGCGTGTTACTAAGCAAATTGATAAATTCAAGATCGAAGAGGTAGAGTTACGTCATCTCCAGGCACAACAGGCCATCAGCGAGGAATTCCAAACGTCAGAGCAAGAGACAGTTGTCATGACTATTGATGATAGCTCTAAGAGCTCTATTTCAAAGGTTATGCGCCGCGATGAGCTCCAACATTATGAGGATCAATCGAATCTGTATAAGCAACAGTTTATAACGACAGAAGATGTGAATATTATGCATGTTTCTGAGCGTGAGAAGTTAGAGGCCCAAAGACTGATTCGAGAGCAACAAGCTGTTAACTGGAGGCAACAACAGCAACGTCCTCAATTACAGCCCCTTACTTCTGTTGAAGATACAATCGTTTCTCAGACTAATGAACGACAGAAACTCATACAACAACAGAGCCTTATCGAAGAGTCACAACGTCAGCAGTTTGTACAAATCGAGGACTCGCAAATGATGAGCCTTGAGCAGTACGAACATCAAAAGATGATTAATCAGCGCACCCAGCAAGAAGCCTACAACTGGCGCCAGCCACAACATCCACAGCAATTCGTTCAGGTGGAAGATTCATCCCTTCTGCATCTTCAGGAACGCCAGGATACTCAACAACAGGAGTTCTTGCAGCAACAGCCTGTTATGTGGGATCGAGGTAGGAAAAAGCCTGAACAATTACAGCCTCAGACCCAGCCTCAAATTCCTACTCAGCCTCAGTATGAGGAAAAGCCAAGGACATATGAGGAAATGCATGATGAGTTAATAGAACCAGTTCCCGTCCAACAAGCAGAATTAAAGCCTGTTTTATGGGAACGTGGCAAGAAAAAGCTTTCTGAAGCGCCACAGAAAACATTTGAAGAACTTCACGATGTTTTGGATGAACCAGTTGCTCCTCAGCAGCCCGAACAGGTTCCCGTCATGTGGGAGCGTGGAAAGAAAAAGTCTGTCACTCAGGAAGCCATAATATCCGAGGAAATTGTGCAAACATCGCAAGTGGTTGATCAACAAATTGTTGAAGAAACCAAGAAGACTGCAGTGCGTCGTGTGATTCCTCCAAGAGAACCTGAGCAGAAGGTAGAACAAGTATCACTTAAACCAACGCCACGTCAGCGTCCAAAGGAAGCTCCTAAAACTGAGGAATTCCAATTAAAGCCCCTCAAGAGTACAAGAGTAGTACAACAAACTGTGCAAGACACAGTTCAGCAAGCTTTCGAGGAAGCTACAGACGAATTGGTCGAAGAAACTGTACCACAGGAACAGGAACAACCGCAACCAGTGATGTGGGAACGTGGTAAGAAGGTGAAGCCTCTACAGCCCGAACAAGAAGTTTTCGAAACTCCTAAGACACTTGAAGTTGTCGTTGATACTTTAGAAGAAGAGACCATTAAGCCTGTCGAGCCCGAACCTCAGCCAGTTATGTGGCAGCGAGGCAAGAAAAAGCCTCAACAGCCAGCTACTCAAGAGGTACCCAAATCACTTGAAGTTGCCGTTGACACTCTTGAAGAAGAAACTGTACCAGCCGCTCAACCTGAGCCTCAGCCAGTACTGTGGGAGCGTGGCAAGAAGAAAAAGCCACAGCCAGAAAGCATTGCTGAGACCAAGATTGAGGAAGTGCCAACAAAGACTTACGAAGAAGCAGTAGACGTTCTTCCTGAAACAGTTAAGGTTGAAGATAAGCCAGAGCCTGTTCTCTGGCAACGCGGTAAGAAGAAGGTCCCTCAACCCATGCCTGCAGAAGAACAGCATCCAGATGAAGTTGACGCACAGGTTCAACAAGTTGTGGAAGTTGAGGAGGAGGAAATTGTTGAAGAAAAGCGTAAAGTAAAGAAGATAAAGAAACCGAAACCGGCTGAAGAATCAAAGGAAGTTGAACAACCTGAAGAAGAGGTTCCCGAGGAAGAAATAGTTGAAGAGCAAGAAGAGATTGTTGAAGAAAAGCGTAAGGTCAAGAAAATAAAGAAGCCAAAGAAAACTATAGAAGAGTCTGAGGAAATAGAGCAACCTACTGAAGAGGTTCCGCAGGAGGAAGTCATTGAACAGGAAGACATTGTTGAAGAAGAACAAGAAGAGATTGTTGAAGAAAAGCGTAAGGTGAAGAAAACAAAGAAGCCCAAGAAAACTGTTGAGGCATTAGAGGAAATTGATCAGCCAACAGAAGAAATTCCGGAAGAAATTCCGGAAGAAGTTATTGAAGAACAGGAGGAACAAGTTGAAGAGGAAGAAGAGATTGTTGAAGAAAAGCGTAAGGTGAAGAAAACAAAGAAGCCCAAGAAAACAGTAGAGGCATCTGAAGAGATTGAACAACCTACAGAAGAAATTCAGGAAGATGTCATTGAAGAACAGGAGGAACAAGTTGAAGAGCAAGAAGAGATTGTTGAAGAAAAGCGCAAAGTTAAGAAAACAAAGAAGCCTAAGAAAACATTAGAGGCAACTGAAGAGATTGAACAACCTACAGAAGAAATTCCGGAAGATGTCATTGAAGAACAGGAGGAACACGTTGAAGAACAAGAAGAGATTGTTGAAGAAAAGCGTAAGATTAAGAAAACAAAGAAGCCGAAGAAACCTGTTGAAGAATCTGAAGAGATTGAACAACCTACAGAAGAAATTCCGGAAGATGTAATTGAAGAACAAGAGGAACAAGTTGAAGAGGAAGAAGAGGTTGTTGAAGAAAAGCGTAAGATTAAGAAAACAAAGAAGCCGAAGAAACCTGTTGAGGTATCTGAAGAGATTGAACAACCTGCAGAAGAAATTCCAGAAGATGTCATTCAAGAACAAGAGGAACAAGTTGAAGATGAAGAAGCAATTGTTGAAGAAAAGCGTAAGGTTAAGAAGGTAAAGAAGCCGAAGAAAACTGTAGAAGAGACGAAAGAAATAGAAGAACCTACGCCAGAGGAAGTCATTGAAGAAGAGGAGCAACAAGCTGAAGATCAAGAAGAAAATGTCAAAGAAAAACGCAAAATTAAAAAGATAAAGAAACCTAAAGTTAAAGAAACCGATGAAGATGTGGAAGAGGAAGTGCCAGAAGTACCGGAAGAGGTTGAACAAGTCGAAGAGCCTACGGTTGAAGAACCTAAGAAAAAGAAACCTATTAAGACTCCAGAAGTAGTTGAACAGGTAGAAAAGGTTACGCTTAAGCCTGCGCCAAGAAAACAACAAAAACTTCCTGAGAAAGAACAAGTGGAAGAAGTATCGCTTAAACCTGTCCTAAAAACCACAACTGTATTGGAGACTCAAGAGCCAGAAACACCTGAAATTGAATTTGAGAAGGAGAAACTTGTTACGTTTGAAGATGAAGTCGTCGATATCACGAAAAAGCGCGTGAAGAAAAAGAAGCCTAAAACGAAACCTGAATCTCAAGCGTCCGTCGAAGAGCCAATTGAAGATACAGAAGAACAAGAAGAAGAAGAAAGCCAGCCGGAACATGTCGAACCTGTGGAAAATATTATTGAAGAACAAGTTATTGAGGAAATATCTCCAAAGGAGACAGTAACCAAATTAAAACCAAAGAAAGAAGAAGTTGTCGAGATGGTTGAGGAAGTGTCTTTGAAACCAGTATCTAGACCAAGAAAACAATTACCTCAAGA
This sequence comes from Drosophila repletoides, assembly GCA_018150835.1. Taxonomy (NCBI): domain Eukaryota; kingdom Metazoa; phylum Arthropoda; class Insecta; order Diptera; family Drosophilidae; genus Drosophila; species Drosophila repletoides. The sequence goes on along the minus strand of JAECWQ010000031.1, from coordinate 18,372,307 downwards.
AGCCACGATAGAAGAAGTACGTCTTAAACCAACAAAGCGTATAACATCAAAGCCTGAGGAAGTAAAACTGGAAGAAGTTGATTTGCAACATGTTGAGAAGGTTGAGGAGGAAATTGTGCAGGAAGAGAAACGCAAAGTTAAAAAGGTGAAAAAGCCAAAGCCCGAAGAATTGCCAGAAATCCCAGATGCAGAACCCACAGTTTTGGAAGAGGCTGAACATATTGATATTCAGAAAGAGCCTAAGCCAGAAGAAGAAACACCTCAAATACCTTGGAAACGTGGCGAAAAGAAGAAGCCTGTTGCTGAACCCCTAGAGGAAAAGCAATGGCCTACTGGCAAACGCCGACCTCTGCCAGAAGAACAACCTGAAGAAGTGCAACTTAAGCCAATTCCAAGTAAGCCTGTTGAAGTGCCTGCAATGCCAGAAAAGGCTATTCCTGGACCAGAGCTAGCACCCGCAGACAAGGTAGAAAGCGAGGAGGAAATATCAGATTTGGAACCTCTGAAAATTCCTGATGACAAGGAACCCAAAGAAAAAGTCAAAAAGGAAAAGAAAAAGAAACCGAAATTGAAAAAGGCTACACCCTCGGTGGATGAAGTTTCAGTTGAAGTGGCAGAGCCTTTCGCAGAGCCGATCGCTGAAGAAGATCAAGTCGAGGAACTGCCAGTTGATGATGTGAAAGTGGTTGCAGTATCAGAAGATGTGCAGCCAGAGGAAGAAGTTGTGATTACTGAAAAAACACCTGAAACAAAACAAAAGGCGCATAAGAAACGCACAAAGCCACTGAAACAAGCTTCAGTTGAAGGACAGCCACAGCTATTGGAATCCGCTGTTGCAGAAATCGAAAAGGCTGATGAAATTTCCCAAGAGATCTCACAAAAGACTATAACCCTACTGAAAAAGACTGAAGATACTAGACCTCAATTTATTACGACAGAGCAACTGATCGAACTTGATGTTGAAGACGTGAGACGTGATCTGGAAATGAAACTTACTTCTAATATTATTAAGAAGGAGAAACGTCGTGTTGTGCTCGATGATAGCCAACCCCTGCCTGAATTGGAGCTTATTACACAGAAACGCATTCAAGAAGGCATCGACAAAGTGGCTGACGAGGAACTGATTGAGGACCAACAGCTCATACAAAACCTGCAAGAAACAACAACTTCTGAGGTTATTGGTCAGGAACGTAAGCTGGTCAAGAAGAAGAAGAAGGAAATAAAGCCCCCACGCATCACCGAGAAACTACGTCCACGACAATGCGTTCCCGAAGAGCCCACTGTTCTGGAGTGCAAGGTTGAAGGTGTACCATTCCCAGAGATTAACTGGTACTTTAACGATATGCTATTGTTTGCATCAGAAAAGTATGAAATTACCGTGGTGGAGCAAGTTGCTCAATTGAAGATTGCAAAGGTCACACCTAGCGATGTTGGTGTTTATACCTGTGAGGCGAAGAACGAGGCTGGAGTGGCGACTAGTCGAACCAACATAATATTAGGTAAGTTTATACTTAAAATCTTATTGATTGTGAAAAAAAATCTAGCCAATGTAAGTCACTTGAAAGCTTCGAAAAAAGTTTTTCTGTGTGATGATTATTTAACCTATTGAAAGAAACCAGTTAACAAATAACTTCCATGACTTTGTTCCTATTTTATGTCCACAACAAGAAAAAACCAACACTTTTATATGCTTTTTATTCATAATATAATTTAGAAAAAGAACAAGGAGTCGCGCCACAATTTACTAAGCCACTTAAGATAGTGTTTACAGAAGAAAAAGAGCCTGAGCGGCTTAAGGTAACTGTAACATGTCAGGTCACAGGTAAACCTCATCCTCAAGTTAAATGGTACCGTGGAATCGAGGAGGTAATACCCAACGAAGCTCTACAGATGTTCTACAATCAGGAGACTGGTGATGTGGTCCTGGAAGTTATGAACCCAACACCCAATGAAGCCATTACCTACTCAATACAGGCGCAAAATAAATTTGGCAGAGCCATTGGAAATGCCAACATTATAAGTCGCCTTGACGAGGTGCCCAGAGAGATTCTAAAGGCACCAACAGTTACTCCATTAAGTGCGGTGGTTATACCAAGCGGTGGTACTCTGCTTTTCGAGGCAAAATATGATGGTATGCCAAAGCCTGAGATTAAATGGATGCGCAATGGTCGTGAAATAATCGAAAATGAGGAAATCACCATAGAAACCACCGAAACTACTACCATTATAAAGGTCATCAATATGAACCGTAAACGTACAGGCAAATATGAGATTTGGGCTAAAAATAAGGTGGGTGAAGCCAAGTCTTCCGGTTCGGTGGTTGTCTCAGATCAAGCGCCAGATAAGCAAATCAAACCACCACGTTTTATTCAGCCACTGGAGCCCAAGTACTTTGGAGAACATGAAGTTGCGATACTTGAGGCAATTGTTGATTCCGAACCACTTTCATCGTTCCAATGGTTTGTGCATAATGAGCCTATTAAGAGCTCAAACGAATGCCGAATTGTTAGCCAGGCTAACAAGTCAACTCTATTGATTGAGGATTTCCAAAAGAAATTCTCTGGTCCTTTCACTTGTCGTGCCGAGAATGTTGGTGGTTCGGTTACCTCCACAGCAACTGTAAATATGCTCGAATCCATGCCCCAGGAAGAGGCAGTTGAATTTGAGTCGCCACGTTTTATTGAGGAACTAATACAACCCGTGGAAGTTATGGATGGTGAGGCGCTGCTATTGACTTGTCAAGTAACAGGCAAGCCCACGCCCCGAGTAGAGTGGTTCCATAATAAGGAGAAGATAGCCGAAACAAAAGAAACAACAATTTCTCAAGATATGCAAGGAAAATGTCAGCTGCAAATAACAGAAGTATTCCCTGAAAATCAAGGAGAATATAAATGCGTTGCAAGTAATAAAATTGGCAAAAGCGTCACCAAGACAACAGTTAATATTCAAGGTACTACTTTTGATAGTATCAATTGATAGTTAATAGAACGATAACAATAGAAATATATAGAAGGAACGTAGCATATACACCATATGCATCACGATTTAAATAGGGTTTTTCCAATAACTACACACTCGCCACTATCCTCTTCCTCCTTTTTTAATTGTTCTTTGAATTCTTTTTTACTAACTCACATCTTGGACAACTTGCATGTGATCTATCCTATCTATCAAGTTTGGAAATCCCGAAATCCAAAAATCCAGTTGCCCAATTTCTATTGTAAATAATTTTCACTTTCTGTTCACTTTGTTAATATATTCGTGTGTATTGGGCTCTCGCTTATATTGATATAATTTCAAATATTTTTTTAGCATTTGAATATATCCCCGATTCTGAAATCACTGGACTCACAGGATCTGAGGAGGATCTACTTGATAGAGTAAGCGTGATTGTAGTTAAACAGATGCATAGGTTTTTTTTCCTGAAGCTAACTTTTCATATAATGACACCGTTTTAGACCATCTCAATCGACGAACAAGCACCGAAAATTATTAAAAAACTTCCGGAAAAAATCGAACCCAAAGAGGGTGAGCAAGCGAAATTGGAAGTTAAGGTTATTGGTAAACCCAAACCAAAAGTCAAATGGCTACGTGACGACGAACAGATATTTGCTTCCGAGGAATATCAAATCGAAAATTTCGAAGATGGGACCTCAGTATTGGTCATCAATCATGTATATCCCGATGATTTGGGCACAATTAGTTTTGAGGCTTACAATCCATTGGGAGTGGCAGTAACTACAGCTTTATTCGCAGTCGAAGGTACTGTTATGGTTTATGATCTATTTATATATAGAATAAACGCTTTATAATCTCAACGAAAAGTCTTGGAATGTCAGTAAAAATTCTTTTTCAGATCTGCAGCAGCATTACCTAAATTCCTTTTATCCCGTTTTTATATACAATCCTCCTTGATAACATAACCAACAACTTGAATTCCTTAGACTCAGAACTGATATTAAACACTTTGATACACACTAAAGGCCACAAAAATAAATACATATATTTCTTTTTTATATTTAACTCTAACCCAGAAGATAATAATGTAATAATATACAACAATTTTTAATTTTTACTATATCACAATACGATAATAGGCATCGTTGGATCAAAGGATTACCGCAAACCAGAATGGGTGACTCACATGGAAGAGATGCAAGTCGCTCTCAAAGGTATGTATCAAAAACTGACCAAAAATAACCGATTTCTACCACTGTTATGTGTATATGTGTTTTAATTTCGTGTTTTCAACACACAAATGTATTCCGTACTATTGTCCTAAATCACAAACAACATTTCTTCTTCTGTCTGTCTCTATTGTATTCGTCCTTGTATCATACAATACTACTCGTACTTATGTGATAATGTCGAAGTCGTCCAAAAAAACTATGTGGCTTTGTTATTGTCTCAGCCCTCATAGCTCTAAGGCGCTTATATCCCCAACCCCCCGCCCCACCCCACCAAAAAAGAAAAGAAAAACAAAAAAGAAAAATTCTAAAATCTATATTCCAAAAGTAAACGCCAATAGAAATATTAGTATAAAAATTTTGTTATCGTATATATATTCTCTTACAGTATATCAATACCTCATCTGCAAGTAATTGGTTGTGTTCAATAAATTATATTTTTTTTTCCAAATTTTTACTAACATTTATTTGAAAAATTGAAAAATCCCAAAGAAAATCTATGACATTCCCAAAAAAAAAAAACAAAAGAAAAGAAAAACGCTGCTTGCCCAAAACTCAATTTGTCGCATAAATAACACTGTAAATATCTATTGAAAACGTTATATGTAAACTAATAAGTATTTTTATGTATTCTGTTCGCAAGTTATACGCAATACTACTCTATTCAAAAAACAGACAAACAATTTACAAATTACTCAAACTATGCCAAAGAAATACTGAGACCCGTCGCTGTAAGTACACACAGACTAACGCCTGTTTCTTGTATTAGCCATATTCGTATTTGTATCTTATGTATCCTTTAAGTAGAGCCTAGCATCTAATACATAGATATATTATGCAATTTTTATGCTTATAGCTGCTAAATGCTCGCCATCGCTACTAAATGAAATGCGTGACTGCCGTGCTGCCTTAGGCGAAACAGCGAAATTTATAATACAATTTGCAGGCAACCCCAGACCAGGTACTGTATAATAGTCAAGAATCAGTAGGGCCTGATAGAGATTGGTTTTCCAATTTTGTAGATATACAGTGGTATTTCAACAATGTGCAACTTAGGGCCTCAGAAAAGTATCGCATGGTAGTCGAGGAATCTGAAGCTACCCTAGAAATATTAAAAACGACCAATGATGACTGTGGCTACTACAATTGCAAGCTGATCAATGAAATTGGCATGACAATGACCCGTGCTAAATTCGAAATATCCTCGTCATCCGCTATAATAGAAGAGGTTGAGACCAAGGCGAAGACTACCATTAAAAAAAAAGCGGGCAAAAAGACATCCGCCACAATGGCTAAATCCAGAATGAGCGCATCTCAATCCCAGACATTGCATAAGACTCAGATTCAAATAGTGCCAGCAAGTCGGGTAGAGACTACTGTCAATATAGTCAAAGTAAGACAGGCTGTACCCATATTAGTGGAAGAGAGTGGAATTTCAGAAGTAATGCAAGTGAAAGATCGTAAGATTGCTGATGCCGAACAGCGTAGCAGAATTATCGAAGAAGTAGAAGAAGAAGAGATTGAAGAAATAGAGGAGGAAGAAGTGCATATAGAAAAGGAATATATTTCGAGCCATGAGGAAGAAGTCCATATAGAAAAGGAATACAAATCGAGCAAAAGTATTGAGCTGACGAAAACAGTTGAGATAATACGCACAAAAATCTCACAGAAATCAATTAAAATCGAAGATATCTATGAGATAAGTCAGCACGAGGAGGTCCAATGGCTGCTAGAGTCTATCGAAGCCGAGTCCTTTGGCACAATTGGCGAGGCGGCGCTCAGAGATCTGGCCACAATAGGTCTATTGCTGCGTTATGGCTGCAATCATTACGAGATCACATATATGTACGAACAGAATGTCTTTATATCTCTCCAGAAGCCCGAATCTCAATCGGCTCTGGTTCAGCTCGTAGAGCGTGAAGGTCATGAAGAATTGATTACTCAGATTTTAAGTGAATCTTCCAATGAGGATGAAACTATATTGGCAGCTACAGTTGGTTTCAAAGCCTTCATTCGTATGATACAGACCTACGAAATAACCATAGAGATTGTCATACGAAAGTTCCATAGGGAGGATTTCATCTCGCACGATTGGAAGATATGCGGAAAGGAGGTTTGAATTCTGTTTTGTTTGTTTGTAGTCAGTTGAAATGTCATCTCAAAAATCCTGTTACTCTAAATATATAAATTACGTTTCGTGAATCCTTAAAAAAGAATACTATATCCCAAAACCAAAGCAAATATTTTCGATTTTTCATTATAATTGAGTGAAAATTTAATAACTGGCATTTCAACTACCGTCTCTAATTAATGTGCTGAATTTTTTTTTCTTGTAAAGTTTCCAATTTGATACTATGTACGTAATAATTTCCTATTAGCGTATTGACGAACTTTTTTTCTAAATTTTTATCTATACGATTCACTGAAATCTAGAGAATAGTAGAGACATCCCAAATAATTGAAAGTCACGAGGCTATAACGCATGTAAAAATCGGTGAGTAAGCTTAAGTAATCAATAAACTAAATTTTTTTTCTTCATTTTTTTTCAAACGCTTTTTTATACACCAACATTTTATTTTGAATTCTGAAAACGTATTTTATTTCTTTTTATTTTCAATATGTAAAACTGCTTTGTAAAAAAACCTGCGGCTTACGTGCCAACTGCCAATTGCCAATTGCCAATCCCAACTACAACAAAATATATACCAAATCTAACACAAACGTAGAGGAAACATTTGTCGAGGAACGCACGATAGTTGTCGATGAAGGTTTGAAAATACACACTGATGAACTGTAACCACCAAAATAATACCTACCAGTAGTGATGTACCCCAATGAACTATTCTCAACAACAATTACATAAGATTATAACAAGAAAAGAGACAACAAAAAAAAAAAAAAAAACAACAACAAAAAAATAGATACAAAACATAGAAAAACAATAATAGATATTGACTTTTAAAATAATTAAAACAATTAAACTTTGTTAAACCGAAAAAAAAGAAATCATGTGTATATTCTAAAAAAGACGCCTACCGAGTACTCAAAAATACCCATTAACCCATTAATAACTGCCTACTGACTATTATTCAGAGACTTTTCAGCCTGTTGTCATATAAGCTTATATCGAAATTAATTAATCGCTTCTACTTACCTGTTCTACAAAAGTAGAAGAGCTTTTTCTTATACTGCACGCAAACTTGAGAGTTATTTTTGATTTGAGGTAAGTTTTCACAAAGTTTTCCTCCTTTCCTTGTAAGAGTACGTAATATTGTTTTGTTTGTCTGTTTGGCTTCTTGTAATGATCTGTAAAGAAAGAAAATAATCCATTTTGTTATATAATAGTATGAGCTTTTTTGCTTATTATTTTTATTTAATATCTTAATAGAATTGCATTTGTTGATATATTGTTTTTAATAGCACCTGAAAGAAAAGCCGACATTGTCATTGTTTAATTACATTACATTCACAGAAACAACAACCACTAAAGTGGAAAAACAATTAATACAACAAGAAAAACAACAACAAGTACAAGAACAACAAGTACAAAGTACAATACAGGCTGAACAAACTGTGCATAGGAAAACAAAAACAAAAACCCATAAAAAACATACAGAAATAATACAACAACAACTACAACAACAACAACAAGAAGAGAGAGAAATTATTACTCAAAGCGAAGAATTTGCTAAAGAATTAAACACTGATCATCTTAAAATCGAAACGGTCGAGCAGATTGAAGAGCTTTTGCCACATACAACAACACTTTTTACGCAAAATCTACCAAAAAGCACACACGAAGCAATTGCAGTTGCAGAAACAACAGAACTCTCCACACCGAAACCTTTAGAGGCGCAAGTGCAGAATGATATTTTACCACAAAAAACATTAGCAGTTAGTGAGGAGTCTGTTGCATTTGATGAGGTTAGCCCCGGCTTGGATCAGTCCAAGCCAACATCTAGTAAACTTAGCGAACAGGTTGAAGTTCATGAAAGACACGCAATATCTGTTAGTGAGACACAAATAAGGGAAACTCCCAAAGAATTGAAAGCATCGAAAATACCAAAACTTAGTAAAGCTGCTAGAAATATTAAGGAATCACGTCCATTGTTAATTGAAGCACCGAGCATCGAGGATTCAGTTGGTGAGCTAGATTCTCTTAAAGCACCTGTTCAACAGGCACATGGTGAGATATTATTATCCCATGAACTCACTTCAGAAGAGCACTCAACTTTGGACACTGTAGACAAACTGAAGGATCTTTCAGTTAGCGAGGAAAGAGCCAATCCAGAATTTACGCAAAATGAAGGAATTTTGATCACTGAATCTTTCAGTGGAGAAACATTTATTAAAGGAGCTTCACCAGTGAATCCAATCGTGGAGCAAGTATTTCCACAAGCTACTTCAAATATTAGCATTGACGTTTCAGAATGCCAACCAGAAGATTCTCTTATGGAGCTGAAACCAGCACCAAAATTGCATTCAGAAACTACATCAACAACAATTGAGGAATTCAAGACATTCACCACTTCGGAATCTAAGCCATTAGAAAGCGTGGAAGAATTGAGCTCCGATTATAAACCCACTAAAAATTTAGCTGAAGTTTCCATTAAGTCTGAAGAAGTGCCACTTTCAATAGAAGAAGTCGAAAAGTTTGAGTCCCTAAGTGATGTAGAACCCTTGAAACAGCGTCCAGCTGAACTTCAGGCTCTGTCGCAGTTAGTATTAACGGAAGGCTTACTAAACACAACAGCAGATACGCAAAGTCCGACTGAAGAGAGCTTGCCCATTTTCAAGACCGACTCCCAGGCAGCCTCTTTGAGTTTACAAACTCAATCTCACATAACTACCCAAGAGACTGTTTTTAACGAAGAAGCTCCAATTGAGTTAACTTTAACAGATGTGCCTAAAGATGTGGATGCCATAGTAAGTCACAGTAGTTCTCTTACAGTTGGTGAAATCCTTGAAACAAATTTAGCAGAAATGACAGAAAAGCTTGATCAACCAAAAATTGAAGCTGCTAAACCAGCAAAGGAAACAATAACCCAGGCGTTTGGTACTGCATTGGGTAATCAGGAATCAATATATGATACGTTTGACATAATAACTGACGAAATAAATAATTTAAATCAAGGAAAAGTTGCAATAACAGATGGGGAACTGGTTGCAGAAGTCCATGCACCTAATATTATTGACTCGGAACAAGAGCTCCCTTCAATACTGCCGGAAATTGTAAGAGCGAAAATAGATTTCGTTGAACAAAAGGCATTAGATGTTAAGGAAGACACTAGCGTTGATAAAGAACACAAGCTTGTAGCGGACCAGCAAAATCCTGAGCAAGCGGCTATATTAGGAATTGTTCCTATAGAAATGAAAGTAACAAGTGTATTGGAAATAGAACCGCAAGATACACCTACTGATATTGAAAGTGAAGATTTAAGAACAACATCAGCTAACCAGGTGTTTGAAACAAAGCCCATAGGAGTGACTAGCCAAAATGAGCTGCTGGAGGGGACTGAGTACATGGAAGTATTTCCGCAACCTGAACACAGATCTGGAAAAATGCTTATGGATGAAAATCTGCAGCCATTGGAGATAAGCGATGTACAGGTAACTGAGACAAGTTTGGAATTCACGGATACATCACCGAAGCACCCAGAATTAAAGGCTCAAGAAATAACTGATACATTCACTCATGCAGAGCATATGGAAGTATTGTTATTGGAGTCCACAACGGTACAGTCTGCCAAAAGTAAGCCAACTGCGGTAGTCGCAGATATTACAATGCCAGCTCAATTTGGTACTAATGTAACGGAGCAAGCTTTACTGGAAAGCTTAGAGCCCCATCGAGAAAAGGCACATCCTCAGCAACAGGTGACTGAAACAACTTTTGACCTTTTGCAACCTTTAGAAACAAGTTCGTTTGTAACTATGGAACACGAAATAGTAATGCCAGCTGAAGAAGAAAATGAGTTACATAATGCTTCTATAGGAACAGCCAGAGCTTTACAAGTGGCAAATAAATCAAGTCCTCAACATATGGAATCATTGCAAGAACTTGAAGGAAAACAAGAACCTCAAGTTCAAGCTCATATAAATGTAGGTGAAATCACACTACCTGAATGTGAAGAAGTCACATATTTGGATGCCGTGAAAGATTATAAGACACCAGAGACAAATAAAACTAATTTAACCAGCATAGAACTCATAGAAAACACATCTGCTTTAGATACTTCTATTGCAATAGTTAGTGAAAAAACAGATAATATTGGAGAATCAACTGACCTTCAACAAGCAGCGATTACACAAAAATTAAGTGAATTCACTAAGAAATCACCTCTTTGCGAAGAGCCCATTGTTTTAGATTATGCCGCAGAGCTTGAAGTCTTGAGCCCTCTTCTGGAAACTGGTCAGTCTACAATAAACAGTCTCAAGCAGATAGATGTACAAGAAACAAAAACTTTTGAGAAAGAAGCTGAATTGGAGGATATGACCCAGCCAATACCGCAATTAATTAAAGTATCACTAGATTCGTCGACTGGCATTGTACTGAGCCAACAGGATTATACTTTTGAATCGGAAGGTGATCTCAAAGTGCCAATCATTCCGGTAGACCAGGCTAAGCCCATAACATCGGAATTATTAAAGATACCACTGACAGAAGGTGTGCATGAAAATCAGTCAACTGGTAATTTGACAGAATTCATTCTACCTAATAAATTTGCCATCTCAAGCATTGATGTTTTAAATGAAACAACGACAAGGGAAGCTCTAGTTTTTGATAATGTTTCAACAACTCGTGTTCAAGAAGAAACTAGATCCTTAGGTTCTCAGTCTATTGTTCCCTATGAACATACCCTAGTCTCAGAGTGCGTTGTTATAGACGATTTGAAGGATCTTATAGAAACACCAGAAAAGAAAAGAACTGCTAAACCCACGCAGGATAGCTTTAACCCATTGGTTACAGCAGAGGATCAAAATATTCTTGAGGCCGAGTTGTCTTTTAATACGGAACATTTGCAAGAGTTTAGCGCCAGGGTTAGTGAAGTTATCCCCAACTTATTTACCAAGGATGTTAAGCAAATGGACGTGTATGAATCAGTCAATGAAACATTTTCTAGTGACTTAATGAATACTCTACAAGCAAAAACTTCTCATGAAACCACTCATGCACATACTACTAATCTACAACAAACTATAGATGCGGAAGAATCCTTCAGTTCTCAACTCCCAACACATGCTGTGGCTAGCTTAAGTGATAATACCTCAAAACTTAAATTGCCTGTGAATATTTCAAACCAACCAATTGAAGACGTGGATGAATTTATGTCTCCTCTTACAAATCAAATGATTGCCCAGCCTAATTTGGAAGGACATCATTATGAAATTACAGTAACCGAAAGTCAACATGCGGAGGGTACCGAACTCATTTCAAAACCTGATGAAATATCTTGTATTGCAACAGAATCATTAAATGTACTATTCAAGGCAATTCCTGAATCATCTCAAGAGGAAATTTTCCAAAAGGAGTTTATTATTCAGTCCACCGCATCGGAAGAAGTCGTCGCTAACACTAGTTTAAGTGAAGTCTTTCAAAGTACAACAACAACAGATGTTATGCCATTTGAATTATCCGAGAACATTAAGCAAATAGAAACAACCACGCACGAGGCTCAAATACATCATTTCCTTAGCACTGCAGCCAATAAAGTAAACGTTCAACTCGATGACCTCATCCTCCATAAGGAAGATTCATTCGTAGACAGTCATCCAATTGGGTATGGCAAAAGTTTTATTGAAGGAACAAATCGAGAAACACTAATCTCCGAGGTCATACCAATTGAAAATGTATGCAAGCTTCAAGTAGATAATCTGCTTTCAAGCGTTAAGGCTCACGAGCCGATGACTGAAGCACAAATACATAAAACAGTATCAGAAGTTGAAGCTTATGAGAAAACGGAGGATTTGAAATATGAAAGTCCAAATGAATCACAGGTCGCTAAAATTGGCTCAGATACTGAAACCATGTGTGCTAAACTTACAACAACTTATTCACCATTTTTAAAAGAAGACGAATTGAAACCTATAAGCTATATGGAAACAAAAGCTCAAACGTCTAATACTGAGCACAAATCACTGGTTACAGAAGAGGTTATTAGCACAAGTTCAATTCAAGAAACTTATGATTTTCACGTGCCTGAGGAATCGAATGCTAATATTTTATGTGAAGCCTCTAATGAGGCTGCAACTATTACCGAGCAGTTCGCATATGAAGAATCTTCCAAAATGATGGATGAGGAAAGCAAATATTCCACACCAAGCATAAATTTTGTGGAAAGCCCAACCAAATTAATTCAAACATCCACTATTAGCGTGTACGAAAATATTGAGGGTCACGGTGACTTTAAGCCCCAGAAAGCCGAACCATCAATAGATTTGTTATCAGAATTAAAGGTTATGGTTGTGGAGGAGGTATCTGCTATAACATCACCAGGTAGTATTTTAAAAACAGAACCTAAAAATGCAAAAGCGAGAGATGAAACCGTCACCCATGAAAATATGGTAGTATTCAATCAACAAATCTGTGAAAATGTGAACATTCTATCAGGGGACAAGGCTCCAACTATGGAAAAAGCGTCTTATGTTATTACTGAAGAAAAAAGTGCAGCACTCTCTAGTGAACTTCATGAGAAAGGGACTCTTCTAGAGAAGAACAGTGCTACATTAGATGTAGAATATGCAAAGCCTTCAATCATGCCGTATAACCTGTGCATTAATGAACAAACAATTACAGAGGAGCAAGTCACTACACTACATAAGAAAGATCAAACACAGCCCACAAATGCAAATTTTAGCTATGAAACAAAGACTACAAATCAACTCGATATACTTAATTTAACAGAGAGTCAAAATATTCCACTGGAAGATGTACAAGCCATTGAGGCTAAAATTCCAGAAAATGCACAAGGTACCATAATACCAAAACATAAAAAGCCATTAATCAATAAACAACATCCTCAAGATGACACTACTTCTGATTTCGAGTTACATTCAGAGTCACTTTTCTTACCACCAGTAGCTGAGTATGAAAGTTTAATTACAAAAACATTAATTGAAACTGTAGAAGTAAAGCAGGGTAAGTATTTAGTAAGGTTTATCTTAAGCAGTTCCAAAAAAAAAGGCGTATTACTTCCATTACCTCTCGACCCCCCAACTACAAAACACATATTACACAAAACAATATACAATTTACATACAGAACAAAGAACTAACATCAAATTCTTTACACAGATACAAAACAAGCCACAGACACAAAACACACACAACAAAAGACACCAACACAACTAAAAGAAACACTTGAAGTAAAAATAACGGAAATACCTGAAACAATTCGAGTTATAGAAGAAATCTCAAAAGACGGCCAAACAAAGAATAAAAAGATCCGCACACGTGTTATAAAGAAGGTTAAAGGTGACAAACAAGAGGTCACAAAGATCGAGATCGTCGAGGAAGATGACAAGCAACCCGAAACAACTGTGACAGTTGAAGAGATTCCTGTGGAAGAAGAACAGCATGAAGAAATCCAGGAGCTCCCAGAGGAGGTTCGTGTGGTTGAAACTATCTCTGAAGATGGCAAACCAAAGAAAACGAAGATACGCACACGTGTCATCAAGAAGGTTAAGGGTGACAAACAAGAGGTCACCAAGATCGAAACCGTCGAGGAAGATGACAAGCAACCCGAAACAACTGTGACAGTTGAAGAGATTCCTGTGGAAGGAGAACAGCATGAAGAAATCAAGGAACTTCCAGAGGAAATTCGTGTGGTTGAAACTATCTCTGACGACGGCAAGCCGAAGAAAAAGAAGATACGCACACGTGTCATTAAGAAGGTTAAGGGTGACAAACAAGAGGTCACCAAGATCGAGACCGTCGAAGAAGATGACAAGCAACCCAAAACAACTGTGACAGTTGAAGAGATCCCTGTGGAACAAGAACAGCCTGAGGAAATCAAGGAGCTTCCAGAGGAGGTTCGTGTAGTTGAAACTATCTCTGAAGACGGCAAGCCGAAGAAAAAGAAAATACGCACACGTGTCATCAAGAAGGTTAAGGGTGACAAACAAGAGGTCACCAAGATCGAGACCGTCGAGGAAGATGACAAGCAACCCGAAACAACTGTGACAGTTGAAGAGATTCCTGTTGAAGAAGAACAGCCTGAAGATATCACGGAGCTTCCCGAGGAGGTTCGTGTGGTTGAAACTATCTCTGAAGACGGCAAGCCGAAGAAAACGAAGATACGCACACGTGTCATCAAGAAGGTTAAGGGTGACAAACAAGAGGTCACCAAGATCGAGACCGTCGAGGAAGATGACAAGCAACCAGAAACAACTGTGACAGTAGAAGAAATTCCTGTGGAAGAAGAACAGCCTGAAGAAATCAAGGAACTTCCAGAGGAAATTCGTGTTGTTGAAACTATCTCTGAAGACGGCAAGCCGAAGAAAAAGAAGATACGCACACGTGTCATCAAGAAGGTTAAGGGTGACAAACAAGAGGTCACCAAGATCGAGACCGTCGAGGAAGATGACAAGCAACCCGAAACAACTGTGACAGTTGAAGAAATTCCTGTGGAAGAAGACCAGCCCGAAGAACTAAGGGAACTTCCAGAGGAGGTTCGTGTGGTTGAAACTATCTCTGAAGATGGAAAGCCGAAGAAGAAGAAGATACGCACACGTGTCATCAAGAAGGTTAAGGGTGACAAACAAGAGGTCACCAAGATCGAGACCGTCGAGGAAGATGACAAGCAACCCGAAACAACTGTGACAGTTGAAGAGATTCCTGTGGAAGAAGAACAGCCTGAAGAAATCAAGGAACTTCCAGAGGAAATTCGTGTTGTTGAAACTATCTCTGAAGACGGCAAGCCGAAGAAAAAGAAGATACGCACACGTGTCATCAAGAAGGTTAAGGGTGACAAACAAGAGGTCACCAAGATCGAGACCGTCGAGGAAGATGACAAGCAACCAGAAACAACTGTGACAGTTGAAGAAATTCCTGTGGAAGAAGACCAGCCCGAAGAACTAAGGGAACTTCCAGAGGAGGTTCGTGTGGTTGAAACTATCTCTGAAGATGGAAAGCCGAAGAAGAAGAAGATACGCACACGTGTCATCAAGAAGGTTAAGGGTGACAAACAAGAGGTCACCAAGATCGAGACCGTCGAGGAAGATGACAAGCAACCACAAACAACTGTGACAGTTGAAGAAATCCCTGCGGAAGAAGAACAGCATGAAGAAATCAGGGAGCTTCCAGAGGAGGTTCGTGTGGTTGAAACTATCTCTGAAGACGGCAAGCCGAAGAAAAAGAAGATACGCACACGTGTCATCAAGAAGGTTAAGGGTGACAAACAAGAGGTCACCAAGATCGAGACCGTCGAGGAAGATGACAAGCAACCCGAAACAACTGTGACAGTTGAGGAACTCCCCGTGGACGAACAGCCTGAAGATATCACGGAGCTTCCCGAGGAGCTTCGTGTGGTTGAAACTATCTCTGAAGACGGCAAGCCGAAGAAAAAGAAAATACGCACACGTGTCATCAAGAAGGTTAAGGGTGACAAACAAGAGGTCACTAAGATCGAGACCATCGAGGAAGATGACAAGCAACCCGAAACAACTGTGACAATCGAAGAGATTCCTGTGGAACAAGAACAGCCTGAAGATATCAGGGAACTTCCCGAGGAGGTTCGTGTGGTTGAAACTATCTCTGAAGACGGCAAGCCGAAGAAAAAGAAGATACGCACACGTGTCATCAAGAAGGTTAAGGGTGACAAACAAGAGGTCACCAAGATCGAGACCGTCGAGGAAGATGACAAGCAACCCGAAACAACTGTGACAATCGAAGAGATTCCTGTGGAAGAAGAACAGCCTGAGGAAATCAAGGAGCTTGCCGAGGAGGTTCGTGTGATTGAAACTATCTCTGAAGACGGAAAGCCGAAGAAAAAGAAGATACGCACACGTGTCATCAAGAAGGTTAAGGGTGATAAACAAGAGGTCACTAAGATCGAGACCATCGAGGAAGATGACAAGCAACCCGAAACAACTGTGACAGTTGAAGAGATTCCTGTGGAAGAAGAACAGCCGGAGGAAATAAGGGAACTTCCAGAGGAAGTTCGTGTGGTTGAAACTATCTCTGAAGACGGCAAGCCGAAGAAGAAGAAGATACGCACACGTGTCATCAAGAAGGTTAAGGGTGACAAACAAGAGGTCACCAAGATCGAGACCATTGAGGAAGATGACAAACAACCCGAAACAACTGTGACAATCGAAGAGATTCCTGTGGAACAAGAACAGCCTGAAGATATCAGGGAACTTCCAGAGGAGGTTCGTGTGGTTGAAACTATCTCTGAAGACGGCAAGCCGAAGAAAAAGAAGATACGCACACGTGTCATCAAGAAGGTTAAGGGTGAAATACAAGAGGTCACCAAGATCGAGACCGTCGAGGAGGATGACAAGCAACCCGAAACAACTGTGACAATCGAAGAGATTCCTGTGGAAGATGAACAGCCTGAAGAAATCAAGGAACTTCCAGAGGAGGTTCGTGTGGTTGAAACTATCTCTGAAGACGGCAAGCCGAAGAAAAAGAAGATACGCACACGTGTCATCAAGAAGGTTAAGGGTGACAAACAAGAGGTCACCAAGATCGAGACCATCGAGGAAGATGACAAACAACCCGAAACAACTGTGACAATCGAAGAGATTCCTGTGGAACAAGAAATGCCTGAGGAAATCAAGGAACTTCCAGAGGAAATTCGTGTGGTTGAAACTATCTCTGAAGACGGCAAGCCGAAGAAAAAGAAGATACGCACACGTGTCATCAAGAAGGTTAAGGGTGAAATACAAGAGGTCACCAAGATCGAGACCGTCGAGGAGGATGACAAGCAACCCGAAACAACTGTGACAATCGAAGAGATTCCTGTGGAAGATGAACAGCCTGAAGAAATCAAGGAACTTCCAGAGGAGGTTCGTGTGGTTGAAACTATCTCTGAAGACGGCAAGCCGAAGAAAAAGAAGATACGCACACGTGTCATCAAGAAGGTTAAGGGTGACAAACAAGAGGTCACCAAGATCGAGACCATCGAGGAAGATGACAAACAACCCGAAACAACTGTGACAATAGAAGAGATTCCTGTGGAACAAGAAATGCCTGAGGAAATCAAGGAACTTCCAGAGGAAATTCGTGTGGTTGAAACTATCTCCGAAGACGGCAAGCCGAAGAAAAAGAAGATACGCACACGTGTCATCAAGAAGGTTAAGGGTGACAAACAAGAGGTCACCAAGATCGAGACCATTGAGGAAGATGACAAACAACCCGAAACAACTGTGACAATCGAAGAGATTCCTGTGGAACAAGAACAGCCTGAAGATATCAGGGAACTTCCAGAGGAGGTTCGTGTGGTTGAAACTATCTCTGAAGACGGCAAGCCGAAGAAAAAGAAGATACGCACACGTGTCATCAAGAAGGTTAAGGGTGACAAACAAGAGGTCACCAAGATCGAGACCATTGAGGAAGATGACAAACAACCCGAAACAACTGTGACAATCGAAGAGATTCCTGTGGAAGAAGAACAGCCTGAAGATATCACGGAGCTTCCCGAGGAGGTTCGTGTGGTTGAAACTATCTCTGAAGACGGCAAGCCGAAGAAAAAGAAGATACGCACACGTGTCATCAAGAAGGTTAAGGGTGACAAACAAGAGGTCACCAAGATAGAGACCGTCGAGGAAGATGACAAGCAACCCGAAACAACTGTGACAGTTGAAGAGATTCCTGTGGAAGAAGAAAAGCATGAAGAAATCAAGGAGCTTCCCGAGGAGGTTCGTGTGGTTGAAACTATCTCTGAAGACGGCAAGCCAAAGAAGAAGAAGATACGCACACGTGTCATCAAGAAGGTTAAGGGTAACAAACAAGAGGTCACCAAGATCGAGACCGTCGAGGAAGATGACAAGCAACCCGAAACAACTGTGACAGTTGAAGAGATTCCTGTGGAAGAAGAAAAGCATGAAGAAATCAAGGAGCTTCCAGAGGAGGTTCGTGTGGTTGAAACTATCTCTGAAGACGGCAAGCCGAAGAAAAAGAAGATACGTACACGTGTCATCAAGAAGGTTAAGGGTGACAAACAAGAGGTCACCAAGATCGAGACCGTCGAGGAAGATGACAAGCAACCCGAAACAACTGTGACAGTTGAAGAGATTTCTGTGGAAGAAGAACAGCCTGAGGAAATCAAGGAGCTTCCCGAGGAGGTCCGTGTGATTGAAACTATCTCTGAAGACGGAAAGCCGAAGAAAAAGAAAATACGCACACGTGTCATCAAGAGGGTTAAGGGTGACAAACAAGAGGTCACCAAGATCGAGACCATCGAGGAAGAGAACAAACAACCCGAAACAACTGTGACAGTTGAAGAGATTCCTGTGGAAGAAGAACAGCCTGAAGATATCACGGAGCTTCCCGAGGAGGTTCGTGTGGTTGAAACTATCTCTGAAGACGGCAAGCCGAAGAAAAAGAAGATACGCACACGTGTCATCAAGAAGGTTAAGGGTGACAAACAAGAGGTCACCAAGATCGAGACCGTCGAGGAAGATGACAAGCAACCCGAAACAACTGTGACAGTTGAAGAGATTCCTGTGGAAGATGAACAGCCTGAAGAAATCAAGGAACTTCCAGAGGAGGTTCGTGTGGTTGAAACTATCTCCGAAGACGGCAAGCCGAAGAAAAAGAAGATACGTACACGCGTCATCAAGAAGGTTAAGGGTGACAAACAAGAGGTCACCAAGATCGAGACCGTCGAGGAAGATGACAAGCAACCCGAAACAACTGTGACAATCGAAGAGATTCCTGTGGAAGATGAACAGCCTGAAGAAATCAAGGAACTTCCAGAGGAGGTTCGTGTGGTTGAAACTATCTCCGAAGACGGCAAGCCGAAGAAAAAGAAGATACGCACACGCGTCATCAAGAAGGTTAAGGGTGACAAACAAGAGGTCAACAAGATCGAGACCGTCGAGGAAGATGACAAGCAACCCGAAACAACTGTGACAGTTGAAGAACTCCCCGTGGACAAACAGGCAGAAGAAATCAAGGAGCTTCCAGAGGAGGTTCGTGTGGTTGAAACTATCTCTGAAGACGGAAAACCGAAGAAAAAGAAAATACGCACACGTGTCATCAAGAAGGTTAAGGGTGACAAACAAGAGGTCACTAAGATCGAGACCGTCGAGGAAGATGACAAGCAACCCGAAACAACTGTGACAGTTGAAGAGATTCCTGTGGAAGAAGAACAGCCTGAAGAAATCAAGGAACTTCCAGAGGAAATTCGTGTTGTTGAAACTATCTCTGAAGACGGCAAGCCAAAGAAGAAGAAGATACGCACACGTGTCATCAAGAAGGTTAAGGGTGACAAACAAGAGGTCACCAAGATCGAGACCGTCGAGGAAGATGACAAGCAACCCGAAACAACTGTGACAATCGAAGAGATTCCTGTGGAAGAAGAACAGCCTGAAGAAATCAAGGAACTTCCCGAGGAGGTTCGTGTGGTTGAAACTATCTCTGAAGACGGCAAGACGAAGAAAAAGAAGATACGCACACGTGTCATCAAGAAGGTTAAGGGTGACAAACAAGAGGTCACCAAGATAGAGACCGTCGAGGAAGATGACAAGCAACCCGAAACAACTGTGACAGTTGAAGAGATTCCTGTGGAAAAAGAACAGCCTGAAGAAATAAGGGAACTTCCCGAGGAAATTCGTGTTGTTGAAACTATCTCTGAAGACGGCAAGCTAAAGAAAAAGAAGATACGCACACGTGTCATCAAGAAGGTTAAGGGTGACAAACAAGAGGTCACCAAGATAGAGACCGTCGAGGAAGATGACAAGCAACCCGAAACAACTGTGACAGTTGAAGAGATTCCTGTGGAAGAAGAAGAGCCTGAAGAAATAAGGGAACTTCCAGAAGAGGTTCGTGTGGTTGAAACTATCTCTGAAGACGGCAAGCCGAAGAAAAAGAAGATACGCACACGTGTCATCAAGAAGGTTAAGGGTGACAAACAAGAGGTCACCAAGATAGAGACCGTCGAGGAAGATGACAAGCAACCCGAAACAACTGTGACAGTTGAAGAGATTCCTGTGGAAGAAGAACAGCCTGAAGAAATAAGGGAACTTCCAGAAGAGGTTCGTGTGGTTGAAACTATCTCTGAAGACGGCAAGCCGAAGAAAAAGAAGATACGCACACGTGTCATCAAGAAGGTTAAGGGTGACAAACAAGAGGTCACCAAGATCGAGACCGTCGAGGAAGATGACAAGCAACCCGAAACAACTGTGACAGTTGAAGAGATTCCTGTTGAAGAAGAACAGCCTGAAGATATCAAGGAGCTTCCCGAGGAGGTTCGTGTGGTTGAAACTATCTCTGAAGATGGCAAGCCGAAGAAAAAGAAGATACGCACACGTGTCATCAAGAAGGTTAAGGGTGACAAACAAGAGGTCACCAAGATCGAGACCGTCGAGGAAGATGACAAGCAACCCGAAACAACGGTGACAGTTGAAGAGATTCCTGTGGAAGAAGAACAGCTTGAAGATATCACGGAGCTTCCCGAGGAGGTTCGTGTGGTTGAAACTATCTCTGAAGACGGCAAGCCAAAGAAGAAGAAGATACGCACACGTGTCATCAAGAAGGTTAAGGGTGACAAACAAGAGGTCACCAAGATCGAGACCGTCGAGGAAGATGACAAGCAACCCGAAACAACTGTGACAGTTGAAGAGATTCCTGTGGAAGAAGAACAGCCTGAAGAAATCAGGGAACTTCCAGAGGAGGTTCGTGTGGTTGAAACTATCTCTGAAGACGGCAAGCCAAAGAAGAAGAAGATACGCACACGTGTCATCAAGAAGGTTAAGGGTGACAAACAAGAGGTCACTAAGATCGAGACCGTCGAGGAAGATGACAAGCAACCCGAAACAACTGTGACAGTTGAAGAACTCCCCGTGGAAGAAGAACAGCCTGAAGAAGTCAGGGAACTTCCAGAGGAGGTTCGTCTGGTTGAAACTATCTCTGAAGACGGCAAGCCAAAGAAGAAGAAGATACGCACACGTGTCATCAAGAAGGTTAAGGGTGACAAACAAGAGGTCACCAAGATAGAGACCGTCGAGGAAGATGACAAGCAACCCGAAACAACTGTGACTGTAGAAGAGATTCCTGTGGAAGAAGAACAGCCTGAAGATATCACGGACCTTCCCGAGGAGGTTCGTGTGGTTGAAACTATCTCTGAAGACGGCAAGCCGAAGAAAAAGAAGATACGCACACGTGTCATCAAGAAGGTTAAGGGTGACAAACAAGAGGTCACCAAGATAGAGACCGTCGAGGAAGATGACAAGCAACCCGAAACAACTGTGACAGTTGAAGAGATTCCTGTGGAAGAAGAACAGCCTGAAGATATCACGGAGCTTCCCGAGGAGGTTCGTGTGGTTGAAACTATCTCTGAAGACGGCAAGCCGAAGAAAAAGAAGATACGCACACGTGTCATCAAGAAGGTTAAGGGTGACAAACAAGAGGTCACCAAGATCGAGACCGTCGAGGAAGATGACAAGCAACCCGAAACAACTGTGACAGTTGAAGAAATTCCTGTGGAAGAAGAACAGCCTGAAGAAATCAGGGAACTTCCAGAGGAGGTTCGTGTGGTTGAAACTATCTCTGAAGATGGCAAGCTGAAGAAAAAGAAGATTCGCACACGTGTCATCAAGAAGGTTAAGGGTGACAAACAAGAGGTCACCAAGATCGAGACCGTCGAGGAAGACGACAAGCAACCCGAAACAACTGTGACAGTTGAAGAGATTCCTGTGGAAGAAGAACAGCCTGAAGATATCACGGAGCTTCCCGAGGAGGTTCGTGTGGTTGAAACTATCTCTGAAGACGGCAAGCCGAAGAAAAAGAAGATACGCACACGTGTCATCAAGAAGGTTAAGGGTGACAAACAAGAGGTCACCAAGATCGAGACCATCGAGGAAGATGACAAGCAACCCGAAACAACTGTGACAGTTGAAGAGATTCCTGTGGAAGAAGAACAGCCTGAAGATATCACGGAGCTTCCCGAGGAGGTTCGTGTGGTTGAAACTATCTCTGAAGACGGCAAGCCGAAGAAAAAGAAGATACGCACACGTGTCATCAAGAAGGTTAAGGGTGACAAACAAGAGGTCACCAAGATCGAGACCGTCGAGGAAGATGACAAGCAACCCGAAACAACTGTGACAGTTGAAGAAATTCCTGTGGAAGAAGAACAGCCTGAAGAAATCAGGGAACTTCCAGAGGAGGTTCGTGTGGTTGAAACAATATCTGAAGATGGCAAGCCGAAGAAAAAGAAGATACGCACACGTGTCATCAAGAAGGTTAAGGGTGACAAACAAGAGGTCACCAAGATCGAGACCGTCGAGGAAGATGACAAGCAACCCGAAACAACTGTGACAGTTGAAGAGATTCCTGTGGAAGAAGAACAGCCTGAAGATATCACGGAGCTTCCCGAGGAGGTTCGTGTGGTTGAAACTATCTCTGAAGACGGCAAGCCGAAGAAAAGAAGATACGCACACGTGTCATCAAGAAGGTTAAGGGTGACAAACAAGAGGTCACCAAGATCGAGACCGTCGAGGAAGATGACAAGCAACCCGAAACAACTGTGACAGTTGAAGAGATTCCTGTGGAAGAAGAACAGCCTGAAGATATCACGGAGCTTCCCGAGGAGGTTCGTGTGGTTGAAACTATCTCTGAAGATGGCAAGCCGAAGAAAAAGAAGATACGCACACGTGTCATCAAGAAGGTTAAGGGTGACAAACAAGAGGTCACCAAGATCGAGACCGTCGAGGAAGATGACAAGCAACCCGAAACAACTGTGACAGTTGAAGAGATTCCTGTGGAAGAAGAACAGCCTGAAGATATCACGGAGCTTCCCGAGGAGGTTCGTGTGGTTGAAACTATCTCTGAAGATGGCAAGCCGAAGAAAAAGAAGATACGCACACGTGTCATCAAGAAGGTTAAGGGTGACAAACAAGAGGTCACTAAGATAGAGACCGTCGAGGAAGATGACAAGCAACCCGAAACAACTGTGACAGTTGAAGAGATTCCTGTGGAAGAAGAACAGCCTGAAGATATCACGGAGCTTCCCGAGGAGGTTCGTGTGGTTGAAACTATCTTTGAAGACGGCAAGCCGAAGAAGAAGAAGATACGCACGCGTGTCATCAAGAAGGTTAAGGGTGACAAACAAGAGGTCACCAAGATCGAGACCGTCGAGGAAGATGACAAGCAACCCGAAACAACTGTGACAGTTGAAGAGATTCCTGTGGAAGAAGAACAGCCTGAAGATATCACGGAGCTTCCCGAGGAGGTTCGTGTGGTTGAAACTATCTCTGAAGACGGCAAGCCGAAGAAAAAGAAGATACGCACACGTGTCATCAAAAGGTTAAGGGTGACAAACAAGAGGTCACCAAGATCGAGACCGTCGAGGAAGATGACAAGCAACCCGAAACAACTGTGACAGTTGAAGAGATTCCTGTGGAAGAAGAACAGCCTGAAGATATCACGGAGCTTCCCGAGGAGGTTCGTGTGGTTGAAACTATCTTTGAAGACGGCAAGCCGAAGAAGAAGAAGATACGCACGCGTGTCATCAAGAAGGTTAAGGGTGACAAACAAGAGGTCACCAAGATCGAGACCGTCGAGGAAGATGACAAGCAACCCGAAACAACTGTGACAGTTGAAGAGATTCCTGTGGAAGAAGAACAGCCTGAAGATATCACGGAGCTTCCGAGGAGGTTCGTGTGGTTGAAACTATCTCTGAAGACGGCAAGCCGAAGAAAAGAAGATACGCACACGTGTCATCAAGAAGGTTAAGGGTGACAAACAAGAGGTCACCAAGATCGAGACCGTCGAGGAAGATGACAAGCAACCCGAAACAACTGTGACAGTTGAAGAGATTCCTGTGAAAGAAGAACAGCCTGAAGATATCACGGAGCTTCCCGAGGAGGTTCGTGTGGTTGAAACTATCTCTGAAGACGGCAAGCCGAAGAAGAAGAAGATACGCACGCGTGTCATCAAGAAGGTTAAGGGTGACAAACAAGAGGTCACCAAGATCGAGACCGTCGAGGAAGATGACAAGCAACCCGAAACAACTGTGACAGTAGAAGAGATTCCTGTGAAAGAAGAACAGCCTGAAGATATCACGGAGCTTCCCGAGGAGGTTCGTGTGGTTGAAACTATCTCTGAAGACGGCAAGCCGAACAAGAAGAAGATACGCACGCATGTCATCAAGAAGGTTAAGGGTGACAAACAAGAGGTCACCAAGATCGAGACCGTCGAGGAAGATGACAAGCAACCCGAAACAACTGTGACAGTAGAAGAGATTCCTGTGGAAGAAGAACAGCCTGAAGATATCACGGAGCTTCCCGAGGAGGTTCGTGTGGTTGAAACTATCTCTGAAGACGGCAAGCCGAAGAAAAAGAAGATACGCACACGTGTCATCAAGAAGGTTAAGGGTCACAAACAAGAGGTCACCAAGATCGAGACCGTCGAGGAAGATGACAAGCAACCCGAAACAACTGTGACAGTTGAAGAGATTCCTGTGGAAGAAGAACAGCCTGAAGATATCACGGAGCTTCCCGAGGAAGTTCGTGTGGTTGAAACTATCTCTGAAGATGGCAAGCCGAAGAAAAAGAAGATACGCACACGTGTCATCAAGAAGGTTAAGGGTGACAAACAAGAGGTCACCAAGATAGAGACCGTCGAGGAAGATGACAAGCAACCCGAAACAACTGTGACAGTTGAAGAGATTCCTGTGGAAGAAGAACAGCCTGAAGATATCACGGAGCTTCCCGAGGAGGTTCGTGTGGTTGAAACTATCTCTGAAGACGGCAAGCCGAAGAAAAAGAAGATACGCACACGTGTCATCAAGAAGGTTAAGGGTGACAAACAAGAGGTCACCAAGATCGAGACCGTCGAGGAAGATGACAAGCAACCCGAAACAACTGTGACAGTTGAAGAGATTCCTGTGGAAGAAGAACAGCGTGAAGATATCACGGAGCTTCCCGAGGAGGTTCGTGTGGTTGAAACTATCTCTGAAGATGGCAAGCCGAAGAAAAAGAAGATACGCACACGTGTCATCAAGAAGGTTAAGGGTGACAAACAAGAGGTCACCAAGATCGAGACCGTCGAGGAAGATGACAAGCAACCCGAAACAACTGTGACAGTTGAAGAGATTCCTGTGGAAGATGAACAGCCTGAAGAAATCAAGGAACTTCCAGAGGAGGTTCGTGTGGTTGAAACTATCTCTGAAGACGGCAAGCCGAAGAAAAAGAAGATACGCACACGTGTCATCAAGAAGGTTAAGGGTGACAAACAAGAGGTCACCAAGATCGAGACCGTCGAGGAAGATGACAAGCTACCCGAAACAACTGTGACAGTTGAAGAGATTCCTGTGGAAGAAGAAGAGCCTGAAGATATCACGGAGCTTCCCGAGGAGGTTCGTGTGGTTGAAACTATCTCTGAAGACGGCAAGCCGAAGAAAAAGAAGATTCGCACACGTGTCATCAAGAAGGTTAAGGGTGACAAACAAGAGGTCACCAAGATCGAGACCGTCGAGGAAGATGACAAGCAACCCGAAACAACTGTGACAGTTGAAGAGATTCCTGGGGAAGAAGAACAGCCTGAAGATATCACGGAGCTTCCCGAGGAAGTTCGTGTGGTTGAAACTATCTCTGAAGATGGCAAGCCGAAGAAAAAGAAAATACGCACACGTGTCATCAAGAAGGTTAAGGGTGACAAACAAGAGGTCACCAAGATAGAGACCGTCGAGGAAGATGACAAGCAACCCGAAACAACTGTGACAATCGAAGAGATTCCTGTGGAAGAAGAACAGCCTGAAGAAATCAAGGAACTTCCCGAGGAGGTTCGTGTGGTTGAAACTATCTCTGAAGACGGCAAGACGAAGAAAAAGAAGATACGCACACGTGTCATCAAGAAGGTTAAGGGTGACAAACAAGAGGTCACCAAGATAGAGACCGTCGAGGAAGATGACAAGCAACCCGAAACAACTGTGACAGTTGAAGAGATTCCTGTGGAAAAAGAACAGCCTGAAGAAATAAGGGAACTTCCCGAGGAAATTCGTGTTGTTGAAACTATCTCTGAAGACGGCAAGCTAAAGAAAAAGAAGATACGCACACGTGTCATCAAGAAGGTTAAGGGTGACAAACAAGAGGTCACCAAGATAGAGACCGTCGAGGAAGATGACAAGCAACCCGAAACAACTGTGACAGTTGAAGAGATTCCTGTGGAAGAAGAACAGCCTGAAGATATCACGGAGCTTCCCGAGGAGGTTCGTGTGGTTGAAACTATCTCTGAAGATGGCAAGCCGAAGAAAAAGAAGATACGCACACGTGTCATCAAGAAGGTTAAGGGTGACAAACAAGAGGTCACCAAGATCGAGACCGTCGAGGAAGATGACAAGCAACCCGAAACAACTGTGACAGTTGAAGAGATTCCTGTGGAAGAAGAACAGCCTGAAGATATCACGGAGCTTCCCGAAGAGGTTCGTGTGGTTGAAACTATCTCTGAAGACGGCAAGCCGAAGAAAAAGAAGATACGCACACGTGTCATCAAGAAGGTTAAGGGTGACAAACAAGAGGTCACCAAGATCGAGACCGTCGAGGAAGATGACAAGCAACCCGAAACAACTGTGACAGTTGAAGAGATTCCTGTGGAAGAAAAACAGCCTGAAGATATTAAGGAGCTTCCAGAGGAGGTTCGTGTGGTTGAAACAGTTACCGAAGACGGAAAGCCAACTAAGAAGAAGATACGCACTCGTATCATCAAGAAAGTTAAGGGTGACAAACAAGAAATCACCAAGATCGAGACTGTCGAGGAAGACGACAAGCTACCCGAAACAACTGTGACAGTTGAAGAGATCCCTGCGG
The DNA here is from genome assembly GCA_018150835.1 of Drosophila repletoides. NCBI lineage: Eukaryota > Metazoa > Arthropoda > Insecta > Diptera > Drosophilidae > Drosophila > Drosophila repletoides. The sequence continues at coordinate 18,345,150 of JAECWQ010000031.1, read as the reverse complement.
AAGAACAGCCTGAAGATATTAAGGAGCTTCCGGAGGAGGTTCGTGTGGTTGAAACAGTTACCGAAGACGGAAAACCAACTAAGAAGAAGATACGCACTCGTGTCATCAAGAAAGTTAAGGGTGATAAGCAAGAAATCACCAAGATCGAGACGATCGAGGAAGATGACAAGCAACCTGAAACAATTGTGACAGTTGAAGAGGTTCCTGCGGAAGAAGAACAGCCTGAAGATATTAAGGAGCTTCCCGAGGAGGTTCGTGTGGTTGAAACAGTTACCGAAGACGGAAAGCCAACTAAGAAGAAGATACGCACTCGTATCATCAAGAAGGTTAAGGGTGACAAACAAGAAATCACCAAGATCGAGACTGTCGAGGAAGACGACAAGCTACCCGAAACAACTGTGACAGTTGAAGAGACCCCTGCGGAAGAACATCCTGAAGATATTAAGGAGCTTCCGGAGGAGGTTCGTGTGGTTGAAACAGTTACCGAAGACGGAAAACTAACTAAGAAGAAGATACGCACTCGTGTCATCAAAAAGGTTAAGGGTGATAAACAAGAAATCACCAAGATCGAGACGGTCGAGGAAGATGACAGGCAACCCGAAACAACTGTGACAGTTGAAGAGATTCCTGTGGAAGAGGAACAACTTGAAGAAATCAAGGAACTTCCAGAGGAGGTTCGTGTGGTTGAAACTATCTCTGAAGACGGCAAGCCTAAGAAGAAGAAGGTACGCACGCGTGTCATCAAGAAGATTAAGGGTGGTAAACAAGAGGTCACCAAGATCGAGACAGTTGAGGAAGACGATAAGGAGCCCGAAACAACTGTGACAGTTGAAGAGATTCCTGTGGAAGAAGAACAGCCTGAAGATATCACGGAGCTTCCCGAGGAGGTTCGTGTGGTTGAAACTGTGTCCGAAGACGGCAAGCCGAAGAAGAAGAAGATACGCACACGTGTCATCAAGAAGGTTAAGGGTGACAAACAAGAGGTCACCAAGATCGAGACCGTCGAGGAAGATGATAAGGAACCCGAAACAACTGTGACAGTTGAAGAGATTCCTGTGGAAGAAGAACAGCCTGAAGAAATCAGGGAACTTCCAGAGGAGGTTCGTGTGGTTGAAACTGTCTCTGAAGACGGCAAGCCGAAGAAAAAGAAGATACGCACACGTGTCATCAAGAAGGTTAAGGGTGACAAACAAGAGGTCACCAAGATCGAGACCATCGAGGAAGATGACAAACAACCCGAAACAACTGTGACAGTTGAAGAGATTCCTGTGGAAGAAGAACAGCCTGAAGATATCACGGAGCTTCCCGAGGAGGTTCGTGTGGTTGAAACTGTGTCCGAAGACGGCAAGCCGAAGAAGAAGAAGATACGCACACGTGTCATCAAGAAGGTTAAGGGTGACAAACAAGAGGTCACCAAGATCGAGACCGTCGAGGAAGATGATAAGGAACCCGAAACAACTGTGACAGTTGAAGAGATTCCTGTGGAAGAAGAACAGCCTGAAGAAATCAAGGAGCTTCCAGAGGAGGTTCGAGTGGTTGAAACTATCTCTGAAGATGGCGAGCCGAAGAAAAAGAAGATACGCACACGTGTCATCAAGAAGGTTAAGGGTGACAAACAAGAGATCACCAAGATCGAGACCGTCGAGGAAGATGGCAAGCAACCGGAAACAACTGTGACAGTTGAAGAACTCCCCGTGGACGAACAGCCTGAAGAAATCAAGGAGCTTCCCGAGGAGGTTCGTTTTGTAGAAACTGTTAACGAAGATGGCAAACCATCCAAGAAAAAAATACGCACACGTGTCATCAAGAAGGTTAAGGGTGATAAACAGGAGGTTACCAAGATTGAAACTGTTGAAGAAGAAAATAAAAAACCTGAAACCACTATTACTGTGGAAGAAACAGATATAAGTAGTCCTTTTGGGGAAAAGGTAAAATTGAAAAAGAGAATTGTTGTTAATAGGCCTGAAGATGAAGTTTCTGTTTTTGAATTACCGGAAAGAAAATCTGTAATTATTTCGGAGAAGGCTGATGGAACTCCAACTAAAACAGTTATTAAAACTAAAATTATCAAAAAAGTACAAGGTCCGAATATGGAAGTGACCAAAGTTCAAACTGTTGAAGAATATGAAAAGCCATCACAGACAACGGTCACAATTGAAAACTTTGAAGCACCATTCCCAGATCTTCCTGAAGAAAAGTTTACAGAGGTTGTTGTTATGCCGGAGGAAACTTTTGAATCTGAAACTGTTGACAAAGACGGCCAACTCAAAGTAATAAAAACTAAAAAACGGATCATAAGAAAGCCGAAAGATGAATTCAAGGAAGAAGTTACGGAAATTAATATGACTGAACAAGAAACAGGAGAGCCAATATATACGATAACCATCGAAGAACATCCAATTTCCGAGCTTAATAATACCGATAATAAGTCAGTTGAGTTACCAGAACAGGTATCTGAAATAGAGGCTACGTCACCAGATGGAACAAAAAAGAAAAAAACAGTCAAGACAAGAGCATTTAAAAAGAATATTGATAATAATCTTGACGAAGTAACTACAGTTAATACCGTCGAAGAGGAAAATAAGGAGCCAATAACCACTGTGCGCGTTGAAATTGTTCCAGTCGATGAATCATCGACTGTGCCTATTCAGATTGAAGAGTTGCCAGAAGAAATTGTTTTTGAGGAAATTGCTGACAATAAGAAGCCGAGAAGAAAGACTACCAAAACCCGTACATTCAAAAAACAAGGTCCTGAGGAAGAAGAATATTACCAAATTCAAACAGTAGAAGAAGAAGGCAAAGAGCCATATTCACTCATAAGAGTTGTTAGTGATGAGAACATTGCTGATATTATTGATATCAGTAAGCTTGATGATGAGCAACTTCCCAAACACAAAAAACCAAAGCTACACAAACCGAGGGGTAAGAACACAAATCACTACACTAAGCATACACCACATTTTACACGAAAACTAAAAATGAAGTATACGCTATATCCATTTTATACCCAAGTATTATTAATAAGAAAATATACATTTATACTATCCATTTGGAATAGCTATTATTAAGTATTTTGTCTTTCGAAAGAAGGTAATAATTTTACAGTTTAGTGCATTTAGTTAAAAATTACATATCTGTACAATTATTAACAAATTTTTCTAATCATTCCACATTAATTGAAATACAAATGAAACAAAACACAGCGGAGAAAGCACAACCCCAACACACTGAAACGGAACACCCAGTATACATTACAACATTTAAATCCGTACAAAACGAAGATGGCGAAACAACTATTCAAACTGAAAATAAAAGAGTTTCTCAGGAGGAAGGCGTCGTTGTTGAGGAAGTTCTCAGTGATACTGAGTCCATTAACGCAGACACTACACAATCAAATCTTGAAATTACTGAAGTCAACGAGCCTACAGGTGATTTTTTTGAAATATTTGCTAACACTTGTGCATATCAAAATATGCATATTGTGGTTTTAAATACACGTATTATAAAAATATTACTAGAGTTAAGAAAACTTTCTGAAATACGTGTGTCTTAGGTAACCAAATTAACTCACCCATATTTTTGGTTCGAGATTGCAATTTAAATGTTCTGATAAAAAGTGAGACAAAGTAGTTTCCGATTCATTAACACAAAACAAACACAAACAAAAACAACAAGATACTCAAAATACAAGACATTCTGTTTGAAAACTTTTGGCTCAATAATTACTAACACCGTTCTTAAAAAATATCTAAAGAATATATTTCTAAGTACGTAGTATGTACTGAGTATATGTATTTGTATAAACACAAGCATAATACGAAATTTACAAATATAAATAAAATTTTTAATTAAATATGCAAGCATATTAAACACTAAACTTTCAAAAGTACAAAGTTTATGTGTTGTAACGCATTATAAAAAATGCAAATATAATTTTAACAAATTAGTTTAGTGCTAACACACAAACACATAATTTTTTCTCAAACAGACCAATACAACAAAGAGTACACTATCACAGAACCCGAAGATGTAAGTGCAGACAACACCGTACCTACACCGACTAAAGATAAAAAGCCAAAACAGAAAAAGACACAACCAACTTTATTCGAACAAATCGACGAGACAGTAGAAGTAGAAGCGGGTACTGGGGAACCAAAAGACAAAACTAAACCAAAACGTAAGGTTAGGGTTGACAAATTAGATGAAGATGTGGTTGAAAAGCCAATTGCTGATGAGGAGAAATCAGGCACAGTTGAAAAGAAGGAAAAACCTAAAAAGAAACGGGTAATAAAACCTAAGAAGGATGAAATGGATGAATACATACAATTCCTAATACATCAGGAGATTCCGAAAACAGTTATACAGCCTTATACTCGTACAGAGATGGAACTTCCGCAAAGAGCGCGCCGCGATTCATCAATAAAACCAATTAAACTTACAGCGATAAAAATTGAAAAAATCGAAGTTAAAAAACCTAAAATGATTGAAATAAGCTCTGTGGCTGAATTCCCGCAAATGCTTAAGCTCAAAACTCCAAAACAACGTCCTCAGGAAGACAAAAAGAGAAGATCTAGCGAAGCTTCGTTTAAAAATAAGAAACTTAAGAGTTTGATAAGGTTCATTCCTTACTCACCGTACTGCTTCCCATACACAGTCATTGAATTAGAAACCAATCGCGATAATGGTGAACTTTCTCGCAACATCGAGGAGGCAGAAGAAGTGTTGAAATATCGTCCAAAGAAATTCAAGCATACTAAGCCTGTAAAAGCGGAACTGGAAACACCGGATTTGGAAGCACTCGATGATGAGGACAAGCCGGTTGAAGACGAGCAAGCTAAGTCAAAATACAAGCGATCTAAAAAGACTAAAGAAGTTATTGAAGAAGAAAACAGAAAATTGAAAATTGGTAAGGGTAAAATTCCACAAAGCGAAGAAACTACTGAGAACGTTGAACTTAAACCAATTAAGATCGATAGCAAGATTGAGGATATAAGTGAGACACCAAAGTCGATTGAAGAAAAGGGAACGAAAAAGAAAATAAAGAAACCCAGAAAGGTTGCTGAGACACTTGGCTTTGAACCCTTTTTGTTACCTGAAGACGACTCTGAAGAATTTACAGAAAAACCATCATTCAAATTTGAGTTGGTTGAATTGGAACCTGAAGAGAAACCTGATCAATTAGATGAAGGTACTATTGTTCCCGTTAAAGAACCCAAGAAGAAACGTAAATTGAAGCTAAAGACTGAACGTGAAGAGAATCTTATTGAGATAACCGAAGTTTCTCCAAATGACAGCGAAGATAAGCTTTATGAAGTGACCATAACTAGTTCAGAAATAGATGATGATCAACCAAAGGACAAGAAAATAGTCAAAAAGAAAGTTAAGCTTATGAAAAAGGCGGAATTGGATGAATTCGTTGAAGAGCTAAAGGAAGAGCCTGATCAGAATTTCTATGAAGCAGTGACCAACGATTTCTATGAAATCAAACTGACTGAGCTACAGCCAGAAGAGATTCCAAGTGTTGAGATCCCTGGAAAGACTAAAAAGCGTAGGATTCTGCATAAGAGAGGAAAAGATGAAGAAATTGTAGAAATTGTTGAAACTATTGCTTCACCTGGCGAGGAACCAACGTATGAAGTAACCGTAAAATCAATTGAACCAGAAGATGGCAAGGACATTGAAAAGACAGTTGACAAACCTAAAATAAAAACAAAGAAAATGAAGAAAAATGATCTAGATGATTATATACAGCAGTTGATAAATGCAGAGATTCCAATAACGGAACTAGAGAAATATGAAAAAACGGACATAGATGCCAAGCCAAAGAAAGTAAAGAAACCTAAGAAAAAGCCAATTGAGGCTCCTATAGATGACGGTGAACTTTTCGAAATTGGTATCTCTCAGCAAGAGCCCGTTAAGAAACCAAAAGTCAAGAAACCGAAATCTCAACCTAAAGAGGAGGAGGAACCCATTGTCATCACAGAAAGTGTTCCGGAATATGACGAATTTACAATCAGAACACTTGAATCACAAGACCTTCCTAAGGAAATTTTCGTGGAGAAACCTGAAGAAGAAACTCTTGATGTTGATGATATACTTTTGGATTTAAGTGAGGCCTTACCAATAGTTACAGTGGAGGAACATACAGAGAGCGTTCCTGAAATTCTTGAAGAAGTTGAGCAAACAGAAAAGAAAATAGTTAAAAAGCGCAAAGTTAAAGCTAGAAAGGGTTCCAAGCAGTATGAAATCGAAATCTGGGAATCTGAAAAGCCGGAAGATAATCAAGAGGAAGCAAAGGTTACAGTTATAACAACTGAAATCGTTGAAGATACTTCCGATATACCAAGCCAGGAACAGCCGGAAATTCCAAAGAAAACTGTAAAGAAGGTGAAAAAGGATAAGCTTAAAGAATACATAGTCAGCGTTATTGATGAGGCTCCTGCAGAACTTATTGCAAACATTTCTGAAGATATATCTACAAAAACAGAACCGGAGCCTTTAGCTGACGAAGATTTTACAAGTTTCAAAACTACAGTTATTGACGATGAAACCGAGTTTGATCTTAAGCCAGAAGAAGAATTGATTGATACTCCAACAAGCGTTTCAAATGATAAAAAGAAGAAATTAGTCAAGCCGAAAAGGGTAAAAATAACTGAAGAACAGCCTGTAGAAAGCGTCGACGAGACTAAAGAAGACGAATATCCTGAAGAGGAGATTGAGTCATCTAATGTACCATCTTATGATGATTACTCAGTTGATATAACAGAAAGTGAACCCAAACCAAAGAAAAAAGTAGTGAAGAAACAACCAAAACAATCGAAGTCCGCTCCTATTTCTGAACATGTAATTCGTATTGAAGAGCTCGCACCAGAAACAATAACAGAAGAGATTACCGATGATCAGGGAGAGATTGTAGAAAAAGTAACAACTAAGCGAAAACTCAAAAAGAAGGTTGGTCCAAAAGAATATCTTATCGAAGTTGTTGAAACTTACGTAGAAAATCAGCCTGAGGCGGAGTTAGTTGTTAAAACTACAGAAATTTTACCTGAAACGGAAGCACAAGCTCCTGAGGATCACAAAATTAAAATTGTGAAAAAGAAAACGCCAAAAACAGAGAGCTTGGAAAATTTCGTACAACAGTTGATAGAGGAAGAAATTCCAACAGAAGTTCTTGACAATTATAACGTAACTGTATCGGATTTGACTCCAGAAACAAAGAAGCCAACGAAGGTAAAGAAACAACACAAGAAAACAACAGAGATAGTTGATGGGGTTCCAAAAATTATACATGAATTTACCATACAAGAGTTTGAGCCCGAAGAAGAAGAACAACTTTCCACAATAGATGAGAAAGAAATTGTTGATTCGGTTAATACCGAATCACCAAAAGATCTCGAAGTTAAGGTAACAGAAAGTAAGCCCGAACCAAAGAAGAAAGTGACAAAGAAACAACCATCGAAATCTGCTCCTATTTCTGAACACGTCATTCGTATTGAGGAACTCACACCTGAAACAACAACAGAAGAGATTACTGATGAACAGGGAGAGATTGTAGAAAAAGTAACAACTACACGAAAACTTAAAAAGAAGGTTGGTCCAAAAGAATATCTTATTGAAGTTGTTGAAACTTACTTAGAAAATCAGCCTGAGGCGGAGTTAGTTGTTCAAACTACAGAAATTTTACCTGAAACAGAAACACAAGCTCCTGAGGATCACAAAATTAAAATTGTGAAAAAGAAAAAGCCAAAAACGGATAGTTTGGATAGCTTCATTCAACAGTTGATAGAGGAAGAAGTTCCTAAAACAGAGTTTGAAAATTATGAAGCAACTATAGTGGACTCCATTCCGGAAGCAAGAAAGCCAAAGAAGGTAAAGAAACACCATAAGAAATCAACTGAGATAATTGATGGTGTTCCACAAATCATTCATGAATTTACCATACAAGAGTTTGAACCTGAAATAGATGAAGAACTTTCTATAATAGCCCAAGACGAACTCGAGATTGCAGATATTACAGAATCGCCAAAGGATCTTGAAATAAATGTAGAGGAAGACCTACCTAAGGTGAAGTCGAAAAAGCCAAAGAAATCAAAAGTGGAACTTATTGAGCAGGAGCCCGTTACTATTGAAGCTATTGGGGAGACGGTGGAAGTCACTCAGGAAATTGAGGATGATGGCACGACTAAAGAAATTCAGGTGAAAAAGCGTAAGGTTGTACGAAAACAAGGTCGAAAAGAACACGTTTTCGAAATTACAGAGACTGCAACGAATGACGAACCTTTATCGGAAGTAACTATCATTGAAATTACAGAAGATGAAAAGCCAATTGAAATAGAAGAAGTGCCAGAGAAACCGAAAACACCAATCAAAAAACCAAAGAAACTTAAACGTGAGGACATTGAAAACTACGTGATTAATGTTGTAGAAGAGTTTTCAAAGCCCACAGAAGAAGAAAAACTTGAAGATGTTACCAAGCCTAAGTCAAAGAAATCTAAAGTGAAACCTATTGAGCAGGAACCCGTCACTATTGAAGCTATTGGGGAGACGGTGGAAGTTACTCAAGAAATTGAAGATGACGGCACAACAAAACAAATTCAGGTGAAAAAGCGTAAGATCGTAGGAACACGAGGTCCAAAGGAACACGTTTTCGAAATAACAGAGACTGCAACGAATGGCGAGCCTTTATCTGAAGTAACTATCATTGAAGTTACAGAAGATGAAAAACCAATTGAAGTAGAAGAAGTGCCAGAGAAACCGAAAACACCAATCAAAAAACCAAAGAAACTTAAACGTGAGGACATTGAAAACTATGTAGTTAACGTTGTTGAGGAGTATACTGAGTCACTAGACAAAGAAAAGGTTGAAGAGGTCACTCCAATTGACGAAACTCTCGAAACTCCAGAAATTCCTGAATTACCTAAGACAAAAACCAAAAAACTAGAGAAACCCAAAAAGAAATCAGATCAAATTATTCGTGTTGAAGAACTTGCTCCAGAAACTACTATAGAAGATATTATAAATGAACAAGGAGAAGAGGTTAAACAGGTTAAAACTACGAAAAAGCTTAAGAAAAAGGAAGGTCCAAAAGAGTATCTGATTGAAATAACTGAAACCTATCAAGAAAACAAACCAGAGGCTGATATTGAAGTGACAACCATAGAATTACCATCGGAAGATTCTCCTTCAGTCGAAAAAAAGCAACCAGTTAATGTTGTTCAAAAAGTAAAGAAGAAGAAGGCAGTCAAGGATGATTTAGATAAATACATACAAGAGCTTATCGAGCAAGAAATCACCAAAACGGATCTTGAACAATACGAACCTACGGAAATTGAATCGAAGCCGAAGCAACCAAAGAAAAAAGTCAAACCACATCATAAAAAGAGTGTGGAAATTATTGATGGGCTGCCTGTAACTGTTCATGAGTTTGATGTTTCAGAAACAGAAACTGAGGTTGTAGATGAAGATCTACCATCTACAATGCTAGAAGAAATTGAAGACTTACCATCACAGCAAGAAGAGCCTAGCAAATATTTAGTCAACGTTTTGGACGAAATTTTAGAACCTACACAATATACTGAAGACATTACTGACATACCTTCAAAAACAACAATTAAAAAAGAAAAGACTCCGAAAAAGAAAAAAGTTGAGAAAGTTCCTATAGTTCTAGATGAAATAGCTGAAACAACCCAAATCGTACAACAGCCTACGGATGATGGTACGCAGAAAGAGGTTACTGTCAAGAAACGTAAGGTTGTACATAAACAGGGATCTAAGCAAAGTATCTTTGAAATAACTGAAACAACTAGTGAGGACCAGCCCTTGGCAGAAGTATTAGTCATAGAGCTAACAGAAAATGAAACAGTGGCAGCAGAAGAAACGCCAACCGTTGAGAAAAAAGTAATTAAAAAACCTAAAATGCTTAAAAAAGAGGATGTGAAAGAATATATTATCAATGTTATTGATGAGTTTGTGCAAGAATCGCCAATTGAAACAATCGAGGACGAAGTTTCGGAAATTCAGGAGATCAAACCGAAGAAGACAAGAAAATCTCCCAAGGAATACAAAGTACGCGAACAGGAAGAATTTGAGCAGAGACAACCTGAAACAGAAGAGGAAATTCCTGAAAAGCCATCCGAAACAAGAGTCGAGAGCCCAGAGGAATATCCAGCATTCAGCATTGATATTAAAGAAGAGAGCGTCACTGCAGATGAAAAGAGACGTCAAAAACCGAAAAAACAAACAAAGTCAAAAGAAATTAAGGAACCTTTAGAGGCTGAACATCCAGACTATTTAGTTAAGGTATCATCAATAGATGAAGTGGAAAGATCCGTGTCCCCAGAACAAGAATCATTCATACCACAACCAGAAGACGAGCAGCCAACTGAAGAACCTATTTTCCAAGTAGAAGAAATTGAAGACATCCCAGAATTAAGTGAAAAAGAAGACGGACAGAAAGAAACAACAAAGAAAATAGTTTCTACGCGAAAGATCAAAAAACAAATTGGTCCCAAAGCTGAAATTATAGAAATTGTCGAAACCGTTAAGGATGATGGCTTGCCTGAATTCGAAGTCACAGTTATTACTGAAGAGGTGAAAAATGAAACTGAAGAAGTTCCCCAGGAGGAAAAGCCAAAGAAGATAAAGAAGTCTAAGAAGGTGCCAAAAGATGATTTACATGATTATATACAAAAACTCATTGAACAGGATATACCGAAATCAGAGCTGGAGAAATATGAAAAGATCGATTTCGATGAACCAGTTAAAATGAAAAAGAAACCAGTAAAGAAAGTTAAGGTTACTGAAGAACAACCAGAAGACGCAACTCAAGAAACAAATAATGAAGTACCAAAAGAGAAAATACAATTAGTAGAAAGTTCTGAAAGTTCTGAACCACAAATGGTGATCACTGTTAAAGAATTCTCCCCCACAATACCGGAAGACAAACCATTTGAAATTACTGTTCTTGAAGAATATGTCGAAAATAAGCCAATACTTGATGAGGAAGGTGAAATTAAAGTTAAAGAAGTTAAAACAAAGAAAATAAAGCAGAAGAAGGGTCCGGAAGAAATAATTCATGACATAACTGTTGTCAGAGATAAGGATACGGATGAATCTGAAATTACTATAATAACTTCAAGTCCAAGCGAAAATACCACAGAAGAAAAGGAACTCGTTAAAGAAAAGCGTGTTAAAAAGGTTAAAAAGGACGATGTTGATGACTTCATTCGAAACGTTATTGAAGAAGATCAGGTACCAAAAGATACTGGCGCGGACGTTGTTCATGTTATTGAGGATTTAACTCCTAAGCCAGCTCCTGTAAAACCGAAAAAGATTAAGAAGAAGGTAGAAGAACCAGTAGATGAGGAATTAATTCCAAAAGATGATGTTGTACAAATCGTGGAGGATCTACCAGCAGAAGTACCAAGTGAGGAAGCCATCATTCAAATAACGGAAATAGTCCCCAGTGTCGAGGAATCTGACAAACCAATTGAAGAGCCTGAAGACCTAAAAATACTTCCGAAGAAAAGGAAACCTGCTAAGGAAAAGGTAAATGTTGTTGAGGAGCAACCCGAGGATGATACTATCGATGAGCCATTGGACGTTATAGAAAAAGAGAGTGATATCGAAAAGCCTGAACATCAGGAATACAGTGTTACTCTTGATGAAGAGGAACCCAAGCAGGAGGAGAAATTAAAGAAGATGCCAAAGAAGTTGAAGGAAAAACTGGTTCAACCAGAAGTAACCACTTATGAAGTCTCTATAAAAGAAAGCTCAGTGGAACCAGAAGAGTTACTGCCGTCAAATATAGAAGTTATCGAAAGTAAAACGATAGCAGAAGAAACCACCGACGATGTTGGAGAAATTCATAAGGTAGTCACAACCAAACGAAAGATAAAGCGTCCAAAGGGAGAGACTGATGAAGTTATTGAAATAATCGAGGTAGTAACTGATGATCAGCCTGATGCGGTTATAACAATTGTAGAGTACGAGCCGGAACAACCTCAAAATGAACAAAAACCGATTGAACCTAAGAAGAAAGTAAAGAAAATTAAAAAGGATGATATTCATGACTATATACAAAAACTAATAGACATGGAAACTCCTAAGACCGAATTAGAGAAATATGAGAAATTCGAGTTTGAGCCGACATCCAAAGAAGAACCTTCAGAAACCTTGCCAATAGCTGTAGCTGATGAATCTCCAACAGAAAAACCGAAGAAAGATAAAAAGACGAAAACTAAAGAACCACCCAAAAAGGAAGATTCCCTACCAGAACCATTGGCTGAAATAAAGATTACCGAGACAGAAGCAATTGAACAGCCCAAAGTAGTGGAAGTAATAGAAATACTGCCAGAAGAGGTGGAAGTCAAAGAGAAAATTTCTGATGAAGGTCATCCAGTACAAGAGAAAACAACTAAAAGAGTCTTGAAGAAGAAGGGGCCTCAAGAAGATACTACCTTTAAAATTACCACAATTGAAAGTGAAGATAATGATACTGTCACTGTAATTGTCGATGAAGAACCAGAAATAACACCAATCGAATCCATTGAAAGCCAACCAGAAGAGACAGAAATCAAGAAACCCAAACCAAAACCAAAGAAAACTGTAAAGAAAATTAAAAAGGATGATTTGGATGATTATGTCCAAAAACTTTTGGAGGAAGAAATACCAAAGACCGAAATGGAAAAGTATGAAAAGGTTGAAATGCCAGAGAAACCCAAACATAAAGAGGGGCCATCAGAAACTGTGCCTGAAGATGAAAAGCCTGTAGAGCCTGAAACAACATTAGCAGAGATTAGCTCAACCAAACCCAAAAAGACGAAATTAGTTAGACCGAAACCAACTGAAAAGCCAGAACAGAAACAAGACGAACTAACAGAGACTGAAGACACTACTGAAGACACAACACCTAAACAAATTGCACACCCCGAGGACACAGCCACAGCACAAATTACACCAAGCGCACATGATGAGATACCAAAACCTCAAGATGACACAAAAGATACAATTCAAAAAACAGTTAAGCATAAGAAAGCTAAGCCAGACACAGTTAAAAGCGTTGAAACAAGTAAGTTATTAGATGAGAGTTTATGGAGCCTAAAAATTCCCAGCCGCACACGCACAGCACCTGCTCCTTTGTCTGTGTCTTTTGCCTTTGTTTATTCCTTTTTGAAATCAACGTTGAATTCCATTTTTTTGCGCCTTTACCTTCCTCTCTCTTTTTCTCTCTCTCTTCTTCTCTGTTTCTGTTTTTCACACACCCTCTGTACTGACCCTGTGCTCACTAATTCGAGCATAAACTCAGTTAAAAATATATATTTACCCGTTCACTTATTACACCTTTATAAACACAATAACCTACAAAAAATAACACCAAACGCATGTATTTAATACATTTATTTGTTTGCACACCAAAAATTATATTCCATAATTAAAACATTCCAAATATTCTGAAAAATTACTAACTCTATGTACCTATGTATATACATTTTAAAATTAAAATATATTTAGGAATTTTCCTCTATATTGGACAAGCGCTCTAGTATTTTCGAAAATACTGCTGTAAATATTTATATATTTTTCAAGCTCTACGATATGCTTGCATTCTTCCGCGAAAGCAATGCACGGATTCACATTATAGGCACCAGAATTGTATATTACTTAACTACTTGTGCATTTTTATAACAGGTGAAGCACCAGAGGCTTATGACGATTATCACATAAGCGTCATCGAAGAAGAACCCGTTGAAAAAGAACAACCCGAGAAAATTTTGGAAGTTAGAGTTATCGATGAAATTGCTGAAGTCGAAGAATCCCAGCCCATCATCGAAGAAGTCGAAGAGGAGGAAACTCAACCTATCGGCGAAGAAACTGTTGAGGACGTCACGAAGCCAAAATCAAAGAAAAAGAAGGTTATCAAGAAGAAAACCAATGACCACGATGATATTATTCAAAAGTTGCTTGAACAAGAAATTGAGAAAACAGAATTGGAGAAATATGAAAAAGTGGAATTTGATACTCCCAAGAAACTTAAACCAGAATTCGCTAATCTTGAACCGATGAAAATCGAGAGAACCGAACAGAAGCCTACAAAACTGACAATTGTTGAGGCTGCAGAGGTACCAAAGATGGTGAAATTAAAGCCGGGCAAACGTAAGGAAAAGCCGGTGGAAGAACAAAGTGTTCAGCTGCCTAAGTTTAGGCTGAAAACACGCATGGTTTTGGTTGAGTATCCGCCAGCTCCTCTTATACCAAAGCTAACAGATATCGGTGCAATTAAAGAGAATGGCGAACTTTCTCGAAATATTGAAGAAGCAGAAGAGCTTCTTAAGTTTAAACCACGCAAAACGAAGAAAATTAAGAAAATAAAGGATGATTTGGAGAAAGTGGAACTTGAAAAGTATGAAAAATATGTTAGTAGTGAAGAAGAAGCTGAAGATAAGAAACCGTATCAAAAACCAGAAAAGGCACCGAAGCCAGAAGAAAGTCCTGAGGATGTCAAGATTAAGCTTGGTAAGGGCAAAAAGAAACCCAAAGAAGAAGAGACCCCCGAAAATGTTACACTCAAGAAGATTCCTCAGAAACCTAAGGAAATTGAAGAAGAAATTGTAGAGAAACCGAAGCAAAAGGCTGAAGTAATTATTGAGGAGCAACCAAAGCAGCCAAAGGAACAAGATATCCAAGTAGAACCATTTGAGCCAATCGATTATGAGCGCCCTGAATATGTTCCAGAGGAACTTGAACAATTTGAACAACCAGAGAAACCTGAAAAACAAAAGAAACCGAGCAAAACAAAGTATAAGCCCAAGGATAAGTCAAAGCCAGAACAAGATACCAATATAACAGAAATTGTTCCTGGAAAGCCAAAAGAGGAAGAAGAAGTACCTGAACAAGAAGTTAAGTTCCGCATACCCGAAAGTGAGGCACCGGAGGAGACAGACTCTCAAATTAAATTGAAACCAGTTAAGAAGGCTCCGAAAGAAGTGAAAGATGAAGAAATTGTTGTAAAGCAGACAGTTGAGGAACCTCAACCAGAAGAAAAGATTGTCCAAATTGACGAAGAGGTGAAAAAACCAAAGAAAACTAAATCTAAGCCATTACAACAAAAAGAGGAAGAAACTATTGAAGAGAAGCCAACCGAATTTGAGATCTCAGTTAAGGAAGAAGAAGCCATCGTTGAAGAGCCCGTTGTAGAAGAAAAACCGAAGGAGGTAAAGGTCAAACACAAGAAGCCGAAAGAGGTTCCAGTTTCGGAAGTTCAAGTTGTTGAAGAAGTACCACAGCCAGAAGAGGTGCCTGAAGATATTCCAGTAGAGTACAAAATTACAACAACTGTTTTAGAACCCGAAGAAGCTCCAAAAGAACATCAAGTCAAAGTAATTGACTTTGATGAAAGGGAAGTAACTACTGAGGAAGTTGTTGAAGAAAAGGTTGTGACTAGAAAGAAGAAACCTAAGCCAGAGCAACCCGAAGAGTTTGAAGTTACATTACAGGAGCCCAAAGAAATTGTATCAGAACCAGAGGAAGTACATGCTGAGGTTGTGATACCTGTTCAAGAACCCGAACAAGTCCCTGAAGAGTTTGAAGTTGAATTAAAGATAACCGAATCACAACCGCAGGAGCAAGAAATCGTTGTAAAGAAAAAATCTAAAAAGAAGCCTGTTGAAGAAGTGAAAGAAGAAAAACCAGTGGTAGTGGAGGAAGTTGTAGTTCAACCAGAAGAAGAGAAATTGGAAAAAATCAAACATATTGAAGAAAAACCTGAAGAAATAGAAAAGCCAAAATCTTTTGAATTCCAAATTACAGAAACACAGGCTCCCGAGAAAAAACCAGATGAGGTTATTGAAGAAAAACCAAAAGAAAAAGTACGCGAGCCTGAGACGAAATTACCTGAGAAATTCGACTCATACGAAATAACGCTCACTGAATCGCAGGCTGAACAAGTTGTTGAGCAGACGACGGAACAACCGGAAGAGGAAGTTCCTGAAGTTGTACTTGCCCCAAGACCAAAAGAACCTGAAACATACGAAGCAGACTTTGTTATGACTGAACCAAAACTCATTGAGGAAACTGAAGTTTTGGCCGAAATTAAACAAAAGAAGACCAAAAAGCCCAAGAAAACTGAAGAAGTTGTCAGTCAGGATATTAAGGTTGTGGAAGAGTTTGTACCTGAACAAGAAATAGTAGAAGAAGCGCCGCAAATTGATATAGTCCGAAAGGAAAGTATTCCTGTAGAAGAAAAACCGGATAAATATACAATTCGCGTATCTGAAACCGAAGCACAACAACCTGACGAGCCAACAGTCGCAGCATTTACAGTAAAGAAAGCAAAGCCAACTCCCATTTCTGCTGAAGAACCAGAAGCCGAATTTGTCCTGAAGGAAAGCAAACCCATTGAAGAAGTAACCGAAGTTGCAGAAATAAAGACAAAGAAGCCTAAAAAGAAAGTAAAGGAGGTTGAGGCAGAAGAATTAAAGATCCAGATCACTGAAGAAATACCTCAAGAAGTTCCAATAGTAGAAGAAGTTGAGGAAGTTATTGCTGAAATAAAGGAAGAGGTTCCTTCTATTGTATACAAGACATATGAAATTGGTGTGAAAGAAATAGTGCCTGAAAAGCCTGTTGAAGAGGTAAAAATAGATGAGCCCGTAGAGGAACCAATAGTTGAAGAGCCAAAGCCTGAAATTTATGAAGAACTTAAAGTCAGAGTGATTGAAGAAACACCACGTGAAGTTGTGGAGGAAGTCCTTGAAGAAAGTGTTAAGGTTATTCGTAAGAAGAAACCCAAGCCAGAAGTTTCGGAAGAGCCTGAGGCCCAGGTTAGTTTCTCTGCTCCAAAGCCTATTGAAGAGGTTGAGGCTGTCCAAAGTGTTTCCATTGTACCAGAAGTACCAACTGAAGAGGAAGCGGCGGAGCTTAAGGTAACTATTATTGATGAAGAAGCGCAACCACAAGACCTCATACAGGAGATAGAAGAAATCGAAACTATCGTTGAACCTGTTTCTGAAAAACCAGAAGACTTTAAATTTACTATTAAAGAGACTGAGGCACAAAAAGAAACCATCATCGAGGAACTGCCGGAAGAACAGGTTACCATTCAGAAAAAGAAGAAGCCTGTGCCTGTTGTGGAAGAGCCAGAGGCGGTATTCGAAATAAAAGAGAAAAAGCCAGTCGAGGAAGTTACAGAAGAGGCAAAAATCAAGAAAAAGACAAAGAAGCCAGTTCAGGTGGATGAAGCAGCTGCAGAGCTTAAAGTAACTGTAACCGAAGAGGTACCAGTAGTTGCGGAAATAGTTGAAGAAATTGAAGAGATAACTGAAGAGCAGCCAGAAGAAGTTCAACCTGCACAGATGCTGGAAGAGAAACCAGTTGAATACAAATTCAAAGTCAAGGACACTGAACCGGAAATTCCAGAAGAACCGGAAATTCCAGAAGAACAGGAAGTACGCCTACCTAAGAAAACACCAAAGCCTGTTGAAGTTATAGAAGAACCTGAAGCTGAAGTAACTCTTAAGCCTAAACAAAAGGTGGAAGAAGTACAAGAAGAAGCAAAAATAACAAAGAAGAAGCCCAAAAAGCAAGTTGTGGAAGAAGCTGCTGAAGAACTTACCGTTAAGGTAGAAGAAGAAACTGTTCCAGAGCCCATTATTGTGGAGGAAGAAGTGGTAGAAGAAGTTGAAATTAAGAAACCAGAAAAGCCATCAGAACAGCCAGAAGAAATTGTTGATGCTGCCGTTTTCAAATTGAAGAAGCCAGATGTACCTGAGGAAGAAGAAGTGGTAGCTGCTGTAACTCTAAAGCCAAAGAAACCTCAAGAGGTGCAGGAAGAAGAGTTCGCTGTAGATGTTAAGCTGCCAAAGCAAAAGAAGGTTTCAGAAGAAACTTCTGATGAAACTGTGCAGCTCAAGAAAAAGAAAAAACCACAGAAGGTGGTGGAAGAAGCTGCAGATGAATTACAACTTCAGCAAACTGTTATCGAAGAAAGACCTGTGGAAGTTGAAGAGGAAGAAATCATTGAAGAAGCCGTTATAGTACGGAAGAAACCGAAAAAGCCTTTCCAACCAACTGTCGAGGACCTGGAAGAAACTGAATTCAGTCTTTCATTCAAAAAACCTCATACTGTTACTGAAGGTGTCGAAGAAGCAGCTACAGTTCTCAAGAAACGTCCAGTAAAACCTACAACCGTCGACGAAGCTGCTGCCGAACTGTCAATAAAGCGCCAAGAAGAAGAATACGAAGAAGGAGAAGATGTTGAAGAATTTTTGGTTAGCCAGCGTCCAAAGTCAAAGCCATTGCAAATTACAGAGGAAGATGACCAAGAGTATACTGTGAAGAAACTAAAACGCCGTAAGAAGGTGGATATTCCAGAATTCTCTGATGTTGAAAATGTTACTTTCCGTGCAAAAACCACAAAGACCAAAGAGGATGTGGACCAAGAGTTTAATATTGCTTTAGACTCCTATGCTGAAGAGGAAGTGTCAATGTCTGGAAAGGTGAAAGTAAAGAAACCTATTAAGAAGACCTACTCTGAAGCAACGGAAGAGGCAAAGATTAAAATTATACAAGACTATGATGATGGCGAAGGTCCAATAATTGAGGAAATACGCGACGACGAAGACACCATAGACGAAGTTGAGGAGCCTGAAGAATACATGGTTGAGGAGTTGCCTCCAGATGAGGTTGACTTTAAGCTGAAACCGAAAAAGCAATCCAAGCCTCATTACTCTGTCCAAGACGAGGAAGAAGAACAATTCTTAATTGGAATCCGACATCCTAAACGCGATTCGATAACATACGATGAAGACTCCCTAACGTTTAAAAAGAAGCGTAAAGTCATTCAGCAACTCTTTAATGAAGGTAAGTAACTATTAAAATTTGAGATCTGCCAATAAATATAATTATTAAAATTGTCATAAAGTCTCATTTGATTCAAATTGTACATCTGCTTATATGGCAATAGCTTAGAAACTTGAGGTAAAACAACCCAACAAACATAAATGTTAGTAGCTAACGCATAACAATCTATTGTTCGAACACCCAATGTATTCTTAATACCAATTTTTAAATTAATTTTAAAGTGGTATAAAATATTCTAAATGAATTTATTTTAAAACAGATGGAGCCTCTCTGAATATCACAAGAGAAATGAACGTAGAAGGTAACTAAATATATATATATATATATAGGTATATATAATAGTTATATTTAACCATATTGCATTAAATTTATTTTAGAATCAAATACGGAAAATATAATGTATTCAATTTGCAATTATATTGCTGATAACGATGAGGCAATCAACTTGGTTGAGGGCGAAAAGGTATTGGTTATTGGACGTCACAGTTCTGAATGGTGGTACGTTAAGAAGAGCATTACGGAAGAGGAAGGCTGGGTACCTGCACAATATCTAATGGAGCCTGCAGAATATGCTCAGTATGTGCAGAACAAGCTCCATGAAAAGATTGATAAGCTACCCGTATTTGAAAGTAAGTTAATAATAAGAATTTAAATGTTAATGTCTAACAATATTTATGGCTTCGTCCCGTCTGGTTATTAACACATATTTTTAATGTTATTTCGATTGTGATTGTGCATAATTAAGGACCTGGACCTGAAGACAAACCGATTGCGCCGCGTTTCATTGAGAAACTACAACCAATTCATTCGCTTGACGGTTATACGGTACAATTTGAATGCAAGGTCGAGGGAAATCCAAGACCTCAGATCGCTTGGTTCCGTGAAACGGCGATTATAAAGCCCTCCCAGGACTTCCAAATGTTCTACGATGATGACAATGTGGCCACCTTAATCATAAGAGAAGTCTTCCCTGAAGATGCTGGCAAATTTACCTGTGTGGCAAAGAATGCTGCTGGCTTTACATCAACTACTACAGAATTGATTGTGGAAAGTCCACTGTCGGATCATGGCTCAGATGCCACGGCATTATCACGCCGAAGCATGTCGCGAGAATCTTCCTTGGCCGATATCCTTGAGGGTATCCCGCCAACATTCTCACGGAAGCCAAAGGCTCAATATGTTGATGAGGGTACGAATGTTATTTTAGAGTGCCGTCTTGTTGCAGTGCCCGAGCCTGATATTGTTTGGACATTCAACGGCGAAGATATTGATGAGGAAGAGCTTAAGAATGTTCGAATTGTAACCGAATCAGATATGCATATGTATTGTAGCGTTGTCCATATTACTAAGGTTAAAAAATCCCAAGAGGGCACTTATGAAGTTATTGCCACAAATCGGGAGGGTGAAGCTCGTCTTCCAATCACCTTAAAGGTGCGAACATCCGACAAAGAAGCTCCACAAATTTTGGAACCTTTACGAAATATGGTAATTCGTGAGGGTGAAAGTGTTGTCCTATCCACTCAAATTGTTGGCAATCCAGCGCCAAAGATAACATGGTATAAGGATGGCAAGCCTATAAAGAATGCCAAATCGGACAAAGATCTACACACTCTAACACTAATTACACCCAAAAAGTCTGAGAAGGGAGAATATACAGTTAAGGCTGTCAATCCATTGGGTAGTGTGGAAACTACTGCTAATTTAACCATTGAAGGTAGGTTGCTTGTTCTATGTCATTTCAGGGTGGTTCAATTTACTGGAATAAATAATAATTGTTAATCATCTTCTTTTGTGTAGAACCGACTAGTGGAAATGCTGAGCCTCCACTATTTGTGGAACGTTTTGAGGAGCAATCGGTACCCCAAAAGGGTGAAATTCGATTGCCAGCTAAGGTTTCCGGCAATCCAGTTCCCGAGGTTCAATGGCTTTTCAATAACAGTCCACTTTATCCCAGTGAACGCGTTCAACAGGTCTACGATGGTGAAAATATCGAGCTGATTATACAAAATGCTAATCCTGAAACTGACTCGGGTGATTATAAGTGCATTGCCAGCAATCCCATTGGCAAGACATCTCATGGTGCGCGTGTTATTGTCGAAGTCGATGAAGTGACCTTTACCAAGAAGCTGAAAAAGACCATTACCATTGAAGAAGTGCAGTCTCTGACCTTAGAATGTGAGACATCGCATGTGGTGACAACCAAATGGTTCTTTAATGGCAAAGAATTGAGTGGCATGGACCATCGCGTAGTTGTTGAGGATGGCAAGACACATAAATTGGTCATAAGAAATACAAATCTACGCGATTCCGGTGTTTATGTGTGCAAAGTAAAGAAACAGGAGACTCAATCAACTGTAGAGGTTCTTCAGCGCAAACCAGATTTCATCAAGGTGCTTGAAGACTATGAGGTTACTGAAAAGGATACAGCCATTCTGGATGTCGAGTTAACAACTGAAGCCGTAGAGGTTACCTGGTACAAGGATGGTGAAAAGATTACACCTGAGAACAAAAATTGTGAATTTATCAAGGATGGAAAATCGAGACGATTGGTAATACGCAATACTACCATCCATGATGAGGGCGAGTACACGTGCAAGCTTGAGGGTCAAGAGTGCAGTGCAGAGCTTACAGTTATTGAACTGCCACCGGAGATTGTTAAGCCTTTGAAGGATGTTTCTGTTACCAAGGGAGAAAATGCGATCTTTGACTTAGAGCTGAGCAAGGGAGATGCTTTGGTTAAATGGTTTAAAAACGGAAAAGAAATTACCTTCAATGAGCGTATACAGCTGGCCATTGATGGCAAGAAGCAATCGTTACGTATTGTTAAGGCTAAGCCTGACGATGCTGGAGAATACTCCATACAGGTTGGTGAACAAACATCCAAGGCGACTCTAACCGTAGAGGAACCTTTGGTAGATTTTGTACTCCGGTTGCCAGATGTTACTCTGGCTACCAATACAACAGATGCAGAGTTTACAGTGGAGCTCTCTCAACCTGATGTTGAGGTTACCTGGTACAAAAAGGGCAAACCCATTAAGCCAAATAAAAAACACGAGGTATTCGTGGAGGGAACTGTTAGACGTCTGGTCATCCATGATGCCAGCGATGATGATGCGGGTGAGATCAGCTGTATGGCCGAAAATGTCACAAGCAGCACTAAGCTGTGCGTAGAGGAGCTTAAACTGCCACCCGTGATTACCTCCGACAAGGATCAAACAATCAAAGTAAAGGAAAATGACGATGCTACATTTACTGTCAAATACACAGGTGCTCCCACTCCCGAAGCTGAGTGGACGAGCCGTAAGGTTGTCATTCCCAAGTCAAAGCGTACTATACCAACGATAGATGAACAATCCGCAACTCTCACAATTAAAAAGGTTGTCGACGATGATGAGGGCGAGTACACCGTAAAACTTGTAAATCCCGTGGGCGAGGCAGAGGCCAGCCTTCACTTGGTCATTATGCGTAAGTAGAATTAATTAATTCTGCATGAAATAATACGCAACTTAGCTAACCTTTCCTTTCCTTTATCAATCATTTCAGGCAAGCCCACGGCGCCTGGCACGCCACAACCGTTGGAGATAATGCACGATTCAATAACCTTATATTGGAAGGCGCCCGAAGATGATGGCAAATCAGAAATTATCGAATACATTCTGGAGTATCATGATGTGAAGGAAGAAAAGTATGAAGTCATATTATATTGCATGTTTTTTTCTTAAGGATTAGTTGTAACTTTCAGAAAGATTCTGAGATTCGATTTTTACTTTCTTTCACAATAGAAGATGGATGATCGAAACTTTTCAATAATTTATATAAATCAATTTTGTTTTAGCCAGCAATGTTTTATATACAAAATGATAATTTCATCGTTTGTTACTTCATTATTGAATTCATTCTCTTAATTACAGATGGACTGAGATACGCAAGATTAAAGATACGACCTATACGATACGTAAACTGAAAATCGATACGGAATATGTATTCCGTTCGATTGCAGTAAATGAAGTTGGTCCTTCCCCGCCCTCACCCATTTCACCGCCAATACGACTGATGCCTAAAGTGGAAACCGAACCACCCAGCGTACGAGAAAAATTACAGGATATTGTCAGTGAACTGAACAAAGAAGTGACATTATCATGTGTCTTTGGCGGCATTCCAGAGCCAACAGTCGTATGGAAAAAGAATGGTAAAGTCTTCGAATCGAGTAGCCTGCGCTATGAGAACAGGGTTGCCAAATATGTTATTGAAAAGACAACAATTGAGACTGAAGCCACCTATACATGCGTGGCTACGAATGAGAAGGGTTCCGTGGAGACTTCATGTAGTCTGAAGATACAACAGAAGCCAACCGTAGAGATTGAGGACAAATATTTGTCCCAGAAACTACGTTCTGGCAGTACTCTTACCATTCCAGCAACAGTCCGAGGCTATCCAAAACCAACTGTCACCTGGCACAAGGAGACTATCGAACAGAAGTCAACCAAGGAGATCACTATTGAGACGACAGAGACGAGCTCTACTTATACCATCAAGAAGGTAACACGTGAACACTCTGGACGGTATAAGGTGACGGCTACAAATGAGTCGGGTTCCACTTATGCGGAGTGCACTGTTCAGGTAATCGACAAGCCAAGCAGACCTCAATCTTTAGAGGTGAAAGACATTAAAAAGGATTCGATTACTCTGGAATGGACGCCACCCATCGATGATGGTGGCTTGGATATCAACAAATATACGCTGGAGAAGTGCGATGTTCAGAATAATGTCTGGATGAAGGTGTCTGACTTCGATAAGGACATCAACTCGTATGCCATTCAAAAGCTTTCCATGAATGCGCAATACATGTTCCGAGTTGTCGCTATCAATCCTATTGGTGAATCGGAGCCAACAGAGAGTGAGCCTGTGACCATAACCAAGAAGTTTGGTGGGTATAATTATATTAATTTTTACGTTGTATATAATAATAATATTTGAAATTCTCTTTTTTCTTTTTTTTAATTATAGATAAGCCAACTCCTCCACGTGGTCCTACCTCTGTATCTGGCATGAACGACACATCGTTCACATTAGCCTGGGAGCCCTCGGAGAGTGATGGTGGCTCCAAGATAATTGAATACATTGTGGAAATCAGGGAAGAGACTGAAACTATTTATCGTTCTGTGGGCACTACTACAGGCACTGTAACAAACATTCAAGTAGAGAAGGTTGTAAGAAATAAGGGCTATCTATTCAGAATCTACGCTCGTAATGAGGTTGGCACCAGCGAGGCCTACGAGACGACAGAAAAGATTGTCGTAGGACGCAAGATAAGTAAGTAAAAACAATTTGAATACAATGACAATTATAGCTTATTGCTTTGCAAATTGCTTTCTCTCTTATTAATGCCACTAATGCTATTATTTGCCTGCGAAAACTAACTACAACGACAGCAAATGAATTCGAAAACTTGGGTACGTTTAAATAGCCACAGAATTCGTTACTATCAATTAAGAAGTTTCTACAGTCAAGACGAATAATATATAACTAAATGTTTCAATTAAATTTGTAGCGCCACCATCACCACCCCAAAATCTGAGGGCACCGGATGTGACAAGTCGCAGCGTAACGCTCGATTGGGAGGTGCCAGCCAGAAATGGTGGTTCAGAAATTACAGGTAATAATGGGGGGCAAAAGAACCCCTGTCTGTCATAGGAATATTTAAATATATTTTACTTACCCTTAGGTTATTGTGTGGAGAAACGTTCCTCAACATCAACAAGCTGGACAAAGGTAATAACACTGGATGCACATCAGCTGCACTACACCATAGACAATCTGAAGGAGAAGTGCGAGTATTGGTTCCGTGTCTCAGCGGAGAATGAGGCTGGTTTAGGTGCACCAGCCGTTACGGAGAGCATCTCTCTGAAGACACACGCAAGTAAGTTGAACTTCAGGCCAAAGTCTTAAACTTTCCACAACTAACTTGAGTAATACCCTATAAATTAAGCTGTACCATCGCCACCAACTGCTCCTTTGGAGGCGCGAGTCATCGCTGCCAATGCCCACGTATTCGAATGGGGTATACCCGAATCAGATGGAGGTGCGCCACTGCTCGGCTATCACATTGCGATACGTGACATGAAGAAGTCCATGTGGATTGAGGTGGGCCGTGTGCCAGCCGGAGTGCAGAAATTCCAGATAAGAGACCTGCAAGAGAATCATGAATATATGATACGTATATTTGCCAAGAATGAAATTGGTCTAAGTGAACCTTTAGAATCAGAGGAGCCCTACAAGGTCATGACTGCAGGTATGTTAAAATAATGTGAAAGAAACAAGTAGAGTGCTATACAATCAATCATATATTTTTTCTTTCCATCTATAGGTCATGCCAGTCTACCCGATGAGCCGCGCACAGAGATGAGCACTTGTAATACCTCATCCTGGTTGCGAGATCACAATATGGATGCGGATATACATTCGTATGCCCGGGGCAGGTTGCTTCAACGCGATGAATACTTCTTTAGGCTGTGGGCTCAGATACCCAACGGCAAGAAAAAGAAGAAGAGCTCTAAATAGAGCATAGAGACAGAGACAGAGACACAGACAAAGATAGAGAAAGAGTAATAAATTATATAATGCCATGACAAAACAAACAAACGAATGAAACTTAGGTTAGGTTAAGCATATATATTTCAATTGTATTTAATTAATATTTGAATTTTTTTTTAGCTTTTTTGTACTTTCTAAAAAACTCAGATACACTGTAAAGATCATGTAATTTATGAAATCAAATCAAATGAAATGAAACAGCGATGTTCAAGCTGTCCCCCCCAAAAAACAAAGAGTGCGAGCGAAGAGTTACTTAATGTTTTTGGTGGGGGAAGCCTGAACGTGGCTGGGAAAATTACAAATTACATTATCTAATAATATATTAATTACATTTTTCGCCTTTTAATTTGCATAAATTCTTATGATTTTCAATGCTTTATTTTTGTAAGCTGTGATAAATTTATCAAATTCGAAAGCGTCAAACGATAAAAAACAAAAACAATAAGAAAAATAATGCCACCGACTCAACGTGCAACGGGCAAAGGGATGCCAGCTGGACAGCCACCACCACCACCACCACCACCACAACAACAACAAAATGGTGCAACAAATCACAACAACAACAGCAAAATGGTGCAACAGAGAGCAACAAGAAGAACGCGAAGAACTCAATATCCTCTCGGGAGACAAACAACAAATGGTGCAATTTTCGATATGAGTTACGAGTGTTTTATTGTTGTTATTGCTGTTGTTGTTGTGCTTATGTGTGTGTTGGGTGTATGTCCTTGCTGACTGCCTTTGCCTTTGCCTTGTGCTCGCTGTGAGCAAAAATTTATAAAGGGTTATATGTATAACTATATTATACCTAAAATATATATATTGTGAAATACCCCAGACAAATAAAGAATATAAATAAAAAATAAAAAAATGAATTTTTAAAACGAAAAACTTAAAGTGGTTTTAACTTTGGGTAAACGAAAAGTCAACTAATTAATTCATTAGAAGACAGTCTGAAGAGTTTGGCTAGAGTTTTCCCCGGACAAAAGTTTGCTACAGTGATTACTCGACAACAGCAACACCATCGAACTAAAACCAGACTTTTCTTTAGGGTTTACACTAGCTAAATATACTATATATACATAAAATAATCATTAAAATTATTGCAAATCGGGTGAAACACAACAATCTTCATTCCACAAAATAAATCAGCATTCTAACCTAAAGCAATGCCAGGTGTATTTTTGAGACTACGAATTGATTTTTATCGGGTTCGAAACCTGAAAACAAACCTCTAGCAAAGTGTTTGTGGTTTTGCTTCCTCGCTTAAAATCAAGATTTGCTTAAGATATTCCCATTTGAGAGCAGCCACTGTATTAAGTTTTTATTCTTCTCAAAAGTTTAAAGTCGACAGCCAAACAATGGGCAAGCACATACGTGTCCAGAGAGGGGCCGGAGAGGTCGAAGAGGAAGGTTTGGCCAGAGAGGGCAGAGGTGGATGGTTTACCAACACTAGAGTAGAGTTACGCATCGTTGAACTTATCCTGGTGACAGGGCAAATGCTGCATAAAGTTTTCAGTTTTCTGTTTCCACAGAGTTTTCACACAGTTCCCCGAGAATTGTGTGCGAATTTAATTAAAGTTTTTGCGGTTGCCACTAATCAAAAGATATTATCTAAAATGTAGTTACTTGACTGGGCAAATACTCGTAACTTTTCTTCTTTCTGTGCCCCCACGTCCTACCCCTCGTTTTGGGTAGGGAGGGAGAGTGTGTGTAATTTACACTAAGCTGCTCGGACGAGAGAGCTTCGAGCTCATAAAGCTTAAAACATATTTCCGGCACTTTTTTAAATTGTCCACAAACAACTGAATTCACCTAGCAACAATATAAAGTATAAACAGCTATTGATACTGTCGGACTAAATATCCTGGAAATGTTCTGTCCTGGCCCAGGTTCTGTCCTGTTCTGTTCTGTTCTGTTCTGGCACACGAGCGGAAATTTCATTTTCTTGTTTGCTCTTCGATTAGATTTGCTTGTTTTTTTGTTTCTCAGTTTCCCAGTCTTTTATTTTTTTTGCACTGTGTGAAAATTTAACAGCATACTGCTGGAAAACATTCAATTTTTAGAGCTAAAAAACTTTAAGCTGATTTTCTAGAATTTCTTCAGCTTAAAGCTTTGAATTTCTAGCTTAAAGCTCGTTCTTTCGTTTTGTGTCTTCTGTCTATTCTATCTGTCCCGTATGCCCATTAGTTATGGCTTATTAAAGTCCAAATAAAAAAAGTCGAGCCTAACACAATTGTAAACTTGTAATGGCGTTTGGCAAGTTCTGAGCTTTCTCTTTCTGCTTTCTGCTTAGCTTATAAAAACAAAATTACATACTCTCTCTCCTCTCGCTCGTATAGGGAAGTACTCGTAAACTTTATGGCCTGCACGTAGAAAATTGAGGCAGCACTTTTTCCTTTTGCCTTTGCCGTTGGCTTTGGCTTTGCCTTGACACGGCTCGTCAAACGTGATGAAGCCAAATCTGAAGCCAAAAGAGGGAAACAACAAGAAAGATAGCAAAAAGTTTGCTTAATTAGTTGCCCAAAATAATAAACGATAATAGCAAGAAAAAGCCACACTCGTGTTTTCGTTGTCGTTGCCGTTGTCGTTGTCTTTGCCAAACACAAATTGAATTATCAACTTGTAAGTAAACCCTAAAGTAAAGCTAAAACATAAACCAAATTAAGGAATTTCTATAAAATTAGATAGACAATCAATTTGGGGCTAGAAATGACGACCGACGAACTTTTTAATATTTTTAATCAAAATAAATGCATGTACTTTCTCTGCCTTGCCTTTAACGTTCTATACGATAATAAAACACAAGTATCCTAGGGCTACTTAGTACTTTATAGGGTAAATTGTAGTAACAATAAGTAACTTGTAATTGGCACAATAAAAGAGCAGAAAAAACAGTCATAAAACGTTAATTTCAAGCCATGTTCATTGCGTTGCCTGCACAGAGAGAAAAACATTAGCGCTTCTGGTCTTAAAGCTAGCCGAAAATGCTTCTTTCAAGAAGGGAAACTTTAAACCAAGCTTTGTTTGGCAACTCACGAGTCAAGCATAAGCAAATTCTTGATTCAATCTCATTTTCAGCTTAAAGCCAGACTTTAAACTAGTAGACTAACCTTTAAAAGAAGACTTATTAAGCAAAGTCCTAATCAATCTCAGCGTAAGCTTGATTAATGTTACTTTTCTCTCAGTGTAGAGATCAAGTGAGCTGCTGTATAAGAGAATAAAAGTAGGTTGCATTATAAAAGCATCTCCAGCTATTCACGGTCCCCGAATAGCCCCAAATAGGACAGACCCAGGCCAAGCAGTTGTATGCATAATTGCCCCAAAAACAAAAACAAAAACGAAAGAAAAAACAACTGCCTGGATACTGAAAGCAAGCAGCAGGGCCATTAATTACAAAATGCAGCGCCATAAAGCCAAAAATGAACCAAAAAGGCAACCTCCTGTGGCTGCAACATGGTCGATTTCCGTAGAGATATTGATAGACTTATGTACACATCTGCGGTTCTTAAGTAAACATTTGAGTAAACAATTCCCACCCAATACGAATAATTTATGCCCTTACAGGGAGAAGTTGTCAAGCACCAACTGACAACTGCGCTTGCATAAATTAGAAGAGAGTATAAAGAGTCGATTTTATTCCCTCAAAATTGTACAGTCTCGTCTAGAATATTTCATAATATTTTTTTTTTTCTAGAATTTTACCAGCTGTTTCCTGTTGGTACCAATATACCCCTTAAGCATATATATATAGCAGCTCGCATATTGCAAACAGGAGTATATATATATATATATATATGGACAAAAAAAAATAAAATATTTATTGCCAGATTGCACACGCATTCAGCATGTCCTTTACTCTGGACCTCCTCCCGTCTCCTTGCAGTTGCAACTGGAACTGCAACTGCAGCTGATATTTACACAGTGTCCATTCAGCCTTATCCTTTTGCTTTCCTTGCCTTTCGTTGCCTTTCCTTTCCTTTGAGTGCACCGACATCCGACATCCTTACAAGCATTTTACACGCATTTACCATTTTTGCTGGCTCCGGTTCGATGCAATTCATATTATTTAAGACTTCTGAACACTTGTCGCACACAGAAATATATTTTACAATTTTACAATTTAATAGAGACATTTTTGTACAAATTAACAGGACATTTCTCTGCATCAAATGTGCTGAAAATTAAATTCCCCAAAACTGTTTTCATACGGAGTACGCTGGAGCTGTTGCAGAGGAGGCCCAGAAGAGAGGAGGAGCCTGCCGAGGCCATGACAGCATTTCAATGCAATGTAAAGACATTTAGTAGCTTCCAACCCAAAACTAATGAAACTGCTCCCCAGTTTTCCCTCCTGCTGCCGCTGCTGCTGCTGCTGTTTTTCCTACTTTTCCTAGCTGTCTGTCGTCTGTGCCAGTCCCCACATATCGTTGGAGTAGCATGCTCTGCACACATACATACATCTGCCTACATGCTAGTAAGGATATGCGAAGCTACACTGAGAGAAAGTTTAACACAAATCAGTAGTTGGTTTATAATTCACTTAAATATGAGCATTTTCTGCATCATTTATGGTTTTCCATGTATTAAAACTTTTTATTTTTAATCTGCGAGAACTTGCACGTTTATTTTTAAAGTGTAGCAGCAACAACGATGAAGCTGCATGACATTTTGGGGCTGAGCAATTAAAGTCAATTGGCATTTTACCAAAATGCGCTTTACGTGGCGTATACGTAATGCCATTTAAGTGTCTATATTTATATGTCTATGTGTGTGTGTGTGTGTGTGGTGTCAACAGTATTAGCAGCAGCGTTTTCTCTATTCAGTTATTTCAGTTATTAGCAGAGCTACCACAAATGGTTATACAATTTATAAGCCAAGATTTCTGTCAGAAATTAATTCAGGTTTTTGAGTCTCGTCGAGTGAGAAATAGTCGTTTTTCCGCTTCAATTTGTAGTTTATTTCTTTGAACAACGATTAATAGTTTTGGTTGCCTTTTGTATAAAAAAGAACCACTGTGCGCTGTCTGTAATAAATTAATTCATTTTCAAGCGCTTTCAAGTGTTAAGGAACTTTATAGTTATTTCGCTACGAATATTACTTATACACCCTTACAGAGAGTATTATAACTTTGCCATGGGAACTAATTTGGTTTGGTATTGGAAGATATATCATATAGCGACCATAGGAAGGAACAGTCAGTTCAAAGATCGGACTACAATAGAATAGAGCTGCCAAAGGAATAATCCGTCTAAATCAAATACAAATAACGACAATTTTCAAGTGGTTATTCGAGTGGGCAAGGGCGTGTAATCTGCGTGGTGCCTTCCCTTACTAGTTTTCTCTTTTGCTTTATTGTTTGGCAATTTTGGACGCCCTCAATAATGAGCTGAAATTTCTGAATTTGATTTCGCACTTTCGGTTGGAAGTTTTACAGCTTCAGCTAGGTGCCTGCCGCCTTCCCTGCCTCCTTTGCCCGCTTTGCCCGCCTTGCCCGCCGCCTCCTGATGATGCCTGTTTTATGGACTTTTTCTTTCGGTAAGCTTTACTTTATAAATATGCTCATAAAACTTGTGCTATTTGCATTTTTATACACACACACACACACACACACACACACACACAGAGACAGGCACACACACACTTTGATTTACAGTCCATGATTTGGGCTCATTAAATAAGCTCTCGACATTTACGAGCATATTTTGGAGAGCCGTTGAACCACGTAGATAGATTGAAGAGATAATCATAAAATTATAACCAGCGATAAACACGATGTTTTTATATGAAAAAATATTTACAGTTTAGCAGGTGATTTCGTATCAGAATGGACTACTCATAAGTTGGCTTAAATTGCTATATTTTAATCAGGGCAGAAGAAATGGCTGAAAATAGCTTCTTTTTTTGTGGGTTAATTTTTGTCAGCTTGGAGCCACTACACTTCACACACCGTTGACTTAATTTTTTGTGCAAGTTTTCATTGGCCTTTGCATAAATGCATTTTAATGCGCCCATTTGGCAGGGGACGCTAAACAGATTTGCACCTTGCATATAAAGCCAAATTTACAAGCTGAAACGAAAATTGCAACGCAAATATGCAAATAACAACTCCACAGCAGAGCGGACCGGAGCGGAGCGGAGCAGCGTCCCAGCAGTCGCAGCAGCAGTAGCAGCAGCAGCAGCAGGTAAAAAGCAAAATTCACAGAGCAGAACACAAAAAATACAGGAAGAAAATACATAAAGAAAATTTAAAGGTTGCTTAAATTTGCAGCAGCAAATAAGCCAGCGAGAATGCTCGACGAGGAGATACTCAGTAAGCAGATCCGGAGTACTTCCAATTTCTCTTTTAACTGCTTCCCACTTTAATAACTTTAAGCCTGCTGTGCATTATTTATCCCGTTCCCGGACTTGGTCAAAGTTGATCCGATTTCCAAGCAGCTTACTTGTTCCGTATGCTGATTCTACATTCAAATTTAGATGCCTCAAATAGACTTGCCAAAAACTACAGGGTATAATGAAGTTGTTATGTGCATGTGTACAAACGTGTTGGGCATATTGGCAAGATAAGTAAGCAGGCAAAACTAAGCTGCGTTTCAGTTGCAGCTGGCAATGGACTTCTTAGCGAGAGTGGAGAGGAGCGGGCGGGAGAGGGGAAAGTGTGGGAGCTGCCACTGCTGCTGCTGCTGCTGCTGCTGCTGCTGCTGAGGCTGGGGCTGTTTACGTGCTTATCGAGTATTCGATTCGAGAAAATTATAGCTCTCTTTGGCTCAGTTTGGCTCTGGATGGTTGGTAAGCTGCTTAGAATGCACTAGAATGGCCGGGACTACGTGTCGTATGCGTGCTGTCGTTTAAAAGCCGTTTAAATGTTTTGCAGCACATTAAATTGCCAATATGGCTTTATTGTTTCTGTTACACTCAGAGAAAAAATGGAGCAAGAAGCGGAGAATTAATTGAATTGTGCTGATACTCTATTTTATTTTTGCTCAGTGTACTCATAGCAAACTGAAGCAATCGCAGCGATTTATGCTGTCACAAGTTGAAGGAGTCAGGGAGGAAATTGCCTCGAACTGTGGGTAAATTGAGAATGCGTGGTTATGTGAGAGTGCCGCCTGTGGGCCCATAACAACTACCTACACTCCTACACTCCTACACTGTCCTACACACACACACACACACACACAGGGCCAGAGAGATATATAGCGACTTGTAGTCACAGGACAAGGACCCAGGCTGCCATTGGCAAGACATAAAACGTGGCACTCGATGATGCCTATGGGCAAAGTTTCGCACTCTTGTGGGTGCACTGAGAGAAATAAAGGTATAGCCATAGGTAAAGAAGCAATAAATGTCTGCTGATCAGCCAATTTCGTTCCACTGCAATATTTTAAAGCAGCAGTGCGAATTTGACGTTCCTAAGAGTAGGCTACAGTTTTTTCTGTGGAAGTCTTTTTGGAAATTCTGCTTTTACTTGCAGTGTAATTTGTTTCATTTAGAAGTGGAGTTTACTCTCCAATTAATACTACAGAAATTCTGTAAAATGGAAGACAATGGTGTATTCTTTTTTTTTGCTCAGTGCACTCGTTGTAGTCAGTTGGCCTGGCCTAAACATCACTTCACAACTGCCAAGCCAGCACATCCTGTTTCCGTTAGTTGTGCGCGTCCTCCTCCTCCTACTCCTATTCCTACTGCTCCTCGACTGCCTGGCTGCCTGGCTGCCTGACTGTCTCACTGGCTGCTTGGCTGCCTGTCATGTTGATGTTGCTACAGGTAATATCATTTAGCAGAGGCGCAGAGAAAATATAAAAGAAAAAATAGAATGGAAAAAAAATGCAGCGACTGGCACGACTATCGTACGATATGTTGCAAAAATATTATCTCGTTACAATGTTAAAAATATTTTTGCGCCCTTGTGTTGAGGTCGCCTTTGGCTTATGAGCGGAAGTACGTGTCGCACAGCCAACTACACACACACACACACCTACACTCACACACACGTACCCCACACACATGTCAGTCTAGCAAAATGGTACAGTGGTCGAAAACGCCTTGTTAACTATTTATTTCATTTGTTGTTTTAAGCAAGCATGCAAAACCGACTGGAACTTTGAGTCCCTTTAAGCCAGAGCCTGAATAATTCATCCTTCGAATCAAAAGTCTGCCTGGAAACTGATCTGAACGGGTATGTGAGCTTCGGCGCTTCGAAAATGACTGCCGGTCGCTAATAGTTCTATTCAATTTTCGCTTGTAATTTCTGCTAAAAATTCCACTGTACTCGCATAGAACATGAGTACTGCGTATATGGAATGAATACCCACACTCTCATGCCCATAGTCGTATATAGAGCAGCATAGTAGATGTTTAAATTTGATTTGAAGTGCTCGCATTTTGATGGCAATATAAGTGAATGCGTGTTGCGGCAGTTTTACGTGTGCTTCGAGTGCAAAAAGAGGGAAAATAAATTTATACAAATACACAAATATACAAATATATAAATATATATACACATATACATATATATACATTAGTATATGTATTTAAGAAAATAAAATTGTAAACTATGCGCAGGATTAAAGGCATTCAAGCAGAAACATTTGTCTATTGATATGAGCCCTGGGCTTAAGTCTGGGCTTACTTACAGTCTATTATACTTGAATTTAATACGAGTATCTATATACATATACATATACATATACATATACATATATATATATATATATATATATATATATATATATATATATATATATATATATAGCGTATTATATATGTATGATAGATGCAATAAATTTGAATAAGTATTTTTTGTGGCAAATTTGGTTTTACTGAATTTGTTTCCAATTATTTATTAACAATCGGTTTTTAATCTCTTTTAAGCTCTGTCTTTATCCCCACAGCTTTCCATAAATAAATATGATTATTTTTGTTAAATTCAAGCATTTTTCAAGCATTCACGATTATTTTTTGACATTTATTAGAAATTCATTTAAGAGAAATTGGTGAATTGCAAAGAAAGATAGCTTACTCTTTAAAATGGTTATTAAATTATTTCTTTATTTTCTGATCTCAATTATTTTAAGTTTAAAAGAATTATCTTTCATCTAACTTGCCAATATCACAAGGATATCTTGAGCAACCAAACGTTTTCTCTACAAGAACTTTTAGAACGATTCCACTGATGCTGAACAATAATATTCCCTTTGCAAGGGTAAAGGAAAGGTTTGTGTTTGTACAAATCTTATTTACTTTTAGAGCTTATTCTTTAAAGCATTGAGTAATTAGATCAATAAATTCTTCATTCAACCAACTAATAAAGTAAAACTATAATTCTCACATCAATTCAGTCATTTAAATTTGTATGCATATATTAAGTATACGCATTGTCTTCCAAAAAAATATTGTAGCATACTTTGCAGCGCTACCTCAACCCGCAGCTTCTGCCTATTATTGATGGAGCTTCGTTTATTTCCTTGTATCCTTTTTGCAGCCTGCCGCCTGCCTGTCGCCTGCCGTTTATTGTAATTTTATAAGAATTTTTTTTCCTTCAACTTGCGCTGTTTTTCCTTGGCCACTTGTGGCAGCCACTTGAGGCAAAAAAGGCGTCCGTGCAGTTGCTTTTTGATTTCTCATGCGTACGCCGTTTACACCCGCAGGCATAGCCGAAATAACACATACCCTTACCCTTACCCTTACCCTTACCCTTACCCTTACCCTTACCCTTACCCTTACCCTTACCCTTACCCTTTCACATACACCCTCACATGCATACATACATATACATATATGTACACCCTTCACACATACTCATTGACGTTACGCATGAATTTTCCAAATGAGGAAATGAGAAAATGAGAACGGCGTTGCGCTTCACGCTTCACTCTACTTGGCACTCACTTAATTATTGCATAAGAAACTGAAACGAGGCCACCAAGGCGCTGCTTGGGGCGACACACTCACTCTCACACACACACACACACACACACACACACCTATACACGCACACTCTCACACACAGCACTTGCAACTGACTGCAACTTGCAACTGCAACTTGCAGCTGGGGCAACAAACTTTTCAGTATGCACTCACAAAAAAATCCATAAAGTGTGTTTAAAAATCTATTAAAAAATACAAAATTTCGTGCACTTTTCGTTTATAAAATGTATTATTCTAGAGAGGTTGACGAAGTTTCTTGCTTTCAGACTTTCTCCATTCAAACTAATCCTTTTTTAAGTTAAAATCTCTGAAACACTTCAGCTTACGCGCAGAGAAAAAATCTATTTTAAATTCTAGTCATACTCGATGATTCTCTCGATAAACTCTCATAATACTCTCTCGATAATACTCGATAAACGTTTGATTTCAAATATAGATATTTCGATTTTTGTACTTTTTATTTGAGATTTATATACAAATCATTTTCGAACTTTCATTCAGACTTTTCCCCCTTCAAAATTCAAATCCTAACCTTACGCTGGAGGATTTGAT
This sequence comes from Drosophila repletoides, assembly GCA_018150835.1. Classification (NCBI taxonomy): domain Eukaryota; kingdom Metazoa; phylum Arthropoda; class Insecta; order Diptera; family Drosophilidae; genus Drosophila; species Drosophila repletoides. Next base: position 18,309,222 of record JAECWQ010000031.1, on the reverse strand, counting down.
AGACAGCTTTTTTCTCTAATTGTAGAGTATCGAATGAAGTCAATTTTTGGAGTATTCATTTTTTTCCCTAATTTAATTTAGAGAATTCTTTGCTATGCTTTTTCTTTGAGTGTAGCAATGTGCTTGACATGCATGCTTCTTTTCACTCGTAATGTTGCAGGCAAGTTGCACATTGACTGCAGCTCAGGTTGTCCCCTTGGGGGGGCAGGGCATGCCAAAAGATCTTTAGCTATAACCGTTACAATTTATATACCCTGCATATATAAAAAGAGCTGCATAGGGTATTATAACTGCCAGTTGGAGGCATCTCTTCATTATATTAAGACTACTCTCGTATCATATATAAATATTGAAGGAGCTTTCTCCGACCACACAAAGAATTATTATTATATATCTGGAAGATAAGACCAATCGATATTACCATGTCTGCCTGTCCGTCTGTCTATTTCTATGCCCCCTTCTAACCCCTTCTTTTTGTACCGGTCGGATAGAAATAATATATTTTATAGGAGCAGTACGTCCAATAAGTTTTAAAGAAGATTAATTTATGAGATAGATTAAAGAGTGTTTTTTATAATTGCTAACTATAAATTATTGAGATCATTTTTACTTATTTACCGAGTTTAATCATTTTTTATCGAAATACCAAAAAAAGTTCCTTTTACCACATTATCCGGCCCTGGCCCCGGGGCGGCATATCTAATATCTAATTCACCACAATTTCATTATAGTATAGCTGAAACGTTTAATTTTCAACTTAGAAAACAGCTGCGATTAATTAGCTGCCGAAACTTGAATTATCCATTATCCTTTTGGTCGATTTAATTGCTGCTTGAATAATTTGCACGCTAATTACGTGAATGTTCGAATGAAATTCAAGCAGAAATTTCACCCTGAAGCCAGCTGTTGGCTGTTTGTTGGGTTGTTGTTGGGTTGTTTGTAGGGTTGTCACCTGTTCTCTTCACTTCCGGCGACAAGTTTTGCACTTCCGTTCGCCATTTTACACTCACACACACACACACACACACACACACACACAGAGTGAGAGAAGGAGGCAACTCAATTAAGTGTGGCTGCAATTTATATAAGCCTGCCCGATATTGCTGTTATCGGTCAGTTACAGGACTTTATAATGGCCAACGTGAGGCTGGCTATTTTTCATTTAATTTACCGCACATTTTATCTGTGCTCTGTGCTCGGTGCTGTGTGTACTGAAGTCAGGTAAGCCTTTTGGCTTGCTTATTTCGTTATCATTATCCTGTTATCCTTGTGCTTGCCTGCCTGGCTGTGTGGCTGCCTGCCTGCCCGCCTGGCTGCCAGGTAGACAGCCACGTAATTAAATTATCCCGCAATTGCCTGCTAAGTGCGCCCTGCATTCGTTTATTTAGAAAATAATGTTGCTGTTGTTGTTGGCATTAAAGGACTGCCTGTTTTATTTATTTATTAAGCGTCCTTTTTTTTTTCGCTGTTCTCTTCTCTTCCCTTCTGCCCGGCCACTTCCTGTGCTTTGTCCTTTTTTTGTGGCCTAATTATTATCTCGGAGTTGCCAGAATTGAAAAGAGCAAACTTTCCTTTTTTTGTTGTCGTGAAAAAGTCAATAAGTTTGAAGGACCTTAATTATTTTTGGTGCCCTGTTTTCTTTTTTTGTTTTTTTTTTTTGACATAGATACAAGCCGATAAACTTTAAGAAAAGCAAAGGAAAGCATAAAACAAAACACTTTCCTTTAGCCTGTTTAGGGGCGCAAATGATTCTTCTCGTTCGTCCATTGACTGACTGCATCCTGCACTCAGTGTGCCGCCCAAGGACACAAGGATATATAGAAGGACGATGGGACATCAAAGGCTTTGCATAACAAATGTTTTGTTCTCTTCTAGCCGGACTTGTAAGTATTGTTCTAGGATCCTGCCTGAATCCTATGTGGCCCAAAGCTGCTCACAGCATATCCTGTTTGTTTAAAAGCTTCCGTTTCGAGTGAGTGAGTGTGAGTGTTTGAGTGTTTTGTAGGAATCTCAGTATGAGTGTGAGTATGAGTATGAGTACGACTATGAGTATGAGTATGAGTACTTGCTCGAGTCAAGGCCTTGCACCCAAATGCGCAATTATGATGGAAGTATGGGTACTTTTTTCTTCTTTTTTTTCGGGTACTCGAAATCGTCGTGCTGCTGACAATGATTGAAACTGAATGCTGTCATTGCCATAAATCAATAAATGCAACTTGAGCCAAATTGCCCAGCAAAGAAATTTGTGGAGAAACGTAAAATGCAAAATGTCAACGTTGGCCTCTACTGTTACACCCCTCCTCCCGGGCTCGCCCCTTCTCGTATGTGTTCTGTCCAATTTTATTTGCGAAAAATAATGCACATCATTGTTAATCAAAGCGAGAGAGACGGACAGTAGTCAGCTGAGGGTAGGGTACGGTGGGGTAGGGTAGGGTATACAGGACTACGACTACGACTACGACAACGACAACGACTGGCTCTAACCCTGGTCAGCTATTGTTGTATCAGACATTTTGCCTGTGAGAAAATTTTGTTTAGCTCGGCTTTGGCATTGCTTCTGCCAGTGTCTCTGCTTCTGTCTCTGCTCGAATGCCTTGTTTATTGTTACGTGCTTGACGCTCTACGACTGGGCATACCATGCTGTCCACGTGCATAGATACACTTGCAGTTAAGCAGCTACTTAATTTTAATGAAGAAACTGTATTACAGATTATATATATATGAAGGCTTATAGTCAGTCTCAACCCATTCTATGAATCTGAACCCGAAACAATCCTCTTTCTTGATAGAAAAAAAGTAAGAAAAACGGAACTGGAAATATAATGTGAAAGTAGTAAAAAGTTGGTTCTAATTGTGATAAAGTAAAGCTCCGTCCAACTACGTTGATATATTGAAGTGGCCTGCAGTGTACGCTGTGTGTGCACATATCTAAGCCCAAACAATGGATGTCCACAAACAACAACAACAACATCAAGAACAGGAACAACAACAACAACAACAACAAGATGACTAACAACAATGGCGCACAAAATTGCGGCTGTCATCAGTGAGGAAATTTGCATTTTGCACAAATTGCAATACGTAAACTCTCCACACTTTCCACACACACTTTCCCTACACACACACACACACACACATACTTCTCCACACATTCACACACACACACACACGAACACACACTCCACATGCAGCCAGCTGCTGCTGGGAAAGTGATGAAAAATGAAAGCTTGAAAATTTATTGAGCTGCAACGTTGAGGCTTTGGTTTTTTAGGAGAGTTTTTTTTCGGCTTTTTTGGGAGCTTTTGAAATTATTTCGAGCTGATTACAGCAGCAACAAGAGGCTTAGCATATTATAGATGGGCGGTGGGGCGTGTCAAGGGCGCATCCCTTAAGTCAGTTAATCGAAAATATTTTCCAGTTAGCTGCGCTTCGATGCGACCAAATAGTTTTCAATGAAAAATTCAAATTTGAAAATAGTTTTCCGTGCGCATTGAACTGAAGTGTTTGTGGGTGTAGGAAAGGTGCTGTAGGCGTGACGGGTGGGCTAATAATTAAATTGATTTTACGAATGATTTTTAATTCAATCATTTACAGCTCAACGCTAATAAAAGGGCGTTCATTAGTCGTGTTAATCATACGCCACGTTGCGCGGCTATTCAGTCCATGATGCGACAGCAGCTAATTAGGCTGTCAGCTAATATTCAAGTGCTTTCTAGGCATAGATACAGTGTGTGTGTGTGTGTGTGTTAGGGATGTAAATCTAAATTGATTGATATATATATCGATTTATATATAAGGCATGTCTCATAGCATACCAAAGATAATTATCTTACTCAAATCATATGCAATCTTCGGCTTACCTTTCCATGATTTCTACGGAAAGTTTAGTGAATGGCTTTAAGAATTTTCTTACCAAATTAAGATTCTATTCGATGAATTTTCTATTTCGATAAATTTGTTCACATCTCTAGTCTCTATGTGTGTGTGTGTGATTTAGTTAGGCGTTCCTTTTAGTGCCCCTTTTTGATTTATTAGTCCTGCAGTCCTTTTTTTTTTTCTTTGCTTGGGCTTAGTAAACGTGCTTTGCATAGCAAAATTTCAAATATTCAAAAATTTCACCCAAGTTTGTCAGTTATTTATTTATTTTATATACAACATATTTATTTATTTCCTAGTCCCTCTTTGCGAAGCTCTATTCAATCAAGTTTGGAGCTGGAGCTGGAGCTGGAGCTGGGCTCCCCATTTGATGCTAACAACTCAACCACAACTGTTGGATCTGTTAAATTCCAGATAAAGATTAAGAGATTTGCCGCATATCTCTGAACAGCTTCACCTCATAGGATAAGATTCAAGGCGCTTTAACAATTGTGCAACATCAGCAGATAAATGCCAAAATAATACGTCTTGACTCGTTGCAGACATTTCTTGCAACATTGTTAGCATTCTCAGTTCTCAGTTCTCGGTTCTCGGTTCTCGGTTCTCGGTTCTCAGTTCTCAGTTGAGCCACTGACAGCTCAGGGACGATACCAGTTTCTAGATTTATGGCCCACATTGTGAAAAGAAAGTGGAAAGTGCAACCAAATACAGTAATCGACGTGCAGCAGCTGCAGATAACAACAGACTTTGAACGTCAGTCGTCAGATAAAAGCAGATAAAGGTAATCATAAGGCTGCAGCTCGGAGCAGCAGATAATCAGACAGAGACAGAAAAGATACTTTGTAACTTCTTGTATTCTCGCGTACTTTTTTTTATTTCTTTCTATAGGTAAACTTGACCTGTTGGCAGGCATTAAACATCTTAAAACAAGTCAATCATTTCGTGTTTTAAAAATAAAAGTGAGAGAAAAGAGCTAAGCAAAAGGCCAACTTAGAAATCTTTTAACTGATTTCAATGGGAGAAACAATCATTAAATAATTTGGTGGGATTATAATTACTTGCAGAAAGAGACTGAAGAGAAGTGACCCTAGAAATCTAACCTCTTATTCTATAAAATATGGTAGAAGTTATTCTCAAAATCTATCGTCCTATTCGGTAATGAGAGAAGGAAGAAGTGAAGCTTATAAGAAGCTTGTACGGCAGGAAAATAAGTAGTATAAAGATTAATTAAGCGCTTGCTTTATATTTTTATTATTCTGTGTACATTTATAGGTACACCAGGAGCGGAAGGAAGCTAGGGAGGTGGAAGGAAATGCTCCCAGCTCTTTTTTTCTATACAAATGACCGATAGATGTACCAACAATTTGATGTATTTCAAGTAGCCTTTGGATAATGGTGTAAAAACAATAACAATTTTTGGGGTGCTTTAGCGCTAATGTGATGGCTGACTGGCTGGCTGGCTGGCTGGCTGGCTGGCTGACTGGCTGGCTGGCTGACTGTGTAAATGCTTTTAGCAGAGGGAAAAGCTGGAAAAGCAGGAAAAAGCAGGGAAAAGCACGTAAAGCATTTGTGAAGTGCGGAACGGGTAATTGATGGTTGCACACACCAACACACACAAACACATCAACGAGGAGGTGGCAACCACTTCAATTAGCGCCATTTCTACAGGCGCGTTGTGGCACCACACAAACCACGACAAACCACCGAATCGATAAGTTCTTTTTTCGCTTAAATATTTAAAAATTCTATTGCTGTGTGTGGCCACTGAAATTTCGGCAAGTAAAATCCTTTCCCAATCTCTGCTGCCTTTTCCTCTCTTTCTCTCTCTCTCCCTCTCTCTCTTTTTCTCTGTTGCTCTGCAGGAACCGCTGTCAGACCCACTTCAGATTTACGTCGCCGTCACCCACGCAGCAAACTAATTTATTTTCAAACTGGGAATTTCCAGGTCAAAGTTTGCTTCTGGCGATTGCCGATTACCGATTGACGATTAATTTGTTTCAGTCTCAATCGCCATGCAGGAAGGATTTGCTTGCCCAGGCGCACGTGAGTGCTCGTATTATGTCCTGTTTGGTTTAGAGCTGCCAAAAGGGCTTTTTCGCTTTTTCCATCGAATTTCGAATTTGTTTTTTTTTTACTGAGTTGAGCTCTGCCGAACTTGGAAAAAAACGAAAGCGCGAATTCCGAATCTTTTTCAAATAGATACATAAAGATTTGGCAGTTAAAACACATTTTTTTCATAGAAACAAATTATGGTTTCATCGAGTTTTTTCCCACTCAAAAGTTTAGCTTCAAAAAAATGGACAACACTATTTCAGGATACTCGAAGTTCATCGCAGCATAACCCAAAAATGTCAAGCTTAAGCGTCTCACTTGCTTTGCGCTTCTTTTTCGCTTTTTTTCTCGCCGTTTGCTTTGTCATTTCTTTGTCAACTTTGAATTCCTGTCAGGGCAGGGCAGGGCAGGGCAGGACAGGGCAGGACAGGGCAAATGCCGCCTCTGTGCGCTTTCATGTGGCATTTTAAAATCCTGTGCATGTCGTCAGAAGGACAACAAGAACAAGGACGACAAGGCGTCGCTGGAATTCAATAAGCAGCCCCGGGGCATACAACAGCAGCACACACACACACACACACACAGAGAGAGAGTAGCCATGGGACAAGGTGTAGACCTGGCAGGAAGCTAGCTTTACCCTCAGCATGTTTGACAAACAATCATTAGAGCCATCAGCGTTAACAGGAGCGAGGAGCAGGAGAAGCAGCAGCAGCAGTAGAAGCAAGCGTTGGAGTAGGAGTAGCAGTAGGAGTAGGTGTACACTGTACAGGTCCTTCTCAAAAGGCACTACATATCACCATTACCATCAGCCACATCGTTAGCAGCTCTGCAAGCTGTCAGAACCCCGTTCAACAGGATGAGGAGTAGGAGGAGGAGGGGCAGGGGCAGGGGCAGGGTCGTCTGTTCTATATGCAACGCGAATGTCTACAGCTTTATTTTGTGTGCCACCTGAAACGTGTGAGAATGGCAAAAGGCACAAGAAGAAGCAGCAGAGGAGCAGCAGGAGCAGAAGGAGGCCAGAAAAGATCATAATAATCGTAATAAAGTGGATAATATACGTTAGGCAATCTATAGAATCTTTTGTGTGTGGCTTCAAATGTGCCACACTATAATATTCCATATTATCAGGGCAAATTCCAAATTCCACTCCAGGAAAGGGCATGTAATCTTCGGTGGGCTGAAAATACTCTTTCCTCTTCATACGAAAAAATCCCATTCGTTGCCTGTGGCAACTATGCTGCCAAATAAATGTCAAAGATTAAACAAAACATTTTGATCTACGTGGTAAATTTGGAGTATTTATACTGCAGCGTTTCGAATATCCTGGGCAATTAGTTTATGAACATATTAAAAACCAACAACAACAATTTTTTCGAGTGCTGCAGGAATCTGCCACAATTTTGAATGGAGAAGTGCTTTAAATGTTATATTTTTTTTTTATCCTGGAGCCATAGCAACATTCTGGCAGCTGCAGCCATTTTCATTAGGTTAAAAACTTTGCCTTTTCAACTAAATTTTTAATAAGTTTGTTGTTTTTACTGGCCTTTCTCTCTGTGAATGTGAATGGCATCAAAAACATGCATAAATCATCAAAAGCAGCGCTGACAACTAATGAAAACATGCAAAAATTTATAGCACCAGAAATCGACAAAAAGAAAATGTGCTATAAAAAAAAGAGAAGCTTTTTTCCAGGCAGCCGGCGGAGCATTTAAATTGAAAAAAAAAAAACGAACAGAAAGAAAAAATAAATTCATTTGCTTTATGCGCATCAAGCAAATAAAAAAAAAAAAGAAGTAGAAAGTGAAAAAAATGCAGGGTGGGCCCCGGAAATGCAGCCCAATTTTTGTGCGGAAGTTTATTTGTGGCGACACTATCACAGGACCTGCCTCCAATATATCCTTGTTTTTTTCCCTACTCTGCACCCATTGAAAATGCTCCCAAAGCAAAAAAAGAGAGTATACTTTGAGTCAAATAAAATATATATATGAATCTGTTTGTATATATTCTTGAACAGCAGAGACGATTTAGAGCCTAAAGCTTGATAGGTATCCTTTAAAGAAAGCGCAGTTCAAGATTACTAAAAGTCACGAAATTATAAAGATACTTCTTAAGCCGTAATAATTGTATTTAAAACTTGAATAAAATACGAGTATTTATCATATAATAACTACTATTTGTTGATTAATTATTATTATACCCCAACTTTGAGGTTCTTTAGAAAGAGACTAAGACTAAGACTAATATTTCTATTGAAGAATTATTTCACTGCTTCAATTGAATTCTACAGAGTATATAATAGTCGTGCAGACTCTACTAACAGCACTTTTGTATTTTTTCCAGGTGCTGCAGGTCCTGGAATGTGACACGATGCGACAACGACGACGTCGGCGCTGACGTCGACGCTGACGCTGACGTCGACGTTGAGGACAAGGACGACGATGAGGACGGTGGCAATGTGGCCGCGGCCATGTATAAAATTTTTACAATTGCAATTTGTAATAAAAACATGCAGTTTTTTGTCATTGTTATATGCGGCTTTTATCGCACACTCATACACACTCACACGCACACAGACTCACTCACAGATAGCAGCACATGTATACGGCATACACTATGCTACACGAAATGGCTTACATGTGTGTAAAACCATTTGCAGGGCGGACACGGTGAGCGGACAGGGAGTTAAAGATTCGAACTAAAAGTGTGCAGTGGGGCGTGGAGTTTGCATCCTTTTCATACCCTGTATAGAAAACAATTTAAAAAAAAGGGGTTTATCAGTAACAGAATTGAAGGAAACTTCGGCTAGTGGCACCTGTATACCCTGTATGACAATTGAGGGAAATATTGGTGGTATTTTCTTATTGAAATATTTGATATTTTCCACAGATCTGAATACCCTTTCTCTCTGCTGCAAATAAAAGTCATGGATACATACGGGGTATACTGGTGGTGTGGCATGCCCGATTAAAGCATTACAACTCGCTTTTTTTCATAGCTTTATGCCATTTTAAGTGCTCTCTCAATTTGATAGCGCCATATCGGGGGCTGTAAGCCATTAAAGGTCGCTGCTCTACAAATAAACAGAGCATGAAATATTGCTTGTCGTTAGTTATCAAGTGTCCTGGGCGCCGCATTGCTCACCCTTCGGCTGTCGTGTAGAATGTCCAGCTAATTAAGCTGCGTATTTAGCCTTTATTTTGTTGGCATATTTCGTGCGTGTTGCAAGTTCTAGTGTTGCAAGCAGATGGCAGCAGTGCGTACGCATACGACGGCTCAAGGATTCTGTTTGTGCCACTTGCTGTGCGTGTGGCGCCTCACAGCGCGCTTGGGTCTCTATTTCGGCTATTATAATGTGAGCTATGCGCCGTTGCATGCCACATTTGTGTGCGACGAGCAGCTGTACGTCCAACTAATGATGATATTTAATCTGTTGGGATCCGTGGCATATCTGTGGTTCAGTCAACGCTGGGTTTACGATTCGCTAATATTTCTGCTCTATGTGCCACTATACATATATTTCGTGCAGTTGCGGCAATATTTAACCAAATTATTGAACGCCTGCTGTGGCATGCATCAAAAAGTGGAGCAAGTTCTCGGCGCCTGGCTCTGTGTTTCCGCCAAAAAGGAGTGTCTACTCGCTCTGCTGCTGCCTGTCGAACTGCTTCTGATACTTCTTTGGCACTGCCGACTCTACTACAGCTATCAGTTCTGCTTTATAGCGGGCATTGCTCTTGGCTACTATATACAGTTGCTTTTTCTGGGCAACTATTTGATTTGGTTGACCTGCATTTATCGCGCCTTGAACGGGTTTCTCGTGCGGCACATGAACTCCTCCACAATCGGAATATTGAGAACTCTGCTGCGACAACACTCGAATATTTCGGGAGTTCACTCCAAAGTTATACGCTACTTTTCCCTGCATCTGCTCAGCTTTGTGGTATGGTTTCTGTGGCGCTTATGCCAGCTGGTCTTGTATTCTGTACCTAAATCCTTTCCAAATGGTGTCAAAAGTATGGTACGTTTCCGGGTGGCATTAAATCCAATATTTTTATTCTAATTTCTATTATTTCAGGTTCACATTGATCGGCTACAGCTGCTGCAATTGGCTCTGCTTCTGGCGCTGCTTTTAACACTGTTGATCATTGCTTTTAATCTGCAAAAGCAGCGCTGGCTTTTTCGCAGGAATTTCCTATTACTGGAGGATCGCTTGGAGTATTTTCAGTTGAAATCCTGGCGTCTGCTTCGACACCAAACGCTGCCCATGCCCTTTGGCCTGCCCCTGCTGCGTTCATTTGCCCGTACTACGCCACTCAAAAGGGATGTCATTAGCATGTTGGTCAGTTTATTGTTCCTGTAGTTTTCCCCCCGGTTGCTGTCATTGGCTAATCAATTGGGCTTTTCCACAGTTTTCCAGCAACTTGCCGGCCTCTGAGCTAGGCGCCAGACATTTGCCTTTGGCCAGCCTGTATCTGGGGCCTCATCATCATCAGCTGACACTGACCCTTCCCCTGCTCTTGGCCAGTCTCATCAAAGTGGGCTTCATGGTGCTGGTCTGCCTCTGCCAGCATTGGGTACAGCACTCCCATATCGAAGTCAACCTCTATAGCTGCTATATCCAGGGCAATTTCGATGCTAATGTGACCCAAACCATTAGCCAGGTCTATCGGTGGTATGCCTATGATGAATTGGAGTAAACTCGAAAAAGTGAGCGTACCCGACTAGAGGGCACGTGCTGCAAGAGCTGTTTCTCCTACTCCCCAGGAAATAGTTGATGGAACTAAGGCTTTATTTATGATAAGACTCTTACAACTTTTTTGGAAAATAAACTCGAAATTAAAGCAAGCTAATTTGAAAATTTTAAGATACCAAAGTTGAATGCAGTATTGTTTTTCCGAACTAAGTTCTATTAATGGAATTTTCCAATTAATCAAAATGTCGGACAATGAACACATTTCACTTATTAGGTAATTAGCCGTATGGGTTATAATTTATCAAAAGGAAGGACGGAATTTTCGTTTCTAGATATTCGATTTTCAGTCTATTGGCAGCATGAAGCGTATTCAGTTGATACTCGGAGTACTCAAGTTCCTTCGGATTATCTTTCATTGCGTGGGTTTCCTGAGATTGCGCTATGATAGATCCCAGGGTCGTTATTATCAGAGGATCAGCTGTTGTTGCAATCGGAATTCGCCAGGCGTAATACTATTTCTATTGATCTCTCTACATGCCTATATGCCCTTGGAATGGGGAGAGCCTGACGAAGGAATGGATGTACCAGAGTTAATAATACCCTTTGATCTTTGGCATTTTGTAAGGGAATTATGCTATGATATAGGCTATATTCTGCTGCTAAGTTGCTGCTTACTAAAGAGATCTCAGCTCTGGCTAATAATTGAAAGGGCTCAATTGATCTATTTAGAGCTGAGGTATCAGATCGTTTGGAAATGCTCCCCGCGCCTTTTTATAGTAGGCGTGTCCCAGCTACTGCTAATGCTGGCGCTCAGTTTTAAGCTCTTTGTTTTTCACTATCCTAATGAAACGCATCCCGATGAATATCGTATAATTGATTATTTAATGGGTCTCGTCCGTCTGCTCTTTGCTCTGTTGCTGAGCTTGCAAATCTTTTATCATCTGTTGCATGCCGCTTTGTTGCAATCGCTGCAAAATACTTGTAAATTAAAATCATTGCTGCACTTGCAGCCCGTTTTAAAGCGTATTCAACACGCTGCTGCCTCTTATTTTGGGGCATCCTTTTGTTGCTTCTTTGTTTTGTTGTGCTTCAGGTGTAGCAAGTTCTTCGTCTTTAGCGTCTACTTCGATGAAAACGAGCTCTTGCAACGTTTGTGGACTGAGGAGCAGGCCGAGGATGAAGCTGAAAATATGGGCGTGGTAGTCCAACCGACACGTAGCGAACAGTGGAACGCTGAGGCATTGTTGCTCGCGTGGCATGTGGCACTCATGTGGCTGCTCCTTTATGCCGCACAACTCCAGCAGCGAGAGTATAAAACCCTATTGAAAAGCATCTGGCAAAAGGACTTTACAAGTGCGAATAAGGCCAATCCCTCGTGTAAGAGTAAGGGCAATTCTAAGCAAAGAGCCTGCAAGGACATCTTGAGCTTATTGGTGGGTATATCTTAAACATACTTAGAAAGGGTATTCAATGCTCTACTTCAATTTGTAGCTCAAAAGCAGAGTCTCTATACTGGACTATCGTTTCGACTCCATTAACTTTGTGGCTTGGAAATCAAATTCCAAATCAATGATTAAACTCGATGTGGTTGCTGGCTGCTTCAAAATGCTCCTGAAAATTGTGCTCTGCTGCGCTGTGGTGGATTACGTGCAACAAAACGAGATAATGCATCTACTCAAACAGTCTCAAAGAGAAGGGGTATCAAACTAACCTCCCTCAATCTAACCTCAATACCGCTCGGTTAAACAATAATCATTTAAAATTCAAACATATTTGTGGACTTAGTACGGTCCATTTCCAGCTACAATAAACTGTGCAAATTGAAGAATAATTAAATTAGCATATACATAATTCAAATGACAGAAAGCACCAGGAACAGCGAGAAGAAGCTGCGTGTGGCTCTTTTTTGACCTATACGCACCTCAATTACTTAATGAATAACAAGCAGCGGCCCTTTGAGCGACCATTTTAACGACCGAAGCTCAACGAACCCTGCGGTGACCATTCCAGGAACAAATATATACTCACTATGCAGTACAGTATAGAGTACAGCACAGTGGCGTGCTAGGACATTTTTGCGAGGGGGTTTTTAAAAATCCTTTTTCATAAATTAATTGAAAGATACATAAGTTGCCTTTCCTTCTATCATCTGCCTGAAACGCCTGGAATAATGGTCGCTTTCTTTTCAAATTATTACTATAATATTTTATACACAAACCACTTGAAAAATGCATGTGAATAATAACAAAATATATAAAATTCTCATTTTTAATTCAATCTTTTTTGTGAACTATTGAGAAAGAGGATTTAAATTCAAAACAAATTGTGAGAGTAACTAAAATTTTAAGTCCATAACACTCTTTCAACCGCCTCTTTCACACCCCCTCTGCCTAAGCCACTGACTATATTTATATGTAAACAAGAAGCCATAAAAAAGGTCCGGTTTGAACTCGAACTCGAAACTTTTGCCATTATAAAGATAAAGTCTAAGAGAGAGAGAGAGAGAGGAGAGAGAGACTGCGAGACCTAACGGTGTTTTTTGTTATTCTTTTTGTTGCTGTTGTCCTATTATGATGCGCCTTTTCTTTAACATTAACTTTAACATTACAGTTGCCGTTACCTTTACCTTCTCTTTTTTCTCTGCTACTGCTGCTGCTCGCGTCTGTCTGCTTCATCGTTTTCTTCTTCTTCTTCTTCGACTGTAATTTATGCACAAACTTGATTGAATTTGCTGCGCATTTCGCAAGGATTTCAGCACATCGAAAAAAGGCAGAAGAAGAATCAAATAAAATTCAATAAATTAACATAAATCTCGGAAAATTCACTGAAGCTTTATACCTACATATACATATGCAAATTCCTTTACTTCCCTTACGCCTCCCTCCCCCCCCAATGGAAGTCCTCGATCGATTGCAAATAAACTTTGCATGCAGCATATGTATGCAACACATGCAGGAAATTAAATAACAGAGGCGCACAGCAGCAAAGAACAACAACAGCGGAGGCTGATGTAAGCCGTGACTTAAGGCTCTGAGTTGTCTGTTATTCAATTCTACATATATTAACCTATTAGCTTTTAGCTTAAATAAACCTTTGCCTCTTCACTTTATTTTAAACAGAAAAAAGCAACAAAAAACACAGATAACCAGGGTAAACGTAACAAAACAGAGCAGGTGGCGGCACCTGCAACTGCAAACATTTGGAGCCCTGGAGCAGTTTTTTATTTAATTCGCCGCAAACGAGTTAGCCCGTAGTTTATATGAACCGTACCGCTTTTATTTATACAAAAATTAAAAAACTTTTGCATAAATCCCATTTTTTCGCACACAAATTTAAGTTAAACGCGCAGCTCACGCACTGAAAAACCGCCAAAACTTTACACTGCTCTGTTATGTAAATAACAGTGGGCGTTCACCCCACCCAACATACCTGTTCGCTTCAAAGAGTATTCATATTATAGATACTCTTTGGTTCGCTTTAGCTTAACATAACAGAGTGTATATAACAGCGGCTTAACAGTGAGTGAGCGTGCAGAGATCATAGACATGCCTGAGTGAGAAAGAAATAGCAGAAAGCTGTTAGGTAATAGATATATTCGAATTAAATATTTCAGAGTAGCATTGGCGTAACAGTGTGCAGAGTGCAGCATAACAGTGGCTTAACAGGCATTTATCAACATTCATTATCGCTGTTAATTGAGAATAATTGATCGATAGTTCTGCTAAGCTAATTGATTAGCGGAACACTTTAAGTAGGGCGCCAAATTCAAAGGACTTTGGAAAACTTTCAAAAGGTGAATGATACGCACAGCATTAGGTTAATATGCGTTTAAGATGAAAATATGCTGCCTTTAAGTGAACAGCGAAAACAAAAGGTAAATTCTTGAATATTTTCCTCTTGAATTTATAAGGGCTCACCTTAACCTACAAAATGCGCTGCTTTACCGTTATATTGACGCCATTTTGCCGGCCATTTTGTCGCGCTGTGTAGGCGCCATTGCAACGGCCTCTATAACTGTTTATGGCTTTATGATTTTCTTCTCTTTTCTTCTTTGAGTTTTGAATGGCTGCCAAATGGGCATTACGAGTGGATGGGGTGGCGATGGGCGAGTTTGGTGAGCTAGGTGAGGCGGTGGAAAAGGGCTAAGACATTCAGGTCAAATATTACCCGATCGAATTTCGCTATCATTTTACACACACACACACACACACACACACATATGTATGACCTCCTGCCACGTCCCTTCTCATAAGAGTTATTGATTATATTTGGTTCAGATTTTCCGTTGGCTGCTTCTTGACTTCCACTCTTTAAGTTGAATTGAATTTCCCTTTATGGCTTGGGACAGCTGTCAATTTTGGTTGTTGGCCCGTTGTGCCTTGGCATGCATAATTAATATCCACTGTAGTCCATAGTTCTAGTACAGTGGCGTGTGTAGAGTTTAAAAAGGGGGGTTTTCCTCGAGGTTAAGCCCAAATTTTAGATTTTAAAGGTTTATAATCTTTCCAAGTGTACATATAGAGTTCCCCTAAATATATCATAGTTTTCTGCCTTCAATCATTCAAAAACTAAACAAGTTTAAGGATCTTAGATGATAGGGATAATTTGAGGGGAAATTCCTCATATTTTAGAAAATATTCTAATCAATTCAATAAAAGTCATAAAAGTTTCGAATAAATAAACAAAAAGTTACTTACTTTGGTGCATAGTTCTCGGAACTCAGTTGGAAGATTACGTGGAAGCTAGAATAAAAAGGAAAAGCGATGAATGATGATAAGTTCTACAGCGAATTTAAAAAATTATTTAAAAATTCTTTCTCCCCTAAAAAATATGCTTGACTATGCCACTGCTCCTAGACAATTGAGCAGAGATGTATGCAGCCAGCTGATGGGCTGGCGAAATGCGTCGTGTTTTGTGGCTAATGAAATTTTAATTAGTGCGAGACAAGCGATAAAATTACACCGAAAATTAACATAATTATGGAAGAATGAGAAAGCCAGCCAGAGCAACCCGAACAGCGCAGCCCAGTAGGAAACGAACCACCGCTGAGCAGCTGAGCAGCTGTAAGAATCAATGATAAGACCATATAAGGGTCGACAGCAATTACATGCATCAAAGATTCATATCCTTAAGCGCCGCAGGGCGCTGCCATCTTTTATAATGTCATAATAATGACTTTATCTTTGAAGCAGGCAATAAATCTCTCTGCTTTGCTCAGCTCTGCTCAGCTTTGGACCCAAAGGAGCACCAGATAAAAGAGGCAGACGCCACGAGAGAGGAGACGATGTTGCCAAGGATCTAAATGAAATATTACACATACGCCGCCGTCGACCGCCGACGCTCACATAGTGTTGTGTGCTTACACTGGCAAAAATTGATTGGATTACATTTTCACTATCATTCCCGTAATTCAATAGCTATGATTAAATTGTAATACTTTCATTTTTTCTTTTGGTTTGATTTCCTGTTGAAATCACTTAAAAGAAATATAGAAATAAAAATAGATTATTCTTTCTCAATTATTTTAACTCCTTTTTTAGTCGATCTTTCAATAACTAATGCGTTTTTTTTTCAGTGTATTTGTGCGTGGGCAAGGCTTTCATAAAAGTTAATTAATATGCCTTCTGTTAAGCTGCTAAATACAGCGCAAAATATGCCAACAACTTGTCTGACGTCATTTATCTCTCTCTCTCTCTGTGTGCGAGTGTGAGTGTGAGTGTGGTCAAAAGCCTAATACCATAATACCCTAATACTGTAATATGCGCTGACAGTTAACTGACCACGGCAATAGCATAAATATTCCCATATCTATATATATATATATATATATATTCCTATATCTACATACAAAGATAAATCTGATACTGGACTACCTGAATAAAAACAAATTTGCATGCAAATTCAATGGGCGCATTGTCGAGTTTGAGAACAAACACAAAAAAAAATTCGAGTAAGAGGAAAATGGGAATATTTTAAATGTCACTGCTCGACGAGTAGATACTCTGTATATACAAATAAAATGCTTGCTAAAATGTGTTCGTAGCAGCTTTCCTTTCTTTATTTTTTACCTGATTTTATTTTATTTCTTCTAAATTTTTGAATATACCCTTCTTTAGGCATTTTCTATTGATAGCAAAAAAATATGCAAAAATCGAACTGTGAACATCTATGTAAATGTTTTTTTCAGTCGAACAGCAGGAATTTTACCTGGCATTGTTGCTCCATTTTTGCTATTTACATTTCGGGCATGTTTTCTCTGTTCTTATACCCTTCCTGAGGGTACTTGAACTTTGCCACAAAATGTGTGTAATGCATTGAATGAAGCTACCTTCCAACCCTTACTATTGATCAGGACTATCTGTCCGTCTGTTTGTTTGTTTCTGTATAAGCTAGTCTCGCAGTTTTTGAGCTAGATAATTGAATATGGAGCCTTCTCTTCGATGCAGGCAGCTTATATGTTACAACTAAAAGAATCGAACAGCGATTTCATATGGCTAAAATAGAAAGGAATAATCGGTCTAAAAGTAGTTGTATGGAAAACTTTCTTGCTTCTCAAAATATCCTTATCAAACTTACTACTTAGAGATAAATATGTGAGCTATATAAAGGCTCATCAAAGAGTATTGGAATCGGATTGGTATATCGCCTGTAGCTGCCATAGGAGTAGTGCTTATAGCCGTCTGCAAGGGTATGCAATATTCGGTGCGCGTTACAAGAGCTGCCTTACTGGGTTTTTTCCCTCTATTTGTTCCTTTTTTTGGACTGGGAATAGCAACAAAATATGTTTCGTTTTTAACAAATCCAAACAAATAAAATCTGCGCATAACAATGAACTTTTGGGGCAAACTTTTTAGCCTGGCTCAAAAAAGAAATATATAAATACATTTCTTGTCCAAAAAGAAACTTGTATTCTGATAAATTCATACAAAAACAGATATCGAAATCTATTTGTAATATTTGGGCAGGCAAAAAATATAAAATAAAAGGAAAAAGGGAATCCTTGATGAAATTCTTGGCAAAACATTTTGTATACACTTTTGATTAAATTTTGCTGTTTTTCCTTTTGTTTTCCTTTTGTTTTGCTTTGTTTTGCATTGCGTTGTGCTGCGAAGCCTTGCCCGAAGCTAAAAAAATGAAAGTTATCAGGGGATTTTCTTTGATTTTCCTGTGTAATTTCCAGAGCATAAAACCAAATTAAAGTCAGAAAATAAACCAAACCAAAAGAAACGAAGAGAGCAGAGAACATAAGAGAAGAGAGGAAGGGTGCTTTATAATTAACGTCAGGCAGCCATAAAATTTAATGCCATTTTGCAATCAGATAAACCGCAAAAGCCAATTAGCCAAACGCACTTGTTGAAGCAAAAACGATAATTATATTGCTATGTACAGCAAAAAAATATAAATAAAAATATAAATAAAACTAGTAAGGAATGGCCTTCATTGACGCGCCGAAGATTGGATACCCTTGCCGACTGGATAAACATTTTCTTTTCATCAAAAAACTTAAAGAAATAAAAATAGGTTCTATATAGCAACTTTTAGTCTGATTTTTCCTTTCTATGGCGGCTACTATATGATATAGTTCTTCGAAAAATAATTCTCCATGACGAATTTCAAAGACTAGTTTAGCTGGTGGACGGACAAGCAGACAGACAGAAAGACATGGCTCTATCAACTCGTCTTATAGAGGTTCGGAGTAGTCTGATTCAATGCATTGCACATTTCGTGACAAAGTGATAATACCCTCAGATAGAGTGCATAAAAATGTATATAAAAAAATTCGAAATGAACAGCAAATAAGTGTATAAATAAAGATAAAGTAATGCTCATAAATAAGCCACGAATTATGCATATTACGAGTATAAAAGTAGATTTTTTAATGAGAGACAGCTCACACGTTGTAGGAAAAGCGGAGAAGCGGAAAACCAGTGGAGAGCAGTGGAAAAGCGTGGAAAATAAAAAAGCGCAGCTGTCAATTGAATTTATTATATAATTAAGTGCAATTTGTGTTCGCTAATTGCAACTGTTTGTCGGGCTGCTTCATTTGCAACTAATTGTTTAATGGGGAAAATGCATGCAAGACTCATGTAAAATACGTAAATATATATATAAATATATGTATATATATTCGTATAAACCAAAAATCATATTAAATTAATAATGAAATTTCATTGTTCAACTATTAAAGTTGACTGTTTGTTTGTTTTTATATTTGTTTTATACAATAGCAAAATAGGAAACAAAAAACTGTAGCATACATTATGGGGCTAGGCAGAAGACAGAAGACCAGAAACTTTTAATTAATTAAAAAGTTGTTTAATTTGTTCGAGAATTAATACAACATTTAAAAGGTAGCTAAAAGTATAGAAATGAATATTACTAACTTAACTGAGCTTTCAAAAACCTGGAATGAATCGAATACAAAGAGCATTTTTCAACGAATTAAAACTCTTTCAAAGTTTCTATCATTCCTAAACCTAATCATTAAACCTGCGTTAAACATGTCTTCCTCTACTCATGACTCATGAATTTTTGCGGTTTTCATACCCTTTTAGAGGGTACCAGAACTTTGTCACAAAATGTGTGTAATTCATTGAATCTCTCCGCCTGTCGTATGAACCGTCTGTCCTCTCTATGCTAGCTAGTCTCTAAGTTAATGAAATGTGGAGTACTGCCTTCTACTTCTCTATATCAGAGCCAGCCGGATCAGATAACTATATCATATAGCTGTCACAGGAACAATCGGTCAGTCTGCAAGGGCAAGGAAACTTCGTCGTGATTCCCTCTACTAGTTTCTATATACATTTAAATGAGCTACTATTTAATTATTTTATTTAATTATTTTTCTCTTTTTTCTTCTCGTTTGAGCTGAGCCCATGAACAGATTTTAATTAATCACTGTCAATTTTCATGGAAAACTTTGACCACAACAAACAGATCTGATTAATTGAACGACAATACACGAGTAGACAGCTAGCAAAATGATTTTTATATTAATTATCAAAATTGCTTGCATACATTATTAATATTTTTTGTAATTTATTCAACGTTTTAACGAGCTTTATTTACATGCTCATTAAATGGAGAGACAGCGCTTCAGAGCATGCGCTTTTAATACCCTTCCAGAGGGTATTATGACTTTCTCACTGAGGGAGCCATCACCCACGATCTCAGGGGTCGGAATAGCCATGTCCGTCCATCTGTCTGTGTCTCAGTTCTTTTTGTGGCGGAAACAGACCGGATCGGATCGACCATAAGGTTGTAGTAAGAAGAATTGCTCAGAAGATTCTACATTCGAGTCGGAAAGGGTACGAAATCTTCGGCGTACCGAAGACTCCCTTTCCCTGCTGGTTTTTTATTTATTAAAATTTTTTTTTGAATTTTTTTGGAGTACATATTTAATGATGTTTATTTTTAAATTATGCCATTAGTAAATAATGCAAAGCATTTTCCATCTCTGAAATTTAATTGTTGGCCTCCAGAAGAAGTGAACTCGTTGCTACTTCTACTTTTTTGACATTTATTAAGCTGCCTCTGCGGAGCATTCGTGTGGGAGGGAACCGTGGGGCAAAAACTTGCTGCAACTTGGGGCAACTTGAGGAGCGCAATGTGGCGGAAAGCTGCTTCAGCTGCTTCTTTGCTTGTTATAAAATGCAAGTCGCCTGACAAAGAGTGCTGCACACTTCCTGAATTATGAGCAGCACTGTGCAACACACGAGGAGCAGCAGGGGCAGGCTGTTACACTCGGAGAAAAACCTGAGCAATCTCTTGACTTTAATGCACCCTTCATCAAGGACGCGAATCGGTTCGAGCCTGAAAACCACTGTGCTGGTTTGACTCCGGATTTTCGGATTATTTCAACTGAACCTGCAAATTAAACTACTGGACCCAAGGATTAGAGAGATTCCTTGAAGGCGCCTACCTTTTCGCTAAGTGTACTTAGGAAGAGTTGTTGCTGGCTGGCAAAGAGTCAGCCAAGTCAACGGCAAAGCGGAATTCTGATTCCAGCTGCAGTTGCAGTGGCATTTGGAGTCGGAGTTTCCCTTTCTATTTTTTTATTTTACCCACGGAAATGTTTTTTGCGGGTAGCAAAAAAAATGTTTATTTCATGTTTTTTAAGTCCGGACACGTCGTTTGCCCATGAATGCTCGACTCGACTCGACTCGACTCGACTCGACTCGGTTTGGTTTGGTTTGGACTGGTTCAGTTTCTGCTGCTGCTGCTGCTGCTGCTGGTTCGCTCTCTTTCTCTTCTACTCTTCTGCTTCAAAAAATGCTCCACTCATTTTAATCTTATTTATTTATAGTGCCGCCCACCTGTCTCTCCATCTCTCTGTGGAGCCGTCTGTCCGTCTGTCCGTCCGGCTGTCTACCTGCCACATACTTATATAGTTACTGCTTGCATAAGTACTGCCAGGCTCTTCACAATTGCCAGCTATGCTCGTATTTACACATGAATTGCAGCATATACTATATCGATATAAGCTTTATGCTTGATACGTATTTATTTCTGTATATATGTTGGACAGTGTAATTGCCTCTACTCGACTCGACTGTGAAATGCGCTGCTCGACAATGCAACAATGAAGTGCTGCAAGTGCTGCACTTGCAACAGACAGTTATTTAGGCTTCTGCTGAGTGCAACTTCAACTCAAGACATTCCTCTGTAGTTCGCTCTCTCAGCTCATTAAACAAAGCGCCACAGCTGCTCTGTTATCGATAGTATTACTGCTACTATCGATATGTTTTAAAGGTTCCGTGAGAGGGAACTAAACGATGTCTAGGTAACAATAGTATTGCAATGCTATCTTCAACTCTAGCTCATAATATTTCTCTAAGAATATAAGCGTCTCCAATTACCTGCTAGTACCTCAATACCTCTGACTGTTGACTCCCAAGTTTCTTGTTACTCTCTCAACTACTTTGAATTTATAGCATTATAATAGCTTAGTCTATTCCATCTATCTATTGTCTACCAACTTGTCTGACGCTGTTCAGAGAGAGATTTGAGTGTGGGTAGGGTATTCCGTATGATATGCCATTCTAGCCATTGTCTTTCAACTTTTGCGAAAAGTCTGTCAACTCTGCCGAATGTAGTGTATCGCACTCGTATCATTTCTTGCTAGCCACATAAATTGGCATTATGCTCGTCGTTGTGTGAAAAGTTTTTTGGAGCGTTTGCCATGTGCACTTTAAAACATTTGCATTTGCATGAGAATCGGAATGAGGAATCCGGCAACAGGAATACGGAATACGGAATACGGAATCAGAAATGCTATCGACTCGGTTTCGGTGTTGAAGTTGAAAGGAGTTTAAAAAGTTGCTGGCAATCAAAGTGTTAACAGCAAGGCTATAAAACGTTTACCAAAAGAAACTTTCAGGCTAACACACCCACACACCCACACACACAGATAGATACCTCTGTGTTTTTGTGTGAGTGGGCGTTGCTGTGTGGGCGTGGCGTCAGCGGCAGCTCCAAATAAGCTGGCAACAGGCACAAAATTAACACCTTTAATGCAATTGGCAACGCCTGCACGAGGAGGCAGGCAACATTATCTGCTTTCGGAGCGTGTGAAGCACCATTTGCCACTTGTTGCAATTTGCTAATTTGAATCTAAAATACCCTTCCCCAATACCCTACCCTAGCAACCAAGCAATCCCCCTGTAGCCCACAATCCCAACGACAATCATCGATTGCTGCTGATGCCAGCAAAATTTATAGCTGCCGCTTAGTTTTGTCTGTTTAACTTTGAGAGCCAGTCCCAGTGGCGTAACAGAAGGGGGATTCTGAAGAATTTCAATGGATAAAATCTTATTAAATGTAAGACTTTTACTGAATAAAGTAAAGCCAATTAGAAACGTTGAGTAATTTACCTATAAAACAACACAGTTAAAGTTTTCAGTTTAAATCTGCGCTTAAAAGTATGCTATGAATTTTACAGCGAAATTCTTCGGCAGTTTCTTCTTCCGAATCAAATTGGATTGCTGATAAATTAAGCTTTTAATACAATACTCATACATCGTTGGTAAAATGTCGTAAACATGAAATAGTTCTGTGAAATGGAAGGGGAATTTAAGCTGGTTGCATTTAACACTGAAAATCCCCTGTTTTTTTTATTGCTTACGCCACTGTTTAGTGGTTTGCGGGTCGGGTGAAAGGGGGGAAGGGGCGGGGCATTTGAATATGTGTGTTCACACTAGGGTTAAGAGCTGCAAAATTTAAGCCATGTTAGCATTAAATTTCACACACACAAACAAAAGTCAAACAAGAAGGCAATCTCATAAGCTGATTTCACGTGTTCGAGTTTTGTCCTTATTTTGTATTCACCATTCTCTGTTTACAATGACCCCAAAAAGTGAACCCAAAGAACATTTGTTCATTTGTTTGTTTGTTGGGCTTTCCAGATTTATTTACTATGACCCACAGTCGGATTCAGCCTCTGGCAAAGTCATCATGTCTAGACACTAGACAACTGAGCACATAGAGCACAAAGTTTTCAGTTTGATCTCATTCCCCTTTCCTCTCCTTTTCCTCTCTTCTGGAAAGGTGGAAAATCCCACTCAACTGATAATTAATGTGCGATAATTAACGCTGGTTTTGGGCCAATTGTTTTTCAAGCACTTAACGAAATCAACTGCTCGCTTTAATTTAATTTTCCCTATTAAATAATTATCGCAAAAGCCCTTTGAATGGTGTGGGCTGCATACAGACCAGCAAAAAAAAAAAAGGGAGAAAAAATGAGAAAAATGTGAGAATCCTCGTATCGATAATAAAATTGTTCGCTGCACAACGAAAAAACCGCAACAAAAAATATGCACATAACAATTTTCCATCAGTTTTTGTGTGGCTTTCCACTTTTCTGCCAGCTGACCGGAAAGGTTTAAAATACTCGAGACTCAACTCAGTCCTCGATACTTTACAGGTCATATGAGTACAATCAAGATAGCGGCTTAGTATCGATAGTATCAATAATTTACTCTATCGACAATCGATACTTTACAGGGTACATGAGTATGATACAGATAGTAGCATAATAGCGATAGTATTGATAAGCAATAGTATCGATAGCAGTGAAGTGTTGATAATAACGATAGTTTATTTGCGCTCTCCCATCTCTAGCAAACAGCGCATACCCAAAGGTTAAGCTTATAGTTTTTAATTAAGTACTAAAATTGAATTTCATTCATGTGGCTCAGCTAGAAGCATAGGAATTAACGATATTTTATTGGTTTCTCCCCTCATCCCTAACAACAAGTAGTGCCCGTCGGCTGCAAGTATTTGCTCATAAAAAATTGAAATTTCAATATGGAATGCAAGGAAAAAAAGTGCAACTCATGCATAATAATAATTTTTTGCCCGCTTTGCCGTTTAAAGTTTAATGCAGAGAAAGTGGTGGAGAGAGAGAGAGAGAGAGAGAGAAGGACAGGCTTTAGCTTTGTTTTTATTCTTCTTTTTTTTTTTTTGTCTGCTCAGCTCAGCTGTTTTTTATGCCTCAATAAAAAAATACTGAGGCAAATAATCAACAGCTGAAAAAGCAGCTGCCTCTGGCAGCTTCAGCAAGCCTCCAACAAAAGTGTTACGCATACGCAACGTTTGACACAGTGTTTCGATGTCCTTCGGTCGGTCCGTCCGTCTGCCAGACAGACAGACTCGATTGTTGACAGTGCGCGCCTTGAACGGAACGCAAACTTCATTAAAACTTGCACACAGGCAAATTATTAATGAGCATTTGCCCAGTTGAAATCACAATTAAGCTCGTTAAGGCATTTAACTGCAGCTCATTAAAACAAGTAAAAGTGCCTTTTGCTCCGAATGCACGACTTGAAGATACTCTGCAGAAAATGCCCTTTCTTAGCAATTATCTTAAACTTAATAAACAAATAAGGTTTCTTATTCCTTCCACCTAAGGTTTCTTATCCATTTCTATCCCAAGAACTAGTTTATTTTCTGTGGATTTCATTGGAAAGCGAGGAGTAAAATACATGTATTATTTATACTTTAAGAGCTCACAGGTGTTTCCATGCTTCGCCCTCTTTTAATATACCCTTCTTCATAGAGAAAGTCAGCGAAAGTACACGTAATTAGCAGACAATTCTCATAAATCATTTAAGCACATAAATTCAATGCAACACAGTAGATACTCGTACAAAGATATTAAAGATACAAATTGCTTTGCTAATCGCAATTACTGCCTCAAGGCTCAGGCCTCAAGCCTCAGATGTGTCGTGTGTTTCTCTGGCCTCCTGCGAATATTATTAAAAAACTTTCATATTGGCCACCAGAACGAGAGATCCAAGTATGAGTAGTCTGTATGAGTTACTCACAGATACATAGATAGGCCCAAGCGATGCCAAGGTCAGAAAAAGGCCACTGCCAACAAACAAATTTGATGGCCATTCTCGTAAGCATGTGTGAGTACATTTATTAAACAACTTTCGGCCAACTGGACAAAGCCAGAGAAATACAACTGTGTTCTCGTCTACAATTTCGCCCAAATTCAGGTCGAATTTGTTGTGGGAAGCATAAATATTCCACTGAAATATATGTGGTATACTTTCCAGCGCACAGCCTTTCAGAGTATAGATAAATATTAGATAAATTCGAACATTTTACAGCGCGTTTTTATTATTTGCCCGCCAAATATAATAAAAAAGAAACTGCTTCTGGTTGGTTGTGAAATGAATTGTGGGAACATTTCCATAGATAATTCTGATGTGCCTAGTCTCTGGACTCTTCCCCATGGCCTCCGTCTCCGCGTCCGTCGCCCTCTCGGTCCCCTGCTGTGTTAAATGGGCAAGCCTAAAAGCATACTAAACTTTTTGCGGAAATGACACGAGTTCCGATTCCGACAGCGCGCGCGCTTAACTGGTGGGCGGATGGGCGGATGGGCGGATAGCCACCCCACCACCGAACAGTCCCCGAAAAGGCCCTGTACAGTGCCCGGAACAGCCCCTAATAATAGACCATTGCAGGCAGTAAGAACAACAACTACAAAAACATTAAATATGGGCTTATAGTATAGTCGAAGCAACTGTTTACTTCCCTTTTTGCTTTTGGCCAAATCGAGGAGGCATTTTGGTCTCCTGAAAAATGGTCGCAATTCTTGTTGACTTTGTGGCGTATCATTTGATTTTGCTGCTGAATTATAGTTTGCATTATTTATGCAATTTCCGTCCGATTTTCGGAACTGGGAAATCTGCAGTTTCCATGGAATAATATGAAATAATAACAATGTGAATGTGATTTAATTAAAATTGTTAAATTGACTTTAGAATGGACAAGTTACTTAGCCGAATAACAACGGGAGGCAGGCTGACTCTGAGATTTAGAGAGAGAGAGAGAGAGAGAGAGAGAGAGAGAGAGAGAGAGAGAGAGAGAGAGAGAGAGAGAGAGAGAGAGAGAGTACAAAGGTATTTAATTTAAAACCTTTGCGGCAATTTCTTCGTATGAAAGCAAACAAAACATATGAGAGAGAAACTTGACTGCAGTTGACATTTCATTTGCTTCATTTAAATATTTAATTCTCTTTATTTGTTGAGCATAATATCTTCAGGGATTCTAAAGTTCAACAAAACTTTTATCTGCCTGCAAAACCAAAGACAATAAAATCTCCCTCTAAAACTTGCAAAACTTTTCTCTCTGTCGGTGGCCCTGTCTCTGTCTCTGTCGCTGTCTCTATCTCTATCTCTGTGTATTGATTGTGTTTGTGGCTTAAATGTTTTAGCATTTAATGGCTGCAACTGTTAGCCAACTAATTTCTTATAAAATATTTAGTCTTAAGTATACAGCCACAGCCACAACATATTATTTATTTAAATTCCAGTCTAATAATGGCTAAAATAATTGAGAACTACCAAGGAAAAGCTATTCTCAGCGTGATGAAGCTTACATACCCTTTCTTCTGACCGGATGTTGCTGTCAGCTATCAACAACAAACGTTTCTTGCTAGCAACTCTGCTCTACTAAAGCTCAGTCCGTCCAGGATACTCAACTCCTTTCTGATCAAGAGTCTACGAGAAAGAAAGGATATACACGGAATCCGAATAGGCCTTCCCAGGACTAAATATATGATAAAGTATCCAATTGAAAAGACTATAAAAATAGCTGAGAAAATCTTTAAGGAGTATTTTTCAACATTCTCTAAATCAGCAAGAAAGATAGCCTTTTCTGGGCTGCTTTCTTTGTACGGAAATTAATAATGAAACCAAAACTCACACGCTTTTTGCCATTTTGACAGATGCGCTGACAACTGAGAAAACTGTACAAAACCGTAACAAAAGAAATTCGCTTTAATATTACGCTTTTTGCTGCAATTAAATGCACATCAAAAGCAAAAACTGACACAGTGCGTACAACATGGCGTATGACAGCTTCCGCCTACAACCAAAAAACAACAACAAACTGTCACAATGACAAGCACAATATACACACACACACACACACACACCCACACACACCCACACACACGCAGACACAAAATACTTGACAAATGCGTCGGTTGTGGCACTTCAACTGTTTCACAGTCCCATACACCCCTTCCCCAACAAGCTCTTCTCTACCGACGCATTAAAAAGCATTGCCTACTTTTCAGCGCAACCAAAAACAAATGCCAACCTGCCGTTCAACCCAGTAGAAAACGAATCCCTTCTCTCAGTGGTTCCAAAAAGCTGTAGAAATCTAAAGTGAAGTTCCATTACTTGGTGAAAGCTGAACCAATTTTCAAACGTTTCCCATTTTTGTTTATAGAGTTTCCTCGAAATTGATTGGACATTAAAGTATTAACACGTTTTCCTTCTTAGACTTACTGATTTTTAAGGGGAATATCTTTTTTGTTAAGGGTTTAATCACTTAATACTCTTTTAAAGAAACGGTTTAGAGTACCTTCCTCTAAATCGACATTTTCCTACTGGGTCTCTTGTGTGCGTGTAATTAAAAAACTTTTATATAATGTGACATGCAAGAAAAACATATTTCACAACCAAAACACTGAGCTT
Source organism: Drosophila repletoides (assembly GCA_018150835.1). Classification (NCBI taxonomy): domain Eukaryota; kingdom Metazoa; phylum Arthropoda; class Insecta; order Diptera; family Drosophilidae; genus Drosophila; species Drosophila repletoides. Next base: position 18,281,610 of record JAECWQ010000031.1, on the reverse strand, counting down.
TATGCAAATCTTGATAATAATTGTTTAAAATTATGACCTGGCTGCCAAATTATGTTTGCCCAAGCTACTGTAATCAAGAAAAAATTACAAAAACGACTACAAAAAAAAAAAAAAGAAAGGAGAATAAATGCAGAGAAACGTTGGCAGACATGAAGCGTCAATTACAACTCAGGTGGAAAGGAAGGAAGGAAGGGTAGAGAAAATTGGGCGCCAGATAAAAGATAAAAGACTTGCAGGACATTTGAGTGTGTTGGCTGCCTGGCAGGCCAGCGTCTTAATCCTTGCGCTGACAAGGACTTTTCAGCAGCAACAGCAGCAGCAGGATCAAGCGCCGCAGACAATGCATTTCGCTTTAATTAAATTCTTTTGTCGCAGCTTTTGTGCGAAGTACATGCAAAAATCGCACACTCGACGCCAGCTGCAAAACGAAATTAATAAAAAGAAATGTCGAGCCAATCATGGGACAAACAGACAGCCAGACAGACGGCACGAGTATAATTCCCCGGCTCGAGACAAACATAGATTTTTACAAAAGCAATGAGAATTGAATAAATATTGCAAACCGCTCTTAAATCGTTTTGCAAACGAAAGTTCTCTTCTATTGAAACTCTTTTGAAAACGTAGAAAAAGAGAGATTTTTTCACTCTGAAACCGTCCAAATTTTGGAGATTTACAGACTGGCTTGACTGAAGCATCTATTGAATGCCTTTAAGACTGCATCGTCGCCTATACAATGCCCAATATTCAATACAAATGAGCAGCCTCATCTTATGAGTGTATTTGTGTATATATTTGCTGTGCAATTTAGCGTTGCCTAATTCTAGGCGCCTTGTATTGACATTCACTTGGAGAGGCTCCCTTTATGTTGCGGTTGTTTCTGTTGCTGTAGATTGACAGCCGCAGCAGTTGATGATGTGGTGACAATATTTGATTGCTTAATATTGAATTAATTTAACAAATTTGTGGCCAAGTGTGTGCGCCTGTGTGAGCGTGTGTAAACGTATGTGTGGTTGCCTTATTGACACATTCTGCCAGCTGTGTGTGTATACGTCTGTGTGTGTGTGTGTGTCAAGCATTTAAAATGCAATTACAATATGGCTGAGTTTGCAGCAAGCACAAAAGTTTTCCTCATGAAAATATCTCTGTCTTTCTCTTCGAGTAAATTTTCTTATCAAGGCTTGCCTTGAGAGCCTTGAGAGCCTTTTGCCTTGTGTCCTGTGCATCCAAAACAATTTATAGGCAAAATGTTGGAAAACTTTTACAGAATGCGCTGACCTGTCGCCTATTTAAAAACAAAGTACTACAAAATCTATTCGGACCGACAGAAAAATACTCTAAAATGTTGTCAAAAATTTCCTACTTTTTAGGTTTTTATTTTCATATTGAAAAGTTGGAGTTGCAGCTGATATAAGGACAAATATTTCAATGTGAGAGCTAATAAAATATATATTAAACCTAAAGTTGATAAGGACTTAAATTCTAGTCCCTAGCTTCATTTTTAATTGATCCTTAGAGCAGAAGTCTCTTCTTTGCCTTGTCTATTTGAAGTCTCAAAGGATATTAAGGAAATCGGAGCAGTTGAGATAAAGAGTATTTAGTTTCCCAGTTGGGATGAATAATATTTAGATCCTCAGTTAAATGCAGTTCATTCATTGTTTCATTTATTTTAAATTCGTCTTATTTTTTTCAGATTGTGAACTCTGCTAATTTATTTCCATAAATGTTTCAGGCTCTAGGCTCGAGGATGAGAGAGGGTGGATTTTCAGTAGCCGATTGCTGTTAAAGCATTAAAATTCATTCGTCAGTTCAGCCATGAGAAATATAGTTTGTGAAAAGTTTTTCATGTTGTGTAGTGTTGATGAATGAACTCTCATTGGCAGTGTAAACTATATGCTGCGCTGTCCGAGCACACAAAAAACTTTGTCCTGGCCAAAAAGTTTGCCTAAATGTATGCAATACAATTTTTCAAGTTCCCAACAAAACAAGCGAAGCGTGCAAAAATTTGTTGAGCAGGCGAAGTCAACATTAGGAAAAATTGAGAGAGGAAAAACACAAAATACAAAATACAAAATACAAAATTGAAGTCTGCGAGTCTGTGAGTCTGTGAGGCTGTGCGTCTGTGGCAGGGCATTAAAAATCCAAGACTTATGGAGCTTACTTGCAGCACCACAATACCCGTAATAACTAGTGGAAACTGTCCGACTGTACGTCTATATTTTCGCATTTTCGCATTTTCTTGACCAACCGAAAATTGTTTGACTATGCGTCCAATGTGAAGCGCTTGGCAAATATATTTTCCAGAGTTCCACAGATTCAGCCCGGAGAAAAGCCGGAAAAATAGCAACATAACTGCAAATGAAATTTCGTAGATTTTCGCTGCAAAAGTAAATGAAGAATAATGTGCAAAAGCAAATTGCTAGCAAACAAAAAAAACAAAAAAAAACAAAAATATATATAGAAAAAAGGGCGACAGCAGCAGCAAAATAAACAAACTAAGAAGGTTCCTAGTTAAGTGTGCTTAACTAGAAGTTGCCCTGTGCCCGACGCCTCAAAGGCGGGTATGTTGGACTAGCAGAGACTCTAAATGAAATATATATGAAAAGAATTCTTTTTGCAGCAGAATATGGAGTTAAAATAGTTGGTAATTTAGATAAAATTGATATAAATGAGTTACCTTTTCTGTGGCATTCATAACAGTCAGGGTTTAATTGTCTGGAATGAAAGGAAATGAAATTCATGTTAAATTTGTTGACCTTTTTCCTTGATTACAACTCAACCATTAAACATTTTCTGTAAATTGGGTTATACCCCGTTTTTCTGTTGAGAATATTGTTTTTATTGCTTACAGGGTATTAGAGAAAGAAGCCAAAACACTTTAGTTGTAAGCAGAGAAATATTTTCATTGTTGCTGACACCTCAGATCCTTGCTAAGATGCCGAGGCGAAGAAGCTGTGAAATTGCGCGAAGATGGAGCAAAAGTTTTTAATTAAGAAATCCTGTGGAATTGCTTAAATATTTCAGTTGCAGCTGCTGCCGCTGCCGCTGCCGCTGCTTCTGCTGCTGCAGCAACTGTTGCAACTTCAACTGCTGCGACTGCTGCTGCTGCTGCTGTTGCCACTTAAACGCTGGGCGTGGCACGCCCCCAATTCCAAAGGAAGAAAAGATTTTATTTATGGCAATAAAACGCAATTACACATCATTTTTAGCACGGCTGAATGGATCCAACAAGAAAAACAACAAACCGCTTGGGCGCAACAGCCCGAATCGAACATATTTCTTATTTGGCACACACACCACCAAAAAAACCATAAAAATCAAAGTTCCAAGATGCTGTACGCTAAAATACCCTGTACAAAATGTTCCACATATAATTTTAATGAGAGCATAGACTATAAAGCCTACGAATCTTCCTCAAAAAATGTTTATAATTCGTAGCTAATACTTTCAAATACCCTGTGATTTATTGATCAGTTTAGTATACCCTGTGAGTTATTTAAACTCGACCTCCTCTGTCACATTATGTGTAATTCGAACAGCCTTCTGTCAGCTTAAGGCGCATACATCCACTTCCATTATTTTGCTAGGGTATAACAATCACATGGCGCCAGTTTACTGGGCCGATATTTATGGTAAGTTTATTAGTTTTTATGGGCAGAGTCACAGTTTTTCTTCGTTTTCGTCGGGGCGACGTGTTGGCTGTGATTGTGGGCAATTTGGTGTGTGAAGCGGAGGGAGTGGCGGGCGGGGAGAGAGAGAGAGTCCTGTATAAAATATTTGAATCGAGTCATATTCTTATTCAATTACGTGTATGTATGCGTGTGTGTGTGTCTGTATCTGTGCGCAAATCGAGTTGTTAGGTTAATCAGCATAAAAATAAGCAGCGGCAGCAGCAGCAGCAGCGGACCAAATAGAATTCCTTATAGAAAGACGCTCCTGCCACCCCCTCCGCCTCCGTTTCTGCCTCTGTCGCTGCCCCTGTCACTGGCTCTGCCTTTCGCTCAGATCTCAGCTTTGCATTTGTTGCTCTGCTCGTAAAGTGTCGCTGCGGGATTCACGCCCTCAGATATTTGCATGTAATATACACACAAACATACACATGCACACACAGTGGAGTAGCTAAAGATTACTGCAAAGGGGTCTTAGTAATTCCATAAGGAAAAGGGAAGTTCTCGTTTCGGCTACCTCAATGCATTGCAGCTCATGTGATGAAGGGTAGACAAGTTAGTGAATCCCTTTTGAGCGGACTGAACCCTGTGCCTGCGCCACTGCTCTCACACAGATACACGAATACATAGACAGATTCATAGCGCGTGTGTATGAATGGACTGTCATGCAAATACACGTCTCGGATATAAGTTGAATGTCTCACACATTTCGCCTGAACTTTCAGTTTCAGTTTCATTTCCCCCTTCCTACCCAGAGAACCTTGAGCTTTCAACTTGTTATGGTCGTCTCTGTCAGTTGTCGGCTTGGAAGGGAGAAAAGGAGGCAGGCAGCAAAAAAAAAAAAAAAGAAGAAGGAGGAGGAAAAAATAGTTTCCTGTGGCGCACTCAAGTCGTAAAGCTTCTTTAGAGTATTTATGTTGGTTATTAAATGGATTTGCCTCGCACCATGCAACGATTTCAATTGGATTTGCGTGGCATGGCAGTTTTATGCGTTGTTGCAAGTAGCAACAACAACAACTGCTGCGGCAAATAGCAACATAAATGTTTATGCCACGGCTATCACATGATTATTACAACCTTCTTTACACTCCCCTTCCTCTTCCCCCTCCCTTCCCTTTCCCTTTCCCCACCCTGTGTCCCCCAACTCTCTGCAAGCAGTTAAATGTAAGCACTTTATCGAGAGCTACAAGTATTTACTGGGCCCAGGTTTTTACCTCATCTTTTTATTTTTTTTTTTTTGGGACTGGCTGAACACCTTTCAGTTTTTATTGAGGCTTTTAGTTAAATTGCAAGGCCAAACTGTTGCCACTACTCGTATAATAACTCTAAATGTTGCCACACTTCGCTGAACCGGGAACCGGGCTCCAGGAACCAGGAAACAGGAACAAGGACTGGCAACTGGGCTTAAAAGCAATCGGCAATCTTACAGCCTCCGCCTGTCTAACCTTAACCTTATTCAATTTGTTCAAGATTTTATATATAAACTGTAATCAATTTTTTTTTTTCTTTCTTCCACTTCAATTTGATAATAAATAGCTTTGATTTAGTTTTACTTTATAATAAACATTTTCACTTGAATTTAATTAACTCGATTCTCCCGCTCAAAATCTATCTACTACCATTTTTAAATTGGAATTCCCTGATTGCTGAAACCCACATAAATATCTTTAGCATACTTATCACCCCTGAACAGTGTTCAATACAAATTCCATGTATCAGAATTCCTCTTAAATATGTGGAGCATACTTTTGAGAGCAGTTTTCATGAAGAAATCCAACATGTGGAAGGCCACATAAATTTAGCATACTTTTGAGAGCAGTAACTGAATCTCTTAAAGATTTTGGAGCACTGAAAATAATGAACAATAAAAATTTCTCCTTTTATTCACATAATTATAATTGTGCTATTAAAAATTTGTATATGCCAAAGTTCGGATAATTATCTTCTCGTATTTCAGTGAATTTTCGCGTTGCCAGCGCATCTCTGAAGCACTTCGAAAACATTTTAATTGCTGTACCCATAAAATGGAGTAAAATATTAAAATTACGCAATGGAACGGAATGGATTGAGCGTGTTCTGCTTACTGATGAGCAGGCGGAGGAGAGGACTTCGATGCTGATGTTGATGTTGATGTTGACGATGATCAATCTCAATACGAATGCGATTAATTGGGAAAGTGTGTGAGGACTATTTGCTTGATTGATGCCAGAATGTTGGGAGTACTTAACCTGCTAAGAGAGAGAGAGACAGCAAGTGAGAGAGAGAGAGAGAAGGATTGCAGGGTAGCTGGCGTCGTCGACTTGCTGACTTGGGGACGCGTAATAATTAAACGCTTTTTCGCTGGCGTCTTCATTTATATTTATTTATAGTATAAATACATTGTATTGGCACTCGTCTTTGTTGTTGTTCTTCTTGTTTTTGCTGGGTCTCATTTTCGCTTAATGCTCGACCAAGTTTTCCTTTTGTTGTATGCCCCGTATACCCATTAAGAAGGGAGTAAGAAAGGGTAAGACGACTTTGCATATATCTCAAGGACTAACAGAGCTGGAGAGCTGAAATTTGGTATGTAGCTTAACGTAGGCTTTATGCAGTTCCTCTTCTTTTAAGATGTTATTACCTAGCCTTGCATACCCGATAGTCATAGTCAAACTAATCACAAGTCACTGGCTGGCTACAGCGTATCTTTTAGTCCATCACAGCCCACTTAGCCACTATTAGTTGCTTTTGTTTTGCTTTGTGCGAAGCTAATTAATGGCCCAAAGGATCTGTTGGCCTTTTGTTAGCCAGCTTCGGCATCTCGGCATTTTCTCAACTGATTAGCCCCGGCTGCATTGTCAATGGGAAAACAAAGGTTGAACTCTCTCAGCTCTGCTCAGTTCAGCTGTGCAGTGCGTATTTATTTAATTTGCTGCTTGTTGGGCATTTAATTAACCGTAGCCCCTACCGCTGCCACTGCCGCAGCCACTGTTGCTGCTGCTAAGCTGCAGTCAAACAACAGTCAGCCAAAAGTTGCCTTTTGGTCTGCAGAATTTTAAAATCATCGAATCGCCAGCGGACATACTTTGTAATGAGTTCATTTGTTTGCTTATTCGTTTTATTCCCTGTTTTCGTTTGCTTTTTTTTTTCTTTTCCATTTTTTGTTTCCCATTTTATTCATTTTATTCGTTATTGTTTTTGCTTCGGCAAAGGAAACTTTAAAATTCCGTTCTTCACTCAGCAAATGAGCCAAAAAACAATGTGGCAATGGCAATGTGGCTGCAACAAAAACAACAGCGAAAAAAAGACGGTTCGACTAGCAGATACTCTATATGACTTCTGTGAATGTCAATCAATTCTTTTTGCATAATTTTCTATGTAATTTTCAACTTATTTCAGTCGATTTCAGTCTATTGAAATGGAAATGTCTCGTCTACTGACACTATGAACCCTTTGTATACCCCGCTTTTTCAAGTCGTGTTTTCAGTGGGCATACAAAAAGCGTTGCCTACTTTTTGGGGCTCTGCTTTAAATGCACAACACGGCTGCAGCTGCTCTCTATGAAAACAACAACAGCAACAGCAACAAGCAACGCAGCAGCAGCATCAACAACAACAACAGCAGAGCAGTCAAAATAAACAAAACAGGTGCGCATTATTCAGCTGCTCTGTATAGTTGTGGTAGCAGTACGAGGCAGTGGTGGGGAGGGGATGGGAGGGGAGGGGAGGGGCTGCAGGTGAGCTCAGGTAGCTCTGCGGATGTTGTCGGCCTATATGTTTTGCCTGAAGTGTCTGTGAAAAAGCCAACAACAACGACAACAGCGAAAGCGAAAACGAAAACAAAAACAACAACAGCTTCAGCCAGTGTACTGGCTAACGAGACACTGTAATTCTGCACATGTGTGTGTATTAGTTGGCACAGTACATATACAGCGCGGGGCACACGTATAGAGACACTTTATACAACACACTTTATACATAAAGAGACACTTTATATGATTTTTGTTGATTGATAAGGTAATTTTTTATAAGAAGCATTATAATTGCAATAAACTAGTAAGGAAAACTATCTTCGAGAGACTATTGAGCATATAAATGGACGAATAGAAACACTCCGGGACGAAGTTATAGTACCCTCTCGAAGGCCACACAAAGATTGAAGTATGCTTTGCATTTTTTTTCAAAACTATCATTTACTTTTTTGTGCGTGACAAGACTTATTCGAAATTTAAGACTTGCATCAAAACTAGAACAATTTCTTCTGTGATTTTCATACCTAAAATCTTTGAATTTTTTGTAAATTCAATTCATAATCAATGGGTAATGCCTGGTCGTGGGTAAATCTGGTGATAGATCTGTTGCTATTCCTTGACGATGCTGATGCTGATGAGGAAGAGAACAGACCAGACGTCTTAGTACCACAATTGGAACATCGTATTAACAACCTTTATAATCAACCGGGTTTCTGGACAACCCCCTTGTCCGATGCTGAGAAATATGAAATCGCCAAATTGCATGACCAAAATGCGACCGAGGAAGACAAGCCACCTGGAACTGAATAAGAGCAAGTTGAAGGCAAAGGAGACTTGGAAGATTCCCAAGAGCAAAAAAGAAGACAAAAAAAAAAAACAATAAAATGTATTATATATTTATTTTGCTAGGATTTTCCAATGTTTGATTCATGTGTTTTGCTATTTGCAATGAAATAAAATAATTTACCACCAAATAGTTGGTAAAAAAAAAACTCAATTTTTGTCTAAGTTTCTTCAGTGTTTCCTGTTTCCTGGCTAACCTTTTCAACCCAAGAAGATGTTCCGTCTGGGCTCAGGTAGCGGTTCAAGGTCGAACGATTGACTATGGTTAGAGTTCATGGAATAGAATAGTTCATAGAATTCATGGTGGGGTTGAAGAAATCTTAAGGTACAGAGCAGAACCGGTTCAGAAACGTGATTGATAATCCCTTACGGAGTACAAGAACGATTGACTATGGCTAGAGTTCATGGAAGAGAATAGTTCATAGAATTCATGGTGGGGTTGAAGAAGGTACAGAGCAGAACCGGTTCAGAAACGTGATTGATAATCTCTTACGGAGTACAAGAAAATTCAAATTGGGATAGGCAACTCCGTAGTCTTAAAGAGATCCAAAGGTTCTGCGCCGAATCGGTTCAGAAACCTTTGGTTGATTACCTCACATAGAGTACAAAAAGAAAGCGAAACTTTAGTTAGAAAGTTCAATATTTTGTGGCTTTTTTTTTAGATCTAGTATTTAGGTTTTTAACTGTCTAGCCACATCGTAGTGCTGTTAGGAAACAAGCTAAGGCATTCTCATTCGAAATTTGAGGCGCGGCTCGGGAGCTCGAATATTTTTTTCTTTTTAAACAATTTTATCAAAAAGCTAAATCTTTCAAATAATATTCAAGATTCAGCAATGGATGAGTCCTTCCCGAATTGGATGCTTCCTCTAAATCTGCTATCCTCTAGTGCTGGGGATACTGATGAGCCGATGGATGATCTTTATGCACAACAGACTCGCCTTTATGGCTCATGTATTACTAATCTTCACAATCAATTGGCCAAGCTCACTCGTCCTCACCCGGTGTACGGCGGATGTCCTTTGACCGATGATCAGAAACGCGCTATTGCCGACCGCAACAATGCTTTCGGGCCAATACAACCAGCAACTGAGCATCAGGACCAAGGGGATGAAGATGTCCAGCCACAGAATACCAATGAGTAAAGCAAGTGGACCCTTGGAAGATGTAGAGAAGAGTAGAACAGGAGACGAAAGACGACACGGAGAACATACAATAGCAGGCATTATTTCGGTTTACCCCACGCACGCCCCACTATCCTTCAACTTCCTTAACGCTTTTTGGAAGTTGCAAGATTTGTTAAAATTATTGGTTTACAATCTCCGTCGATCCTTTTGAAATTGTAAATCAAGGAATTCAGTTCAATGTTTTGGTAATAAATTCAGTTTAAATCTCAGTTTTTAACAAACCTTTCTTAGTATTTCATGCTCTGTCGGCCAAAGGACATTCAAATTCTTGTTATTTCGGCTGATTTCAACAATATTTGACCCAGATATAAGTAATGTTTCATATACTATGAAATACCAGAAACTATACCCTTGCAGAGAGGACTCCAGCTATAACACCAAGGCGGCATACATGGACAGGACACGGGCAGGACACGGGCAGGACACGGGCAGGACACGGGCAGGACACTGGCAGGACAGAGGGAGGATACGGGCAGGACACAGGCAGGACAGATGGAGGACACCGGCAGAACAGACGGAGGACACGAGCAGGACACGAGCAGGACACGAGCAGGACACGGGCAGGACAGACGGAGGACACCGGCAGGACACGAGCAGGACACGAGCAGGACACGAGCAGGACACGGGCAGGACACGAGCAGGACACGGGCAGGTCAAAGGGAGGACACGGGCAGGACACAGGCAGGACAGACGGAGGACACCGGCAGAACAGACGGAGGACACGAGCAGGACACGAGCAGGACACGGGCAGGACAGACGGAGGACACGATTAGGACACGGGCAAGACACAGGCAGGACAGAGGGAGGACACAGGACGCGACTCGTTATAGCCTTGGCCTGCATTCATCCTGGAACCGTCGTGATCAGACCACTATGGCTATTTTGTTTTTTTTTTGTTAAAGGAGTAATAAGGATCGGACAGATTTCAAAAGCTGTTGCCAGTCTGCAAGGGTATTTAATCTTCGGCGGGCCGCAGTTGGCCTGCTTTACTAGTTCTTTTATGTTTTCTTAAGTCTCGAAATTAATGTGAAATTTATGTGAAATTTTGGCTTTTCTGTCCAATGAACCGTGCAGGTTTTGTTATTGCTGCTGGCTTTCATCACCTTAGTAAAAATAAAAAAAGAATTTAATTTAAATATCAACAGATGTGTATTATCTTCATGGAAAGGTATTCCATTCACTTTATGCTTACTTAATTCTCAGAATGTGTCTGCAATTTCTCATTGAAATTTCCCAGAAATTTTCTTTGTATTGCAATGAGCCTTGAACTTTTCGGGCTGCTTTAAGCGCCTTAATAACCTATGCATATGTACAGCATTGTAGGGCATTGGCTCTGTATTTGTGGACAGTAGTGTGCGTGTGTGTGTGTGTGTATGGGTGTGTGTGTGTGGGATGTACATTTTTCATAATTTACATGTTGTTTGTTTGTTTGTCTGTTGACTTTTTTTATGTACAACCAGAGACTTGACTAAAAGCTGCAGCCAGCAGCCCCCCTTCCCCTCTGCCGTTGCTGCTGCTGCTGTTTTTGGCTGGAACTGGTTCAATGCTCAGGAAAAGCGCTGCGGGAAAAGCGGCCCATTTTCATGCGCGATTTTTGCATGTTTGTTATTTAAATTTCCTTGGCGCCTCATAACAAAAAACAGGGGAAAAAAATAAGTCTATTTATTTAATTGAAACGCCCAACACAATGCCTTTTACGTGATAATTTTAGAGCCGCCGCAGGCGTCGGAAAAGCCTCGCGCCCCGGAAAAGCCTCCACGCACATTCAGTCAATATTTGTGTGTGTGAGTGTGTGTGTGTGTGTGTGAGGGTGTGCGAGTGTATGTGTGTGTGTCGCTTGCTAAATTCGTTGGAAAATGCAAACAATTAAGCATTTGTGCAAATAATTATCAAGTGTTTGTTGTGTTTGCTTTATTTGGCGTGAAATTGATATAAAGAGAGACAAGAAAAGGAAAGAAAGAAAAATTAAAATAATAATTGTTGCATAGCAGCAGGCGCAGCGGCATGGAAATAACTTTTAACGCGACACAAAACTTTGTTGCAACTTTAGCTGAGCAAAACTTTACAAAGAAATAAAGCGGCTTACTCGACTAAGAGATACGCTGCAGCAGCACAAGATGCTGCTTTCTCTTCTCCATGAATCAAGCCAAGAATTCTTATATTAAGCTCATTATTGTTCTATTTCTTTCTTGTGAAAACTAGTTTCTCAGTTTGTCTTCTTTGCTTTGAGCTGCCAGATCAGGGCACCATATCTTGTATCTGTCTAAGGAAGAATCGGTTGTATGAAAACTTGTAGAATCGCTGGAAACAAATAAATGAAAGAATAATTTCCCAATGCTGACTTTCCATTAGAATAGGGAAAACGCGTGGGAAAAACTTGCCGTAGACTCCTCCGGCATAAATTTTGGTCCTGACTTGCGAATTGCGTGCGGCCAACACTTGCAAACAATGGACCCGGCCGCATTTTACGCATAACAAATGCCAAATTATAAATAAAATTCAAATTCAAATGAAAATGAGAATGAGAATGAAAATGCGTAAATTCGTAAATTGTTTTTTGCATTTTCCGTCTATTGTTTGTGGCTTTTCTTTTTTGGTTATTTTTATTATTTTTATTATTTTTATGGCTATTTATGAGGAACGTGCGAATTTTCACACATTGTTAGTGCCGTCTGCCGTTTGCTTGTCTTTCATGTTTTATATATTTTTTTGGCAGTCATAAAAAGCAAATGCTGCTGGCGTTTATTCAAGATTTTCAGACACGTCTAAAAATACAAAATACGAGTAAAAAATAAATAAATAAATAATTATTTTGCCAGCTGTTAGGGCAGCAATTAAAACGTGCCTTTTGAAGTACCAGGAAAACAGAAAAACAGAAAAAGGAAAAAGGAAAAACCAACGAAAAAGTTATTAAAGTGACAAGTTTATAAGTACGCACATGAAAAGAAAACGAAAACAACAAATAGTGAGGAAAGGCTCACTTGGGCACACCGAACAACACATACTCTTTCCAAGCCAACCAGACGAAGGCTTCAATCAAATTCAACTGGCTTCAACACTAAGAGAGTAATTTAGAAATGGTCAGGTGGACAGATAGATAGACATATCGACTCCTCTCCTCTTCCTTTCTTGCTCAATAAAATATATATTTTATGGCCTCTTCCACACATCTCGTGAGAAAGTTATGCTACCCTCAGCAAGGGTATAAAAACAGGCAATGTCAAAGCAGAAAACGCAAATCCAATTTTAAGCCACCTCAAAGCCACAGGCTAAAAACAACACAGCAACAACAACAACAACCAGAAACAACCAAAATAACAACACTAAAAACAATGGCTACTTAAGCCAAGCAGCCAACGCCCATGAAATGTTTGATATGCATGAGAGAATGGGAGATGGTTGGGAGAATGGATGACTCGGAGACTGAAGACTCGCCCCAGAAGAGACACACAAGAGAATGAGCGAAAAAAAAAACAAATGGGAGTAAAAATTGTGACTTAAAAACGTTTAAAAAAATCAACACAAAAATTTAGAAAAACAACTAAAGAAAGTCATCTGCCACACGCCGAAGACTGAATACTCTTGCAGCAGTTAACTCCCATTTTATGCTTGTTTCATTGTTCCTCTGGCAGCTATATGACAAAGATATATATATAAAATGCTATACATTTAATTAAATCTTAAAAGCCAAGTCTTATATCAATTTACGATTGTATAAAAATGATATTCAAAGTCTTTAATTAGTTTATTAATTGCATTTAAAATCAGAGTTATGATTATATTATTAAAACAATTTTAGTATTCATTTTGCTGCAGCTGGCATACTTTTGGTGGAGAGTGTATTATTATTGTTGTAGTGGCTGTTGTTGCCGTTTTACGGGCCAGTAAAGTGGCAAACAACGTGGCCATATTATAGTCAAAAGTCCAGGTAATTACGCCTTGGACGACAGTTCTCTCCTTTCTCTTTCTCTATTTGGCTACCAACAAAAACTCAAACTGTCAACACGACAACAACGACAAGAACAACTGAGCAGCAACAACAGCAACAACAACAACAGGGAGAACAGCCGAGCAGCAACCGCAGAGGCACAAACTACGAGCACATTTTCACCAGTTTAGTTGCTGTTGCTTTGTTGCTTTTTGTGGTTTATGCCAAAAGTCAGCCAGAGGGGTGTACTAAAGGAGAGGGGGAAAGAGACAGGGGGGGCAGCTAGGGAAACGAAGGGTAGCGACTGCTCAAGGGGGTCCGCAGGAGGGGTACTGCCACCATGTCGCGACATTGCCGTTTGGGGAACGCTTTTGACGCTTTCCGCTAATTTTCCGGTTTGACTGCTACACCTGTCTGCCAGCCTCCAGCCTCCTGCCTGCTGCCTCCTGCTTAGCCACGCCCATTCCACTGCTTTTTAGCTACCTGTTTTTCTGCTGTAGCTGCTACTGCCACGCCCTTGGCTTTGTACGTAATCCCAACGCTTTCATTGCGCATAAATTACGCGCCTAAAAAGTTGCCTCAGCTACATACGAATACGAATACAAATATGGAGGGAGCGGCGGCGCCCTGCCACGCCCCCTCGCACAGCACCTTTTTAGACAAATTAAAAAACTCTTATCGAGCCGTGAAAACTTTTCCTTGCGGCTTTCTGGAGTGTGTCAAGTGCGATATTATTATTGTTGTTGCCGTAGCAGAGCGTACTTTAAAATGCTTTTCGAGCGCACAATTTGTATTTCGTATTTGCAGGTTTCTTGCCAAAGGTTAAACGCGTCGTATGCGTAATATTTTCACAGAATTATTGCGCATCCGCCAAGTGTGCGGCTGTCGGCTGTCGGCTGTCGGCAGTCGGTTGTCGGCCGCACGGCCTTAAAGCGCGCGCCAGACAAACCAGCAATAATTTCGAATATTTTAGCCTTGAATTTAGCATGCAACCAACAACAATCTGTATAAAAGCTCCGCACTGAAGAGTTATGGGAAATCAAGGCCAGAAACTTAAACAGTGTAACAAATGTGTTCGAGTTGAGAGAATTCCTTGAATTACTTGAGATACAATTAAATAATAAAGGTAATTGCATAGAAATATTTATAATTTTCAAGAGTTGCATGGAATTTCTAATTGTTTCTTTAAATGCTTGAATTATTCCACCAATTTAAAGCTTAGCTTTACATTAATATTAAATCTGTCCTAAATTCCAGTATTCAAAGAATTACTCAAAATATGTAGTCTAGTTTCTGGTGCTCAAAAATGATAAGATTCTTAGCCATTTTGCAGGGGAAGTCGTTTAAAAATTCTCTGCCTGCCTAGCATTATTGAAGACTATTTTCACAGGTATAAAAAAAAGTTGACTAGCTTTCATTTAATTTATTTAATGACTTTTTTTTAGAAAATTCTAGACTTAGCTACGATTATTTTTCCATCTAGATTAGTGCAGCTTCGAGTGTAGCTGAGCGTAAAAAAAAGTATTTAAAATTCCGTATTCAAATTTGTGCTGCTAAATTCAGAAATTTAACTGAATTTCCTCTCAGAACTTAACAAAAAAATGAAAAAAAAAAACGTTCCAAAAATAATTCCAAATGTTTTTCCAACAAACTTAGTCCAGAGTCTGTCTCTGCGTCTGTGTCTGTGTCTGTCTCTGTGTCTGCCCTGTGGCTTTTGGCAGTTTCTGTACTGTAATTCAACATTCACCTGAACTCAGTTTTGGCTTTGCGGGTTAGCCCTCTCTCTCTCTTCTCCACTCTCCACTCTCCTCTCTCCCAGTTCGCACAGTTGATTGCATTTTGTGCATTACCAAGGCGTATGCATATTGCAATATTACGTATACGCTCTGCTAAGTTGGCTTCTGCTGCGAAGTGGGGCTAAACGTGTGTAAATTAATCAGAGTTCAGAGCTTGGGTAGCTTAGCTAATTAACTGCGCCGCATTTGAAGTTAATTATGCTAAACAACAGCACAAGTCTCAGCGAAAGAGAGAGAGAGAGAAAGGAGAGAGCGAGAGAGTGTGTTTCAGGTGAGTTCAGGTAGCTTTGCCCGCCGCCTGTTGCGCAACAGCTGCTGCTGGTTTACGGCTTTCAATAATAACTGAAATTGTTGCCATAAAAGTGGACAACCTACACAGAGAGAAAAAAAAGAGTACTTTTAGGCCTGCTTAATTATTCAGCTGCTTTCTCTTTGCACCCCTATTTCTAAGTAGCTTAAAAAGAGGTAAGTGTGGAACTTGGAGTTGATATATATTTTTTTCTTGCTGTGTACTTAAATGTTGCGGCTGGTCACCCAAGAAGAGCTCCAAGCAGAAGACGTGCTGGCGCCAGTTTTCTCAGCTCTCGCAGCTTTTTGTGGCAAGGGTTTCAGCAGGCAAGCCGGCTTCAAGTGGTTTCTGTGGCAAGCGAAGTGCTCAGCAGCGTGTAAACATTTTCATTTGCTGTCGTTGCTGTCGTTGTTCTCCTCGTTGTTGTCGCTGTTGCTGTTGCTGTTGTTGTTCTTGTTGTTGTCGAGGCTGTCAAGTTATGTTTCGTGTACATTCAAGTGTAAAATATTGAATTATGATGGCAGCTGTTTCTCAATAAACATGGCAAGCGTTAAATCCTGACAGCAACTTGAACCCATTGTTGTCATGCATGAGTCTCGGCAACAACAACAGAAAATCAGCCAGAAAAAAAGGCTAACTTTGGTTAGCCGGCTACTTGAATACCCTCGAATTGTTCTTCAATTGACTTTCACCTCCCAAATAATTCAACCGAGCAGAGCAGCTGATCAGAATAAATCTTTAAATTTCCATATCTACTCTTTATTGAATATATTTATTAATTTACTATTCGCTGGGAAGCTCTTTCATGGTTAAATCTCTCACTAAATTGGTTATACTTTCCCGGAAAGGGTATCAAAAATGAGGCAGCCAGCAAAATGAAAATGAAATACGATTGGGTCAAGCCAAAGCTGGAAAGCTCTGTGTATAAATTACAAGCAGGCAGGCTGAAAGCAGGCAGAGTCGGATACGTATCCAAAACTGGAGCCGGATTCACATGACAGCTAATGCAATTTGCAAGGCACACCTCTCTCTCTCTCACTGACAGATGAATACTACTCGGCAATTCTCGTGCACGGCATTTCAATAGACAGGAGAAGAGAGTGACAGTGGGGGCGGGGGAGAAGAAAGTAAGCAAGCAGCAGCAGCAGCAGCAGCAGCAGCAGCAGCAGCAGCAGCAGCAGCAGCAGCAGCTGCCGAATTGAATTATAAGCTGACAAGCGGCTGCCGCACAACGCGGCGTATGTGTAATCTCTATGTGTTTTCAGTGTACACTGTTAGAAGCCAAACTACAAATTGGGCTCAGCCAAATGCTACCTGAGAACATACGTGCACCACCAGAATATACACCAGCAGCAGCACACAGTGGCAACCAGGCAACAAAACCAAACCAAACCCAACCCAACCAAACCATCATCAACATCCAGAAACAGAAGCAGAAGCAGAAGCCGAACCAGAACCAGAAACAGAAACAGAACCAGATACACAACCACATCCGAAACAGAGAGTGGTGCAGTGCCCGGCAGCACTGTGGGAGGAAAATGATTAATTTATGTGGCATAAATTCACTTTATATGAATACTTAAACAGTGTCAACCAAATGTTAACATACACACGCGCTGTTAAGTTAACAGCTGTTAATCACAGCTGCTGCAACCAGAGAAGTTCTGTTAAGACACCAAAAGTTTGAAAGGGAACTGAGTTTATTATTGCATTTATTATTGAATCGTTTGTTTTGCTGAACTATTTCGCATTTCTGTCGAAGAAAACTATGCATTTTTTCCATAGTACAGTGGAGCCAAGCTGAGTCGGAGACTGGGCAAAACTCTTGTATTTGTTTGCTTTGTGAGCCGCCACCGAAAATGGAATCTAGGTTGAGTGGGTCGGCCAAGTGATTGCGATTGTCATCAGTCAACGCTCTAAAAGCAATTGTCTACATTGTTTGGCTTGTTTGGCTAAGATGCACACTCCCCCCCCTCTTCTCCACACCCTCTCCTCACCCTCTCCTCTACATCCTCCCACAACCTCTACACACACACACTCGCATTGTCTTGACTCTCAGTACACGCCTTTGTTTGCATGTTAGTGGGTCAGTTTGATTGTTGGCAACGGGGTAGCTCAGTGAATTTCGGGAAGCATCTTTACACTGAGCGAAATTAAAGAGGAATTCTTAAATTTAATACATCTTTACATCTCTACTTCGACCCGGGAGAGAATCTCGGCATAACAATTAATATATCCTCAGCCGTAGATTGAATACAAATGATTTCAGCCGACAGTAGGAGATTTCTTAACTTATATTAAGCTTGTATCAAAAAAGGAAGAAGCCAAGGCTTGAACCAAAAGCTATATACACTGAGAAAAAACTCGAATTTCATTTAGAAAATGTTGTATACTTTTTAATACTTGAATCGAAAGACATGCAACATTTTCAAGGGAGGAAAGGTAATATTTAATCTCTCCTCTTTTCCCTTTCTTTTCTCGCAGTGTTTGCACGGCTGGTAACAGCTTGTTGGCGTCTTTATTGTAATTAGAAAACTTTGAAAAATTTGCCTAATTTTTGGGGGGCAATTTCTGTGGCTACCCTCGCTCATATTGAGCTATTGCTGGCATGTCCATGGCATTTAAAGCTGGCTGCCATTAAATGATTTGACTGCCACACAGCACTTAAGCCTAATTAAAATGTTGCCTCCTAATTAATTAAACAATTAGGCAAGCAGAAAGAGCCGAAAGAACCAAAAGAACCGAAAAAAATAACCAAAAAATAAACGTACAAAAACAAATTATGCCGCTGGCTGCTGCGTATCATTACGAGTATTATCAAAATAATAATTTTGTGCTCAATTTATGTTCCGGTCAGCTAGAGAATCTTTTTGTCTCTGACAAGCCAAAGGGAGCACTGTGACTACCACCTACCCCTCTCTCTCCCACCCCCCTCTCCCCCCTTTCCATACCACAATCAAACCATGGACGTAGAGGGGAAGTGAGGGGCACGAAACGAAATGCGAACTAAGCGCATTAAAATAAAATTTATGTGCAGCAAAAATTTTATCACAAAAATTGAGTTGGCAAACATGCAGGCCACGCCACGCCCACACGCCGACACACACACACAGCCTTTCTAGCCATTTTTTGACTTTCACTGCCAAAACAATTGTGGACTATTTTGATGCATAATTTAAGGCGGGTTTTCCAGCTAGCCAAAAAATAAGGTTTGCACAGAACTTAAAATTTAAGTTCTAAAAATTTGAACAAGAATAAAAGCAGATAAAAGTTTTGGCTTTGGGCAAACATCCAGTAACAATTTATTTGCAAAATTATATATAACTTTCTTAATTTACTGATTAAATGTCTATGTCCTTCTATGTCCCTTGAAGACTAGCTACTATTCATGCTAGCTTCAAGTCGATCGATAAGTCTAGTTGGGATTAAATCAAGTACAAGAATCTTAAGTTAATTTCATTAGAGTAATTATAATTCATCACAGAATTGCAGCTATTTTCAAGCCAACTCGAGATGGAAACAAGATTCAAAATAAAAGTTCGGAATTTCTTACTTAGTCTGTCCGTCTCTCAGCTTTTGCCTGAGGAACAATCGATCAAAATAAATGAATTTGACAGCAAATGGCAAATGCTTATTCCAGTCAGCAAGGATATGAAATCTTCGGTGCAACGAAGAAAGACTTTTCCTACTAGTTTTCACTTAAATTTACTTTTATTTAGCTAATCCACAGGAAAGAATAGCAGAGAATTTTTTAAATTAAATTATAATGAACAAGTAATGAAAATACGCCAAATATCTGTAGTATTTTCCGGACGGAATTTCACATTTAACACCAATTAAAGCCTGGAAACTGTTATCTGTCATCTGCCGCTTATTGGTAGCATTCGACTTGCAACCGCAAATAAATGTTTTAAGGACTTTCAACTGTGGCAACATGTGCTGGGCAGCTAATCATAATGAAATTACTATTGGACTAGGCCAACAAGCTTCGTTTTAGCCAATTCCGTGTCATTTATGAGCATTATATGAGATTTATAAAACAAGCCGAACAACAAATGCCATTAAACCGAGCACTGAGCAAAAAGGGGAAACAACTCAACCACATTTCCTCATGACCAAAACTGTTTCGTTGAGTTTCGTTCAGTTTCGTTCAGTTTCTACCCCTGTGTTGGGTTCAGAGCAGTGTTGAGTTGAGTTTGGGGCTCAGTTGAGTTCTGAGTTGAATTGAATTTCTCCAGATTGCTTGGGCGCCTTAATTTATGCAAGTTATTACAAATTCACACGAAAAAACAACATTAAGGAGCAGCCCTGCGGAGACTGCGGGTAGCTGCGGGGCTGGCGAGGAGCTGGCGAGGCTTGCGGTATCCTTGTTCTGCCCATAAAGGAAGCGATGCTTAAATTTTGCGTAAATTTTCTGGCTGTGGCTGCCTTTATGAGGCAGAAAAATTGTTTATAAAATGTACGAAAATGTAAAAAAGAATCAAAAATAAATACATGCAAGACATAAAATGATTAACAAAAGGTTGTTGCATGTAAAAGTTGAATTTTCGTACTGTTTCCCTTTTGCTTTTCACTTTCTTTAAGCTTGAAAATGGTTTGTTCTTCTTTGAGGAAAATACTCTTCAAGTGTTTTAAATTTTATCTATTTATTTGTAGCAAATAAAACCCATTTTTTAGAGTGTAGATTGCAAACAAGACATAAAACAATTAGGCAACAAAAACCTAAAGAATAGACATTTCTGGCTAATGAGCTGACCATACATTACGTATACGTAACATAGGAATTTTGTACTCTTGATTGATGTATTTCTTTGTGGAGGGTATACTTCAAATTAAGGGTTTACGAGTTATAGATTTAATCTAGTTTTTGCTGGCAAATAGAGCCCATTTATGGCAGTGTATAAGTTGCATGCAAGACAAAAAATAATATAGAAGGCTAATGAGTTGACTCCATACACGACGTATACGTAATATTGTAATATCGTGTGGGGGTGTCAGAGCTATTAAAACATTAATGTTTGCACTGGGTACAAAAAGGGGCCGCCAATCAAAATCTCTAGGAGTGCAAACAATTAAAAGCAGCTTTTTCATGGAGTTTTAATTGCGTCTGGACATGCAACTGCAACGCTGCAACTGCAACTGCTGCAGCTCTCGACTTGACTCGACTCGACTCGACTCGACTCAATCAGGCAGTCAGTCAATCAAGCCAGCAGTCAATCAATCAAACAAATTGTGCAACTTGCTTAACTATGCATATTGAATGCTGTCACACATGAATTGAGCCTGAGCCGGAGCCTCAACCGGAGCCTCAACCAGAGCCAGAGCCGGCGCCGGAGTCGAAGTTGGAGCCAGAGCGCCTCCCCTGCTCCTAAGCTTTTCCATAATTTATGAAGTTGTCTATCAGAGAAAATTGCTGAAACCATTGGCATTTTTTTTTTTTTTTTTGCATATTTTCTTTTTGTTTTTGTGTGTAATATGAGCAATTTATGTCGTTTGCCTTCGCAAAACTAAACGTAGTCTTTTCGATACACAAAAACCAATTAAGTTTTTAACACACACTCATAAAGGAAAATCCAGAGAATCAGAGAGAAGCTAACCGCAGGGCGAGTCTTTTGTGTGGTAATCAGACAGAAATGAAAGGAAACTAACCGCAAGAATTAAATGTTGGGAAAAAAAGAAATGCACACGTTGTTAGGCACTTAAAGCCAAACCCATAGTTAGGATATCCTAGATAGATAAAGCCTTAATTGATTGACAAGTCTGAAATTCAGATATTTTATTGAAAAATAAAGTAAAAAGAGCTAAACGATTTCTTTCTTTCTATTTTAGAAAGTCTTCAACTCAACTTTCATTTGACTTATAAGAAATAAATCGGAGCAGCGAGACGTAGGGCAACAAACCTGCCCCAATAGAAACATAGCAGAGACACAGATCCATCCATGAAGTAGGCATCTCCGACTCCATAAAGTATATGTATCCTTTTCCTTTCTCCCGACATCTTAATAGAACTAATCAAAAACCATCAAATATTATCCTGATCAGACAACTTTATCATATATATGCCATATAATGGGATAAATATATGTATAAATTTAACAATACTCAAATGCTTTTTCCAGTCGGAAAGGATAGGTAATGCTGGGCGCTATCTCCGATGCCTTTTCCCACTAGTTTTAGTACGAAACCTATTAAATTTGAACCCAAATGAAGCAAATTTAGTAGCTATGCCATATTCCGTATTTAAGTGCCATAAAATATGCTCATTTTATTTAAATAGAATTGCACATAAAAATAAAAATGAAAATAAAGAAAATACCTCAAATGCTTTTCGTGGCCGCGCGCGACAAATTCAGAAAATTCAGGAAATTCAGAAATTCTCAGCACGTCGCAAGTTGCGTTATTAACACGTATATTTCCCCACTTTGTCCCAGGCAATTTCCCAACTCGAAATGACTTTAATTTCGATGTGAAGAATCCAAGAAAAACCAAATATTTTTCCCCTCTTTTTTTTCTGGTTTTTTGTGTTGAACTTAAGTGCGGCTCAAAAAAGAGAAAAGCCAAGAAAAAAATGTCATAAAATTTAATGCGACTTTACTCTGAGCTGGCTAACAATAACAAAAAAAAAAGCATTTAGTTGAGAGTGCTCGACTGGGAGATACCCTCTCTTGATAAACGATGAAGAGCTGAGCAATTGTACTTTTGTGCTCGCAGCTGCCTCTTCTTTGCTTACTCTTTTCACAGGGTATAGAAATAATACTCCTTAAGGCATCAAGGCTCGACAATCTGACCATCGTCATTCCTCTGAGTGACCGTTCAGCAGACAAGTCCAATCGTGTCCAGTCGAGTCCTTGTTTCGCCTCGATGATAGATTTTCATTTCGAGCGCCTGTTTTTATGCTACATCATAAAAATGCCTCCTCGTAGGCGTTACATATTACACGACTCACACACACACACACCTAACACACACACACACACACACACACCGTAGCATATGCACACACCACAATGGTTTTCTGTATTCTATTTATTCTCGTTAGTCGTGAAAAATGTTTGGCTGCCTGTTTCCCTCCAAGGGGAAAGCGAGGTGTGATGTGGCAATAGAGCGTTGAGGCAGGAAACAGGAGCGGGAGCCAGGACGCAGGACGCAGGAGGCAGGAGGCTCTGCTTCAATCTGATTGATTAATACATCAATTTGTTATGGAGCCATCAGTTGTCTGATACACTTGACACAGTTTGCAGCTCATTAAATCGACACAATGCCACATAAAAGCTAATTGTGCAACTTTTCTCACAAAAAAAACCCTCGACGCGGGAAAAAACCCTGGCGACAACTCGCATATGATAAAAGTTTGCCTTAATGACCACAAAAAAGAAAGGAAAAAGCATAGAATAGAATAATAATATATCTATTAGGCAATTGGGTATTGACAGGAAAGAGAGCTTGAGGCCTACACTTTGCGCCTAGCTCTTTATTTAAAAGAGTATTCAGGCCTTTTCTGAATTCGAGTCAGGAATTGATTTTCATGAAAAGCAAAATTAAAGCCTGCTTTCAGCATAGAGCAGCAAATATCCTTGCGGATTTTTGAATGAAAATATGTTATAAAATAAATCTTAATAAATAATCAATTAAAAACAGAAATAGGTTCGTAAAGACTCCTCTTCTACTCGTCAGTTGAGACTTTTGTAAAGAACAATCGCTGCACCTATTCAAGTGACAAGCATTGTATAAATTAAATCGAACCCTTTAAGTATTTTGCATAGAAATCTGTCAATTAAATTGCTTACAGCATAGCAATTTCTGGTGCATAAATCTAAGGATTTATATTGATTTTATTGATACAGAAACTCAAATTTAGCTAAGGCATTTTTTCCATTAAATTCTGAAATGTTCAAGGAATTTTCTGCTATTTTTGTTGCTACAATTTAACGAAAAATAACTAGGTATTACAATTTAACCTTATCTGGCTGATAAACACACAGAAACAGAAGCTGCATTTTCTCTTATCCAATTGACAATTGCTGAACAACAGAAGGAGCTTTGCAGCTGCTGCTGCTGCACTCATCTAACTACAAAGATTCAGTGAGAGATTCAGTTTATTCAGTGGATTCAGGGGATTCGAGTACTCGACTCCTACTCATACTCCTACCTGTACTGAACTTGTACCACTTCGAGTGTTCCAGCGAGCGAGCGAATTCGAGGGTGCATTTAATATTTCATTTCGTGGGGCAGCTATGCGCTGCTTTTATTACCTTTGCACCGTTGACACCGTTGTCAAATCCCAGCGGCAAATGCAGCCACTGACAATGGCAACTCTTCGGTTCTACATATACACACAGGACAGAGGACAGGGGACAGAGGACACAGGACGCAGGACACTTTGTCAGTCCGTTGCAATTTTACGTTTTATTGTCAAGTGGTTTCAAATGCATCGCCGAAAAAGTTCAGTATTTCCATTCCTCCGCATTTTTCTATTTTCTTTATATATTTTTATTTTAGTTTTCTTTTCCTCTTTAAAAGGCAAACGAACTTTGAGTTGCCATCAATCAGGCGACAAAGTTTTGGCACACGTTGCGTATGCGCAATATTAAGACTGTGACCAAAATCCGACAACGTTCAATCACTGACAACATTTTCTTTTCTTTTCTTATTTTTTTCGTGCTATTTATATAGAGTATATCCCCTTCAAATGGCTAGAAAGGGGGAGTATATTAAAGAGAAGGCTGCGAAGCATTTCTTACTCGAATATCCGACTGTTTACTCAACTTTAATTGAACTGTGAACCGAATCAAATGTCAAAACTAAAGCTGAGTCTGAAGCTGCACAGAAGAAAGTCTCCAAAATAACATTATAGATATTCTAATTATGTTTTAATAGCACTTAAAATGTATATTTTGGCAATATATCAATTACGAATCAGGGATAAAGTGAAGAATTCCCAGGTTGAGAAAGGTGGGCTTCAATGAAGAATTTTTTACTTTGTTTTAGGGAATTCGGAAAAGCATAACTTGACATCGCTGGGAAAAGTTTTGAATGCGGAATCTTCCCTTCTTTATATAATGTGGGAGTATTGTGCTGGATTACAGAGTATCTACTAGTCATGCACTGTCTGCTACAGCCCTCTGTACTGATTTTTCCTTACAGATTTGATGCTTAAAATTGTATTCAATCATTTATGTTAAATTTGATTAGTGGCGATTCTATGCAACCGGAGCCCTAAGCAAACCGAAAATCTCAGCTCATCAATATATATTCGTATTCCTTCCGACTTTCGTCCCGCTCTTCCTGCAGTCTGCTATATGCTGCCTGCTGTATGCTGCCTGCTGCCTGCTGCCTGCTGTTCGGCCGTTGTAATCGTTGAATGTGTAATAAATTCGCTTATGGCAAACGCTGGCAGCTTAAATGGCAGAAGCTGATTTATTTGAGCATTGGGCCAGGCCAAAACGCACTTTGCCCAGCTCAAACAATTTTGTCAAATTGACCAAACTTAAGCTTATTTATTATGTTTGCGGCTTACACACACATTAAGATCTGCGGGCCTCTCTCTCCCCCTCTCTGCCTCTCTCCCACCCTCTCTCAGTCTCTCAATCTCTCAAATTGGGCTCACAATTTGAATTTATTGCGCTTACTTACCGAACACAGATAATGCCCCATACTCCCTCTCTCTCGCCCTCATACGTCCCATAGATAATTCCTGACTGAACTCAACTAAACTCAACTCAAATCAACTGGATTGGAAGGCATTTAAAGTTGTGACAGAAAGAAATAGCCATGAAAAATTATCAGCCCAGGCTCTAGCTCTCCCTCTCCCACTCACTCTCGCTCTCGTTCTGGCTACATAATCAAAAAGCATAACTTTAGCTACTTACTGGGAAAACTATTTATCCACTGACAAATGATGCTGCTTGAAACTTTTCTGCGGCACGCAAAAGGCAAAACAGTTTGCACAACTTTCAAGCAAAACGCGCGCTCGCAAAAAAAATACAAAAATAAATCGCCACTGACAATTATGGGATGAAATAGTGCTACGATTCGGCATTGGGCGCCACTTTTGGGGCGCCAAAAATACCCAAACTATGAAATCTTATTTAGACTGCATCCAAATGGAGTTTAAGCTTGCATTTGCTTTCATTTTGAAGAAAGTAAAGAAAGCCTCACTAACTGTGTGGGGGGGCCTTGAACCGCTCCTGCTTGGACCCACCCTATTAACTATTTATTCTACCTTAAGCATATGGAATAAATCATTTTTATTTTAATTTTTCTAAGCAACTTTTTAGCATATTTTTCTAGCACTTATCCCGTGTGCGCTGAACCGCTCCTGGCTAGGCCCGTTCTTTCACTATTTGTTCTGCTTGCTTTTCATATTTATTCCAAATTTTAAATAAATATTGCAAAGGTTGTTTATTTTAATGCCCTTTGAACCGCTCCTGGCGAGGCTTATTCTATAGACTATCTGCACTATAAATGGCTAGAATTGGGGCAGGGGGCGGAGGCAGAAAAGTAGCCTCCATTTTCCATTTTCTTTTGCTCAGCTGAGTTTCAACTTTCGCTGCAATTACGCGTTGTGCAAGACAAAATCACTCAAACAAAATAGCGCGCGTGCGTTTCATTGAAATCATCATGATGTACGCAGGACCAGGGAGCGGGGGGAAGGACTTTTCCGAGGGGGGCGGAGCTGGGGGCGAAGCAAAAGGAAAGTTAAGGGAAAATATGTGCGAGTATTTGTGCAAACTGATTTAATTTTTTATGGCCGCTGCTTGTAAATTTTATATTTTTATGCTGCTTGTTGGCTCAAAGTTTTTCTTGCTGCTGTTTTCGATTTGTTGTTTTGTATTTTTCTGTGTTTGCTGTTTTCCTTTCTTGTTTTTTTTTTTTTTTATTATGGTCAGCAGCTGCAGTCGAGCCGAACAGTTCGAGTCTGTCTGTCCGTCTGTCAGTCTGTCTGCCCGTCTGTCTGTCTGTCTGAAGGTCTCCAAACGGACAGTGTAAATATATTCATTGCTGAGAGTACACACACACACACACAGGCACACACTCACACACACTTACGCACTCTTACACACATTTCTTTGCAGTGTACTCTCTCTGCTGCTGCTGCGACAATTGAAACATTTTTTATGCTCTTTTATGGTTTATTTGCAGAGGAAAAGAGCACGAATGGAAGGAGGAAAAACCAGTAGGAAAAGCAGTCAACACTTAAGTGAAAATAAACAAAGCAAATGTCGAGCGGGCGGCGAAGGCGGGAGCACGGTTCGATGGTCACTTCCGGTTGTCGGCCACAGGCACAATGAAAATGTATACACTAAGAGAAAAAACGCCTACGAACTTTCCCTTTTATTACAAGTGAAGTGGGAGTAAAAGTCATGAATTAAAGTCTATAATTTTCGATACAATTTTTAAATTGCTAAGAAAAAAGGGTATAAAAATGTCCTAGGAAATTTCACATTGCTCAAGAAAGTTTCTCCAAGTGTAGGGGCTTATTTCGATTGGTCTACACTAAGTAAAAGCAAATAAATGAAACGCATTAAAGCAAAATTTTAAATACGCTTCACGCCCGATACGAAGTAACTGGCAGGCAGCAGGCAGGCAGCCAGGCAGGCAACGGAAGGGATTCCCCTTCATTCGCTTCATAACTTGGCCTTGCCTCCAGTCGAGTGTAAGGCAACTGGCAGCTGCCGCCTGCCACGCCTACAAAACGACGCCTACTTTCACTGCGGTTGTCAATGCACAGAGCTGTAAAAGTTTGCGCAAAATGCATTTTGACTTGCTCCAAAAGTTTTGTGCCTGCAGCAACTTGCACCAGCAGCAGCAGCAGCGGCAGCGGCAGCAGAAGCAGCAACTTGCAACAGCAGCGGCAGCAGCAGCAGCAGCAGCAGCAGGCAGCAACATCAGCAGCGAGTCGAGCGGAAAAGTTAATTCACCTGTGAGACCTGACAAACTTTCCCACACACATTGAGAGAGAAAAGGAGCTACATGAGCGTAGCCCCAAAGGGTAGTAAGAAAAAATTAAAGGAATTTCAGCTTATTATTTTATACAATTTCCGCCTCTTGAAAATGGCAAAGTATATTAGATTAATTGGATTAAAATTAAAGAAAAATATTAAGTTTTTTGGTGCCATCAGTTGATGGGAGCCCCCTTCAATTGATTGGCTGACTACGCCCTTGGATAGGGATACCTTTACACACTCACGTGGCCCCTACAACATTGCACAACATTTGATGTTTCGTAAGCAAAATCAGCAAAGCGTTTAAAAACTGCAATAAAAGACATTTATAGTTTCTGGCTGCCACTTGCCACTTGCCACTGCCACTGCGAGTCGTACAATGTCCTTCAGCCTTCAAACGATGAGGAAACGAGGAACACGTCCCAACAGGAATCATCCTCATAAAAAACTATCAGCAAAAGTGAAAGCCCCAACCCAATCATTAAATGTAAGCACAGCAGGAAAAACCTTCAAAAATTACTTTTTCGACAATTTGTACAGCTGAAAATAGCTGCTGTCTCTTTAAAGGACAAAGGATGTTGCATTACATTGTTGTGCTATATTATTTATTTAATAGAGCTCTTGCAAAGTTTTCCTTCTCTAATTAATTACCGAGAATTCCACTGTAAAAGGCTTTGTAATCTTCGGACAGATTTAAATTAAATTAAACTTTCGATACGGAAAAGTGGTCGGAGAAAAGGTGAGTCCTTGCTTTGTTGTAAGAATAAATTATTGTAAATATTAATTGATATTCAATTACTCTTAATCTCTCTTAGTCTCTAATAAAATTCCATTGAAATTCGATTTTATTTTGATCGAAAAATATACTCAAACTTTATGCGCCTGCTGCCAAGCTTGTTGGCACTTAAAATAAAATATTTTCTAGCCCACAATATACCCAAAATATTTAATACCCTTTTGTCTGCTTTGTGTGTATGGCTTTGGTCGTTAATTTTTATGCATAGGCTGTTTTTTTCTGCTCAGAGTTCACTTTCACTCTCTCCCCCGGCCCCGTTTCAGCTGGTCGCCCATAATGGAAGCCAGTTAGCTGGCAAGTCGCTTCAATCAATCACTGGAGCTGGAGCTGCAGCTGAACTAACTTTGAAAGCCACCCAGCGACTGACAGGACGAACAGTCCGAGCAGTGCGAACAGTGCGAACAGTGGAAAGGAATGGACAGACAGACAGACCCAAGCGGCGAGAGTGGTATGTGATAAGTATGCTAAACAGAGACGCCCACTGTGCTGGCCATGATAAATGGCCATTAAACTAACAGTAGTTAGACACTCTAAAAATACAGCATTTTTTTTCAACTAGAAAATGTTGAATGAAACGCTGAATATCTTGGATTTATCAGAAGCTAACGAAAAAGTTGCAGAAAGTACACCTTGTGCCCAAGCAATCATTTCTATACTCTGCTTGCTCTCTGCCAGAATGAATTATTAAAGGAATAAGTCGAATATTTTAGAATTTCTGGTACTCAGAAGAGATCGTTGAATATATATTTATTTACTTTATATAATTAGTTTGACATTTTCCCCAACAGCAAGTCCACTGCTTTTACTTAAAAGTGGAAGTATTCTCTTAGTAATCTTTTCTGTATTCTGCTCTTTCGCTCTGTGCAGCAATATTTAAATTTTAGTTACTAATAAAAACATGAAATACTCGTAAAATGCGACTGCTGAGAGCAGTAGTATCTTTATATATAACACACAGAGAGAGAGAGAGAAAGAGATTGCGGCACGTGGGCGCACGCTGCGTATGCGTAATTTGTATTTGATTGTAGCAAAAGCAAGCTTCAAGCAAGGTTCGTGTCAATACGCATATAAACAAATTCGAATTCAAAGGACATGTCAGTTTGTCTGTCCGTCCGTCCGTCTGTCTGTCTGTCTGTGTGCCTGTCCGTCCGTCCGTCCGTCCGTGCGTCCGTCTGTCTATCCATCTGTCAATATCTCAGTTTGTGAGTTTTGTGCAATGTTGTCTGCTATTTTTACGCGTGTTGACATTCAATTTGGCAATTTGGCAGAAACTTTTTGCCGGCTTTGCCTTTGACACGCTTCAACAATGTTTGCCGCCTGCCTTTGCATTGCCAGCGAAAATTTTTATGAATCGAGCTCTGATTTGTTGCATGTTTCCCCCCTTTCCCCTTCCTCGTTCCCCCCGCAATGTGCCCCAGCGTCCTCTCCGTTCCCCCCTTTGCTTTGAATATGTGTTAATTTTGTTGTTGCTGCTTGCTGTGTGTGTCGCAAGCAACTTGGCTTTAATCTCGTCTCATGTTTATATGCCAGTTTGATTAGTTAAATCAATTTTATGATTATGATTATTCACAATTTCTTCTTTTTTGTGACATTAACAGCAAGCACACATTATTCACATTCATTCGTATTCATTCGCATTCATTCACAGTCATGCACGCACTCTATAAAAGAACAGAAAATATCAAGTAATTTTCTATGGACAAAAAAAAACATGAAAACTTTTCGCATGAATTCAAAATGCGAATTTAACCAAGCTCGCAGCGCAGAACAACAAGAAAAACGACGATTCTGATAAAACCGGATAAAACTGGCTTGTCAGCAGTGCAAACAAGTCAAAATGGCCAAACAAAAAGTAGCCCAAAAAAGGCTAAAAAACGAAAACAACGAAAACGACGAAAACTGTGCGGCAGTCGAGTGTATTGAAAACTGTAAAGATTTGTACTCGGAATTGACCCCAAAATGGCATAAATGTCAGAATTGAAATTTTATGAGCCGAAATAATGCATTGAGCCAAGTTTCAGGGAAAAGCGAAAAGGGTATTCAGGAATTTAGCGAAAGGAATGTTTCCTTTATAGAAAACTTTCACAGATTTTTTCAGGACTCAAAAAGGAAAGTTTTATTTAATAAGTGTTTCCCTTACTAAACATTCTATTAAAATTTGTTATCTTTTATTTAGTTTCATAGCTGCAACTTGCAACTTTAACTAAAGTGGAAAAGAAAAAGAAGAAGGCGAAAAAAAACTACTTTAAGCATGTTTTCATTTTGTTTTGCTCGCAAAACGTTTGCCCTACTCTTTCACTAGTTAATATTCATTATTTCATGTCGTAGGACATGCACAAAGTCAAGCAATGTTCCCCCTCACACTTTGCCCCTCTCCGTTCCGGGCACAGTCAGCCAAGCATTTGCGTTTTTCAGATTACAACAGGCACTTTAGTCCTTTTTTTCTTTTTCTGTATACCCTGTATGCTTAAAAAACTGCAGAAAAAGGGTATATGCAGCTTATAGAAATGTGTATGTAAGAGTCAGAAGAAGACATCTCCAAGATCGATAAATGGAAACTTGATAATAGTTCTGAATTTGTTAATGTTATCCGAGTCTTCCTATGACAGCTATGTCCTAGAGTAGTCAGATCTTTGTCTGCTTTCACCATTATCCTAACTCAAGAACTGAGGGATTAGTTTGCAAAGAAACATTTAATTTAATGCTTTTTCACAGTGTACACCTGAGTAAGGAGTATCCGTTAGTCGAGCACAAGCTTAGGCGGAGTTTTCTTACTTTTATTTGGTTTTTGTTTTCGGCACCAAGCCAAAAGATCACGCAGATTGCCTCGCGGATTTGCAACTGAGACGCCGCCAGGACGACGCCTTCTGGTTGCCAATTCAGTTTTCCGTTTTCAGTTTTCAGTTATGCATAGTCAATGCATGTCAAACGCAAACGTGGCCAAAAAAAAAAAGAGAAGAAGAAAAAATAGAGGAAAAGAAACGGCTTACCTGACCACAAAGGGTTGCCTACTTCACCCCCAACCCCTTTCCCCCTCCTCCCCGCCGTCGTTTCGAGCCTAGAGTTGCCTAGTTGCTGCAGTCAAAGTGCGTGCCAAAAAGTATGCATGAGAGTTGTGGCTCGAGAGGCGCACGCTTCGTTTAGTTTGCTCTGAGACACGCCCCCAACAGGTTGTAGAAAAAGGGACGCGGAGGGCAGAAAAAGGGGGAAAAGTTTCCATACATTTGAATGCATTTTGGAAAATGCCAACTAACAAGGACTCTCTCTCACCTGGCACACCTCACACCTCACACCTCACACCTGACTCACCTGCGGTCACAAGGTCACCAGCATGCACAATTTTTGAGTTGAGGCTCAAACAGAGTACAGTAATCGCTGTGAAATCAATTTTAATTGGAGAGAATACATGAAAAGACTTTGACCATACAGATTTCTTCTAATAAATTATTGATTTCGATCGAATTCATTAAGTCTTTAGACTTTAACAAAGTCTTTTTGAGATGGATTTTCGGTAAATCCCTATTTCCGTGCGATTACTGTACAGAATACTAAGCTGCACTCAGTGCTGGACATTTAAATGTGTAGACCCTCAACATTATTTGGCGTTTTCTTGTTTATATTGCTCATTTTAATACGGATTTCCGACAAATCCCAATTTCCGAGCGTCTACTCTACTGAGAACCAGAACTGCAATAATTTCTGGGCATTTTTCAGAGTTCAAGACGGATTTACGGAAAATCCCAATCTGCGAGCTTCCACTGTACCGAGAAGCTGAACTGCAATAAGTGCTGGGCATTTAAATTTGTTATGCTCTACACAGAGAGTGAGAGACATACTCAACACTGATAATACTCTTGTTCCGTTCTGAAGTGCTTTTAGGGTCTGAAAACATAGAAAGTAACCGAAAAATTACGGCTCTTGTGGTCAAATGGTTTTACAAGGACTGAAGCTAAAGTGTCTGTGTGGGTGTGGGTCTATGCATGTGTGTGTGTGTGTTTGTTGGAGTGTAAATGCCTAAAAGTGTGCTATGGTTTTGTTTTCTTTTTTTTTTTTTTGGTGCCCATTCGAACATCGAAACCGCAAACATTTATTGCCAGCAAATGCCAGCTTTCATGTTAGCCAACGCGGTGTGTGTGTGTGTGTGTGTGTGTGTGTGTTTAAAAAATCATTTTTTACACTCCAACGACCCCTGAAAGCACACTACACAAAAATCAAAACTGCCAAAATAGGGTATAGAGGGTGTATTAGAATATGGAACCAATAGCTTCAGGTCTTCGTTGAAGGGCAAGAAGTTCGAGGCAAACATAAAGAAGTCAATAAATATATTTACAGGGTGTAAAGTTCCCAGAACTGTAGAGCATATTTTAGTAATTCTCATTCGCAAGTCAAGCTACAGGGTATACGCACTTCGATTGAGCCGAGCCGAACTATTGCTTTACATTTTATTTTAGCGCTTTTTTGGGTGAACATTGAAATTTTGTATTTGCCTACATAGTTTTGTTGCCATTTGAATGCCCTTTTCTCTTTTCTCTTTTCTCTCGCTGAACTCGACTACGTGTCAAAAAAGCACTCGCATAGTGCCAAAAATCAATAGACACAGCCCAAAAGTAGGCAATGCGAGCGCGTTTGATGATGAAAGCGATGCCAACAGCAGCAGCAAAAAAGCCATACAAAACAAGTTAAAATACCAACTAATAAGACTCGCCTAGCAGATACTCTGTAGCCTAAAATAAACAGGAAAGTAGAATCAATATTTGGGGTGCCCATCTGTAAGATCGACTAGGCTGTCATTGCAGACAAGGAATATATCTATACTCAATGGATATACCCCTTTTTGCCACGTCCAATGAGTACAGGGTATAACAAAACAAGAACCAAATAGAAATGGTAAAGTGGTTGGCTGTCCTGCGAGAGGGTCTAAAGGGTATCACCATGGAGGAGTGGGCCACCATTCATGGAAAGAGACGCGTCTCTTTTGGAATTATGACTAAAGTTTAGCATGCAAATATTTTGCGAAAATTTCCACTTCTATCGCCAGGTGAAACGGACGGCCGTCGACAAAAACTTTGAACAGTGTATATATTTCAAGCGGCCGAGTTTTATTTATTCAGCAAGTTATACTACTCAGTCAGTGGGTGTTCCCTGCCCTGGGTCACAGCTGGGTCGCCTGAATTTGTTGTTGTTTGTATGGCTGTTACGGTTATTGAATGGTTGCGGACGGGCGGACGGGCGGGCGGAAGAATGGACGGAGGGGCGTATAGGGCGTATGGGGCGGGTCGGAGCCCACCGGAAAGTAGCCAGACAATGTGTGCGCGAGGGCAAAACTTTTGATTTTATTAGCAATTGTCAGTGTGGTAATAGAACTTGCCCTCAGATGTTGACTCCACAAATACAGCTCTTTCATATACGTATATATACACACATACACATAAATGTGTCTGTATAAGTGCTATATCATTATGGCAGAATAAGTAGGTAAAAGAAAATTGCACAGCAATCACAAAGAGAATTTTAAGAGCTCCAACGAAAATTGCAATATTTACAGGGCACATAAAAAACAATAGCATACTTTTTGGGGTAGTATTCCATACATTGAAAAGTAACTAAGGAAAATATGCAAAAATTCTCCAAATTTAAATAGTTAATTAATGCAGAATCAAACTAGAAAAAGGTCCTCTAAGGTGGAGCTATGCGAGTCGATAGATGGAAGTAGAAATGGAATATCTGTCAGGGACGAAACGCCTTTTAAACCTTGGTAATTATTATATAGGAAAACTATTCCAATTTATATTAAAATTTACACTCTGTTTAGTGTAAATTCAATTGAAAAACCAAAATCAAATTATACATATATATCAAATTGAACAATTAGTGAACGCTCTGCACTCTACTGCCTGCTGCCTGCTGTCTGGTGTCTGGCGAGGACTGCACAGTCACCAAATCTCAGGTATGCCCAATGGCTCAGGTGTTTCGTTCCACACAATTATCCGAGCACAAATTACGTATTTCTGGAGCTTTCATGAAATTTACCATGACGTCTTCCATTTGGGCCAAATTATCATTACAGGTAACGGCAGGTGCGAACTGCTTACAAGTGCATTTACTCGCACAGTTAGAGACTATCAAACTATCCGCATGCCAGCTGCCAACTGCCAACTGCCAGCTGCAGCTAATGGCTATTCACTGCAGGGTACACTCAGAGAAATCGGGCATAGGTGAATGTAATGTGGACTGTAGTCTTCTGACGGATCGAACGACTATAGCTGCCAACAGCCACAACAAACTTTAAATACTTTTGCCAGTCTGTAAGGGCATTTAATGTTCGGTGCGGCCGAACTTTCTAAACTAGTTTCCACTTTCAACGCATCAGTTAATTCTCTCTGTGTAGTGCTGAGGCGCATTTGCATAACATATCAACAAACTGAAAGTTATCTATGTTTCTGATCCTTCAGCTGTTGGTTCTCAACTCTCAGCTGCAGCAGGAGTAGAAGCAGTAGCAGAAGCCTGAACCAGGACTCTGACAATGTCATGCAATATTTACATGAATGAATTACCTTTAATTGATGCAACATATCCAAAGCAGGCAAGCAGGAGGAGCTAGAGACACACCGAGGACACTCTGCTCAGTGCTCTGCTCAGAGGACACTCTGGCTGCAAGACAATGCAACATAAATTGGCATTAAATATTGAAGGCTATTACCCAGCTGCAACTGCAAAGCCAGGGACACAACCTGGCCAAATGGAAGGCATATAACATATACACTCAAAGAAAATATACACAATTTGCTGTGCATAAATCAATTATAAAAAACGTTGTCGTTGACGTTGACGTTGACAAAATTAACTTAGTTCAAGTCCTTTTAGCCAGGTATGCAATATTTCGGCAAACCCTTCTCTCAGCCAACAACTAACGAAATGTGGCCAAGACTTACAGCTCTTTTTCCCAAGTGTAGCAATAGAATCTATTCATGTTTATTTTGCACATTGTGCAATTCATTAGCCAAACAAAATAGTATATTTCAATAACAAATTGGCAATTGAAAATTGGGTGCAGCTGCTGCTGGTGCTGCTGCTCCGTAGAATGCGTAGACAGCTCAATGGCTCAATTAGAAGTTTATGAAAAATGCATTGAATACGAATTTGAATTCGAGTATTTTTGGTATTTATTTAAACTCGTAATTAAGTTACGTTTAGACCCAGAGACAATATTTAAACTGCTGCACGAATGCCAAAATGAAATGCTCCAGCAATTTCTACTGAAGAAATCATCATGAAACTCCCAGTCGAACCAGACCTGGGTCTCGGTTCAGGCATATGTGGTTCGAGTATTGATTTGAACCTTGGTTTTTCATATATTTTTACCTACCGATAAACTCATCTACACTCAGGAAATTAATAGAAAATTCGATTGCCTAGGAATATTGGTGGAGTACAGGTTCAGCTCTATAAACTGGTTCGGTTCATGGGAAACTGCAGATTTTTGTGCAAAGAGAGTTAAATTTGACAAGGTTTCAGCTGAGAATCGACCACTGTAACAGCACCTGTTTAAATCGTGTTGACCATGGCCGGAAAGCTGTCACAGTCAGGGAATGGGTCTTGGGTCAACATGCCAGCCATAACGAAACCAATCATAAAACAAATGGCCAAAAAGAAATTGCACAAAAGCTGAGCCAGCGCTACTTGGCCAACAAGAAGATAGTTGTAGTAGTAGTGGTAGTAGTGGTAGTAGTGGTAGTAGTAAGTAAAAGCCAGCAAAAACCAACAAGAAATGCCACTTAACCGCAAAATCGTTGCGAATTTACTGCGAATTGCTATTCCAACTCCTGCCGCCTACACTTAAAACAGGGCATCATAACTAAGTCATCAAGCTGAATGAAAACATATGTAAATAGAATACTCTATGAACGAATGATGATTCCGAATAATACTCGAATACAAGGAATACTTGAAAGTCTATTGAAAGTCGTTAGTTAACTGAATTGAATGCACTTATGTGGCATTGTTAGGCCATATGTCTCTCTTTAAGACTCTCTCAGTGACTCTCGGCAAGTCCAGCTGGTTGTACTAACAATTCAATTTGTTCAATCGCCTCAATACTCTATATAAGGTAATATTCAAGCTGAGACTACTACCTCTCTTTTTCAAGTTTCAAGTTTATCCCAAAAAAAATCCAAATATTCTTTTGCTGCTGGTAGTCGACCGGATTCTACCCTAGCTTATTGAAACGTTTAAGAATGACAGCACAAAAAGGAACTGCAGATTGTTTAATGCTCTCGCGAGCGTAATAAGTTTTCTCTCACTCTCTCTCTCTTTCGCTGTGCGAATAAAAATGGATTTTTGTACCTAATTTCTTTTAGGATACAGTGAGAAACCTTACAAAGACTTCTATTGTCCGAGTAATTTTAATAATTAAAATAACACTTTGACATTTCTAGTTTTATTTTCTATTTGCATTGTAACGTTTATTTTCTTTTTCTATTCAATCACAACAAGTGCATTCAATATTCACTATTCAGAAAATATTTACAATTTTTCTCATTGTTTTCCCTTTATTTTCCAGCTGCGACAACTGCAGTGGTGAGAGTGGACGTGGACGTGGACGTGGACGAGGAAGCAGACATGGACGTGGACGTGGACGTGGACGTGGACGAGGAATGTGAATGTGAATGTTGGCCCGAGGACGTGCCCTGTCCACGTTGCACTCGACCACTTATCAACGCTGCAATTGTTTTCTTGTAAAAGTCAATTTTTGAAGTGCAGCAACGGAAATCGGAAACGGCAGAAGAAAACGCAGTTGACCTTATTCCAACTGGGTGGCCATGCCCCCATTCCCTCTCATCCATTTCTACCAACCGCCCCTTCAAGTGACTGATGAGCCGGCGAGCGGGCGGGTGGGCGAGCGGGCGGGTGGGCGAGGGAGGGGGTGAAGTTCTATAGCAACTGGTGGATAGTTGGGAAAATGGACAATGCTAAGTAGCAATTGATAAATGAGCCGCATTTAAGCATGGTCAGCAGCACTGGCATCAGTTCCAACTGGGTTTTCAACCCCGGCGTTAAATGAATTCCAAAGTCAATGCGTTCAGGCGGAAGTAAATTATGTTTTCTTTACTGGTTCAACTGGGTCCTGCTGGTTCTGACTGGGTTCTGGACCTTGGCTGAACGTCGAGGGCGACGGGGGAAGGCTCTGGCTGGCAGTGGGTGAGGGTGAGGGTGAAGCTGAGGGTTCGTTGTAAGTGCATGAAACTGAAACGAATTGCAATCGAAAAAGGAAACGGGGTCAATCGATATTGTCCATTGCAGCTGGCTACAATCCCGCCACCATCCGATGTTGGTAATGGCTGCCAAAGGTTAAATGTGGAATAGAATTCTCCAACACACACCCCTCCCCCTCCCCCTCCCCCTCACACACACACACACACACGCACACTCATGTATTTTTTCTTCTTCTTAATTTTCAAGTTTTTGACTTTTGCCCACAAGTAATTTTCACAGCTGAACAAACAAGCGTCGCCTTTGAATATGCGATTCGAATTGCGAATTGCGAATTGCGAATTGCTGGCGAATTGAGAATCGCAAGTGGAACGGAATTGCAATTTGGAACAATTGAAACAATGAGCGAAAACATGTTGAGTTTTAATGGCCCACTGTAGCCAAGGCAGAGCATCAGCTGACCCACACTCAAAAAAAAACCATAAAGCAAGGAATTCTCTACTTCCATCAAGCAAAAGATTCTCTTTGAAAATTCATTTAAATTATTAATAATAATATAATTAAATTCAGTTTAAAAATTCTTCAAAAAGTAGTTTGATATTCACTTAATTTAAAATTGTTTACATAGCTCAAAAATACCTTTGAAGCAGCCAAACAAATTCCCAAGATTCCTAATAATATTAAAAAATTTAGCTAGAATTTTTACTTAATCTAAGAACAGAACTTTAAGCTTTCAGATTAAATGAAAAAACATAAAAATTCAATCCTAAAAAACTGTCTGTCCGACTGTCTCTTCGCTATGCAAACTCTCTTAGTTTTTGAGCTAGAAATTATTGAGTTTATCATATGGCTGCAAGGGGAAGGGTATGTAATATTCGGTGTGCTAAGAGCAGCCTTTTCACACTTCTTTTTTTTAAGTGTATTTAAAGCAGGTAAAGCAGAGACAATGCTTTCTCAATTAATGAGGGGCGCCGCGAGGCGGCGGGGGCGGGGTTGTCAGTCAGTCAGAAATCAAACGGAAATGCTCGGAAATCGCAATTTAAGTAATTTTGTATATTGCCTAAACGCGAAACGGAAGTTGCTACAAATTAAACCCTAAGGTTAATGCTACAACAACAACAACAACAACAACAACAAGAAAAGCAACACAATGGAAATGGGAACAACAATGGGAGAAAACTCTGATTTTCTGATTATAATCGAAGCGTGAAAGTAGCAAAATTGTGGGTGGCGCAGAAAGGGAGAAGGTGGCGGAAGTCGATGTTTTATGAGTCTCTCACTTGGTGTGTCTGTGTGTAAGTGTGTGTGTGTGTGTGCGTGCATGCGTGTGCTTGTAATTTCGATTTAGATGCAAAGTGGCGAACGAATTGCGTTAGCAAAATGTCAAAAGATAATAATCCTTTTTGTTTACGCCTCGAAAGATGCGAGCTTCACGAGCCACGAGCCACGCCCACACCCGCTCTTGTTTCGCCTGCCCACAGAGTGTGTGTGAAAATGCGTGAAAATCTGCCGATAAAAAAAATCTATGTGAATAATGCAAATGGTAATAAAAAATAGGCAACAAAACGACAGAGAACAAAAAAAAAAAACAAAAATTATGTGGATTACGTAAACGAGTCGCATCGCATAGCCGGAAATAGCCAAATAGCAGCGCTAGAGGCAGCGGCAGCGGCAGCGGCAGAGGCAGCGACAGAGCTGCCAACTCTGCGCCTAATGTTATGCAATGACATTTTTTTTGTTTTTTTTTTGGTTTGCCCTCAAGAGGGCAGTGCGTAGAGTCAATGGAAATAACTCCCCTAAAGAGAAAACTCATAGAATTTTTATTTAGCTATTTATATTCTTCAAGGATTCACTCGAAAATCCTTAAAAAATCAGCCTGTGATCAGTTGCTGAAAGGAAGAAAGTGGACCATAAAAAAAGGACATTGGTTTTAATTGATCCTAATAATCTATTCCCATGTGTAGTTTTTTCAAAAATTCCATTTAAAATCTTCTGTAATTCTGAAGAGAGCAGAGGAGAGAGAGAGAGCAGAGAGAGAGCAGAGATTAGGGAGTTTTGTCAGCATTAACCCATTAATGAATTACATCCAATTACTGGTATTTATTCGCAACTTTTCGAGCTACTCTTTCTTTGTTTCTTTCTTTGCTTTCTTTTGTAGAGCATACACTAAGCCATTTGCTCTACTGGGCATTGTTGCATGTTTTGCTCTGTTTCCTTTCGCTTTCGCTTTTCACTTTGTTTGGCCCCTCTTTTTCACTCTTTCTCTTTATTATTTGTCGCATCCTCAGCTGCTGCTGCTCCTCGCGTTGCACTCCGCATGCAAAACTGTGTCAAATTTAACGCCTTCGGTAATGAATTTGTAACAACATTTTATTGTTCTGTGCTGTAGCAGGAGACGGAGATGGAGACGGAGGAGGAGGAGGAGGACGTGCTGGAAAGAGGGAAGCTCGTCGGGCGAAGAGTAGAGAGAGAGAAGAGAGGAAATGCGATGAGGAGACTCCTTATCCCAACACTTGGATGGCACTGTTTTTCTTATGGCACAATAAAAACAACACATAGCCCGCAAAACAAAAGCACAAAACTGTGTTAACAAGGCGAACAACAGCAACAAGAACAATTACAATAACAACTGGTAGATGAACAAGAATAAGGACAACAATACGAAAGGGTTCTGGGAATTGCACACAGAAAAATAAACAATTCTAGTCGCGATTTGACCAAGATTCAACATTGAATCAAGTGCAAATGTGTCTTGAAATAGCCAGAAAACTTCTCAAGGCTAAAAGCGAAAAGTTTAAAGCCTTTATTCTAAACCATAATAAAACCAGAAAGGATACTAGCCAAGTTTTTCATTTAAATATGCTCCCAGAAGTAGGCTATAAATTGTTCTGCAAAATATATATTTACTCTACTTGAAACCAGTTAGCTTGTGACTTGTTTTAAGCCTTGCCAAGCCGACAACTTTTTATGATTTTAATTAAGTCGAATCCTGCTTCACACTTTATTTCTCTGAGTGTGCTCTGTCTGCTGCCTGCTGGCAAACAATGCGTTTTGCATTTTAGCAACAATTTGACACAAATTAAAATGTGCTAAGGAAAGGCAAATGGCTTTGCAGCTACGCACGAATCCTTGGCACAGGATATGCCCTCAGCTCTGCCGCTGCCGCTGCCACTGCCGCTGCCACTGCCTCAGCTCTGTCGCTGCCTCTGTTATACGAGTAGTGTCCTGGCACATGTCTCGCATATTTTAGCACCGCCTTCTGCCATGTGTCAAATATTTGTCGTTAGCTGCCTGGCCGGGTATACGCCAGCTTCCGACTCTTTTCCGACTTTTCCTGCTCGTTTTTTCCTGCTACTTTTTTTTTTTTTTTATTGCACACCTGAATGAGTCTCGGAGCTGGCAGGCGCCCGCGGCTTTCGCGGCTGTTACGGCTCTGGCTCTGGCTCTGACTCTGCCTCTGCTATCTTCATTTGCCTGGCTGCTCCGGCAGCTCTGTTCATTCCAATGAAGTGGAAATATGTCAACAAGCGACGGAAGTTGGCTCCAGCAATATACAAAAAAAAAACTAAAAAAAAACTAAAAAAAAAATATAAACAAACTCAACCAAATTCACATACGACCCGACCCGTAGGCAGTGCTAGTTAATGTTGTTACTAGTAGTTAGAGCAACACTCTGTTCTGCCTCTGCTTTAGGCCAGATAAAACTGGTTGACATACTTAGACATGTTAGGGTATACATGACTTGGCAGGCAATTAGTCGTACATACCCTACTCATACTCAACTCTATCAATATCAAAAGTCACAACAGAAGAAAGGATATTATCTGCTTTCCAGCCGAACTATATATAAGTACGGAACATGCCTAAATAAATGGCTATTTCTACGGATATATAGAAGATGGCCCAATATCTATTAGCTGCCAGTGTTTCTTAGAAGTCCCTGATAAAAACCTCCCAAACTTTCGCATTTCTCTATTGAATTTTTAGAGAGTATTGCCAAGTCGTGCTCATTGGCTGAGCTTGTGCCCTGCAGCTATTTTCCTATCGCTGCTATATTTAGTTAGTGATTCATGATAATGAGCGCAAATGTGAGTGTATTCGTGAATGCATATCTGAGTGTTTCGTGTGTGTGTGTGTGTGTGTGTGGAGGAAGCGTGGAATTTGATGCTCTGATTTTGCAGTTTGTCACAGAGGCGTCAGGAAAATTGCATTGCATAGCCGGCCCTGTTGTTTCCTGTTGTCCTGCTGATCCTGCCAGACAATTGTTCTGGGTTATATGGAACACAATCCCCCCTCCCTTTGTTGTAGTTGTTGCTGTCGTTGCGCGCTGTTTAACTTTTTGTGTGCAGTGACATGCGCGCCCATAAATTCGCCCTCAAAGCAACAACTAAAACTGAAATAACTGGCACAAGATTTGTTACACTTTTCTCCCAGTGTTTCTACCCCGTTCCCTTCCCTTCCCTTCCCCGTCTTTTCTTCAGTCTAGGGGTAGAGCCCGGCCCGGCCCTGCCCCGCCCTGGCCATCATTTTGGTGCTGACCTTCCATTTGCTTACTTATATTTTAGCCAGCATTTGGAAGTTGCCATTTATCTTTGGCTTTATGCCAAACACAAGCCTGGCACGGAAATGCTGCTTATTTGTAAAGAGTTACAATGCCATTTTCCTTCTTATATCCTCATATTCCCATGCACCCTTCCCTCCTCTCATACTCCTATACGAGTATGGATGATATCCCTGCACATAGGACATGCCAGATGACCTGCAATAAACTGAGAGAGTTTATCATGCCGTTGCTCGTTGCGGACTCTCGGGCTCTTTGGCTCTTCGCATATTTTTAGCACACTTCATTAGGCTTTTCGAATATATTTTGGAAAGGGTTTCGAACTCATTAAAACCCATTTAGTATTCGATGATTTCAGAGCCCCTCTCCCGCTTCAAGCACGCTTCAAATAGCCGGAATTAAATAGAAATTACACAAATATTTAGTTGGCCTGTTTCGACCACAAACTGTAAAAACAATACCGCATTATTCAATTAGTGCGACAGAGTAAACAAATAATGTTATACAGTCGGCCCACGATAATTATAATTAGCCCATTTAAATATACAAAATTTCAGGAAATTGCTTATCCATTTTCTAGGAATTTCTGATGGAAAAGGTTGCGCTACTTTCAGTGCTCGAAGCACAGAGAGATGCCTCAAAGGGAGGATTCGAGTTTAGCGGGGGATTACTGTAGTTTATTCGGCATATGAACCGTTTCCTGTGTGCGTACAGTTACATTTGGCACATCATTTGTAATTCTGGCACACAACCAAAATAATTACAGTTGCAAAATATCCTCAAAACTGGAACACAAAACCACATAAACAGATAGATGCACCTGTTTGTCCGCCTGTCCGTCTGTCCGTCCGTCCGTCTGCCTGTCTGTCCGTCAGTTTGGCTGTCCGTGTGCGACTCATTGGTAATTAAATATGGCTTACAATTTCTAATTTCGTGTGTATTTATGCAAACTTTCATTAAATAGTTAATTTCTCATTTAAATTTATTTAAAGGCGCTTTATTTTGGATCCCCCTTCCCTCTCTCCCTCTCTCTCTGTGTCCTTTGTTTCTCTCTATGCGACTAAGGTCAAATTAAGTATGAATAGAATTTCTCAGTTTAATTTAGGCTTTAACAATTGTCCCCTTTAATTAATTATAGTTATTAATGATGTAAAGATAAATATACGACTTACCTCTCAATGTATAAATTTATATTTATTCTATATTTATATTCTGGATAAGCTCCTGAGCGCCTCTTTCCTGTAGGTAGAGAATAAATTGGTGAATAATATTTATATTTTCTCATTATTTAGTCTAATTTTCTAAGACTGGAATAAGCCCCAATTAAAGTGTTAAGGTTTGTCTTAGAAATCTACATATAACATCCAAAATATACGCCTCAGGATTCTCTCTAGGAAAATTCAATCAGAAGGTCGCAAAAAGGACTCAAAACTCATTTCAGAACTGGCTGGATATTGTATCGTTTTTTAATAAATATTTCTAATTAAGCTGGAGTATTTTCTTTATCTTTAATTAGTTAGATGAGACAGAAGCAATTCTGATTAATTCTCAAGACATTAATCTTATTAGGACTCTTTTTGCCTTCAATTTTTGATCTAGTAGAACTCATTTAGCTGACTAAGTTAAAGATAATTAGGTTCCCAAACATGTGCGTGTGTGTGTGTGTGTGTGTGTGTGTGTGTGCGGGTTATATGATTTATATACCCATCTATTACAAGTATTTTAGCTGGTTCCGGTTGTTATCGGGTTAAGTTGGGTTAAATATTCGGCATTTGGCATTTTGCAGCTGCCGCAGATTGTAGCTAAATATTTAGTGTGTGTGTCTGCGTCTATGGGTGTGGGTGTGGGTGTGTGTGTTGTGTGTGTATGCTTGTCATTGGCTAATTAGTAGCTGCGGTTGTTCGCACTGCCAAAGCACAAACAAAAACAAAAACAAAAGCAAAAGCAAAGGCCAAAACAAAGAGAGAGAGAGAGAGGGAGAGAGAGGGGGGAAAATGGCATATGGAAAAGTGTGTTATGGTAATGCAATCAGAAGGCCAAATGTGAAATGGGAAATGGGAAATGTAAAATGTGAAATATGCAATGAAAATCGATTTGAACTATGCACAGAAGGGCCATTAACATGCACTCAAATCCCATAATCATAATTATTAATGCAGCCCTGATAATGCAGACCCCGAAAACTACTCATCGTCCTAGAGTCCATACGCCTACAGTCTACTGTTTCTGTTACACTCAGAGAAAAACTGGAGTATTCCATACGAAGCTTGGCTAAATTTCACATTATAATTGGAATTGCCAACTTCTTAATACGTTTTTTTTTTAAATGTATTTTAGTCTCGGCTTTAGCACTTTCCGATTTTGAAATTCATTTCGAATGCAGAGCAACTTTTTTTGCCAAGTGTGGGATTGTCGAATGCTTCATCAGGACTGCTCTTAGACTCCCCCCTGGGCAGACCTTCTCCAGTCTATATACTGAAGGATTGTCAAATGCGTTATCGGGACTCTTGGCTATGGCTCCAGCTCTGGGATGATGGTGTAAATCTGTTGGCGGTGGCAAACAAATGGCTGACAATGCCCACAATTGCAGGACATTCATCTTGGGCGCCGCCATCTAACAATTGTTCGCTCAATCGGCGACAAAAACGCAAGGAACGCAGGACGAAGGACCAAGGAGACGCGCGTGTTAGCATGTGAGCATTGTGCGAATATTTATCGATTGCTTCCCATCAGCCAGCTCGCTTTTTGCCAAGTTCCAGGCAAATCTAAGGCCAAAGCCATAGCCCAAAATCCCCCGCAATCAAATTCGTAGCCGCAGTCGCAGTCGCACTCGCAGTCGCAGTCGGAATCGCAGCCAGA
Organism: Drosophila repletoides; assembly: GCA_018150835.1. Taxonomy (NCBI): domain Eukaryota; kingdom Metazoa; phylum Arthropoda; class Insecta; order Diptera; family Drosophilidae; genus Drosophila; species Drosophila repletoides. The sequence continues at coordinate 18,236,807 of JAECWQ010000031.1, read as the reverse complement.
GGCTTGCCTAAAAAGGGATTATTTAAGACAAAAAAATGAGGAACCAAAGCAAATACTAAGCTCTCTTCTTTAACAATAGGAAGAAGGCGTCTCTGATCCTAAGTGATCAGGAAGACGAGAGGAGTCGCTAAGGCCATGTATATAAATATAGATTTTTAGGCGTGGCTAATACCATACTCATTAAGTGAATAAACCCCCCTAAAATAGATTTTTCCCTGCACCACTGTGCGCAGTCATTGAGTTATGGCAAACATGCGGCATAAATTATGGGTTTAGGCAAAGTGCTTGACACCAGCGCCCAGAGGGTGAGCCGGAGCAAGCGTTGACATGCCAAGTGAGTACTCCAGCTAACGCTCCCGCTCCCGCTCCCGTTCCCGCTCCAGTTCCCCCTCCCTCTCCCGCTAACGTTCTGATTCCCACTCCGTTCGAAGCTACACAGCTCCATGACATGACAGTTGCTCATCGAGCTCGTCAATGATGTTGTCTATGAGGATAATGATGTTATTTACAGCTGATGATGATGTTTGCTGATGACGCTTACTTTCATTGCTTGTCATTTCCGAACATTTCAAGTATTTTACTTATATAATATTATTACCACACACACACACAGAATACACACACATATTTAGGAATATAAACGAGAATATTCAACATATTGGCAGCTCTTTGGCAATTATCCAAAAACCATTTTTGGCTAAACGTTTTGGCCGCAATTAGGCAAGGAATACCCAACGAGCCATTAAAGAGTTTGTTTTATGGCTAATACGTGCTAATATTTGTGTGCATTTCCTAGCTGACTTATAGCACTCTGTGGTAAAAAATAAATGCATAAAATATATCTACATATATAGAAAATGTGCACAACACAGAATTATTCTTGCGTTTTTTTTTCCATAGTTTATACCCTTTTGTTGTAGAGAGTATTATAGTTCTCTCACGAAGGGTGTAACATCCGCCTAGTCTCTCAATATTTGAGCTAAGCAGAACTTAACATGGATCCTTCTCTGATCTTCACTGCAGCCTTGCTCATTTTGGCACTGTTAAGCAAACAGCACACTGTTAATAACAGTAACATTAACAGACCACCCACGATGTATGTAAAGCTGCTGTTAGCGATATTTTTCCGACAAATCGATTAATGATTTAGATAAAATATTTTATATAAAATTTCTGCTAAAAGAAAAATCTATAAGAGTATTCATATCTTCGGCGTGCCGAAGGCAACTTTTCACTAGTTTAAATTAATTTTATTACCATTGATATTTTTGAGTAGAAATAACAAGTGCAAGTGATTTTTATTTAAGCAATCAATTTTTTATCAAACAGAATATTATTTTTATTTATCCAGTATCACAGCCTTTCAATGATTGAAAATTTAATTGAATTTATTTGAGCAGATATATCAAAATTTTTGTAATTGCTTTGTTTTTATTTAAGAATTAAATTTTGTTTTAAGCCTTCATGCAGACATGCAATTGCAAGCTTGCTACTGTTCGAGGAAGAGAAGGTCGAGAGAGAGAGAGAGATTTATGAGAAGAATAAATATAAATATACCTCTTAAATGGAGAACCCGGAGGCAAGCCTAATCTTCCCGATCCCTGCACACCAGACATAACTTTCATATACATATGTTGTATTTTTTTATTCTAGAATATCATTACAGGGTATTTCTGCGGCGACTACTGCTGCTAGTAAAACTCATGCTCAGATCTGTTGTGCAACGGTAAATCAATCACGCGACGCCGCCAAAGAATGTGAGAAAGTCAAAGCGAAAAAATACCGTTATGTCTCAGTCAGACGCTGAGCAAATGCGCCGCATTTATGCGAATAATAATTAAGAAATGACGATAATATTAAATATTAAAAACTTACAATCATGTTGTGTTTTTCAGTTCTTCCTTTTGCTTTCATTTCGCTGTTGCTTTCCTATTCCCCCTCACTCCCCCCTTTCGTAACACTACACTTTTCACTACGCGCGTCTCGCCACCCGAGGCGATTCCACCAGCGACCGCGACCGTTTCCTTTAAGCTTCGATCACTAACTAACTAAAAGCTCGGCTCTCTGACTCAGAAAAGAGCTTTCGAGCAGTTGAGCTGCGGTGAACTTTCAGTGGTACGATCGTAGCTGCCTGCTACGCAACTCTCTTAACGCTCGTTAAGATTTGAGCGTACTGCCAGACTTATATTAGAATAGGAATAAAATTCGACGCATAAAATGCAGAGAAAAACGGATTTTAAATTCATTTCATTCTATTTTTGTAGGTTATTTTCTTTTAAATTGTATTAGCTATTTATTTACTTTATGCCAGCAAAGAAAACTCTGGTAAATAAATAATAGAAAATTGTCTTGCATTAAATAATTAAAATAAATAAAATAAATTCTAGTTTTTAACGTCAGGGATTGTAAAAATTCTTTTTTATTAACTTTTTTAAGGCCCAAACGTTCGATTGAGGTTCTCCTTCAACCAAACTGCGAACCAAATCTAAAGGTTTCTTTCTGGTTTAAAACACCGAAGCAAAGCGCTTCCAAGAGGTTAAAAATGGTTCTATTTATTTGGAAAACATGTTCTTAACTTATTTAAAATGTACTTTTATCAAAATGTGCTTTTTTGTACCTGCGTGTAGACGAGTGTTTCAGGGTTTTTGTTCGAATCTAATAAACCTCCCATGGAGGCAATTCGTTAAATAGCACACAAACCGGGCAAATAAACATACTGAGAGGGTCTTGCTATCCTGTTTTCAGTTTTCTGTTTTCTGTTTTCTATATCCTGTTCTGTTTGTGTGACGGGGCGTATGATTATTGCGTATACGCAACGGGGTCACTTTAACATTATGAATTATGCATGGGCGTTTATAACAAATTTTTTCTCGTTTTGCGGTGCGCCCTGGAACTGCCCCAATAAAATCTGCGTTTTGGCGCTCATAAATGTTTAAGGCACCTGCAGAGCAACCCTCCCAACTGAAAAAGGCAGCTGTTCCTCTTCGACCTTTTTATCATGTGGAAGTTAAAGTGACGGCTAAAGGGAATACCAGGTCACCGTTAGGGAAAGCAGCCCTTTTTCAGGCCACATTAGCAACAATCAATGCGTTGAGGCCTCAGCGCCTATTTTAGTTTCATGTACGAATATATTTTCAGCATAAATCACATGCAACATGGGCCAACAACTTGCGAGGAGTCTTACAAGTTTGCTAGGCAATACGACGATATTGAATCTCAAGCAGATTCAGGGTTCTCGATAAGACTGTTTCTCTTTCCTTCATCATATGGCCTTTTCTTATATTATATATTTACCAAAAAAACGCTCTGGATTTTCGAAAACTCCCCCAAAAAAAGCTCGAAGCGGCTTAACTTTTGTTGTCAGAGCTTTCTACAAGTAAAAAGCTGTTAATTTGTTATTATTAGAAGCCATCCTGAATTTAAGATACTAGGGTAGAGCGTAAAGTAGAGTATTCGAAATGTCGTCATGCCCTACTTAGATACCCTTTCTATTCATGTTACAATTGCTGTTTGCCGGTGTACCATTCGGTGTTCGGTGTTCGGTGTTCGGTGTTCGTTATTTATTCATAGCAAAACCTCGCGATGCTGCCGCCTACCCTTGACACGCTGCCCCCGAGCCCCGCTTCTTTTGGCTGGCTGGCTATAGGTGATGATGGAATTAGGTGGCAGCCGCGTCTGTTGCATGAAATGTACGAAAATGTTGGCTAAAATAAATACAGTAAAACCGCTGCGCTGCTGCCACAAAACAATGCGACGCTTGTAGCAATTGTTGTTGTTTTTCTCGGTACGTGTGTGTGCTTAGCGCTGCGTAAAATAAATCATTTCAGCATAAAATACACACACACGCACACACACACACACACACACACACACCAGCAGTGGTTCAGCTGTTACAAAAAGCAGCCAAACAAATTGCCGTCTTCTTCTCCAGCTCCGCCCGCGTTCTACCAAAAAAAAATTGGTTAAATGAATAAAAATGAATCATTTGTGAGTACGAGTACGAGTACTCATAGCACATGCACCAAAATGAAGCACTTTCGAATACCAAATGAGCAAATAAGCCAAAAACACATCCAAAAAATGAGTTCAAAAAGGTGGAATCCCAGCGATTAGACTAAAGATAAGCCTCCAGGATTAGCTCCGCTCAAATGGCTCCCAAATGAATAGATTCAGTTTGGGTAATTCTTTGGGTATTTTACTGCAAATTACCCAAACTGTTTGCTCTCCGGCTAAACAAATTAAAATAGAACAGAATTGGCACAAAAAATTACCGGGACTTAAAAAAAAACAAGAAAATCTTTAAGCCCGGTGAAAATCTGTTTGATTTCTTTTCTCAGCTTCCCCCTTCCCGGCCTAAACTGAGCCGATATTCAAGTGGTTTGACTCTATGGTTTCTTTTTACATTTTTTTCTTGTAAAATGATGCTACTTCCTTCTAAATTTTCAATGAGTTTTGGATAATTAAAGCTACAAAATGATTTTAATAAGCAGCTCATTAGACTCCAAAAAGTATGCAACACAAATTTAAGTTTGCTGTTTTCCCTGCGCAACAAAACAAACGAAGAGCTGAAAATTTCTGCAAAGTGACACTATATACATATATATATATATATATCTGTATATATATATATATCTGGAAGTATGTATAATTTAAGGGGGGGAAAAACTGTTTACCAAATACACTAAAAATAGTTAAGACCGCTCATTTTGCTCGCATAAATTGCAATAATGAAAATTTGTGCGAAAAAGCTTGATAAAACAAGCTGAAAATTGGAAAGCATGAATTATGCTCATAATATATGTACTATAATAAACGATGAAAGCTGATTTCAATGCAGATTTTCCGTGCAGCAAGCAAAATGAGATGGAATAAGTGAGACAGACTGAGAGCGAGAGAGAGAAAGGCTACATTAAATACAGTCCAACTTCATTAAGTCAAAAAATAAAGAAATAAAATTAAATATTACTCAAATGAAACAGTATAAAATTATAATTTCCAGCAAATAAATGATAAAATAAAGATGAAATAAAGTTGTCGCATGATGAGATTGACAGAGAGCGACAGTTGTTGAATAAACTACAGTAGAGCTTCGCTAAGAGCGCTGTGCACTTGCGTGTGAGATTCAATTTGAAGAGAAATATATATAGCATACTTTTGAGTGCACTAGAAAAGTAAGTTTAGAGTGAAATTATTTGAAAATTTGAATTAAAAAGAGGTAAAATCAAAACATCAAATTTTCAGATAATTTTTGAGGTTCTACTGTAGCTGTTATAGGAATATTTATAGCATTTGAAAGGCGAGCGAGCTGAAGCTGTTGATCTGTTTTATAGCTGGTTCCACTGTTCGAACATTGCTGGGGCTCGTGTCCCCCACAAAGGAGGTTCCACTGTAACAGTTATAGAAATATTCATGCCATTTTCTAATTAACTTTTATGGGCATTTGAAAAGCAAACCAAGAGCTAGGGAGAGAGAGAGCGGGAGAGATCTTTCAGTCTCAGCCTCATCAAATGGAATCCCGTATCCCCACAGTGAGCATGTGTTTACCTAGGCATTGTGCGTAATTCAATTTCCCTCTTCTCGTAGAGCCCAACTGGCCGGAAACACTAAAAGCCCCGACGCTGCCACTGCCGCTGCCACCGTTGAGGGCCAACTTTGCGCTGCCCTGCACAAATATAATTAAAATGCTCAAACGGCAAATGACTCGAATGCCGCCAACGCAATGAAAATGAAAATGAAAATGGGAAAAATAGGGAAAATGGGGAAAGTGGAAATAGAAAAACAACTCAACAGGCAAACAAGTAAACTTGTCATTTAATTTGCCTGGCGAAAGCTCAAAGAAAATCATTTTCTATATAGTTCTACGAGTAGAAGCAACAACTACGGCCAATCAAACAGCGCTTCAGTCTTTGGATTCTCCGCTGCAAAAAATATATAAATACTTATACATATATATATATATATATATATATATATATATATATACATATATAAGGAATATATACAGATGTATATGCAGAAAGAGTATTGCATTTCAGACAGCTTTTGTAGCATTTTTTTTCTGTTTTTGGCTGGAGAACTGACTGCAATTGTGCAATTTCTATTTTGTAGCCATTTTTAAAACGAATGTTGTGTTATTTCCGTCAAAAGAGTAATTAAACGTACAAAGCAAACGGCAATTCAACACACGCCAGCCAAAATGCGAGGGCTGCTTCAAAGGTTTGCCCCAAAATATTAGCAATATGCAGGGATTTTACGAAACTCCCCCACCAAAACGAATTGTGGCAAAAATGTCCATGTGGACGACCGATTGTTCATATGGAAGGCTTATGATATAGTAGTCCGATCTTAATAGCAGTAAGAGGAAACACTTCTACACGTAACTTGGGAGTTTCATAGAGAAATCTCCAATAGCAAAAAAGTTTTCCAGACTGATCCGCCCTTTCCTTTCGATCTATTACTTAATTGTAGTTAGTCCAGTGAAGTCCTGGTAAACTCTGTTTTCTCTATCTGCTCTTGGAAGATCCTCCTTTGATAATAATAATAAATTTCAGCGGAGTTCCCATTTTGATAGAGCAACCCTCGTTGGCTTCTCAGGCTTCTTATGACCTCCGGACATTGCGATGCTGTGGTCCACAGAAGACAACGCAGCTGGAAAGGGATGGGATGGAAAGGGAAAATATGAGGAGGGGGGGAGGGGAGGGGAGAAAAAGCAGCATGTCGACAGGAACCTGTGCTCAAAAACATTGTAAATAAAATGCAAGAGAATGGCGAATCGTGTGAAGGGTATGCGAAAAGGAAGGGTATGCTGTAGGGCTGTGTGTAGGGTTAGGGTAGGGTAGGGTAGGGTAGGGTAGGGTAGGGTATGCTGTGTCTGCCATTCTGTAGCTGCGGGCGCTTTTGTGTTAATTGCGGTTGCATTTAATTACAGTTCGTTGCATTTGCAGCAGCACGTGACCATGTCTGACTCTCTCACTGTCTGACTAGTTACACAGTGAAAAAAGCCAGTCTTTTCAGCCTTTTTTCATGGCAACCATTTAATGAAAATCCCTTCAAAGTGTCCTTAAAAAATAGCTATATTTCTGGGCATATTCGAGTATATTCATAATTAATATGCAAAAAGTATTTCTCACTGTGTGGCCATAGAGGTAACAGAAGCTCAGCTGCACACTTACATTCCTGCTCCGATACTCGCAACGTTTAGCTTTTAATTAAAGTTAAAAAGGAATTCTGGCCAGCTTTACTTACGTGTCTCTCTCTCTCTCTCTCTCTCTCTCTCTCTGTCGCTCTCGCTCGCACTTCGACTTTTGACCTGACCCCATTCAACTTTCAACCGAGGCCAAGGCTCAATAATTAGCAGGCCAAAAACAGCGGGTTTCTGGCTGAAACTGCAGTGCATTCGGCCAGATGACATACACAGGCCGCAACATGATTTGCATAAGCCACACGCTGGGACCACGCTAGATTACGCATACGCAGCGTTGTCCAAACACAAAATGCAGCAGCATCGGGCTGTGCGCCTCGTGGGACACTCAATTATGCGTGTACAAGTATTAGTAATACACTGAGCGAAATTACCAAATCTACAGCTCATTTTAATTAATTTAATTCATCTAATTTTGTTCTATAAATTACATTTCTAGATTGAATGCTACTCTCTAAGGCAAAGAATTCATTTAAGTCATTTTAATCCATTCGCGGCCTGCTTCTAAATAATTTCTGAATAGATTTGAGCAAATTATATGGCCTAAAGGAAATACATATTTATAGCTAATTTTATGCCATTTTCGAAATAAATAAGAGACTAGGTTTTTTTCTGAGTGTTGTATTTAGTATTTAATGGCAAGCTTATGCTACTCCGTTTTGCCCCCCGACATGGCATTGACAATGTCGACAATGCTAACATAGGTGCCCACCACGCCCCCAAAAATGCCAAAGATCAGCAGGAATAAATTTACGAGCAGTTTGTAGTAATAGGCGCCATAACCCCTGGAATATTGCACACAAATTTGCAGCAAGGCCGGAAATATAAGGCCCAAAATTGATAGGCAAAAGGAGCCGACGAGCGACAGGAACAGCGATAAATCCGGTATGGCAATCGCACAGCAAACTATAAAATATATAAATTAATATAAAAAATATACTCGAATATGTTGTGTATATATTACAGGTGAGCAGCACAATCAGCAGGCGAAAGAGCAGCTCGTACAGGGTATGTCTGGCCGTATCCTTTATCTTTTTGCTCAGATATTTGCTCCACAGGATGTGAGCTGTGACATAGCCCTGCAGCGCATAGGATATGTATGTGGTTATAGCAAAGAATATCTTAACCACCTGAGCCAGACTGAAAAAAGTAAATAGATTATTGTTTATTTGATAAAAACAGTTCTACCCGGCGTCGCCCGGTATTCGCACCCAATCGCCATAACAGAAACACTCTAGTGACTTTGAAAATAGATTTTAACTCGATTGGAAAGAAGTACAACTATCTTTCCCCATTTTTGTAGGTTGGATTAGACTTTCCAAAATCCCTTCTTAGTGGAAACTTTCATTTAGTGTGCCAATTTCATTACTATTTGAACCAAGCGTTGGCGAATCAGTCGGGCGGACAGTCACAGCGAGGCGTTCTATTTATGGGGATAATAATAATTTCTTACACTTCCGACTGGGGTATATTCAAGGTGATGCTCCCTAGGGCCCCTGGGCCGTATTTCCAGTAGCCGAAGAAGCCGAGAAAGACGTAGAGACTCAGCACAATGGACATGCCCCAGTTCATAATGCCGCAGGGCTGAACGTAAGCGCGAGGCGTGGCCATATTTTCTTCTATGGCCAAAATCTAACAAAAATTAAACTGAAATTAATTAATTAATTACTCAATTAAATGCCACAATCACACTTACCACGCCCACCGCCTCCAGGGCAAAAAGTACAGTGCCAAAGAAAGTCGGCAGCTTCGTATAATGCACGAAAGCATCGCGTTCACTGAGAGGCGGCAATTCGGTGCAAATATAATACAGAATAATGCCAAAACCTGAAAAATAGAAACAAGTTTTGCCAGAAATAAAAAAAATAAGTAAAAAAATAAACGAAAAATAAAAGCAATCAAGTGAAATGATAAATTTACTTGTTGCCCCCGCTGAATTCTATAGAATTATTTGCGTGCTTATTAAATGATCGATTTGCGGGGGAGCGGGGAGAGTTATCGGAGTGAAAAAACTTGATATGCATAGAGTATATAGGAGCCCACACAGCAAATTTAGAATCTTCAGCTCGTAGCATCTCGGAGAAGCAAATAAAGATACTCTTTTCTGCCTAGCGACTCATACCTCAGTATAAAGTATCGAAAGTATCGAGATACTATCGCTACTGTCTGATGAACTTACCCACAAAGAGCAGCAAATTCGCAGCGCTGGAGAAGGGCGCCAACACTTTAAGATTTCTAATGCTGAAGATCAATATTAAAGGCACAATCAGTAGACACATATGTAAACGCACGTCCCATACCACTAGATACTCATCCACAAGCTGCTTAATGCTCTCCGCTATGAAGACTACATAGACGCAACAGATTCCAAAGTGATAAAAGGCCAGAAAACCATCCACAAAGGGACTAGTCAATAGAATGGAAAGGGAGGTTAGAGTAATCGATAGTATCGATAGTTAATGATTGGCCTAATAAAACTATCGATAGTTAGACTATCGATAATTTTACATCTTTATGATCAACTTACACGGCAATGGGCGCTAGGCAGCGCAGGCAAGGAGGACCCTGCTGCAGACCCAATTTCATGGCCTCCGAGAAGCTGACATAGGGCACCCGTTGACTTTTACACAGAATATACATGCTGTTGATCTGTGGGAACAGGAATATATATATATAAGCCTAAAGGGCAACTCAAGACTTACCAATATGTGCAGACAGTAGAGGGCCAAGAGGCCAATAATTAGAGTTAAAACGATGCCATTCACATAACCCGCATGCGCAAAGGCGCTGGGCATGGCCAACACTCCGGTGCCAATGGAGGCCTTCAGAAAGTGGGCAAAAGTCTGCCAGTTGCTGGAAAAGAGAGAGAATTATTTAGGCACTTTGGAGCACCGAAGCTTGGATGATACTCACTTGGTTGGGTTCTTCACCTTGCGATGCAAATGTGGATCATAGTCGTCCGATGAACTGGAGCATATTTCCGCCTTGGAGTCATTGCTGATGTGGGCTCTAAAATGAACAGCGATAAATTACTATATGGAATATTTGTTGATTATGTTGGGCTCTAAAAGAATAAACGTCAGTTTATACAGAATTATTTAGTTTGATTTTTACAATGGCCAATTAATCGAGTAATGTTATGTCAAAGGTTTATTAGCTGATAAATAATTGTGCCCCATGGAACGAAAACATTTATAATTTTTCTATTTCTTTATCAGCACTGCAATCGCCATAATACACACCATAAAAGTACCATAAAAATTAATGTCTTTTAAATGAAACGCTGGCTAAAAACAACAAACAACAAACGAATGCAAACAAACAAAAAGGCAACTGTTTTTGCCATAGGAACAGCCCCAGAAATTGTTAAATATTCGGGGTGCAAAATAATTAAGTATACTCCAATTAAATATATAATTAAAATACAAATTATGGTCGGGCAGTTTATGGTTGAAAAAACTCTAAAGTCACTTCTGTTTCCTGCTAGGAACCCGACTCATTTGAATATCAACGAAAAAGCTTAACTTTTGATCTATAAATCCTATATGAGAAAGTAGCCAGATTTTGATTAGTTTTAGCCAGATTTACAAATATATATTGAAACCTCCTAATCATAAGTTTCATAGAGATATTTTGAGAAAGAAAAGATAGATATTTCCCATGGCAGCTATATTATAATATAGTTCTCCGATCCGGCTAATTCTGACAAGGAAAGGAAGGCTGGATCCTTCCTCTGGCTGACCCATAAACCGAGAGACTAGTTTGCCAGACAAATAGTCAGACAGACAGACGGACTCGTCTCCCAGCCCTGATTAATCATATACTTTACGATGCCTCCCTTAGGCATTCCGTGAGGGTATAAAAAGTATCTTTTTTTTTGTCGTATTTATCTGGCCAAATGACAGATAGTCTGTTGTGTTGTCATCTTTATTTACTCATCAGAATCTCAGGTAGAAATTCTGAATTTACTCACTGCATTGTCAGGCGAAAATAAGAGAAGCAGCTGAAAAAATGAAGCTACTCGACTAATGACTTAATATAAATCGTTTATTGCACACGCGATTGTTAAGATAAAAACAAAACACAAAAAAAAAAATAGTAGAAAAAATCTCTAAAATTATGGCTAGGATCTACGATTTACGGCTAAATATTCGGATTCGGGAAGGCACACAACCAAACGAGAAGCCAAACGCGCAGCTACTAAATTAAAGATGAAGCGAAAAAGGTTAATCTTCCCAGATATAATTGGGCGATAATATGGTGAGAACTTGATTACAACCTGTTGTATAAGAAATAAATCCAGAGTTTATAGATCGCGCACTTTAAGAGTAAAGAGCTTCAGTTATGCCTTTAGCAGAGACGCAAACCAATTCAAACCGTCTGTATGCCTTTAGCAGAGACACGCACCAAATGCGAAAGCTTCTGCGCTGCTTGCAAAGCTTTAAAGCGATCTGCTGAGCAAGCTGCGCCAAAGCTTTGCAGAGTGTATAGCCGTCTCTTTCCTATTTGCTAATTAACTTTAATTTTGCTTTTTGTTTTTATTTGTTGCTTTGTCGCTCATTCTTCATTAAAAAGCTGTTCACAACAGACGTGTCTTCGGCTTGTCTCGTCTCGTCTCGTCTCGTCTCGTTGCCACTCGTTTCGTCTCGTCAAAGAAAAAGGTTAAATATATTATAAAGAATATTATTTATATATTTATATATATATATATAACCTCTATATATGAAAATATAAATGTGTGGCGGTGTGCGTGTGTTTCATGTGGAAAATTATACAAAATTAAAGGCAATTACATGCAAATCGAAATCGAAATCGAAATCGCCTTCAACCGGTTTTTAAACATATGCAATTTTCCCATTGAATTTACGACAGGTAAAAACAATCCGGTGACAAATTGTGTAAATAATAAAATATAAATTATATATTTCTATTTCATATCAAAAAAACATTTACATATATTATTATTTGGTTACCATGCCAAAAAAATAATCATTAATAAGAAATATATAACAAAGCGCGGCGCGAAAGAAGTAAACAATTTTATAATAATAATAAAAATAAAACTAAAGTAATAAACAAATAACAGAAAAAATAACCCAGACACAGACGCAGAGACAGACACAGCTATGGTATACTCCATAAAGGTAAGCAGAAGCCGAAAACAACAACAAAAACGCGTTTTGGCCCCAAAGATTCGCCGAATCGCCAAAAAAAAAAACAACAGCAAAAAAAAAAACACTTTAATTGTTCCTCATTTCGTATCTCCACAACATCAGACTATATTTGTTTTTAATTTTATACCCTTGCGGCGGGTGCTATGACTTAATCACCCGCTGTGCAACCGAAGGAGTCCACTGCGATCCCATTCAAAATATATATTATTGATCAGGGCGATAGGACGAGTCGATCTGGCAGTCTGTCTGATCATAGAAAGGGCCCAAAGAGAATACTTAATTGTCTTTTCAGAGATCAGACTACTATATAGTATATATACTTGCCATAGGTATAATCGATAGGACGAGTCGATCTGGCAGTCTGTCTGATCATAGAAAGGGCCCAAAGAGAATACTTAATTGTCTCTTCAAAGATCAGACTACTATATAGTATATATGGTTGCCATAGGTATAATCGATCGACCGCATTTCGGTCTGCAAAGGGCATGTCATCTTCGGTGTACCCTTCCTTTCCAGGTTTTTTTTTATTTTTCATCTAAATGATGTCTGGCAAAACTCGTTTTAAACTTTTACTCAGCTCAGGTGAGCCCAAAAATTAGAGTGAAAGAACCGTAGGAAGAGAGAGACAGAAAGAGAGGAGGGAAGGGGAGGGGGTGGAGGCAGAATTAAAACTAATTTAACGGGGCCTTTCATATGGCCAATTGGGTAGAGTTCCCTGTGATTTAGTAGCCCGAGAGTTGGACTCCCCCCTTAGACCATATAGAGTGACGTATATAATAATAATACGCGTAATACTCGTAATCTCAACCCTGGTACTCGCCTATTGAATGTTATTCTGGGTGTCTCAGCTATCAGTGGATTGTTTATCTTTCGACTGTAACAATAAATTCGATAAGGACTTTATCACACCGCTGTCATCATTAATCAGGATAATATTTCGAGTATTTGCTCGCTGCTTTGGAGTACCCTTTTAAAGCCTTGTAATTACACTCGGAAACCTTGTCCAAGCGATACTTGTCGAATCAGCCAAGTGTAACACTAGACCACCCAGCAAAGAAATCATTTTGCTATATATTTCCATAGAATTGTCAGTAAATTATTATTATATGGGATAATACTCAGAGTCAAGTATCATTCGAGTACTCTGGTAATTACACTCCGAAGCCAACCAAGTATGGCGAAAAGACAAGTCGAATCAGAAGATAATTAAATTTCAATCTTTCCAAGGAATTGTCAACAAATTATAGGCTCTATTTGAGTACTTTTTGTTCGAGTGCCTTTCATAGGATTATTCAAGATGTTTTCGAGTGGAATCTCAGACAATTACAGCTACAGAAGAGATATAATTTTCCATCTTCTTTCCTTTCGTCCGAGTGAGTATTTTATATTCGTAATTCGCATTCATTTAATTTGCACGCCAGCTTCTCTCGAGCTCTCGAGTATAGAGCCAATGAATGTATTCAATTCACGGGTGCATTAGGTTAGTTAAAAATACATTATAAAAAAGCGTACGTAACACTGGGCAACAAACTAGAAGATTTTTCAAAAAAAAAATATATAAAATTTATTTATAATTGCCTTGTAATAACTACATATAATTATAATAATACCCACATACGTACTCGTATTATTCCATTAAATAAAACGTGTTCTCTGTTTCAAGTATTTCATTGTTGTTGGCTTTTTTTTTTTGTCTCTTTTTTTTTATTTATCAGCAGCTCGTTCGTTCCTGACATCAGATCAGATCAAGTTGTTTGTTCTTAGACCTTTAAAATCTGGAAAGCTATCCCCAATCAGCTCTCCTATGGTACACACTGTCCTGCAACGATGATCCTTAAAATGTTCAACAAGATCAAGAACCATTTACTGTCGATACCATCGATTCCAGCAACGATTGTTGTGCCACTCTATCTGTCTGTACTATCTATCGATACTATCGATAACACCATTGATTGCCTCTACTAAATACACTTGTCAGCGATGCTGGTATAGCGTCTCTAATGATAACCTTTAGCTCTCAAATTCAGACACGCTTCGCACACAAGATCAATAAGTTATCAAAAACTATCTACTATCGTTACTATCGATTACTTATCCGCTCTGCTAGACACACTTGAGGCAACGCCCGAAAAGATGTAATGATAAGCTTTAGCATGCCAGTTCCGACATGCCTAGCATACAAGATCAAGAAGTTATCAAGAACTATCTGCTTTTGATTCTATCGATAACAGCGTCGCTTGCCCGACAGCTCTGCCAAGCACACTTATGAGAAATGCTGACAAAATGCTCTACTTAATAGCGTCTGTAATGATAACCTCTGCCTCCGAAGTTCAGACACGCCTCGCTCGCAAGATCAACAAGTTATCGAAAACTATCTACATCGATACTATCGATAACAGCACTGGTTATTTTGCTGTTCTGCTAGACACACTTCCCAAAATAATGCCATACTTAATAGCGCCTGTTACGATAAGCCTCAAACATTTATAAGCTACCAGGCGCCGTATCTCAAGTCTCGCTGATAGCGATAAGGCTCCAGTATAATTATTATTATTATAGTCAGGGCAAGCCCGAGCAGCGAAAAAAGGCCAAGTTCTAGCTAAGGTTAGTATCAAGCTAAACATGTTGGTGGTAAGATGTGTACTAAGTACTATAATTATTTCGTATGCATCGGAAGACATTACGTACATATGTATGGTATATATATATATATAATGAATCACTAGCGGTACGGGCAGACCGTATCGTTAGGATTCATTGGGGGCTGCTTATCAGAAAAGCTTGTCTCGTCTATTTTTGGAACAATAACAAATAAACAATATAATTTTCTATCCGAAGACATAGAGTGAGCGTGAGAGTGAGAGAGAACTACTCGTAGTTTAAAATGTAATTTTTAATCTTTTCCCCTAACTAACCAGACATTAAAAAGCTTTTTCCTTATCTTAAAAGAAAACGAAAAAAAAAAAACTTATCATATTTTTTTGTTTTGCTTTTCAGAATAGTGAAACAGGCGAATTTGAGTATTTCTATACCGATTCCGCACGCGTCAAACAGCCCAAATATGACGAAGAGACCGGAGAACCGGTCAACGATCAGATGAAAGTTCGCTATCGCAAACACGGCAATTTTCATGTGCCTCGGCATTTCTTGCGTGGCACAATCTGTGACGAAGTGGACAAAGTTCTAGCAAACAAATATCGGGAGGATTTGGATATTACGGCCAAGCATGTTAGTGGCTTGGATCCCCACGAGAATGCATCCAAGCTGAAGAAGAAATCGACACCTGGCTATGAGCGAGAGGACTATATAGAAATGGATGGTGTTAGCACCGTAAGTCTAGGGTTAAAGGATATATCCTCCATCTACCCATGTATTCCCCGTAATCTTCAAATCTAAAAGTTTCTCTTCTCTACTCTCGCAGAACATTATACTGGGCTACAGGCGTAAGAATTCTTTCCTGCTCTTTTTGATACCAACACTTTTCTGCTGGAATTTCTTTCTGTGGGCTCTGCTCTCTGTGCTGGAAATAATACTGCACATGATGTCCCACTATAAGAACTCCCTGACCATGCAAAAGGATCTCTATTTTCGCAGCCCCCTCCATCTATTATCCTCCCAGTTCTGCGCCATATGCCGCAACGAATCCGACAGCAAATATAATCGCACCTTTGATTTTCTCAATCAGCAGATGAGAATAGCGCACCGTTCCGGCGCCTTGAAGGACATGGCCAAGGCTATGGGATGAATGATCCAGTCTACGAGAAATACAACAAACATATGTACATATTTTGTACAACAACTTTACACTTTAATATATGTGAAAGAACGTTCTACGTTCCACGTTCCACGTTCAACAGCAACAATAATAAATGCACAAATATATCACCTGAGTACCTGAACAGTATTTTTCTTTTTTTGTACATAGCCCTCCCAAATTTAGATGGGTATTTGTCTCATCTGGGTAACATTGGGTGAGACGTTGAATTTGGCGCCTGTACAGGCGATAATATCATCGACAGTGTAGCCCTCGGCGACCTCTATCAAGGTGAGGGCGACGCCTCGTTCCACCTGAAAGACTGCCTTCTCGGAGATGATTAGGTCTACAACTGCCTTGCCCGTCAGCGGCAGGCTGCAGGTTTGCAGGATCTTTGGCGAACCATCCCTGGCATTGTGCTCCATTGTAATGATAACCTTATTGCCCGGTGCTGCTACCAGATCCATTGCACCGCCCATGCCTTTGACCAGCTTGCCCTGAAATTTACGCCAGAGATAATATAATAAATATAAATAGCCAATATATAGAATGGCTAAAGTTCACTTACGGGTATCATCCAATTGGCCAGATCTCCGGTGGCAGACACCTCCATGGCGCCTAGAATGGTCAGATCAACGTGTCCACCACGGATCATGGCAAAGCTCTCATCGGAACCAAAGTAGGAGGCACCAGTTACGACCGTGACGCTCTCCTTGCCGGCATTAATTAAATCCGGATCAACTTTATCCTTTGTGGGGAAGGGACCCAAGCCTAGAATGCCATTCTCAGACTGCAGCATGACGTTCATACCATCTGGTATATAATTGGAGGCGAGGACGGGAATGCCAATGCCTAGATTGGCGTTCATGCCATCCTTGAATTCCAGCGCAACACGACGAGCAATGCGATTCCTTAGAGCCTGAGCAGGACTGGGTTCGGACCCGGGTTTTCCTGGTTCCTTAGGCTCTGTGATCCTTAAGCGTTCTACCCGCTTGTTATAGTTTGTGCCCTTGAAAATGCGCTTTACATAAATGCCGGGCACATGGATCTCATCCGGATGCAGTGCTCCAACGGGCACAATTTCCTCCACCTCAGCTACGGTTATCTTGGCGGCACGGCACATGGGTGCATTAAAATTCCTTGCTGCCTTATTGAATACCAAGTTGCCCAGAGCATCCGCTTTGTGGGCCTTAACAAAGGCAAAGTCGGCGAAAATGGACTCCTCCATGACATATTCCCGTCCATTGAAGGACTGTACAGGTTTCTTAGTACTTTCAATTATAACCTTGCCGTCCTTTGAGTATTTAATGGGCGCCCCGCCCTCCTGCACCAGTGTGCCATACCCTGTTGGTGTGAAAAAGGCGGGTATGCCAGCGCCACCAGCGCGTATCTTTTCAGCTAAAGTGCCTTGGGGGGTCAATTCCACAGCCAACTCCCCGGCCAAATATTGACGCACTAGTTCCGTATTCTCACCCACGTACGAGCCAATCACCTTGGTCACCTGCTTCTGTTTTATCAGCACGCCCAAGCCGCAATCGTCGACGCCTGAAAGTGTATTTTTTGGAGATTAGAGTTGGAGATAACTCTTTTTTTATAGGGTATCTGTATGACTTTGAAAATTATCAAAATTTCGGAGCTATTGCTTGACAATCTGAAAAGGTCGTATGAGTTTCTCGAACCGTCTGAGCAGCCTTTAAAGTTATCTACATACTTCCAAGCGTGTAGATAATCCTCATTAAAAGAATTAAGGAGAATTACTATTACTATCTATTCTAAATTTTCTATTTTTGCATTGTTAAATATCTTTACAGATGTAAAATTGAGATACGCTTTAACAGAGCTAAGATACTCCTCGAATCCTTTTGGACTCCCCAAACTCACCTCCATTGTTGGAAACTGCGGTAATATCTTTGACACCCTTCGCCTTGAGAGCATCGATCATCTTTTCGGGTATGCCGCATATGCCGAAGCCGCCGAAAAGGATCTTCGAGCCATCCTTCACATCAGCGACGGCGTCCTTGGCCGACTCGTAGATCTTGCCCTGTTTGCCCGAGGTTGAGTAGCAGGCAATGAGCTGAAAGCCAGAAAACAGGTGTTTAATTTAATTTCAATTCTAATGGCACAATTTGCATACTTGTTTTTGCCTATGATTACGACTAGAGAAATCATACAGAAGAAAAAAACAAAAATAATACGAGATAATAATGTGTGCGTGTTTGTTCTTGTTTGTGTTATTGTTGTTGTTGTTGTTTTTGTTGCGTAACAGCGCCTATTTAATAAACGAGCCAGCGCGCGTGTAGGGTAGGGGAGGGGTCAGACGAGGGGTGAGCGAGGCAGATTCGCGTGGGGTGATGACGATCAAAAATAGCGCTTATCAAGCGAGACAGAAACATAGACGGGACGGGGCGCTAATAGACTTATCAATCTATCCCAACTACATAGAAAACCAATATAAATAAATAAATAAAAGTACGTATATATTTGTAGGCTATCAACATGTGGTTGTGTTTCCAACCAGACCACCTGTTACACGTCCAGATTTTCTTTTTCATTTCTTTTGAGGTAGCTAAATTACTTTTTGTATCTTAAAGATAGAAAAGTATCTCAACTGTCCACCACCATTAACATAACATTTACATTTAGTTTATCTGAAGCGCTGGCTCACCTTGAAGGCTGGGTTCTTGCTGCCCAGGCTGCTGTTGGTTGCTATAAATCTGCGCAGCATTTTATATATTGTTATTTAATTTAATTACACTTGGAATTTAATACTTTTAATTTAAAAAAAAAATAAAACAATAATAAATGCGATGGAATACGCAAAAATGAACGCGTGCAGCTGCTAGTTTCGGCGCCCACAGACTAGTAACAGCGCCTGGAACAGCCAACATACACACTTAATGTTAATTAACAGCGAGCGCTAAAGCATAACAGCAAGCATATCCAAAATTTTGGCCTGACTGTTTAGAAGTAACTACTAATACGCATAAAACAATATTTACTACAGAAACATTCGCATAGTTAACATTTTATTTAAAAAAAATAAAATTAACCAAAGTGTAGTTTGAATTTTAACAGCAGCCGTAGAGCAGTCATGTTAAATAGCATAACGATAAAACGCAGCTGTGAGCAGTCGTTATTACAGCCGCTCGATATATCGATAACATAAAGCACACAGCTGATTTCTGCAAAAGCTCTTTTTTGTTTATAACATTTAATAGAACGCAGACAGACAGACACACACACATACACACACGCGCGGGCTCGATCGAAGTTGTATTAAATAAAAGAAAAACATTAAATACATTAATCACAACAGTTAAAAGTGCTTAAAATTCTATTAAAATGGCGTGTTAAAACTGTTGATTTTTACGGTACTTCTAGTGTTCCGTTGTTTTCGTTTTCGTTTGGCTTTTAGTCTGTTTTTTCTGGGTAAGACCTGTAAATTTTCGACTGTTTTTTTTTTTTATATACTATAATTAAATGAAATTATAATTATATGAATGTGTGTGTATCTATACAAAGGAATTTCGTCAGCAGCTATTTACGCAGTTAAAAAATTGGACAATTCTTATTGTTTACATTGCGAATTGTTGCTGCTGACTCTGTTATTGTTGCAGCTGTCTCTGTTATTGTTGCTGCTGTCTCTATCATAGCTGTCATTGGCCGATAAGCCTCCTCATCATCATCATCAACATCATCATCTCTTCTCGATTTATTAATTATTTGTGTTTGACTTTCTATTGATCAAGACGACGGCGCAGTGGGCGTCGCAGTCGACGTCAGTGTCGACAGCGCTGCCTTCTAGTTGTGCTGCTTATCAGCTGCTGCAGGGCTGCGTGCATAAACCGTTACAAGCACGCATCATTGCCAGCTGTTTACTCCCTCCCCTCCCACACCTTCACCCACTCCTCCCACCATCAAATGCCGGCTTTGGATGCGCTTGACAACAACAACAGAGTAATGTATAGTGCCATTGGAGCAATTCTATAAATAGCACTAAAATAGTTTAACTACACCAGAAGCAACAACAGATAACAAGTGAATGTGATCGATCTGCAGATACTCTGTGAACAGGTGTTAATAATTTGCATTATGTATTGAGAGATATCAAAGTTTTTCCCATTACAATGATAAGGCCCAAGGGTTCCTATGGGATGCATATGGCAAAGCAGTGAATTTCACACTTCCTTAAAACATTTTAATACTCTCTCCAATGGCAAAAAGAAGATCCAAAAATATGATATTTTAGCTCAGAGATTAATGGTTCTAAGCATCCAAAAGATACTTTTATACCGAACCAGATATATATTCAATTGTGGTCACCTGGTTCGGGTCCAGTTGGACAAATAGCCATATATCCAGTCTCCAACCGTTTCGGTTAAAAAACGACTTACAGCTTTGGTTAGAATAGATAATAGTAACATAATTTCGAAGCTAAGTGGACTGAGACTCAACTATTTTCTCTCAGTGTAGTTTTGATTTTGGATCTTGCGATGAGAAGCATTCAAAATTTGGTCTATAGCTAAACATAACGTTTATTTAATAGGCAGCTGTCTGCTTATACCTGTTGCTTCTGGCTTCGCACTAGGTTGGTATACCCTGTCTTTTTTGCCATGCCCCGTGGGTATCAGAGTGAAACAACAACTATAAAAGTTTCCATTGTTGCTCCGTCCAAATAATCAGCTTTAGTTTCAGCTTCGGCTTCACCGGCCTCTGTCATTCTGCTGCTGCTGCTGCTGCTGCTGCTGCTGCTGCTGCAAATAATCACACATTGCCCCCCGTTCCGCTGTGCATCTCGGCCCCTCTGAGACACGCATATTTACATACAAATGAACTTAAATACACTTAAACAAATACTTGTGCTTGTACTTAAGCTTAGTACAGTGAACACCCGAAAGAGAGAACCCTAAAGCGGGAGAAACCTCTGCTCAAGCGCTCAAATCAGAGCCTTGCAATAAGGTTTCATAAATATAGAATTTATAATTTTTTTTGGAATTATAGTTATCGCTGAAAGGGAGCGAGCACTGTACTTACTTTTAGTAACTTACTTGTTTAATTACAGCTGGCAGCCAATCGCTCAGTTTGGTTGCAACGCTTATTGCGGCCACAACGTTTGCCCGATGCTCGTGAAAGAGGAGACAACAGCCGCAGCAGCAAGAGGAGAAGAAGAAGCAGCAGCAGGAACACCAGTGAAAACAGTAACAGTCGAAGAAGTGCGTTGCCATGGAGCAGACGGCAGAGACAGAGGAGCAACGTCAACTGTTACTTGCCACATTGAACAGACTTTGGAGCCATTATCTGCAAGCCTCCGACTCCGAGGCGAACGATAATCAAACAGCGAGTGTCAAGGTTTGCCTGCAACTAATATACCCCACTCTTCCACGACTCTTATCAGTCCTATCAATCGCAGGAACACTGGCTCTGGCTGTTGCTGTACAACTTTCAATATTTGGACGATCAAATCCTACAAGATGCCCAGTTTCTTAGGTAAATAGAGGCGACAGACCTATTGAAAAATACTGAAGATCAAAGTGATTAAATTTCCTATATAGTCACCTAAAGTTTCTTTTTCTATCAATATATCTGCTAGTCAATCATTTACTCTGAAGTAAAGCACTCTTCTCTTCCCTTCTTTCAGCATTTTTAATCAGCTGCCCGAAGAGCTGTGTTCTTATCTGTTGGAGCAAGTATATCAGATAATAAGCGCTGCCAAACGCTCACAGGAACCGGAACAGGAGAACAAATGCATTAAGCAACTACGCAAGCAACACAATCTGGCACAGGTATGGGCTATATAGGACTACAAACTTGTATTAATTTAATCAAGTGATTACTCTTAATCATTCCAGCTGATACTCAGCACACCGAGCGACTGCAATAAGATTCTTGCTTTACGCACTTTTCTCACCAACGGCTTGGGTCAGCATCTGCTCGCCTTTCTTCTGCGCGTTCAAATCAAGGCAAGTTGCATGCTTGAATTCATCATACCCCTGTAGAGAGTATACAGAGCATATTCCCATTCATACAGTTTCGTTTAGGATAATTAAACTTAATCTCTTGTAGTGTATTTATTGTTTATTTATTTATTATATTTGGGCATTTTAATAAATTATATTTTTTACAGCACATTGCTTCACAGAAGAGCCTCTGCCAGTTGTGCATCAATCTATTTCCCAATTGCAAATGGAGCGACGAGTCATCGAAGGTGCCACTGCAGCCGCTGACGAGTATAGCTCAGTTCATAGGCAGCTTTCACCTGAACTCGCAAAGGAATAAGAAACGCCAACAACACCAGCAGCAGCAGCAACAACAATCTGTTCCTGCTCCTGTAATCCTGGCTAGCCTAAATGAGTTTAAGGCAGCATCTAAGACAAGCGATGAACTGGCTTTGATGCTAATCCAACTGCTCACACGGTGCATTGATGCGGAGCAGGAGACGCAGTTGAGCGTTAGCGTGCATAATTTTGCACTGGGTCAATTATGCCAGGATCAGGAGCAGCAGTTGGAAGAGCTGATTAAATTTGAGCTTCTGCAGCTAATTGCGCACTCTGTGAATAAGTTTTACCTTACCGTCTGGGATTTTAATGGCAATTTCAGTCAATTATTATACGCCCTGGCTGCCAATCGAGAAAGTCCTTTGTTATCACATGGCATACTGTATATAATATTTGGCACGCTGCACAATCTGATGGAGCAGGTATCACCAAAGCTGGCTGAGATTGATGTCAAGCTCTTTGACAGCTGCTTTAAGCTGCTACAAGAGACAGTCAGCTCTTGCTCCCTGCTATTTCTACACATTTTCAGGCTGCTGCTGCGTCTCACGGATCATCTATCGCAGCAAGAACAACTGCAGCAGCAGTGTCTACTAGAGAGCAGCACCTCTAGCGCTGTGGCTAAGCCAATGCGACATAAGAGACAACGCCACAGTCAACTCCACTGCTCGGAACGCTCACTCAGCTGTTATTTCCAGGGAAAACTGTATGAGCTGCTGCCGAAGCTTCCGCCTGACCTGCAGGAGCATAGTGTGCGCTGCCTACAACGCACCGGCAGCTGCTGTTGCCACTATAATGCAAGCAACTATTTAACCTGCCTCCAATTGGC
Organism: Drosophila repletoides; assembly: GCA_018150835.1. Taxonomy (NCBI): domain Eukaryota; kingdom Metazoa; phylum Arthropoda; class Insecta; order Diptera; family Drosophilidae; genus Drosophila; species Drosophila repletoides. The sequence goes on along the minus strand of JAECWQ010000031.1, from coordinate 18,213,577 downwards.
CACTCGTCTCTCCGGCAGCTATCAGAAATGCGCCTACAAGTTCCTTCATTATAATGTTCTGCACACAATCTTTGTAAAGCGTTCGCCTCAGACCTGTGCTCTCTGCGAGGAAAAGCTCAAATCGCCTGTTTTTCATGCGCAGCTACTTGGCATCTATAAGGATAACTATCGTGTGCTGCTAGAGACCAGCTCCATGCTGCTCTTTCTTAAGCATTTAAAGCATATTGCCTATTTACTCTCCTACGATTTGGCAGCGGGTATATTGGCTGAAGTAGTGCTGCCCATATTCAGACAGTATAAGCAGCAGACTGAGGTAAATCCTGCAAAGAAGTTGGCCCGCCCGCCTCGCCTGGACAGCTATCGTATACTTCACGAATGCCTTGCCATCTTTGTCATGTACTTAAGCGACATACGATTGATCAAAGCCTTCTACAATGAAGAGAATATAGGATATATGCAGGATCTCTTGGCTGTGCCTGAATTACAACGGGGTGTATGTGATCTCATCAAAGTGGGCATTGATAATATAGCCTTTCTGGGTGAGAACACTCAGGAGCAGGTGGCTCTAAGCCGTCGGCTCATCCAGCTGCAGCTCAACAGCAGCGATCGCGCCTCTCAGCTATTCCAGGCGCTGCTGCACAGATGCGCCAAGCGTTCTCAAGTTAAATTTTGGCTAGACGAGACTGGAAATGCTAGTCTTCTCGAGGGGCACAAACCTGTGGATATACTCTATATTACAGCGCTACAGTGGACACTCAACTATGAGCTACTCAAAACCAGTCAACTGTTTTACAATGAATTTGCACAGATCTACTCGATACCCTTGGAATTGACAGTGGATGATGAGGACGAAGAGGAACAAGAGAAGGAGCTTGAGGAGGGACAGGAGCAGGTGCAGAAACTGCGGCATGGTGATAAGACCATCATTGATATACTAAAGCTCAACTACAATGCTCTCAGCTGTTTTCTAATGCTGCCTAAGGCCGCAAACCCCTCAAACTTATCGACAACCGCAATCACAACCCCGACGCTTGTCGGCTCAAGTTCATTAGAGGCGCTCGTCAGTGTGTTGGCAGCTTCTACAACGACTGTTTCAAGTACGGATTACGCGGATTCTTCATTAGACTACGCGTCTGTCATAGATAACTATAAGGAGCAGGCATCATTACCCTCCTTTCTGCAGCTGCTGCAATCTAGTGAACCAGACGAGAGCATTGTCCTCTTTGATATACGTGGGAGAGATCAATCCAGCCAGGAAAATATTCACTTTCCGCTAGCCAATGTTGCTGATGAAGAACAGGCTTCCGCTGGACTCTTCGGGAAACTGTTTAATATTGTTGGATCCCTCTTTGGCGGCAACACTCCCTCTCCTGCCAGCCCTGAGCCAGCTCTCGACATTGATTCGGATCTCTTCTGCCTGTACGAGTTGAATGGGGAATGCAAGAAACTCTTGCTAAAACTTTTCGAGGCGACCATGGCCATATGCATCAAGGGCTTTCAAAACGAAGAAGGTGAGTAACTCAGTTTCTCAATTCCCAAGTGTGTGATCTTAGGTATGGGCGTGTCACAGATTGTGCGCTTAAGTGGTTACCATACCCTACCTGTAGGAACGAGCCTATTGATTTCTAGGGGTAAACGTAGGCGTAGGCACTGTTCAAATACTTATAGAAGAATTGTGTGGCCATAGTAGAGATTTTATTTTTGTTTCTCTCCTTTCTCGAGTGATTTAGAAGATTTTTCTTTGTCTCCGACTTCATGGCAATAGTGTAGGGCATCTTAGAAACTCTATAATAGTTCCTCTGTTGTCTAGCTCTTATTTCTGGTTTGTTTGCTGTAACATTCTGCGGCTAATGCGTTTCCAATGCAATCGACAGTGTCGGCTAAGGCTAGAGAAGCCTTAGGAATGCCCCTTTAGAGGCGAGAACAAAGCACACACATTCACACAAAGTCCAACGGCGGAGAGGCGAAGGCAGAGCACGGCAGAGCTAATAACGGTGCGTTGTGGTTGCCTAAGAGTTAATTATAAGCCAGCCAGTTAGTCAGTTAGCTAGTTAGTCGCTTAGTCCGTTAGTCATTCTGTCAGTTTGTCAAACAGACGCTGATTTACTTTGGCATAATACGAGCGCTTACATCTGCCACTAGACGAGATTGAATTTCCCTCTTCGGTGTGTGTTTCTGTATGTGTGTGGGGCACAACAACCCAGTAGAACTTTCTCGGTTCCATGAAGTATTTGTTACTTGGTTCCTTGGCTAGGTTTCTATTCTTATTCCCTTTTTTGCAATCTGCCTGCCAATAGGCATTCTAAAGGAAGGCAGAATTGCATGACATGCTTACGTTAAGCCTTCCCATACACTGAATTTCTCATCGGGAGATTCCATATGAGTATACAGAGATCTTTTGTCATTCCACAAGCAATATTTTTGGGCAGTTACTTGTTGAAAGTCCTACTGGGCTGTTAAAGAACCAGTTGACATGGATACTGGAGCATTCCACACGCTTCGACAGCACTTTTGCTTTGGCTCTCGGTCAACGTTGACGTCGCCGTCGCCGTCTTCGTCTCAGACTCAGTCGATGTTTGCTCAAGATAAGCGAGCAACGAGAGAGATCAGGCAGTTTCTTATCGGTCGCATATCTTTTGATCTGATCATCAAAGAGTCTCTTTCATTTCCTCATTTCGTTGTTGCAGTCGAGAAGATGCAGAAGCACCTGCGCAAGCTGAAGGCAATAATATTGAGTAACGCATCGGGAAACTGGACGGAGCACGGAGAGCAGCATGCAAGGGATAATGCTGTAATACAGACACTTCAAACGCTCCTGAAGATTGCAGAGCTCTCTAGCAGCCATAATAACAGTGAGCCAGGTGGCGTTGTTGTAAGTAGTCCTCCCACGGGAAGACCACGTGCTCGTTCGTTCAATAGTGTGGAGCTGCCACAAGTGAAGCTGCCGGCCAAGAATTCCCTAGCCACACCGCCGACACCGCGCCGACGTCGACCTAATTCAAGTGAGGGAGCTATCGGTGGAGACGGTGATTATTTCTCTACACGCGCCTCCCTCAGCTGCGCCGCTGACAGCGAGCTGGAGCTGAGCGAGCACGAACAGGAACACGAGCAGGAGTATTATCTAACTGCTGATGAGGGTTACGAAGCGGATGGCGAAATAGCTGACCTGAGCGAATCCGAATGTGAGCTCAATGGCGGTGTGCCCATGGCTAATGAATCGTGGACTCCCTTCCAGCCTTCCTCTCGCTATCGCAGCCACATCATGCACGAGGGCTTGAGTCAGCTGGTGGTGCAGTTACTCGTGGAACTGTCATTGCTCTGTATGCGCCAACCCGCCGGTTGGACTGAGAGTCTTACCCAATTAGCCAATCGCCTATTTGTCATTCGTGAGTATTTGGGTGGACCACTCTGCCTGCTACAAGGATTTGCGCCTATACTCAGCTCCAGTGATCCTAAATTGAGGGGTGAGTCTATCGAACTCTCTTTCTTATTTCTATTCATTCATTTCTCTCTATTCATTTCACAGAACTACAGCAATCTATACTGGAGCTGATTAATCATTTGAATACGCCCGAAGTGCTCAACTCTTTTTTTGGCATCGTAGCCAGCAGACAGCCTCCGGTGGAGCTGCTAATGCGTCACATGCATCACATTGCGGCCGGCAGCCTGCGCAAAGCTCAGCCCTGCATGGAACTAGAGTTTCCCATTGTAATTGATGGCAAAATTGTCATCACAGCGGATCCTTTTATCAGTGAACAAATTGAGCGTGTGCGTCTGCAGCATCAGCAATCTCAGGCCACGACATTATTCACACGCGCAGCTTGCATTGTTCCTGTGACCCAGACGCGTCTCTGGCAGCCAGATGGACTCACTCTGTCACTGTGGTTGGAACTGAAGGGTCAGCAAATGCATCGCAGTTTTACACAACTCAATGACGATGAAACACGGTATTCTGGCGAAGATTTGACTGTGAGCTTTAAACTTTTTTATATTTGTGTATCTGAACACTATTCAATATTCCCTTCCTCATCCACAGAAATGTCATTTAGTTTCGCTGGGCAGCAGCTCAGCCATGCTGAGCATTTACATAAGCAATAATCTCCAGCTAATTTTTGAACTGGTAAAGCCCAATGAACCGCTTCCAGCACGCGTGGAGGAGCAACTAGAGCCTAGCAACGAACCAGCATCGCAGGCGCAGAGCGGGAGCTTTAGGCAAGCGCTTAAGCAAACAAAGCTCGCGCTGTTGAATAGCTTCGGGCAGATGCACTTGCTTAATGGGCATCAGGCAGGGCTGGAGGGCGGAGGATACTTTGAAGGCGCCAGCGTTCAGCTGCAGCAGTTACGCCTGCCGAGAAATAAATGGACTCACTTGGTATTTGGACTGCAGCAGCAGGCAGATGGGCTGCAAATTGCTCTCTTTCAGGACGGATTGGAGCAACAGACGTTGAGCTTACCCTTTCATAATATGCGTTTCATGTCACGCACGCACAGCTTTCAGTTGATCGCCATCGGCGAAGGTATCCCTGCTAGAAGTGGTGGCAACAATAACTCAAACAGCAGCTCTTCCCGCTCCACCTTGGATGGCTGTGCTCCTCGCTATGCGCTGTCTAATCTCGTGCTCTTCAAACGACGCCTAGCAGACCCTAAACTCATGCTTAATCTAACGGCTATGGGACCGGATTTTACAGAGTTCACCCAGTGCCAAGTGGCCAATTGGAAGCCAAACTTTGGCTATGTTCAGCTGGCCAAACTCTCAACTCCCAGATTTGGCAACCATGCGGACTCCATGAAGCTGCTTCGGCAGTCACGTGTCTTGGTTTATACGGCTCAACAACCGGATTTGGTCATGTGCCACGATGTCAGCCAGGAGCTGGATATGGCCTGCTATGGACAGCCTCAGGGTCATATTCTCTATGGCGAACTGCTGCAGCATCAACCACAATCGCTCCAAACTGCGGTTCTACTCAGCGGTGGTTTGTCTACAATGCTCTATCTCTTCGCTAGGGTAAGTTGAACTCATACTTGCGATGGAGATTCCTTAAAATGCGGCTTCCTTTACAGATTGTGGAACTCTCTGGAACTGCTCAGACGCAGGCCTTGGCGCTGGATCTACTGCTGCAGGTGGCACACGCGGACGCGCAGCTCTATACAGAGTTTTTGTGTCAGGATTATCTGGCCTTGATTGGCTATGTCATAAAGTCGGAACGGTGCTCCAAGGATGTGCAGCTGCTTCGGAGCATAGTCAACAATGCATGCTCCCAGCCGTTGATCAGTCGCAAAGGCGAAGGACTTCTTGTCAATGATAATACAACTGCCAGCTTGGTTTATCCGCGACTGCTTCTGGCCGTACTCCAACGCTACTCGGACTGGCATCGTTCAGGTGCGAACCACTCGGATGTGCTGGACATGCTCTTCCGCAGCATTCTAGCCCTTAGCCGAGACAAGCATCCACAACGGGATTTCAATATGGACCAGTTACAGAACTCGGGACTGCTGCGCGCTTTGCTCAATCTCTGCAAAGTTTATGTCATTGAATCACCCAACCCGGTGCATATATCACCCTATGCCGCAGAAGCTTTCGTACAGATTTTGGCGGTATTTGCGGGCTCTCCGCCAGCGCCTTCATTGCTGGACGAGATGATGAAGCTGCTGCTGTTACTACACAAGCCCAGCGAGTGTTATGTGACCCATGACCGTCATCATTTCTATTTTCTACTGACTTCTCAACTGCCCGTAAAAGAACGCTCTCTGGTAGCAGCCAATCTAAGCCGTGTGACGACCTCCTTCCGGCGGCAAATCCAACCCCCACTACAGGAAGTAGATCCGGAACGGGCGGAGCGCATTAGACGTTTGCGACGACTGCATGAATCCGGCTCCAGCTACAGACGACCGCTAAGTGAAATGGAAGATCAGCTGGAGCAAATGGCAAACTGTGCCAACCTCAACAAGGCTGTACTGCGTGCAGTCAGTCCGGTTGAGGCGTCACGCTGGCGTCTGAAGTTCAAGCGACGTCATCCTAGCCAGAGCCCCAAGCGTCGCAGTCCGCTGAAGTTGGCCCGCCGACGCTCCCACACGCATCCGAGCAGATTCTGGCAGCTGACCTCCATCCACAGTCCTCCCAATTCTGCTCAGCCAAGCTCAGCGCCACTGCCAAGTAGGAAAACTGACTTCTACGAACAGTTGGGCATTGTCACGCTACAGCAGCGATTGCTAGTGCTGCTCAAGGATTTCCTATGCCTGCTGCCCGACTCTGCGGTGGATGAGGTGCTGCGCCATTATGTCAAGCTAGAATTTCTCTTGGTGCTGGCCAATCAACGTAGCTGTGCTGTGCGCACGGCTATTATACAGCTCCTCGCGGTGCTTACCAAGCGTTTGCCTGCCGCGGAACTCTTGACCGCCTCCAAGCAGCTGTATCCTTTGCATCTGGCCAATCAGCTGACTATCCATGCCAGCGACACGGCTATGTTTGAGGCGTGCCTCTCCTGGGTCAGCGATCTCCATGGCAACCTGACGGATATGTGCCACAGTGACGTTCAACTGACCATACGCCAGCGCTTTGGTCTTCAATCCTTGCTGGCCATTTCCATGGCCATGGGCCACAGCAGTTGGATCACTGAGCCCCAGCGTGTCTTTAAATCACTGCTACGTCTCTATCTGCAAGTGAGTTCAGTGTTGAGTTTGTTCTGTGTATTCACTGTTAATCAATGCATTCTTTGCAGGATCCCGATGAGCAGCTGACTCTTGTGGAGGCAGGCCTGCTGCAGTGCGCTGTCAAGGCCCTGCACCAACTATACTCCCTGCGCTTAGGTCAACCCAATATGGATCAGTCCATTGTGGAGCTCCTTGGCGGCATTGGAGAACGTGCTCTGAAATCTGTAGGCCAGATTAATGTGAGTAGATGGACGACATTAGACGGCAATTTACTTTACTTATTAGCTACGTTTCTTCCATTGCAGCTGGTTTGGGACATACTCAATATGCTGGCCTTTTTCCAGGACAAACACCCGACGATGATTGTGCGCAGTTTTCGCACAGTGCAGGCGCTGCTGCAGCTGCAGTGGCTCAATATGTTCTTTGAGGCCTGCAATGGAACCGCTTGTCATAATGGGTATCGCCTGCGCAGCAGCCTGCCCGACTGCTCCCTTAGTGCGACAGAGTCTCGCACTCGCATGGAGCTGCTCATAGATCGTTGCATACAATTCTTCACAGCAATCGGAAGCCAAGAAAATGGTACTGTAAATGGAACTGGCAGTTATGTGGCCAGCAGCCAGGAGCTAGCCTTGTTCGAGCTGCTAGTTTCCTATGGAATTGCCCACAACCAGCGATGTAATAACTTTATTGCTTGGGGCTTACAACCCTCGCGTCCGCGGGATCTACGAGCCTATATTGTGGATGCCTTGTGGCGATCTTGTCAGGATGATTTCCACCCTGCGATAATATGTGATGGCAAGATGATAAAGGCGCTGCTTTGGCTCAGCCTCATGGAGGACATAAAACCACCCATTGAGAATCTGGTGCCTCTTTGCCATGCGCTTGGCATCCGAGAGAATGATTCTACGTGGAATCTGGCACACGAATTGGAACGCCTGGAACTGAATCGTAGTAACGGAGCAGCCAAGCAAAAGCAGCTGCTCGAGAAGACGCTCTATAAATTCGAACCGCTCGTACAACACTGCATTGACACTTCAATGGTGACCACCAGACGGGTCGCAGAGCTGCAAGTGAGTCGACAGCTATGGATAGATATGGATGTGGATATTTATGGACAAATTCAATATTTTCTTCACTTTCAGAATGCGGAACGCAAGCTGCTCATGTGCCACATGAAGGACTATGATGATACCTACACTTACACCAAATGGCTTGAGATTATACGCCGGATGACGCACGAGGGTGCTCCCTGGCACTGCAGCGAGCGGGCCGAGTGGTAATTAATTGGGAAATCAGTTAAAAATCCTTTGCTAACTCAGTTTTCCTTCATAATTTCAGCTCCTGGGAATTGGACGATACGGAGGGTCCGTCGCGGGTGCATACACGTCTGCGTCGCTGCCATTTAGACATTGATAGGCGATTCTTTATGAAGGATTACTGTCCCGGCCAGGGTCAACGTGAGGAACAGGATCAATATGTACGTCCATTGGACTATTTAATAGCCAGCTACGATCAACAATTAAACATATCGCTCAATTCGCAAATACTCTATAATTTTGCGGCAAAGTTTTTGCCCGTGGATGGTGAAATTGATGGAGAGATTATCATAACCGATTTGAAGCTCTATTTTCTGGCCACATATCGTTGTAAATACTTTAACGTGAACTGTGATATATCGAACATAACTGAAATTTGGCTGAAGCGCTACCAGCATCAGGAGAAGGCCTTTGAAATACTTCTGGATAGCAACAAATCATTGTTCTTTTCGCTCCAAAATGCCGATGACTGGAAAATCATGCGCGAGGTATTCTGTGATAAAATTGTAATCATGCCCGACAATACCAAGATTCTGGCCATAACCCAACAATGGCGCGAGGGTCTACTTACCAATTGGGAATATCTGATGACACTCAACCAGATTGCAGGCCGTACTTACAATGATCTCATGCAGTATCCGGTATTTCCCTGGGTTCTGGCCAACTACAATTCCGAGTCATTGGATTTGCGCCAAGCGCAAAACTTTAGACGACTCGCCAAGCCAATTGCCGTGCAGCTGGAAGAGAACGAACAGCACTATATAAGTAATTATGCGGTGAGTAATGGACATTTCTACATTTAACTGGCCTTAATCTTCATCTGACTGTTTCTACAGTACATCGACAGCACCAACACAAATATGGGCTCCTTGACATTAAAGCCGTATCACTACAGTTCGCACTATTCGAATTCGGGCACTGTGCTCCACTTCCTGGTGAGAGTGCCACCTTTTACCAGCTATTTTCTGCGTTATCAAGGTAAATATATCCTTGGTAAAAAGTAAGGATAATCAATTAATTTATGTTCATCTTCATTCAGACAATAATTTTGATCTGCCGGATCGCACGTTTCATGCACTGAATACCACGTATTGCCTGGCCAGCCGGGATAGTCCGACGGATGTGAAGGAACTCATACCGGAATTCTTTTGCCTCCCCGAAATGTTTGAGAATTTTGAGCGTTTCAATTTCGGTTGCCGACAGAATGGCGAACGCGTCGAAGATGTTACACTACCCGTCTGGTGTCAGCGTGATTCGCGGCTCTTTGTGCTCATCCATCGACAAGCGCTAGAGTCGGAATTAGTGCGGAATGACTTACATCATTGGATTGATCTGATCTTTGGCTATAAACAGACGGGCGAAAGCGCTGTGGAGGCTATCAATGTATTTCATCCGGCAGTAAGTTGAAGCTGTTGTGACCAAGGCAACAAATTCATATATCTCTAATTCCTACAGACCTATGCTGTATTCCTGGACTCTCAAATAAACGATCCCATAGAACGCGAGGCGGTTAAAACGATGGTCAAGACATACGGACAGATGCCAAGGCAACTGTTTAAGTCTTCACATCCTTCTACAAAGATGCTGGACTACTCCTTGGTGGACACACCCATTGTGTCGCATGTGAAGGGTCTGCGTTGGGGCGTGTATGTGGGTTCGCCACAGCTGAAGGCGCCCTCTTGGGCGAATATACACAAAATACCCGGCACGGAGCACCTTGTGAGCTTCAGTAATACAAATGTGGTTTATGCTTTGCCTGCACGTGCTGCGGTTATGCAGGGCGCTGAACCGGACACGTACAATGTAATCTCCTGGGGCTACGATGATCGTATTGTCAGGATTCAGCCATTGAATAAACCACAGGCTAAACCCAAAAATCTGCTGCATAATAGCAGCTTCGATGATATCAGCGCCTGCGGCTGCGATGTAAACTGTAATCAGCTTTGGTTTGGCCACAAATCCGGCAGGATTAGCGTTTACAAATGCTCCAGCGGCGTGGAGGGTCAACAGCGCGGCAATACAAAGAGCCGACAGAGCTATGTACGTGGTCTACGATTATCCTACAACTCAGCTTTTCGTAAGATGACTACAAAGAGTTCGGGCTCGGCAGCAGCAGCAGCTGAGGCATCTGAGGAGATCGGCAATCTGCATTCTACTCACTCCTCTGCCTCAGTGGCCTCCTCATCAGGAGGTTCCTCCTCACACAGCGACACTGTTCAGCGAGATGGCGCTGATCTCACCTGGTTGGGTCCCACATTTCTCGTGCGGCACACAGATGAAATTACCTGCATTTCCCTCTCTGTGGAATTTAAAATTGCTGTGACTGCAGGACGAGATGGCATTGCTGTCATCTGGGATCTCAATGAGTGAGCTATAATGATGAAAATATAATAAATAAATAAATTGATCTATTCTTACCTTACAGCTGGAGCTATGTGCGCACCATAGCACGTCCCGCCGAGATACATCAATCGCCCATCACACATGTGGCCATCAGTCCGACGTTGGGTGATATTGTCACAGTGCACACGTTGCCACAGCAAACTGAACCGAATCCAGCCCAGCCACCGGCCAGTGTAGCCAAGCCGAGCACAGCAGATGAATGCTTCGAAGTAACCGAGGAAAGTTTGGATGATTTTGTGAATGTTAACATCAATCCCAATGGCAAATCCATACTGCGTCTGCACTCGGTCAATGCACGCTACGTGCAACACTTGGTGCACGAAGATCGAATCCAAGCAGTGTGCTATTCGTACGTCAAAGAAGGTGTCGGAGTTAATGTGATAGCCACAGCTGTAGAGGGAGGATTTGTGCGCTTCTGGTCCAGCTGGAACCTCAGCTTTGTCAGTGAGCTGACCACTGGAACAGCGCCCATACGCAGGTAAACATAATTATATTACATTCCATTTTTATATCCACTTAAAAACCTTTGCCATTACAGCATCAGCTACTCCACGCATCAGCATTTGGTGGTACTCACACGGGACTCTCATATACAGGTCTGGGAATCGGAGGGTCTTTATGGCAATGCGCCCAAGTTTCCCCAAATTGTCTACAAATAAATTGAACTCAACTGCAACGCGAAGCATATCAATGACAGAACACTAAAGAAAACTAATGAATCAAAATGAAATAGTATCTATATATATATATATATCTATATATATATCTACATATATAAGTCTTATAACCCTAGGTTCATAGAGCTTTAAAAATATATATTTTCTACCATTTCTAACAAACAGCTTTTATAATTTCTCCAGTTACCTTTTGCTTTCTTGGCCTTTAAAAGAATACAATTTTTTTTTTATAATAATTACCTCCTGTGACAATGATATCTTAGGCTCTGCCTTCAATTGTTGATATTACCAGAACAAAAAATAAATTTTTATACAAAAAGATAAACATCTTTTACTTTCACAGCTTACAAGAAAAATAGCCATACAAATTTATACACTATATATAAATATGTATATATTTATATATATACACCTAATTCTAAATACAATTTGTACTATTAGGCCTTCCAGGGCGGTGTCTTTTTGGTGGTATGCTTTTGTGGCTTGGCAGTTTGCTTAGCCTTCAGGGCTAGAATTTGGTCGAGCTTTTCGATATCTGCAGGAGTTTTGCTGAGCAGCAGCTCTATATATGCCTGCAGCTTATCCATGGGTGATGCTGGATCCCGCTTGCCCACGACATCCAAATTGTTTTTCTCAGTGTTGCTACTGCGTTGCGTTTTACTGGATTTGGGTGTCTCGGGATAATGCCGTGCATTATTTAGATCTGGAGAATCGCTTTCCGAGTCGCCGCCGGGCAGCTGAAAGGTCTGATTGGGCGAGGTGAGTATAGCCAATGCCTGCTGCCATTGTGCCTCCATAACACCGTGCAGCTTCTCAGCAATATCCGCACTATAAGAATAAATATATATTACAATTTGCATAACTTTTCCTATTGAAAACAGATTTATATACCGCTTATTCTTGTAGCTGCTGAGCTGGAGCTCCAGGTCGTCTATTTTTTTGGAGGCATTTGCCAGTTGCAGGCGGTACAGTTCCACCTCTTCGTTGTGCTTTTCCTGTATAAGATTCAATTCCTGATTGTTCTTTTCGTTGATCATCTCCAGCTGCTTAACCGCCCTGTCAGCTATGAGCCTTTCACGCTCGCGAGCCTCTGCCTTTAGATGCTCCTCTGATTTATCGAGTTGGGTTTGGAATTCCTGCAGCTTTTTGGCCACGACATTCTCCATTTGTTGTTGATATTGATGCTTCAGGGAATGCTGTTGCATCTCCAATTTTTTCTTGAGATTCGTCTGTGTGGGGAAATATGTACATTCATATATAAGTTTATTATTTAAGCGCGAGATTCAGATCAAGGATTTTACCTCTATATCTGTGAGATTGGCCAGCGCTTCCTGCAAGGATTTGCGCTGTGTTTCGAGGTGATCTGCGCGAGTCTTCTGCTTCTGGTGATACTCCTGCAGCATTTCCTTCTGCTGATGAAGTGTTCCATTGAACTTTTCCAGTTCTTCAATGCGCGCTTTTAGCTGTAAGATGGAGAGTGTAAATTACAGTTTCTTTCTAGTTTATCTTTGTATCCTACCTTCCCCTGCTGATAGTCTGCTTTGGTGTATTTATCCCTTAGCTTGCCGAGTTCGACGTGTAAGAGCTCTTCCGAATGTTTGCTGCTCTGCAACTGCATTTCCAGCTGATCCAATTGTTGTACTGCATTGCTTTCCTGCCTCCTGCTATGCTCTAGTTTTGCCTCCAATTCTTCTAGCTTTCGCTGAAAATTGGTAGACAAACCCATCGCCTGAGCCAGCTCTTGCTGCAGTGAATCATGTTTGGCCAGTGCATCACTGCGTTCAGTTTCCAGGCGATTCACTAAATCCCTCAAATGTTGCAACTCGTAGTTCAGGGTCTTTGATTGCTCTGCAGCCTGCTGTAGTGCGGCATCCTTGCAACGATCCACTTCCAGGGCTACTGAGATGCGTTGTTCGTACTCTAACAGATTCGCCTGCAGCGATTGTACCAGCTTCTCCAAATGCTGCCGACGCAGCTGCTCTTCCTTGAGACTAGGACTGTTTATGACAGTGCCTGCCAAATGACTCTTGCCCCACAGTTCGCTCAGACTGAGGCCGGTAGCTGATGCGCCTTCGCGCATGCTGGGCAAGGAAGTAGCCTGAGGAGGGGCTGGAGCCGGCATAGAGTCCTGTGTATCCCATATGCGCGGCTGTTCACGATACTTATAGGCACTGCTCTGCCTATGCTCGCCCAGATGGTTATCTATTTCTATCAATATATTCTCCTCCTGATGATGATGCCTGCGCAGCTCCATAGAGTTACTTTTCGGCGTGGAGTGGATCATTCCATGCAAATCCCGCTCTCTTTCGCGCTGCTGTCTTATATCTCCATCGACCGCTGTTTTCACTGTGTTCGTCGAAATGCTGGATATATCAGAAGGAGCCTCATAGCGACGATCCTCTTCCCGCGCCTCATCGTCCTGCTGCAGATCCATGTTCTGTAACCGTGCATTTATACGATTTAATTCACTCTTTTTGTGCGGGTGCAGAAACCGATAAGCAGCTGTTGGAGGCGCCACAGAGAACGAAGGAGGAGGCATGGCTAATGCATCCGCATGCGCAACCGCATTTCCATTCATTTTCTTCTCTCGCTCAGTATAATAATTTGGTGGTATCAGCAGCAATTGATCTGTATCGTCCGTATCCGTATCGCTCATAACTCAAACATCCTTTTTATTTTATTTTTTTTAATTTTCAATATTATTTACAATTAGTTTTGAAGTTTGAATTATCAGCGAAGCGTAGCGAGAAGCAAACAGCAGCGCCCGCGTTTCTATAGCTGCAGGTAAACAAATTCCTGGTTGCAGTGTTACCGTATCTTCTAAATACAATATATCCTTTTTGTCCAATAGAAATATTCCAAAAATACCGATCTGACTGTTAATTCGTAATAATAAGAGATAAAATTAGAAAACTGCACAATTATATGAAACAAATAAATGCCAACTGTTAAACTTTGCTGCAAATGTTTGACTTATAATTCATAAGCATAATAAGAATTTCAGCACTCTCTACTTATGCAAATATGGCAACGCTGTCGCCTCAGTGCTGTGCGGTCGCAGAAGGTGCGAGAACGTAAAACTTTGGCGCGCTGTGCATTTCCTAATTTCAATTAATTTCGTATGCACTTTTCTTATTTACTTTGAACGGTTAACTCGCAATTAATGGCCGTTGAAAAATATGAACAAATCAAAAAAGTGATAAATATAAAGTAGAAATAGCAGCGCTTCTGCTAATAAATGACGCTTTTTACATTTACCGTTGGAAACACAGAGTGCCACCTTATTTTATTGAGAGGCGCTCCGCGGCATATTCCTCGCTTTTTTTGTGGTTTTTTTTTTTAAGTGCAGTATGTGAAAGGTTTATACCCAATAAGAAGGCAACATAGGTGCCAGCGTGACGAAATAAGTGAATAATAAGTAACAAAAGCTAATTGCATTTGCAGTTTTTTTTTCATTTACCGTTGGAAATAACTGTATTGATTTGGAGATGTGGCAACGCTGTGTGATTGTCTTGCAGTTACGGAAAATGCGCGTTAATAAATATTGTGATTAACCAATTTTTTTTCTATTTTTTTTTATGTGTTTTTATAATTTATGGCAGCAAATGTGACAACTGAAATGAGAGTATAAAATGCAAGTCTTTTACATTTGACAACATTGTTCATGCGCTGTGGCAACGCTGCATGACAACACTGGTGCTGCCAGGTGTGCGGTGTGGCAACGCTGCATGACAACACTGGTGCTGCCAGGTGTGCGGTGTGGCAGCGCTACGTGAATAGTTGGCGCGCTTTCAAATATAACAAACTAAATTTTTTTTATTTCTTAACAAACGGAAAATTGCGAAAGGTTCACATATAATTTTTAGCAAAAAAGCCGCCAGCAATAGCAGCGACTAATAGGAAAAGTGCGATTATGAAATAGTGTGTAAATCCAAGAACCTTCTGCTGCTTTGCGGAGATCAGAGCCCGCTGTTCCTCCTTTTCTTTATTGAGCGTATCCACCTGCACCATGAGGCTCTGGCGCTCCTCCTCCAGAAGATCCACTTGTTGTTGAAGCTTGGCCATAGGGTGGCTAAGTTCCTTGTCCTGATGCTCGCCCATGCCATCGTCCATGGCAGCGGCGCGTTTGGCTTCAAATACATCCGATCTGGGTTCCACAAGCTTCACTTTAATTATGGTATCCCAAATAAAAGAGGGATTCAAGTGTTTCCAGAAATCGTGTAGATCCGAGATAGGTTCGTTCGCCTCAGTGGCCTGCATCAGGAACTTGTGACGCTGCACATGATAGTCATGGCCAATCGGATGTACGAATATATCTATTTTAATAGTCTCCTCTGGGCGTATTAGACCCACATTGGGGCGTACAAAGAACAGGCGGGGCGTGGTCGTCTTCAATTTGAAAGCAATCCGGGTCTGCTTGCTTGGATTGAATACCAGAATTTTTTTGCATACAGCACGATTGAAGGGTCCTTCCAGTATTAGTTCCTCTGGAGGGTCCACAATCAGCATTTTATTACCTTCAAATGGTTTGGACATCTTCGTTGTTAAGTGTATTTCTGTATATGGTTTATAGTGTATCAAGTCTTGTGTAAAAATATTTCAAAAATTAATTCTGTGTTTTTTTTAATTTTATTTTCACGAATATATAACATACCTTAACGAATGGAAATGTGATTTCCAACTAAAGCAACGAGAAACTAATGTTTGTTTGCTCGTAGTAAATTTAAAAGCCTACTCGAATGATTCAGTTATAACTCAGTATAGTCTATGATATTTGTATACCCTAACAGCGGGAGGGTATTGTAAATTTATCTGGAAATATGCAACGCATTGAGGAAGACTACTACCCGCATGACCCCATATAGCTGCCATAGGAATGATCGGTTAACATAAATATTCCAGTCTGCAAGGGTATCTATATTCGGCTAGTCCAAGTTGGCTTTCCTAGACTGTTGTTGATCGACAAATAAAAAAAATGTAGTTATTCTTCTTTCGTAGAGTATTTAATTCGTATTTCTCTCTCTGATGTATTTACAGGATTCGTTTGCGAAAAATTCGTGTGTTTCGTGTTTCGTGATTCGTGATTCGTGTTTCGAGTTCCTACCAAAATATCATGCGTCCAGCATTGGGCGAGGTTGCCTTGGAGAGGATAATATCCGAGAGTTCGTCATCCTCCAGTTCGTTGCTATCGATACACGTGGTTCAGGGGGTAAGTGTAAATGATACATATATATATATAATTTATAATAGAGTTAAAAGAGTTGCGATTACTCTGTTTTTTATATACAATACATATATTGATATACGATTTTTATTCGCTTTTTTTGTTTTGTTTTGTTTTGTTTTTTTTTTGTTGAGTTTTGTAATAAATAACAATGAATGTTTGTTGGTTGGTGTTGAAACAGCTGGACGTCGATCACCTGGTGATATGCGTGCGGGTTCGGTTTCGGGATGTGAAGAGAGATGAGGAGGATTTTGTTTTTGTTTGTTTGTTTTTGTTTTTGTTGGTTTGTTGAATTCGATTCGGGGGAGTGCAGAGGCGCAGGTGCAGGCAGAGGCACAACAATAACAAGAAGTACAACAAATTGCAGTAGACTATGCGCTTTTACGGTCTACAAAAGAAACATTTCGAAAAGAAAGAGAGAGAGAGAGAGAGTAAAGAGAAATAAAGAAAGAAAATATGGAAATTTGGTTCCAAAAAAATAAAAAAAAATATTGTTTATATTCTGTTTAGTTAGCAAACAAATATTAGAAAGAAAAGAGAAAACAAAAAACACATACAAAACGAAAAAGAGAACAAAGAACACAAAGAATGAGCATGCGGATGAATGGAGGAATGGAGGAATGGGCGATAAAGCAAGCAGGGAAACGGGGCGTATACATTTTTGCAATAATACACAATTCGTTTTAATAATTCACATTTTTTATTATTATTATTATTATTATTTTGAACTAGTCCAATTTTTAGGCACTATTTTGTTGTTTATCATTATATATATATATATATTGCAAAAATCAATAAAAATTATGCCTTAAGTCTCATTTGCTAAAATTAAAAAAAAATATTGTACAGCATTATAAGATTTTTGCTTTAAATATTTGTAAGTTATTTAATTTATATATATAGATTTTAAATATCACTTAAATATTTTTCGTTTCAAGCCACTTTTTGTATGGGATTTCTTCTCTTTTTTTTTTTCCTTTTTCTTCCTTTTTCTCGGACGGTTACAAGAACAAAATTGCATATGAAGAGAAATTTACAATTATTTTTTCTTCTTTTGTTTTTTCGAACAATAAATATTAAACGTAACGTATTATTAATAGAGTTTTCAGTTTGTATTTTTGTTTGTTTTGTTGTTTTGTTGTTTTTAAAATTAGTTTTTTTTTTTTTTTTTTTTATAAATTATGTTTTGTTTTTATGCAGTCGTTAATAATATTTTGTATAAATTAGTTTGCAAATTTAAATTCGTTTCTTTTAGAGAAAAAAAAATAAAAAAAAAAAAACAGATCAACTAATCACAAGGCAAATAGATCTTGACTTTGGACTGTGAGAGAGGGGGGAGGGCGAGACGTTCAAGACGTTGTTTCGGGCAACGCAGGCAAGTTTTAGTGGTTGTGCTAAGCTTAACGAGTCGAATACAACGAGCTACGAGAGAAAGGTATATAAGAGAGTAGAGAGTAGAGAGAGAGCGAGAGAAAAGTAGCGAGCGAGTACCATAACCACAGAAAGAGAGAGAGAGCGAGTAATGAAAGAGAAACTTGGTCCAGGGATTTGGTGAATGGTGACTGGTGACAGGTGACTGGTGGATTAATGTGATGGATGCATGAGATTCGTTTTTAGATGTAGCGAGTGGCGAGTAAATAAAATACGTTTCAAAAACAATGCGAGATGATTAGAGATATAAATGAGAGTAGCGAGTAGCGAGTAGCGAGTGCCGAAACTCATGAGAGACGTTATAAAACAGGCTGAGAGTGGAGTGTGAATGATGTTAGAGTAAAGTAACGAATGAAAGTAGCGAGTAGCCAGTAGCGAGTAGCGAGTAGAAGTAGCGAGTCGAATTTATCGCATTTCTCGTTGCTGCTGTGGTTGTTGTTAGGTGCTTACTTTTTGATCAGCGAGCGCACTTTTTTCATCGTACGATTAAAGATGGTTTTATTATTGTTGGCGCTATTGTTCGATCCCAGCGATGAATTGGACGTCTTATTGCTGTTTTGGCTTCCACCGCGATGCACATGGGCCGCCGCACGCTGCTGATTGCCATGATGGGTATGCGATTTGATGGACTGCCCATCCTCGCGCTCACTTTCCGTAGAGCTAACACCGTCGGGACTCTGTCGTATAGTGACGCCACCACGCGGCTTCTGTGGTGGTCGCTCAGGCGTTGGCGATTTCGAGGAGGAGCTCGTTTCACGCCGCTGCGGTTGCGGTGTCATGGGCAGTGCTAGATTCTGCATGCTCTGCGTCTCATCCGTGGGCTCACTAGGAGGCAGTAACTCTAATAGAGTTTGCTTGGACAGAATATGATCTAAACTGCGAGATTTGCGATGTTGCTGGACATTCGGCGGTGTCAGCTGCTGTTTCTCTCGTCGTGTAACATGCGACTCGGCCGCATCTCGTTTCGTTTCCGTGTCTACTTCATCCTCTGGCTGCAGCGTACAGGTGGAACTGGCATTGGTCAATGCCGTGCTGCCCGCAGTAACCACCGCTGCCGCTGCCGCTATCCTCTGCTCCGGCGTGCTCAGACTATCCTGACTGACGGCCTGATCCAGCAGCCCATCCACACTATGAGAGCGATATCCATTCGCCACGCTGGCATTGTGTACCAATCCTGCAGCAGAGCTGCGACGCGGCGGCAAATAAGCCAACGGCATCATATTCTGCATAGAGGCGGAACCAGCGCTGGATTTATGAAGCAGCGCCGCCTGCTGGGTGCGATATGGAGGCAGTATATTGGAACGTTTCGGCTGCCCACGCCCATAACTCAGTAAAGAAGTGCTGCCGCGGTGACGCGCCGGTGAAGGGGATTGCCGGTATCTATTTGCCTGGTGATTAGCTGCTCTCGTTTTCAAAGTTCGAGTTGTGTTTTTTTTTTTTCGAGTGTTTTGTAATCAAAATTAAATTAAATTATTAATTATGTTTTTAAAGAGAGAGAGAGAGAGAGAGAGAGAGAGAGAGGGAGAAAAGTAGTTGTATGGTTTGGAAGAGTGCGAAAGAATGTTTATGAAGGAGAGAGAGAGAGGGATAGAGATTGAGAGAACTGCCTTGAGGTTGATGTAGCTGAGAATTCATTTTGAGGTTTGGGCTTAATTATTTAATTAAGTTTAATTATTAATTAAGTTTTCTTGAGTAGAACGTAAGGCCACAAACTTTCAGAATTATCGGAGGATATTTATTTCTCGGAAGGCTTTTTTTTTTGTAAGTTTTTTGATTTACTTGCTACATTTTTGACAATATTAACTTTCGAACCGAACCTTTAATTATTAAAAGTGGTTCAGTGTGGGTTCGGGTTCGGTTTCTGGTTCTTATCCTCTTTTTTTTTTTAATTAAAATGGCTCTGTTTCGAGGTAATAAAAAACACGATTTGGAACCGATTTGCAGCCTTTAGTAAAAAGTTATGTGTGTGGGTGTGTGAAAGCGAGAGATAGATAGTATGTGTTGGGTGTGTGTGAGTGTGTGTGTGTGTGATGGTGTCCTTACTAAAAAGACAGAGAGAGAGAGAGAGATATATATATAAAGAAGCCGTCTAGCAGCTCCAATTGAGGTTTGAGTCTGGGCTTAATATATTCAAATATTCGAGGCTAGCCTAATGCTCGCGATGGCCTAGTCTACGCTGGCTTGGATTCGAATTCGAATTGGAACTCGAATTAGAATTCGTAGTCGAATTTTGATTCGAATTTGGATTTTGATTTAGATTTGTAGTTGTAGTAGTAGTAGAAGTACTCGTTGGCCCACCTTGTCCATTGCCATTGGCCGCCATGAGGCTATCCACCACACTGCCCGCGCCACCACCGCCAACTCCAACTCCACCACCTCCGCCAGATCCACCACTTTGCTGATAATCGGAATCGTTGCTGTGCATTCTTTGGTATGAGGCCACGCCGGGTGTACCAGGCGCCGCCATCGCCGCAATGCGATCGATATTCTTTTCGCCGCGCAAAAATCTGCCGCATCAGAAGAAGGGGGAAATTTAAAGGGTGGGGGAAGGAAATTTGTACATATAAAATATTAATGATATTTCAGTATTTGGGAATGCTATTTGGTCTTCATCCATTTAGTCCTAAATGCGCCGTTAATATACCTTTCGAGCTTATCGATGCATGCATCCTGATAGTCGTGGATCCAATTCACACCATTGAAATGCGCCACACTGCACATATCCTCCGGCAGGTTCTCGGGCCAATTGAAGTGCTGATCCATAATGGGTATTATATTGCAATTGGAGTTCAGAGCAGCCACAATTTCCTATGCCCAACGAAGATTTGTGGATTTATTGAAGTGTAAGTTAGACGATGTATTCATAGTACTCACGCGATGCACCCAATCCTTGCACTCATCATCGTTGATGCAGCGATGCAATGCATCTGGGGTTAATACTAAGACAAAGTTCTTTGCCTGACGAATACTGTTCAATAGGCCATTATCAAATTTGCCCGCTTCCAGGCGCTCCACATCAATGAACACTGAGAAGCCGCGTAGCTGAAGATGAACCTAGACGGGGTAGTGGGCGGACAGAGTTTAAGATCGGTTAATAAATTGTGGAAAATCAAAATTGAAGGAAGAAGAACGTCCTCACCTTTAGCAAACTGGCCAGCTGGGAGCCATTGGAGCGCCTGTAACTGACGAATACATCGAGGGTTTTGGCCATGTTCTCCTCGGATGAGCTGGGCAGAGAGTTTTCCAGATTCTTAACGGAATTGAGAATGCGCAGACGGTGAATGGCATTCTTGATGCCGCACTCTGTCATCAGCATATCCTCATTAACGTGGGGTAGGGTGCACTTGTCAATGCCAGCATTGAGCATAGCATAAGTATAGGTGCAGTAGTCTTGGCCAATCTCTGCCAGAAAATGATGCATTTTCGCAGTATCCTTGGAGGAATAGTCGGCCATTCGCTTGAGAATTTGAAGTTCGCGTTCGAAGCGCTTGAGGAGAATACCATTACAAATGCCAATATCATCTCGCAGATTCTCTTGGTTCAGCTTGAGGAGAAGATCACCGTCCACCTGGGATTCTTCGAACTGGCGCAAATAGCTATGAAATCCAATTTGTTTAACCCACTCCTGTACATCCTCGACACTCCAGAGAGGCACCTGCTGGGAGAGCTTGTGTGGCACTGTTTCTCCTATAAGACGCAGCGCCTGCGCCGCAAACTTGGAGGCAATTGCATTGGGACAGCTGGCTACCGTTTTGAGGGCTTCGATAGCACCAATCTCATGAAAGATATCCGTATTACCCTGTTTTCTTTTAATGCCCGCCTCCATGCAGAAATGGAAAGCAGCCAAGTTGCGAGCCTCCTCCCGATTGGAGCTGAGCACGGGCACTAAACGCTCCAGCCAGTGTTTGCTCTGTCCGTGAGCATGGGCCAGATTCGACTTGGCAAACTCATAGGGATCGTGGGTGGTTACAAAGGGTTCCACCAGGTCTAAGCAACCCGATTTGAGCACCTCCGCTTCAATTTCTTTATTAGCTACCAAAACAGCTATGGCCAGGCAGGCATAGTACTTGATATTATCATCGTTGTGAAAGGCCAATGGGAATAGCCACATGGGCACCTTCCTCAGAATCATTTCTTCCTGATTTTCGGCTCCTCCGTAGAGCGATAGATTGACTAAGGCGCTGGCACAATGACGCAACGTTTCCACATCACTTGTGCGGCACTTGAAGAGCAGAGCATCCAATCCTCCCAGCCTTATCACATCGGAACAAGTGCCCTCGGAATGCTTAAAGAGATGTTCCAGTATTCCTGTGCCAACACGCGAGTGTTCCATATTGGATTCCTTGGTGCAAACACAAGCTACATTCACCACTTTATCGAGTCCGTTATCCACCACATGCGAGCGATTCTCTGTGGTGAGACACTGCTCGAGTAACTGTGCCGAGGAGAACTGTAGATCTATGTTATGCTGAACGCAGTTTCTCATAAGGAGATCCAATCCTCCGCTTTGTCTCAGCGAATTACACAAGGAGTAGCCCAGCTCGTGTCCATGTGTGGGTACTGCCCAGGCTCGGCGGATTACCTCGTTGATCTTTTGCAAATAAATGGATTTCTTTTCTCCTCCAGGTACTCCTCCTCCGCCTCCTAGACTATTCTCATCATCTTGGAGCGTGCTCACAAAGGAGGTTAAGACATTTGAATACTTGTTTATGGCCTGCTCGATCTCCTGCTGGCCGCTGTTCGACGTCAGACTCTTCAGATCGTCCAGCTTGAGATCCTTTAGCTTTATCATATGACCATTTGTGGCAGACATCTGCGAGGAGGAAGAGATCATGCTGCTCCCCGTGCTAGATACCCCTTTGTGTGTCATCGAGTAGTTTGCCTGGGAAGCGGATGAAACATGCTTCTCCTGGCTAATAATTCCTCCGTTCGAGCTCATTGTCTGGGACTGCTGCGACTGAGAAATGGCCTGTTTATCAGCTGAGAAATTGTCGCTTTGCACTTTGATAGCCGCTGCAGCCACCTTGTTGCTCGCCTGCTGTGTAATATCTCCCGTGCGGAGAGAAAGCGCCTCCTGCAATGGTATGCAACAAGTATAACAGTTAAGACTAAGCAAAAGTATAGCTGTGTGTGTGTGTGTGTGTGTGTGTGGGGGTGTGTCTGGAAGGAATTGGGAGGAGTAACTTAACAACTGGAAAGGGATTATGGACTGTAGACTAAATAGGTCTGCTATAGAACTATCAGAGATTGTCGTAGAACTGCAGATCTTCTAGAATAATTTCCAACTCAGTTCGGAGCATGATATAAGTGAAAAAAACCAAAGGTGACCTATTTAAAATGAAATTTCTAGTTAAAGTTCTTTTTTCCAGTTATACACTACATTTTCTAAGTAGATTTATAGCGGGGATTTTGGGTCGCTGTTATACCTTGCTCTGCTCTACTTCGATGGGTATTTCGCGCACATTTTTCATGTTGTTGTTGTTGCTGTGGTTTGTTGGTGTTGTTGCTGTTGTTGTGGCTATGACTGGTGGGTGGTTGCTGTTGTTGTTGGTGAACGTGGGCATTGGTGTCGTTGTTGTGGTTGTTGGGTTATTGGGTGGTGGTAGCGACAGAGTGGGGCAATTGGTGGCTGGCTGCAAAGGGGGATTAGAACTTTTACGTACTCTTGAATGGGAACTAGAGCTAGAGCTGGAGCTAGAAGACGAAGAAGAAGCAGAAGACGACGAGGAGGCAGAAGCTGAGGCAGAAGCAGAGGAGCAACCAGACGACGTTCCAGACATGCGTCCCGCTGCAGCAGACGTTGTGGACAAGTTGACCACTTGTATGGGCTGCGGCGGCGGCGACAATGGTGAATTCTGGGCAAAACGGGCAAGGGGCGTGCCAACGGCAGGCGGCGATAATGGCATCTCAACAATGGGACTAGGCGAACGATTGCTGGGCACAAAATCCGATTGGCCGCACGAACGAAAGATACCCTTCCTGACGGGCCACGGCGCCTGTGGATTCTGTTGATTGGACATGTTTTCCGGTGGGGCACTGGGCAGCGGCAGGTTATTTATTTTTTTTTTTTTTCAGAAATATTCAGATGAATATTTTCACTGTTTAGCCTTATGTTCTATAGGCAAATACAGTTTTATTATTTATTTTCATTCATATAAAAATAGCGCACAAATTGCCCGACGTCGTGTGTCTGTGTGTGTGTGTGTGGGAGTAAGAGAGAGAGTGAAAGATTGTGGGTGTGATCGTCGCTCTCTGTCTCGCGCGTGTGGGTGGTTCTCCGCTGCTGACACTGACCGACAAATTAAGTATGTAATAATTTACAGCGCTGTTAAATTTGATTGCACAGTTATGTTAAAAAGAAGAGCAAAAAAAAAAAAGAAGACATTTAACGAGACTTGACGAACATTGAACGAAGGCGACAAATGTGTGTGTTATCCACGAAACTTAACGCATGGTTGTCATATATCTCACATAGGATCGTAGGCGATAGGCCATTGTTGCTTCGTTCAGTTCAGTATTCAACTTCGAATCGTTAAGTTAAGTCTGAAAAGCTTCGTTCGTTAAGTTCAGGAGCTTTGAGTATGCATTAGGCTTTATACACTAAGCTTTCGTTTTGTCGTTGAATTTCATCATATTCTTTCCGAATTCCAAAACATGCCGCTTCGTTCGTTCAGTCGTCAACAAGTGTTATATAGTGCCAGTGGTGGGGCTCTATGTAGATATTTTAAATGAATCGCCCCGAGAAGGTCAAGTTCTAATTTTATGTTCTTTTGTCGCGTTGTTGTTGTTTAAACACTTGTTTTCCTCTTATTATTGTAATTATTTCAACAATGCGATGGCTTTTCCTTTTCTCTTTCACTCTTCGGCTGTTTTTCTTTTCAATTAGGAAGTCGTCTTTGGTGCCAATAGACAGATTAATCCAATGTACTTGACTCTATATTGTCTATATTGTCTATATATATATATAGATTTATATATCAGCTAATATATATATATATATAAATTCCGAATATATATACTTATTTCTCTATAGCGTAACGTATTGCTCGCGCCGATCGCTTGTCTGATACTGAGAGCTGAGCAGCGCTCAGTGCCATTTTATTTAAAATGAAAAATGTTCGAAAATAAAATAAAACCGTTGCTCCCAACGCTGCCACCAGCAGCAGCAGCAGAAGCAGCAGCAAACAGAATTTCTACAGAATTTTTCAGCACGTCCAAAATAATAGCAAAAATAAATCAAAATCAAAAACAAAAAAAAAATTCTATAGGAAATTTAATAGGTTTCGAGATTATTAGAAGTTTGCTGGAAATTGCGGGCCGATTTGTAAGTATTTTGCTGGGGCCATTTGACGCAAGGGTTTCCAAAACTTTTAATTCTTGAAATGAATCGAGTCAAAAGTCTGTTGCTGCTTTTATGATCGCCTCATAAACAACACATGGAGCGTGTCTGTTCTTTGGCCAAAAGCCAGCAGAAGACTCGAAAAGTCTTCAAGAAGAATTATCCTATAGATCTCTTGATATAATGTGTCCCAAATATCCCAAAGGATTTTCTAGCTAATAAATTGTATAAACAGAGATTTGGGATACTTTTCGGTAGGATTAATGAAATGAGAATGGACTCAGAAATGGGTCCTTGTATTCGAGGGGAATTCATTTAATTTTTTTTTTAAATATTTGGCCTAAACAAATGATATGTTACTCGTCCATCACTTGTAATTAGCTTTTGACCTTTGATTTATGCAATAGTCTGAATTAAATTGCATCATCTAGCGTCGAATTGCGTTGCCGTCAAGGTTTATTAGGGCCATCATAAAATAATTTATGCTAATTTGTAATACGGCGGCATAGTTCTAGCGATACATCCGATCCATTCAGTTCCCCCTTCCCATTGATTAGATAAGCAACAACAGCAACAACAACAATAGCAGGGTTACCCAGGGAAACACTGTTGCAAAAACAAATAGAAAAGCCAAGTTGAAAGTACCTGAATTCTCCTTAGCATGGGAAGTTTTTGTTTCTTTTCCTTGCTAAAATGTCGCACTAAGAGACGGGGGCTCCACTGGAGCTGGCACTTGTATAGGAACATATTACGTATACGCGATGGTATTTCGCAGCACAGACGACTGTTGCCTACTTTTTGGCGCCTCAAAAAACATTTATATTTTTACTTATATAGAAGAGAAAATCGATGCTTGTTCGAGGGTCTGGAAAAAAATTAACTACTTTCACAGGATAGTTTTCACTTTCACGCGACAGACGGCAACGCCATTAACAACTCTCTTTGGTCTCTGGGTTATTAGCCCTTATGCGACCCTAACATGCACGCATCAAACTCGAACTTCGACTGAAAGGAGTGCCCGGCACAACAGTTGGGTACGCTGGGAGCTTTCAGCTTTGTTAGGGGTTGCCTAAGGGTTGCGGGGAAGCTTTGTGAAAGCTTTTTGCTGTGCACTCACAGATTTAACAATGGGGTTCAATGACTACAACTAGTATTTGCGGTTGATAAGCTACGGCATTGCAAGTGTTGTACCCGTCATAAGTGATTGAATAACTAAGTGAGTGATTCAATCACAGGAAGCTTTAAAGGGATTGTCTGCGTCACATCCCTCTGAAGCGAAGATTTAGAAATGATTGACTACGTCACCAGGGGAATGACGGCATTTCTGCATTGGCTGAGCTCTGAGACGTTTTCAAGACGTCACGATTGATTAACTGATTGTGTGATTGATCATCAATGCATGAGAATGCTGCTGCATGTGATTAACTACGTCATGACTGATCGACAAAGGGAGTTACAGACGTCATGATTGATTGGCTTGTTGATTCAAATCATTGCGTAATTGATCTCTGAACTGAACTTTATACAAAGTTTTCTTTAAAACCTTTTCATAACAGTTCTTTAAGATCGAAACTAATACTTTGATAGACTATGGGTGTGTGTGTGTGTGTGGGGGGGGGGGGCTTGATTGACACTCACCTGCATAACAGCCGCATTTTCCTCCGTCTTAAGGCCATCCACTTCCATTCGATTCCTAATCGCAGACGCAGCCTTAGCCTCTTTATAATCAATATCGCCGGCCTGAAGGCGCTTCATTTCCGCCGAATTGCTGGTCGCCTGCTCCGAACTGAAACCGTCGGCCACCACTTTGGTCGTGGCAACAGATTTCGAGCGTTTCTCCTCGAATTTAATGGTATCTATCGTCTTATTCGAGCCACTCAGCCCCGCATTGCTGGCACTCAGCGCCGCTGCTGCCGGATGGGTCAAATCCAATCCGCTGCCAAAATGTTTGTGTGTGGAATCATCGTCCCCATCTGGAGTTGTGACGATTCCATGGCAACTGCTGACGTCATCACGATCCACCAGATTCTCAAATGAGGCACATATTCTGCAAAGGAGTTTATTTTCTTTAGCGAATTGTTATTTCTCAAGAAGCTTTCGTAGAGCAACTCTCCTCCATTATACACAAACAAATAAATGGCTAAGTCTTGAATATGGTTGGGAAAACTATTTGAGTTCAGTTGAGAGTCGAAAAGGAGTAAAGTTAAGTCAAGTTAACAACACTTTATAGCCCTAATTTAAGAGTTGTTCTGGAGCGGATGAATACTCACTTCTTTTTCAGCTTTTTTATGGCAATTTCGCTATTGAGACCCTGAAGGTCATCAATCGATGGATAGTGTCGCGCTTGCGTTGGAGGCGCTGTGAGTCGCTCTAATTCCGACATGGACATTTTAATATCAGTGAGATCGCGCTTTACGGCAGCTGCTTTCATTTCCGAAGACGTTGACGAAGAGGAAGACGACGACGAGGAAGAAGCTTGTGTCGTGGATGATGATGTTATGTGATGCAGACGCTGGGATTTCTTTTCCACACGCGTCGTAGTGCTGCTGCTGCTGCTGTTAACAACCTGTGGAGGGCACAGTGGGACAAAGAGCATTAATAACAAAATATAAATATATTAAATATTTGTTTTGGGTTTTTTGGCACTGAATCAGAGCACAAATATGCGAAATATGCAGACTGTGCGCCTCTCTCTCTCTCTCTCACTCAGCCCTCGACAAATAGTATATAATTTATTATTTTACTCTTGTTATACCCTGCCAAAGGGTATTATAATTTTGTCACCCAGGTCGATATAGTCTCTCTTCCTGCCCATCTATCTCTATGCAAAGGAATCTTTCTCAAGGAATCCCAGTGAAAATTACAAGTGATATGGAAGACTGTTCTTCTATAGAAATATACCCAGTAAACAATGGGTATACCAGTCTGTCAGAGTATTTGAACTTCGGCGAAAATAGACTTTTTCTTTCTAGCTTTTTTTTTTGCTATCTCTGCTCACATTTATGGCAGGCGCTTAGCGACGCCGCCTTTATAAATCATAAGAGAGCCGCTTGTTTTTGTTCGGGATTGACAGGGAAGTTCTCCTCATATTTACTTAACTGCTTGGCTTTTCTAGCCTGATAGATGGTTTCTTTATGATAAACAGAAATAATAATTGTTTATGGTTTGCATTTCCAAAATTCATTTATTCATTTATGGCCAGCCCATAAAACCAAAGAGTATTTCAATGTCAAAATTATGATAAGAAGCCTAAGAATCTACAGAGTATCTACAGAGAGATACATAAGCAGGTGAGGAGCTCTTTTGTTTTCTATAATATATCAAAGACGTTCCATCCATGGCTATCTACAGCTGATGCAGCGTTAGTCATGAATGCTCCTTCATTTGGAGACTTGTAGGGTATCAGCTGAAGAGACCCTTCTCTATTGAATATTCCATCAAATCTAAGGCAGCTATAGAAAATTTCCTGACAGCTGACATGTAAATTTCTCTGGAAGATCTTGAGCAACATTTTCAGAGAACAAACTGGATTGATTGGCTTTTTCTAGAGCTCATTAAGGCCGCCCTGCTGATCGCTTTAGTTGGAAACTGTTGTTAGTTGAAATATTTTTGAATTGTTAATGTGACTTTTCGCAGAAAATATAATTATTTATATTGTATTCTATTATTTATGCACAATCAGAATTCGAGCCAAATACAACACTTAAATGTGAAAAGGTTGACAGAGCAGCAGCTGAAAGACGCCAGCCGCCAGCCCAGCCAATGGCCAACCAATGGCCAACCCACAGAGACGGGGACCCAGCAAATCTCTTTCTTTCTTTGGCTTTTGCTTTTGCCTGTTTGTTTCTCTCTTTTTTTTCCTGTTTGACAAATGTAGCCACATTACGAATCAATTCTAATTTTGGACGGATTTCTTTTTGGCTTTTTGTTTGCAGCTGCAAAGACTTGAGAAGAAGCGCCAAAATGTGAACAACGTGCCGCATTATTATTTTTTTTTTTTTGTGTGGGTGTTGCTTTTCATGGTTTTCATATATGGCTTGAAGCGCTGTTGACTAATAAACCATAGAAATATTCTCGAAATCATTTCGAATGAAGTAACACAAAATTCAAACACTTTTGTTACGAGCTTCGTGTAGCAATTTGGCATACTTTGTGTGGCAGAATGCGAGGTATACGCTTCGAACTATGCTGGGAAGAATCAAACATATTTCGAGTTTATATTTTAGAAAAGAAAACAATGGAAGAGAAACCAAATCGTTGGAAAATCGCTTCTTTTTTGACTAAGCTATAGAACTTGAAGGTCTAGAAAGGGATTTTCGCAAGAATAATGCTTGAAAGTCTGTTTATATTCGGGGAAGTTGTGGAACTTGAAAGGGAATTCCACACTTTCAGTCAGATCAATTTGTAACCATTTGAAAATGGGTTAATTTTTGACAGAACTTAGGCTTAGGGAATTACTGAATTCCCAAAGAGTGTCGGTTCAGTCTGAGTTATAGAAACGAGCATATGATTCGACTTCGAATAATGAAACTGATATTGAAATCTCTTCAGTTTGATCCACTTATTGGCCGCACTACGGGGTATATAAAGATGTGTGTATATGTTTTAGACTTATCACTATTGGCAGGGTAAAAAGTACCCAAAGTGATCGACGTTCTCTTTCAGTTTTGTTCACCACACATTTCTTATACACCTCGCATTGTATTAGTAAATATTATTATTATATGGACAAAAGGGGCGGTAGTATTGGGGGAGTATTGGGTCCACCAGCGACGTTAACGTTAACGTTAAAGTTACTTGGACATGGAAGTCAATAGATTAGATATGGGGGGGCCTTAACGTTTTTTAACACTGCGTCATTTACTAATTTATCATTATTATGCGCGCTGTGCCTGCTCTTCGCTCCGCTCCTCTTCCTCTCTTCTTCTCTTCCTCTCTTCCTCTCTTCGTCTCTTCGTATACTTCGGTATACTAACCTATGTGGTTGCTTCGGGCTCTGAAGTTTTTCTAGAAATTCCTTCAATTGAAGTTTATATTACGTTACGTATACGCCGCCTACGTTCTTCGGTTGGCACTCTTAACTCGAGCATATATAATATATTTATATTTATATATAGTTCTTTTTGTTTTTTTTTTGTTTTTTAAGGGGTTGCTTATCAGCAGCAGAGAGACACAAACACACTCACAGCGAGACAGACAAGTTGTTTTAGAAAAAAATAATATAAAATAATATATGTCTATATAGTATATTTTAATACTTGGATTTGCCTCTTTACACACTTTAAAGATCTCTTTATATATAGTAAATATTTATTTATTTATTTATTTTTTCTTTCTTTTGTGTTGTGTTGTGTTTTGCTTCGTACTTCGCCTTTTGGACCAGTTTTTTGTTGGTTTACACGCTGCCAAGACGCTTCACAGACTGAATTTAATATTTATTTTTTCGCGTGTGTCGAGGAGGAGGTGTTCTTCTCTATGATTTTTTGTTCGTTTTTCGTTGTGTACAGAAATACAAAAAATACTGATAACAAAAGAGAGTTCGTTTAATTGTTCGTTAATTGGCGAAAAGTTTTTCAATGAACTTTTTACCGCCTTTCGTTCGAAATCGTTGCACAAATTTAATATGCTAATTATTAAAGTATTTCTATTAGGTTAGGTTTATTGAGGCGCTGCCGTCACACACAAACAAAAATCATTGCACACTTTCAACAAAATAATTGTAGAATTTTACTGAATTATTGTTTTTTTTTTTTGTATAATGTTAATGATTTTTTTTTTGTTTTTGCGCGACGCTCGGCTCGCTACTCGTTCGTTTCGTTAACTAAAGTAAAATGAGCGGTATTTTCTAGCAGCCGCAAAGCTTCCGCTTGAGCTTTCAATGCTGCCGGCGTCAACGCCAGCTGCGCTGCTCAGCTGCTTGTCACTTTAAAGTGCTGCCCTGCGATCAATGCGAGTGCGAGCGGGACAGCGCCACGGCGGCACAGCGGCAGCACCTAAAAGTTGTCCGAGGAGACAAGAGACGTGTGAGCTCAGCGCTGAGAATTCTAGGAAATAATATTGTAAATAATTCTCGCCATGCAAAACAGCCGGCAGCAAAAACAGCAATAAGTGTGCTGCGCTCAACGGGAGGAGTGCTCGACTACCGAGATACTCTCTACAAACAAACTGTTCCTCTATTTACCTCCCTCCATGCCAAATTTCATATATCTCTCTCTCTCTCTCTAGCTGAGATCAATCAGGCTGATTCTCCCTGTACAAGTTTCATATGTGTAACTGCATGTATAAGCCCTGTTTCTAACACTGTTTTTTTTACAGGGTATAGACGAGAACAACATACATGGCGATAGCTACAGAAGAACGCGTCCGTCGTCTATTTTTATCTATTATTTAATTTATGCAGCATATTTGTGCATTTCCATAATTCACGTTTTAATCCAAGTGATTTTCTAATTAACGCGTTCAGTTTTCAAAGCTTTTACTCGAGCTTTATCTAGATTTTATCTCTCTCTCGTCTGAGTCTCTCTGTCCGTCTGTCCGTCTCTGTCTGTTTGCGCATTTGATTAGTGCTGCTTTTTAGCCTTAACACCAGCGGGGGGAGAGGGTAAATGATTTTTATTCCTCGTTTTTTTTTGTCTTATTTCGTGTGTGTTTATACTTATAATTATTGTGTATAATAAGTTGCTGATTATAAAAATATACATACATATTTATGGCCAGATAAGTATACATATTTAAGCTGTTAATTTATATACAATTGATAAACAATTGATTTTTCGAATTTGCATAGTTTTCTAGCTCTTTGTAGCTACGATTAGCTAGAAGCTAGAAGAATTGAATACCCTAGCAGATTCTTCAATGGGTTGCAGGAAATGCCTGTTCTATGTTGACCGATGGCAGCTCTATGATATAGTTGCCAGATCTTGAAAGTTTCCAACTCTTTTTTTGACCAGGCAGAAGACTTGGCTAATACAGCAGTACAGGGGCTGCTTTGTGGCATGACTAATAAACAATTTAGCAGCCACTGACCATATTTGTCAATTATATTGTTGTATTAATCTGGCCTTTTTTTTTGCTACACACTTAGTATAATAAATAGCCATTTTGCACCATCTTTTATTTACTTTTTCACACCCCGCAATCTGCAATGCGTCATAAAGTTGCTTGTTTCCTTTCTTCAGACTCTGCCTGCCTCTTCTCTGCCTCCCCCACAATTTGTATTATCTTGCAAATTGCTAAATATATATATATATATATATATTTATATGTATTATCAAAGAAAGTCTGCTAATGCTGAGTGTATAGCATGTTTAGGTTTAATTTTTAGTTTTTACATTTATTATAGTATTTTTTTTGTTCTAAAAATTGATATAATTTCTGGGAAAAGCAAATCATATCAGCTCTCTTAACCGGGTCTAAAATAAGACTTTTCCACTGAAATTCACATGTCAACCTGCTGCTAGTCAACTGCCAAACAATATCGTTTCGTAGAATCAACTTAGTAAGCATTATATATGCCCACAATATAGATATATCTGCTTATATCATGGATTACTGTGGAGCTTTGACTATCGGGTTCAAACCACAGTCTCAGCTCCGGCTCTCAGGTTCAGGCATGGGGGGTTTCCTTTCCAGAACCAGGTGCGACTTGTGGTTCGTTTCAATTTAGAAAGATCGGCGAAGATCCGGTTCTTTTATATGAAAGCTTAATTAATGAGCAGCAGCATCCGCTTTGGAGCTTAAAAAGCAGCACGTGCCACACTTTTTGGCGGGCAAACGAATGAATGAATGAATGAATCATTGACAGAAGCAGATCAGCAAAAGCGAATAAAAAAAGATGCTTTAATAATTCAATTATTATTTACTGAGCTTTTCAGAAATTGCTTGATTACACAATGAGCTATTTTAAAGCTCATAATCAAAATGTCCAAGAATTTGTCATCCACTTGATAGCAATATAAATTAACAATGAAAAACTTGACCAAGGCAAAAAGAAAAAAAATAATAATGATAGAAGCAACTATGCCCTGTAAGCGACTATTTTAAAGCCAAGTGATTCAATACCAAATGTCGAATGATAATAATGATAATGAAAAAAAAGAATGGGAAAAAAAAACACATCGTCATACTTCAAGGGTTATCTATAATGCAAATTCCCCCTTAATATAATCTTATCGGGGGTGAAGAAAAAAAAAAAAAACCTAGAAATTATTATCCATAGCTAAATGTGTTTAAACAATAAATTGTGGCAAGCGGCACGTTTTCAAAAACAAAATAAAAACAACTAAGAAGAAAAGGCTGAACGGCGCCTCGAAGATTGGATACCCTGCAGACTCAAATATATCCGATTGTTCCTATGGCAGCTAAACTATGATATACCCAGCCGATTATAGAAAAGAAGCCTCCTTTACCGAGCTCAAAAACTGAGCGAGTAGTTTGTATAGAAACAGACAGAGGGATATTCGATTATGATCGCCCCGATCAGCAATATATATACTTGAGATGATCGTGAATGATTATAATACCCTTTGCTAGGGTATAAGAACAAACAAATTTGTTTATGTGTGTAAACTGGCAATTAATTTTATGGCTTTCCACAGCGAATATCAAATGTGAATATTGTATGCCAAATATAGCAAATACGAGTATACTCGACTCGTATTCGAAGTATTCAATTCAATTCACAGCAGCCGCTGCGACGCCAATCACAATCGTCTATAATCTAATCAGCGGCCAATAATTGTTTGATATCGCACCAAAAAAAAAAGGAAAAGGGGAAAAAAAAAAAAAAAGGGAAGGGAAATTGTAATTGTTTCTGTTTTCATTTTTTTTTCTTATCAGCTAGGGCCTCGAATTGGTACACTTATTTTTCCATAGGTTTTACATTTTTCGACTTAAGTAATTGTTTATAAATAGACTGACCATAGGTCTAGTCAGGGTTTTATTTATCAGCGGACAGCAGCGGGCTTGCCCAATAAATTATATACGACGCACTCTTGAACCTATCAATAATTAACTAATTGACAACATTGCGTATGCGTAATGCTCTGTTATTAATTTATGATCTACACACACATTTTGGCATCGATTTGGGAACTATCGATTCTTGTTTTTGGCAGTGTTTGTCGGCAACCATTTACTCTTCATTTATTATTCTGTGGGTTATATGGAACTATCGATACTATCGATAGTTTCTGTCCATTGCTTTTGAACTATGAGCAGTATATTTCTATCAATATTTTATTCGTTGAGAAACTATCGAACGGGGGCTGATACTATCGATATCTCTTACCTGCTGTGATGTGGACGTGGACTGATGTGAGGTTTCCTTAAGACTACTGCAAGAACTAGAACTTGTATTTATTTGCCTGCCGCCCAAACTGTTGGCAACTGTGGTGCTGCCCCCGCCGCTGAGCGGTCCGCCTCCATTTGTGGTGCCATTGCCGTTCAGTGTGGGCGTGGCCAAGGTGCTGCTGCTAGAGAGAGGCGTATTGGTTCCGGATGAACCACTCTTTTTATTGAAACTTTCAATGAGCGTTGTCGCTGGACTCAGCATGCCGCTCTGTGAACTATCCGAGAAGTCTGTCATCTGAAAGGTAATGAGAAATCGATCAATTTAATAAAGAAACTATTAAAATAATCCATAAAATTCTTAATAATAATACCTGAATTAATTTATATTAATTCAGAATGACTGAAAGTTTTCTATTCGGGAATTTATATCATTCTGACTAGTGCTTTAAATCATTATAAATAAAATAAATGTAGATAGAACCCTCTTTTCTTTTTTCTTTTTGTTGGGTTTCTGTTTCGCCTTTCTTATCGCGAGTGTTGTTCCGCTTTGGTGGTTTGCTGCTTTGCCTAATATGGGCACAAGTCGGAGGAAAGAAGAAGAAATAGTCGTATCATCCGAAGGCGGAAGAGGAGCTTTCATTCAGAGGAACTTCAAGCAAATATTTGAATATAAATTGTATAAATGAGTAAGAAATTAAATAAGCCATAGTAAAGGGAGGAGAGAGAGAGGCAACGGCGCACTTCAGAATGCTTAAATTAAGCAACAGAACAACAAAACAACAGAACAACAGCAATTATCATTTTAAGCAACAATAAGCTAAAATAAACAATAATAAATGCAGTGTTCTGACGCCTACACAGTGTCAAGATTTATTTTTGAATTATTCAATTTATGCAGCTACGAAAATAGCCATAAAATGCGAATATATTTGAGGCGCACTGTAGCGCACAGTGGCTGCCAAACTATGAGCCATGTCTAAAGAAAAGGCCGAAGACTGCATACCCTTCCAGCCAGAGCTATATGGAATAGTAGTACGATCTTTAACTTACTCCCAGCTCAAAAGCTGAGAGATTGGCTAGAGAGACAGGGGCGGAAGGGCGGATATACAGGTCAATAATATATTTATAGCTTAAGGACTCTGAGACGACTTCTTCAGGGGATTACTCTTACTCCTGCATAGAGTAACTGTGGCTTAAACCCACTTTCTACAAGGATAGCTAAGATGATTCTGAATATCTGCTTTGGTTTCCAATGAAACTGCTTTATTGAAATGAGGCAGAAACTGCCTTGAATCCATGGTGCGTCATAGGGGAGCTGCACTGTAATCGATTTATGTTAATTTGGCTGTTTTGTTATGCTAATTCGAGTGGAGTTCCAGTTGCCATGCATTTCATACGCTTTGCATATTTACATAAAAGCTTCGGGCGAACGCGTTGATTTAGTATCTATAAAATAAAGCTATATAAATAACGCGCTGGCAGCTGTTCGATTTGCTGTGTACATAATTAATATTGTTTTGATTTAAGGGGCAGCGCCGTACGAATTGTTTCTGATTAAAATTTTTGTTTTTTTTTCTTTTTTGATTCTCTTTGCGTGGGCGTTGGGCTACTTTGTATCTCGGCGTGAGGCCTTTTCTCTCAGTGTGTGTGGGACGCACGCGACCGGTTCCCATTCCTTTTGTTGTTGTTGTTGTTGTTTGTGTTGTTTTTAAATCAATATTTGCAAATTTCATAAGTTTTCGCAATGTAACCGCACAGTGGTTGAAGCCCGCAGAAAACTCGCAATTTTCAAAAGAATTTTTGAGCTTTTCTTTGCGGCTGCTTGAATAAATTGATTTATTTGAGAGAAAAGCAATTAAACCTCTTTAGAATCTCAAGTTTTTCCCATGAATCATTAATAATAATTGTACAATAAACAATAACAATAAAACACGCCATAAAACGGGTCGAAAACAAGCGCGTTAACTGCTTCTCTGCAGAGTTTTACCGGCTTACCAAGAGCTTTCTTAGCTTTTGCGAGCTTTCAAAAATAGTAACGTCTATTTGGGCGCTTAAAGCACTGTTTGACAGTGTTGCGCAATAGCTGGAACAGCTGTTGCTGGTATTTTTTCTTTAGTATATTTTGGCAGCTTAACTGGCCACACTGGTCACTGCTGGTGCTGCTGCTGCTATTGGAACTACACAAAAGTGCTTGGAAATGTTTTAATTTGTGCGAAAAGTGTAGAAAAGTGGCTTAAAAGTTTATTTAAATACCGTCTGCACGCTGGACAACAACAAAATGCAGCGTATTAGCCTGGAAAGTGTTTGCTGGCTGCTGTTTTGCTGCTGCCTGTCGATGGCGTCAGCAGCATACGCGTCAGTCGACGTCATGACTGCTGGAGTGGGGGGTGGAGCAGTAGGAGGTGGCGCTGGCTCTGTCGGTGGGGCTGGCGGTGGAGGTGGAGGTATCACAACAACGCAGAACGCACTGTTGGCCACTGGCAAGGGAGAACTAACCGTAAATAATGGCAATGGCAACGGCAAACAGTTACCAGTTTGCTCGCGCATGTTGCGACACGTCTTTGAGAATGCAACGCCACGCGATGAGCAGCAGGCGGGCATCTTTGAGGAATATAAACCGGACAGAGAGGAGCGTGGCATATTGGATGAGGAGACCTATCTATGGAACTGCTTGGAGGCATGTTGCGAGAAATCCCAGAGTCTATTCCGTAATCAGACGCAAGTGAACTCCTGTAATGTTGTCCTGGTGTTCAAGCGCAAATGCTATCACATTCATTGTGTGAGCAATGAGGCGTGCCTGCCCAAGGCTCTGTCGCGGGAACGAGAGAATGAGAAGGTTCAAATGGTGCTGGTAAATCCGGTGGGTGAGGAACCAGACACAAATTGGCAGCAGCTACTCAAGGCCTCCAAGCAGAATGCTCAGCTTTTGCCCTATGAATCGGATGCATTGAACTTCTGGAAGCAGCCACGTCGCATGCAGTTTCAGGTGAGTTTTGGGCAAACAACCCATTCAATCTTTTCGGAGTGGAACAAAGATGGAAAGAAGGGGAATCTCCGCGCTGAGAGTGACGCTTTACCCCTCAACAAAGTAAAGCAAAAGCTAGTCTTAACTCTCCTATCCTATTCCTCCTGTAGGACAGCAACGCGTACGATGATGATGACTTTCCTTTGGCGGAGAAACGCATGAAGCAGTTGCTGATGCAACAGCAGCAGCCCGAGGATAACGATGAGGATTTGAGCTATTATGGCGGTGCGGACCTACCTAATAATGCCAAGTTTTTGGCCTGCGATCTGGAGACACCCTGCCCACTGCAGGAGCAGTGTGTCCCACTGCAGGCAAATGCATTGACGGGTGTATGCACCTGTAAACATGGTTTCAGGCGAAATAGTCAGCACAAGTGTGTCATGCCCGTTCTACCCTATAGAGCCTACGAGGAACCAGCTGCTGTGGCCACACAGGAAGCGGCAGGCAGTGAGCTGACACCGGAAGTCATTCAGGCACCGCCTGTACCACAAATCGAGGCTAATAAACTGATTGTAGTCTCTGTGATGTCGAAGGAGGTGCAATTGCCGGAACAAGAGGTTACCCTGGCTGCGTTTACCGTGCCGGATGAGCAGGCAAGCGGCACGAAATATAAATATTTATGGACTTTGATATCGCAACCAAAGGGACCGATGAATGGCACCATTTCGGATCAGAGTAAATCCAAGGTGAAACTCTCGAATCTCTCCGAGGGTTTGTACACCTTCAAGGTGACCGTTACTGGGGATAATCTCACCTTTGGTGAGGCCGAAGCCAACGTAACGGTATTGCCCGAGAGGCGCATTAATCAGGCGCCTCAGGTGATTATTTCACCACGGGAACAGATAATAAGGCAACCCACCGCAAATGCAGTCTTAGACGGCAGCACCAGCACAGACGACGATAAGATTATCAATTGGCACTGGGAGGTCATCTCAGGACCCATTGGCTATCAGCCTCAGTTGCCTGAGGTGAATACCCTCCAATTGGATCTCACCTCGCCGGGCAATTACACCTTTAAGTTGACAGTGACGGATTCAAATAATGTGACCAATTCCACCACAGCCACCATAACGGTGCTCAAGGAGACGGACTATGCCCCAGTGGCAAATGCCGGCGATGCTGTCATACTTTATCTGCCCAATAATAATGTTACCCTCAATGGCACCGCCAGCTCCGATGATCACGAAATCGTAGCCTGGGAATGGACCAAAGATGCCAGCGATGAGGCCAAAGCTGTGGATATGCAAAATACCCGCACACCCTATGTACAGCTCTCCAATCTGGAGGAGGGCATGTATACCTTTGTCCTGAAGGTAACCGACGGCAGTGGGCAGTCCAGCACCGCAAAGGTTCATGTCTTTGTCAAGCCACCCACCAATTCCCCACCCGTTGTCAAAGCTGGCGCCAATGTGGTAAGTTGCATCTCTGACCTGGAGGACTTTTCTTTGAGTATTAATGGGTATATTTTGGACCTTTTTAGACTACCAGTTTGCCCGTCAATTGGGCTCTTTTAAATGGTGCCGAATCAAAGGATGATATCGGCATCAAGAGTTATCTATGGAATCAGCTGAGTGGCCCGAATAATGCAGTTATACTCAAGTCAAACAGCTCTGTAAGTGGTTGATAAACAATAAATAATTAATATAAAATGTAATCTAATCTCTGTTTTTTATAGATTGCCAATGCGACGAGCCTAACGCTTGGTCTTTACGAGTTCCAGCTAACCGTCGCCGATGAGAACAATAATACGGCCACAGACAGCACCTGGGTGAAGATTGTGCAAGGTAAGAAAAGTACAGGGTATAAAACAAGACCCAAAATACATATTTAAATTTTACAGAACGCAATGCGGCGCCTGTGGCCAATGCAGGGGGAGATCACACCATCACATTGCCTGTGACAGCAATTTATTTGAATGGTTCTCAATCTTCGGATGATTTGGCAGTGGTCAAATACGCCTGGACACGTGAGGATAACAGTTTAGCAGCTGGCGTCATTATTGGAGACTCGGACAAGCAGCCAGTTATGATTGTAAGAAAGAGACTATCCTTTCTGATGCATAGAAAATTATAACTAACAAGATACCCTATTATTTCACAGCTGAGTAACCTGGTGCAGGGTCGCTATGTTTTTAAGCTGACTGTTAGCGATGATCAGGGCTTGACAGGCACAGATACGGTCAGTATTAATGTGCATGCAGATCCCATGCTGATGTATCAGGTGCAAATGACGCTACCAATGGGCATATCGGTCATAACCAAAAGCGAATTGGATTCCACAGTGCAGAAACTGCAGTTGCTGCTGGGCGACGAAAGGAAAATACAGTTCAGGGAGCTCAAATACGATCTGCATACGGAGGCGGCGGTTCTAGTGTTCTATGTGCTGGAAACTGACTCGAAAACCGGTGTACAATCAAAGCCTGTGGATGGACTGTACGTAGAGCGTTTGTTGCGTTCCAAGTTGCAAAAGGATGCCTCGATCTTGGGTGCACTTTATGTGGACATAAGGACAACAGTCTGTCAGAATAATTGCTCAGGACACGGCACTTGTAATCCCTCGACAAGAGCTTGCATATGTGAAGCCTTCTGGATGCCCTCCCTAGGCTATTTCATTGGCAATGATGAGGCCAATTGCGGTAGCTATAGAACTAATATACCCTATTTAAAGAGACTCTATTTTCATATACATAAGTGTTCCTTTTAGATTGGTCTATTCTGTATGTGTTTGTGGGCGTCATAACCACCTGTCTGCTGCTTTCGGTCATCTTTTGGGGCATTGCCTGCGCCTGTCGTCAGTCGAAGAAGCCACGTCTGCGTCAAAAGGTGCAAAAGTATGCGCTGATAGGCACACAGGACGAGGAGGCGGCCAATTGTAAGTATCGATAGTGTCGATAATATCGATAACCAGTTTGATTTCAACTCTTTTAGATTCTCGCAACACTTCGCTAACCGAATCGGAAACGGATTCCGACGTTCTCTTCGAGACAAGATCAAAGAGCAATGGCATAGGCAAGCACAAAGGCCACCACAGCGGCTCACAGGGCAGTGGTGGAAGCGGTGGTGCAGCTGGACGGGATGGCTCTAACAAATATGCAGTCACCAAGCTGGGACGCAAGATTAAAGCATAGAAAGACAACTATTTGTTCTTATAGAGTGCGTGTGCGTGTGTGTGTCTGTGTGTGTGTGCCTGTGTGTGAGTGAGATATATATATATACATTTGTACTTCTATATATATATATAAGTATAATCCCTACTTGGACATTTTGTACTTTATGTGTGTGTGTCGGTCTATGCGCGCGTGTGTGTGTATGTTCCTTTTTACTTATGTGATATATGCACAACCTTTTGGTTATTAAGCTTTTATATTTACTATTACTATTACTATCGATTATCGATTACCGATTACCGATTATCGATTATCGTATTATTATTTAGTGTTATTGTGCAATAAATATGTGTTTATACTTCATTTATAGAACTTTTACCTTTCGATGTATACGTGTAGTGTGTGTGTATATATATACTACCAATACATATACATATATAGCGATAGAAGTTCACAATCAATGTAATAAATTACATGGCTTTAAAATACACTATGACTATCGAATCTTTCAACTGAAGCTCTTCACTTTGTAGTGTGTCTTGGGGTTCGGTCTGCTCTGCCAGTTTGAGAGCCATCGACTGTCTGTGTGGGCGCACAGTTTGAGCTGCACTGCGTCCTGTGTCTTGTTGACTGTGCAACTGTTTTTTATTTTTTTTGGGTTTTTTGCTACTCAAATTCAGCGCATTTATATGAAATATTTACCTTGAAACACCCACATCGATGCCTAATTCAGAGCTGAACGAGTTCCTGGTACTCAATTCGCTTCGCCTCGCTTTGCTGTGGTGAAATCTCTCTCTCTCTGTGGAAGCGGCAGAAATAAATCTTTAAAGTTGTTTTCTGATTCACTGCTGCTCGGCTGCTGGTTTTGGCCTTTTATTTATGGTTTGATTTAAGTGTTTGCGCTTCTTTTGTTTTTATTGATTTTAGCCGGATTTTTAGCTACTGACTGCGTGGCGTTTGCAACGCCATTTAGTCGCCCCCCTTTTTGGCTCTAAGCTGAGAATGGTGGCGTGCCACGCGTGCCCCATTTTTGACAGGGAATGTTTTGGGTGCGGCACTTTGGTTTTTAGCTGTGACACGCGATTCGCTCATAGCTTGGACCTGTGTGGCGCCTCCAGGACGCCGTTTCACCTGTGTCCAATGTGTCCCTACACCTTCAGCTAATTAAACGACCTTTGTTTATACCCTGTCTGACGCTGGGTATGCTCATGAGATGTGAAGGCTTTGTCTAGTGAATAGCTACGCTTGCAGCGCATCTGCTAGTCGTGCACTCCCCACTAGAGCAGGGGCACAGGGTAATCTCTTGTATTTGTTATTTATATTCGCTTTTTGTCGCACTTTGCATGCCAAACTAATGAAAAGTTTCTTGAACTTTTGCCCCTCTCACCACACACACGTGACATATTCTCAGCTGGCTTTTAGAGGGAGAGGGGAGGGGCTGTGGGTTCGGTTTTTGGGGGGGTTCTGTTCAGTTCTTTCTTTAGTTTTTCTTGGTATTTTTATGCCTGTTTAATTGTTTGTTTTGACTGTAGCTGTAGAGACACCACCTCAATTAACTGGCAGCCAGAGACGGAGACGGCGACGGAGACGGGGACGGAGACGCGCGTCTGAATTCCTTTCGCATTTCCAAGAAACCGAATGAAATAAATGAATTTTTAATAGCATTAAAAAAGTTTGCTTTTTGTTTTTAGCTTTATTGTTTAATATCTTTTTGACTAATTTGCATGCTCAGCCTCGTTGACAGTTTACAGCTCTTTGGAGTTATTAACATTTTTTCGAATTCCCCTCCCCTCCCCCCCTCCCCTCCCCGCCAGAGTCGTCTCGCCTGGCTACCGTTTAGCTTTTAATTGTTATTGTCATTTGATAAATCAGCTAAAAAATCTAAAAATCTGGCTTTTATTATTGTTGTGATTATCACTCGTCATTTGACAAATCAGCTGCAAAGAATCTGGCTATCGCTTTGAGCTATGAACATTTGCATAAATTGATGTCTTTATTATTAATTAATAAATTAAAATTAATTCCCTCTCCCATCTCTTAATTGAAAATTCCCTCCTTCCACTCCGTCCAAAGGGGAAAATCCCCCCTATATTTTATTTAAGCGAATTACATCAAATTCCAATAATTCTGAAACTATTTCAAGGTTTTCAACGAGCGCGCGCTTAGCATTTCATTAAAAAATCATCAAAAATTTATCAATTAACATAAAAAACGTGTGCGAGAACGCAGATATAAAAATCTGAAATAAATACAAAAAACTAGTAGAGGAAATTCAAGCTTCGCCACGCCGCAGATCGGATGCCCTTTCAAAGCTCAGTTAGGCTGCTCTGCGCTAAAGGAGTCTGATCTTCGGGATATTTGTTAGAGTTTCCCCAAGGATATTTCAAGTTATTAATTCAGGTCACATTTGACGGCAAAGGCAAAGGACCCGCCGCAAGGGCAGGGTATGAAAAGTAGGAACAGAACTGGCTCCGGGTAACGGGCTAAAATGTTGTTGTGTTTGTTTAAACGATGGTGGGGCGGGGCAGGGGCGGGTAAGGGGGCTGCTGGCTTGGTATAAATAAAGCCGCATTTTTGCACAAAAGAAAATAAAATAAAATAAAAATAAATTCAACAAAGAAACAACAGCAACAACAACAGAAACAACAATAAAATGGCACACGAGACAACGGTTGAGTGATTTTTAATGTATTCGTGACAATAATTTGTGTGTTTCTCTGTGTGTTTGCTGCTGATAGCACAGAGAGAAACCCCCATAAAATGTTTTAATGTTTTATTTGCGTTTTATTATTGTTTAATTAGCCAGCCCAGCCAGCCTCCCCCTTCGCCCCCTTCGTCCCCTTTACCCCCCTCAGTCTGTGTGAATAGAAGACTTTGTTTGTTTGTTGATTGCTGAGTGTTTCCCCAACATTTTTCCACGCCAGGAATAAGGCGAGTTTATTGTTCTGAAAAATAAAATAGAATCGAAAAAAAGCAAACAAATATTACGCCAAATATCGCTCTACTATCGCGTGGGCAACGAGGCAAGTGCGAAAAAAAAAAACAGCTAAAGACAATAACAAAATTATTGCACTTGGTTAGGGTTGGGTTCGGAGCGGTGCGGTGCGGTGCGGTTCGGATCGGTGTGGTTCGGTCCAGGGTTCGAACTGTTTTCAAGTTGTTTTCAACTCAACTGTGTCTCTCTGTGTGTGGGCTGCAGCTCTGATGCTGAACTGGTTACAAAAAGTAGGCGTACGTTAAGCCAGCAATCTCTATGAATGTCTACAGTGATCCCTCCTTAATGACAACTTCGCTTTGCCAGTATAATGAGTCTGAGAAGCCGAGTTTTTAGACCAATTTTAACCTGTCTCTCAGCTTTTGAGCTGGGTAAAGACAATGTTTTATGCAGTCTTCTCTTTGTTCTACGCACGGATCGATCTACTATATCATATAGGAGCTGCCATAGGAACAATCGGGCGAAAAGTTCCAACGAAAGTCGGACTTATATATCAAATTCTTTCTTTCTTTTCAAGACTTTTCGAGACTTTTCTTAAGTGCCCTTTGCTGTGTGCGTTAACATTTAGAAGCGACTGTCGCTTAGACATCTTCTTGCTGCTAGCTTCAGTAATTGATTTTACGCTTTTACTTTAGACTCTTTCGCCCACCTGGCAGGTGAAACGGGCTGAAACGGAGTCGGCGAGGGGAAACGGAAAATTGCAATAAAAATGACATCGCACTCGCTGGCATTTCCGCTCCAGCGAAAAAAAGGGCGAACAACAGCGGCTAAAAAAAAAAAAAAGCTAAACTCGATGTTTAACAATTTTCTATGCAAATTTGTTGCTGCACTGAAACACAGGTGAAAAAATCAAGCGAGAAAAGCGTGAAAAGTGTGAAATACATTGGCATTGCTCATACGCCCCATAGAGCGAAGAGCACACACAGAGAGAGAGAGAGAGGGGGGAGAGGAGCGAGGTTCAAGGTCAATGCCATTGTCATCTTAGAGAACAACTGCAACAAAACAACAAAG
This sequence comes from Drosophila repletoides, assembly GCA_018150835.1. Taxonomy (NCBI): domain Eukaryota; kingdom Metazoa; phylum Arthropoda; class Insecta; order Diptera; family Drosophilidae; genus Drosophila; species Drosophila repletoides. The sequence continues at coordinate 18,169,108 of JAECWQ010000031.1, read as the reverse complement.
CAAAAGTGCAATAAAACAGCTGCAAGTCTGAAATTTGAAATCTCTGCCAATTAGGTTTATTTATTTCTATTTCAATTTCAATTTCTGTTTCAATTTATTGTTGCAACTGCCACAAAATGTGTCTCATTAGCCACAGATTAATATTCATTTTTATGCCATTCGCAATTTGACGTTGCATTTAGCGTGGGTTGTGCCAAAAACTCAGACCCGGAAAGAAACAGGTAAAAATATACCGCCACGGGTCTAAAAAGCTCTCAAAATATGTTCAAGAAATTCGTAGAAGACTCAGTTGAGCGGTTCGAAAACTAGAAGCTCTGGGGGGAACTCTTGAGTTCGGGATTATGTTTGATTCTTTATTCATATTAGATTATTTCCTTTTTAAATCGAACCGGTTTGGCTCTTGTTTTTTAAATTAACCCAAACCACGGTTCGAACCAAAACCAATAGCTTTGGAACTCCACCTAGGCCAGAGGTTAAAGTGAATCGAATCGTTATCCTTGCGAACCAAAACTTTAAAGAATTTTAGATCAAGGCACAAAAACAATTAGAGAATTAAAGCCCAATTGGTTCTATAGACGCTTTCTGTAGAAACTGTACCTCCCCCCGTAAGGGTTGGGGGTTGAACTTTGAACCAGTTGTTGCAACCCTTAGGAAAATGACGCAGTGGGCGAATCGAGTGGCCTTTTTGGCGCCAATTTCTTGTTTGAGATTGCAGCTAAGCCACTGCAGTAAGCGAAAGAGAATAATAATAACAATAACAATAAAGAGAATAAAAATAATAATAATAATAATTGTTTTGGCCTGTGATAAGAACTGTCGAAGATAAGCCATAAATAAACACAAAAAAATGGAGCAACAACAAAACCATTTAACAGCAGTTGCCATGGGTTTATTTAAAGAAGAAATAAATTACTCTACAACAAAAAACAAAAGAAGAATAAAAGGAAAACCGGTTCAGCAGAACGAACCCATTCATCTCCCTCCTCTCTGAGGGGTCTCTCAGCGGAGTACAATAGGTAAAAGTGCCAAATAGTATATAAATTTAATGCCATTTTCTCTGTGTTTGTCTGTCTGTCTGCCCGTCCGTCTCTCTGTCTGTCCGTGTGTCTGCTGTGGCACTGCAATAATCAAAGCATAATCGAAGCAATCGAGCATGAAGCACACTCAAAATACAAATACAGTGGAACTGCAATAAGACGATCTATAAATCAAAACCTTTAAGGGGATTTTAATGTATTGAAGCAACCTAAGGAACCTTCAAATTATTGAGCTCCGAACCGGAAGCCAAAGCTAAGGTTCGGTTCGAAGCAGCCAAAACATTCATTGCTTAAAACAGAAGAGTGAAAGTTTATTAATAAAAAGTTGAACCAAGCTTCCTTCGGCAATCTTGGATGGTTTGAGCTTTTGAACCATAAAACGAACCTGCAAAATTAAACCACCCAGCGAACCTAAATGCATGCAGGTTCGAAACTTCTATTTAAGTCTCTCTGAAAAGGGGTTTGTCAACTGATCAAGCCAGCTGTTTGGGTTCGAATCAGTTGAGGATTTATTTTTTGGGTTCATTCTCATTGAATTTCTGATTGAAAAGTGAAATTGAATTGCAAATAGGCAGGTTTCACTGTACATAAAAACTATCTGCGAGATACATTTTTATTTTGCCATTTGGCGAGCATTTCCTATACACACACACACACACACACACACACCGATACACACACACACAGAGACACACACATGCTAATCAGAGACAACACACAACGCTGATCAATCTAATAGCAGCAACAACAACGACAACAACAGCGCAAACAACGGGAAACAACAGCAACAACAACAACAACAAAAAATGGGAAACATTTTATGCCTTTTCGCGTGTTTTTAGCTTTATAGTTTTTTGATTTTCTTGTATTTTTAGTGTTTCTAGAACTATTTTATTTACCTTTAATTATTTATTTTCGCTTTGTTTATGTTTCTATTGTTAAAACATTTTCATCATTTCATTTATTTTTTTTTTTGTATTTTGAATTTACGCTTTAAGATTTTCACTTGCTTTTCTTGGGAAAACACTTTCTTCGGGGGGAGGAGAAGAAAAAAAAAAGATCGCGGCGTTAAAAGCCGCAATGAAAACGCGCGCGTTTTGCGTGCAGCACGCGTTTTGCTTTTTGAATGCTTTTTTTGCTTAGCTTTTGCACGCGCGGAAGCGACGAACACAACTGAAATGAAAACTGAATGAAAAAAGCACAAATATCGCACGGCGCGTTGCTTAGTTCCAAAGAGAGAGAGAGAGAGAGGCGCGAGAGAGAGCAACAGCGGGTAAACTTGTTTTTATTTGCTGCTTTGTCCATCTCCTCAACAGGAGCAACAACAAAAAGAAGAGCGCTTTTTCTTTGCGGCGCTTTCGAGCACTGCTCAGCATTGCCAGCATGGACATAGAGAGAGAGAGAGAGAGAGAGCGGGCGCGAGAGAGCTTTTCTGTGAACTTGTTGCTCTTGTGTTATTGTTGCTCTCTCGCTCTCCCGCTTGTCTGTGCATTATGAAATTTGTTGTTGTTGGAGGCGCCTCTTTAATTGCCGCCGCCGTCGCCTCAGTGAACCAAGGAACCCCAATTGGAACTGCAGTTTTATCGCATTATGTGAACAATTTGTACTCCTTGAAAATGTGTGTGGCCCCAGGGTATATGCAGCTTGTGCAAGCGTATGTAACGGGCAGAGGGAAGGAGCGACTCAAAGAAAGGAACAGCAGCAGTCCTGGCTGGCTCCTAGTCGAGTAGGCTGAGTTATTTGTTATCGAGTAAAGATCGAAATGTTGACCTTGCTTGAGTACAGAGTATCTGCTAGTCGAGCACTCTTCTTTCTGTAAATGTCTTCTTTCAAACCTGGTTAGCTGCTAGTTGAGCAGTCTGACTTATTTGATATATTTACAAAGAAGAAGTAAAGATCGATATGTTGAAATTGTTTGGGTACAGGGTATCTTCTAGTCGCGCACTCTTATTGAAATGTTCGCTTGAAATGCTGTAAATTTCTTAGTAAACATCAAATTATTCCATAAACTATTAAGAGGCTACAAAGTAGCTGCTAGTCGAACAGTTAAAGTGTGTAAAGATTGAATTATTAAAATAGAAATTATTAAGCAAATAGTTTGACAAGGATGCAGGGTATCTACTAGTCGAGCAGTCTTAGTTATTCAAATGTTATCTACATATTCCATATTGAACTTATGTACTTCAGATCGACTTATCTATTTGTGTTTCTTTTTATCTATTTAGACAGCAGATTCAACTAAATGTTACATCCGATTACAGAGTATCTCTTAGTCGAGCAGTCTCTCTCAGTGTGTTCGTTTTCGCATGTAGCCGTTGCAGTTTGAATGACGCTTTTAATTAATATGAGCTGTCATTTAGTGGAACGAGTTGAGTCGAGTCCGTTGTAAATGGCTAGACAGGCCGGTTTAACATCCAGTTTAACATTCGGTTTTGAATGATGAAGTTTTGAAACTACTCGGGGAGTATCTTAATTGATTTCATTCATAAATTATCTTTAAAACCGACAGGTTTTTTAGATAGTTGAATAAACTGGCTCAACTTTAATCTTTCGATACAGAAACTTGCAGTGTTTTTCTTTGGTTTTTGAGTTAACTGCAAGTTAAATTTAGCAGCAAGAACAAAATTCTCAAATTCCTCAAATAATTTGCATGGAACACTATTGTCTCCCCCTAAAAAACCAAAAACAAAAAAACTACACAGAGACCCATGAAAGATATTTAAAATTCCCTCGTCGGGGAACAGACAGCGATGCTGCCTCCCCTCCATTGACGTCAGTAAAAAGTGAGGCAGGCTGCGAGGCGGCACGTTCTGGAAATCGAATTATATATATACATACAGACATCATGTGTATATATATATATATATATTTGGTTGTGTGTGTGTTTAATATAGACAAAGGCGACGCATAGAAGAACTGAACAGAAATAAAACGGTCGGTCCGCTTTATAGAAGAATAGTCAAAAGATCGCAGCAAAAACAGAAATTTCGTATATGGTTAAGTGGCTCCCTCTCTCTCTCGCTCTATCCACAGTCTGTCTGCCTGTCCGTCCGTCCGCCTGTCCCAGGTCGAGAGTGCAAATTAGCAGATGTTTTAATCAGAAACAGTGGAGCTGTTCAGCATCTCTCTATTTGGGCCGTTTAGGGGAACTACTTAGACTCCTCGTGCTCCTCCCCTCGGTTGCAGTTGACGCATTTCCAGCTCCCTCGATTAGGGGCAATAAACAAAAAAAAAAAAAAAAAAAAAACGCATGAAATTAATTATAAACAAAAATAAGATTTGCGATTTATGTGTGGCCCACCTATTTTTAATGGCTTTTATTCTGAATTTCGCATTTCGATAAAAACAAAACACGACCACGTTGTCTTTCCTCCGATAATCGTATGCTAATGAAAGCTAAATATAACAATAAAACTAGTAAGGAACCCCCCCATCTTTGGAGCACCGAATATTCCATACCCTTCCAGACTCAACTTGTACCGATTGCTCCTATGCCTGCCTAGAAGTAAGGCAAGTTTCATTGAGATATCTTGAGAGATAAGCCACAAGAAATCTCGAACCGATTGTTCCTTTCTAGGGCAGCTATATGATATAGCTATACGATCCGTCCAGTGACAACATATAAACTGGCGGACAGACGGAATTTCTATATCATTCTGATATATATACTCATTTTTTATGGGGTCGGAGCTGCCTCATGTCACACCTTTAGTGACAAAATTATAATACCCTTTGGAAGGGTATCAATATTATTCTCATATGTTGAGAATCGTGCTTGAAAGCCAAAACAAGAAATGCCTAATTTATGTTTATTCAAGTATCGAAAATGCGTTTCAATTTGCCAGCCTCATAAACTAATTAAGATGCTCTCAAAAATATTTCTATATTTGCATTAGGAAAATTATCTCAAAAATTTCAAAATTTTAAGTGGATATTAAATTAATATAGAGAGAAAAAAATTGCAAATAAAAATTGAATACACTTGGAAATCCAGTTCCTTTTATATTTCGCAAGTGGGGTATCTATGGCTATAGAAAGACTGGTTACCAGGGAACCCCTTCTGGATGCTTTTAAAGAAATGTCCAATGAATTTGAATGGGACGAGGAGCATTACGCGTTGTCGTCTGCAGACGTCTATTAAGGCGTTGTTTTCGCTGCGTTTCTTTCTTGGCCGTCCGTCCGTCCGTCCGTCTGTCTGTCCGTCCGCCTGAGTGTCTGGCTGCCAAGGGTCAACACGTCGCAACGCACACACAATTAGACTTCATAATAATCATAAATAAGAGACTAAAACGAATAAAGAATACTCGAAATGTGCGAGTATTTCAGACTGCCGCCTTTCACTGGTCGAGCCTAGACGGGTCTCAGAAGAGCGGAGAACGGAGAATGGAGAGCGGAGAGCTGCGAGCTGCTTGGAACGATTAGAGGAGCGGCCGGCAGTCGTCATTTGCAGCGGCGCCTCGGGGTTAATGAACTCCCCTTTTGACTGACGGACTTCTCTTACTTACAGCTAGATATGGGATTACGCCTATAAAAAATAAGAAGAAGAAGAAGAAGAGGAAAATAACTCTAAATTTTTACCTGATAATGCGGCCGTGGAAATATCAGGCGCGAACGCATCGCAGCGCTGTGATTGCTGCTGCTGTTTGCTGTGCTCTTTGGCTGCGTTTGCGCCAGCAGCGGACTTCGCGTGGTGGTGACAACCATATTACTATTATTATTATTCTCTTTTTGTGATACGACAACCCTAGACAACAGAGTGGCCGTCAGGTTGCTGAATGTTTTTTTTTTCTTGGAACAATATTTCACTTGTGTTTCTTTTGTTTTATTCACTTTGTTGTTGGCTCTTTTGGTGGTTCGTTAACATTTTTGCGAGCTGCTGTTGAAATTCTTTTGTTTTTCTATACCGAAATACGAAAATACGAAAATACGAAAATATCGAAAATATCGAAATAAAACAAAGCATAATTCATATGCATTAATTACAAGCGCCGAACAATTAGCATTCCAGAACGCTCAATTCTTTCCCCAGAAATCAATAATAATACTCATAACTTTTGGCAGGCTTCTTCTTCTCCTTCTTTCTTCTTTCTTTGTATACCCAAAACTTATATTGTTATAAACAATTATGGCACATCTGGTTTTTCGGGCATATGCCGAAAGCAAAACAACAAATGAAATCAAATCAAAAGGAATGGAAAATAAAGGAAAAGAAACGGCGACTGCTCAGAAGAGCCACAGCCAACAGCGGCGACCGTTAACCAGAAACAAAAACAAAAAACAGAAGAAAAAGAATAAGAATACAATGAGAAAGGCTTAAAAGATGCTACGGAAACTGGTTATAATACCCTTTAAAATGGAGTTTATGTAAATGAATGTAATAGGCAGCGGTGGATATATAGCCACAAATTATATATATTCTTGTTCAGCAAGAATAGTGGCAAAGCTAGTGGGTGAGCTTCTCTGGTAAAAGTCTTTGAACCGCAGGCTGAAAATTGTTTGATTGATTGTTCCTATGGCAGCTATAGCTATATAGTTAACCGATCCGGCCAGCTCAAAACTGACAAACGGACAGACAGATGAACATGGCTATATCGATTCATCTGATCACCCTGATCAGCTTTATAGATGTGCCTTATGTGGTCGGAGATGCTATCTTTACTCCCTTTGGAGTGCTACAAAAGGTACTTGTCTGCTTTCTTACAGAGTATCTGCTAGTTGAGCACTCTCCCCTCCTTATCTATGCGTGCGTTGACAAATGTATCTAACAGATACAAATACTGATACATTCAAGTAGCTGATTATGACATCTACGTGTCTACGGAGAGAGAAAGAAAGAGAGCCTTGACTCTTTTAAGCTTGGGCGTCGAACAAGTTCAATAAAAAACCCACACAGAAAAGCATAGAAATTTCCTACTGGGGTCTCGACGACCCACGTGGAGTGTCATTTCGTGTCATTTCCGTTTGCATTGTCAACTTGAAAAACTTGGCTAATGAATTTCCGTTCAATCAGGCAGACAACAGGCGTTAACCGTTCTTCAAACCGAACCCCTCCCAATCCGATCCTCTACACTCTGCCTTTGTGTGTCTTTGGGTTAGTCAAATAAACTCGCGGCTCTGTTTGGGCGTTTTACAAGAGAAAACCTACGCGATTTTCCAAGAACTGGTTTCAGAAATATCGAGAAAAAAACATTTATCGAAATTATGTAAATTTATGTACATTTTATTTAGCACTAATTTTGGATACACCACTAAAAAAAAAAAGCAGAAAAAAAAAACATATTGCCTTTCGAAAATTTCATTCTACACACAAGGCGAGTTCAAAAATAAACCCCCCAAAAATTTATTTATGTTTTATAGATGGATTTTATTTTTATTTTTAATTTTATTTTTAATTTGAATTTGAATTTCATTGAAATATTTGGCAGAATTTTACGCACTTTTACACGTTTTTATTTGCTTTCGCTTTTTTTTTGGTGTTTTTTGATTTATTTTATTTGATTTCACAATGGCATTCAATGCTCTTTTATCTCATTATATATAGATTATAATCTATATATATTTTTATATATATTTTATTTGATTATTTCTTCTATAATATCTCTATTCGCGTCGTTGTCTTCGATTGCGCTCTGAGAACTAATCCGTTGAGTGTTCGACACAAGACTGAAAAAATTCAGTTTCTCAACGCAGTTTCAAAGCCTCGACGCAGCGACTCAGCGGCAATGCGAGAGAAAGAGAGAGAAAGAGCAGAGAAATATGAGAGATACTTTTTTTGGTTGCTCATGGAGAGTTTGCCGATCTCTCTTGTTAACTCTCTCTCTCTCACTCTCTGAGCTGCTTATTGCTTTTTGGCGCATTTATTTTTGCATCAATGCATTTTGCCAAGGGGAAATTCGAATGTTTTCCACTGATTTATTACTTTAAAATTAGCTCTGCAATTCTGATCCTTTTTATACCCTTTCTGGGGGTATTATGACTTTGTCACGTCTGTGCTTATATGTGACTTACTCTCTCATCTGTTACTAGCCAACTTAACCCGGCTTTGCCCGGGAAAAGCTTATAATAAAAAAGTAGTCGGAACGGCTGGTTTCTGGACCTCTTTCCCCTCTTTCTCTTTCCTTCCAAAATCCCTTACTAGTGCAAACTTTCATCCTATTTTCCCACTCAGTCAGGACAAAGAGATATATGTAAAGAGATTGATGAAGAGATGAGTCGACTCAATATAGCCAAGTCCGTCTGTCCGTCTGTTTATATAGAAACCTGGTAAGAACCGACCGGATCGGGCAGCTATATTATATATAGCTGGCAGGGAACGGAACAATCGCTGGTTGGCTTGTTTCCAGTATTTATTATTTTAAAATTAACTCCGCAATTTGAATCCTTTTTTCTGTTTTGTTTTTAAGAAATCGAACTTAAAAGCTGATTTTCTGGATTGTTTTTCCCCAATTCCGTCCAGTCGCACAATGCGAAATGAATATAAACAATTTTGTAGTTTATTTTTCGTATTTTATTTACGCAAGAAAAATAAACAAACGCCTTTAATATTCTGTTGTTGACTGCCTCAGGTTGATGTTCAATGATTGAAATTGAATTGAAAATTGAAAATCGAAAATTTAAATTTACACGTGCAAAACATTTTTTCTTCTGTTTTTTTTCTGTATTGCTTAATTACTTTTTGTTTATTAAACATTTCAATGCGCAGAAAGAGCTGAAATCTTTAATGTTTCCAGGAAATTCTAAAGTATGCAAAAAACAGAAAAAAGCCAAAAAAAAAAAAAGCCACAGCTAATGCTGCATTTGTTTTGAATTTTTTTTGGAAAAATATCCAAAAAAAAGAAAGAGAAAAAGAATTGAAATTTTGTTTATGCGTCTGGTTTTGATTACAAGGCAGGCAGCACTGCCATGAACCGCATCTGGTGGCGCCACCTACACGCACGCAATTTAAAACCAGCCAAACTGACTGATCGACTAGCAAATACTCTATATAATCTGCAATAAACCTTAAGCTAGCCAGTGATATATATAAGATACACTAATTGATATTTTTCTCTCTCTAATTATTTTCTTTAGGTTACATAAAAAAAGACTCGACTAGCCAATACCCTGTACTGGATGGGGGAATATCAAGGTAAATATCTTGAGATAATTTACATATTTTATGCAGCAAACTTTAAGCTTCAACCTGCTGTCTCTGGATAGATTTATAATTGATATTTTCATTTCCTTTTAACCATCTTTTTGGAGTACTTAAGCACTTTTCGACTAGAAAATACTCTGTACTAAATGGAGGATGGTCTTCTTTATAGTTTCATAAATTGACATAGCCTCCCTTCTTTTAACCAGTTTTTTCCTAGGGTATTCCTAGAGTGTAGCTGTATCTGTCAGATACAAAAGTTGTTGAACTGGGCCAACTTCCAGACTGCTGCTGGAAGGTCAATTGATAGCGTGGCGAATGCGTTTCACTCGCTCGCTTTTAATTGAGTTATAGGAAGCGTACTCGTATTTATAATAATCAACAATAATTATACAATTTGTTATGCAATTTGCCAAGAAAAATACAGAAGAAATACAGAAAAATTCAGATAAAATAATGAAAATAATGAAATACCTGTACGCCACAAGCACGAGCTAATTTATCATATATTTTGTGTGTTCGAATAAATCTTTTTCTTTTGTACACGAGTATCTGGCAGATACTTTCGTTTTCGTTAAAGGCGAAATAAGGCCAAACAGCAGCCGCAGCAGCAGCAGCATCCGCTTTGAAGAGTTAGTCACATATGTGTCAGCAGCTCTTGCCACTTGTTGGCCAAATTTCGACAAGCGATTAGCATTAATAAATGGATCGCTTAATGCTCCAAAATGGATCTCGATCCTCTGCTGATTCACGCACGACTCTTCTAAGAAGCGACCTAGGGTCAAGGCATAGTATTACGTCTCCAAAATATGATCAAAATATTATCCACGATCCTGTCCAGTGTGGCTGTGATTCATTCATGCCCCCTGATCAAAAATGTGGCAAGATGTCTTCAATTACGCGCCAGCTGAAGTACGTTTTGTATCTTGTATCTCACGCTTCACCGCGAGTCTAGCTATGCGAAGGAGGCGCATGAATTGAATGAATGAATGAATAAATGAATGACTTTCGCCTAACATTCACAGTGTTTTTCTCAGACTGACTCAGCTGACTCATCGTGCTGGGGAGTATCAAGTCGCTAAATCACAACACAGCAGAATGTGCATCAGCCAATCGAGGCTCAAAAAACAAAAACAGAAACAGAAACAGAAAAAACATGAGAAAAGGTTTGTAGGCTGACTCATTGGGGCTTTTTCAGTAGGAGTATCTAACAGAACGAGTCGCACTGGCGACGTTTCCCCCATCCCAGTCAAACTTTTTACACTCAGATAAAAAACAGACGCGAGAGGGAGAAAGATTGCAATAATATTTTTGAATAAATATAGGGGTAAATAATAGCTAAATTCTTGGGAAAGGAAAGTATATTAAGGTGGATTCCAAAATCTCTTCTTATCTTATGTAAGACTTTCCTTTTTGGAAGTGGTTCGGTTCGAACCCGATCAGCAACTCTAGGTACAGTTTGCAGAGAATCCAAACTCAAGATTTGAGTTAGGGTTTCGCTTCAAACAACCCAAAACTTCATAACTAAACCGGTTCAAAAGTGAACCGGTTTGCATCATTAATATAATTCCATCTTTGCCAAAGCTTTGAGATGATTTTTTCGAGTGTAGCGCGCCCAGACATAACCTAGCTCAGGGCCAAGGCCCATAACTCAGAGATCTCGTGTGCTGCCGCCGTGAGAGTCTTTGAGCTGAGTTCCTCCTCCATCCATTTCGGACGATAGTCGTCCACTTCTCTTTTGGGGTGGGGAGGGGGGCTTTGACTCTGGTATTTTCGGAGCGCATTTTGTTGAATTTTCATGCGTAATTGATTTTTATGCACTCTACAGGGTTCCACTTGGGGTCTTCGGATTTATATGCGAAGCGTGCTTAACACGTTTTTTGATTTATTTTCGAGTCCGGGAATTGGGTCATTCCACACAGCACACAAAAAGAAATACTTTTAAACGAGTAGAAAATTGTAGATAAGCTTTTATTTTTTATATGAACAAATTAATTGATTGATTGGGGAATTGTTTAAGCATGTTTTCATATACAGCTTAAAACGTATCTCTATCTATTTATGGGGGGAAAATTACATTATTTATTACTTGTCCAACGGAAAGCCATTAATTTTTCACTTCTAATCCCATTTCAATGACTAAGCTCAAAGCTTGTCGTCGTCACACTTGATACCCTCGAAAAGCATCCGCCTTTACAGCGTTTGTCATATTTCCTACTTTATATCATGCTAATGACCACTGATACCCCGTCCCTCCTCCCACCAAATAGAAGAGAATTGAACGACCTTATCAAAATAACAATAATTGCCGCCGTCCCTGAACCTGGGCTACGTCACAAGTCAAGCGTTTTGAGGCTACCGAAAAAAATAAAAACAGAGAGCGACGGTGGAACAAGATTATTGTTTTAGCATTAAAATTAAAATTAACCATTAAAAGAGAACTCCCCCCACTCACACGAGAGCCAAATGACATAATTGTTATTGTGATTGTTTGGTAGTTGCTTTGTTTTGCTTTTTATACCCCTTAAAGCAGCGAGAGAAGGGTATACTGACTGTGTGGGAAGAAGGATCTCACTTAAGGTATACAGTATATTATTGTGATGCCCGTAAGTATATATATATATTCCTCATCTATATGGACAGATCAAGAATATATATCTATATAGACAGGTCAAGAATATATGTATATTCCCTACGCTGATCAAGAATATATAGTCGAAGTTATGTGAGTTCTTCTTCGCTCTCCATTCGTCCCAAACTTGGAGTCTTTAATTGATGTTTTTTAGACACGTAAGACCCGTGATATATGGATAGTTTTATATAAAGAATTTTAGATATTTATTGATATTCCTACAGGTAAAAATTAGATAAATATTGATACTATTATTTAGCTATGGAGCTCTATGTGAGAGATCTTTGTATTTCATTGAGACTCGAAGCTTTCCCAACAACTTTTCTATAGAAAACGAAAAGTAGAGAGTATCTGCAAGTCGAGCAGCTCTAGGAAACTGGAGCACTCTTAATTGTTTTCGGCACATGAAAATGGTGTAAATAATTGAGTTGAGTGGAACGAATTGAGAATGTAGCTAGATCGCCCCCTAAGGAACTGGATATATGTATGTATAATGGATTCGACCTGGTAGAGCTGCGACTCTATTACGGAACGGAACAGAGAGAGGAGAGTAGCTAATAGAGCTATAGAGTATATTACGGAATCGCATTGCGTACTCACCTTGACAGTGGGCAGTTGAGCGTTAACCTTCATGGTTGGGGTTTGGCTTGGGGATTGGGTGGGGGATTGGGTGAGGGATTGGGATTGGCTTGGTTTAGTGAGCTCCTCGTATTGCTTTTCTATGGTGAAAATAGTTGAGGTCGACGGTTTATTGCTGGATGTCTTTTTATTATCTTTGGAGACGCAACTGGTTAAAGATAAACGACGAGCGCTGCCAAAGCGAAAGGTGCCACCGAAGGCACCTGATTTTCTTCTTCTGTTTGATTTATTGTTGTTTGAAATGCCAGCAAGTTCGCCGTGTTGTTGTTGCTGCTGTTGTTGTTGTTGTTGCTTTGGCTCGTTGTTGATATGTAATGTTGTTGTCTTTTTACACCACAAACCACTCAAACGATTGCCCATGCTACAGGTTTTTATTTGTTATTGTTCTTCTAGCCGAACGAACCGATTATGATAAGGTTTACAGAATATACGGGGTATTCATGCCCCGCCACAGATTGAAATTAAACAAAAATAATATTCGAATTTTGATTGGGAATACTGCGAGAACTGGGGAGAACAGAACAGAAAGTCAACCGGCGCGCATCTCAATTCGCCAAATACTGAAAATGGAATTCTTTTGAAAACCACAAAATGCCAGTTTTTTTCTGTCTGTCTGTCAGTCGACTGCCTCTCTGTCCCTCTTTCTCTGCTTGTATCTCTATCTCTCTATAGCCCTCTCTCTTTCTCTGCCTGCCTGCGTGTGTGTGTGAGTGTGTGTGTGTGTGTTTATTTATCTGTGTGTGTTTCTTTATAATGCCCAAAAAGAAAAAAAGTCGGCGTCATCGGCGAAACGTTGTTTGTATTTCAACAGTTCCAAGCGCTAACTTCCTTTGGCCCCAACATTTGTTTGTGTACTAATCGATTTTTTTCCGTGCCGTTCTCAGCGGCAGCAGAAGCTCGTACACCTCGTACACCTCGTACAGCTCACCTCGGCCAGACCTGACTATTTTATATTATTCTCCATATACTCCACGCTATATGTAGACGGCTGTACGACGGAGGTACTCGCCTAATCTCCAGCAGCAACACAACAAGAAACAAATAACACACACGCTCACGTTTTTCTGCGATGAAGAGCTTGTCAAATAGTTTGAAAAAAAAAACACGAAAAAAAAAACAGAAAAAAAATAACCACAAGGTGTTAAAAAGCTTATTAGCCTCGGCTCGAACGACTTCTGCATGCGCTACCCTATGGAACAACTATCCTAAGTCGCTCTTTGCAGCTGGAAAGCTCTAAGAGAGTGATCCTCGATCCTCTTTGGCGCACCAGAAATGAAAGCTTAAAAAATCTTGAATAAATTCTTAAAAACCCCCATTAAACTTGAAGCAAATTAAATGTTTTGAAAAGAAATCACAGACTTCCTCTACTTCGCCTTTGTGGCACTATCAAAGCTCCACTAAAAGATCGAAATCCCTTGATAGAAGACCTCGAATTCCTCCTAGATAATGCAGCAAGAAAGTGACTAACTAAAGTAGACGTTATCACCTACGTATTACCCCTTTTTTTTTATGTGGGTCAGCATGTATTGCTTTTAATTGAACTGCGCGTAATACTCCCTGAACTGTGTACCATTATCATTTCATCATTTTTTCTTTGATTTCACTGAGTCACGCCTACGACTGACACACGATCAGCTAGCTTATCAGCTGCGGTATTCTAGGGTATTATTTGTTATATGATCTCCAAGTGCAGCTTGGAATTAATCAGCCCCATGGAGTAGCGCGCCAGAGAAGTCAAGTTTTATGACGACGCACGAGCCAATAGTAAAAATCAAATCACAGTTCTAACCGAATACCGATTATTCATATAGCCCCAACGATTCAAGCATATATATATATATATACACGTGTGTGTGTGTGTGTGTGACTGACACATCGTTAGCCGTCTTTCTTCTTTGGACTCTCTTGTGGCTTTAGGCACCGCGCCCCCTTATTCAAATTGTGCTAAATATTATTTATTAATTAAGTAGACGGCAGCTCTACGAGCACCCCGAAACGTACGACTATACGAATATATATATATAAAATATATATATACTCGGTCAAGCAGCCGGTTGTTTGTAGGAAAGTCAAGTCGTCAGGGAGTGTCGATAAGCCTCTCTCTGTCGCTCTCTCCTCTAGAGGTCTCGCTGGCCCTTTAAGCCTTATATACGAGCTGTTTGTTAAATATGGGATAGAAAGACTTTTCGACTTCTGTTTGTATTTATAAAGCTTTTGGCTCTGGGTCAACAGAATATGCAAAAATCAGGCAGACCACAGAGAGAGAGAGAGGAAGAGGGAGAGAGGGGTAGTAGAGAGGGAGGCGTGACGTGACGTGACGTGAGAGTATTACTTTTTCGACCCTTGGGCAGGGTCTATAAATAGGCATTAGGCATTTTGTGAGTGTTTCTAATTAGAGTTTGCGAGGGTGTGAAACTAGTTCCAGGAACAGGTTTAACAAATGGAACTAAATAGTTCCTATTGTAGTTCTCCGCATGGAAAGTTAACTATTTAATTAGTTACAGTCCATTCGATTAGAGTTTTTTAAATTGAAATTATGGATAATAAAGTAACTGATTCAGGAATAGCTCTAGAAAGGGAACTAGTTTTGCTACGGTTGTTCTTTGAATGAACTTTTTTTTAATTTTCCAAAGAACCTACATCAAATCTAAATAGTTCTTTTGATCATAGAATGAAAGATGCTGATTAGATTCCACTGTATATAAAATATGGGTATATTAAGTCTAAGAAAATGAGATCTGATTAATAGAGAAATGCTTAATTATATTAAAGGAGCTAAATTAGTTCTAGGAACGAACCAGAACCAATTCTAACTAGCTCTATGAACGAGTTTCATTGGATGCTAATTATACAATTAGAAAATAATTCTTTCTACCAAAGGATCATAGGTAGAACCCCTCCCAGAAGAAGTTCATGGACTCCTCACAACTAGTTCAAGAGTTGCTGAGAACTAGTTCCATTTACGGCGTATAATACTCACGTTTCCGTAGCTTCTCATGCTAGACGGACTCAGGCTGAAGAGTCGGCCCAGCTGGTGATGATGTGTAGGGGAGCCATTGCTATTAGCTGGCGATAGGTCCTGGAACATCGGCGAGTGCGTATGGGAATGCGAGTGATCTATGATAATACGAAAGAAAGTCAGTAAAAATTTATACAACTATGATAGAACTGCAATTACTCATACCACTCAGCTCCAGTGCTGGCGACATATCCTTGGCGAAGGCGAATAGATCGTTATTATTGCGTATATCCGATGAATTGAGTGTTAGACTAGGTTTACGTACACCCAAAAAATTGGAGCAATTGCCGCCACTCCCCCCAGGTCCATTGGTGTTATAAATTAGAGGCGTATTATTGCTAGAGGGCGTAACATTGGGTAATTTATGTGATTCCAGGGGAGATGCCGACTTGGGTATATAACTGCTGCCAGCGTTGCCAGATGTTTGGCGTTTGAGCAGCGGCGCTGGCGGCAATTGTGACGGCGATTGTCGATAAATGTTCGCCGATTGCGATAAATGCGGCGGCAGCGTCGCACCTGAATCACCCTGTTGCTGTTTGGGTATGGCCAAGCGTAGAGTTTGCCTGGCTGCTAGCCTACGTGCAGGCGCAAATTTATTTGTTGCCTGTGCGTTGCTTGTGTTGTTGTTGCTGTTGTTGCTGCTGTTGTGGCTGCTGCTGGCGTCGCTGCTGCTGCTGCTGCTGCTGTGGTGAGCTTGCGCAGCTGTGTTGACTAACTGTGGTGAATTCATTCTGTTTACGATCAAAGAGAGAGCGACACGAAAGAGAGCGAGAGAGCACTACGCGGCGTATGCGCAATTTTTGGCTCGTATTTTTATCAATGAATTTTTGTTGTCTGTTTACACGTGTATTGCATAATTACATAAACAAAACAAAAAGACGAAAAAAATAAAAAATGGAGGGGAAACAATAATAAAAAAAAACTTTGCGAGAAGTTTCCCGAATGCCTCGCAATTTGTCAAATTAAATCAACTTTTTTTCTTTTTTCTTTGCTGCGCCTTGAGACGTGCCTCTGTCTGTGGCGTCTTCTGTCCGTCTGTCGGTCTGACCCACTTTAAGCGGCAGCCAACACCTTTTCAGTTAAATATTTCTTTTAGCACATTTAATTTATTATTATTTCTTTTTATTTTGTTTCTCTGTTGTATTCTTTAGACTTTTTATTGTCGTGGTCTCTGAACTTGAGAGCTTTACGTGGTCGGCTTTAATTCGAACTCAGACTGAGAATGAGACTGAGACTGAGACTCAATTTTCGTAATTTTCGTGACTTGCGTGGGAGCTGCCATAATAGTCCATATGCCATTTAATGGCGTGTTTAATCTGTGTAAGAGAGAAATAAATAAAAATAAAAATAAAATAAAAAAATAAAACCATTTTAGCTTAAATTGCACACGTAAAAAAATACTTGGAATCGGTAAAAATGAATCTTATTGTAGTCGTCTCTGCTTATATGTGAAATATGCGTCGGCGCTTTGCTCAGAACTCTGTCTCAGAGTTCACCTTGAACTCTATCGTTAAATGGTTTAAATTGGCCTCCAACAGAAACTGTCGCTTAACATTCGCTATTAACTCGCTGTTAAGTGGAAGAGCTGCTAGTTTACATAGTAATCAGACAGAACTGTCTCCAGAGCTCCTTTTGACACCCCTCAGAGAAGGGTTTATGTAGGAGAAGCTGTGATAAATATATTCCCATTCGAAGAATCCCATTACAGCATCGAGCTGTTAACTCGCTGTTAACTCGCTGTTTAAAGAAAGACCTGTCAGTCTGTTAACATAGTAATCTAACAGAACTGTCTCTGTGTGGGGTAGTCCTGAAGTATCGTTGTAAAACTGTTAATGGGTCAAAATATTATAGCATAAATTACAGTTTCAGGTACAGCGCACTGTTAACTCGCTGTTAACGCCAAAAAACAAATTTCAGTTAGAGGATTGCTTCAAAAAGACGCTAAAACAAAGCTTCAGGTTAGAGTCAACTTTATATTATTTATATTATCTATTATAAATAAACTAAACTAAAAACATATTTTGTTTTTACTTAGGGCCGCTTCTATAGTTTTTTCGAATCAAGCCTTTTTTTATTCATAAATTTGATTGATTTGACTTGGGTTTAGTTGCTTCTTTAGTTCGGTTGAAAGAAGCCAAGAGGGATTCGGATGCGAACCGGGCATAACTGGCTTTCTCTGTAGTCTCTATAAATCCCAACAGTTGCTGTTAACAGACTGTTAAATTAACAGTGGCTGGCTTAGTTCTTGAGTGGAGTAAATAATTGAATTCAATTCACTTGCAGTTGAAGTTTCAGTTTCAGTTTCAATCAATCGGATTGAAGCTGTGACAACTAATTAGCAGCGATGTCAGATGGCTGCACACTGATTGAATATCAAATAATGATTGAAACAGCTGCAAATGAGAATGATGGAAAGTGTCAGGTTCGATTGTCAGATGTGACAGAGATGTGTGCAATGACACTTGCCTACTGCGATTTCAATTACAATTTCAAGCAATTTTAATGAGTTGCGATTCTTTTCGGATTCAGTTTCTGTCGGATTTGGATTTGAAATCTGCATTTGCATAGCTCAAATCGAATTGTGAATTGTGAAAAGCCGTCGGCCTCTGGCAGCAAATCGCTGCTTTACCTTACGGCGACTTTGGCTAAATTTCTGGCATATTTGCACACGGATTTACAATAAATTGCAATTATGCAAATGAAGCGAAACGGCGAACCGCGAGAGCTCTGAGAACCGGTACATTTAAATATATATATATATATGTATACCTATATGTGTATGTGTATTTAAATCTTCGAAAATGCTAACATTAATCACTGTGATTACTTGGCCACAATTTAGCAATTATGAAACATTTGACGGGGCGTATCAATTGGGCACCTGATAAATTATAAATGATCAGTGATTAAGCGATTTTCATTCAATTCGTTTTGGATTCAGCTCTGTTACTCGTTTTGGGGTCAAGTTCAGACTATCGATAGTTTCGATAGTTTTCCTAGCAGGCCACTTAATTGGGTACCTGATAAGTGATCAATGATTAAGCGATTTTCATTCAATTCGTTTTGGATTCAACTCATTCACTCGTTTTGGGATCAAGTTCAGACTATCGATAGTTTCGATAGTTTTCCTAGCAGGCCACTTAATTGGGTACTCGATAAATGATCGCGCTGTTTTCATTCAATTAGTTTTGGATTCAGCATTGTTCCGTGTCAACATCAATTCGATTCGTTTTTGATTGAAATTCAAATTATCGATAGCTTCGATACAGTTCCCAGCAGGCTTTTGCTGTCCTGCCCATTACGGGTATAGTTTTCATTTTAGTTTAGGGGGTATTTTGAGTTACGATCCGTAGCCATGAGTGGGGACAGTTTGCAAATCAAGACCCTCCTCTCATTCCAGGTGCTAACAGAATCGGATCAGAAACAGTGCGCCGACAATTATAATAACGAACCGCTCCAAGAGAAACATCGCCTGAATAAGTATCTCAAGCGCACCGAACATATCGATACTCTGGCTCTACCGGATCAACAGGATAACGAATGCTTTTTAACCTACGATGTATGTCCATTGAATTATAAATATAGCGCCATAATATTCTGCATTTGCGGCATAACACATCATTTTCACTATGTGATCTATATGAGTGTGGTGGAGGATACCAAACTGGTGAATCCGGATCAATTTATATGCGATCTCCTGGCCAATATTATCATCGTTGAGATACCAAAAATGAGCCATTTCTTTCTGAAATTCGTACTCTGCCCCGACAATCCGATTAACACCCGGGTTCTACAATTGTTTGCCGAATCGAAAGCTACGGCCAAATATTATAATACCTTTCCCTTTATAACGGAAGCGAGCGGACTGAGGCATACCCAGCTACACGATCCGTACGCCCAGATGGCCTGGATTGAGATAATGCAAGGAAATATCGATGTGACCACTGTGCGTAATATTTTCCAAAAACATCGCGAACGCGCCCTCGAAAGGAGGAATGCAGAGCTAAAGAAATTTGTCGATGATTTCTATACTGTGGCCAGGGATCTGCTGAGCAATCGATTCAGCATAAATTTAAGGCTCTGCACCATGGAGCGATTGGAGAGCTTTGAGCAAATTGTAAAGGCCCACATGCATAGCTACAAGGATCGTACAGTTTCACGCCTCTTTCTCTTCGAACTACTGAGAGCTCTGCTCCACATTTATAGCTTATAGATTGGCCTAAACAGTTGCCTGACTACCAAAAATTGTATGTAAAATCAAATTAAATTGAAAACAGAATACCAAATCCTTCAGAAACAATCACAGAATTTATATTTTATTTATTTTCAAGAGGCCTCACTGTACCCCATTTCTATTCATTTCATTTATTCACAAATTGACTTGGATTCTAGGGGAACTCGGACACGGTGCTGCCCATAGTCAGGATGGCCGAGTGGTCTAAGGCGCTGCGTTCAGGTCGCAGTCTACTCTGTAGGCGTGGGTTCGAATCCCACTTCTGACAAGAATTCTTTTTCTTTTTCTTCCTAATTTTTATTTGTTTTATATGCAATTAGTATAAAAGCCATTCTGTTGCTCGAAATTTCTCGATTTTTCCCATAGAAAAGTTGTTTAACCTGCAGCGCACATAGCAGACATAAAAAACAGCTCTAAGCACTTAAGTGCCGCCATAAAAAAATATACACAAATCTTATCTTTTTTACGTTGCGAATGTCCGTCCGTCCGTCCGTTTTATAGTTAATAACGAGAGAAACTGAGGACACGACATTAAATTGGCATTAAAATGCATTAAACGTGCTACCAAGGGCTTTAAGCCAACATTTTTAACTATTCCCAGCTATATTTATAGAGTTATTCTACATACATTTTCATGGAGTTTACACGTGCCACAGTTTATGGAGTAAGTAATAGTCTTTATCCCTATCAAAACTCTTCCTAAGCCGATTAATATGTGTATTTACTTCAAGGCAGCAAACCTCTAGATTCCCAGTGTTTCGCCTGATTCTTGATTCTTGTAATTTTTAGAACTGTTTCCCAGCATATAAAGAAAAGAACAACTTATATGCTAAACAGAAAAAAGAAATGGGATAATATCAAAAATTTCGTCCTTGAATCGTTGCCCAACTATGCGATCCCAGATGACCTAAAACCCAGTACGAAATTCTGGACTTAAACCCTCTTTTTTCAATCTCAGATTTCAATATTTCATACTGTTCCTAGCCCAAGTTTAGACCTGTAGCGTTCTTTATCCCAATCTAAAATGAAGTGTGATCATTATAATGGGATTAATATTAAGAGTCTCTAGACTTAGTGGTAGACCGGATCGAACTTGAATATAGAATGAATAGGTTGATTCACTCATTCAATCCCCTTCTTCCTTAAAGACTTAAAGAGAGGGCTTCGAAGCGGGCAGCTCTTAGCCTGATCTGATAACTGAACTGCAGTGAAATTCCACCTGTTTCTGGATTTATCGCTTGTTTTCACAGACCTTGGCTCCAATAATTTATACTGGGATTCCGTTTTTGTTGACGCAATTGTTTTATTAAAGAAAAAAAAAAAACAGATAAAAAATCAAAACAGAAACAGAAAACTCTGCAAAAAGAATGAAATAACAGAACAGAACTGACCCAACCAAAAGAAAAAGCGAAAGAAAAAGAGAAAACTGTCCCTGAACTGAAAAACTGCAACTGTGTCAACTCTCGGCACACGTTTTGTTTATAAACAAAAAGGGGCGATTTTATTGGTAAATAAATAAAGAAAATAAATAAATTGTGTCAGTTTTATATTTCCCGTAATATAATATTGCTCCTATTACGTATTCCGTATTCCGTATAGCTCGTCAATCAAAACTCTCCCGATCTCGTCAATCGTTAAATATATATTTTCATGGATTTTAAATGAATGAAAATTGGCAACGCCATTCGAGTGCGGAGAGCACTCCGAGTTGAGTTTCGACCTATTTAAATGATTATAAATTAATAATACTTATCAAGCGAGACAGGGGCTCTCTCCACGCCCCTCTTCTCCTCTCCTCTCTTCTCCTCTCCTCTGCTCTGCTGTCTGGAAAACTGATAGCAAATATTGCGAATTTTGTTTATAGAAATCCGGATTGAAATTCAGGCAAAAAGTTCAATGGCAATGCGGAAAATTTATGCGGCATGTCAAAACATTTCATGGCATTTGGTTTTTTCCCTTGGATAAACAAACAATTAGTCCGAAATGCGCATGAATATATATAATACGATTATAGCGGAAAATACACGTACTTTCAAGTCATATATATCCATTTATATATATATATTTTGGTCTATAAATAGCCCTCTATAAAATAGTTTTTAGCTTTTGTTTGTCGGCACAAAGCGTCTATATAGACGCAAATATATAGCCACAATGAGATTCTATTCTTCAGTTATACATATATATATATATATATATAGAGAGAGAGAGAGAGAAGTACAGCCACAAGTGCATCGATTGTTTTCCATATAATTTATGCGAATTTTGACTAAACCGTACACCGTCCATCCGTTCGGGAAGGCCCATAATGAACTTTTCCTCATAAATCAAGTGGAAAATGTCGCCAAGTGTCGAGAAACTCATTAAAATATCTTTGCAAAGACAAAAAGCCAACAAAATATCCCACAGAGGCTGTCTATATCATAAATAATACCCGACCAAACGCGAAAAACAAAACAGAAACCGAAACAAAAGCCGCCGCCGCCTGCCTGGCTATAATGAGAGAGGATTGTGAGAGCGTCAGGTTTTTGGGATGACACGCCTCCAAAACCACATTATTGGCGCCCTAATTTTGGATTTTGGATTTTGGATTTCTGGGTTCAAGAATGCGGGTCGACCTCATTATATACCCACTGTGGCTACCTAACCTGAAAGTCGCTCAAAGAAAGGGTATAATCCGTTGGGGAAAGAGAAAACTAATCTGTGCAGAGTATCTGCCAGTCGAACTCTTAACTGGGCTGCTAAAATTCTTACCTTTTTCTTGGCTTGATCGAATGGAAGTTACCCTTGCAGTGGGTATTACAGCTAGGCAGCCAGCAGTCTGCGAGGGTATCTAATCTTCGGCCTTCCCTCTCGCTGGCTTACAACTTTTGTTTATGACTAATCTCTCCGCCTGGTGGCTATTATTATTACTGTTTTATTTATTATTATTATTGTTTTTTACGCTTGTCTCCAGGCCCAGCCCAGCCCACAAGAGAACCAGCAGAGAACAGCAGAGCCGAGCCGAAGCGAAGCGATAAGATTTATCTAGAGAAAAACAAAGCTGTTGCTGGCGATTTGTCGGCGTTTCTAAACAAAAAGAGCAGATCGAATCGGCTGCAATTTGCAATTATTATGCAATTAAGTTGCACCAGAAGCCAATAATTATTGCTAACTAGCAACAAATTAACAAATCAAATTCGTTGCACAAGCCGCAGCAGCAATGAGAATCTTTTACTTGCCATAAATCTATTTATAGCAGCGAAAAGAGAGATTTATAGCAGGGAGAGCGGCAGAGAAAAGTAGCATTTGGCCGGCCCATGCCAAGAGTCAGGATGGCCGAGTGGTCTAAGGCGCTGCGTTCAGGTCGCAGTCTACTCTGTAGGCGTGGGTTCGAATCCCACTTCTGACAAGAATTCTTTTTCTTTTTTTTTCTCTCTCTCCCCTCTGGTTTTTTATTCTTTTACATTAGAAATGGATATATTTTCATAAAAATAATATAAACAAAAACTAATGTGCGGCGCATGTGTTGTGTGTGTGGTGTGTGTTGTGTGTGTGTGGTGTGTGTGTTGTTCGCTAATGCGGTGCGTGGGTGTCAATCTGTTGGTTGCCTGATGGAAAACAGCAGACAGAAAGCCAGAAAAAAAACAGCAGCGCTCCTCTCTGCTGGAGGAGGAAGTATACAAACAGCCAGAAAGCAGAAGGCGAGGAGAATCATTTTATTTGCTAATCGCTTTTGCCTGAGGAGAATCGATTGAATTGATAATTCACTCTGTTTAACAATTTAATTACGCGTCTTATTTATGTTTGATCATTTATCGGCGATCGATTCCCGTCTCGCCGCCTCTCTCAATCCGCGATCTCTGAGCAGGGCCGACTTTTATGTTGATTTTTATGCGTATTGCTCGAATCTCGAATATTGATGTGCAATTAAACAAAAGCCAGACAGAAACGCCAGAGAATTTATACAAAGAACCACTTTGCTTTCTTTGTAAGAGTATTTACGAGTGCTTCCCATACTTGGCACAGGGGTTTACACGATGAACTACACGATGAATTCTGATTGTAAGTCTCATTGAGATATCTTGAGAAACAAAATAGTTCTCCATAACAGAATGCATTCACCCAGCTCAAAGGCTGAGAGACTAGACAGATCCCTGTGCTGCTCAGTCGAAGTCCCTGTCTATTCGAAGTCGCAGAGCCTGCTCAATGTTCGTTCAATTTTATAATACCCTCTGCAAAGGCCTACCAGATCTTCTATAAGCCAATTGCTCCATTATTGATCTCTGTAATTTCATTCACTCTTTTCCTAGAGGCGACTAAGTGGAGTTCATCGTGTAAACTCTTCATATTTATGAATATAATCAAAAATTCAATGTGCAACTTACACAGAAAGAAAACGCAACTCATGCGCCGCCTCCCATCAGAATCTCGTGCGGCAGATAAGCAACGGAAGCTGCGGTTTTTCTGCCAGCTGGAAGATCTTGCTATATGTATTGGACGGACGTTCCTATATGTTGTTGTATGGGATGTGAAATCTGTTGGGATGGCTGCTTGTTGGGGTCTGGTCTCAAATTCCTGCAAGTCAATCAACCCGTCAGCTCTGCTTCTTTCGCCTTTTTGGCTTTTGTTTTGCTTGCCTTTTTTTTTTCTTTCTGTTTTTGACCAAGCGTTTCGGTTTTTTGTTTATTTATAGACACATGGAACACAAAAAAAAAAAATAAAGAAGAAAAGTATCGTAAGATTTCGTAATTGCAGTGCGAAGAGTATGCTCTGTCTGGTGTCTTTTTTTTACAGGGTATTCGCACTGTATTTCTGGTTGGGACTTTCGCTTACAGCGACGAGTGTTAAGCGATAAGACACGTTACTAAAACTTAACCAAGCCGAAGCTCGCGTAACTTCTGTAACTTTCCGTTAAAGCGATTCTCGAATCAAATCGAACCGACGCGTTGCGCTTTCTGCTGCCGACTGCAGTCAAACTGTGGCAGCAGAGCAGCAAACAACCTCAAAGCAAGCCGATCGCAATGCGTAAACGTATGCGGGTTGCGCAGCAAGAGAGAAGCGGCTCTCCCGCTCAACTTTCTTGATCTCGTGACGTCACAGCTGCAAGCTAGTACGCGTTGGCTGGACTGGGGAGCGAAAGCTTCCCTCTGCGTAGACTAAATACTCTCAGACAGTAGTTAAAAAAAGGACTGTGACTGACTAAACTGATTCAAGTCGAAGGTTTAAGTGTAGTTTATCAAAATTATTTTATTATTTTTAAAAATTTAATTTAATTTATTAATTTTCTTAGTATTTTTATAATATTTCTAAACTGTTTCATTTTCTAGTCAAATATAATTTAATGTCTATTTTCCAATGTCCAATAAATATTCCACTTGTGACGTCACGAAGCTGCACAAGGCGAAACCTTCACATGAAGCGATCGCCAGAGCAAGCAGAAGAGCGCAGCAGCGAAGAGCGGGTGAGAGCGAGAGAGCGTAAACAACATTTGCGTGCGTGTGTGTGTGTGTGTGTGTGGTGCGCCATAAAGTTTTGTTTTTATTTCGTGTCTTTTTATTTGTCTTGGCTTCTTCACTTCGCACACCAATACACACACAGACACACACACACAGAGCGTCAATCTCGCATGCGTGGGCAGCTCGCACACACACACACTCACACACACACACACACTCCGCTCGTATGTCAAAGCTTTTGGGGCTGCACGTGCACCGTTAACTATAAACAAAACAAGAAAACAACAAAAAGGAGAAGAGAAAAAAGTGTCAAGACGAAGCCAAAGCAGAAGCAGAAGTAAAAAGTACTAAATAAATACAAAAAAAATTGCATGGCTAATTAAATTTCTATTAGCTAGCAAAAAGCGAAAAGCACAAAGCACAGGCAAAAAGTAACATGCTTAAACATGTTTTAAAATTGATTTGAGCGCAGCTTTCTTTGTGCTTAGCCCATTACGTATACGCCCCCATAATCCTACATACATTCATGTGTATTTATGTATCTGTATACAAATCTCTGTGTGTGTGTGTGTGTGTGTGTGTGTGTGTGTGTGTGCGGCAAGAATACCGAGCAAGAAGAAGAAGAAGATAAAAGAACAATGAAACCTGTTAATTAACTCTGTACAAATTTGGCATAAAATGTCGCGACTTTGCGCTACACAAAAATAATGAATAAAGACTAAAAAACCAAAAATTATTCCAAAAATTTGATTAGTGCTCCATCTGGTCAAAGTGTCTGTCCAAATGTTGTCTGGCAGAAGACCAGGCTACAGGCTACAGCTCTCTGTCCATCTGTCTGTCTGTCCCCCCTGCGTATCTCTATTTTTGGCAACTTTGAACTTGAAATAGTTTGTTGACTTTTTTAGGCCTTAACCCAAGAAACAAATTTCAAAGACATCTTTTAAAAAATACTCAAATTTAAATACCAAATTAAGCTCGGGGCAACAAATTACATGGAAATTAATTTAGTTTTGATAAAGCTTAAAGAAGCTGGAAGCCAAGGAAAAGCCTTTAACACAAAGAATTTCTTTCTTTCTTTCTTTCTTCTTGAAGTTCGGTTCAGTTTCAAGAGAGCTTTTGGAGCTTTTCATGGATCTTCTTCAGATTATGAGAGTTTTGTGAGTCAATAAAGTCCAATATTGGAGCTGGAAGATTGGAAATAATGTTTTGAATGCCCGCCTTAACACCAAAGCTCTTCTTCCGATTAAGTGGGTTATACGACAGGGTAGAAAAGTCAAAAAATGGAATGGTATTCTGCCTGGAAAAAGGTTCGTTTTTGACATAGTCACTGGAGCTGGAAGGAAGGAATAAATGGGTATGGTTTTATAGGTATTATAGGTATATGAAATGAAGGGATTAATAGTTTTACAGCCTGTGCTAAGACCACAGATCTTCTTCCGATTTTGAGGCTTACAGCAGTATGAATAAATGTGGATATCTGACTGCTGAGAGAGGGAGAGAGAGAGAGAGAGAGACTGTTGCATGACCCAAATATCTCTGGGGGATTGTAATGCTAATTTACTACAAGCTTCACAAGCCGAGTTGGCTGCACCCACTGAATGTTGCTGCCGCTGCTGCTGCTGCAGAAGTTGTAAGTGGAGCAGTAAAAAGCAGCAGCAGAAAAACTGCAGCAAAAAGTTAGTGCAACTGCCACACCCCGTTGCGTTCTATATTTATATTTATGTTTCTTCTATATATATATATGTTTGTCTGTCTATATTTATGCATGATGTGTCAAGCTGACAGTAGCATAAATTTTGATTGATGACTTTTGATTGACATTCGGGCAATTTGCTAATTTTACTCGTATATTTCGACTGCAGGCCCAGACCGACCCATTCACACAAAAATAGGTCAACTCGCATAGTCTTAGAACATTGTCTCTTGTTGTGTTTGTTGTATTTGTTGTAGATATATCATTAATCACAATGAGCCACAATTACTTAAATGTTGAGGTATGTACAGGGTACAGGGTACTCTATATGGAGTACAGTGGTCTCTCGCCGATGATAAACAAACATGTGAATTAATGGATAAATAAGTCGTTGCCTCTGTGCTCGCTGAGTGCGTAAACTTTAATTAACTTTAGCTGTCAGGTCAGCCAACTGATTAACATATATAAATGCCTATCAAATGTCTACAATCAAGCTATAAAAATGAAAATATCACTTCAAAACTGAACAAACTCGCCAGCGGCCAAGCTGCAGAGATGAGCGCGTGTCACGCACGACCTATCCTAACGTAGACTTTTAGTCGGCAAAGAAAGGAGTGCTGAATCGCTTCACTATATCCTTTAGCTGCCGTAGAATATGTTTTAAAAAGGAAGCATAGGATACCTATAAGATATATCGACATAATCCAACTTTGACTTCATTTTCTATATAGCAAGGATACAAAATTAAATTATAGTATAAAGAAAAAACATTATTTTCCGCTATAATCTGCAAGGATCTTCAAATCTTTCCTTACAAGTTTATTCATAGAACCTTTTTTTCTTTACAGATTGCACGTTTATATTCGTGTCACGAGGAGCACACGCGCTCAGCTCTGGACGAGGCCTCTGCGTGGCGTTCGGAGCTCAAAGTCAAAGTGGAGCACAGTCAACTAATTGAAATGCATTGAAAGTGCGTGCGACCAACTGCAACAAGTGGCTGCAACAACAACGGCAACAACAGCAACAACAACGGCAACAACAACTTCAGCTGCTGCAGCTGCTGCGTGTGAAATGTCAACAGCATTTGAAGGGGCTCAAAGGAGGGGAAAGGGGTAGGGGGGTCGGTTGGAGACGTTGACTTGAAAGGAGGGGAAAGGGGTAGGGATAGGGGGTAGGTGGGGCTGGGGGGTCGGTTGGAGACGTTGACTTGAGCCAGGCAAAACTTATTTTATTATATAACTTATTTAATTATTTAGCATATTTCATTGAAAATTCAAGACAAACTTCAGCTGTGGGTGGTTTATTTTTTTTGTTGCTCTCTGCGTATTTTGTTGTATTTTTGACTGCTGTCATTTGTTGCATAATAAATCGAAATAAATATAAAAAGTGACACTTGCCAATCGGCGAACTTGTTCGATTTGATCTATGATTTTGACCCCATTTCGTCTACCTTATTTTTATTGCTTTGTACACGTAGCGTATTATCAATGCATCGCCTGCATTTTTCATGCTCAAAACATAATTGTGCAAATTGAAGTCTTGTTTTCTTAATACTCTGTACGCAAATACCCTGTAACTGTTGCACAAGAGGAGTATATCAGGGCGATGCCAAACGTCGTGGGAGCCCTGAGAGCACCTGCAGCTGCCCAGCAGGCAGAGCCGTTCCACCTAAAAATAGACAGCTTTAATGTTTAATTAAACAAATAATATTACTAATATATCCTTAAGGATAATGTTTAATTAAACAAATAATATTACTAATATATCCTGAAGGATAATTTGTATTTATTAATAATAATGTACCTACAATTATTGGGTAAATAATAAAGCTTATAATAAATAATTCTATATGAAAAGAAGTTCTAACTTTATCCTTTATAATTAAATCCACAAAAATCCTGTGTTCGAAATAAAAATACAAGAAAAAAATACAAATAAATAAATCGAAGGACTTTTTATTTAACAAGGACCTTTTTTCCAGGCATTTTCTTTTATTTTTGTAACTAGCAGAAACAAAGTCTTAGTTCCCCCTTCTACCTAGTAAATAAAATTGTTGATCCTTAAAGGACACCCATATCCTTGCATGCCAATCGATGGAATTTGTCCCTACGATCCTAAGGAAACCAGTTTTAGCAAAATCCTTAAGGATTTGGCCGAATTAGAGCTATTTTTCCCTCAAAAAAGGCACTTCAAAGAATTTCAAGGGGGAGGCATGGAAAAAAGGGCTAAAAAATGGAAATTCGCCTGTATTTCAGTCGTTTGAAGGACTATCAGTATGTGCTTTGGCGAGCAGATAGTCCTTGCCCAGACAGTTTATAATAGTCAGAAAAAAGGACGAAAATCCTGTTGGGAGCTGAGAAAAAAGGACTTTTCTGTATAGAGAAAATCGGCTATAACTCGGGCATATCCTTGCGTATCCTGACGAGTCCTGTGCCAAACGACAAGTATTGACAGGGGCTATCAGCTGGCCAAAGGACAGTCGAATCGTCTTTACCGTTTAGGAGTAATCCTGGATTTTGTGTTTTTCAACTGATTTCAAGCGCAATTTGATGCAAAATTTGCAAGTTGATGATCCTTAGATGACCCCTATATCCTTGAATGCCAATCGAAGGAGCTGATCCATACGAACAGATTGCGACTAGTGGCATCAAAATCCATAAGGATTTACGGCAGTTATAGCCTTTCTAAGATCGCCTTATCAACCCAAGCAGAGGCAGCAATAATCAATTTTCAGTGCATACTTTGAGGGGCGGATTTACAAATTTCTCGCATTTCGCTGAGTTTGAATTTTTGCTAACAAGCGAACAGAATTGGCAGCAGGCCGTTGGCAATTTGAACTGTCGACCTGCTGAGGATTCTGTTCGCCTGGTGCTCCGCCTGGGATTTTGCTCAAATTGGGACAGAAATTGGACAATTTTTAATGTGCTGAGTCATTGCTTGCGGATAGTTGCCTCTAGAAAAGTATCTGTTGCACAGAAGAGTATCTGCTGGACGCAGAGTATCTGTGGGATGCAAAAGTATCTTTCAGATACAAAAGTATCTTTTGGGTGCAAAAAGTATCTGTCAGATCCAAAAATATCTTTCAGATACAAAAGGTATCTTTGAGATACAAAAGTATCTCCAAATTTTGAAAAAGTTTCTTAGCAAAAGAAAAGTGTCTCAACAGAATTTTAAGTCATTTTCTTTACTAGAAAAATAACTTTAACTCGGCCATTTCTGGACGGATTTGCATGGGACCTGTGCAGTGAAGATCGCAAGGACCAAATCTATCGATTAGCAAAGGACATAAGGATCCTCCAAGGATCAGGACTTTTTCTATCACACTGTTAAAAAAGACTTAAATATTTGGTTTTTCCAGCATTTTTATTCTGTATTCCAAATTATTTCAACTTTTTTCGATTATAATTAACTACCTGTTTCTTTGTGCTCATTATTAAGGATTAATTACTAATAATTAATTACTAAATCTATAGTTAATTATCCTTCATAATAATAATATTTATTAAGTGAACATTAAACACATTTTCTATTGAGTTGATTGCAGGGACAGTTAGCAAATGTAGTCCCTCCACTTCTGCTGCGTTTACAGGGTATCTGCTAGGCGAGCTCTGCCAGATGTTTTTCTTGTTGTTTTCGCCTGTTGTCAGCACACACCTCTCCATGACGCGACGAATGCAATTTGTCTTTGCCTTTGGGCGCCTCGTTGTAATATTTCATTTCCATTCACAAAAGTGCGCGTAGGCTGCCAAGTTCAAAGAGTCGAGAGTTAAAATTATTGGGTAACTGGTAATACCTGGCGTATACTCACCTTAACTGAGATAAAAATAGATACAGGGCGCCCTCTGCGATGCAGTTGGTGCTTCAACAGCCTCAGG
Source organism: Drosophila repletoides (assembly GCA_018150835.1). Lineage (NCBI taxonomy): Eukaryota > Metazoa > Arthropoda > Insecta > Diptera > Drosophilidae > Drosophila > Drosophila repletoides. The sequence continues at coordinate 18,138,407 of JAECWQ010000031.1, read as the reverse complement.
ATGGCCGAGGGATCTGAGGAGCTGCAGTCTACTCTATTCGAATCCCATGCCTGAGAAAATAGAGAATATTTCGTATAATACTTATGATATTAATGGGTTTTCTTGACTCTATGACAAGAGTATTTATTTCATGATTTATTCGCAGTTCTAATTGATGTTTATCCCCCCCTCCCCCCTCCCCCCGCGGGCTCTTCACACGAGTGTTGGGAGCACTTGTTGCCGCTGATCTGCTGCCTCTGCAATTGTTTCAATTGCCTTGCGGAGGCGCCATTAAAAATTACAAGTAAATCAATTTATGTTCGCTTAATTGTCAATATTTTAATCACATAATCTGGGGCTGCCTTCGAGCACTCTGGCAACCATTAAGAGACCACACACAGAAACAGAGCATGGCTATTATCGCAGTCTGGCATCGCTGAGACGCCATCAATGGCAGCACTTTTCAAGCTATCAACGAATCATTCAGTCAATCAAACTAGAAAAAAAAAGCAATTTTAAATGCTCAACTGCCCTGTTTTACTCGGGTTATACCAATTGTTCTTGGACACTCGTACAGTGATCCCTCGCTAATTGGAATGCTCCACTGACAGCTACAATTCCAATGCGAAAGGTTCGCAGTTCCAAAAGCTTTCACACTGAAAGTGAAAGGACATTCGGCAAACTGTGGAATTTAATCCAATTATCCAGCGTCCACCGTAGCTGAGAAGCTCTCGGCGAAGATATTACAATAAGCCTTGGTATGATCGTAAAAAAAACTTACAGCCTTTGCCCTATTTGTAATTATGTCTGATCATAAAATGCAAGAAGAATAAAAAATTCCCCACTTTTTATGAGAAATTTATGTCATTTAAAGTAGGAGACTATAAAAAAAACTAGTGAGAAGAGGCCACCGAATATTACCTACCCTCGCAGACTGGAATAACCATTTGGAAACTGTAGTTAAACGTACTTATTTTGATCTATAGTTCCTAGGGTAGCTTTATGATATAGTTCCCCGATCTTATTGAATTTCGGGATTAGAAAACAGCCTTTTACTCATACTTTGTTCTTTGATTGTAGCTATATGATATAATTATCTGATCTGGATACATATCCTGCGTATTTTGAGGGATCGGAGCTGCATTTGCCACATTGGCTGACTAAGTTATATACCCTCTTCAGCTATAGGGTATAAAAGCTGTCAGCTATTAAAGTTATTTAGCAGTTCTCAAGGCGTAAAGAGAAGCATTTTGAGGCTGGTTAAGCATTGTTTATACAATTTAAATTGACATCTTTTTTCTTTTTTTATGAAGAGAGAAAAAAAATATGAATGATGTGACAAGTCGACGCCTTATCGGCAGTTTTTTAAGCAGTATTTTTCGTATTTTTTTTCGAATTTGAATGAGCAACTATTGAAATTTATGGCATTTAGCAGTTAGCAATTGATTGGCTTTTAAACAGCAAATTAAACGTGCTTCTAGCAAATTATTATTAATGCTCGAAAATTGTTGATTTTCTCGTTGTTGCTGCAGTTGTTGGTGTTTTCGCATCCCTCGAAACACCTGTGGGGCTCACAGAGGCAAAGCTTTTAACGCTTTTAACACTTTTAATTAGATTTTGAATGGAAAACGCTGTCCGAATGGCAACTTCAATTTATGGCAAGCAATTAAGATAAGAAAATTGAATATAGTTTCGCATAAAAGATATTCGGCATATTGTCATTAAATCTGGCAAATTTATCTATTCAATTTTTTGCTATACTATATAAAAAATACTGAATACTCAAATTACACGCTAAGTGAGCGACGTGTAGCTTTTAAAAAAGCTCAACGCGCCTGCAGCTTTCGTAGTAAATGTAGAATTATGATCTCGTTCCACAAGTAAAAAAGCTTTTCTGATTGTAGGCCACCCTCAATATAACAGCTCTCTCTCTCTCTCTCGCTCTGTGTGCTGAGCGAAAAGCTTCTTCGTGTACTGGAATACTGAGCAGTAAGAAACCAAGCTTACACAAGACAATAACAACAATAACAACAACAAAAACAAGTCCGAAAGAGCTTTGAAAAGCTGTAGCCCGCTTTGAGCTTTCAGTACGTTTTACATTATACTTGAAATGACGCAGGCGAAACTTTTGGCAGTCTTTGAGATACCATGACGTAGCTTGGACAGAACGTAAGGCGAAGTGAAACTACAACTACAACTACAACTACCACTAACACTACCACGCATGTGTGTGTGCAACAATTGAATTTAACGCTTTTCATTAGCAACGCCATAAAAGCTCCGCGCAGAAGAACTGAACTGAACTGAACTGAAGAAAACGAGATATACAGAGAACAGAGAGTCTCTCTGATAATTGTGGCAGGCGCAAAGCACGCTACAAGGAAGGTTATTCAACTCATTGCAAATAAAGAGATATGTAAGTATTAATAGATAATAAAATATATTTTAAACTTTGGTTATAGTTTAGTCATAGTTAAAAGCCATGCGAAGAATGACTCGACTTCTTTGACTCGGCTCTTCTTCTGCAACATCAGCAGCATTTATAAAGAGAATAGAGAGAAGAAGGAAGACAGACGAAAAGTTTTTTTTTTTTTTTTTTTTTTTCTGTTATGCCGGGGCCAGAGGCGTAAGCGTCGTTCTATCAAAGCTTTTTGTATGACCACAAAAGCTCTGCTCGTTTTGTAAAAAGATGAAACTGCAGTGGCGTCGTTACTGCCAAAAAGCTGCAGAAGAGAAAACACACACACAGAAAAAGAGAGAATGACCGAAAGAGAGAGAGTGAGAGAGAGAGAGCTTTCAACTTTGTGTTTTTAATTGTGTCTTGCTTTTATTCGCTTCGGCCTCAGCTTGAGTATTATTATGCTCAAGTTAAGTAAATGTGTAAATAGCTTATACAGTGCGCGCTCAATAAAAAGCACCAATGCAATTTAGAACTTTTCGTAAAGTTGTGAAATAAATATTGCCTGTTTTTTTCTTAGAGAAATGAGCAATCTACGGATTTGCAAAGCGATGTCCCTGCATCCCAGTGCAAACCTAGCTGAAACCGAACCGGAGCAAACGACCAAAAGTAACCCCAGGATATGTCTAATGGGCTGTCAGGCGGACCCAACAGACCTGCGTCGTTTTCCGGTGCACGACGTAAATCGGTAAGTGGATTTAACCTTTCTAAGAATATTAGAAATTAGCCAGAATTCAGAAACAACTTGGAAAATAAACGTAGACTTGGCTTAGCAGCGATCACCGTATTGCCTTTAAGCGATCTACATTGAAACCAGTTTCTATGGGGATCAGCCTTGCATCCAAAGCTTGTTGCGCATCAGAAATTCTCTACAATATTATTGAATGCACACACATACACATGCACATGTATGTGTGGTATATATATGTATGTATGTGTGTTTACATATTGCAAATGGATGAGTGAGCTTTTGCTTTGGCGCTGCGCTCCTCCGACAAGAAGTCAAAGGTTATTGAACTTTTCTGCTGCGCCCGCATCAACTTCATAGAAAAATTTCAATGCCATGGCAACTACAACAGCAGCAACAGCAACAACAACAACAACAACAACGACAACGACGAGAACAGCCACACGTATGCGCAGCATTGCATCTGTATTTGCGTTGCAATTATGCGCATTGTGGGTGTGAGGGAAACGGCGCGAGAGCGCAGCATAAGAAGCTGCATCCCGCACACGCACACTAACACACACAGAGACATGGTTTATTTTTAACTCTCTTTCGCCAACTCTCGCTCTCCCTCTCTCTGTCTGTCTCTCTCTCTATCCCTCTTGTACTTCATGTAATGCGTGGAGAGCACTGCGCTCTGTTGGCCGTGAAGTTTTTCTTGCAAAAAGAAAAACGTTCTGTGCAGCAGAGTTGCTGGCATGCAGACTGCAGTTTAGAGTGGACCTAAATATATATATATATTTAATTATTAATTAAAGTTTTTTAAATAAATTAATTAAACTTTTCTAGAAACAAGAGTTTAATAATTCAACGAAATTAATTAATTTTACTGTTAGAAAACTATCAAGAACTTTTCACATTGAGTTTCGTTTCACTGAAATTGCTGACTTACCCCAATTAATTATTTTTGGGGTTCACCCTAATTATATTTCGCTGTGGCTGTGCCAGCCATAATGCAAATAAACAGAAGCAGCGCTTGTTATTGTTGTAGTGGGTGGAGTGGGATAGGATGGGATGGGATGCGGTGGGGTGCGGCGGATTGAGAGGGGTGGAAAAGTAGAAACGCCGGCACAAGACGCGCAACAAACTTCCGCTCTTTTCCAGGGCGGGCGAGAGAGAGAGAGAGAGGGAAAGAGCAGCAGAGCAGCGAAAGCAGAACACATGCAAAAACAAAAAGTACAGACCGTCTGAGCGTGTGTGTGTGCGTGTAACAAAGAGAGAGAGACAGAGAGGGAGAGAGAGAGTGCAATTGAGCATTAAAAAGCGCTTTTTGCAGCGGCAACTTTTGGCGGCCATGGCAAAAGTTTTCATTAGCTGTGCGTGAGAGAGCGAGATGGGATCTAATTTGAAAGCTGCACACAGAGGAAGAGAGGGAGAGAGGGAAAGAGGGAAAAGCACGGCCAAAAGAACGAAACTTCAATGCAGATTTCAGTTGTTGACAGTAAACAAAGAACTTCCGAGGTGATCGCAACGTGTGTTGCGAGTGGCGCTCGTTTCAATTATTTTTTGGGTAATTAAAGCGCTAGAAATGAAATTAGTCAGAACTGAGCGATTACAGTAATAAGTGAAATAAAGAAGCTTTTTAATTTCTTTTTTCTTGCAATTGTTTTCGCTTAGTTACATTTGTTTTTGTTTAAACTGAAAAGCTTTTGCAAATGTTTTTTGTTTGACCAAAGCTAAGCTTGCAGAGAGACAGATACGCAGAGAAAGAAGTGCACAGAGAGAGAGAGAGAGAGAGACAGAGAGAGCGAGAAGTGACTCTCTCAAACACACACACACACCACACACACACACACATACATACACACATGCACACATACATATAGAAAACTTGCCTGAAGAATTGAAAATTGTAATTCCTGCAGCTGCAACTATTGGCTACGCCATTTCGGAGTAAGCGACCAACTGGTGCAGCAACTCGGCGGCCTGAAAAAGCTTCGCATCTGCTTCAGGCACTTCAGCCAAAGCCAAAGCCAAAGCCAGAGCCAAAGCCAAAGGAAGGCAATGGCCAAGACGCGTATCAAAACGACTCCCCTACGCTCAGCCAAATCCGCAACAACCGCAACAGGAGCAATAGCCACAGCAACAGCAACAATAACTAAGACAATAACAGCAACGGGCATAACATCTGGTAAACCCATGGCAGATAGTACCACAATAGAACTGGTCGATGTGAGTACAGGAAATATATTTAATACTTGAATAGCCTTGCAGATTGTTCCTAGACAGGCAATATTCCTTTGTTTATTCTAACTAACCAAATTCGAACCGGTTCGGGCAATGAACTTTCAACCCGAATATTCGATGGTTCCTTCAACTTGAACCCATGAATCATGTGTCACAATTAAAATTCGTCCTGAACCTGAACAGTCTGCAAGGATAATCTACTGTCTGATTCAATTTCTTACCATTTCCATATCCGCAGAGCTCCAGCGGGGATTCGTCACAGCAGCAGAGGCAGCTGCAGCTGCATCCGCGCAAGGAGAAGTCGGTGACTACAATAACGCCCATACCGCAACGATCACATTCTATATGCTCCTCCTCATCCGTCTCGAGCATCAGCTCGGATTATGAGGCCAGTATGCCGCTCGCCGCTCTGGTCAATGCACACGCTCAGAATCCCTTGGGAAAAGCGGGAAATTGTCCCGCCAAGAAGCGTAAATTATATTTGATAACTGAGAAATCCGATGAGAAGAATGCAAATAGTGCGGCAAATGGGCAGAAGCGCAAAATGTTTGTTGTGGTGGAGCAGGAGAAGGATACGGCTTCCAAGAAGCTGATGATTGTCACGGATAAGCCACAAGCGAATCTTACTCAGCACCTGGAGAAGTTTCTACCGGAAATACTTAGTTGCATACAGGACAAGGAGGCGCAGGCAAAGGCAAAGCTCAGCGTTAAACAGGAACCATTTGTTGGCGTGGCCAAGCCGGCGGTTCAGAAGCCGCATATAACGCTGCCGCCTAAAAAGAATCCCACTAATTTCATCAAATTGGAAGGAACAACGACTGGCGTTACTTTACCTGCTAGCGTTTCCATAATGCCTGTGGAACCCATTAAGGAGCCGCCGACGACTCCGACGCCGACGCCGACGCCGTCACCGCCAGAGACTGAGACTAATATTAATCTGTCGCCCGATTTTCGGTTTCTTATGAAGATATTGCCCAAACTGGAACAGCTGCCCGAACCGCACAAACAGCACGTCAAGCGTTCCATACAAATCTTTGTGGAGGAGAGCTATAGCCATTACGGCAAGAAGAATTAGCACAGATACTTTTAGCATATAGAGACAGAGATACAGAGATACAGAGATACAGATACAGATAGAGATAGAGATATAGATTTTTTTTTGCTTTCTATGTATAGAAGATATACGTTTATACGTTTCCTGGAGAACCATTTATCATTTAAAAAAATTATATTTTTAGTTCGTTGTCTAAGACTGATGCAAAAAACAAAACGAAAACATATTTTTTTTATAAAACTCTAGAATTAGGCTAAGATACAAATTCGATATTCATATAAAGCCCGATCAAAGAGAAGGCGGGTCTAGTTTTAATATGTAGCCATACAAAAAAAAATGAATTCTGAACTAGGCTTAGTTATATTTTAAGCGCTGAATATATACACAAGAGTTTTTTAAGCCCACAACTGAGTATTATTGATGGCAAAGCAAAGGGGGAACTCGTCTTTCTAGCTAATTTCATACTTTTTACTTGTGAGTGGCGCCATCTGTTGCACGTCTGCTGCGTGGTGTGTGTGTGGCGCCACCTGTTGTAGAGGTGCCTTTCGCGCAGTTGAAGTAAAAAACAAAGTTTTCATTTTGTTTTCGTATCTTTTGTTTTTTGTTTTTGTTTTTTTTTTTTTGTTTTTTTTTTTGCATTGTAATTCCAAAGAACTTTATTTAGTTTGAAAGCATTTTTTCGGTATTTTCCATTTTCTTTTTGTGTGTTTTTCGTTTTTGTTTTTGTTTTTGTCAGTATTACATTATAATATAATATTAGAGTAAGTCTAATGCTTGTTTTTCCGTTTTCTTTTTCTTGTAGGTTAATACAATGGATTAGTGTGGTATTTTTATGGTATTTTTGAGAATGTTTTTTTTTATGTCGTAATGCTGGAAAAGTGTTTTTCTGCTTCTGTTGTTGTTGTTGTGGTATTTTCTTTTTCCTTTTTCCTTTCTCCTTTTGCTCATTTTTTATAATGTACAATTTTGTATCGATTGAGTATAAGTATTTTGTTGTTGTTGGTATTTTGAATGGGGCGTGGTTGGAGGGGGGTTGTATGGGGGTGAGGGGGGTGGGGGTATATAATCAATAGTTTATATAATTACATATATACAGTTTAAACAATGCTCTGTTTAAGGATTAAAGGACATTTCCTGGCTACTGCCCCAAAGTGCGCTACATATTGAGTTCACACACACACGCATATACATTTATAGAGTTACACAGATACTCGCACTCTATAATATATGTATACGTATATATATATATATATATTTTACAACATTTATCAAATTTCCCATACATATGTCGTGTATATAATAAGAATAAGCTTGCCGTAGAATTGCCTTGTATATATATATATATATATATAGAGTATTTGTATTCGTATAATTATTATTTGGTAATTGTTAACTACTCGTACATTGTTTTTTTTTTTTTGTTTCTTGTGTCCTACGAATTTCGGGGGAGAAATGGGTAAATTTTCTTCTCTCTTTTTAATTTTGCTTGCTTTTTTTTATAGACGAGTGTTTTTTACAAGTTTCTAATTACGGGGCGGGGGGTTGGGGGGGTGCGAAGAAAGGGTGTACACCCGGCTTACATTTGACTCCAATATATATGTATATATATATATATATATTCATATACAGGTATTATCATCAATGAGAAGCAATCACAAAGTTTTTCTATATAGAGTATTATATAAATTATGGGTATTACTTTTATTATTATTATTATAATTCATGTATTTACACAAGATTCCGCTCATTATTAGATTGGGGAGTGGGGAGGGGGTAGGGGGGCTGGGGCTAAGCTACTACAAGAAATTTGAAATTTGAAATATCATTAATATTATTTGGTATTTATTTCTATATAGTTTTTGGAAAGCTTTTAGCGTGTATTCTCTACGCACATTTACATCAAAAAATTTGTTAGTTAGTGTATTGATTATTCGTATATATGTTTATCGCTCCGATTTATCGGTATCGGTTTCTGCTTTGGGGTTAAAAAAAACACTGTGTCACAATTTCTACAAACAGCCTTTTGTTAAACATGGTAAACGTACATTTATTTCTTTTGTTTCTTTTCTTTCTTTCTTTTATTATTATTAGTTTTACTGTGTTTTTCTTATCTTTTCTTGTATGCTATATTTATCGTTATGTTTTACCTCTTTCTTCTTCTTTTTTATATAACCTGAGCGCAATTTTGTTCTCTGTTCCAGTTCAGAAAACTTGTTTTGCCAAAAAAATTTTATTTTCAATTTGGTTTTTTGGTTTCTTCTGGCACAATTTCTTTTACCAATTGAGTCTTCGCTTTATACCAAATTTTTACCTGTAGTTTATAGAGTTTTATTAGGCAATATTGTCCATACATATATATCGTATATAGTGCTTGAAAAAAATTCCATACATACATACATACATACACACATATATAAGTCTGTATGTATGCGTATATTGTATTTGTATCTGTTTTTGTTTTTGTTTTTGTATTTGTTTTTGTATTTATAGCTATAAATTCTAATTGCAAATGCATTGGGTTTGCGTTTTACTAGACGGCCCACGTACACGTACTGCCCCCCGCTCCATGGGGGGGGGTCTGAGAGTTGTGTGTGTGTGTGAAAGGAGTACACAATAAAAAAAATAAAACAAAATTAGTTGTGTGTTTTTTTTTTCAGTTTTTTATACAAACAGTTTTACATAGTTTTTATTATTATTATTTTGCTGTTATCGTTTATCGTTTATCGATTATCGTTTATCTCTCATTCTGTAGATAGTAGTCATACGTAGGTTCTACTGTATAATAATTAGCACACATAAAGTACTGCTCCACAATTGTTTTTTGTTTTTGTTTTTTTGTTTTAGATCAAATACTTTTACTTTTAAGGTTATGTTTAGGTTTAGGTTTAGGTTAGGTTTACTTAGAATTAACACTTAAATATTATGCATTTCTCTCCGTTTTCCTCTCTTTTCTTTCTATGTCGAACTTATTGAAACATAAGCGCTAAGTATTACAAATAGAGCATAAAATAGTTCACAAAAAAAAATGTATTACTACGATTATAATATATATATATATATAGATTGTGTTGTTGTTGTTGTTGTAATATTTATGTTTGATGTTCTTTAGACAGCAAATTGAAGGGGTGTGCAAAAATGTACATGAATATATATGTATATAGTATATGGTATATGGTATATGGTATATGGTATATAGTATATGATATTGTATATACCCTATAATTAGTATTAGTATTTCGCTTGAAACTAAAAAACTAGATGTAATGGATTATACGCGTATGCTTGTATGCGTGTATGCGTGTATGTTTGTTTGTATGTTCGTCATATAAGTATTGGTGGGGTGTTAATGTTATGTACATGGTGCCTTCTATATAAGTCCAAAATTTTTGTGTATTACGTGCTTAATTTCCTAATGTTTAGATGATAAATTTTCATTGTTTAATTCTCGGGAATCGAAAAACTTAAGCTTTATATATGTTTCTGTGTGTGTGTGTGTGTAGAATTCGAGTGTGTGTGTGTGGAAAGGAATATGTGTGTGTGTGTTTGTGTGTGTGTGTGTGTTATTTATATAAACAAAAGTAGCGGATATGTTGAAAAATATTTCAGAAAAAAGAAATGTTGAAATTTCTGGCCTCGGCTTTTCTTTTCTTTTCTTTAGTTTCCGTCTCAGCTTTCATTTCGTTTTCTTCTTCTTTGCAATTTTCAATCATGTTTTTCGTTTCTTTTTTGCTATGAGATCTCCGTGAAAGTTTGAATTCATATATAACTTCTTTTTGTTTCTTCTTCCTCCTTCCTTCTTCTTTCTCCTACCCTCCTTCTGGTTCTATATATACGTATATATGTATATCCATATATCGGCATATTATATACTACTATATATATATATATATATCTATATATATATATTAAAAACTACATACATAAGAAAAGCAGCACAAGTTTTGTAGAGTTTTGAGTAGAGAGAAATTGGCTGGGAAAAAGGATTTTTCTTTCGCTTTTCTACAATTTCGAGAACGTTTTTCAGGTGTTTCGTTTCTTTTGTTTTTTGTTTTTTAGATTACAAATACAAGTACACACATAAATATATATGTATTGGTTTTTCATGTATATATATAGAGAGAATTTGCTACATATTAAGACATTTTTGGGGAATTTCCAAAAGTTTTCGTTTGTTTTTTTCTTTCCGCTCTTCTCAACTCTCCCTCGCAGGAGAGAAACTCAAAACTCAGTCTTAAAAATATTATTTGTTTTTTCTTTTGTTTTCTTTCTGTTTTTTGTTTTGTTTTGTTTTGCTACAGCATTTAGTTGGCTACTTAAAAGAGAATTGTAGAGAATTAGGTTTTCAAAATGATTTTTGTAGATTTCTTTCGTAGAAGAGGAGAATTAAACTATATTACACTTTAAACTAAATTCCGAAAACGTATAAACTAAATTGAATAATAGCAAAGGCGTTCAAGGAGCCACACACCTACACACGCACACACACACACAGAGAGAGAGAGATAGATAGAAAGAGAGAGCGAGACAGAAAGAGTGAAAATTGAATGAGATTTATTTTTCGCTTCCGGAACTCACAACTCTGCCCCACTGTGGCGGTCTCTGTAACGAGTGCAACCCGTACTGTCTGACTGTCTATCTGTCTGTCTGCCTGTCTATCCGTCCGTCTGTCTGTCTGTGCGTGCGTGCGTGTGTGTATGTGTGTGTGCGTGGTGCAATCTCTCTTTGTTTCGAGCGCCTGTGCATATTCACTGGGGGGCAGTGTGTCGTCCACTTGTTGCAACTTATATATATATATATACAGTGATCCATATATATATATATACGTCTAAATATAATAGATAAAACTAAGAGCTCTATTCCGAAATCGAAATCGAATTCGAGTTCGAATTTCGCTTGAATTCGACAGAAATGGTTGAAATGTGTGCGCTACTCTAAGGCCTAAACAGAACGGAAAAAAAAAAAGAGTTAATTCTTTTAAACGTAATTATAATCGTAATTAATTAATATATACTATAAGATTAAATTGTCATTAACTAAGCAATTATGTAATTAATAATTAGGAATTAGTAAAAATTAAATTGTTTAATTGCTTAATCCATTAATTAGGCATTTATAATCAGTCCACGTTTAAAAAATGTTTGCTAATTTTAACAAAAAAAAAAAAAAATGTTCGGAAATTTTTCAAAATTTTAAACGTTTTTTGTTTTTCTTTTGCTATTTTACATACACAGACACAGAGACAGACATGTATAGAGATTGTACATTGAATATATAAGTTTATATTATATATTTGTATTGTTTTTTTTTAGTTTTTTTTGTTTAATTTAATCATAGAACTTTAGTCCAGAAACCAGTTTCAAAATTGAAGCGCAAAAATGTGAAATTAATTTTTAGTTTAATTATTTCATTAGTTTTTTTTTTTTTTTTTTTTGCTTGTCGAATAGCTGCTACAAATAGAGTTTTTTCTCTTCTTTCTAAATAGTTTATTCTTTTGGCAAACAAATTGTTGTGTGTGTGTGTGTGTCAGAGAGAGAGAGATAGAGAGTGTGTGTGTGTCTGTGTTTTAACTGTTCTTTTCCTCCATTTCTGTTTCTTCTTACAATATTCGCATAGTTTTCGGTTTCTTTTTGTTTTTTTCTAACACGAATTTGACGTCTTTCTAAGTTCTAATTAATTTACATAGATTTTAAAGCGCTTAAAACATAAAACATTATTTTTTTCGTGTTTTTTTTTTTTAAGATTTTAGTATTTTGTTTTCGTATTTTTTGCTTCTACCAAAATTTTTAGTTTGTCAAGCACAAAAATTTAATTTGCTCTACGTTTGCGTAGTTCCTCTTGCTATCTTTTGTTTTTATCGAATTTATCGCTGCTTGTTATCGAATTTATCGCGGCTTGTTAACTACATTTTTCTGCTTGTTTTTCTTGTTTCTTGTTTCTTGTTTTTTTTTTAGACTAGTTTCAGTTGAGTTACGTTACATTTTGTGTTTGTTTTGTTTTTCATATCGGTGGTGGAATGCTTTAACTATTAAATTAATTAATTAATTCATTAATTTAATCGTTGTTTCTGCTTTCTTATGGGTTTGTTTTGTTGTTGCCCTTGTCAGTATGTTTCCTGTTTTTCTTTCTTTTCTTTCTTTCTTTCTTTCTTTTTGTTAACTTGGCGCCCGGTTTTTCCAAGCGTTTTCTTGTACATTTTCTTGCAGTGTATTTCGCTATTTTGGAAATTGTTGTTCATGTTGCTTCTGTTGCGGTTGCTGCTGTTGTTGTTGTGATCCTTGTTGAGGCTGAAGTGTTGTTGCTTTTGATATTTTAGGCAGCAATCGCCTCATTTTGCCGTCATTCCCATTGGTGCGGCGAAGGCGGCAGCTCTGAGGGGTGAGCCACGGTCGAGCTGTTGTTGGAGCAGTACAAAAGTACAGGGTATACAATTGGGTGGGGGGATAAAAAAAGAAATACAATACATTAGTTTTTTTCACATATTTTCGCATATTTTCTTCATTTTTTACATATAGAGAAAGTAGTAGAAAAGCACATGCAAAACGAGCAAATATTATTAAAAATAAAATTTAAATACTACACAGTGTTTCACCCGTATTATTTTTTAGAAGAAGCATTAAAAAAAGCACAACAAAAGTATAAAAAAAACTAAAGTTAATTTAAAAAATGTACATAAATAAGATGAAATTTTACATATATATATACACACATACATATACATATATATATATATATATAGATATATAGATATATAGATATATAATCAACCAAAAGACTACAAAATAAATATTTAAAAAACGAAATTGAATTAATCTTTGAAAGTGAAAAGTTGTTCAAGCGGTTTTTTCTTTTCTTTTTTTTTTTTTTTTTTTTTTTTGTTTTTCTCAAACTACTTTTGTCACTGCTGCTCAACTGCACTGAAATTGTTTTTGTTTACTTAATGCATATTATTAATTAATTAATATTAATTTTTAATTTTTGGCAGTGTTCTTTAATTTTTATGCGGGGTTTTTTGCTCAATTTTTCAATATTTTTATATTTTGGTTTAGGCTTCTAAAAGTGCTTCAAATGCTTGAAAAAAAAATGATGATTCGAATGTATCTGGGATTGTGTGATGACTCCTCCCCGACTCTCCGGAGTTTTTCAAGCCAAATTAGTTCAAATATTGGCAATATATTTAGCCAAATATTGGTAATCTATGCAAAAATATGTGTTACAAAAATAGGTTTGGCCGATGCTCAAATATGGCCAAAATCCTTGGTCTACTTAGGTGGCTCTAGCAAAAAAAAAATACTAGTATATAAAATATGAAGCGCTCGTTTCGGCTGGCCGAATTTATAATACCCTTTTTGAATGCAGAAATTACAGCAGATTTTTGGAGTGAAATTCAGATTCTCTTTCAGAGACAACATTTTTATGGATAGATATAAAAACTGCTGGAATATTTTGAATACAGAAGAAAGTGAATTATTTTTCTGCCTGGATCGAGTAACTATATTATATAGTAAGCAGCAATCGGTCCAGAAGTTCTTGAAGGTAGAACCTTCTCAAGTAAGATTGAAGAGTATAAGAGATCGGACTACTTTAAGAACACTTTTCACATGCGGTCTGCAAGGGTATTTAATATTCGGCTAGCCGAAATGGGCCTTCCCTTCTGACAAAGTTTAAGAGTATTTTTTGGTGTGTGCACATTTTTCATATGTAGATTTGAAGAGAGTCAGAGAGATAAGGAGAGACAGAGAGAGAGCGAGAGAGAGAGTTACAGGGTGTTTATGTGAAAGGGGGGGGTTTATTATTGATAGATTGATAGAATTGATATATATTTTATGCGAATATTGATATGTATATGAGTTGCAAAAACATAAAGGAATATATATTTATGGATGGGTTCTTATTTATTATTATTATTTGACTAGAAATGTCTATGAGAAATGGTTGCTTTATACAATATTTTTTTTTTTTTATATATTTTTTTCTTTTGTTTTTTGTTTTGTGCTTTGCCAATTGCTGTTTTCATCTGTTTTTTTTTCACATTTTTTCAGTATTTGCCGACCAATTTCTGACATTTATAAACAATTGTTGGTTAGGCTTGCCTTTTGTTTATTGTTTTTTAAACATTTATGTACACAAATAACCCAAAATTAAAGGTAAAAACAATAAGGAAAATTATGAGTTTTAGTTGTATTAAAACTAAAATTATTAAAAAGGTTTTTTATACACATTTGCACTTGATATTTATATATAAAAAAAAAAAAAAAAAAAAAATTACAACAATTGTTAAATAATATATAAACATATATATAAATAATAATATTGAGAGAGAAAAAAAAAAAAACATATTGAGAAATGATAGAGAGTTGGTTTTTTTTAGAGCAAATGTAGCTTTATCAACAGACCTAAAATTCGAGTTTCGCTGCTGCCGAGGCCCCCAAATCGGAGTAATTCGATTCGATTATCGATTATCGATTTGCGATTTTTGTTTTGGATTTGTATCTGGTTTGGTTTGGTTTGGTTTTCTTTTCTTGCTTTCCTGTCTTTCCTGTCTTTCTTTTCTGGCTTTTCATTACTTGCTTTCTTTTTATTGCTTTTGCTTTCTTTGGGCAGCTCTCTTGGTCTGTTCTTTGTGACTTCTGCTTCTAGATTCGTTCTGTTTCTGTGTTTCTCGACTTTATTGGTATTGGTTTATATATGTATATCGGTATTTATCGATATATATATCGGTATATCGGTTCGCGCCTATTATTATCTTTTGTTCTTTGTTCTTTTTCTTTTTCTTGTTCTTGTTCTTGTTCTTGGCCCGTGCAGCGACAGCGGCAGCGGCGGCGGCAGCGGCGTAGCAGCGCAGCAGCAGCAGCGGCAGCGGCAGGAGCAGCAGTGCAAGTTGTGGTAGTAGTAGTAGTAGAATTGGTAGTACGAGTAGTAGTAGATATTCTCATTCTCATTGGCTTAACAACGCAAATATAATAATTGAATTAAATTTAATAATAGAATACATAGTTTTTTTTTTGTATTTTTGTTTTCAATATATTAATCGATTTTATCGATGTTCGAAAAACACACAAAAAACGATAGGAAAAAAAAAAGAAAACAAAAATTAAAAAAATTTTTCATAAGTATATTATTATAATCAAAAGTATTAAAAAGAAAAAAACAACAAAAGGGATAGATAGATAGTTAGAGAAAGACAGACATAGAGAGTGAGAGAGAGATAGAGAGAGAGAGCTGGACGGGTTTATATAGGACTCAAAGCAAGGACAAAAACATAGAAGAGAGTTGGGTGAGACAGAGAAAGAGAGAGAGAGAGGAGAGTTCTTTTCTTTTTCAAAACTTAAAAGCAATTTACGAATATTTTTGAAACAACAACAAAAACAGAGATAGAAAGAGATAGCTTAGAAGGGGGGGGGAGACAGTTTCGGAAGAGGTTTTCTGTTTCTTTCTTTCTTTTTTTTGGAGCTACGTGCGGTTCTTTTTTTTGTTTTTTGTTTTGTTTACAGTTGCAAGGAAGGATTCGGACTCACCTGGCAAAGCTCTTAAATGCCGCACTCTGTGGATTAATGCAAAGCGGCACACGGCCCGTCTGCAGCTGCTCGGCAATAAATTTGTGCATTTCCTCTGTAAAAAATTGAATGAAACATTAATAAATAAAACTAGTAAAGCTTATCGCCGGCAAGCCGAATATTCAATACCCTTGCAGAGGGGAATGAGCATATTGAATTTAGTGGTAAATTTGCCCCAATTGTTCCTATGTCTGTTATATAATATAGTCGTCCGATCTGGACAAATGTTTGTGATCGACTAGGAAAGACTCTTCTTCATGTATCCTTTCTAAGCTAGCTGTATGATATAGTAGTCCGATCCGAGAAGGATCCATCCCAAACCGAGTCTCAACAGCTGAGAAGCAGACGGACAGACGAATCGACTAGTCGGAGCCACCCTCGATCTCACCAAGTTGCAAGGGTATCAAAAGCTATGCTCGCTCTCACTCACCTTTGACCTGCTGCACTGAGGTAAGCTTACGCTCCCATAAATCATCAAAGGGCTGTCCGGCCGAGGGCTCAAAGTCCGCCGTATACTGACGCATGCCAGCCGAGGTAGTGAAACAGCATTTACACATACAAGAATGATACCGGAGACGACCCTCATCCAGATAGGGATGTGCCAAAGCATCCGTCACAGAAATGCGCTTATCCTGGGCAAAGAAAGAAAAGGACTTTAGTATTGAGAGATTTATATAGAAAGCATAAGGCTTACCGGATCAAAGACGAGCATCTGGCAGAGCAAGTGAACCGCCTCGTGTGTGGCATGAGAGCTGAGTGTGTAGAGCACCGAAAAGGATGGCGGCTTGAGGGCCCGCCTAAGCATGTGGGTGCGTGCTCCTTCGCAGGCATGACGCATATCCTCTATGGTGGGTGTGCCCAGCAGCTCGGTAATTAGCTCCAGCTGCTGCACCGGATTCTGTGCCTGGAACAGAATACGTCTGCCCAACAGTTCACCAAAAATGCAGCCCACAGACCACACATCCACCGCAGAGGAATAATGGCGGGCACCCATTAAAATTTCGGGGGCACGATAATATTGGGTGACCACTTCCTGAGTCATATGTTTGGCCTGATCCGGCTCCTCCACACGGGCCAAACCAAAGTCGCATATTTTGAGCACACAATTCGAGTTGACCAACAGATTTCCAGGCTTAATATCCCGATGAAGAATCCGGGCCGAGTGCAAATACTTTAAGCCACGTAAGATCTGATAGAGAAACACTTTGATGTGATCTGCGGATAAATGCTGTGGCGATACAATGATCTTATGGAGATCCGATTGCAGCAGTTCAGTTATCACATAGCTATAGCGGGAAATCAAGTATTAAGGAAACCAATAGAAAATACGCCCAGCTTTTATTATCATCAATTTCCCTCTCCCTCGCCCCTTCCTTTCCTTCCTACCAAACACTCCTTTTGAGCCAAAACTTTTCTGTTTGTTTGCTTTAAACTTTTTCAATTAAGTTCGGCTCCGGCTTTTTTTTTTTTTATTCTGTTCGGGCCCCAACTTTCCACAGCGCTCAAAATAGATTTTTGGCTGCTTTTATTTTGTTCCAGGCTTCGCCTAAAAGCAGGCTACAATTTCTGTGACAAGAAAGAGAAAAAAGGTTGCGGTTTTCTATAGCTTAAATCTTTTCCATGAATTCCCAACTATTAAGCTTCTTTTTACTTGGCTTAAAGAGCAAACTTTCCAAAGTGCAAACTTTCTGCCTTCTGTTAAAAAGAGAGCTAAGACCCAAACAGGTAGCAAAGTAAGGCTGTACCTCTACCTGAACCGAACCAATATGGAACCAATATCTGGTTTCCTAGCTAACTAGTAACTTTCGAATTCAAACCCTTGGCTTCAAGCTTGTTTTAAAAGGCTTTACACCGGAGAGAGAGCTTTGCTTCCTTTGGAGTATCCTCTGCTCTTCTATGACTCTCTTCGTCGTAGCCTAAATGAATACCCCGACTTTCTACCAACTTTGTCAGTTAATTTTCTTGAAATTTGTTAATAAATTTAGTTGTTTTTCTTTGAAAAAAAGGATACATTTCCTGAAAGAAGTCCAAATGTGGTGGCTGTAAAATGTCCAAAGCTGACAGCACCTGCAACGAGAGAAGTGAGGAAAAAAGTGAGAAAATTAATACGAGTTTCTTCATAAATTTTCTGGGGAGACCCTCTGCTCCTCCTTAATAGGTTTGTTCTGGGGTTATTTTAGCTGCATAAATCTAAAGACAATGCTGCAGCATTACACCTACAACAACAACAACAAGGAGGAGTAGGAGCAGAAGAAGTGGGAGAGGAATAAAGCTCATCTTTAGCCAGATCATAAATTATGCACTTCAATAAAATATAAATAAAAATCAAGCTCGAAGCGAAGCGCATCAAATGCGCCATTTAGTTGCATGTTAAGTGTTGCTGCCAGGCACTAAAATGCCACAAAGTTCACTCAGCAGCAGCAGCAGCAGCGGCAGCAGCGGCAACAGCAACAGCAACTGCAACAACAACCCAAACGTTGTTGAACCGTTGATGATGTTTAGCGGCAGATACAAAACACGCCACTGTCTGAGCTTTGGGGGAGTTGTCTGATTGTCTGTTCCAGAGCTCTATAAAAAAAAAACAAGAAGAGAAATAAATAAAAACGGTACGAAGCTGCCACAAGAAGAAGAAGGAGCACAAGTTGATGGACAGCAGAACACAAAGAGCAACAACAGCAACGTTGAGACAAGCGTCGACAGAGCCCTCCCTCCCCCCAAAGCCTTCTCCCTCTTCTCTTGGCCCGGCCCGGAACCTTTTTTATATTTCTCCTCTTCTTCTTTTTTTTTAGTGGTGCCCAGACAAGCGCTGATTTATTTTGCTTGCGGTCAAAAATGATGAAGGAACTTCCTTCCAGCCTTCCTTCAACCAGTCCAAGTCCGAGTCCGAACAACCGCAATCACATCAGCAATCTAACAGCAACAGCAACAGCAACAGCAACAACAACAGCAACAACAACAACAAAAGAGTCGGAACAGGAACAGAAACAGAAGCAAAAGCTGTAGAAGGGTAACTAACTGCCGCTGCCTGTGACATAAGCTTTAAAATCTATTTTTTCGATTCGGTAAGGCGAACCCCAGTAAAAGCTTTGGTTCATGGTTTAAGGAACCGTTTGGGGCCCGTAAACTGAACCAGTTGTCAAAGCAACTTGGCTGAAACTGAGAGCAACGGATTGAGTCGTCATCTATTGATCTATCATTGGGTTCAGAAACAATTTCCATGGAATATAAGATTTTGGCATAAACCAATTCGCTGTTTGGGTTCGCATACCGGTTCAGAGGTTCAGAAAGGAAAGATTTAGTTGATTTGAACATTGTCCAAGTTTCTTCTGTTTGTTGAACCGAACCAGTTCAGGTGCGAAGTATAAGCGGTTTGAAGAACGCAAAAATTCCTAAGCGAACCGGTTCAGCGGCGCTTCGGTTATGGTACGAACCGTTCGAGTAAGCTACCAAAATATTATATGAAAATCTTAACATTGCAACACAAGTTGCAAATGCGTGTGGCAGCAACAGGCAGCAGCAGAGGCAGCAGCAGCAGCAGCAGCACATCAAAAATGTTGCACAATATGCAACAATGAACCCAGCAGCAACAACAGCAACAACAGCAACAACAGCAACAACAACAACAAAGCACACATCACATTGTTGTTGTTATTGTTGTTGTTGTTGCTGTGGCTGTTGCTGTCTTCCCTCAGCGCTGTCTGTCGGCGAAAAAATGCCAGAAAAAAGCCGCACAACAATTTTTGCGCACTTTTCAGCACACACACACACACACACACACACAGATACATATATATAGGCACAGTGGGGCATACAGTGGGACAAAAGTGCCGCCAAGCTGCTAAGCCGCGCGCTGACTTCATCGTCGTGTTCTTTTTTAAGTGGCAAAAGTTTTATTTTTATTATTTTTTTCCTCCTTTACAAAAGTCTTTGAGGGTTCCGGTTCGGATTCGGCTTCGGATTTGGGTTCGCAGCAGCCGTCGCAGCAGCAGCAGCAGCAGCGTCTTTGGCTTTGTTTCTGCTTTTTGCTGCAGTTCTGTTAATATTTCAATGACGTTTGCTGCTGCTGTAATTTAGCGACTCCATTTGTTGCGCTCGCTTGCGGTTTCCACAAGAAAAAACGAAGATAGTCTTTTTTTTTGCAAGTATAACGCAGCTGAAATACCCTGCAATTCTATGCTTCATTCAACTTTGAAGACCCTTTCTCCTGTGGCTTGCGACTTGAGATTAGTCGAATCAGTTTGTCATCTCTCAACAATGTTAATCAGCTCCAAAAAAATATTAACTACTTCAGTTTCCAGCACATTTCCAAGAGTGCTAAGCTACCCTTTTTTGTAGGGTATAACAAAGCTTAAAGTTAGTACAAGTAAAGCTGCTTTAGTTGCTTGCCTCTCGCTTGTTTCGTACATAATTTGTTGCAAGCGGCAAGTTGCAAGCTGTTGCTAGGGGGAGGGAGAAGCAGGGCGAGGGAAGGGTATCTGCTTGCGGTCTCACACGTGCGTCGCGTTGCAAGCTAATTAACATTTCGTTGTGGTTGCAAGCTGGAAGGCAGCGCAATCAAAAAACCAAATTTATGCACTTATATCGACAGCTTTTTTGGCTACTGTCCTTGGCAGGGCGCACAAAAAGAAGCCAAAAAAATATAGCACGACTTGCGGATACTCTGTTCTTTTGAGACTACTGAATATACCCTACGTTTATAGCCCGTTTTCAATGACCTGCAGGGTATAAGAAATGCTCAACATTAAAGGGAAACAAGGCGTGCAACTAAGATGGAAACTTTTCTGAGGTGCGCAACTAGAAAACTTGCAACGTGCAACGTGCGACGTGCGACGTGCGACGTGGCAAAGTGGCAACAGCTGTGGCAACTTTGAGCTGCCAACATAATCAACAACAACAACAACAGAAACAGCAAGAAAATCATCTTTGCAACCAGCTTACAACACTTTTCCTGCCTCCCCCCTTTAAATGATTTCAGTTGAATTTTGAGCAAAGTCTTTAAACAAAAGCAAAAGTGTTTAGCTTCATTCCAAGCTAAAATTCTAGCTAAAAAATTGCAGCCAGCTGCTTGACTTTTTTCTTCTTCTTCTTCTTTTTTCTAACTAATTAAAGCTCTGCGGCGTTTTGTAAAACATTTTGTCAGCGCTGCTTGTTCGTCGTGTAAACGTTCCTCTAGAGTCTAGAGAGACCTTGAGAGAACTGAGAAATCTCTTTGGAGAGATCAGGTCAAATCTTGTTATGTTTTCCAGCTAAATGCGGCCAGGTGCGGCGGTTTAGCGTGGGACTTGTATGCGGATTTGACAGCTTCCACTGGAAGTCAGGATGAGCAGTCTTTGAGCCAGTCTAAAAAGTGATGCTGTTATCGATATGTTTTTAGCTAAGGAAAGAAAGGAATTGTGCTTGGAATGGATGCTTATCGATATCGATTATTGATTATTTCTTGGTCAGCTGTCTTCAAGTAATATTTATCGATAGTACCGATTATTACAGCTTAAGGCGATTATTTGACAGCTGTCATCGATTGCATTATCTATCTCAATGGCACTGGACGCACATCTATCAGCCGAGGCAGGAAAATAGAAATGGAAATGAAATTGACATTTCAATTGCAATTTGCTGGGGCAAAGAGCGCCCCCCCAAAGCAAATAATAACAAAATTTGCATGCAATTGATGCCAAAAGGGAGGCAAAAAGGCATCAAAACTCGAAACTCAATCATTTACTTTGGCTCTGGGGGGACCCAAGGAGGGGTTTCTCATTCGAGAAGACGTCGAAGTGGAGAAGAAATCAAAGCCGACAAGCGGCGGCTGCTGCTGCTGCTGCCACCGCTGCCGCTGCCGCTGCCACCGCTGCTGCCGCTGATGTTGCACATGTGAGAAATGCTTTTGAAATGTGCGCCACGTACTCGCTGCAAAATCTTTTATTGAAATTTCGCAATTGAAATAAGGCAAAAAAATAGCAACAAAAATAATGCATAATGGGGCAAACATTTTGCAGCGATTTGTTGCACACACACACAGAGAAAGAGAGAAAGAGAGAGAGATAGAGTGGGGGGGAGAGAGAGAGAAATACAAATACACTTTGTATTCTGGGCTCATATAATGCAAAAGCAATTGAGACGATTGCCAGTCTTTACTTCTGCGCCTTCACCTCTCTTTTTTTTGGCTGTCATTCGCTGTAAACTGAGTTGGGAATTCTAAGAGAATTCGCTAAGAAAGAAATGACAGACAGACTGACAGACGGGTTTATACTGCAAATTGCACAAATTTGATAGAAATTAAATGGAAAGAAGATTGATGTAATTGCTTTTATGGAAAAAAACGAAGCTTCTGACACATTTTCAGTTCAAATCCTAAGGGCAATATTGGAATGAAGATTTAATTCTAGAGAAGAAACCAAAATATCGAAATTCAGATGAAGTTTCACCTGTCGAGAAACGGGTAGCTTGCTTCAAAGATGCAAAGGGGTTCGAATGTTTTCCAAGCGTCGCACAGACTTTGTATGCTCTTCCGAGTACTGAATATTGTAAGCTCTGGTCACACCTTTTTCCCACACTATTCACAACATTCGTTTCCATTCGTTCCCACTTCGAGTTGATTGCACTTGTTTGACATGCGGCAGGCAGGCAGCGGCGGCGGCGGCGGCGGTGACGGCTTCGTCGCGTGTAGGAAATGAAAATGGAATTGAAACAGGAAACCAACAACAGACACAACAACAACAGAAACAACAACGAGAAATGTTGCACCTCTTTTTTTACGTTCCATGAAGCATTTTGCATATTAATCAGAAATTTGCATATTGGGCAAGGTGTTGAAAATTTCAATGTGGGAAGAGCAGAGCAGAGCCGAGCCGAGCCGAGCAGAGCGGAGTAGTCTTCATTAGAGTCTCTTCATATGGCTTACATAATTTCGACTCAAAAAAAAAAAAATACCTCTCCCACGTTTAATGGAGCTGAACGAATCATCAAACTAGTAAGAAGCTTACTAGCCGAAGCTATATACCCTCTTCCTGCAGCGATTGCTCCTCTCTCTATTCGATTGCTAGGCTCAAAATCTGAGAGACAGATGGACAGACAGACAGGCCTGTAGCGACTGCCTGATCAGGATTATATATAGCACTTTCTGTGGCTCGGAGATGAAGTAGACTTCAGTGCATATTTACTGATAGAATCATAATACCCTCGGCAAGGGTATAGCGCATAAAAACAAACTGAAAACCGAAAGTGTTTTCAAAAACTTGAAGAGTCCGTGACATTTTGTATGAAACATATGTGTGCCAGCTCTGGTTTATTATTGAAAGTCCGCTTCAGATTCTGTGGACTGTGGACTCTGTGGACTGACATTTATCTACGAGTGGCTATGGCTATGGCTGCCCTCCCCCGTCAAATGTCAAAATATTTATCGAAAAAAAGTTCTTTTCAGGGAAAAACTAGATGCAAAGCACGTGCTGGAAATATCACATGAAAATGGGAGATTCAGATAAATAAATTAAAGCAAATCGCCACAAAAGTCACATAAAATTGCACAAAAGCGAGTCGAGCCACACAATGCAGCTGCTGTCGACCTTTGGCCCCGCTCCGCTTTTATACCCTGTAAATGTGTAATATTTTTGCTTGTTTTATTAATAATTCTAAATGTTATATGCATAACAATATTTCTTTTATATAAAATCCTTTTTTTTTTTCCACCCAGCTGCCAGTTTTTTGACTTTTTTGTGGCCTGTCTTGCTGTCAGTCCGACCGTCCAACCGTCCGTCCGTCCGTCCGTCTGTGTTAACAAATTTGCATGCAACAAAATGTTGGCCAGTTTTTTGAGCATTTTTTTTTTGTCATGTTTTTTTTATTTTTTTGCTGCATATCTCTCATTTTATGTGCATAAAATTTGTTTGCCATAAATTCTGGCTGACAGCAGCAGCCCCTTTTGTGGGGCATGCCCCATTGTTGGTGGGCGTTGTTTAGCTATTTATTTATTTTATTTATCTATTTTTTCTTTCTAGCTTTTTTTTTTTCTTTGCTGTTCAAATCTGTTCACTGTGCAACTGCAATGAATATGAATGAGTTAATTAGTGCTATGAATGATTGAATCACAGCCGCTGTCCCACAACAACTGATAGCTTCCCCTCCCCCTCTGGACTCTCTGGGGCACTCGAAAAAATATAAATAAATATATATATTTATTCTATACACAGCTCGTATCGGATTATTGTGGAAAAAAGCGATTGGAAATATTTAAATAAATGTGAATAAAATATCACAATTTATTTTCTGACCTCAAAGCTGAGTAATCCCACAAAACTATGATGAATGTTTGAGGGAAACTCAACTGGTGCTCCCAGGCTCAGTTTAATTCCTTGCCGAGCATTTCCTTATTCTACATTGGATCCAGGGTATTATTCAGGCTTGCAGCAGAGCTGCGTCTGGCGCACTTCAAGCCAAAATAAAGTGAGTATTTTCTACATGAAATACTCGATATTCGATCAATGTTTCAACTGGAATTCGCCTCTCTTCAATTGATGGAGAAAAATGGAGCTTTAGTCAATAAATGTTGAAGCACAAATGTGTTGCACTGTGGAAGAAGCAGCGAGTTCAATAAGAAGTCTATAAACGCATTGAAGTTGCGTTTGAAAAGTGCTTCAGCTTGGAAATAATGAAATACTCGAATTTCGCTTGAATTGCAACATTTAATTAATGGCAATAATTATACAGGCCATAAGCGACACTTTTATGACACAACAAAAACAATTCGAGTTGCAATTGAGTTGAAAAACGGTAATAAATGCCAGTATAAATGTCAATGGATCGCCAGCAGGATTCCAGGTACTCCTGCTGCTTGTTAGTTGTTGCCTGACAACGTTTGAGTTCGAAAACTGTTCAGCTGCGCCTCGCCGAATATGCTATACCCTTACGAACAGGATCAACTCCTTTGCTCCTTTCTATGAGAGGTATACAGGATATACTTCTCCGATCAGGCTGCCTTCGACATACGTGATGCCTGCTCAAAAACTGAGACTGACTCGACTCATCGCCCTACTGGGTCGCCCTACAAGTTGCGACAAAATGAACATACCCAGTGCAAGGGTATTGGAATTAAAATATAATTGTTAATAAATGCATAAATAAAAGCAGTGCACAGTTGTTGAACGACCACAAAATACCCTCTGAGTAGCGCAATTAATATTAACATATAAACACAAACAAGCGTGGGGCAGGGTATAAGAGAGAAGCGGCCCCTTGTGGAGCGCCTTGTTAAGCGTATTACAGCTTATTTACTTTTCGAATTACAGGGTATACATATATTAAAAAACCACAAGGCCACAAAGAGAAAAGCTGTAAAGCCGACGCAGACACGCTGCGTATGCGTAATATTTTGCACGGCAAAAAGGCGACTGCAAATATTTTCTCTGTGCAGCGCAGCGGCAGCGCAGCAGCAGCAACAACAATAATCGAATTGAGTTTTTTAATTAAATTCGATGTCATAAAATGCGATGTGTAATTAAATGTAAAGCATAAATATATTAAAAATATTTTTTTTTTATTTACTTACGTTTTCATGCTTGAAGAAGCAAAGCATTTTCAGTTCCCGAAAGACTCGCTTCGATGAGACCAAAGATTGGAATACGTTCGGCAGTTTTTTCAGTGCAACCCTGCGTCCATCCCGAGGATCTGTGACGGCCCTGTAAAATGAAAAAAAAAAATAAATAAATGAGAATATTTTCCATAAATAATGCCATTAAACTTGAAGTAGATTCGCCGGAAAACTGCCCTTAGAAACCATATAAACAATGGGGAATATTATCCGGTTTTCCAGCCTTGATAATAAGCAAAGGAATTCAAGTATTTGCGCACTCATCTCGCATTAACAGGGGGGCGGCGACGGAGGGCGGGGGAGGAGGAGCAGTAAGAATTTACTTAGCACTAATGTCGCCGAAAGAAACAAAAGGCTGTGACAAAAGGCTCAGACGGACGGAGAAGGGAGCGAGACGAGAGGGACAGACAGTCAAATAGACAACAAATGTCGATTGTTTTTTGTCTCGCTAAAAAAGGGGTTCAATGAACCTCGAACCTCGAACCTCGCCTCGTTCAAAGGCCTAAAAGTATGCAGCATTCGCATTTCTCTCAATTGATAAACACTGGAAATTAGTAAAGCAAAAAGGTCAAACGACAGACGAGAGGCCGCCCGAGACTCCCCCCGCTCCCACCCCCGCCCGCACAGCCACGCCCCCTCTCCAACTACCACTTTTTGTGGCAAGTGCGTGCTGAGCGACGTTGTCGACGCAGCGGCGTCAGTTTCAAGTTGCTCACGGGGAGTGCTCGACTAGGCAGATACCCTGGTGTGAAAGTTCAAAGAAAAAGAATTCTTAAAATATTTAAAAAGAATATATATTTTCATATCGGAAATTGAGAACCCAGCAATGAGCTCAACTATAGCCGAAGCATATTTAGTTTAATCTACTCTTTCTTAGCCCAGTTTCAAGGGGTACAAACAACATTAGCTTTTAGCAGCTAGCTAGAAATTTTATGATGCCATTGGCCATGGCCAAAAAGTGCGAGAATGTCTGGGCCAAAAAGGCAGGGCAGGCCAGGCGGGGCAGGGCGACGACGCCGTCTTTGTCGCCGTCTGTCTGACTCACTCTCCACTTATGGACCATATATTACTTTCTCTGCCCCCCGCCCGCTCTCCCCCTCTCTTTGTCTGTGTTGAAGAAGTTGCAGCCGAAAAATATTTTTGTTATGGTTTTCGCAAAAAAATTACGCAGCTTCTTTTTTGCCTTCTCCGTTCCCCGCAAGTAGTAAGCCTCCCCCCTTTCGTCTAGGTACTCTAGTTTATCCCCCATTTTCGACTTCATCTTCATTTTCCGTCCATGAAAAGTTGCCTGCCGTAAATCTTAAGAGTCGTAGTTAAGCGTTCAAAATTATGGCAAATTGTTGTAGATTGGATTGGATTGCTCTACGTGCAGATGACTCATCATCCTCGGCTGCTCCCTCTCTCTCTCTTCCTTCCCATCCCCTGCCTTGTTTTCGTAGTCTACTTTCAGGCGCTGAGCCGAGATATTTGCATGTCTAATGGCAAACAGGGCCGCCGTCTAACGCTGACGGCCTGTTAACGATAATTGCTTGATTATACAGTAAACATAGAGAAAAACAATGAGTCTTTATATTGTTTTCGCTTAGAAAATAGTTCCACTGCTAAAGTGCTATGAGCATAATAAAGAAAATCACTTCAAATGTACTTAAAAGTTTTCCCTCTTCGCAGCGCTGAATGACAAATAATTTCCCCAAGATGTGAATACAAAAAAAAATGTGTATATTTTTTATTTTTATACCCCTGCAGAGGGTATTCTCCCTTTTTTTATACTAGGTTTTCCATAAGGAGGTGGAAACTATTTTTAATCTGCCCGCTGGAAACCTACAAAGTGGTTGGGTCTACTCTTCTCCAGATTTCTACTCCTATTTTAGCTACAGTGAAGTCCTTCGATCGATATTTGGCTTTAAGATAATTCATATCGTATTTCTTCTCAGTTTTAGTCCATTTCTCATACCAAAAACTGCGCCATTTTGTGGTTAGAAACGAAGAAAAAAAGACCTTGACGTCAAAGTCAAATCAAAGGAAACACACACACACACACACACGCACAGAGAGAGACACTCACACATGAAACTTACATTAATATTTTATGGTCATCTATCAAAATCTGTAGAAAAAATAAAATCAAACATCGGTCGGTTGGGTCATTCCCTTTCCCCTTCCCCTTTCCATTCCCCTTCCCATTTCCATCTCCTTCTCCTTCTGCTTTTCCTTCCCCCACTCCCTTCCACTATCAATCTGTTTGCCTTTTATTATTATTTTGTCAGAGCATCGAGTTACCAGCTCGAAGTGTTCCGCCTTGCGCTGGTTTTTCCATGCGCTTTTCATTTGAAATTGGGCTAAACAAATTTTGTCTTTAAGAAAAATTGAAGATAAATGAAAAACTAGACAAATACGAGTAATTCGAATAGATCCAGACAGTTGATAAGATCTAGGTAGAAAGCAGAGAGAGAGAGAGAGAGAGGGAGAGGGAGAGAGAGGAGCGGAGAGGAGGGTAGAGGCTGCCGCATTGCGCTGATGATGGATGACAAAGACAGTCGGAGAAAAAGATACAAAATTCTATTTTTAAGACTGTAGAAAATGCTATTTTCTACGTTTTTTCGCCGAGTGTAGACACACGCACAGCGTGTTGTCCTTCTACGCCCTTCTAGCATTTTTTTTTTTTTTTTTCAATGGCAGTTAATGGAAAATCATTTATCATGCTGCGTGTCGTCGTCGTCTCGGAAAACATCTTAAAAAGAAACCCAAAGAGTGGAGAGTCTGTGGTGAGAGGGGGGCAGAGTGAAACAAAAAGTGCCATAACTAAATGATAATTACCCAGCACAAATGATGAAATCCTATCTCAAAAAGATCCATTGTCTCTGCTGCCTCTCCAATCTCCAGTCATCAATTTGAGTTGCTTACTTTCTGCACGCACTGTGAAAAACTGTAGCAAATCGTAGTTTTTGATTGATTCCCGACGATCAAAGAATGCCCGACTGGAAGATGCCCACGATACATTTAATTTGGAACAGAACAAAATAGAATCATTTCGGTTCACCCAATTTTGGCATACCCTTTTCTCTCTAGGCCAAATTCCACAGGGCATAATAATCATGAACGCTTTTATTGCACAATTGGAAATTACTTTTCAGTCTCAATTCCGGACTTGTATTTTCCAGGTGCTGCTCCTTCCCCGCGTGTTGACTGTCAATTCAATGTTGCAAGGTGGGCTTGGATGGAGGCTTGGGGGCGTGGCAGTGGCAGCGGCAGCAGTTGCAGCTGCGAAAATCAAATCAGACACCAATGTCCGCTTGGCACGTGATAAGCAAAACGAAAACCAAACGAAACGAAATGAAACGAAACGAAACGAAACGAAAACTTCAAATTGGTATTTGTTGGGCATTGGGAGAAACGGAAACTTTTGCCCAACTTCTTTTGGCTTCATAGATTTTTGAACGGTTTCTCTATGGCGAACAGAAACAGAAACAGAAAGAGAAACTGAACGGGAAGAGGGGAAAACAGCAGCGGAGCAAAAAGAGTCCCCAAGTCCTTGCCAGCGGGCTATTTGCCTAACATTTTGATCACACAGCTGCCTCAAAAATTCTTGTTAGCCCTTTTCCTTTTCCTTTTTTTTTTGTTGTTGTGTTCTTGTTAGCCAGCTGCCCCTTCTCCGAGTGGCACGCCCCCCCCCCCCCCAACGCCTGCGTTTAATCTCATTTGATTTCTTCTGACAATTTGCACATGCTTTTTGAATAACTCATCAAGTTGTGTGCAAAAATCCACACAGAAATTTCATTCAATTCTTAAACTGTTCCATCATTCCACAAACGAGCATTTCGTTGCCCCAGGCCTTAACTTGTCCGTCTGCTTTCCTCTGTCCCCCTCCCCGTGCCTGTCCACCTTCCATCCCAATGCTCTCCGCTTCCCTTCACTGCCTTCTATGTCCGTACCCTCCATCCCAATCTTGAACCCAATCTCCTCTTGCACAGCTCCTGTTCAAGTTCGTTGAACTTTCAGTTGCGCATTTCTTTAAATAATTTTTATGAACACATTTTTGAGGCGCGGTTTAAAATTGAATTTGTGTTCTTCTTCTTCTTCATGTTTTCTTTACCCCTTAAAAACGAACCAAAGCAGGGTATATTAGTTTAGTCTGCTGGGTGGTAAAAGGGTATCGCGTTCACCTGTCACCTGTCACCTGTTGTTGCTAGCGTTTTATTCAGCTTGTTTTATGCGCGTCATAAACCGCATGTAAAACGCGCGCGTGCAACAATTGTTAATTAAACAAAATGCTTAACTGTTCAATTACCAATTACTAATTACCAATTACTAATTACTAATTACTAATTACAATTGCAGTTGCCACTGCAGTTTCTCTGCTGCTATAATCATAGCTCATTACGTATGCCATATATATTCCACTGTATTCGAATATCCCCCCAGAGCCCCAATGTGATTTCTATGCTGACTGTTAATTCCCAGGAAATACTCCAATATACGTCTATATATATATCTATATATCTACATATATCTATATATGTCCGTATGTTCGAGGGGCGGCATTGCATTCGCGTGTAAATTAGTAATTTAAGCTGTTGACGTCATTTTGATTACCTACGTCTGTCTGTATGTCTGTCTGTCTGTCTGTCTCTCTGTCCGTTTGTTTATCTCTCTCTCTCTCTCTCTCTCTCTCTGTGTCTGTTTGTGTGTTTTGATGCTGATCTCTCGCCAAAAGCTAATATGACAACAAATAATCAGGCGACACAGTAGCAGAGGTTCGGTTCGGAGTTTCGCACTTGGTTCACGACGACCTCGAACCAAAGTTTCGGGTTACACACTTGGTTCACGTTAAAGTAATCAATTCTGTTGGCAGTTTGAGTTTTCGCTCAAAGTGGAATTATCTGAAGGCTTTTCCCAGAATCCCATTCGCTTTATCCAATTCAATTTCGGCACATTTGTCGGCTGTTATCCTTCGTCTCTCCGCCGCCCGTCGCCTAATTCGCTTGTTCCGGGTTCAGCTCAAACGCTGCCAACTATTGTAATTATGGCCAATACCCAGCGGGGGGGAAGCCTCTATTATCCCCTCCCTCTTCCACTCCCACCACACATATAGACCCACTCGCATGTGTGTGTGTGTGTATAATATAATGGGGTATTCGCAACATTAATTGCAACATTTCGTCGTTGTTAATTGACAAATAATTCCCAGTTAGAGAGAGCGAGAGAGAGAGGGAGAGGGAGAGACGGCGTCTCTCTCTCTTGCAAATGCAATTAAAGCAAATTGAATTTGATTACATAAATTTGATGTATATATAAATGAATATATATATGCAAAAATTGAGAGAAATTCAATTTGAAACTAGCCTAAAAAAAATATGTATGTGACTGCCTCCTGCCCTGCTCCCTTCCATTACCCATTACTTTTCAACCCCTGTGGCAACATTTTGATATCGTCGCTCGTCTGCTTCAATTTATGCGCGTAATCAATTTTACAAATGGCCTGCAGGCCAGGTGGGCGTGGCATATGGGCGACAGGCCGAAAGAAATGGGGACGGAGACGAGGAGAATGAGTGAATGATAGACAAAAGGAGAAAGCGAGGCGGGACGAGGCGGGGCGAGGCGAACAAACGAGGAAGAAATAAATTTATGCAATTTAGAATTTGCCAAGTGAGAGTCTTAGTAGTACACACACACACACATACATACATAGAGAGTTGTCAAGCATATGTAAATACACTGAGAGAAAAGAAGTACAATTGCCCAGACTTAAAGCAGGCAACAAGATTAAAGAGTTAAACCCAAAAGGGTTCAAAGAGCGGTTCTGAAAACGAATCTATTTTTTTTAGTATATTTTTCACTAATCAAGCGAAAGTTCGTAGACTTTTTTCTGAGTGTAACTGTGTGTGTGTGTGTACTCAGGCAGCAGTCATTGACTTTAGAGCCCAACGAGAAGCGACGCGACGTCGACTAAAATCAATTAAAACCATTTTGATTGCATACTTCTAGGCGTGCTAGGCGAATTATGTGCGCCTGCCTAAGCAGACAGAGAGAGAGAGGGAGGGAGCACTACACAACACTACACGGATTTACACACACCTACACACTATACACAACACACTAACCACACACCACACACATGCTTGACTGCATTTAAATACTCAATATAAATCTCATAGCAAGTAAAATCCCATTCCTTTTGCAGCGTATCGTAAGCTGAAAATTCATGACTTTGATTCAGCCATTTGCTTTATCTCTATTTAAAAAACTCTCCTTGCTGACTGCCTGACTGATTAATTAATGCATAGCGATTGAACTTTCGACACAAAAGTTTTGTGATGAAGAAAGCCATAGAGGGATTTTGGCAATATCCACAACAAAGTGGAAGAAGTAGAGTTTTAACAGTTGTATGAAGGAAAGGCCCGATAGACTTCGAAAACTATTTTAAATTTTTTTCTTTTGAAAATCCACCCCAAAGTTGGAATAACGGAAAGTATGCACTCATCTAAATTTACTTTCACAGCACTTAATTAATACTGGAAAGTCAGTATGAGCAGCGCATTCCCTTTTCAGCACTTCGTAAGGACAAAAATCATGACATTCACTTATATTTAAACAGGAAAATTTATGACAAACATTTTGTGTAATTTATCTATTAAAATGATTTGTTTTTTTTTGGGGGGAGGCACTTTAAGAGTAAATATGAGGCATAAAAGTTGACCAATTTAATGGGGCAGCTGCTCTGCTCTGCTCTGCCCTGCCCTGTTTTTTGGCTCTATTATAAAGCAAAGCTGACAACAACGATAAAGAAGACATTGTTGCCCCAGAAGGAGCAGAGGCAGCAGCACATGCCACAATATTTCACTTTAATTCTGCTCACTGTGCCTCTTTCTTGTTGAACGCCTCAAAGTAGGCAAAGCTAAATGAAAAATGAGAAATGACAACAACGCCGCCCAATTGCAAAGGCATTATATGAAATATTTAAAAGTGGGCGGTCCAAAAATGGGCGTGGCAACAGCTAAGGGAAATGGTGGAGAGAATAAAGGCAGGCAGGCAGGCAGCGTTGTGCTTGCTTTTCATTTTCCTTTCTTTGTATAAGACATTTTCCCGCCGATTTTTTAATTGTTTAAAGGAAATTGACATAAATTTATGCACCATTTGGCCATCTCACAGTGGACAAAAGCAGGCCAAAACCATTTTGAAGGCATAATAAATGAGGATATTCACGACCTAATTGCATGACCTCCGCTGTGTTTTCTGCTCGGCAGCGAGCGGACTCACAAAAGTAGGCAATGCAAATATTTATTTTTAGTTTTTACACTGACACAAAAAAGGATAAAGCTCTAGCTAATTTAACGGAGTTAAAGATTCGATTAGACCAAAAACTAAAAGCCAAGTTTACATGGAAACAGACGAACCAAGGCTCAAGTTGATCCTCTCATTGTCCTCCCATTAGGTGATGCCTTCAGCAAGGGTATAAGCATTTTCCTCTCGAGTTTCTAACGAAAATTTCCAGGAATCACCAATTTTTCGAAGAGCTCTCTCAAGTATTTACTGATACGAAAATATTTAATTAATTAAATGGATGTAAGTATTCTTCAGGTCATTAACTTATTGCGGGAGAACGGCGCCCCAAAAGCTTTAAATTCCCTTTAAATACTTTTACAAAATCTTATTTTACGCAGTCCCAATAGAAAAATTCTCAGAATAAGTTTAATTGAATTCATTTTTAAGAGTGTACTTAGCCCATAAATCACTTTGTTTTCGCTCTCGCTTTCCTTCTCTGAGTTTTCTTTCTTTTTTTCTTCATATAATCCAAGAAGCTTACCTAGAAAGAAAATGGGAAAGAGAGAGAGAAAAAAGGGTTAGGAAAATGTTGTAACAGTTAAGAGGCTGTTTCTTTTGGGACAAAAAAAGAAGAAAGGAAAAGGTCGCAACAAGGTGAAAAACTCTTAACTCAAACTCAAATTTCATGCGAAATTATTTGGCGCCAAGGCGACACGACGCGACGCGAAGCGATGCGATGCGAAGCGATGCGACGCTTGATGCTTAAGCAAATTAAAATTCTGTAAAATATGTTTTAAAATTTACATTTTTCTTTTCTTTTTTTTCTTTTTTTTGGTGGGTGGATCGTCCTCCAAATTGATTGATTATGACACACACTCAACACGCGCTGTGACGCAAATGCAACACAACAACAACAACAACAATAACAACAAATGTGTTTTCCCTTCTTATGTAATGGAAAATTACCAGTCAACAGGAGGACTCTCTTTGTGTTTCCATCCGAATGCCACAAGGAAACATTTGCAAACAGAAAACCCTAAAAAAAAAACAGTAACATTCGGCAGTAGTCGACAAGCAGATGCTCTTCATTTTCAACTAGCTATCTAAGTTGACAGCCTTGCTGGTGCAGAAGTTATTCTCTTAAAGGGATTTTGCTAAAATCCACACCCGAAGGGGGGAAATATAGCTTCAAAAGTAACGTAATTTTTGTCCGTTTGAGCTCAATTTTAATTTCAGAGCTCCTTTTGGAAAAATAGCCCCCTGGTTTGGAAAATAGACGGAAGAACTACAAATTTTCACTTATTCTTTGAATAGAGACTGTCCAGCTGCAATAAGTTGCAGAGTATAAAAAGCAGAGCTCAAAAGAGGAAAAACCAAATCACAAACTGAAACAGAAACCAAGAGAAAGAGATACAAAAAGAGATAGAGCCATACAGAGAGAGAGAGAGAGAGAGAGAGAGAGAGAGCGAGAGAGACTCGAAATCTCTGGTCATGCATTTGACACATGAAAAACTTTGCTCGAGAATATAAATGATGATGGCCTTGGAGAAAGCAGCAGAGTTGGGAGATACACAAATGGAGAAATGGAGAAATGGAGCCTGTGGTATA
The DNA here is from genome assembly GCA_018150835.1 of Drosophila repletoides. Taxonomy (NCBI): domain Eukaryota; kingdom Metazoa; phylum Arthropoda; class Insecta; order Diptera; family Drosophilidae; genus Drosophila; species Drosophila repletoides. The sequence goes on along the minus strand of JAECWQ010000031.1, from coordinate 18,103,997 downwards.
CGTTACACAGTGCTTTTCATGTGGGCGTCAAACTAATTTTTGTTTTGTTGTGGCGCCCAACGTGAGACCTCCAAAAATAGCCACGCCTACAAGCTACATCTGCCTCTGCCTCTGCTGCTGCTGCTGCTGCTGCTGCTGCTGCTCACTTAAGAGCGTCATCAGCATTTCTCATGGATTTCTCTACCATTCTCCTCGCGCATTTTGCATGCTCGAGCGATTTCTTGCTCTGTGTGTGTTTGGCATGCTTAATTTAGTCTGGGCCTCATCATCATTATCATCATTATCATCATCAACATCATCAACATCATCATGTGAACAAAAGGATATAAAAGTAGCCACAGCTGGAGGCTATAGTCGTTTGGTTGGGTGGTACCCGTCCGTCCGTCCGTTCTTTATGGGGAGCTACCAAAAAGTTGGGTTACTTTTAAATTAATTATGCGTTAATTATGTAATTATTAGACCAGAAAAGTTTCTGTGTCTCAGCCACAACTAATGCTAGTCTCTTTGCTACATTTCCATTCCATATCTCTCACTTTCCTCCTTCCTCTTTTTTTTATCCTTTTCTCAGGCCTCCTCGGGGCATATCATAACTCCCTGCTCTAAGCCAACTTTTATGCGCTTATCTTAGGCCGCCTTTTATCAATGCCAGTCACATAAAACGCGTTCTTTTGTCATTTTTGGGCAATTTATATATTTTATACACCTGGCTAAGCTTTTCAGCAATTTCCCTTCATTCTGCTCTGCTCTGCTGTGCTGTGCTGTGTTGAAAAGTTCAAGGTGTTTTCCTTCTCATTAAAAATGCGTCAAGTAGAAAACAAAAATTCCTGTGGCGTCTGCGAATAATTTGTTAAAATTCAAGTCAACAATCAGATGAAATAAGCTGAGAGGCAGTGGAGAGGAGAGTGTTACGATTATAAATGCTTAAAGCCATTTCTTACATTTCTCATATGCCAAAGGAGAGCGAGCAGAGGATTCGCGCGCGTTTTCATAGCAAAGAAAAAGGAAAATAAAAGCAAAGGAAACTGTAGTCGACTTTTGAGCGCCAGCCTGTGAGCCTCTTTTTCATCTAGCGCCCAGAAAAGAAAAGAAAATAAAAGAAAAGAAAAGGAAAGCGTGTGCTATAAACATGACAAGCTGTCATTGTTTCATTTCTTCCATTCTTCCTTCTGAGACTTCATTTCCTCCGCCCATTACAAAAGAACTCCAAACAATGCGAATATCAACCACAAGTTGTGCCAAGTTGCTCATACGCCACGTTGTACTAATAAGTTAATAGCTTCTACTACATGTGCCCAAAAAATACATAAATATTATTGCATATACATATATATATTTCATGTGTTATACCCTAGAAATATGAGCAGGACGAGCACATTTCGTGTCCAAGGACGACATAAACAACAAATAGGCATTACTCTCTTATGTGTGAGTCCTTAAAGAGTAGCTGCTAGTCGTGGAATCTTTTTAGACGCCCTTTTTTTGTTGAAGGCCTCTAGCTGTCAGCTTAATGCTCTCTCTCCTACACACAAAACACAGCTGACAAATTGAAAATAAAATAGGATTTTACGGCAAAGTGGCAACGCCTAAATCCATGCTACATTTTTTTTGTTTTTTTTTTGGTCCTTGACTTGCCAACAACAAATTTATGGCCAAGTTACGTGTGTGTGCCTATGCTTCGCTCTCTGGGAAAGATTTTCAGTTCTTGGCATTAAAAGTAATTGATACGTTAATTTTTAACAGATATTTTCTTAAAGGACCCCCGAACAATAGGGCTTCCAGCTAAGAGCCAGAAGGTTACCTTGACTGCAGTCTCTTTTCATTGGGTTTCAATGCAATTTGTGCGTCCAAACAATGAGCCGAATTTGTATAAAGTTTAGTTATCATTTTCAAACAGACAACAGAACTTCTGTGTCCTTTATGACGTCCAACTATTCTTTCTTTTCTTTCTTTTTTACGTCTAACAATGCCCGCTCTTCTATGGAGCATCAGCTGCAGGCAGCCTGAAAGACGTCCTCAGGACTAAACGCGCAATCCTTTTGGATGTCCTCCTGATGCTCTGACAGCCACGCGTGACGCACAAAATGCGAAAAAGGCAGGGCATAGAATAGCATATAATATATATATAAATAAATATAAATTTATATTTCTTTTGCCGTTTTCTTAACGTGAAAAATCCACGTGCCTCTGCAAAGCTGACGTGAATAAATTGCCAAATCGATGAGGGCTTAAGCTAGGAGATAAACTAGGAAGGAAAGGGCAGGGAAGGGGACAACCATTTGATTATTCGACTCGATTGTTCCTGCCTACCAGGGCTATATGATAAAGTAGACCGATCCGATGTTCGACTTCTAATGACTTATAATTTGCTTAGAAACCGACGGACATGGCTATATCCATTGTCATCGTCGTTTAATACCCTCTGCAACCCGGCTGAGAACTCGGAATCTGTTTGAGCTGGAGCTCTGAAATTTGGTACACTAAAAACTTAAACGATGCTTCGTTTAATTATTTAATCATCTGGCATTAATCTTGTTAAATTGCCCATTTAGCAGTCGAAATTCTCCTCAAACTTTATGACTCAAATATGGAATTTAATATTCATTAAATAGTTATTACACTGCCATTTACTGACCCGCATTAAAATCACACATTAAAAAAAAAAAATCTTTATTTTATATCAGATTTTTGTTTTTGTTTCTGTTTTTTTTTCTTTCTTTTCAGTCTGAAGCTGTTTATTATGCAGACCAAAATGTCAACTGGCAATTTGTCAATGTCCAGCAGCTAGTTTTCACATTAGACGGATCGGGGCGGAAGGACACGAAGGATAATGCGCTGGGGAATATATCAAATAATTTTATGAGTGGTTTTTTCTCTTCTCGCTTTTTATTTCTGTATACTCTTGCAAAGGGTATTTCGTTGCAGTGGGCATAGTGGATCCCATAGAGTACATGGAATACTGTCTGTTTCTATGGATCGAACAACTATATTATATAGCTGCCAGGCCCAATCAGTTGTATTGGGAAGAGTCTTTAGATATCTTAATAAAACTTACAAGTTAAATGAGCGAGTCTGTTCTCGGACTAGTTTGAAAGGGTATTTAAGCTTCGGCGTGCCAAAGATAGTCTATTTTCTGATTATATTTGTAAATTCAACACGCACGCAATGATATCAAAATGTCTGAGTCAAAATGATAATCAGGCGCGATAATAAGAGTCAACACCAGCTAATGCATACTCTCTCCTTCTCTCTTCGTCTGTCTGTCTCCGCATGAGCCAATACACCCCGTCTGATAGCCTAGGGTATGCATTAATAATCCAACTTAAATATGCATAAAACATTTGTGCCCAGAGCTCTCAGTGAGCTCTCCGGAATATGGAAATTCCTCGCTGTGATTAACATAATATTTCAGTATTTCAGTATTTCAGATGTTTTTGTCATCGGTAATAAAATGCAATCAAAATGTAAATCGCTGCAACTTTTGCTGACTAATGCAAGTACAGTGGTGCCTGGCTATGGGGGAGAAGTATTCATTTAATTTTCATTTGGCCATATAATTCGGCTGAATGGCTCATAGAAAAAAAAATGCTGGCCATAAATCAACATTTAGGTGTTAAAAATATACATTTTGTATATATTTATTTATATTATGAAATTCACTGCGTGTCGTGCGGCTGGGAATTAGCAAACAGCTGTGAAAATAAGAAAAGAAAAACTCTTAGCGTAAATGTGTGCACATATTTAGCTTTTATTGAGGTTTATTTAGCTTGTTTTTAGAGCCAATTATGCAGATTTACGAGTGATAACAAAACACACAAAAGAAATCAGATTAACCAGAGCTCAAATTTTCTAATTGTAATTGCAAAAATGTTTGGCTTTCGGCCCTCAGCCCCGAGCCGTGAGCCTTGAACTGAACTCTCTGGCTCTATTTACTTTTCTGCGGGGGAGGGCGGTTTGAGCATGCCACGCCCACAGTCGTCCTAACAGTCATCTTCAATTTATTTGCGCCCAACTTTTCACGCTTGCAAACAATTTCCTCCGAAACGACGTCTCTGCCTGCAAATGGCAACACGGCCATAACCTGTAATCAAAACGGAAATGGCAACGCGTTTCCGGTTGCCCTTTGCCCCTGCCGGCCTGCTGAGGGCGCTGGAGGGTGGAGGGTTAGCCAGCCCCTTTTTGACCTCATTTCTTGTGGCATTCTGACGTATTTAGTGTATTTCTTGCATGGAATTACAAACGCCAAAAGGAACACGCGACATTAATTAGCGTCAGCCCCCAGCCACCAGCCAGCAGTCCGGAATCCGGATATCAACTAAAAAGGTTGCTCTGATAATGGAAACACGTCAAACGAATGCGAAACAATGGAATGAATAAAGGCTATCTTTCGCCCAACAAGGCTATCTCTCGGATCGGCCCAATAGCTTTATATATAGTATATATATTCCAGATGAGTTTGCCCATTTCTTTCACTAAATTAAATAAAACTTAATCCTCAAACTGAGACTGTTTGCCAGCTGCAATCCTCCTCGTAATACCCTCTCTGCGTGTGTGCAAAGGGGTATATAGAAATCCAAACAATGCGCACAATTGGATAACAACAACAGCAACAACAACAACTGGCAACAAACAGACAACGTCAAACACCGTCGAACTACAAACAACGAAACAGTTGTTCAAAAAGTGTCGGACGATAAACGCCAACAACAAATAGAAGCGAATATCAAATAGCCTGAACACTATCCACTTTTTTTCTCTTCTATTTTTTGATTTGTTTTTCGTTGGGCTAACAATGCAAAAAATGCTGGGAAAACTGCTGGAAAAACCCGAATTGGAATTTTCTTTATCCCATTTTTGTTTTTGTTTTTTTGTTTTTTTTTGTGATCGCAGGTTATAGTCAATTTACACGCCAGTTAATTGACAATGCTTTGCGATTGTCTCTCCCTCTGGGCAGCTATCAGGCATACTGAAAGGGGGGGGACTACTGTGCGTATGCGTAATGCGAGACCGAAAAGCTAACCAACTGGCCACAAATCTCAAATGTCAGCGATTGAGTGACATTTGTATTGATTAGTAATGCGATTAATCACGTGACTCTTTCAATGTATTTGTGTGTCGCACGCTGTGTCTGTGTGTGTGGCATGTGGCATTATTTAATGACATTACGCATACGACAAGTATGTAGGCCAAAGTGTTTTTGTTTTCCTATATACCCTGTAATCCATTAAGAACTAGAAGGCATATGCTCTAGCACATAAAAGGTCTACAATTGCAGAAGAGTTTCGGTTCGGGTTCGCTCCGGTTCGAACTGGATAGAAAGCTATCAATTCAGTTGAAGAGTAGCTCAACCTAAGGCTTGGTTTTCATCCATGGAACACCTAAAAAACACTTATGATTTCCAAACTTTTTACAGAGTATCTCATGGGCGAGCAGTCTCGACTCTTACCACGTTTTTGCGTTACATAAGTTGAGCCATAAATTATAAAAGCCACAGAAACAAACAGGGAGAAATAGAAAACCTTTTCTTGGTGGCATCCCATAAATGCTTGGACACAAAGGCAGCTAATGAAGCTGGATTCGAATGCCCCATGCGGAAATTGGCTGTCTGTCCAACTGGAATATTCGATTCGGATAATAATATTGGAGAGCCCAGCCAGAGACAGCTGTTGCAACAATTTTCGCAATGATTGCCGGCCGCCTGATAAAAAGAAACTTTGTTGCATATAAATCAAGCAGCTGCTGTGGTTTTCGGTTCGGTTCGGCTCAGTTTGGTTTCGGTTTTGGTTTTGGTTTGGTTTCCTTTCCTCCATCAGTTTTTGCAGCCACCTTCTTATAAATTAGCCAGACCGCCTGCTGTTTCCTTCTCCTTCTTCTGAATAAAATTCTTGTTAATAAGTCCAGACGCGACGCTGACGTCACAGGATGCGATAAAGATGACGCCAAGAAGCAGAAGCAGCAGCAAGACGAGAACTGTGACCCAAATCGCAGTCAATTTAGATAGGTAGAAATGCGAGCATGGGCTTGACTAGCAGATACTCTGTAAAATGCCCTACTCTGCCTCACACTCCTCCTATGTCCTTGGAGACGCCTATTATTATGAAGATCGGGCTATATAGCCTACAGCTGCTGCTGGGAACAGTCGGTCCAAGAGGCGCGTTACATACGCTGCGATAAAATGAATATACTCTCTTTTAATAGAGTATCAAAAGTGGAAAAAACAACAACAGAAAAACGTGAGACTCAAGAAGATAAAAAACTAAAACGCATATTGAAAGTAAATGTCCAACAGCTGCTGCGACGGCTGCTGCAATTCTGCCATAAGCAGCAGCAGCAGCAGCAGCAGTAGCAGCAGCTGGCGCTGACAGCGAGACAACAGGAACAAACACGTTCGACACGTTGTTCATCATCATCAACATAATTATAATTATCTACGAAGCGTTATGACCCAATTTCGCAACTGATATTATAATATGGAACAGAGAGAGGGGCGAGGGGGGAGGGGGGAAGCGTTGCTCGAGCTTGGACTAAGCAACGCTCTCTCTCTCCTCTCTCACATACGCTCTCGCTTTATCTCTCTTTGTGTGTGTGTGTGTGTGTGTGTGTGTGTGTGTGTGTGTGTGTGTGTGTGTGTGTGTGTGTGTGTGTGTGTGTGTGTGTGTGTGTGTGTGTGTGTGTGTGTGTGTGTGTGTGTGTGTGTGTGTGTGTGTGTGTGTGTGTGTGTGTGTGTGTGTGTGTGTGTGTGTGTGTGTGTGTGTGTGTGTGTGTGTGTGTGTGTGTGTGTGTGTGTGTGTGTGTGTGTGTGTGTGTGTGTGTGTGTGTGTGTGTGTGTGTGTGTGTGTGTGTGTGTGTGTGTGTGTGTGTGTGTGTGTGTGTGTGTGTGTGTGTGTGTGTGTGTGTGTGTGTGTGTGTGTGTGTGTGTGTGTGTGTGTGTGTGTGTGTGTGGTGTGTGTGTGTGAGTGCGTATTTAATCAACAATAACAGCGCTGCTAATTAGCTGTAATTGAGCACAACAAATGTTGTTATAACCCCCACACACACACACACAGATACGCACACACACACACACACACACACACATAAATGCATATAAAAGTAAATTTTGCAAATTACATGGCCAATTAATAGGCAAATTATAAGCAGCTGCTGCTTCACAAAGCAATTACTAATCAATAATCGATAAAAAAGAAGAGAGAGACGCCGACCGCAGCGAAGAGAGTGTCACACAACATAAAGAGAGAGAGTGAGAGAGAGAGGGAGCGTGTCAAGTTCAAAACTGTTAATCAGCTGTTATTTGAGTACGTCTATTTATAGGGAGAGCATAAGCCGAGTGGGCGTAGCGATCGCTGCCTCCCTCGGTCGCTCTCTTCGTCCACTTCGTGCGCTTTGATTAGTTTCTATGCTCAGTCGGCCTCAACGGGGGATGTAGCTCAGATGGTAGAGCGCTCGCTTAGCATGTGAGAGGTACGGGGATCGATGCCCCGCATCTCCAGTGTAATCATTTTTTTTTTTTTTTTATTATTATTTTCTTTTTTTTCTTCTGTCAATTCTTCTTCTTTTTTTCCAACTTGAACAAGCTAATTTTAGGAGTGGCAAAGAGAGAGAGAGAAAAATAAAACTTTTGAAATTGAGAAAAGCCGCAGTGCCCGGCAACACTTGAAGCCAAGGACAAAAGGCCTTAAAATCAAAATGGACGCAGTGCAGCATTAAACAAAAAAAAAAATATATTTATATATATAGAAGAAGAAACCACGAATGCGTCATAAAAACTTTGCACATCAATGCGAGAGAGGGAGAGGAGGGGGAATGGGAGCTGGAGCGGAAGATGAGAGATGGAAGAGATAGAAAAGCGCGGCCATCAGCGGACCATTTTGGAGAGCCGAGCGTTGCGCTTCAGTCAACAAAGTCCTGACAAAAACAAAAAAAAAATCAAGGGAGAGCGCAAACAGAGAGTGATCGACTAGCAGATACTCTGTACTATAGTATAAAAACACCTACTTCAACTGCATACTTAATTTGATTACACTAGCTGCTATACCCTCTAAGATCGTTGCTGATCGGGAATGCCATATCATCCATACTGACAGAGCCTATATACTCTTTTTGAGCATACTCTACTGGTTACAGGGTATAAATAGTATATATAGAAAATGAGTTTCCAGTGCTCTGCCTGAGAAAAGAGCACTTGAAAAATGCTGCAAAAAGTGGCAATGAAAGTAGGGCGGGGAGCAGAGGCAGGGGCAGGGGCAGGGGCAGGCAGAGTATTGAAGGGTCAGCGTGAACAACGCTTTTATTGCATTTTTGTAACTGTGTAAGTATGTGTGTGCCTGGTGGATGCAACCCCCTGCGGCAGTTGCCTCATTTGCTGATGGATTAGTCAAAGAGGAAGCAAAAGATGAATGGGGGGAGGGGGGGTACCAAAAGGGGGCCAACTCTTTCAGGGCCAAAAGGGACTGATTGCCAGAGTCCAGAGTATTTCCGAGCCCCGAGGCTTACGCCCAAGCTGCAACTTGCAGTTGCAGTTGCAGTTGCAACGTTTTTGCATCATTAAAGCCAGCAGTTGCCTGCCTTTGCACGCACAGCACAAAATTTTGATTGATGATTGAAGGCAACAACAGCAGCAGCCGCAGCAGCAGCAGAAGCAACAGCAATTTTTGATGAGCAACAGCTGCTTAATGATCAAGAAACAAAAGGAGAAAAAAATGTAAATATAATTTCAAGTTTTTACAATTTTTTTCTCTCTCTCTCTCTCTCTCTTCCCTCTCTACCCGCTCATTATTCAGTTTCTCGCTTTGCGCTCATATTTAGCCCCCAAAAAAAAATTATGGCTCTATTTCATTTTCATTTCCATTTTCAGTTGCATAATTGTAGATTTAAGCGCGACTAAAGCCGGCCCACGCTTTCCAAATACCCTGTAAATTGCGCAAATGTTGACTTCAAAGCTCGTCTACAGCCTGAATACCCTGGAAAATAGGTTAAGACGCCCTGCCAGGAAAGAGAATAATTTAAAGTTTCACGCCGTCCATTTGACAGCTCGTTTAGAGCCTGAATACCCTGTAAATGGGCTTAATTTGTCGCATTTACAGAGACCTGTTATCTGCTAATACCCTGTAACTTTAGCTACAGCAATTTTATACAATTTATTATGCAAATATTGTGATTTTCAGTGCGTTAAAATAATAATTCATTTTACCAGAGAATTCTTAAAAAAATACAAAATATTTGCTGAAGAGCCACAAAAAAAAAATAAGAAAGAAAGAAAATAACGACAATAAATATATAAATAAATAAATAAAAGCGTTTTAAATGCCTCTCGCATTTTGGCAGTACAAATTGTGCGAGCGGCGGGCCTGATGCCAAGCTATTTTTAATCATTGCCAAGGCTCAGAGAGCTCAGCTGCCCGAAGGAGCTTTCGGGCGGCTTCAGGGCTGCGCTTTAAGCTGATTTATTTTTGGGCTTTAATTGAAACGGAATTTAAATGTTTGCAGTCCCTGAAAATGTTGACATTTTCAGGCATATTTTTATAGCCACTCTCACTTCCCATTCCAATAAAACAGAATATTTATAGGGTATCCATAAATTAAATCCATAAAGCGCTATCCACAAGCTATTTAAATCAAATTGAAAATAATCTCTTCACATTTATCATTGACATTAATTAAGGGAGAGAGTCTATATTATCTTTAACAAGCTTTTCATCCCTCTCTCCCCCTCTCTCCCCCTCCCTTCCTCTCTCTCTCTCTCTCTCTCTATTTATTTATTTACTCTGAAGCTCTTTGTTTGTACAGTTGCTGTAATTTTCTTTTCTCTTTGCATACCCTTCCATTGGGTATTGTAATTCTGTAGTGCCATATGAGACGAGCCATATCCGTCTTCTCTGTCTGTCCGTCTGTCTCTCCCGGATCGAACAACTATATTGTATAGCTGCTATAGCAGGGAGCAGTCCAGTCTGCAAAGGGTATACAATATTCGTCGTCGATCTTAGCCTTTCCTTAATAGTTTTTTTTTTGTTGTTACTGAAATATGCAAATTGACCTGCCTCAAAAAATTGCTTGTTATTGCCTAAATTATCAGTTAAAACTTAAAGATCAACTTAAAGCTCTCTTGCCTCTCTCTCTACCTCTCTCTTTTTAGCCAAGTTAGTGCATAACTCAGCTTTGAATTGTTGTTGTTGTTGCTGCTCTTAACAACTTTTAGCAGCTGCTGCCGCTGCTGCTTGTTAACAGTTGTTGTTTGTGGCAGCAATTTGGCAACTTAATGTTGGCCAAGAAAAACCAAAAACTTAATAAGCAGCTCACAATTTGGTAACTACTTTTTGTTGTTGTTGTTGTTGTTGTTGTTGTTAGCTTAGCTTGTTAGTTGCTCGCATTTAAATATTTAATTAAGTTTTCAAAGAAGAAACTAGAAAACTGTTCGGACAGCCGCCTCCGTGAGTAATTCAGTTGTGGGAAGAGGCAGAGGCCAGTAAAAAAAAACAAAAAATAAAATTAGCATTTTAAAAAACATTTTAAAACAGATGCTGCATTAAAAATGATTGAGCGACTCAAAGATACTCAGTACCCAAGCACGCTCCCCCCTTCGTCTGCCAACTACGTTTCTATGAAAGCCTTCGGAAACCGGCTGGATCGTAGAACTATATCATAAAGGAAGATTCGAAATAAGCTATATCTTCTTAGACTTTATATTTTGAAGTTGGTATTCAATATGCCCGCTCTGCGTTAGTTGCAATGGGTATTAAGTACTACAAATGGCTGCAAATTCAAGTAAATTTGTTAGTCAAACTTTTTGTTTTTTTTTTTTTTTGGATAATGAACACAGCTGCATAGAGATAAGCGCTCTTATCACACGTTGCCAGATTGACTCACACACAGAGGGACAGACAGGGAGAGCGAGAGAGAGAGAGACGAAGAGGGAGAAAGAAGAGCAAGATTTTGGGAAGTTTCGGTTTCAGTTTTCAGAGCTTTTGAGCTTACCGCATTCTTGCGGTCCGCTGTCAAACTCGAGAAGAAGCATGCGAAGCAGAGGAGAAGGAGGAGGAGGAGGAAGTAGCAGCAGCAGCAGCAGCAGAAGATGCCGTTACTTAAGCTTCAATCTCAAGTGCTGCAATCTTTTGGGTTTTACATCAAGTGTCAAATTATCCAAGCAACTCTCACTCTCACTCTTACTCTCCTCTCCTCTGCTCTTTCCTTTTCTTTTTCGCCCACTCTCTGTGGTTTTGTCGCCCCATGGGGCATCCCCCCCGGCCCCGACCACGCCTTGTTTGCCTAATTAATTAGCGAATTCATTTAAGCGCTCAAATTGTTGACATTTTTGTGTAAAAGGCGGAACCTCAGCCCGAAAGAAAACTGAGAGACTACAAAATATACAGAGCGAGAGAGAGAGAGAGAGAGAGAGAGAGAGAGGGAGAGGAAGAGCGAGAGAGAGAACTGGACAGTTATGCAAATGCAGCTTTATCATTTCGGAAAACAAGGTTCGAAGGTTCATTTCACGCCGGGCTCGAACCAAGGCTTAGCTCCGGCTTAGGCCCAAAGCTTTGAAAATATTTAATTTAAGACTAAAAAAGCTAATGCTAAAACAAGCTAAAACTGTGAAAATGGCCAAATTTAAAGCCTTGGTTTCGTGGGGGGAAACACCTTGAACCCAAACCCAAACCAAGCTGAACCATTTACGAACCGGTTTGTAGCGCATCTTTTTTGGCAGCAGCGCCAATGAATCAAAGCTTGATTCATGAGTTCATCTGCCATCCGCAATTAAATCACAGCAGTAAATCAATAAGCTCTCCTCCTCGAGCCTCGAGCCTCGGACAGGGCCAAAGTCGAAATTTATTCCGATTATAGAGAAATCTATGCGAGAAACTTGTCGTCGTCGCCGCTAGAATAATATTTTCCCACAGCAGCCCACACTCTTCGCGCTGTGGCACAGTGTCACAATAAACAAGTAAAAACACACACACACACGCACACACTCTCACACACATATATACATATACATACATATATATATATATATATATATGTATAAATATTTAGAGAAATACATTTAAAACATGTTTAAAAATGCATAAATTAAGCGCAGCTAAAACTCGCCTAAGCGAAGACAAATGCAAATTAGCCTTGGCGCGGAAAGGGCAGGGGGCAGGGGGTAGGCGAAGGCTTTACCTGATGATTCAGTGGGCGTGGTCTGGCTGTGTGTGTGTGTGTGCGTGTGTAATTATAATGCCGCATTGCGACCTGCACACAGATTTCAAATGTGTTTCCAGTTTCGGCAAAAACTGCAACGTAAGCGGAAATAAAAGCAAAGCAAGTGCAACAACAACAGCAGCAGCAGCGGAATGACAGACCAATAGATACCCTGTACAAAGTTATATCACGAGATAACTCACATGAAGCCTTTGCAGAGGGTATTACAATATAGACTCGAAATGTGTTATGCCTTGCAGAAGGCAGCGTTTATGTCCGTTTGTCCGGATCGAATAACTATATCTGCCATAGTATAAATCGTTCAAAATTAATGAATTGAACATAAACTTCCTAATGGAAGGGTATTTAAGCTTCGGCGGGGTGAGTACACCTTTCGCTTACTATGAAAATAGATCAAATAAATCGTACATACTTTACAGGGTAACCTGTTAGCCTGCCTGCTCTGCTTTACACAAAATGCATATACTCTCTCTCTTTTTCTTTTTAGACATATTTAATGGGTGCTTTGGATGCCTATAGTAAAAACAACAGCAACAAAAACTACGAAACAGCTGAGCAAGCAGAGGCGCAAAGGCAAATGCTGATAATGATGACGCTGACGCTGACGTCGCGTCGCTGCCGACGCAATCGTTGCTTTTGCTTTTGTGTGGTTTAATGACCTTGCCCAAGTTGCGTCTCTCCCTCTCTCTCTCTCTCGTTCGCCCGCTCACCGCTTCACACACTCAGCCGCCGCCGCTGCTGCTGCTCCCCTGCCAAGCTTGACGTCGACGTCGACGTCGCGCCATGTGGTCGAACGACGCGACGCCGCTGCTGTCGATGTTCGTGCCTAAATTTAATTTTATGCGCGCTTCACACGCCCCTTCCCCCTGTCCCACACACACTCGTAATTCCCCCCCTCCCCCACATCATATCAAAGTTTATTCGTAGCCAATTTTTTTTTTTTTTCATTTATTTTTAAACTATTTTAAGAAGCGTTTCGAGAATTGTGTCAAGTGTACGACGCCTAAAAAAAAAAAGCCATGTAGAAAACCGAATTCGTGTTTCTCTCTTGATGATGAAATCTTTGCGTGTGGGGGCGTCGGCGTCGACGTCGTCGTCGCCGTCGTCGTCACATATCGTTGTCGTCCCTAACCTATTCTGTCTGAGAATTAAAAGCTCATAAAAATTGACAATCAAAATTGTCGTTAAATGCAGACAGACAGAGGGACAGGGAGAGAGAGAGGGAGGGAGGGAGGTAGAGAGGGAGAGAGGAACAGGGACAGCATCCGATAGAAAAGCCATCGAAATCAAAGTCCAGAAACAAATGAAACTTGCCATAAGTAATTTCATTTCATCCAATAATGTTCCGAGAGTAAATAAAATTTTATGTATTTTACTTTAAAAAAAAATAAATAAAATAAAAATAGTCGACTTTTCTTGGCCTTTTTCTTTCTTTATAGCTGTGTTATAATTTATGGCCCAGCACAAAGTCAATGACATGTGTGTTAGTGTTAGTGTGTGAGTATGTGTGTGCGCGGTGGGGGTGGGGGGAATGGAAATAGCAAGAGAAATTCGAAATTCGAGTATTTATGACGCAGAAAATGTATAGAGGGGGAAAATCTTAATTTTTTGACCTTAGCAACGCCGAGACGAAAATAGGGGGAAAAACTACTACTTATAATTAATCCAACTAGTGGAAGATGACTAATTGCATGTGGAACTGTGGGCTTGATAAAAGACCAACGATGGGTTCTACATCCAAATTTAGATCTCTTAAATATTGAACAATTTTTCCTGATATTTCCCTGGAACTGTTCCTTCATAACTCGACCAAAACTCAACCGATTTTCACGTGGTTTGGTTTTTTTTTCTTTAGTCTTAGTCAAATTTTCCTTAAAACTGCTCGTTCAAAACTCTCCAGACTTGGTCAAAAATGAACTAATTATCGAGAAAATTGGCCTTGCGCCTGGCATTTCTTTCTGTTTCCATTATCAATTCACTTGGGGCATGGAAATACACCATAATTTTAGCTCTTATCACATTTCTAGATAAGAATTATGTACGATAAAAGTTTGAACTGATTTCATGTCTCGCATAAATTAGACGGCGGTTTTTCTTCTTAAATTTATTATTATTATTATTATTTTTTGTGCTTTATTTGCAAGAGGAAAAACCTCGCCCCCAATTCATTCGTTCGTTCATTCATTCATTCATTCATTCAGTCAGTCAGTCGAGCATTCAGTCAAGTCGTTGTCTTGCCTTGTCAGCTTTTGGCCCCTGACAAACATTTCTGTTTGGGGCATTGTCGTCATCGTCGTCTGCTTGTGGCATGCCACAGCGTGCAGTTGCAACCAAAAAATAATAAAATGAGAAAGAAAATCATAAATAAATGCTCGTACCATACTTATATCAAAGCGTATGTAGGTGCTCCTTTCGTGTCATGAGAAGATGTTGTTGCCGCCGCTGCTGCTGTTGCTGCTGCTGCGGTTTGTTGCTGCTTGTTGTCAGCACGTTGTCAGCAGCAGCAGCAGCAGCAACATCAGCAAAAGAAAATGCATAGAAATAAAAGGAAAACTCTCTGCTGTGACGACAACAACAGCAACAAACAGCAGCAGCAGCAGCAACAATGAGTTGACGTTGTAATTTGGCGCGTGTTTTTTGTTGTTGCCGCCTTTGCCAAGGTTGCATTTTCATTTGCAATTTGTACAAGTCTCACTGCATGCGTTTCGGGCGGGCCACTTGATATCCCAGTAGGAAATCTTCTCTCCCAACTGCTGACTAATCAAAAAAGCTATTGCGCAGCTCTGACTTGAGTATGGTTCTTTCTCTGGAAAGAAGAATAGAAGAGACCTCCGGCCATTGTGCCTGCCGCTGGAATGCCTTTTGGAACGTAGAATATAGAAGAAGGAGGTCTCCCTCTATAAAATTGACTCGGAAGGGGAACGAGTTCAGAAGTACCTTTTACTATTCGGAAGCAACAAAAAAGTTCTACTGGGTGGTGAAGAGCTGAATGCCAACGCCAACGCCAACGCTGCCCAGCAGTAGCAGCAGCAGCTGTTTTACGGCATGCGTCACAAAGCATAAGAAATTTCTATACCCTGCAAATTGACAGTTACTCATAAGGGGTATAATTGTGCTGACATATCAAAGTCAATTAGCTAGAGAATTGTACTACTTCAAATGGGACCTTTTGCAGGGCATTTTCTAGTCGTGTATTCCCCTTTAGTTAGCCAAGTTTTCGCTTTGGTTTTACTATTTTAAGCAGGCTAATTTTATATTCATTGTCAACTTGCACAATTCCTATAAAGTAATTACATTGTATCCATTCAGTGATTCAGTAGGGGGACAACTCGGTTCGACTCGTTCCTTGAAAGGAATTGAACTATGCTCGATTTTTATGGAGTTCCCACGTTTCCAGCTTGATTTCCAGCTGATTTATGACCATTGTGTGGGTGATTTTTTTTGTCGCTTTTTTCTTTATAGCACAAAAAACTTACGCTGTTTTTTTTTTTTTATTCTAAGCATTTACCAACCCTAGAGAAATGGGTTTTTCTCAGCTTTGTCCATTAGCTCGACAGAGAGGGAGAGAGAGAGAGAGAGCGCGAGAGAGATAAGAAGTACTCGAGAGTTCAATGCACTCCGCCGAGAGAAAGGTAGCAGGCGGAGAGAGAGGGGTGGGTGGTGGAAAAGCGCACGTAAAAGGCAAATAATCAAATCCAAATTAGTTTTTGCCCTACAAAACGAGAAACGAAAATGAAGAGTATTCCCGTTGCTGCGCGTATCTCAATAAAACCCCGCCGCTCGTGGATAAGATAAGAAATGACGACGACCCCAAAAAGAAGAAGTAGGGAAAGGCTATCGACTCGCCGACAATTAAATACCCTATCAAATTGTATATGCTCCACAGCTAAGACTGCTCTGGCGGATAAAGCTATATACCCTAGTCTCATCGGAGTAGCTTAATGCAATGCTCATTTCGTGACAAAGTTTTAATACCCTGTGAAAGAGCATAAGAAAAGCGTCTATATTCGTTTGAATAAGCCAGTCATGATATTGCAATTATACGAGTTCTCATACTAGAAATGAGACTTCCTCTCGAGGTCTCCGCGTCATCTAATCAATCCCAAAGACTGGGAAAATAATACAAGTGTTACATACCAACTCTCTCTATGGGTGGGTTCATTTCTTGGTTGGCCAGTAAATAAAATCAAGTATTTGCTTACCTGTAAATAGAGAAAATAGAAAATATTTTAATTAATCGATAAATTTTAATACTGGTCAACTATTATATAGAAAAAACGGTATAATTTCATAGAGTTTAGCTCGCAAATCATGTGGCAAGTGTCATAAATCACGCTTTAAGTGACTCGCAAAATCGTTTCGCCGTGTCGGCGCTTTTGGGATAAGTCATGGACCAATCTTTGTAGACAAGTGTAGTCATAATTTATGTTAGTATGCCCCCCCCCCCCCTCCTCCTCCTCCTCTCCACTCTGCCCCGCCTCCCTTGCTTTCCCCTCCATAGATAGATTCATGCCACGTTTATTCAATAATCGAAACCAGTTCGATTGCCTCGTTAAGCCGTCTGCCCCGTCGCATGCGGAGGTGAAAACTGAAAGTCTGAGAGTCAGCGAGTAGAAAAAATATAATAAATAAATAAATAATTTAAATATTTTCCAGCTATTATCTCTCCCTCTCTCTCTCTCTCTCTCGACGTATTTATTTATATATAAATGTGTGCTGTAATAGCGGAAAATGCCATTACAATTGCTGCAAATCTGTCACTGGAAAATGTCTGAGAATGGAATCAACTCATTAATTAAACAAGCCTCAGGCAGGCAACAGCAACACCAACAGGCAACAGAAACAGGCAACAGAAACAGGCAACAGGCAAAGTGGCAGCATACAAATAAAATGCATTTACAAATCAACATTTTGGTTGTTGTCGCAAATCGACAAAAGTTGTTTCTCTGCTCTTCTCTTGCTCAGCTCTTCAGCTCTTCTTCTTGCTTATTCCCAGAGTTCTGAAATTAGATCAAGTCGGGAAAGAGCAGAGCTTCTCTCTTAAAATAATCTTCAATCGATTAAAGCGGTTGTCACTTGTCTCTAGCCAAGTTATTCCCCTACTTAAATCAAGTCAAAAGTGAGAAAGTTTTCACAAATTCTCAAAATACGACAATTCCCAGTTGAGCGGCTGTAAATTATATAAATCCAGAAATTATCTGTCTATACTCGATTCAAAATTGATTCGTATAAATTCCATTCGAATTTGGAATGGATTTATTTTCGCTGATTGCACTTCGTTCGGTGCTGCCGCTGCTGCTGCTTCTCTTGTGGGCGTTTCTTCAGCTGAATTCCATGAATGAACTCCACTCTCTGCTCTCCTCAATGATTAATTGCAACTGAGCCAACCAAAAACAAAAAAAAAACAAAACACACAGAGAGAATCATCAGTTGGTTTTGGCCAATGCAATCATCGTCTGATTGGGCCCGCATCTGGCACTGCAATTTTGAATGCCAACTAATTAAGCATCAATTTTTGTTGTAGCTGTCATTAAGCTGCCGCCAGCAAAGCCGGGCTAGCAGACTAGAAACAAAACTAGCCGCACTCTGAATGCTCTAACAAATAATTTCAAATATTCTAACCGAATCCAATCTATTCACTAACTAACAGAAGAATCCATCCCAAGTTTCATTAGTCCAGTTTTATGGCTGTTACCAATATTCTTTATGAGCTGTAATAACCTCTACACTAGCCGAACTATAAATGCACTTCCTAGCCAAATACCATATTTAAATTTCTAATATCTTTTAGATTATACGTGCAACTCTCTCCGAATCTAATTCATTCACCAGGTAACCCCAGAGGCAATTGTTGTACCAAGTTTTAATAGCCTAGCTCAACGTATAGCCCAGTTCTCATAGAACTTTTATAGGTTATCAATATAGTTTATGGGTTGTATAATACTCTCTACACAATGCTCCACGAATGGTATTCCATTAATTACACACACACACACACTCGCACACACACCTCGCAGCATATAAAGGTGAGCTGTTGCCCCCTTTCATCATCATCATTATTATTATCATCATCACGAGGAGGTAGATGATGATGATGATGATTGTTGACTGTTTGTTTTTGTTGGCCCGCTGATTGCTGATTAGTTTTGATGAGGTTATGTCTGACCGCCCCAGCACTATAACTAACTGACCCCTCCCCTCCCCTCCCTCCGCTCTCCGGACGGGGCCCCTCCCTTGTAAGCCCCTTTCCCAGCTCAGACTCTGCCTCAACTGAGCCATGTAATTATAACTGTTTACAATTGCAACTTGGCATCAAATCTCTGTGGAAGCCGTTAGAGCAGACACTACCAAATTAAAGCGAAACCAAAGAAAACTCAGCCAAGCAACAACTGCAACAGCAACAGCAACAGCAACAACACAAACAACGACAACATTTTCCAGTATTTTTGCATATGCAACAACAACAAAGACGGCAAAAAGAAAACACAACAACTGCAGTTAGAAATAAGAATCCTTTAAATTTAACAAGTTAAATGCTGCGGGCCAACAGAGAAATAAAGATAAAGAGAGTGGAGAGCGGAGAGAGGAGAGCGGCTGGGGGGAGGAAGAGAGGCGGAAGCAAGGGTAAAGAAAGTGTGTAGAAGCGACGAATGCAAAATAAATAAATAGTTAAATAAATGAAAGGCAACAACAAACTTGAACAGAGCAGAGCAGAGCAGAGAGGAGCAGAGAGGAGCAGAACTGGTATTTCTTTACCCACCAAGCCAAGCCAAGTCCAACTTCCACAGAGAATGGGAATATTCTCAGTTTGAACCGCACACCCTTCCTTCTCGCTACTCTACTTTTGTTTTATATTCTACTGGAGGGTATTATAACTTCTTCGTGAAATAAGCTCCAAGAATTCTGTATACAAAAAATAGTTTTCATTCTTTTTTATTCCCTCTGGGCCAAAACTTGGGAATTATGTGGTAGAAAGTGTATTTAAAGTGTTCGGTGCATTGCGCTTGAGGTTACTTAAAGGGTGTTTATTTTATACGTTTTTATGGGAGATCTCGGCATGTATTGTCCCATCTACAGCAAGGAAAGGGCATTTAAATATTCGGTGCGACTCTAGCGTAGGAATGATATAGGGCTAGGGTATTCAAGTGTTCGGTGAGTTGGCAGCTAAACGTTCCTTCTTAGTTTCTCATTGCGTTTTCTGTCGCCTGTCTGCCAAGTTTACTTTGGACGCCTTTTCCTGTGCAATTGTTTGTAGTTTCAGTTGCCTTTCTGTTGTTGTTGTTGCTGTTGCGTGTCTCTCCCTCTTCTATGCTAACGAGGCTCGAATGTTATTACGTATACGTAATATCGTAATATCTATAATTATAATTATGCATTTTGTGCATTTCCGGTGGCAGCAGCAGCAACAGCAAATCTGCTTTGAATTTTCACTGAATTCAAATTAAAACTAAATTGCGATTGCTTTAAGGCTAGTTGCTTTTAGCCAGGCTAAAAGAGAGTAGCTGCTATATTTTAATTGTCACTTAAGTTGTCTACACACAAACTTACATATTTATTTTTTAGTGCAGCTAACAAACGGAAACGGAAGTCCACATGCCGCTTGCCGCTTGCAGCTTGCCACTTGCCACTTGCCACTTGGCACATGCCACACAGACTAGTCAAGGACAGCAGAAGGGCGTTTCCTACTAGAAGAAGCCACAATAATTAGACGATGAGGCAACATAATTGAGCCTCAAGCCTTGAAAAGAAACAGCAGCAGGAAATGAAGGATTTGTTAGCCAGAGCAAAGTCTTTAAAAACGAGAGAGAAAAAAACAAAACAATTACAAAAAATATTCCATTGCTTTGGCTAAAAGACTTGTCGAATTTCCATCCCTTTTTGGGACTGCGCTTTAACCAGTTGAGAATTACTATTCGTCACTTTAGAATTTCTTCTATTGATTTTCCCTTTGTTTATTTATTCCATTTGCGACCCGAAAATTTTCTAAAGAAATGCTTTATCTATGGAAGAAATCAAAACGTGCCCACAAAATGGGAATTACTCGTGTTTTCGAATAGTTCTTCGGCTCTACTTAGGAGCTCTCCATTTACATATGTAAGTGTAAGATGGCACAGGAAGACACCTGCTTAGATTGCTTTTTTCAGTTTTTTCAGTTTTTTAGTTTTGTTTTTTCGTGTCTGGCATTCAAAATCGTTTCAAAAAAAGAAAGAAAAAAAGACGAGAAATATTCAGTGAAATGTTTGTACGGCGTAAGAGAGATTCAGGGAGCTATAAAGCATATGGGGAAAGGGCTGTCAGGCAGAACTGCAGAAAGGCAGGCAGTCAGTCAACTAGACGATTTCAACTTCAACTGCGGACCTCTCTCGACTGACACGCAATAGTTAGACAAAACTCGTACGTCCCTCGGGTCTCTCAGTCCGTCCGTCTGTCTCTCAGTCCGTCTGTCTCCCTGTCTGTCTGTCTGTCTGGATGGTCGTGTCTTGTCTACCTGCTCTAAACATTGCTGCTGGTAGTTACACTCGCTTGGCCAGTGGCTTAAGCAGCAGGGGTGGCGTTTTCCATTTGAGGGGTTTCAACTCCCTCGAAAGTCCTAGAGAAAGGCTCTTCTATGGCAGCTTTATGGTTATAGTAGCCCGATCTCAATCGTTTCTAAGAGATATTCACTGAAACCCAAAGGTTTCTCTAGAAAACTATATGGTATAGCTGTGGGATCGGAGGACGAGATTCGGCGACAAAGTATAAGAAAAAGGCCCCCACTCAACTTTGGTTGGTATACGCCACTGGATTCGCTGCTGCAGAAGTTGCAATTGTAGCCGGAGAGTCGCAGTTGTGTGGCATGTAATTATGCTGTTTAACAGCGAGAAGTTTGGTTAACAAATAAGACACGTTGAGGTAGCCAAGATACCACGTAATTATGGTTACTCACTCGAAATACAACCACGAATACAACTACAACTCTGAGTATAAGTTTGAGTACTCGTTCTTGCATATAAAATTGCTTTCAAATTGGGCTACCCCCAAAAAACGTAATTATTTATGGACAGACACACACACACACACACGCTCAACTTTAAGGCATTTTAAATAAATAAATAATATATATACTATACCTATACCTATATATATATATATATATATATCTGTTAAGGCCTTAACTCTCTTTTCTACCATACGCTCTTACATGGGCGGGGGAGAGGGGGGAGGCTTATTAATGTGGCAATATTTTGATAAATGATTCCGATGAAAGAAAAGCAGAGGCGAAAGCAAACAGCCCCAAAAATTGTTTTTCGTGGGGGGTGCCACTAAATTTCAACAAGCTGCCTCCAAAAAGAGGAGAAAAAAATACCATTTTATTTTAATGTGCGGCCTTAAATCACATCAGAAATGTGCGTCAAGGGTGAGAAAAACACACATGTAGAATATTACCAGAGGGAGGGAAAGGGTGGGAAAGGGAGGGGTGGCATATCAAATAAGCTATTGATAGAAGGGTAGAAGGGTAATACAATATTTTGGGTATGCTTAATGTGCATTCAATTGTATTACACCAAATAAATATCGAAAAAACTGAGCAATATATTTAGCCAAAAAATTGATTGCGCAGCTCCAATTCGCCGGTTCGAACTCAGCCTCACCTCTGCCTTTGGCTGCGGTTCGAACCTTCTTTTCATATTTCAGCTTTTCATATTCATATTCTCTTTTATTTCATTTAAAGGAAGAACAGGGACCACATCATTTCATCCAGAAGGACTCTAGGGTTGAACTCTGAGCGAACCGGAAATATTTCTACAGATTCCGACATTTTTTTGACATGGAAAACGGTTCGCTCAAATTTGGGTAAACAAATCAAACAGTTCATATAAATTTTATAAAGTCAAAATCTCTGGAGATTTGCATGAAAGTCGTAATACAAAGGAGCTGCTGAAAGGAGGGCGGGCGCTGGGGGGGAGGGCGTACAGTGTTTATATGGGATTCTCAGGGCGTGTCGTGCATTGACCAAAGAGGAGGCAACAGTGAACGACTCGCCGCGAGATGTCAGGTTGAATGTACCCCATAAAAGTCTCTAAACCATAGAGAACACGTCGAGTCGTCGTCGTCGTCGTCATCGTCTCGCTTGTTTTTGTTGTTCTCCCGGGTTGTTTTAGTTGCTGTTGTTGTTGTTGTTGTGGTTGTTCACGATCGCCAGCAACCGGACAGGCGCAAAGTTGATAACCTTGAGAGCATTTTCATGCGAAAGTTCAATGAATTTAGTTTTACTTCCATGTCTCAAACGAAAAAAAAAAAAAGAGCGAGAAGAGACGTAGAATTCTGAAGACGCAGACAAAGTCACAGGCAAGTTCTAAATACAAACCTAAAAAAAAAAAAAAAGAAAAGAAACCAGCACATGTGAACAAAAGCAAAAAAAAACAGAAAAAAGTAGTTATAACTACTGAGAAAAGTGAAACAAAACCAGACTAAACACATTGGCTCTTGAGAACCAGTTCAGTTTCTGTTCGGATCCAAGCAAATGTTGCAGTTGCTGCTGCTGCCGAAGAGAGAAGACTGCGGCAGAAGACTAGGGGGCGGCAGTAGATAGGGGGGCGTGAAATCGATGCGTCGTCGTCTTCGTCGTCGTTTTGAAGCTCATGAAATGCGCAGGAAATCAATGATTCGGTTCGGTTCGGTTCGGTTTCGATTACACGCACACGACGACGACGACGACGACGACGATTGGCGACGACAACAGCAACAGCAACAGCAACAACAGCAGCAGCAGCATGTTGCTGCAACATGCGAAGCTGACTTGCCACGCAGCATGTTGCTGAAAGCATTTGCAATAAATTAACTAAAATTATAGACAATTATTAGCATTGATCGAGAGGCATAGCGAGTGCTGCCAGTGCACTGAGCGAAAAAGAAATATATAGAAAAAAAACTCAACTTAATTCAAGTGCAGCAGGGCTTCTTTTAAGAGGCATTCTACTCCTTTAAGCTGAACAAAAAGGAGCAAAAGTTTCTCTTGAGTCAAGCGAAACACTTTCAATGATTTGGTTATTTTTTTCAGTGCATTAAGGCCCCCTTGGGTTGAGAGATGAGCTGCAAAACTCGCCGTGCAGCAGTTGCATATTTATTGGGGCGTTTGCGCATTTTAATTAAGCGATTTGTCATTACAAAGAGACCAGAAAAGGGCTAAACTGCATGTAAGTCGCTTTTTTAAAAGGCAGTTGCAAGTTTTCTTATTGATTGCACACGTTTAGCTCAAAGGGAAACTGAATAAATACAGGAAAATACACACACACACACATAGTGTATATGGGGAATACTTTTGTAGTCGTTGCTAAGCTGAAAACGGGGGGCGCAACGATCATTATTCAATTACAGCGTTGGATTTTGCACTCAACATTGAACGTTGAAGTTGAAATTGAAATGGGAATATTGAACCTGCAAATTGAAGCGTTAATGGTGGAATTAAAATTCTATAATTGTCAATAAAAATAGACGGAATCGATTAGAATTGTTGAAGCTAAACTTGAGATGCATAAATAAATCATAACCCCCTCTCTCTCTAAGATAAAATGAAGGGAATTCGTTATAGTTGAAAGAAAAAGACTTGGAAAGCTGGAATTATAATAATACCCATATATTGAGCTCCTTTGGGCATACTTCCCCCTTGCCTAAGCGAGTTATCCTGAAGCATTAAAAGTATCAGATATTCAGCAGATCAGGAAGCAGCCAAATGAAGCCCGCAGATACCGAAAGTTTATACTTCAAAAAACAAGAGAGAAAAAAAAGTAGTAAGCAAAACGTTTCAGATTGAAGAGGAGCAAGGAGCAAGGAACAAGGGAAAATCGAAGCGGAGCGGAGCGGAGCAGACACCATGTAATTTGAGTGGCGTGTAAGCCGCAGCAGAGACATAAAACCCGCAGCGTGCATAATTTAATATGAATATTATAAGTATATAAAAGGCTCACCCCTTCTCCCTATCTCTGACCCCCCTGCCCCCTTTTGCCTCCGCCCTTTGGTTCATTCTCCTTCTGTTGCTTAATGACAAACCAAGTGCAGCACTTCAACACTTTTAGTGGCAATTTACAGGAGCTGACCACAAAGACAAAGAGCCAGAAGAAGGCAGCAGCAGCAGTAATGACCGCGTCCAGCCTGATTGCTGATTATGACATGACTCGAACCCAGACGGACATGGAGACCCAGTGTAGAGCCAGCAGAGACCCGTAGCTGGGGCCCTCATTGGTCTGTTTGTAGGGTGAGAAAAAGCCAAGTTAGATTGTCGTCAGCCACATGCAGATGATGTGAAGTGCAAATAATTATGACAAGCAGGCGAGCGAGGATAACTCAAAGGGGGAAAGGCAGAGGAGCGGCGGGATTGGAGCAGAGCAAAAAACTGAACGGAAGCAGTGAAAAAGCAACTGCAACAACAACAGCAAATCATTGCACACCTGCGAAATGGCAGCAGTGAACTAAAACTATAAATTGGATCGACTAACAGATACTGTGTAAAGTCACATTTCATTCTTCCACTTCGCTGTTCTTCGAAGGTAACCAGGGGCTCTGGAAATGAGTTCCTTATATACTTCATATATGTCTTCCACTAGACCCGCTCTATATACTCTTCTTTTTTTTGCACAAATTCCCAAATAGTACAGGGTATACACAGCATATATATAAATTGCGTGGAGCGTAGTAAGAAAAAGAAAAACAGCAGGAAAAAAGTGCAACACTTGAACTTTAGCGCAGCTGCAATAAGCAGGAAAAGTAGCAGCTGGGGCAAAGGAGGGAGGGAAGAAGGGGGAGAGAGAGAGGAAGAGGGGGCAACAGAAGTGTATTGAGTCAGTTGAAGTGGCAAAGTCTTAACCTGAGCCACACCTCCAACTTCAACTTCAGCAACAGCCACAGCCACAGCCACAGCTACAACTGACTGGTGCCCTGCCTCGCCAAGTGGCAGCTACGAACGGACCATGCCACATAACGACGATTATGAAAGACAATCAGCTGTGCCTCCACACTCATTGTTGCTGTTGCAAGTTGCTGTTGTTGCTGCTGTTGTAAGTTGAGGTTTGTAGGGTAATTGACAATGCATTGCAATGCGGCTGGGCAGTAGAGCAACCACTCAATGAGCCACTGAGCCAATGAGCCACTGAGCCAGCCATGCGGCAAGGCAATACGAAAAATGCCTCAGTTATTGGCCCAAAAGAAACAACAGAAGAATAGAAAGAAACAAAAACTATGAAAAAATAGATAGACTTACCTAGGGGTTAATCTTGTCTGTGTTCAACTGAAATGACTAAGCTCTGCTCTGATTGCTGATAAATGTGTTAAAACGAGGGGGCCTCCCCCCCCCCCCTTGTTGGCCCCGAGCGTCCCTAATAATAAGACTCTCGGCTCGAGTTGGTCTAGTTATTAAATGAGATTTAGATGCTGAATCAATTTTACAGAAATAAAAGGCCTGAAATAAGCCAATTACCAATAGAAGGCACAATAAGACATTGAAATATCAGTTGAGCTGCATTCGATAGTCACGATAGTATTGAGATATTAGATTCCGAAATACCAATTAACATCGATATAATCGATGTGATATAATCCTTGAGAAGGCTACAGAAATACCAATCAATATAGGCTTTAGCTGTTACCAAAGGCTAGAAGAGTAATCGATAATTACGATAGTATTGCGATATTAAACCTTTCTTAAGCACTTTTCTAACTAAGCACCAATAATATCACCAGGCCTTGTATTGAAATTCCAGTCTTATTGCTCAACCCATTAGGCTGGAATCTATCACAGAAAAAAAGAGCAATACTTAGTCTTATAATTCCCTGCAGCTATATTCCATTTGTTTAATTCAGAATGGAGAAGAGGCACAAACGGAGGAGGGAGGTTCATCATAAAAATATGCCGCTAATTATGATGGCCCTTCAAAAAAGTTATGATGGCATTTCGGCTATAAAAGAACAACAGCAACAGAACAGAGATTATTATTATAGCCGAGTGACCTTTAAGGGCATGAGACGAGAGCGAAAAGCCAAGTCAAAAAGTTTAAAAGTCAAAACAATAAAAATTGAATGCTGTCAGAAAATGTTTTGACAAATTATAAACCAAATTTTTTTTTTTTGCTTCTCCACAGACTAAAAGCGAAACGGAACGGAACGGAAAATCAATTAGCAATTAATAATTTTCTAACGAAGAAGAGGAAGACGCAGGAAGGTATACTCCGTGGAGTGGACTGGTTTAACCAGAACCACTCTCGAAACTAACTGGAGGCGTCCTTAGACCATTAAAGACACGAATCTAACCGCAGGGCGCCGCATAAATAGATAAATAAATGATATTATGATGGTATTATGGCCAGTTATTATGACAATGTTTACAGAGCTCGAGACTCACGCAAAAAAACTGAAGAAAATACCAAATAATATAGAGAAAAAAAATACTTTTTACTTCTTCTGTTCAATCCAAACTTGCGTTGCCTTTCAATTAGCAGTTAAAACTTATGACCGCCAAAAGTCGTCTCTCCGCCGCTGCTCCTCCCCCCCTCGCACTGACTGCAGACCAATTACACTCAGAAAAAAGAAAAGGAAAAGTAAACCAAATGACCGGCATAAAATTTATAGCTATTTTTATCTGCTCTTTTTAAGTGCACTCTAATTTTGTTTTACTGAAATTAAGTACAAGTCAATTTTCAATTTTAAAAGACCACAAAAATATCTTCAAGTAGATCAACTAACCCGTTTTCAAGCCGGAACGGTTCATACTCGAATATTTTCCTAACTTGAAATGAAACAGGTGACTCTAATACTTTCTAGAGTATCATTTTTACTAGACTTGAGAAGTAATATTTTATTATCTCTATAAGAAATTGTTTTTCTGTCTGGGTTTGCCCTGTTTCTCTGAGTGTATTAATGTTCGTGTGGGGCTGTCAATTTGACTGCTCTCAGGTGGCAGAGCTGATTGCGACGACTTTTAAATGCGTTATCAGAGCCAACCTTTGACCCGACCCGGCCCGACCCGACCAGACTCGACTCGACTCCATTCCACGCCACTCGATCCGAGCCGCACGCTTTCCACTCTTCCAATCTTTATTCGAATCCCACTTCCACTTCATCTGCGGCTTTCGCACGCAATGCGCCATGACGTTGCTGACGCTGACGCTGACGTTGACTGAAACGAAGCGAACGAAACGAAACGAAAGGAGCGAGCTTGACGACGACAAGTGTCATTATATCAAGTGATTTTCCTTTTGGCCACAGGCCACAACCACAGCCAGTGTCACTGCATCAGTTCTCCATTTAAGCCCCGCTCCTTCTCCCTGTCATTCTGCCAACTTTTGAGTGGCTTAAAGGAGAGAGAGACCCGCAGTTTTCTATTGCTGCCCCGCCGAAAATAAACCCTTCCCCCCCAACCCTCTCGATCCATTTGACAGTTTTGAAGTGTTATGCGATTTTACATTATTGGCTCTGACTGCGCCACAGTCTATTGCTGCCTCTTTCCATTCTATTCTATCTATCTCTCTCCTGCTGCTTCTCTCTCTCTCTTTCTCTCTCTTTCTGCACTGTCCTGAATAGTTTTGACGTAGTTTTGCATATGTTCTCACAAAGTTTTCGCATCGCTGACGTTCCTCTCCTCTGCCTCCTTTGCTCCTTGGGCCTCTCCTGCGCCTTTAAATAGATTTGCAGGTTGTCAGGCTAAGATAACAGAACAACAACAGCTCGAAAACTCATTGTTTGATAAGTTTTCAGCTTTTCTATTATTATTTTTTTTCCTTTTCTTTTCTTTTGCCCTCCACATTTTCAGCACGTGCCATTCACAATCCCAATTGACGTATGTGGCTGGCTGGCTGCCTGCTTCTTCTTGGCCTGGCTCTGGATTTGAATCTCTGGCCTGGTATTGTCATTTTAGTTTTGGCCATAAAACTTTAAAAACTTTATGCTTGATGTGATTTCAACTCACTTCTGTTGTCTCTGCTGACTTTCGGAGTGGTTCGCATTAATTAAACAGAGAATAACAGAGGATTAATCAAAATTCATCTGCTTGGCTAACTCATTTATACCCTTACCCTCTCTCTTACAGAGGGTATTACAACTTGGTCGCGATCTCAGACCCCACAAGGTATAGAAATATATAACTGATGAGGTTGAAGAGCTGAGTCGATATAAACTGATCTCCCATCTTTTAGCTAGGTGAATGAAATTTGGAAGGCTCGTCTCGGAAACGGAGACGGCCGGATCGAACTATAGTTGAGATAGGAACAATCGCTCCAACAGTTCTTCTATGGAAAACTGTTTTCTCTCTTTCTTTCTTTTTTTCTTTCTTTCTTTCTTTCTTTTTTTCTTTCTTTCTTTCTTTCTTTCTTTCTTTCTTTCTTTCTTTCTTTCTTTCTTTCTTTCTTTCTTTCTTTCTTAAGACATCATGAGGGAACTGAAGGGTAGCAAGGATGGGCTTATGACTGATATATCAAATGGCAGGCCTTTCCTGTCGACCTTAAAAGTATTTAATTTAGTTTTAGTTAAATTATATTCCATATTTTCTTAGTTTTCTTTTGCTCTCATGGAATTTTCCTTGCACAAATATTATTTTAATCCTATTTACTTGAAACTGCGTTTAGCTTTCGATTTCGATTTTCATACATTTAATTCATTAAAATTTAGTTACAGCTGAGTTTCCTTTTGGCCATTTACACTGCTTGCTGCCAATTAAAAACTCTTAAGCTTTTCACTTTAATTGGATACGCACGCCTCTTCTTCTTCTTCGCCGACTTCTTCTCCTTCTCCGACTTCTTCTTCTTCGTTCTTTCTATGGGAATTATAAAAGTGTGTGTGGAGTATCCAATTTATATGCGAGTATATTTCACATATTTGCCCAAGTATCTCTCGCTCTCCCTCTTTGCACTAATCCACATTTAATGCACTTAACATGCCCCCCTCCCTTTATCTCTCTCTCCATTCCTCAGCTGCCTCATCTGTTGCCTCCTCTGCTGTCTACTTCTTCTTTTCCAACTTGTTTTCGATGCAAACGGAAAGGGGGGACTACGGGAGGAGCTGCCATAAGTTTTGTTTGCAATTTATGCACATGACATAAAAACGTGCGCACAGAGACACACAGAACAACTCAAAGTTGTTCTCGTTGTTGTTGTTGTTGTTGCTGCTGTTGTTGTTGCTGTCTTTTATTTACGAGCTGTATTTTACTTATGGCATTTCTTGTAGTATTTTATTGTATTTCATTTGTAGCCTGCTGTCGATTTCCTTCAAGATTTTCACGTGCCAAATTTTGTTGGAATTTTATTGAAAATTATTATTGTGCAGCAGGTTGAATTTTCATACAGTTTTCCCCGCCCCGCCCCCCTCGACTGCTTCGCATTAGAATAATTGTGAGAGTTTTCCCTGATTGCTGCCACTCTTCCTGAAGGGTATTTTGACTTTGTCTCGAAGGTTGTTCTGCATTGAAAGCGGACATCTCCGATCCTTATCACTGATCAGGCTGCCAGCCTCTGAGATCGGATAACTATATCCTATAGCTGTCATATAGGAGCAATCCTTGAAGTAAATACTTGGTCCTCTCTGAAGACAGCCTTTCCTTAGTAGCGGTTTTCTTTTCTGATAATTTCAAAGGTTCTTTAATTGTGAGCAGAGCTAAGCGAAGCCAAAAAACAAAAACAAAAACAAAGAGAAAGAGGAAAAAAAAAGCCCAACACAAAACAAACAACTGGCAGGCGCGCATGAAAAACTGGGTCAAAAGTTGGAAAAATTATAAAGTAAAAAGAAAAGTGTAGAAAACTTGCGAGCTAAAAAGGAAAAAAAAAACAGAGGCAAAGTACGGTAGGGAGACTGTGGGGCAAATGTGTTTATATGCCACACTCTCTCCACCTCCATCCACATCTCCTGCCCCCCGCATCTTCAGTCGCGATATCTCCCATTGCCTTCTGTCTCTTTGTCTATGTTTTTCTATCTTTTATCCACTTATTTTGTGCATTTTGTTTATTATTTTGCTTAGTACTTTTTATTTACTGTTTGTTTGTGTTTACTTTTATTGCAACCAGAAAAAAAAATGAAAATAGAAAAAAAAAAAGTTCTAGAACTCTTTGGAGTAGGAAGCCACAGCAGGGGGAAGTTTTACCTATGCGGGAAAACTGGCATATTAAGCCATCATTTTGTTTTTGTTTTTGTTTTTTTTGTGGCTACTTGAAGCCAATGATGCTGCATAATTCCCTAATTAAGCAACTAAGTCAATTAAATACGCTTCAGAAAAAATATGAAAATAAATTATAAGCTGATTTTCGAGAAGAATTCGACCTTCAATGTGTGTCGTTTACCTTCGTATGGCATATAAATAATGAATTGATTGTTTGCTTCCTAATCGCTCTCCTTCCCCATACTCTCACGCGAGAGAGCATTTGTTAGCCTAATTATGTTTTGTGTGGTATCCTTAAACGCTCAGGCGTAACACAGGTTGTATACGTAATAAGCGAATAGATGAGTTCTCTCTCTCTTTCCCTTACTATCATCTTTTGACATCCCAAAGTAACACATGGCGTATACGTAATGAATAGCTTGTTTGCTCTCCCGCGAGAGCATTTCTCACTCTAAGTCCGCTTTGTGCTGCATCCGTAAACGTTTCAAATTTTGTTTTGAGTCTCTTTGAAGCCAATCCCCACTTTGGACTCAGGTGTTAACTAGAATTTTATGCAAATTACTCTATAAACTGATGGATATCCTAAACAGCTAGAAAAAAGCTAATTGCATAGAAACCATTCTAGCTTTTTTTCTGTTTCTCGTACCATTAATTAGCAAAAATGTTTTTCTGCGCGCGAAACAAGCAACTGCCGCGCCTTGACAGCTACAGATTCGAATATATCTATCGATGTATATGACACCTACCTGAAAAAGCAAGCTGGAAACCAATTTGGCAATCTCATGAATGGAATGGAAATGGAAATGGATATCAAAAGTCGAGCGAGTCTCAAGTTTTTGAGTCTCGCTCAAAACATGACAAAGACGATAAATATTAGCCTAAGTATAACAAAAAGCGCCGAAACAGATTGCAAATTGAAATAGAGAAAAAGACAGAGAGAAAAAAGCCAAAAAATAATGTAAAAAATCAAACCTGGCCTTGAGCAAACAATTGAAAAGAAAAAACAAACAAGAAACAACAAAAGTAAAAAATAACAAAATAAAACGATAAAATGTCAAAGCAAAAATATTTGCTGTTAGATTTTTTTTGTCAGCTGCAACAAAATGTTAAAAACAAAACCAGAAATACAAAAAAAACAACAACAACAACCAACCTCTGCCACACAAATGTAAATAAATTACATGCAACAAATGCAGCAAAAGCATTGACGTCGGCGTTGACGTCGACGTCAACGTCGCAGTCACGTTGAATGCTGCTGCTGCTGCGGCCGCTGTCTGTGCCACTAACCCACTTCAAGACAACTCGCGGCTGTCTCTTTCTAGCATGCTAACTCTTTCTCTATATATACCTCTCTCTCTCTCTCTCTTTTTCTCAGCGCAACGTGAAACGTTGACAAAATTAACATCAACAACGACTAGCAGATACTCTACACACAAGTCAAAGCCGAACGCCTTTAATGAGCTTACAAAGTAATCCCTGTCTTTACGATCGTTTCAGAAACTTATTTCTCAAAATCTGGGAATATTCAAAATGGGAAAATCTCCGCATGATATTCAGGAATCTATATACCAAATTTCATATCTCCAGCTCGAACAGTGTCCGAGATTGGCACCGCGATTTAGGCCTGCCTGTTACATAAAACTTGATATACCCTTTATGCACATTTTTAATGGG
This sequence comes from Drosophila repletoides, assembly GCA_018150835.1. Lineage (NCBI taxonomy): Eukaryota > Metazoa > Arthropoda > Insecta > Diptera > Drosophilidae > Drosophila > Drosophila repletoides. Next base: position 18,072,013 of record JAECWQ010000031.1, on the reverse strand, counting down.
TACAAGAACAACGACAACAACGACGACGTTTTGCATTTTATTACGAAAATTCTTTGGATTCAAAAACCTAAAAAGCATTCAATTAATCAGGCACTTCACAGAGCTCCTCCAAAAGCGAAAGGGGAAAACAAATTAGCGGCTTAAAGCCCAAAGGCGTTGATTGATTTGAAGGGCTTCCAGGGAAATGGGGAAACAGGGAAATAAGGGGAAATAAGGCACCAGCAGAGTAGGGCTGGGAGAAGCTGGGAGCTGCCATTTGATCATTTGCTCAATGGTTCGCATTTGGCAGCTGTCCGGGTTCGGGCTGGGCTCTGGGCTCTGGGGTCTTAGGGTTGGGTCTTGGGAGGGCAAACAGCTCAATTGAAAGCCTTATTCATAGGCCTGCTAAGAGCCGACCATCACTCTGACAACCGTCGACAGTTGTGACCCAAAAATATATATGTGGTAACCAGACGGGAAAAAACCTCTTTTGACCACAAACCAAACCACAAAGTGCTGGCACACACTTCCAAGATAAAAGATAATGACACGAGCGCATTGAAAACTCTTTGGCACTAACAAAAAAAAATATGTATATATAAAATACTGGGGGAAATATGAGAGAAAAAACTTTAATTTTTTACCATTGTTTGGCTGCTCTGATTCATCAACAGTTCCCTCCTCCTCCTCCTCCTCCTCCTCTCCCATTCCCATTCCCATTCCACGGCGAGCTGCCACTCAACTGTTCCCCATAAACATAAACATAATTTTCTATTGCCTCCACACGAAGCGATTTCTCGAGTCGATTCAACGCTTTGTCAACAGCTGCAACTTGCAACTTGCAGCTTTGGAACGCGCAACGCGCGACGCGCAACGTGCAACGTGCAACTTGCGTTGCATTTTCGCTTTCAAAATGTTGCACAATTTTCTGCAGTTGTTAAAAAACACAACTATACCCATTATAGAAAAGCTACAAAAGGGTATGATGCAAGCAGCAGTCTTCTGACCGAAAGTTTCAACTGAATTCTCGTCTCTTTCCGGCGACCTTTTCTCCAACTTAAACCGAATCTGGTAAGAATTAAACGAATAGAATTAAACCAAAATCGGCATTAGGAGTGGGTTCGAACCCGGAAATCGAGGCTGCGCAGTCAAATCGAAGTTCGAACCAAAACAAAGGTTCGCAGCTCAAAAGGAACTAAGTCCTAAGCTAAGACCTGAGCTCGAACCCAGCAAGAGGAGCTCCAATGAACAATATATGAACCAATTTTAAGCTCTTTCCATTTACAGGGTATCTGCTAGCCACTCATTTTCTTTTAATTTCATTTTTATATTTTTTTTGTAGCATGTTATTTCTTTTTTTGCAGGCTTCATCGAGTTGCTAAACTTTTAGCGGGTGACTTTTGCATATATGTTGGCCGTAAGTAATTGCAATGTTAAGTAGAAACTTATCCTGCATAAGCACTCCCCCACGCACACACACACACCCCCACACACACACACACACTTTTAGCCGAGTCAACAACCAGCTGGTGGCGCTGGTTCAATGAACTGCGCTCTCTTGGCCAGCAATTAAACTGACCAGTTCACTAATTAAATTTGCTTATTTCAATAACAATAATGCTGAACCAAAGACAAATAGATGAGTGGGGCAGGGGCGGGCTCTGGCTCTGGGTAGGAGGAGGGTTCACTGGCCGTGCAATATTATTATTACTTTTAATAAGCAAACGGCGAGACACACACACCTCAGCAATTACAATTAAAAATTTTAATAAGAAGAGTTGGAGTCTAATAAAAGTGTCATTAAAAGACAGACAGACGGACGGCGGGGCGGACGGAGGGAGGGAGGGCAAGGGTTCGGGTTTCGACTATTAATTAAAACCTGTCCCCCCCCTCTTCCAGTGCTGCTGCTTCGTCTCCTTCTTGCAACCAGGCGTCGCTCTCTATGAAAATCCAAAATTGGCGTAGAATATTTCTAAATGTTATCATTAAATGGATTTAATTTAATTTTTTTAATGCACTTTATCTATTTTTCTCTGCATTTTCGCGCCTTTCTTTAAGTTGTTTCTCCCCCTTTTTTTTCTTCTTGATTTTCCAAGTGGATTGACCCCTTACGTTTTGAAAGACGCGCGCGGGTTTTTCCGTGCGTTTTTTACATGCGTTTTAAAACGCGCAGCAAGATAAAGTTTTTGGCCAAATACAGCTGACAACAAAGTGCAACGCTCAAAAGGCATTAGAGCGTTAAGACCTGCCAGTGCGCGGAGGGCGGGGCGTGAGAGGGGCGTGGCATTAACATTTTGCATTGTAATTACAATATAAATTTTCAGCGGATTTAGCAGCGGATGCGAACGAAGCGCGGAGAGTTTTGCATAGATAAAGTTTAGTAAATGAGTCTAGTCTAAAGTTGTTGTTGCTGCTTGTTGCTTGTTGTTGCTGCTTCTGTTTGTTGTTGCTGTTGTTGTAGTTGTTGCTGAGCAACAGCGCGTAAAAGTCAACGACAGCAAAATGTGGCGCTCAAATTAATTTTTTCAGCTTTTATTGCGGTTATACTAGAGACGCGTACTTCTCCTTCTCCTTCCCGCCCCTCCCTCTCCCCACACACACAGCTAAGTAAATATATATCTTTATATACCTATTTATCTATATATATAGAGATATTCACGAACTCTGGCTCTATATAATTTTAATGAGACACACACGCATGTAAAGGAAGGGAATCTGGCTCCAGCTTTGCGGTTTTCACGAATATATTCAACTTGTAACTTACGACTCTTTGTTATACCCTAACAGAGGGTATCATAACTTTGTGGGGCAGTGTGGCATGTGCCCAGCTATCTGCCTGTCCGTCTATCAGTCAGCAGCACAACTGTCTAAGCCAGCTGGATCGAAAAGGACTAACATATAGCTGACATAGACAGTCTGTTAGGGTATATAAACTTCGGCACTCCGATAGGGTTTTCCTCTCCTAACTAGTTTCGTCTTCTTACCCAACCATGACACTTTGTTTTCTGTATTCAAATTGCGAGCTGTGGTTCTTGACTTACCTGTAAAGAGAAGAGAGAAATTAAGAGAATTAATTGAGAATTCATATTATAATCATAATTCATATGATCAAAGAGAAGAAGAAGTTCTGAGCCTGGCTAACTACAGTATTTGCCTTATACTCTCCCACAACTATCCAGAAGGGTATTCGCGCTTTCGGCGTGCCGGAAGGGAACTTTTCCAACTAGTTTTTTAGTGCAATTATTAAATTATTAGGCCACTGCACTTCCACATGGTTTCCCATCGACTCGTAGCCCGCTCAATTGGCCGACGCACAGGGGCAGAAGCAATCCAAATACTCTCGTGAAATATATAAAGCCCGATTCGGATTCAGATGCAGATTCAGATACGGATTCCGTCTCATTCTCCGGCTGCGTCTCAAGTGACTGCAGGCATATGAAATATGTAAAAATTTTGGGAATGCCGAAAAATAAAAAACAGAAGAAACAAAAATGTCAAAAGCAAACACTTAAAATGGTCTCAAGTGAGCGAAGAACAGCAGCAAAAATTCAATAAAAAACGAGGAAAAATAAAACAACGGCCAGAGAAACAGCAACAGCAACAACAACAACAACAAAACTACAACAAACAAAAAACGAAAATAAACAAAAAAAAATTATTATAGACGACGGACGAGGCATTTGCCCAAAAGCAAAGCAAAAAGTCAACTGTCGGGGCTAAAAAACACTGCAAAAATAGTAAGCAAATTTCGAGGGGGGTGGTGGCATACAATGGGGAAAAGGGACAAAAAGGGGGTAAATGCGCTGAAATTTATGCACACGAAGGGATACTCGGGGGTGGCATGGAGTGGGAGTGGCAGTCGCAGTGGCAGTGGCAGGAGAAGTCTGTCCCTGGAGGCTGGACAGAAGGCTGGGCTGGGCAGAGGTACAGAGGGCCCGGCCAAGCCCGCCTGCAGCGACGCCTCTGTAAATATGCATGGAGCACGTCTAAAAATCGCTGAAGGACGATGACAAAGTGACAAACTGACTGACTGACTGAGAGACTGACAAACTGCTGATTTTTATTTGAACAGCAACGGCGGGCGGTGCTCCTTTTATGAGCTCGACTGCTGCAGTTACATTTACAGCTAAAAGTTGAATTTATGTTTAGTTTTCAGCTCTCAAAATCTGAATTTTCAGTGAGAAAGAAAAAAAAGGAAAACAAAAACAAAAATGAAAATGAAAACCCCAAGCTCCGAGCATATGTGGTTTGGAAAGGGGGGGAAGGGTGGAAGAGCAGCAAGTGGAGACTGGGTTTATTTGGCGCCTAGAAAAGCAAACAGCTGTCAAGGCTGCTTAGTTGGTTATACGAGAGATGACGATGACAATGATGATGATGATGATGGGAGAGCTTTGGGGGCTGAGACTCTGATAATAGCAGAGAGCTGCCATAATCAGAGTTAAGTCCAGCATAAATTAACTTATATGCGAGAGAGACAGATAGAGAGAGAGAGAGACAGACAGAGAGTGAAAGCTGTCAGGGGAATAATCTTGAAATGAATTGATGTACTTTGATTTACAGACAATTTCTGCATATAGAAAGTATACTAACTATAGAGCTGGAACTGGAGAAAGCAGCACTGAAAACTGCCAATTTTGACTCGTTTTTTTCGAGTTTATTTTAGATGTTGCATTACTTTTCTATTAGTCTTAAGCCATAGTTTAAATTCTTCTCTTTTAGCCTTAGCCTTTCCTTTACTTTTGCCCATCTCCTGCTAATCTCTTTTTGGAATTTCCTCTCAGCATTAAATTTATTGAATCTTCTATTTAGCAGAAAGATTTTCATTTGAGGTTTCCTTTATCTCAGGTGGAAATTCCTGGCTATTAAATTGAAACTTTAATTGTGGCTCAATCACAAAAATTCAATGATTGGCAGGGCTATTAAAATAAATACTAAATCAAATAATTTTCAAACTAAAAATCCAATAAATTCTCTTAGCTGCCAGCTAAAAAATTCATCACGCAAATACATAAATACAAATACAAACAACAAACAACACACACACACACACACACACACACACACACGCACACACGCAACACACACAGAAAATACAAAAAGAAAATGCGAAAATGTGCTATAGAAACACGTACAATAGCTAAAGTAATACAATAACAAATCGCCGCAAAGACTGAGCAGCAAAATCGAAGGAAAAATCGCTGCCAGTGGAAGAAGCTGAGGCAAAGCTGGGAAAAGGGACTGCGGCTGCGGCTGCGACTGCGGCTGAGACTGAGACTGAAAGCGCTGCCTTGGCTTCTTTCTGTCTGTGCCCGGGAATTTGCTGCGTCCAGGGGCACACACACACACACACACTCACACGAAGAGTAACAACTTTTTCACACACACACAAACACACACATACATACACACGCACACACACACGCATACTAAGAAACATGAAAATCTACTCAGTTGCCGCTGCTGTGCCGCGAAGGGTGCAAAATTCTGTGCGCGCGCGTGTGTCTACACTCAGAGAAAAAACGGAAACACCATTTGAATAAGGGAAAAGTTGTGCATCGAAAGCAGAAATATATTGTGGTGAATCTGGCCTATAAAATCCAATTAAAACAATCGAATTTTTAGAATTTTTTACCAGTTGTTTAGTACATTTTTAGGCTCACAATTCTCCTACTTCTTTTCTCTCAGTGCACGCGTGACGAGGGTGTTATAAGCGGTTAAATTTCGTACATGCCCTGGCTTTCTCTAGCCCCTGCCCGCCACTCTCTGCGCCCTCTAACCGCTGTCAGCTGCCTATCTTCAGCTCTTGGCCCACCCACATGCCGCTGGCGCCGTCGTTACCGCCAATTTCCCGTTATCTACCAACCCGCCCCGCCCCGCCTCGCCTGGCCTCGGTCACCCCTTCTCCCAGCCTCTGCCATTATTCGCATTTTCTGCTGCTGTTTGTCCTTTGTGCGACCCCCAGACCAGTGCCACGCCTACATAGCACATGCCCCTTTCCCCCTTTTGGGCCACCTTTACACACTGTTTAAGCCACGTGCATTTTTGGCTGTCCATTTTTGGCTAATTTTACGTTACGCATACGCCGTGTGTTTGGTTGTGTGTGTGTGCGTGTGTGTGTGTGTGTGCTGCTTGGGTGTGGGCTCCAAATATTTGTTTTTGTTTGACAAAGTGAAACTCAAAATTCTGTTGCCTACTTTTAAGCGCTTTGCGGCAAAATCAAATTCAAATTTAATAAGCCATAAAACTCGAGCAGAAAATTGAGAAAATTTTTAAATATTAAATAAATTATTATATAATTCATGTATTAAATTATCTATATACTTTTTTTTTTAGGTATTTATATAATAATCATTCTTTATCTATGTTTATTTATATACTCCTTATTTCAGGTATTTATTTCTATATTTGTTTTCTGTATTTTTGTACTTCTTATTATATAACCAAAATAAAAATTGCCCTTTTTTTCTGTAGAGATTTTTGCAGACTCGTTTTCCGCTTAGGTTATCTGCCGCCACACAAATTTTACCCAACAACAACAACAACAACAACAACAAAATGGAAAAAGTTTTTCCTTTGCCTTTGCATATTTTTGGGGCTGAGCAGAGGAAAAACGTCGCTTAAAATTAAACAAAACACAAGTTGGCAGCGTTGGGACGAATCTCGGCTGAAGTCAGAAACCCGGAAGTTACCACCACACCTCAATCTGTGCCCATCCCCATCCTCCCCATCCTCCTCGCCCTCCCCCACTGCCCCCCTTTCCATTTTGGACTACCTCCTCGGCCATACGCCCCCGTCAGCTGCTGCGTAATCTAGCAACTACTCGAGCGGCATAAATTTTAGCAGTCAACAACAAGAAGAACAAGTTGCCAATGCACGACTAACAGATACCCTGTAAGCAGCGTTTCCTCTTCTTCAACGATTGCTTGAGAAGGGCTAACTCAAATTAGCATCCTGTTTAACTTCTGAAAAGCAAGCAGAATCTTCATTAACTCTGAGTGACTCTGTGGAATCATGAATATATATACGGTATATAGTCGAATATACAGTTGTAGGCATTTTAATAGGGTATAAAGAGCGACGCTGACTGCAATGTGGAGTCATAAAAGTTACAGCCCAATAGGAGCGGCGAGAGGAGAGTAGAGGAGAGGCGACCGAGTCGGGGTTCTGTTGGGGTTAAGACCTGACCAAAGAGAAGAAATAGACGAAGGAGAGGAAGGAGAGGAGGAAGAGGAAGCCGGCATATATAATTTCGCACAAGGCACTGAACTTGGCTTGGCGACTTGGCCTGCATAAGTAATAAAAATAGTAATTTGCTCGTAAAATAGTTGCGCTCAAGTAATTTTAACGATTATGATCTTAATCAAGTTGCTAACGGCAGCAGGGGGGAAATGGGAATTGTATATTTGTGCAGGGGTGGCGGGAAGGGAAAGGGGGGTAAGCACACTCTGTAGCTTTCAAAAGTTGTGTTTCTGATGCTCTGAAGAGAAACACAAAAGGTTTAAGACGGGAAACAAACTGAAATATTAGCCAAAAAAATAAATTGTAAATTAATTGCTTTAATTACAATATTTTTGTTCACTGAAAATTCCAATTAAAAACTTGGCTTAACAACAGTTTTCCCACACACAAACACCCACCCACACACACACACACACACACACACACACACAGGAGAGAAAAGTTTTCCCTCTTAACTTATTTGCATGCACACACACACACACACACACACACACACAAACACACACACATGTATTATTTTTCTATAGTTTTTCAAACATCGCTGAATTTATAGCCAACATTTTCCATTTCAATTTTAGAAAATTAAAACCCTAGAAAACTACGCCCTCTGCACAACAAAATGTTTTAAATTTCCCTTCTTTTTTTTTTGTTGGCAGAGAGAAATAAATATAAAAATTAAAATATAAGAAAAATAGAAAAACATGACTATGGAAATGGAGGAAAATTCAACAAAGGCGTTTCAAATGCCAAGCAATGAGTAAGCAAAGCAAAAAGAAAGGAAAGAAAGGAGAGAGAGAAAACAGGGCGAGAAAAACAAAGAAAATAGGGGGAAAATTCGACGAGGCAAACGAAAAGTTTACGACTTGGAAAAGTACCGCTTGAATTTATGTGCATAATTTTTATATTCGCAACGCCCTAACTAAGCTGTGGGCGTGGCAATTACACACAGCACACACACACACACGAGGCAACACAACAAAACACAAATGAAAACTTTTCCGATTTGCTTTAAAATTTTTTGGTTGAACTAAAAAAACATTTCTAGGATTTCGCCAAAGGTAATTGAAATGTCACAACAAAAAGGGGGAGCACAACAAGGCAGACGCAGGGACAAAGGGAGGGAGGGAGGGAGGGAGGTAGGGAAAAGCAAAGGAAAACGAGGAGCTGCAGGCGAGTTCCTTCATGTGAGTTATGTGCCAAAGTTTTGAATGCAGCAGCACCTAAAAGGTATCATTTTAAATGCTCCACAGACGGCAGGGAGTAGGAGGCGAGGGGGCAGGGCAGCTAAGAGTATGTGGCATACAACAGCATTAAGAAGAATTGTTTGTTGCAAGCACAAAAAACATGCGTGCGTCGGGCAGGCAGGCGGCAGGCAGGCAGCCAAACAACAATAAAGCTGCCTCTCAGTTCTTGCTGCTGCTCCTACTGCTCCTACTGCAGTTGCTGCCCGAGTGCGCTGAAAACTGTGCTACACTTTTTTTTTCATTTCTTCTCCTTCCCCTTTTTGCTTGCCTTCCTTCCACTACACAATTAAAGCCGCGCAAGTGCAGCTGTATGCGCAAAGCTGACTATGTGTATGTGTGACTATGCAAGTATGTGCATGCCTGTGTGTGTGTGCGAGTGTGTGTGTGTGTGTGTGTTGGGTTGTTAAGCACTTTTAGGTATGCAAATTTCATTTTGAACATATTTGCTGGGGCATAGAAAACAAAACAAAACAGAAAACAGAAAATAAAAACAACAGCAACAAACAGCAAAAAAAGGTGTGAAAACAAAACAAAGCCAAAGCCAAAGTCGAGAGCTGAAACTTTCAGGCATTATAACAGTAATAAGTACAACAATAATAAGTTGTCCGACAGTGAACGACCAGCAGATACTCTACATTAATATTTCCCTTCAAATAACCCATATGTTTATCAGCCAAATAATTAGTCAAACAGAGCCTTAACCGGGCTCAAACCAATGCTGCTGCTTCACATAGAAACAAGCCGCCAAACCGGTTCTAAGCCAAACCGTTTCGAGCCCAGACTATTCATCTAAATTGAGCCGAACTGTGAACAGAGATATAGTCAACTTGAACCGAACCAAATATTTTTAAATTGAAGAAAAACTTGCGAAACGGAGCTTTAAACCAAGCTTCTTGCTTTGTTGGGTAACTGCATATTATCAGAATAAAAAATACCCTACTTTTTTCTAAGAAAATTGATGACTTATTCACCAATTCTGTTGTGATTTTTGGGCCTTATTCAATACTAAATATTCACTTGAATGTTGACTTATTTTTGTCGTTAGTTCTCTGTGAAAAAAACTTGAGATACTCTACATTTTTTGCTGTTGCTTTTGGTAGGGTATATCAGCATATACACAGACAGTGCACATCAGTGACTTTGGCTTTATTGTTGGTGTTGAAGTGTGTGTACTTTGTTTAATGAGTTTTCAAGATGAGTTTTTGTGTCGAGCCAAAGCAAAACAATAGCCAGAATCTGCCACGCCCAGACAGACGCTGCCGCCTACTTGCCGTATAACGAGGCCAAACGAGCAAAGCGAGATATATATACAAACACATAGAGTATATATATATAGAGTATATATATTTTTGATTGAAATGCGCGCAGGCAGCCAAAAGTTTTTGTTTTACAAGTCAAAAGTTCTCTAGAGAATGAGAGAAAAAGCAGAGTAGCGAAATGCAGCAACGATGAACTGAGAGAGCCCAGTAGAAACTTTGTAAAGCAAAAAAAAATAGCCCCACAAATAATAAGTATGCATTATTTTGCACTATGTTGTAAGGCGAAACATCAGCTGGCCATGCAAGTTCACCTTCTGTTGACATGCCCTTTTGGAAGTACCAGCAGAAGTTCTAATGGGCTGGCTACGGAATTGAAAACGAAATGGCCGCTGGTTCATGCCTCATGTTGCAAATTGGGTGGAAATTTTCATTGTGCGGCTGAGAATTGAAGCCAACAGCAGCGGCGGCGGCGGCAGCAGCAGCCTGGCAAAGACAACACAACAAGGACACGAACAGAACCACTCAACACAGCACCACTATTCCCCTCCCTTCCCTTCCCCTCCCCTCTCCTCCCCTGCCCTTCCCTTCTCTCAGCCCGCAAACGATTTCAAGATTTTTACTCGAAGGAAAACTGCAGCAGTTGGCTGGCACTGGCACTGGCACAGGCACAGGACACGCCCACCCACAGGAATAAAGAAAAATGAAAAACGAAAAAAATATAAAAAAAAAAGGAAAGGAAAATTTAGCGCACAGCAGGTAACCAGCCACAGCAAGAAAACAACAACAACAACAAAAATAAAGAAAATGATAAAGAAAAAAGAAAAAGAAAAAGCAAAAGAAAATAAAAGAGATTATGCTTGGTTGCAAGCGCAACAAAGAGTAAAAGAAAATTTTCAAACTAATGACAAATTTTCTTCATCGTTTTTTTTTCTGTATATTTAAGCTGAAAATCAATTGATCAATTTTACACAGAAATTTTCCCTTTTGTTTACCAGAGAGGGGAACAAAAAGAGCTCCGTAGATAAGACATAATATTCAATCTTTCGACTAAACGCTCTGTTTACAAAACACAGAGACACAGAGAGAGAGAGGGAGAGACAGAGAGGGAGAGAGAGAGAGATGTCTCCCCCTGCTTTAGTTTTCACTGAAGGTCATCAAACTTTGATCGGAGAGATTGGAGAACATATGGCGGCAGCCACAGAGCAGGCCGTATATGCCCTCGTACTCGTATGCTCGTAGTACCCATAGTAAAAATAGTTAAAAGGCCCCCTCCGACCCTCCCGAAAAAAAAAAAAAAGAGAAAATGTGCTGGGTACACAGCATTTAACAGCTGGATAAATAATACCAATCGTAGCAGATGAGAAAAATCAACAGACAACAAAGATCATAATGAGGTTCAGAAACATAATTATCATGCTGCAAGAGACGCTGCAAGATGAGTCTGGGAGGAGAAATGTGTCGCTTTAATGGGGATCGTGCCGAATGAAGGCGCTGACAAATCAATGCCGACGAGGGGCATTTAATTTTAAATTTAGCAAATATCAAAAGAAAAATCAAAACAACTGGGAAAACTCCCTCCCAGATCGATAAGCTCTGCACAGCGAGAAATATAGCTGATCTCTTTACCTTTTCCGACTTTAAAATGCTCTTCTCTAGTTGATAGATAGTTCGCTTGCATATGGAATTACCCAAAATCCCAGCCAAGAAAGAGTTTCCTATATAGAGATACTACTATTTTTGATATTTGGCAATATTAGTTTAATAAAATGAGATTTTTCTCTCTGTGTATGTGGGAAATTCTCCGCAACTGTCAGCATGATCATTGATGCCGAAAGCAAACAAATGTAATTTCAATTTTAAATGTGGGAATTTCATATGGTGGGAACAGATAGAGAGATACAGAACTATATAGCTTTATTTTTCCCTAATAAAAATAGCTTGTTTTGTTAGAAAAGTCTAAGGGGAATGTGTCTAGAAATCCTGTTTACTCTCTAACCTCTTCATTTAAAATACTATCACCCAAAGTTTTTCAATCTAAATGGAATAAAAAAAAAAAGAAAACTTGTTCCAAACATATTTGTGGGCTTATCACATTTCTGTTGGACCCCAACAACAATATTCACAAAGTTGCCGACAATTATGAGACGTGTTAGCGTGGCCTGCAGGAGAGTGTTAGTCTCTGCGGTTTAATGTAGCCTTTTTCTACACACTTAGCAGTTTTTTAATTGTGGCCAACAGCAGCAGCTGCAGCAGCAGCAGAGAGAGAGAGAGAGAGAGAGAGAGCGAAGCCTACATTATGGTAAAAATTAAATTCCAGGCTGTGGGCTTTTGCCTCGCCTAAAAATAGTTAGCCTCGCCTCGGCTCTCCGCCCGGCTTGAACACGCCTCGCCTTTAACCAATATTGTTTTATAGCCCATACAATATTACCATTAGATAAATTGCCTTTCGGACTGGACACTCACTGGAGAGCTTCAGCTAGGAGCTGTCTATTATGGGGTTCGAGTTGGTATGGCAATGGAGCTGTAGCTGGCGATGGAGCTCGAGCTCGAGCTGAAGTCTCTCCTTGCGCTGTGCTGTGCTGTGCTGTCCTGGCCTGTCCTGCTGCACGTTTCAAATTACTTTCTTTATTGATTTGCCGATGACTCGCATTGTTTGCTATTTTTACTGCACTTCTACATGCATTCCAATGCTTGCCTCTCCATATGTGTGGCATTATTATTAGTCGCGCACACTGAGAGAAAAACCATTGTATATATGCTATATAAATTGAGTAGCCAGCGAGCTGGCCCCCTTTTCGCCCAGTGTACAGAGGAATGTATGAGGCAACCCTCTAACCTTTTGCCCCCCCTCCGCCTCTTCACATGTGCGTGTCAATTTGATGCGTGTTTTCTGTAGCTGCATTTTGACCCAAGAACTTTGTACCTCGCTCGACTACCCCCCGTTCCCCCGGCACCTCTCCGCCCTCCACTCTCTGAGTCGAGCATTTTGTCGACACTTTGCCAACTCTATAAAAAGATGTTCTTGCTTTCCTCTCCCCCCCCTTTTCTCTTCTTTGTCCCCTCTTTGGAGCTGCATGTTTTCAGCATTTTTTTTCTTCTTTTTTTTTTTTTGGTATGTAAAAATTTTCTACATTTATTTTATGACGCATTTTTATTGAAAATTTAATGCATTTTGTTGTTCTTGTTGTTTTATGATGCAACTTGCGTCGTATCCATTGATTGGCCTCCCCCCTCCTCCCTCCTTCTCCTCCTACTCCTCCTCCCCTCTCTCTGCCAACTAATCCCAATTCTTTGAACTCTCTCAAGTATTACTCATTTCGATAGGAATTTCAGAATAAAACGGGGAATATCTTGCATGCGGGTTTGAGGCGGAGCTTCTTCTTTCTTTCTCCTACTCTCTCTCTCTCTCTTTCTCTCTCCCTCACACACACACACACACACGCACTTATTTATTAATTAGTCATGCATAATTAACGGCTACTCAATTCCCTCTGTTTCCCTCTAATTGCAACTTTGCGTTCATATTTTGGGTGTTGACTTGGCTTTGTTTTTGGCTTTAATGCTTTTTGGCTTTAATTTACTTACGCAGGAATCAATTCGTTTTCTTTGAGGGAAGCGTTCAACTTACCTGTAAAATAAAGAGAAAAGGAAAAGAAAATTATTAGTTGTTGTGGTTTAGATTTCAATTAGTTTAAAAAGCAGGAGAAAACTGGAAAATACAGGAAATATTTTCTAATAAAAATCAATATAAATATCAGATTTCAGCATGTTCTTCTCTGCTGTAGAAATTCTTCTATTATTTTCGATTGCACTTCAAAGATTCTCACATTTCAGCAGCTGCAATTATTACATTATTAAGCAGCTCTCTAATTAATCACTGACTCATTAGGTTCCATACCTCTCCCTCCCCTCCCCTCCCTCCCCCCTCATCACATCCTCCGCTTCTGCCCACTTCATTGAAGTAATTAGCTCGACCTCTTGTGGTTCATCTAACAAGCGAATTATAATGCTAACTGTATATGTATTAGAAAAGGAAAGGGGGGCGGCCTGGAGGCGGGTAGGGGGGCGCCTCTGTCTGCGTGCGTGTTCATGCATGTTTTGTGATATCTATCTAATCAATAACCGCAAGAACCACTCCCTTTTCTCCCCCCTTTCCCCTATAAGTCTATGGCCCCCTTGCGGTTTTCGACATTGTAGAAACAAAGTTAATGCCCATAGTTGTTGTTTGTTGCTGTTGCTGTAGTTGTTGCTGTAGTTGTCTGGTTGCACGTTGTCTGGAGGCAAAAGTTCAATTAAAAATATTTAAACTGCGCTCTCTGCCGCCGCCTGGGGATGCGAATATCCGCATATCCGCATATCCCAACCCAGAACCCAGAACCGAGAGCCGAGAATCGAGTACCCAGTATCCAAACCCATTGCCTGATGCGTGTCAAAACTCAACTTGGGATAGGTTGGAGAGCTCCCGCAAGGCAACAACAGCAACAACAACAGCAACAACACTTGCAACAACAAGTTGCAACAAGAAACAACAACAGCAACTCGGGTGAAAAACTGCACAACGAACGCCTCGCAATGGCCATAAGCCGCATCGGTCAACGTTTGACGACCCCCCTGGCCATAGGTCCCCGTCTCTGGTAACAGTGTACCACAGCAGTACACTGAGAGAAATATCTAACAGTTGTACACCATTTTAAAGTAATATTTTTCTCAAATTAATCGAGAATAAAGCTTTAATTAATAATCAATCAATCAGTCTAAAAATGTCGATGAAAAGGAACACTAAAAAGAGCTGCCATTCAGCTCGACTTTGAGTAAGTTTCAGTTTCTGAAGGGAAAACTGGAGAAGTAGCCAGAAATTTGGGATTTATGTAGACGCCATAAAGTTATTTTAAATGAGAATTTTCCATTTATTTTTAGGAATATTGCGCTTAACTTATGACAAAGTTCATAGCTCAGTTAACCACAAAAATCCCCTCTTTTGGTCTGAGTGTATTTGCAGTGCCTCATTCGCTACCCCCTTTGCCCCGCTCTTCCTCTGTGGGGCACTGCCAGACCATCCGGTTCTCAGTCGTCGTCGTCGTCGTAAAAACACAACAACAACAACAATAAAAACCCAACGAAAATTTCATTCTTCTTTTTGTTCTTTTTTATTTTATTTTATTTTTTTTTTTTTTTTTGGGTGCAATGAACGTTGCGTCGCTGTTGTTGTTGCTGTTGGCGCTGCTGCGCATGCGTGCCACCAGCAACAGTTGCTGTTGCAACAACAGCAACAACAACAACAATGTAGCTCTCAGTCGATCGTCTGCCCGGTTCGTTGAAAAATTCGTTAATAAATTGGCTACCCGAACAAAGTTCCAGTCTCCAGTCCCCAGTTCCAGACCCGGGCTCCACCTTGCGTCAATATTAACATTCATGCTCATCCTTTTTATTTCTTGGTTTACCCCTCAGGGTCAACGGCCCACTTGTGTCGTCGTCGTCGTCGTCGTCGTCGTCGCTATTATCTCAGAACATCTGCCGTTTCTTTGCAGCATTTCAGGAGATCTTATAATATATATATATATATATATACATGTATATATTGATACCCGAACAGAATCGATTTGTGACATGTGAGAAGAATCAATAAAAAATAAGGCAAAAAGGATCCCCAAAAAAAGTGAGCAGATCGTGCAGCTGCAAGTGCTCAACAGAGAAGCAGAGAAGGAGAGACAGAGAGAAGGAGAGCGAGAGAGGAGTCCTCTTGAAGCAGGCAGGTACTTGAGTCTGAACAGGATATACTGTTATATATACAGAGGATCGCATAAGATGGAAGAAGAAAACAGCAACCCCTAAAATTAACAATGGGCTGCTGTAATTTGAGCACACTCCTTGAGAAGCGTTTCATCTCTTCAAGGAGGAGACCCGAGTTTGCACCTGCTTCAAAGATTCTGCTTGCGTCGAGTCTCCTTTGTCTGCCGCAAGATCCTTCTTTCTCTTTATCGTAATAGATTGTTAATCAGCCCATAGCTAATTGAAGTGAATCGAACAGAGAGTTATTAGGTGGATAACAAGTGAGTTTTCAATCATAATAGATTGCTCATTTCAAGAAGGTCAAAATTCAATTCAATTGATTGATTAGTCATTATTCACGTGTGTGTGTGTGTGTGTGTGTGTGCGTGTGTGTGTGTGTGGGTAGCGAATCATCCTTTGTAAAATGTTTGAATTCTATTAAATGGTAATCGTTTTTTGAGCGCTGTTGCCACATTTCATCGGGCATTGTTGCCGCATTTCATTTTGGACAAAAGCAAGCCACATTCAGTGGCATTTGTCATGTGGCCATGCGGCATGCGGCATGCGGCATGTGGGGCGTCGTGTGTGGCATTTTGTGTTAACTTTTTGCAACAATACTTAAAACAGCATCAGAGAACTGCAAGTCATCGTGGCAGAACAACAATTGTTGTCAACAATTCGCAGCTGAAGCTTATTGAAAATTGGCAACAAAGCAACAGTCGACCTCCGCCTACGCCTCCAACCCACTGGCGTACTCAGAAGCGGAGGGGAGTTGAGACCCCCCCCCTCAACTACTCGCAAGATATCATCATAAAGAACTATTAACAATATTTCTGCCTACGCCACTGCTCCCCCCCCAACCACACCCCCTTACGCCACCCCTGCTTCAGTCACGAACAGCTGACAGTCATCGCCTTTTTCTCATTGCAAATCTTTGACTGGTAACACAACACACACAAAGCAAACAGCCAGCAACAGGGGCGGAGATGGGCGGGGCCGGCCTTTTGTCATGAATTGTACGGAAATCAAGATCATACATCAATAATGACAGTTGACAATGAGAGAAGCTGCTGCTGCTGCTGCTGCTGCTGACTCAAAATGCAAAACGACGAATGAAATTATATTTTTAAAACGTAATAAAAATGCAACATGTCATGGGGATCAGCAGCAATGTCAAACAAAAGCTCAGCCAGCTATGCCACAGGCAGAGGCAGAGGCAGAGGCAGAGGCAGCAGCCGCTTCTCGAGGAGGCATGCTGCAGGTGGCGCAGCTCTGCCGCCTACTGGGTGTGTCCAAATCCAGATCAGAGCCCGGCTGCCTCCTGCCACAGGCTAGACAAATGTCAGCGGCTTAAAATGCAACAGCAGCCGCCTGACAACGACAACAAGAATTGAAGAACGCACGACTAGCAGATACTCTATAGAGTCGCTCTACTAAAGTCCATAGTTATTTCAATTTCAGTAGGAGTATTCGACCAGAAGAGATACCCTAATTACGTCTATCTCTTCCTCATAACTTTGAAGATTGACGGATTCAGAGGGATACCCTTTCCTTTAGGCCATATTCCATGGGTGCAGGGTATATCCAAATGACAACGACACCTAAATGGGGAAACCTAACAGAGCAGATGGAAACAGCTGAGGAGCTGAAGAGGCACACTTTGTTGGGGCATGTGGCAGAGGCAGTGGCAGAGTGGAGTGGAGTGTTGCAGCAGTCACTGCGACTGCTCATTTGTCATAAGACATTAGCAGGAATGAGGCAGCAGCCGCAGTTGGAGATAAGCAGCAATCATAGATGCTACTGGAAGAGTACTACATACATATGTATATGCCACATTTTGAGGCGTGGCAGTCATAATAGCTTGCAACTAGATGACTCAGAGACACAGAGAGGCAGAGGCAGAGGCGGAGGCAGAGAGAGAGAAAGAGAGTAGGCAAGTTGCAGCAGAAAGTGCCACAATTAACGCGTCTGTCTAATTATCTCGTTGACAGAGGCAACTATAGAAACATGCCCCAGACTGTGGCGCCACTGAACCATTTTCAAATACATTTGGCAAATATTTAACAATGAGAAGCGACTGCAATTACCGCATCGCATCGCATCGCATCGCCTCGCATCGCCTCGCAATAGACGAGACTTTGTAGAATTTTAATTGAAATGTCAAAAGCGTTTAGTTCTGTGTGGCAAGAACTGTCTTTCCGTCTGTCTTGCCGGAGAGATGCTGCAACAGGGCTACAAAACGCAACTGGCGAACGGCCAGGTTACTGGAATTTTAATCGGCAATGCGGCACAATTTGATTGTGGCATTATTGAGGTTAAGGAAATATGTTAAGAGGCAGCCTCAGTCGGCGACAGCCCGTTGCAAGACGCGTCCGCCATTGGGTTAGTCAATAAAGCACTTCAAATGTGGTTTTCAGTTCGGCAAAAGGGACTCTCTAGTTGCGCGCAGTGTTGCCAAATTTCAGTTTGGCCTATTAAGTGCAAAGCGCCGTTGACAAACTTCACAAAAGAATTGAGTTTTTGGCCATATTTCCCTTTCATAAACTGTGATCGAAAATCATATGAATCTGTATGAAAATCGGATCACTTTCAACTGAGAATATCTTCCCGGCAGTGTTGCCAAACTTCATATGGAGGGGAACTGACCGTTTAAATCGGTTTATTAATTACATTTTGGGCTTTTACTGCAGTGTTACAGTGTTGCCACACTTCACATATTTCAATTAATCTGAAGCCACAATCTTCCCTACAAACTTGACTTTGCCACAAAATTGCCACAAATTATGCAAAGTGCAACGCAGAACGTCTGTCTCTCTGTCTGTCTGTCCGTCTGTCTGTCTGTCAATCCAAATCGATTAACGTTCACTTTGGAGCAGACGGGAGGCAGGCATCAGACAATTGTTAATTAACACTGCCAAAGGCTACGTAAATCTGCACAAATTCACAAATTGTGGCTACAAATTGAGCTTCAAGCCAAGCAGAAGAAGCTGCCACATGCCGCTTGCCGCTTGCCGCATGCCGCATGCCACAGTCGAGCCGAGCCGAGCAGAGCAGCAGAGGAAATCAAAGCTGCACCGCAAATCGAAAATCGCACTGAGAGGGTGGCAAATGTTGTCAAAACTTGTACAACAAAAGATTTCAGATAGGGCTCTCTCTCTCTCTCCCCGCTCCGCCTGTGTCTCCCCTCCCCCCTCCTGTCAGTCATCCCTGTGGGCCGTGCAACATACAGCAGCCCGCAGACATTTACAGTTGCAGTTGCAGTTGCAGTGGCAGTGGCAGAAGAAGCTTGCCTCATTGCCGTTCATTTTTAACCCTCATTTAGCATAAACAGCAGGCAGAAGAGGCCCAGTCAGACACAATGCTCGCCGTGTTGCATGCAGCTGCAGCAGCAGCAGCAGCAGCAACCACAACTTCAACTTCAACTCCAGATACTCGCAGCATACACTGAGCAAAAAAGACACGCGCTGCGAATTTATACAATCTTGGATTAAGTTCAGATTAAGCTTCAAAAAAGTAAGAAACAGAATCTCATTCAGTCTTGAATCAAGTCAGTTTCTCACTTATTTTAAGCTTTTCTATCATAAATAATAATCATTAATTTTAATCAACTTTTAACTAGATTTGATATTATTCTTAAATTCTTGGTTTAAGTTTAAAATATCTTTGATTAATTATTAATCAAGGCTTTGCAGCTGTAAACAAACGAAAGAGAGGCCGATTCTCATGAACCTGAAGCAAGCCAGCTTCCCCTTTTCTCTGAGTGTACGAGTACTAAACGCTCGCACGATTTTCTCGTTGCGGCTGACTGACTGACTTGTGCCGTCGTGCCAGCGGCTCTTGAAAAAAGAAAAATAACAAAAAAACTTAAACTTAAACAAAACACAAAACACAAAAAAAAACAGAAGAGAATCTTGAGCATTGTGCTAAATATAAGAAGCGAAGTTGAGGCTGAATGGAGCCAAGTAGCAGCTAAAGTTGAAGCTGCAGCAGCAGCAGCGGCAGCAGCATCTGCCTTGAAAACCGCAGCGAATCCTGTCCTGAAGTTGCGAGTTGCGAGTTGGGAGTTGCAACTTGCAGCTTGCAACACGCAGACGTTGATGATGACGAAGCTGCGGCGCTTAATTAGCACGTCTCCAACATTTTTGGCTATAAATAGCAGTGTATAACTCTCTCAAAAGGGGAGGAAAATCTCAAGGCAAAAAGGAAAAGCTGCGAGTCTGTCTCTGCCTCTGTCTCAGTCTGTGTGTGCTTAAGTGCTCATGTTTTTCCAGCAGTAGTTTTCCTCGCAAGCTGCACAAACGAAGCCCTACGTAACCTAACCGAATAGGTGAAAAATCTAAGCTTTTCCCACAAATTTTTCAATTACCTTAATACCTTTTATTTCTCATTTTAATATATTCTAGTTTAGTTCGATTTAATATACTTTTTGGTTAGCTAAACAGCAAAAGAAACACTGCAACAATTTCTAGAATCATTTTCATCATTTTTGTTTAGATTTTTCATTAAAATTGAGGCACAGTGCCTCATAGAAATATGCTACAACTGCAAAAAGTGACTGAGAGCAGCGGCGCGACAAGCGAATCATAAATTCAAATCAAATCTTGAGAAATGCATTTTCCACACACACACACACACACACACTCACACACACAGAGAGAGAGAGACACGCACACATGTGCATAAATTTTCTCAAACATTTTTCCAGTTGTTTTTTTCGTGTCATGAAAATAGTTTGACGCAAAACTTAATTAGTTTCCCGCCTGGTTGCGGCTATAGCTGTGACTGGAGCGGGGGCCTATTGGGAGCCAATGTGCCCTGAAGGCAGCTTAACGGGCTTCCCCTCTCTAATACCCCCAATAATACACGCCGCCCCTCCCCTCCCCCCGTTTCCCCCTACAGAATTGCAGGTTAGGTTTTTCTTTTTATGGTCGTCCGTTCGCTCGGTAGTCGGACCGGGCAGCATTACGAGCGGCTTCATTAAGTTTGGGTTCAAGTAGTTTTGCCCGCCGGCTGCCAGTTCAACTGACTGTCCAGCTGTCCAAGTGCAACCCGTAGCTGTACACTCAGAAAAAAGAATATATACTCTCTCTCTAGCTGCTCTTTTTGCCTCTTCTTTTCGATTAAACAAAAAGGGATTCATCATTTTTTTCTATATAAAGATAAAAGCTATTTAGTAATAGATTTTTAATATTTTTCAATCTCTTTTTTAGACTAGAATTCAAGCTAGTCTTTTCTCTGAGTGCATTAATTGTCTATTTCAGTTTTCAGTTCACAGTTTTCCGTTTTCCAATGTAGTTTACGATCCGTTGTGGCAAAGACTTTTCTCTGTTCATCGTTTCGTTCTGTTGTCCAACACACACGATGATTTATTTGGCACACACACACCGCACACACACACACACACAGCACACACACAGTGCACACACAGATAGCTGCTACCTGCGCGTGTAAATGCATTTTGCTGTAGGTGAATTAGGTTCGGTGTTGCACCACATACAACTGCAGCCAGGGGCGGGCGGGCAGAAAGGGAGGAGGGGACCTGTGAGGTCTCGCTGGGCTAAAGCTTTTTCGTTGGTGGCACTTTGTTGACTATTATTTTTCATTTTGAACGTTGCAACTTGAAGGGGCGGTGCGGGACGGGGCGGGGCAGGGCAGTAGCGCAGGGTGCAAGGCAAGTGAAAATTATTTCATGAAGCACACACAAACACGCACCACACACGCACCGCATACCCTACAGAGATGCGCAATTAGAGTTTAGTTTGCTTTGAAAATAATCTAGAAAACTAATACTACAAATAAAACTAAAAATTCCATTTTTTCATAGAACTGAGATTAATTAAAGTACAAAAAGTATTTGAGGGGTTTCAAGTCTGCGAAAATAGTGCGGAATACTTCAAAGTTGAGACGAATACTTCCATTATTATTATATGTAACTGGAAACTGTGACTTAGAGAACCTGTTACTCTACACATTTAGTCACAGTGTGATACATTATCTTAGTCTCATCTCCAGCTAGTTTCAGACTGTTTGCCATGTTACATGATACCTAAGCCGAGCAGAGAGCCAGAAAGAGAAAGAAAGGGAGAAGGAGACGTAGACGGAGGAGAGAGGGAGAGAGTAATAGAGCAGGAGATAGAAAGAGAGGCGAAATATAAACCTCAAAGATACATTTGCGCTTCACTTGAACCGTAGAACGCAATTCAAGTGAACTAAGCTGGAGCCGGAGCAAGTGATTCACATATGAATCTCACACTGTGAGTATGTGAGTGTTTGAGTCTGTCTATGAGTGTGTTTAAGTGTTTTTTTTTTTTTTTATATTCATATTTATTCTCTTAAGTTTAGATTTAAATTTACAATATACAGATTTCCTATAACTAATATTAATTCTAAGACAGGATGGGTAAAGCTTAGCGTCCGCGGTACGACCGCGAGGCAATGCTTCGCGGACATATTGCTTTACCTATCCTAGTCTGTCAGTCTTCTCCGGCTGCGCTCCTCTCTTCTCAGCTCTGTCATCATGACTGCTGCGAAGTTGCTGACCGCCTCCCACTTTTCTGCCGAGTGCAACATGCTCGGCACCAGGCTATTGACAGTAATGGAACCACCCAACTTCCGCTCCAGTATCAGCCTGTGTTGGTCGAAGCGACTGCAGCGGAATATCACGTGGTACGCATCCTCTACCACTTGGTGTCCACATGAAGGGCATTCATCGGAAGTGTCGTGTCCGAAGCGTTTAAGGTAGCTTCGGAAGCAACCGTGACCTGACAGCATCTGGGTCAGATAAAAATTTATCTGCCCATGTCTCCTTCCGAGCCACTTCTCCAAGTTGGGAATCAGCTGGTGCGTCCAGCGCCCCTTTGTTGAGCGATCCCACTGCGTCTGCCACTGTTCGATGCTGCGCCGCCTTGCATCGGGCCGCGATATTCGTGTAGCATCGGTATTTCCCATTGAAGCTCGTTTCAGCAGATCAGCTTCAAATACAAGCTCGGCGATCGGGATCATCCCTGCTAGCACCAAGGCCGCGTCATCCGAGATTGTTTTAAATGCGCAACAGACTCGGATTGCACTCAGTCTGTATGTGGCGCAGATCCCACGGCGGTAGCTGGGAACTGCCATCGCTCTGCTCCATATTGGCGCTGCATACAGCATGATTGCCTTGGTGACGCTCGTTAGCAGCTGTCTGCGTATCTGCTTTGGGCCTCGAGTGTTTAGCAATATCCTGGAGAGCGATCTGTTTGAAACAGCCGCTTTTGAGTTGGCAAATTCCAGGTGCTCCCTGTGTTTAAGTGTGTGTGTACGGGTATGTGTGTGTGTGTGTGTGTGTGTCTGATGCGAGGGCGAAATGAAGCTGTAGACAAAATTGCGTGCGTAATTCTTTGGCAACGTGCACGGCAAATGTTTGGCCAAAAAACAAAGATAGTTTGGCAGGAGGACGACGAGGAGCAGCAAGAGAAGCGGAGAAAGTGAGAAAGGAAAAAGCAGAATGTAATGTCGCTCGCTACCTCTACCTAAGCCCACGACCAGACCCAGAACCAGGAACAGGACCAGGACCAGGACCAGGCTCTGGCTCAGGGTACTTGAGATGTTTTTATGGCCAAAATTGCATTTACACCACGTGCAGGACGACGAGGCGAGGCAGGCGAGCAGAGAAATAGAATAATTTTTAGGGAAAGATTGTTGCGCTGTTGCCGCATTTCACAAGCAATAAGAAAAAGATTAGATGACTTGCAAGTTTCTAGGAAACACAAAGAAAAACATAAATAAAATGTTCTTCAAAAGAAAAAAAAAGAAACCGAAAACTAAAATTGGTTTTTGCGATGCATTGTTGAATTCCACAGAAAATAATTCAATCAAAATTTCAATGGAATTGTAATATTGCAGTTAAGCTGCACTTTATATCCATTTTCTGGAATTTCCCAAAGCGAATTTGCATTTTATACAGAATTCCGGTTGAAAATTAATTAATTATAATCTATGCAGGGATTTGATGCAGCAAGCGAAGCCACCATTAGAAATCGAGTTTGAAAAGAGCATTGAAAACTGAAATTCATAAAGCATAAATTTGCAGTTGAAGAGTTTTCCATGTGCAATGGAAAACAGGAATAATTATTCAAACACTTTTCAATGGCATAGGGAAATTTAGTAGGAAAAACCAACGGACAAAAACTTTGTACGTAAAGGGATGGACCGTACAGTTCAGGGAAGGTTTTTACTTCGAACCGAAACGATACGATACGAAACGAAACGAAACGAAACGCGAGACGAGACGAGACAGATGAAAAACATATGCGGGACTCACAAAAACCGGGACTCACAGACATACATACACATACACACATACATACACACATACATATATCCTGTAAGCGGGCCTGTCTGTCTGTCTGAAGGTTGTTCAACCACCAGGAGTAAAATCGGCCCAGCATCAGAGCAGCTGTTCGGTTGTTCTGTCTGGCCAAAAAGGAATCAAAAAGTGGAAATAGTGGATGGAAAAATAAAAACTACGTGTCCCGGTGTACACTCCCTGTGAATGTAGTCAATGCACTGCTTTTGTTTTGTTTAGATTTCGGTGGTGCAGCAAATAGTGGAGAGTAGAGTATAGAGTATAGACTATAGAGTATAGAGTAGAGCAAAGAGAGAAGCGAGAGGGGGAATCACTTAACACAGGCAGCGTCGATTAATGCCAGAGAATCGCATCAAATCGCGCGCCTCGGCAAATGCGGGCTTGGGTTCGCTCGAACGCTCGCTCGCTCGCTTGCTCGCTCGCTGGCTGGGCAGGGCCATTGGACTCGAGATTAGCACAGGATTTGCGCCTGATCAAAGCCTGAAAACTGAAAAGCCTAGAGAAAAATAACAGGAACACAAGAGCTCTGCTCGCTCGCCCTGACCAACTCGAGGCTCTAGAACTCTGGCCACCAGATAACGACGACAAGTAAGAGTGTTTCCAGTTTGATTGGCTAAACTAGCAGATACTCTGTATAAACCACTTGAATCACTTCCTTGTTTATCGCTCGATCCTTATGAAATTCTTTCAGGATTTATGAATTAGCCTATCAGCTATGTTTTGAGGTTCAGCAACAGATACTCTGTATAATTCTTGAGGTAACTCTCCTGTTTATTACTCGATCCTATGAAATCCAGGATATATGAAAGAGCCAGTCAACTATAGCTGAATGTATCGCTTGAAAACTATATTTGAATTTCAGCAAAAGCAGACTACTCCTCTTCGCTCATTCCCAGTGGGTATAGGGCATAACAACGACAACGACAACGACAACTACGACACCTTGCAAGCCACAGGCTGAGTCTGAGGCTGAGGCTGAGGCTCTGGCTTTGGCTAAGGCTGAGCCAGGCCACAAGTCGTGCAGGAAGCGAGTTTTATGCAGGCAAAAGGTTTACCATGTCTGTCCAGCTGTCTTTAGCTGTCCGTTCTTGGACTTGTCGTCTTCGTCTGCTGACTGTTGTGTTGCCTGTTGCCTGGCTGCCTGCGTGCCTCTCTTAAAACCAGTTGCAGGTAGTTTAAAGTAAGCCCAAGATGTTCGTTCGTTCGGTCATCTTTTGCGGCTCTTTTCGGCATGCCGATGCCGATGCCTCCTCCTCTGTCGCTGCCTCCTTCTTCTCTACGTCTTCGTCTCCGTCTCCGTCTCCGTCACCGGCTCCGTCTTCATCTTCTTCTTCTGTCTGCGCAACAGGCCAGAGACTCTTCGGACTGTGTCCAATATTTTGTTTTGTGGCCTATTCCCCTCCCTCCCGCACAACTCTTGGCCTTTTTTTTTTTTTTTTTGTTTTTGTTGTCGCTAGTTGTTGTAGTAATGTTTGTCTTGGCCAAATGCAGTGAGAAAAATTCGTAGAACTTTACCTAGGATTAATTGGTTAATCTTGTTGCTGTGTTTAAGTGTATAAATGGTTTCCTATTTCTTGGAAATAAATCATAAACTGATTAATCTGGCGCTTAGCATCGCATTTTTTATTTCTTCAAGATGTGTCTAGGGTAGATGTAATTAACTCTCAATTTGGTTCGATAAGAGTAAGGCTAAGGGGAAGGGGAAGGGCTGCTGTTGCCAAACTTCAATTGGTTATTTATAGACATTGTTGCCACACTTCATAGTCGCCGATGTACTTATAAATGTGTTGCTAAAGCAATTTTTCAACTATCATTCGTTATGCTCTAGCTCCTGCGCCGTTGCCAAACTTCATTTAGCTAGCTAGCCAGCTATCTATGACACTTCCTGGGCCAGGTATAACGCTCCACCTGCTGTTAGCCAACGGCACATAAACAAAACTAGCCCTGGCATCTAACAAGTTCGACATTTGGCACTTAAATTTAACGCTTGATTGCACCAGGCTATACACGTATATTTCTATATATATATATATTAATATACGTTGTATATTTCCGTGAGCAGAGCTCAGAAGAAACCCATGATGATTGCTTTCAAAAGCCAATCCAACGTCAACGACTCTATTCTGCGGGTTCTACTTTAAGCCAAGGCTTTCAGGCTTCAGCTTCAGCTTCGGCTTCGGCGTCGAGTTTAGCTTCTTTCTTTCTAACCAGCTTTCCACGCTGCTCTTTAGGGCTTGGGCTGGAGTCTCTCCTCCACTTGTGGCACATTTCGTTGCGCTCCAACTTCCTTGTGCCTACTTTTCACCCGTTCTTCTCTCCTCTCCTCTCTTCATCTCCTCTATTAAGCGTGTGCCAGTTTTTTACTGGCTTCTTTTGGTGTTTACCCAACACTACACTAAAAAAAAAAAACCCCCCCTCTATTCCCTTCCATTGCCGGAAATGCCGTTTTACACGTGAATGAAATTTGTTGGGAAATATAATCGTAATCTCGTAATCGTGCAGCGTTGCCAAACTTCAATTGCAAGTCAAAAATAAAACCGAAGCGCAACTCGTTTAGCAACAATTAATGTAAAATTGTTAAATTTCAAGCAAGGCGAAAAACAAAAAAAAAAAAACAGAAGCAAAATGCAAAACTTTTCCAGGCGACTCAGAAAAGAACAAAACACAGTTATGTGAGGGAAAATGTATTTTTATAGAAAAACCACCCTGGAAAAATGCATAAGGCACAAAGGACGCAGGACGAAGGACGACTCGCTGATGTTTCTGTTTTCTGTTGCTGTGTTGACGTTGCGACGACAGACCGCACACAAAAAAAGGGGGTAAAATATAAAAAGTGGACGTCAGGCCTATTCCTGTGCCGGGTTTGGCTATGGCTCTGAGTCTGGGTTTGGGTTTGGGTGGTTTCTATAAAAGAGAGTCTACACAAAGGAGTAAGGTTGCCGCCGGCTAAAGGCATTGAACCCAGCAGTTACATGTTTAGATTAAAGTCGAAAAGTCTAGCCATATAAAACAGCTTCAGCAAAAAAAACCCCAGATATAGAGAGCAAAGAAAACGCTATGACAAACCGTATTCCAAACTATTCTCATAAATTCTCAAAAAAGAAAAGGGGGGGGTTGGGTTTCGTTCGGTTCTGGTAGCATCTTGGGAAAGGTTGAAGGAAACTATCATTTCTCCTATTTATTATGGGATTTGAATGAGCTTTGCAGATTAATGGATCTATTAAAACCAAAATCTTTATTGCATCACTCAACTTTGCTTAAGGATGAGAGATTAAAGGGCAGAAAAGAAGAGAGACAGAAGAGCTACCTTATTATAAAAATTATTTTAATCTTCAGTTCGTGGAAAAGTCATTCTTTCTGGCCTTGGAACGTCTCAAAGTTCTCAGTTGCCTGTTGTTTTTACACTAAGATGTTGTGCTTAGCTTTGCTTAAGGATAAGAGATTAAAAAGAATAGGTAAAAAGTAAAGAAACTCACCATACTACTCCGAATGCACCATAGCCGATGGGACGATCCGGTTGTACATCCTGAGGCACCGCTGGCGGTTGATAATATGGGGCCGCTGCGGCCAATATTGCGCTGGCGCCCTGTGGCGCACCACCGGCAGCACCACCCTGTACCAGTGACATCGATACGCTCATTGAGCTATGCGGCACAGTAGCTGAAGTACTTGGGCAACTTTTCGCGTTGCTGGAGAAGCTGCAGGAGGATTGCTGCGGATTAGCTGGCGTCTGATAATTGTTGTAAAGCTTTTCCTTCCTATTGTTTGTTGTTGTGTTTATGGTGTTGTTGTTGTTGTTGATGTTGTTGTTGCAATTGTTGCTGGTAGTGGTGCTGGCGCTGGTGTTGTTGGTTGCTTGTGGATGGGAAAAATGGTGTTGATTGCTCAATGGATGCCGCTTGGGGCCACTAATGGCCGCCATTCAATAGTTGCCCATTTGAAATTATTTAAATTCTTTGCCTCTCTTATCACTTTTCTTGTTGATAATAATATTTATATTATTATTATTATTATTATATCTGTTATTCTTTGAAGAATTTGTTGGAACACATCAAAAATTTATATTTTTGCACACTGTTTTCTGTTGCTGTAAAAGAAAATAAAACAATTTCGATTATTAAAAATGAGAAAGGCAAATAAGGGAAGGCTTTCAATACTATGTGAAATATTGCTTAAAAGGATAAGAAAAGGATAAGTCAATCCACCTAAAAAGGTCTCGAAAAACGTTTCTCAGTCAAAAAATCTATTTATCTTTCACTTTAAGACAAGTCAAGGCTTGCAAAAGATATAGTTTTTCGATCCATGATAAAATTAGAATTGATCATTTAAAGGCTATAGTAGCTCGATCTTAATATTTGAAAATTCGTAACGAATTCTTTACTTTAATTCAATAGTTTCTCTTAGAAAATTAGATTTCTAATTCCTGGAGAAATTATAATTTATAGTTTCCAATTTCCCAGAAATTACTAGAAGTAAAAAAAACGTTGAGGGTTAAGAAGAAAACTAAAAATAATTGAAGAATTTTAGGCGCATTTTTGTTATTTTTTCGGCTGAGGATGCGGCGGCGACTGACAGAGAGAGAGAGAATCAAAAAAGTGCCGTTAGCTGCGACCGGGGCGCGTCCGTGTAAGCAGCGTCAGTGTGCGCATGTATATGTATGCGTGTGAGTCAGTAAGTAGCAAGCAAGACAGAGACAGCGAGAGAGAAAGACATAAAAGTGGAGTACAAAGTATGTTTTTTTTTTTTACTTCTTTTTAGAGTTTTGTTGTTGTTTACAGTTTAATAAACTTCAAAAAAAAAAAAAATATAAGTACAAAAAGAAAGAAAGAAAACCCATTTAATATTTGCACATCAACGAAAGACAGAAGCAGAGAGGAGGGGAAGCGCTGACGGCAGCGTCGACCGCAGCGTTGCGTTGCGACGCGACGCGCACTTGACACTTTTTTGTTGTTGCCGCTGCTTCGGCTGAGGCTGAAGCTGCTGGCAGCGGCCAGCGGGCAGAGCACATAGAAAACAATGCAATAATAAAGAAAAATGTGCAATGGAAATGATAGAAGAAAATATGCCGCATTTTTTACAACCTAATTGTTGTTATGTTAGGCTCACCTTAAAAAAAAAATGCACAATTATTATTGAGCGGCAGCTTTGGCAGCGTTGAAGGCGACGGCGACAGAGGCAGCGGCAGCGGTAGCGGTATTTTGTTGTTGGCAACGGTGGGGGGGGAGCTGATTTCGGCTGCGTCGACTCTTCCGCATTTGTGTGTATGAGCTTGTGTGTGTGTGTTTGTGTAGCGTCGGCGTCGGTGGTGACAGCGGACAGCGGCAGACAGATAAATATTGAAAAATTACAAATAAAATTCGAAATCGAATTCCAAATTCGAGTTCAAAGTTAACTAAAACGCGACGCGACAAATTTGTTATTGTTATTGTTGTTGTTGTTATTTTTGTGGTTTATTGGCGCACACACACACATTCGTATGGGGGACACACAAACACACACAGAGTGAAAGAAGCGAGCAGAGCGAGAGAGCGGCGGCAGAGCGAGAGACCGAGCAAGCGACCGACGGCAATCAAATTGAATAATATTCCTATTTTATTTTATTTATTATGTATTTTTTGTGCATTTGTCACGTTTTTTGGCTAGCAATTTAAAATCCGCTTATCTTGTTATCTATTGCAATACATATGAATATATATATGTATATTATATTATTTCTTTCCTTTGCCTTTTGCATGAAACACACGCGGCGTCTTTTTACCGATATTTATGCGTGTCGTTTATGCGAAAGTCGTGATAGGACTGACAACAACAAAAATTGCTTGCAATGTGACCAAGTGGCAAGCGCGTGTGTGCAGTGTAACCAGTCGCGACAGTTTTTGGTATTGTCATAAACAGCTGACTCTTAGCAACATGTTGCTAAGTTAACTTACATGCGCTGTTAAGTTAACATGCATTACTGGCAACATAATACTAGTTTCTTTTAGCTTTATATCCACACATATTCAAAACGCAACACATATTTGCATAAGAAGACACACTTTAAATTGCAAATTTACAACTAACGGTATATTTTCATGCTTCTGGTCCTAAGGCGGGTGAAATTACCGTTGCAACAAACTATGTGACCAGCACTTCTCAAACGCGGCACTGTTAATAGCATAACGTGGCTGGTACTTAGTTATCGATATTTCATTTACCCTGCAGCGTTCACTATGTTAGTTTTGTTAGTCGACCAGACTGTCACTGCTAAACATGTCAAATTTGGATCGAGAAACCGAAACTGTTAAGGAATATCTAACCGATCTTGTGATACCCCATCATAGATGCAATGTAAACATCATACCCGATCATATCACCATGCTGCACGGCACAAAAATCAAGAAACAGCACAGCAAAAAGAAACGCGCCCATAGGGCTAATACGCTGACCCGCAGGCAATATGCCGAATTGGGTCTGAATACGCTGCCCACACGTCAAATGCGCTACGAAGAAGCCCTGCCGCTGCACAAACTGTGGCTAGGGTATATACGAGAGCATCTAGGGCTGCGGGAGGGAGAGGAAGTGCCGCAGGTGCATGAGAAACGCTATGAGGAATTCAGCAAGCAGCTCATCAAAATGGATTTAAATGGCGCCAAGCTGCGAGTGACACAATCGAAATGCCCCACTCTAGTGGGATTACAGGGTATCTGTGTGATGGACACGAAAAACGTGCTGAAACTCCTCGGGGAGGATCATCGTGTGAGAACTGTGCCCAAAGCGGAATGCGTCTTTTCCATGCACGTAGGCAACATGGAATTCACAATTTTTGGACAACATCTCAATATGCGGCCAGCAGAGAGGAGCGTCAAGAAAATCAAAGGCTTTATAGAGCCTTTTATGTAGTTGCCCAAGTTCCATCGCTATTAGAGATGGGTGCGAGTCTCAAGGCCCATCTCTAATTTAATATAAGGACTTGTACATTTAACGGTTCAGTCCAAAGCGGAGTCCTGGATACATCGCGCTTTGTTTTTTATTATATATAGAGAATATCGTTATATAAATGATTTGTTGTAAGAATTGTGGTTTTTTTTTTTTTGATTTTGTTGATTCGCGGGAGTCCCCCAATTTACGCAGCTGGCTTTGTCATAATAACAACAGCTGAGGGAACCAGTCCAAGCACTTCCAGCGGCTTCTCGTAATCCTCATCGGCAAAGACTTTGCGCGGAAAGCTGGTCATCAGTACGAATGGCGTTTCAATGCCGGTTTTCACCTGAATAAAGACACGCACGGCGGACAATGGCTCCTTCACATTGAACTCGGAAGCAAGTGTTGACCCATCTTGCAGTCGCACCTGTATACGGGTCTCGGTATATTCACGAGGGAGCGACTTTACTCCAGTCGGAGAAATGGCAGTTGTGGTGGAACTGACGGAAGGCACTGCATCAGACATTTGTACAGGGTTCTTCATGATTTCCCTGTAAAGGAAAAAAAATAGTGGAAAATATGTTGTGTGTTACTCGACTTGAAAAAGTACTCTGTAAAAAGTTGTGAAGTGGGTTTAAAAGTCCAAATTCCCAAGAGTTGGGACTAGAAATATTACACTGCGGTTCAGGTGAAAAAGAGAGAAAACTTTTTAGAGAAGTTAAGTGATTTTGGTCGGACTAGACTATGTACAGAGTACAGTGACTGGAATTTATCAAGGGGCCTCTTACCTGGCTTTGCGAGCCGCTTTATCGGCCTCAATTTGTGCACGGACGCGATCGCGTGCGGACTTTTCCTCCTCTTTCTCGCGCTTGCGTTGATCAATAATTTTCTTCATCTCAATTTCCTCCATACGACGTTTGGCCTCAGTCATGTCCTTGCCGGAGCGAATGCGATTTCTCTCCCTCTCCAAAGCTTCGACCTTTTCGCGCTCCTCGCGCTCGACGCGCTTCTGTTTGAGCTTCTCTTCGATTAGAGCCAGTTGTGCCTTCTTTTCATCTTCGGTGAGCGCCTTCTTCTCCTCTGTCGATTCGGAGAAGTTGCTGTGTCCAGTTTTGGCTGCATGATATTCGACTTCTGTTTGATCCTTGAGCACTTTGCCGCAATCATCACATTTCAGAGATTTGGCAATAGCAGCGCCGTCAGCATTCTCAGTTGCAGCGCTGCTGCTGCTTGGCGAGTTGTCCTCTGCTCCTGCTGCTGGTGGGGCTGCTGCAGGCGGCACAGCCTCTGCCGCTGGTATCTCTTCATCTACATGGGCCAGCAGCCATTCCATGGCCATTTCGACACCCTTGTGGCTAGTCACCTTTAGAGCGTATTCACTGCACACAAAGCCAAACGAAAAAAGTCTTAGAAGCCGGCCATAAAGAAACCGGAAAAAAACACTGGGACTTACACTCGATCCTTGGGGAAACCCATGTCCATAAGAGTTTGCACATCGCTCATGTCTGTTTTTTTATGATTATTTTTGTGTTAAAAAAACAAAATTATTGAATAAAAACGTCAAGTAATTTTCCTTGTTCCTTTCAAGCAATAATGACACACAAAAACAATGGACCGGCAGCCAGTGTTGGAAGAACTTGTCAAATTATATCGCTCAATCGATATGCTTGCGTGAAAATAATCGATTATTGGCAATTTTGTGGTGACACGAAATAAATGAAAGTCAGATTTGGAATGTTTAATGTGACGACATTAGTCAGCAAAAGCAAAGCATATTTTGTTTATACAAAAAACAGTTACTACGTAACTGCTACAGCCAGTGTTGTACAACTAGAACTATAACTTATCGCTACTAAATAATAAGCTATGAAAATACGCAGCAATTCAACTGTAGTGTTAATTAACATTTACTAACTTTATTTAAATATGATGTGGAAAGTTGCGCTTAAGTCGCATTTGTTTTCGATCATTAAATTTATCGATAGCCGCAACAGCTGCTCTCTATCGCTTTGTTTTATTAATATCGTCTATAGCTAGCTTGCTGCCAAATATTTTATAGCGTCATTTAAGATATTTTTTTTGGTTTTGCTGCAATGTCGCATCAAAATAAATTAAAGAAAATGATTATTAAAATACCACGTCACCCATACATCATGGCACAGGGTGACTTGGACTATCAGGAGCGCGTACAAGTACGTAAATGTCGCGTCAATTTGGAACGCTTAAAAGGATATCAGGGTGGCACAGCAGCAGCCGCCGCAGGAGGATGCCCATTTCCACTGAAACCCAAACCAAAACGTTGCTGCGTGCGTGTCGCACGCCTGCCCAACGTGGATCGCAGTGAGATTTCTGGAACTCCAGCTAGTTCCATTGTCTGCTCCGACTTTGACGAAGGTTTGTTTGAAGCTAATTAACTAATTATTATGTATCATAATTAATCACATAAAATTACGATATTTACAGACTCTTCAGCTGAGTAGAAGACTGAGATGCTGGGCCGAAACGGAACCCTAAATATAGCACATACACACATAAATAGATTATAATAAACAACATTTGCAAATACATTGTTTTTTTCTGTTGAAACGAATTTGAAACGCCCAATCAATAAACGATAGATTTTTTATTTGTTATCGAAACCGAAACGAAACGTCTTTTCGATAAGCATCTAGTAGTCGTTTGAGTTACATCTCTAGTCTATGGCTGTCGGGCTGAAAAAAAGATATTTGTGAAATAAACTCCAAATTGTCTGTACATTTTATTCCGCTGCAAAACAACAGCCAGAAAAATTAATTCAAATAAAAATTAAATAGAAAAGAAAATGAATTGGCATACGGGCAACATTGCCGAAGCTGTGGCGGAATCTAAAGCAAAGGATGCCATCTTCGTCGTTTATATAGAAGGTAAAAACCAAACACAAGAAATCACCACAAGTATACCCTGTAAATTATAATTTACACCACGTCATCCTCTTCCTATGTCGCGTCAAATAAAATACTAATTATAATTTTCAGGTCAGGATGAGATGACAGCCAAGCTGGACAGATTCCTAAGCGATTCGCGTGTTAATTCCAAATTGCAATCTGCTGACTTTGTGGCCGTCAAAATTCAAGGCGAAAGTCCAACTTACGCTCAATTTATTTCACTTTGTAAGTACAGTGAACTCTCGCTAAAACGTGTGAAGCGGTGGAATGACCACTGTTCCAATTCCACTATAATTAAAAATTGCACAAAAAAACCTCATGATTACAGGCGACTTCCGATTTTATGTTGTTCTGAGCCCACCGTTTCTTTCTAGAATTTTGTAGAAATTAAAAAACGCTCAAAATGCCTATTGAAATTATGGCGAATTCTGTTTTTATATCCATATTCCGATTAATACCGTCAATTATAATTTAAATCTTTCGAAAATCCCTTAAATGAAAAGTTAAGTTCTTGTTTTAAAGAAGACTAGAATGGTTCCAATTCCACTGTTTCTTTATATGCATATTCCTTTAATCTGCTTTATTTCGCCCATCAAGAGTTTACTGTATTCACCGATAGTTATTAATAAACCACTTGAAATCCTCCAGATAAAGTAGTTCCGGTGCCTTCAATCTTTTTTATTGGCAATTCTGGGACACCGCTGGACATTGCAACTGGTATCATTGCCAGCGTAGAGGAGCTAGTAGCTAAAATTGATAAGGTCTTGGTGCTGGCAGGCAAGCGGGCTAGCTCGGAGGAGGAGGTGCCACAGGAGGTGGAGACGCAGGAAGAGGTGCCAACCACCAGTGGATCCCAGATGAATGAAATGGCTGTACAGAATGAAACTAGGCGCAGCATTGCGGGTGCCGAGGAGGGGAAATCAAGTGATTCAAAGAAGCGGGCAGAGAAGCAAAAGGCGGATTCGGAAGAGGAAGAGGAGGATACAGTGGAGATAACAGTGCAGCCACCACCCAAGGGAGAGAAAACAGAAGCTGATCAGACAGCTACTTCTTCTTCCGCTGCTGAATCAACTGCAGCCGCTCTGTCGGGTGCCGCAGCCGCAGAGAAGCGCGCTGCCACTGCTGCAGCAGCGGCACAAGCCGCAGCAGCCACAACATCCTCAATGCTGCCCAATGCAATGGCTTCAATGATGCCTATTAATGTGCCGCTGGTGCCTCCAACCGCCTCTTCTCCGACTACAGACGATGACGCTTCGGTAGATGTGCAGAATCTGATCGAACAGCGACGTAACGAGCGTCAAGAGGGACAGCACCGCAAGGATAAAGAGCATGAGCTGCGACGCCGCCGCGAGGGAGCACAAGCACAGCAAACGCAGTCCAAAGATCAGGAGCTTAAAAATTTGCAGGTGATATCTAAATTCTTGCAAAGCTATCGACAATACCATCTGCTAACCAAATCAATTAACTTCTGTTTTTAGGAACGCATACGTCGCGAGCGTCAGCAAGAACAGGAGCAACGTGAAAGGATTCTGGCTCAAATCGCCGCCGATCGCGCAGAGCAAGCAAATCGTGCCTCAATGCATGCAGACGTGCAGAGCATTAATACGGTCACAACGGCAACCACGAATATGATATCACCTGAATCATCGCTCAGCTCGGTGGATGAGACGCGCCTACAGATACGTTTGCCTGGTGGCATAACACGCACCAAAGCCTTTGCCGTGGAGGATCATTTGACCTCTGTGCGCGTGTATGTGGTTCAAGAGCTATTAGCTGGAAGCAATATACGCGAATTTACACTGGCCACCAGTTATCCAAGACGGGAATTCAAGACGGAAGATGAAGAGAAGACCCTAATCGATCTAAATCTTGTGCCCAATGCTGTGCTCCTCGTTCTTAAAAAGGAACAAACCAACAGTGTCGTTCGCACCAGCACCAATCTTATGAACATTCTAGCCAGCGTCTTTTGGGCCATCCTAACTCCAGCGACTATGGCGTTCGAGTATCTCAATAAAATGGGTCTACAGCGTGTCAGGCAACGCCTTGTCCAGATGGTTTCTAACGTGGGATTGACCAAACCGCCAGGACGTGCCACTGGTACTGGAAATATAGCTGGCATGGGAGTTCGGGTTCAAAACGACGCGTAAGTCTAGTTTCTTTCAATTTGATTATGCTCTTGCAGAGACTATGCTATAAAGTATATTCATAGATATATATTCAGGAATCAGTCCGTCTGACTGTTTTCCAAAGGATCAAATTTATATTTTTCATATATACATACACAAATCTCTGCAAGGGCATTTCCGTGTTGGCATTGCCGCGGATTGCCTTTCTTTCTAATCCATAATAAAATCGTATTAATATAGATCGTTCTTCTTCTAAAAGCTCGTCTCGTCGCAATATGGATATGTTTACACTGCACGCAACACCTGCTCCTGGCTTGCCGCATACCTCTCAACACGATGCTGCACCACCTGCAGCACCATCACCAGCTGCAGCTGCAGCTGCAGCAGCGCCCACAATCTTATCGCACGGGGGAAGTCCATCACAGACAAAGCGTCCCGGAAGCATCCGGGGACCGAGATATGGCGAATCGAATATTCGTCGTTTGGCAGACACCACAAAGGACAATGAGGATGACAAGACAACCTACAATGGCAACTCTACGCAGCAGCAATGAATAAATATAATTACAAAAAATATATAATATATATATTGACTATAAATATATATATTTATATATACAGTTACATTCACAGCTTCAAAAAGAAAATTTGCAGCTTTAAATTATTATTAAAAGAGTAAAGGAAATCTACAATATTCAAAAAGCAAAAAACAAATAATTTCTGTTTTTGTGTGTGTCTTTTATTATTATTATTATTTTTAATATTTATAAACAAAGCAAGTAAAGAAACAGGAGACACAATTTGTGATAGTCAATCGAGAAAATAAATTTGTTCTAATGTTATGCAAAAATTGTCATTTGAGCTACGTTCATACGTGGATTGTAAACGTGATTATAAATACATGGTATATACGAGATTATCAACTAATAAAGGACATATTATCATGAATTATAATATCG
Source organism: Drosophila repletoides (assembly GCA_018150835.1). Classification (NCBI taxonomy): domain Eukaryota; kingdom Metazoa; phylum Arthropoda; class Insecta; order Diptera; family Drosophilidae; genus Drosophila; species Drosophila repletoides. The sequence continues at coordinate 18,035,267 of JAECWQ010000031.1, read as the reverse complement.
AATACGTCGATTAGTTGATTTAAATTCGCCGCTTTATAATCACATTTAGATGCCCTCGTATAAACATAGTTCTAGTCTTTTCATGCCTCATATAATCATAGTACACACATTTATTATTAAAATAAACAATTCATGTTTATGCGTGGCTCGAAACGTGATTATAAATACATATAGATATAGCTCAATTAAAAGCAAACTCGAATAGAAGTTCGCTGAATCGTAATCACAATTTGGTGTACTCGTATAAACGCAGTCGAAAGTTTTCTTTTGTAGGTGATATGGGTGGATTTTCAATATAATTTTTAGCCTCAGCACCGAGAGACAACCAGCGGTTCAGCTGTGTGACTGTTAAACGGTGAAATAAGATATCGATATCATAACCTTTGCGAGGGTCGTAACAAATCTGTTCTGTTTCTAAATACTAAAAAGAACAGAAGAAACAGAAGAATACAAAAAAAAATTGATTGCAATTACAATGTGAACCACATGAGGAATTGCAGAAGCTTGTAGACGTTGACCAGCGGAAATTTCCATTCCTCTTTGCGTTGCAGAGGCGGCACCAGGCTAGGATAATGCACAGGATTACCAATATGACAATTGGTATTGACTGTACCTCCGGGATATTTAATTTCCACCAAATCACCGAACTTGACGCCATCGCAATCGATTAGTTCCAGTGACTTATTGAAGCAAATTCGTATTTCCGATAAATAGCTAATGCCATGCTTTTCATCGAATAGACAATGTATGGAGGGATTCTTGCCCAGACCCATGACTATAGCATTATTTAGAGCTATAACCGTATTATTGGAATCCGGATGTATGCCTGCTGCATCCAGTATACCCGACATTATATATTTCTCACGCCATTTCAAGCCTTGTCCAAAATACTTGAGCTCTCCATTCAACTCGGCCAGAGCTGCTGCACAGGTGCCATGCTTCATCCATTCGTGTTTCCAGAGCCAATCCTGAGAGGCGGTACCGTCCAAATCTGGCCAAAATGTATTTAGACGCTCAACTATTGCCTGCAGTTGATCGGGATCAAATTCAGCTGATTTATTACAAAAATTCGGCCCAAATTGACCAAATTTTGTGGGCCAAATTCCGTGTATAGTCCAGAACTCTTTTTTCTGCGGCAAGGCGCAATCGTGCGATGGATCCTTCTCCCTCCAGTGATAACAGGTTGTAACAGGCCATTGCTGTGTGAATATTAAGATGTCCCAGTTACTGGCCTCATCGCCTCCTTCCAGGAGTCCGTTCGTATAGAGCGTATAGTCTACATCATCGTCATCTTCATCCGAGAAATCTCCAGCGGCTGTGGGTCTTTTCAAGGGCTGCTCCACCGAGCTGCTTGACTCATCCGAGGCGTTGGCCAGCGGAACACCTGAGTCAGCTATTTCATGGAGGGCGCTGCAATAATAAAAATGCCAGTTGTGTGAGTAATTTGATATAGTTTGAAATTTGTACAGCAATTCTCTAACAAAGGGTAGTAGCTTTGTCAAACTTAACCTCACAAGATATGTATAAGATTTATTGAGGAGAATGATCAGTTCAAATCCGGATGTCCGAATATTTCACGTCAATGTTCCGGCTGTTCCGATCTTAAAATTAACCTAGGCTCGAACCAAAACCATTCTTGAAACAAAAATATCTTATCTACTAGAATATCTTACGAACTCTTCTAAATCATTAAAAACATTTCTAAAACCAAGCTTCTACTTCAAATCATAGAAACAGAGATTTTTATAGTATATTTATCTTAGAAGCATAGCTAATATTTGTCTTCATTTTCACAACTTTTATTTAAGAAATATTTATATATATATAATTTATGAAATTTACTTAAAATTTTATTACCTAATCCAAGTGTTAGGAGTATTCAATAGTCGTATTAATTTTTAAGAATTTTTTTCTATTTGCGGTTTCCTAAGCAGCCAAAGGGTTTGATGGGGTCTGGGGGATGGATAGGATGAATGAAAGGGAGGGAGAGGGGCTGAGGTATGCTGGACTTAACCTTGAACTTGGGCCCCGCTTACACAAGGGCGACCTATCGAATTATCGATTATTGTACCTGCTGTGCCTCTTACTATTTTCTGCCTACGTTTACCGTAATCTTAGTTTTGTTTTTGTTTTTATTATTTTGTTTTCTTTTTGCCCATTCGCAGCGGCAGGTGAAGAAAACAAACTGGAAACTTCGCCGTCTGTTCGCGTGCGTAATATTATTTATTTGATTTTCTCTTACCTCAACGGGTTCGTGTTTGTCGCCGAAATGCTGCATAATAAAATCGTCGCCAAGAGAAATATGTATTTTTGTTGTCTCTGCATATTTTTGGATGAACTCTTTTATTTAAAAATACAATCTAATTACTACGCATTTTCCGAGGTTTTCAGCCTGCAGTTTTATGCGTATTTTTAGTATATTTCTTAGAAAAAAAAAACAAACACTTGAAGCTCTTTCTAATGATGCTATTTAAATTGAAATAATTACAATAATGACTTCGTTTGTTGAAATGCACTCTCTTTTATATTTGTTTTTGTTTTCTGTTTTTTTTTTTCGATGATTTCTGTGCGGCGTTTAGCAACACTAATTGTGGCTGTCAATTAACAGTTGATGTAAGTCTGTTAACAGAGCGTGCGTTTCGGTTTAACGGTTGTGCGGAAAATGTGATTTTAACTGTGATATATAGTTGTGAAGTGTGGCAAATAGGTATAAACTAATAAAAACTAGTCCTCTGTACAAGCTGAGCTTCGAGAAACGCAGCTGCTAAGAGAAAATTTTGAATTTATCTCTGGCTCACACGCAGCATGCATATGCGTTAACAGTCCGCGCAAACGTAAACTTAACAGAGCACAAGAACTCTGTTAAGCCGATAGTTGTTATTATCGATATATCGAGTGGGCGCTTGAAATTCAAACTTTAAGACTAAATGACTCGTCAGTTTGACAACAGTTAATCAACAGTTGTGGTATGCTATCTTTTGCCCATTGCTTGTGCTAATTAAGGATAAACTAACGAAATCTAGTCCTGCGTTAAAACTGGAAAACACAAGAGGTAAGTAAGTATTTTGAATTTAACACCTGTTTGAACTGAAACTTAGCACAGCTCAGCTGCTTGCTGAAATTGAATTGTTTTTAGTTCTTAATATTGAAAATTGAAGTGTTGACAATGATTAATATATATAGACTCGTATATGCATTTTTTTTAATAAATATATTGGTATAGGTGCATTCTTAAGACTCTGCTTAGAAGTCTGTAGGCCATTAACATAGTCTGCTAAGCCGATAATCTTTGCAGTGTGCTGTTATCGAGCTATCGAGTGGGCGCTGCAAATTCAAACTTTCAAACTAGGTGACGGTTTGATTAACAGTTGTGAAAACACAGGCATCTGATAATGCGTTTCTAACACATTTTTTGTGCCAATTATGAAATGTACTTGGCCGGATTTATAAAATACTGCGACAATTTTGTCGATATAAAGTAGAAAATCCCAGCAATAGCAATAAAAATCCCTCAGTTCGAGATAAGATGCAGCTTTTAGTCAGAGGAATAGACTAGAACAGAACAGTAGGAGGAAAAGAAGCGGCAATGGAAGCACTTTAATTAGTGACAACGATAATTACACACATTTTGTGCTGGCACAATTGCGCGCTATTTTATCTATGAAATACAAACACGACAAGAAACCAAACACCAAACGACTTCTGTTGAAAATTCAGTAAGAACAACAACAACAGCGACAAGTCGAACAAGTGAGAAACAAGCTCTATTTCTGCTACTGAAATTAATACAAGCTAAGCAATTGATTATTGCTTAACTGTACTTTGTACTCGTACTTTCCACTGTTGATCCAAGGCAACCCAGCCATAGGGGCGAGTGCGGGCCAGAGGGGGGCGGGGGCTTAGATAAAAGCCGCCCTCCCCCTTTTATAAAGCATTTGTCAGCACTTAGTGTCAGTAATTTTATCAAATTCAATTAGTACGCCCCCCGCCCGCCATCCATGGACTGTGATAAAACTCATTTACATGGATCCCACTCTCTCTCAGAGTGGGTCGTTATCTTACCCCCTTGTCAGAGGCTTTATCATAACATTTGTGATTATTTTGTCATGTTTTTGCTGCGTTCTAACTAAATAATGTACATGATTTTCGACAAGAATTGGGTATCCATTTGGGTATTATTGGTAACTGGGGGGGTTGCTTTATGCAGATTTTGTTTTTGTTTTCGTTTTGTTTTTGGTTTTATGCCTTTGCCTTGCTTTTTGTTTGTTTGATGACAAATTAATTTAATAATAACAGCTGCAAACATTTTGTAATCAATTTATCGTTTATCGTTTATGTACAATCAATTAATGTTTTTTTTTTTTGTGTTTTTTTTTTGTTTTCTTCCACTTTTTGCTGGCATACTTTCGAGTTGTGTGTACATAGTCCACATTTCAAGAATTAGTCAGCATATGTTATTAGATAGAGCTACCTATAGCTATTCCATGGAGAATTCCCCGTCAGAAGAAGGTTCATAAGTTACTCGAACCGGTTTGGTTTAAGACCCTACCAAACCCGAACCACCGAATCTAGCGGAATGCTTTCTAAACTAGCAGAAGGTCTTTCTTTCTCCTTATGTTCCTCTCTTTCTCTGCATTTTAGAATAAGCTACCTAATTATAATGGATGGTTTCATAAGTTACGCGAACCGGTTCGGTTCAAGACTCTACAAAACTGGCAGGTTTGGTGGCAGACTTTCGAGGTGTACATAGATTATTAGAGGTACTCAGCTTATGGTAGATCAGTCAAGAATTTCTAGCAGAAGCGTTTGCTCTGTGTTTTCCAAATTACTCGAACCGAACCCCCGAAACGGATTACTCTATAAGCCAGAAGGCTTGGTTAAAAATCCTAGAAGCAGCATTATAATTTATTAAATGTAGTTGAAGAATTTAATACCTCTAATCAGTAATACAATGGGATGAGTAGCTGAAATCCCTTCGCTGCTTAAAGCGGTTCAAGGCCTCCCTTTGGACCTAATTTCACCTATTTGAAAGTTAAAGCTGCCCATTTGGGAACCTTTTCTGCACTCAAATTGTGAAAATTATCATTATTTAGCGCAAATAGTTGAAAAATCGGCGAGGCAGACGGAAAAGTTGAGCCATTAATTTAAAAATGCGTCCATTATAAGTCGGGGTTTTTCGTATAATCAACGCCATTATCATCTTCATCTCCAGTGGCGTACGCCATGATGCAGCCTCTGTCGGCGTTGGCGTCGGCGTTGCTGTCGCACTTTCCACGCAAGCGCAAAGAGAATGCTTACGAGAGAGAGAGAGCGAGAGAGAGAGAGAGACAGGGAGAGAGAGAGAGAGAGAGAAATGCGTTGTGGGTGGAGTCAGTTAGAGTAGCTGCGACTTATGTACACACATACATACATATATATAGAGCATATATATAGTCGTATAAGCTGGGGGTAGGCAGAGCCGGTAATTGCCTCAATTTACCGTTTAGCCAGTCAGCTGACGTGCTGCCTTTCTTTTTTCTTTCTTCTTTTTTTTCGCCCTGTGCTTTCTGTTGTTCTTTTCTTGGGCGACGTCGGCGATGGCGACGGTGGCGGCGACGGCGGCGGCGACGGCAACGTCGGCGTTGTTTTTGTGCAATTGCTGTGTAAATGGCATGAGAATGATAATTGTAGCAATTATAATATTAAATTGGGAGATCATGGCTCACAGGGTTTTCCTTTCTTTTGCCTCTTCCAGTTATCCGCTCTGCCTCTTTCCACCGTTTTTATTTATTGTAGCATACTTTTTTGCTGTCAGTTTCCTCTACCTCGCTCTCTGTCTCTCTCTCTCTCTCTCTCTCTCTCTCTCTCTCTGTCGCGCTCTGTCGCTCTGCCTGTCTCCCGGGCTTTTCCACTGGCTGCTGCTGTGTATTTTGCCGGATTTGTTTGTTAATTAGAATTCTAGCGTTGAAATTAAAATGCTGTCCCTTCCCTCAGACAGAGAAACGTGAAAAAAGCACAGTAGTTTTTAGGGGGCGTTCACTGTAGGTGGAGCTTAGTTTGAGTTTTTAGTTTTTTTTTTTTTTCGACTGCCTTCGCTTAATTACTGCAGTTTATTTTCTAAGTGAGACTAATTAACAGGCTATTCGTAGCATTGCGGCACATTTTTGGGTGGCTTTTCAGTCGTTCTGGCGGGTTTTTCCGCCAGTTTTAGTCGCCAGTTCGCCTCTCTATGCGAGCTGCCGAGTTGGCTATTTGAGTGGTCAACATTTTTGGCTAGTTAGTTGGTTTGATCTCATGCAAATTGGCCAAGAGACATACGAGTCGCCCGTAGCCATCCATATACGCTGCTAACAACTTCTTCTTCTGCCTCTTGTATGGAAAAAACTTTTCTTTTCTTTGTTTTCCTGCTTTGCTTTCTGGGCCCAATTAGTTTGCCCAAAACTTTTCCGTACAAAACTTTTAACTATCAAAAATGGAACTTTCTGGAATTTAAGCTCCCATTAAACTTATACAAAATAGAAGTTATAAAAGTAAATGAACTAGAAATTACATTTTGGGCTCAGAGTCTCCAATTTTTCATGAAATTTTGTTTAATCCGCTTTAAGAGATTAAAGTGGCACAAATAAATCTTTCAGGGCTTCCAGCTAAGCTTTAATCAGTTCTCCAATGGAAAATTCATTCGATTTTTATCTATTGAACCGAGGCTTATAGGAAAGTTTAGCTAGAAATTATTCTTAGCTTAGTTAGTTGTGGAAAAAACTAGGAAAGAAGGGCTATTACTGGCGTACCGAAGACTACACACCCTAACCAGTACTGGAAAACCAGTCCTTAAGTCACTTAGGAACCCAATTGGAGTTAAACCAGCTGAACCTGAACCAAACCAATGTAGTTTAGTAGGTTCCAAGAACTGGAATTTTCTTTTAGATCCTTCAAGCAAACCTTTTCGCTCTTAGAATTTATATTTTGATGAACTGGAGGCCATTCAGGATGAGCCAAACCAAATAGAAAAATAAAAGCAAACATTGAAATATCGAAGAATATTAACATATGAACCAAGTTACGAACCAAAATACAGAGGTAAACCTAATCTCTTTTAATAGTGGCACTAGAATCTCTATTTTTCCATAGCAAACGACGTATTTTTCCAGAGAAATTCGACTAGTTTTTGCTTTTATTACGCTGTTTATCATAGTATTTATTATATTGGGAAAGTGCGTCTAAGCGCCACTAAGCCACAAATTTCGGTTATTAGCGCAACATTAGACGTTCTGCTAATTATTAGCGCTGTCTGGGAAAGACGCCATCGCCAGCAAACAAAAGAAGAAAGAAAGCGCCAATTCAGCTGAAAGTGGTAGAAAAATGGGGATAACGGCTTAAACCACCCACTTAAACACACACTCACACAGTGGGTGAGAGCGGGAGAGAGAGAGAGAGAGAGTTGGCGCGAGAAAGAGATAGAGAGCACAGAGGGTAGCACAACCCTCGCACGTTAATGAACGTAAAATTCACTTAATTCCAACTTTAGCCATGAATTAAGCACGATAAATGGTTCGAGTGGTGGTTCCCAGGCGATATTCTGACTGGTTGGATGGGTATAAATAAGCGTAAGGACGTGCCTGAACCTGTATACCACCCCCCCCCATTTACCCCCCTCTGAAAGCCCCGTCGTACAATAAGTAAATGTGCTTTTATGGCTCTTAATTAAGGCAATGATGGGGTGTTTTAATACGTTTGCCAAATGTTAAATGACAAAGTGGCATTCAACGTGGCACGTCCTCTGTTTCTCGGTTTCTGCCTCTGCCACTTAGCGAAAAACTAGTTAATTGTGCACTCAAACCAAGTCGGAAGTGCCAAATTTATATTACCAAAGGGTAATAAGAAAAGGTTATGTTAGCCATGTTTTAAGTAGAATTAGGGGCTATTACTTAATACTCCACTTTAAACAAGTCAGAACCATCTAAATTTAAGTACAAAATTATTATTATAAGACGCTTTAAATGCATAAAATGATGGACACTTAAATCAAGTTAAAACTTTTATGAAATAAAGAACGAAATATCTGTTTTTGGGGACATTTTAGGAATCGACAAGTCTGGAATTAAGTGAGAAAAAACTAAATTAAAATTAGTTTGTATTTTCTCTAACGAAATTCTTTATTTAAATCAAGTCAAAACTTTCTAAATAGTTGACTAACTTTAAGCACAAAATTCTCTTTGAACGAAAGTTCTTTTATTCCAAACTTCTTTAATGGATTTCAGATATTTTAAATTGAATTCAGAAGATGAGAATGAAATGGTAGATTGGTTTTTCTCTCAGTGTATTGGTGTTTCGGGTTCGGTTTCGGTTTCTGTAGCTGGCGTTAATGAAGCCGCTTTTTGCCTTTCGGCCATGTGGGTTTTCTTTCATTTCCTTTTTGCTTTTCGTATTGTTTCACAATTTTCATTTCCCCGTCTGGGCCAAGGGAAGGGAGAAGGAGCAGGGGGGGGGAGGCCATTCTTTGTTTGTATTGGAGAATTGGATGGAAATGGAACTTTTTGGGGGGCCGTAAAGCGCAATTCGTTGACTAATTACACTGGCAGCAGGTACTCGTCTTTTACAAAAGGCAGAGCAGAGCAGAGCAGAGCCGAGCCGAGCCGAGCTAATGAGCCATTGTTATGACACCTAGCTACAGCTACAGCTATATAAAGCCGCCCAGCTGTATAGCCAATAGAGCCAAGTACAAGGCAAATTATTGGCTTTTTATGGCTGATTGATTTTTACTCGGCTAAGCCCCAAAAATCTACCAAAAAATCTCAGACAGTGCGCCTTCTGTTTGCTGGGTTTTATGATTTGTAAATGTTTGTCTTGGCAAGTTTATAGCTCCATTTGCTGAACAACTAAACTGCGCCATTTGCGGCTTTTTATAGCAACCTCTACACATACATATACAGGGTATATACACACATACATACACACACACACATATATATATATATATATATATATAGATTAATGTATAAATCTGTGTGGCACATAAAAATCCAAATGCGCCATTTGCAGCGCTGGCAAAAATAACATTTTCAACACTTTTTGTTTGATTAATGATGGGGCGGGGGGCGGGCTGTACTCCCATACATATACATATATATTCCTATATAAATATATATATATATGGAGTATATATATAACTGTATACATGTATCCATTTAGTCGAAATTAGTATGCCACGCACGTTTCGCCGAAAAATATCCAAACAAAACTGAAAACAAAACAACATAAAAAAGGAAGCAAAAAAATAAAGCAACAAAGCGGAAACGGAAAACAAAAAAAAAAATGGCGTAAGCGTCGATTGCTGCTGCTGCTGTGTTGTTGTTGTTGTTGTTGTTTTTTCCAGGGTATTCTTTTTTTTATGACTATTTATATATTCAAAACAAATGCGATTGGTTTATTACACATCAATAAACGCGACCAACCAGTCAAATTAGCGGTGCGAGGTTTTTTTTTTGTCAGAAAAAATTAAATAGTTGTTTCAAAAAAATGCAAATAATTCTATATTCACGTTTCGCTTAAACAGCGGGCACTTTAGCTGTGCCATGAAATGTACCCTGTACTGAAGAAGGCATCTCTGACTCCAATAAAGTGGCTTTATTCCTGACTAGGACAATGAGACGAGCCTCTGATTTGTCCTAAGTCCAAGCCCAAAATTCTAGATTCAAGAACAGCTTTTCTCATTCCTGGAATTGCTGATTCTAAGCTGTTTCTATACCAAGTCTTGCTTCTTTCTTCAGTCACTCAATTTTAATGAGATTAAAGTCAGAATTCTCATACTTCACTTAATCCAAACCAGGCTTAGGGCTGTTTTCTCCGATATTACAAGGCATCTGGATAATTGCAGGACTTCTCAGGCTTCATATAAAGCCAAAAGAGTAAGAGTATTCAAGTCTTCGGCATGCCGCACATATCTGTCCTTACTACTTCTTAATTAAGTTTTCTTTAAGCTGATGTAATTCAATTAGTCATAGGACTCCTGTAGAGACTCCTGTGCTGCCCTTCCTTTGAAAGGACTTGCAAATATATGTATTTACTTTTAATTAAGTAAGAATTTCTGACACGATTAGGCGAGCGACGACGTTGATTGCATATTAAGAGACAAGCGATTCGATTGATTCACACAGCTCCAGTCCTCCAGTACTCCAAGTATCTTTCAACAGGTCACTTATCCTGTGCTTAAACAGCTTCCTTTCCTATTGACCCAAGCAAATAGCCTGCAGTTGCAATTTATTGTTTACATATCAGGCATAGAGAGCTCCTCCTTCCTCCTTCCTCCTCCAAAGCTTTGGACCTTGGACTCAGGAGTCACGTGCGTCTGTCTAATGCCTTAAACAAACAGGAACTCCGAGCTTCATATCGGGACAATTAAAATTATGAAGTGTGTGAGTATCTCTGGCTGTGAGTGTAACTCCGACTCGAACTGCAGCCTAACTTGGCTGGTGATTAAAAGACAACAATTGCAACGACGTTGACAGCCTCACAAGTAGACCCCAGCTGCACCTCACCCCCCCAGCGACATCCCCAAGCCAACTCCGTGGGCCACCAGTGGCTCAAGCGGGTACATTTTCTAGGGGGGTTTTTAGCCAATCTTCAATGTTTATCGACAGTCTTTTGGGCTTTTCTTAAGGTAAACGAGATTGGCATATTTTTGATTGGATTAATCCCTGCCTGCCTACGCCACTGCACTGCAAGCCTTCTCTCTTAGCCAGCTTGCAATTTATCTGCACGCAAATTTGCCAGTGCCAAAAACCCAGCTCGAATGCAGCATAACATTCGAATGATATACAGAGAGGGAGGGAGAGGGAGGACAGAGGGGGGATTGGGTTAAGTGGAAAGAGTAGTGAGAAAAGTCAAGTTGTCTGTTTGGCTGGGCAAACAATTGAGGAGCATAGATATGATCTTGGTTTGCACTTTTGGGTCTGTCTGAGACCCTTCGAATTGAGCTCTACAAACTCTGATTTGTGCCTCAGCGAACTGGGATTGGCATTGGGATTGGGTTCGGGTTCGGGTTCGGGTTTGGGTTTGGGACTGCTTTGTTAGCTCTGTCATGGAGTCAATTTGCGCACAATTTCGTTATTGGGTACCGAAATTCCCCAATGTGAGTCTACGCTTATTGTTATACTCTTGCCGAGGGTATTATAAATATCTCACCGAGTTTAAATTTGAAAATAGAACTAAAGTTTGACAGCTTCAGAATGAAGTCCAGTCCAGACTTTCTAGGACTAGAACAGTTCTCCAAAGATAGATAGTTAAGAGGAGAGAGAATGACTAGGCGTGGAAGGGTATCTCGAGCTTCTGCTAGCCTCTATTTCACGCTGTTCTTCTGGGCTCTCCATAAATGCTATCGTTAGTGGAAATGAGCTATGTAGTCGTGCGTTAACTTCCAGACACTCGAAGCTCGAAGGCAACTTCTGTGTTATGTGTATTTTGATATGCAATTTTGAAAATTTTGGCAATTTGGACTGGAATTTGCGTATGTGTTTAACGAAGCGTCAGGAACCACAAATTTGTGTATGATTTTTGTTTTACGACTCGCAAATTGTGCACAGCGTCTGCATGACTGTACAAAAAGTGTTGCCTGCTTTTGGGCGTCTTTAAAAGAGCCACAAACAAAGCTCTCCCCCTCTCCCTCTCTCCCGCTCTCCCTCTCTTTCTCTCTAGCTTCCTCTGATTCTGTATTTTCTCTGTTATTCCCAATCCAATGCCGCACTCAGGCCAACTGCAAATATTTATACATTTCGCATAATAATAAAAGACACACCCAATTTTCGTAAAATCCACAAATAAATACAAATTGTGCATTGCCTTCAGTTGTAGGTTTTTCACTCGGAAACACTCGAAAAAATACCAAAATTCTCTGCATAAATTTGTGGAAAACAAATATACTTTTTTCTTTAGTTTTATTCTAAATTTCTCTCTAGATTCAATTCCATGGAAATGTGTAGACAGCTTGGAATGAAATAGTTCAGCTTTTAGCTTAGAGATCATTCTACCTTTTGGTGTGGAATTAATGGGAAAGTGAAGTTCGAAAGAGCTCTTCGATTCTTATGCCCTTGCAGAGGGTATTATAATTTTCTTACTAAGCTTTGAAGCGTCTCTGACCCTATAAAATATATAGATAATTGACCAGAACGATGAGCCTAGCAGATATATTCAAGTCCGTCTGTTTTTATGTAAATAAGTCTCTCAACTCTTGAGCTATATCCTTCCGGATCGAACAACTATATGATTTGTCTTCTTGTTTCTAGAGATATCTTAATAAATATCTCTAGAGGCACTCAAAAAGATCTGACTATATCACTCGAAACTTTTGATTAATCCAGGCTGATTTCCACTTAATCCAAGTTGAAGACAAACCAAAGTGCTCTAAAATGGTATAAATATATATATATTTTTTTTGTGTGTACTTTTATTGGCTGGCCACACCCACAAGCCACAATAAACCGCCCCACCGCTCTGCCGCCCCCTTTTAAAAGCTCTCGACAGGCGCCAAAGAAATGGCCAGCCACAAAGCCAGTCAACTGAAAATTGGCCATTTTTGTTTACACAAAATTTTATTGTTCAGAGAGAGGCGGAGAGGCGGAGAGACAGAGAGAGAGAAAGAGAGAGAGAGGCAGTAAGGCCCAAAAATTGTCATGCATAGCAGAAGATCCTAAAAGCAACAACAACAAAATACAAGCAGAATATAAAAACAACTAGTGACCCAAGGCTTAATTTAAAACAAGAAACAGAAACCACAGCAGCAACAACACAAGACGTTCCCATTTAATTTTTGGTTATTTTGCAATTTTTCACTTCATTAAACATTTTTTACGGATTTGTCATATCAATTTACTGAAAAGGGTTAAGGAATTTTGTCCAAAAATGTATCTTAAGGGGTTAAGGGTTGATTGAGACGTTCAAAGCAGCCCAAAAAAAAACAAAAGCAAACAAATTTATTACAACAGAAAGTTCGGAACGGGGCGAAAATACAAGATTAAAGGGTAGCCTCAGTCGGCATCGGCATCGGGGTCGGACTACGGCTACGGCTACGGCTACGGCTAGGGTTGTCATGTCAAATCAATGTCAGAGGCTTTCGCTACTTACGCAATTTTCTTACATGATGTCAGCATCCGTTTGCCGCTTTTCCGCTTTTCCACATTTCCCAGCAGCGGCAGCGGCAGCATAAACAACTTCAGTTTTTAAGTGGAACGTTTATTTACATACATCGTATAACACATAGAAACATATAGACATAAGTGAAACATTTGTTTTTATGTGCTCTCAGCCGCGCCCCCCCTCCCTCCTTTCGTAGGAATAACACTCCTCGCAGAATACTCCGATCCTAAGCCCAAATTCTGACAAATCTCTAAAAATTTGTCGTCTGTCGTAAGCCAAATGACTCAAAGGAAGCAGCAGCCATACACTTAAATACCCAACTTTCCATTTACACGATGAATTAACTTCACGAAATAACTTCATGCGCTCTACAGCCTTGGAAAAGAGAGTAATTAGTTGTAGGAAGCATATATAGCATATATATTCTTGAACCTAATAGAACTAGGCCTATTCCTTTGCTTACCTGTTTCTTAGGGACTTAAAGAGCTGATACCTTAAGTGATATATTATAGGTCTATCTACCTCTTTCTCAGAGATTATAGTCACTAAAATCGAAAGAAGTTGGCCTAAAAGCTTAAGAGGTCTTTGCTTTTTATTCTACCTGCTTCTAGCCTGGCTGAAAGTCGAGAAAGAAACTTCACAAAGTGCTTCTACATCGTGTAAACCTTCTCTGACATGTTTAGCATACTTATCAGGCAAACTTGGACGAGGGCAGGGGATACATCTATAGGTTCTTTCATTGTATCATGCGCTCGTTAAGCGCCAAGTAAAACAAATCATAATCTTCAAGACGTCAAGACATCAAGTGCCTTGAAATATGACAGCGCGTGCCATTTGTCTGTTTGCATTTTTGTACGCCTTTTGCGGTCTTGTCAACTCCTCCAACCAATCCACCCCAGTCCCCCAAACCTTCTCAGTTGGGGTATTTTTTTTTTGTTGTGCCTTAAGGACTACCTCATGTGCTCCCTGTGGAGTATCGAGTCTTGGGGAAACATGTGCAGGCTGGGATTTTCTTGTATTTGTTTATTTGCATTGTACAAGTGTTGGCATAATAAATCTGAAAAATTTTGACAATTTGCTGAAAATATATATCAAAATTTTCATAAGTGGCAAAAACTCTTTTTTCAAAAATTAAATGGATAATCCTTCAGCATTGAAGGAGGCAACTCCATCAATCTTAGGGGAATGAACCTTGATAGGTAGAAATTTGGATGACGGGATCGGACAGCTATATCATTGGGCTGCCATAGGAACGATCGCTCTAAAGGATATGAAATGAATGAGCCTTACCTGAAATGATTAGGGTCGGACTATATCATACAGCTGCCGTAGGATCAATCTAGTCTTTCCTCTTGACTGGTTCCCTTATCATTTGGCCATCCTTAATATTAATTTAATAATTTAATATTTCCAATTCTATAAAGAGAATTATCAATCAATGCCCAATCTGTTCGGTGGCCTATTCCCCAGTTTTATATACTTGAACTTCGCACCAAGAACACAACACTCCATGCCTTGCGGACGGACACACACGTAGTCATAAATATCCAATATGATATCTTATCAGCAGTTGAAAGCACTTTACTAATAATTAAAATGTCATCATTAAGAAATATGAAAAAGTCAACAAAAGGCGCAAAGCGGTTGACAGCTCCCAGCTCCAGCTCCAGGGGAAGGGAAAGGGAAGGGGAAGGGAACTAACCCAGCCAACTCCTAAGCAATCGAACTACCTTTAATAATAATAATAATAATAATAGAACAACAATGAGAGAACTTCAACTGCATTTGTGGCCAAAGAATTTATTGTTTTCCTATTGACTATTTCTGTGTGGAGTGAGGCAGGGAAAGTGATGGGTTCGGTTCCTTCGTTCCCCATTTTTATCATCAACGTAGACTCAGCGCCCTTTATGCACTGGAAAAAAACACAGAGATTCATTTTTTAGGCTTAAATTATGACTCGAATTTAGAACTTGTCATACTAAAAACCAATAATACAAACCCGAACTCCACTGAACCGTTTCGGGTTGCACCCCATTCAATTCGAACCGAAGCTGATTTTGGACAAAAAAAGCTTCTGTTCGGTTCCTTCCAATATTTCGATCAGGTTCGACCGTCTGCCTCGAACCTACTCCATAATTGTAGAGTTTTCCATCCTTGCCAAGCATCTTTCAAAAAGAAAGAATTCATTGAACCCAACCTGAACCTGTTTTTTTTTTAAGAAAAAGGTTCAGTTCCGTTGAACCAAAACTTTCTACAGGCTTAGAGATTTATATCCCAGCTAGAAACCTTTAAAATCAATCTCTTATAACTCTCTTTTTTTCTCTGAGTGTAGCGTTTACCTGGGGCTGGACTCGGATCCCTCCTCAATGTTGACACTAATGTAGACGATTGGCGTCAATTTTCATGTGACATTGAGTCGATGGCAACGACAGTAGCTGCATTTTCAATTAGAAACAGATGTAAAGCGATGATAAGGAACGCAGTGGGGCTTATCAGTTATTTCAGTTGTCCGTTAACCGAGTCTCCAGAGTCTTCACTCTGATACTTGAGCTGTAATGAGTCGTGTCATAGACATAGTCATAGCGCACACTGGGAGAAAAAAGAGGCTACCTATTCAAGTTGAAATATTATTTAATTTGAATATAAAAGTAATCCTTTTGGACAATTCTGGGAATTGAAGCAGTAGAAATAGTCGAGTTAGTCAAGTTCTCAGAAACCTATTCGTTTTGTTTTCGCTCAGTGTAGTCGTTCCATTCTGTTCTGCTGTTTGCACAGATGAGTTTTTAATTAAATGCTATCGTTGCGCTTAAATAAATTGAAATAATCAATATCAATTTATATTACGTATACGACCCTTTCGCCCTCCTACTTCTCCCACTCAGTCAACAAATTTAATTGAAAATCTAAACAGCGAGTCAACATGGCTGGAAAGTCAAAATGACGGACACGTCCGTCCCAGTCCGTCCCAGTCCGTCCCTCCAGTCCCTCCGGAGTAGACGTCCCGCCTTCCTCCCTCTGGTATTTTTTAGCAAACAGTATACTTTTGTTTGTGCGCATAATTTTAAAATCAATAGAAATATATCCGTGCCCAGGTTCGGCATGGCTTTTCTCTGGCTTCTCTTGGCAAACATTCAAATAAACGGCAATCAATGGTTACCAACAGCCAGTCAACTGACTACCGAATAATCCCTGCTCTCTCTCTCTCCCCCACCACACTCACACCCACACCCACTCCCATCCGTCCATTCATCCATCCATCCATCCCCACCTTATCAATAAAGGTATTTTTTTCTGTTTTTATACTCTGCACCCATTGAAAATGGGTAAACAGAGTATGTTACACAGCTCCGTTCCTAAAAACTATATATAATCTTGATCAGCATCTATAGCTTCTATATAAACTATAGCTGTACAGGAATACTATGAAGAAATTTTTCAATATTTTGAAGATCTAAATTTGAGCTAAAGTTGACCGAACTAACAGGGGAATTCCAGAGGAATCGGAAGAAACTTTTCAAAAGTTTAGAGGTCAAACTAAAGGAGAAATAATGATCGAAAATCCCATGAAAATCGGTTCAGTTTCGACTGAGTTATGAGATTGGGAGCAGTTAGTTCTAAGGGAATTGGTAAGAGGTTACGGAATCAAACAGAAGACTGGCAGCATAGAAATCGGTTCTGTTTAGACCAAGTTGAAGTCCAGACCGAGAGAACAGGGTATTTCTGGGTCGAGCAATCTCTAGTGGCTCCACTTTGTTACTTGTTTGATTTCGTTGATTGAAAATTATACGCTTTGCTTTCAATTAAAGCTGTCTGATATGCAGAGACGGTCATAAATCTTATCCGATTGTTTTCATAGGCTACCGAACCCACTATATGTGTGTACTCGAATGTACTCATATTTCTATATAATACCCGATTGTATATCGGGGCATATATCTTTATGATGGCACAGTAGTCTTATCGACTTCATTAACTAAACAAATGTGTTTATTGTGGGTTAGCCATAAAAAAAAAAAAAGCAGAAAAAAAGTGTAGCGCATCCGCGCTGCTCTACGCTTAGCGTTAATAAATAAACAAATTAATCGAAATTATTGTACTAAAAGTATTAATATTATTATTAGCCAGGATAATATTAACTAGTCTAATCAGCCCTGGGGCATGCATTTTAGGGTCACCTTTTTGTGTGGGAGAATTAATAAAAATGATGGTTTACGATCTGCTCCATAAACGCAAATTCAGCAGCGTCGTTTGCAAAGGGTCCCCCCAGCGTGGAGTTACGTCAACTGTGGAAAATTTTTGCTAAAAATTAATGAGAAAACCACCCAATTTGGGTGGGTTTCACTTCTTTCTCAAGCAGATGCCTTTCAGATCTTTTTTTGCTTAGTTTTCATTGCCAATTTCTTAGGAGCTTCCTTCGTTTTAAGCTTTCTACAAAAATCAGAGTCTTCACAGTTTCTGCTAGTTTGAAAGGGTATATAAACTTCGGAGACGCCGTAAGTAGCTTTTTCTTACTAATTTCTGTTATATTTACTGAAATCCGCTTAGCCCCCTCTCTGTAATTAGGTGGGCTGCCTACTCCACTGTCCTTTTTGGACCTATTTATATGCATGGCCCAAAATGCAAAAGGCATCGCCATTTGCACGCAATTAGTGACACAAATTGGCACTGGAAGGTGGGGCAGGGGCAGTGGCAGGGGCAGAAACTCGGGCAGAGGAAAAGTCGGCTACTGTTTGGATTAGCCTGGGTATCTAAATATATATATATATATATATATATATATACATATATTATATATCTGCAGTTGTATTGGCGTCGTTTGCATAATTATTTGAAATTTATTGTGCGCTAATTGTGACGCCAAGGTTTTCGGTATTTTGGTGTTTTGGTGTTTAGTAGGTGCCGCCAAAATGCCGAAAATACTCGCTTTATAGACGAAACTACGTAATTCCAATTCCGCCTGTCGTCTGGGCCATTTGCATAATCGCAATCAATCACCGGGCTCCGGCTATGGGCAAAAAGAGAAGCGGAAAGGCTGTCCACGGCGCACCGAAGATTACTTACCCTTGCCGGCAGGAATACCCCTTTGAAAATTGTTGTTTAGATCGAATGTTCCTATGGCAACCTTATAGGCACCTTTCCATCTATATAACTCGATATCTTAGGAAGTCAAAAAGACTCCCATACCACATTCTTTCGGACCGATGCTTCCTTCCTATGGCAGCTATATGATATAGTTATCCCCTCTGACCGGTTCCGACGTATGTTCCAATCACTTGGCTGAAAAACTGAGAGATTATTATGCTTATAAACAGGCAGAAAGACGGTCATAATTATATGGACACGTCTCATTGTCCTGATCAGTATTATATATATGGCTTAAGGCTCCGGGATGCCAATACACATTGGGCGGCAAAGCTATAATACCCGCTGCAAGGGTATAAAAGGGGAAAAAACCATTTGAAAAATTACATTGCACTTGTTAAAAACAATTTGCTGCCTTTTTTATGCTCTATGCTTGGTCCAAAGAGAGAGAGAGTTTTTTATGGGGGAGGCTGGGAGGAGTTGGTAGCAAAATGATAAATGCTAATTCGAGGCAAGATCACGCATAAACCAACAATAAATAAATCAAATGGCAGGTCACACAAAAAAGCTGCCCCCATCCAATGGGTGTAAAGGGGGGGAAAGTGGAGTTTTAGTCATATGAATGCGATTTAGGGCCACTTATGCGAACACATGTAAAAATCGAGGAAAATCGAGGGAAATCGAGGAAAATCAGGCAACCTTAGCACGATTTTTACTTGCGTTTCGTAGAAATTTTGCAAATTGTTAAGTGATTTACGAGACAAGACAAGCCATTTATTAGATAAGATTAAATAAAGGGAGCACAGAGCAGCAGAAGGACCAAAGAGCAGGACACAACTGGAGGCAAATAAAAAAAAGGAAAAGTTTCTCGTTTGTTCGTTTGGGGAAATTCAAATAAAAGTTTTCCGCTCAATACAAATTGCAGCAACATTATGTGTGGATTATGCTCCTAGCAGTATATCCATGGAGCTGCCAGAAATCTTGGCTAGTTAGCTAAAGAAATAGTCGATTCTATATGCTCCATTTAATTGCATTTCTATATATCTGAGCCTTTCGGATCCTCTATTCAATTCGGCGATATAATCATTATATTCATCTTATAATTTTCTAACTCATCCGTTCCCATAATACGACTATTCCGGAGCAATCTTCAGCAGTTTTACTGTTTTACGGTTTTACTGAGCAAAAAGCACAATCAGCTCACACTAAATGGAACCACCCAGTTCTCTTTATAGCAGCAGAGCTCCACTCTACGCTCCTCAGAGCTCTTTTCAGCTGCTGAGCTGCTGAGCTCTGAGCTCTCATCGTAACCCGTAAAATACACATTTTCTGGTGGTAGAAAATCCAGCAAATTGATTTTAGTGGGTGTTTACACAAAGCTTAGAAGTACTTTCAGGGGCGAACTTTTCACAATTTGCTTGCCAAACCACCCCCGTGTACGCCCCCCCTCTTTAGCCAGGCCAACCCACCCACCCACACACACACACGCACACACACACGCACACATTGTTCTATAGGGCAAGTGGCAAAACCTCACAAATGGCAAATGGCAGCATTTAGTATGATTATCAACAGTCCCCCAACCCGATCCAACCCTGAACGAATAAGAGCTGTGGTTATACCAGGGTTGGGCACATTACTAGCTACACTCGCAGAAACCCGAAACACAGAGCTATATATTCATCTATATTTATCCATAAATCGGAGTATAATAATCTTCTATAAGATTATTTAATAATATAACATTTTCCTCTATCCTTCAGAGGAGAATGAAAAGTAGTTTTGTTTTCGAAGTGAATTCCATAAAAAGTTGAAAACAAAATGCTATATTTGTTGGAGGAGAATACTTCTACGGACTCTATAAACCCTTCCTTCTGGTGAATTCTAACTAATATGCCTAAATCTGATTATAAAATCCATATTGGGAAATATACTAGAAACATTCTGGAATCGAAGTGTGGCCACTTAATTATTTGGAGCTGGAGAACTAGTCGCATTTCTCGGAGTGTAGAAACCGAGAGCCAAGCGAGAGCAACCTAGTCGTCTGCTGATGGCGACGGCGTTGATGTTGATGATGGCAGACAGTGAGGCAAGTGTGCCCCGAGTCGAGGGTAAATGCCACTTGCCACTAAACATTTGGGTGTGCCCCAGAGGAGGGGGGAGTCGGAGAGTGGATAAAGGAGAAAGGAGACCCGAGACCCGAGACAGAGAGCTCTAGAGTAGGTTGGCCTTTTTGTCTGTAGCGCTTTATATGCCATTTCTTTTATTGCTTTAATATGTTAATAGCTTTTACTGCTGTTGTTGTTGCCATTTTTCTTCATCTTCCTTTTTTTAAGTTCTCTTTTTTTCTGTTTTTGGGTCTGTGTCTATCTGTCTACTATTTGTGGGGCTGATTTTGTGAATCTGGCCAAAGGATTTTGCCAAATTATCATCTTTTATTGCCATTATCATATCATCTATGTGTGCAAAAAAAAACCAAAATGTTTGACGGTTTTTTTTTTTGTTGCCCGACGTTATGTAATGTGTTTAGTGAGCGCCTCAGATTTCAGAATGTGATTTTCAAAATTTTCGAAAAATTTTATTGACGATGAAACGAATAATTGCAGAGCTTCGAATTTACACAAATAATATGGGGTTACTGGGTTTTCTGAAAGGGAAAAAGAAGTCAGCAGTTGGGAATAAAATAATCAGCCTGATTCCAGACTTTGAATGTGAAACTAAATTTGAATAGTGGATAACAATCCAGTTAACCGGTTTTAGCTCGAACTGGTTCGAACCCGGATAACCAACTAGTTTTCTAAATGGAATGAACCAAGGTTCGAACTAAAACCAAAATTTCAGAGCTCGAAGCTCCCATATTCCTAACCGGAGAGCAGAGATTAGACTGGGGTCGAAACAGTAGAAGAACTTCTGATTTTTCTGAATCAAAGTTTTTTTTTTAATGGAAATCGAATTATATAAGATTTCTCCTTGATTAAGAAATAGTTTTTTTTTTAAGATTTTTGTTTCAAAATATGCTCAATATTCAGCCTTGTTGTCTAACCTTTTCTGTGTCATAACTTGCTGTTTGACTTTGTAGCCTCTCAGCAGGATAACACCTTTCCCTTTCTCACACCTGTGCGATGCGGCTAGCCCTGAAACCGTAAGCGCCCTCAGGTATTTCAGCCAATTAGTGGCAATAAAATAAATTCAATTTTACGCACACGCTGCGGTTGGACCCATTTTTCGGGTGTTCCTCTGCGGGGGGAGAGCTAAGAGGTAAGACCCTAGGGAAAGGGTATGGGCAGGGGCAGGGGCAGGGGCAGGGGCAGGGGCAGGGGCAGGGGAAGTGTGTACGTATTCAGTTGAGCGTATGTGTGAATAATGCGACCCTGCGGCATATTCCCGGGGCGCCTCGCAAATTAACGCCGTTTTTAGGGGTTGATTAGGCACGCCAAATTTTCGTTAACTTTTGTTGCAAGTGTGTAGGAAACTGAGCGGAACCCAAGCCAAAATCTACAATAAAAAAATAAAAAAAAAAGAAACCTTAACCTAAACTAACCCAAGCGTATTCCGGGGGGTTCTTCCGCATTAATTATGCTAAACATTTTTAAATATTGTCCTCACGTGCATCGCTTGGCGAGGCCCTTGAGGGTTCAGTCTCACTTTTGATTGGATTGCTGGGCCAAAAGTTTTTCCAAGAGACCAGATAGATATATATAGCCGTCCGTATGTATATATATTCCCTGCTCCTGCCCCTCCTCCCTTGGGCTGACTGAATATTTCTGCGCTCGCGCATTTTCAGCAATTATGCAAATGCGTTTTAATGCCTTACTCATTTAAGCGGATTACAATTTAATATTTTGTTGTTGTTTGTTGTTGTTGTTGTTGCCATTGTTGCCGTTGTTGCACGTATTTGTTTAGAGTTTAGAGAACATTTTCCGAAAAAGGTAGGAAGCCCTCTGACACATGTCCTAATTAGCATACGCTTCGACTTTTGCGGCAAAACATTTCTATTTTAATTGTGGCAATTATCGTGCCAAAAGGAAGCCAATTTGATGGCTGGAAGCCTGCAAAAGGAACCCACTTTGACAGCACTGGAAGGATACAACTTAGAAAAGGAAGCTAGAAATAAGAGAAGAAATGCAAGAGATATAGCTACGGCAGGACTAATCATGGCAGCAAATGCATCCCTGATTGTAGAAAGTGCAAAGGTTTGCAGTCTGGAGTAAGCACTGATTGATCCTATGGCAGCTATAGGATATAGTTACATGATCGTGTTAATTTTTGGCCGACATTTAGAAAACATATGTCTACTACTAACTTTTAAGTTTCATTAAGTTATCCTGGGAAATAAAGAAGTTTTTCATACTACAACTTTGGGATGTCTCTGTGATATAGTCCCTCGATCCTAATCATTTTTGGAGTGCTACAAGCTGATAAAGAAGTCTAATCTTAGTCAGTTTTTACCAACAATCTGAAACATAGAAGTTAGTTGTACGATTAGAAGGCTTTTCTGAACAAGATCGGATGACTATATCCCATAGCTGCAATCGGAACTAATGGTCAAAATTTGTAGATTTTCTTGACTTTTCTATATTTCATTTGTGCAACCTCCTATACCTAAGTGTAAACTAACTTTATTAAATTTACCCACCTTTTCAGCCTGAAAAAGCACAACTCGTCGAACCTCGCCGAACCCCATTTAATTGCCTTAGTGCCCAAAAGTGTTTAGCTTTCCGCAATGTCCTTAAATTTGCTAATTAACTCAACATAAGGTTTTCTAATTTCATTTAACGCACACAAATCGAGAGACAAACTCGTACAGTGAAGAAGAAGGACCCTTCTCACCCGCGCAGCCTCTTCCACTCTCCGTTTCATTGCACCCTTAGTTGTGCTCCTTCCTTGCTCTGTAGTCCTTCATCCTTTCGGGCTGCGTACTGTGTACTGCGTCCTTCGCCCTTCATCCTTGTTGTCCTTCTGCAGTCAGTCAGTCAGTTAGCTCGCTCGTCCGTATCATTAGCCTCTGGGGATGATTTGTTGTTTGGCAGCACTTGATCAACGGCAATGAATTCAATTAGCACCAAAACACCAGAGAGCACAGAGTTAGAGTCAAGGGAGGGGAGGATAGGGAGATGGAAGGGGTGGGCACAGGGGTGTGCCGCACTTGCTGCAGGCGGCCAGTGGCGTGTAGCCAGGGGGGGACCAGCCAAGCATACTGAGCCAAATTTAAACTCAAAACAAAACTATTTGCAACTCTAAGCCGAAGCTTGAATCGTGAATTCCTGTACCACTATGGAAGGGGAGACGGAGTTTGAACCCACGAATTGGAGCAAGGATCTAAGAAGAAGTCATGTTTACCCTTAATAATAGTTGAAGCCCGAAACTGAGAGATTCCTACACGATTTTATATTATACAAAAAGGTTTTCATAGACCGCCCCCTTTGAAACGGAAAAACCTACGCCTCTGTTGCAGAGGCAGAATTTGCAGACAGTCAGAGGAGAGCAGACACACCCCCTCCATTAGATGTCAGTGCTTCGTTTCGTCTGGTCAATTGTTTGGATTACTTTTCTGGTGAATTATTGCGTGTTGACGCATATGGTGACAATTTGGTCTGTGTATCTCTCCATGGAGATCTGCCTCTGATTCAGACTCGAAATCTCTCTGGGGATCTAATGCGCTTAGGCGAGCCCTTCTCCCTTCTCCCATCTCTCGTCTCCTTTCTCCTACGCTGCCAATTTTGGCAATTAGCGTTGATATTTGTAAAATTTGATTGCAAAATTTCCCGGCGATTAAATCGAAATCATTTGACAAAATGTTCAGCCAAATTGAGGGGGGGGTTTCACTGCTGCTGCTGCTGCTGCTGCTTAATGAGGATTGCTCTGGTTCTGTTTGCTGGTTCCGATTCCAGTTCTGTTTCTGTTTCTGTTTCTGGTTCGATTTCTGTCGCACATTTTTGGTTGTTTACTTAGCGCTGCACGCACGGATTTTCTCCATCAATAAATTGATGGATACGTTCGAACTAAGTCTTCAGTTTTGGACTCTCTCTGTCTGTCCGTCTGCGTGTGCGTGTGTGTGTGTGTGGGTTGAGAGAAAATATAGCCAGATGGATTGTGTAAACAAGCTAGAAATTATGGCATTAACCAGCAATATGCGTTGTAGTTTCTCTCCCTTGCTCTCCGTCCCTCCGCCTGTCCCTGAGTTTGTGTTATGAATTAATGATTTAATTGATAAGCGCTGGGATTAAAGCTTCGTTTAGGGCTGCACAAAATATAACTAGCTTTATTTACAATACAATATTTTATTTTACTAGTGAAGTATTCAAAGTAATACCTGCTTTTTATAGCCTAGCAGAGGGTAAGCCTTGTCCCAAAATGTGTCTTACATTGAAGGAGGAGGCATCTCCCACCCCATCAAGTATAAAGGACGCTGAGGCCAGTCGATATGGCTGTGTCCTTCTACTGTCTGTTTCTATTCAATCTATATTCAGCTTAGTTTTCAGCTCATAGGATCGATCAGTATAGAATCAAGGAAGGAAACCTCTCAAATTCAAATAGGTTCCGCTGGGATTTCCAACTAGATAGAAGGGTTAGGAGCTTAATTCTGCACCTGTTCGACTCCTTGCTTAGATTAAAGGAGAATCATTTAGCAATGGAATAGAGCTTTCAATTAGCATCCCAATTACTCGTACTCAAGTCATGTTTGTTGCAACATTTTATTGGCCAATTTGACGTCCATAAAGCAGACTCTAAAATGGCAAAAATTAAAAGGAAAATTGCCACATAAATTGGCATATCAGTTTCACAATTTGTCAGGCCAAACAATCAGCTGCCATCCTCCTGGCGTTCCTCCCTCAATAAACAACCATTTAGAATCGAGGCAACTAACTAACGAATGCAAATTTGACAATAATAAAATGCAGCATATGACAAATAATCGAACATATTTGACAATAAAATCGCATAGAAAATGCGGAAAATTGCATTGGGGAAAACCAGTTTTCGAATATTTAGCGTCCAATTCAATGGAATGGGCCAAATCAGAAAAGTAAACACACACACACCAACACACACACATAGAAAATTAAGCATAAAATGTGATCATCTGTGTTGACATGAAGATCAACGTGCAGTGGAAGGGGAAAGGGCAGGGGGAGAGACACACACACCCCAGGGGAAACCCAAATTGTAGCACCAGCAGCGCGAATAAACTGGTGACAAAGTCATGAAAGAGGCAGAAGGGAAGGGAAGGGAAGGGAAACGAGGGCAATCGAGGACCGACCCTCAATTCAAATGGCAATTTACTGGGTGTTCTGGGTATTGTCAGCTCTCTGTGTTTATAGAATATTATAACTCAAATTTAATTTGCAACAGATGCGACAGCATCCAACAAAGCAAATCCAACAATTAAGCAATCCCATTTCCAGTTGTCGCTCCGGTTTTTGGTTTGAACTCTGTTACCCTTTTCCTCTCTCTCTCTCCCTCCCTCTCGCTCACCTATTTTTTTTTTTTCCTCCTTTTTATTTGTTTGCGCTCTGCAATTGTTACAAATTACCCGCTAATAGCTCATGAATTGAATGAGCCGCACAGTTTCCCCTTTTCCAAATCCCTTTGACATCCTTTTGTGCTCCGCTTCTGGTTCAGCGTCAGCTTCAGATTCTGGTTCTGGTTCAACTTCAACACTTGGCCACTTCAAGGCAATTCAAAATAACGCAGCATCAGCTCTCGCTGAGGCCACTGCACAGTGGTTCAAGATCAGGAGCTCATCTAATGCTCTGTAAGGTTCAGAGCACCCTGTTAAACTTGCTGCTCGACTGAAAAGAGGTTAGAAATTTCCCTAGAAATCAAAGGAAATTATCTGGCTAATTAATCTATTAGAATATGAAAGCTCTCTTCTAAAACCAAGCTAGTTTTTATGCGAAGAAAGGTCAAAATTATCTCAATCGTTTTCCCCATTTATGAACCACTGTGTACCACATAAAACCCAAGGAAAATATCAAGCAACATTCATTGCTCTTCTCCTCTCTTCGCTCTCCACTGCTCTTCTATTCCTTTTTTTTTCTGTTGACGCAGTGCGTTACGTGTGTTCGGTGAGTGTATTCGTGAGTGTTTTGTGAGTGTCTGGACGGATAACAAATGAATTTTTATTAGCCCATCAGGCGCATAATCAACACAAGAACTGCTGCATAATAACAACAACAACACGAGCATATCAAACAACCAACAATAACAACAATATAAACGAACCCAGAACCCGAACCCGAACCCAAACTCAAACCCAAACCCGAAACAAAAACCAAAAGTTCTCAATATGCGTTTTATGTTTATGAAATACTTCAAAAATTACGTGATAAAGTGGCCAAAAACTGTTCCTTTCTATATTTCCAGTCGTCTGACAATTAGAGGGCATTCACAGTCGCAGATTATTCTTCATTTTGATTATAATCGAATCGAATTATAGCCAGAGAATTTCTAATAAAATCTATTCCCAATCATAACAAATTGGTATTCTTATACCCTTGCAGGGGGTATATTGATTTGGACAGGAGTTGTGGAAGGCCTTGAGGCGTCTTCGACTCCAAAAGATAAGACGATTGCTGGAGCGGAGCGGATTGAAGCACTCTACCATATGCCACCTGTCATAGGATGTATTTATCTAAGTGCACCTTACTATTATCCAGATCAGACTACTATAGAGCAGCTCATGCCAGTCTGGAAGGGTATGCAATCTTCGGTGCGCTGAAGCCAGCCTTTCCATTCACTAGCAGAGATTCTAATCGCATCGAAAATTCAAAGAGAATCTATTTCAAATGATTGCAAATTATTATTTATAAATTTGAGTAATGGATGTACTCAGAAATCACCCAAAAACGAAGAAAAGAAAGAAAGAAAAAGAAAAAAGAAAAGTTTTTTATTACCTCGTGGCAATCTAAGGACTTTGTTCCAATTAACTCTGATTGTTGGCCATTCAATCTATCGAGCACTCGTATTATGCTCTATACTCTATATAAGCCTTCTCGATGTTGTCACCTTTGATTAGCCATTAGCTTCGATTAGGGCCCAGGTATCAGAAATTAAACGATTCAACGATTCGACGATTCAACGGGCCTCTGATAAAGCCAAGAAATGTTTTTTATTCTATTTGTTTTTCAATTTTTGTATACGAGCTTTTGATTGCGGAAATGGAGGCTCACCATGATTTTGGTTTTTATATAAGTGTTATTCGAATCGAATTTGTTGCTGTTGTTGTTGCTGTTGTTGTTGCTGCTGTTGTTTAATAGAAGCAACATTTTAATTAGCGAAATAATTTTTAAGTGACACTATAAATTTAGACATAATTATTGTCTGAACAATTAAATTGATTATCTGCCCGCATTTGATTTATTTGCAGTGATAACTGTTCCATTATCAGCGTTGCGTAGCTGGTATAAAATTAAAAAATTGTACCTGATTGCCTTTCTATATAACATACATATATACATATATATATATATATGTATATATATATGGCTTTTATAAATACTTCTACACCATTAATAGCAGTGTTTTTTCTTCATTTTCCCTTGGACGGGGGGCATGCACAGATAGCTCTAAATTCTGGCCAAGCGATTAGATACTGACTTATTTTTGAGGCACACCGAACTATATATAAAAACATGAGTGTTGTAGGGTAAACTCCCTTGGAAACTAGAGAGTAAGCTGCATTGTTTTTAAATCTCCCCATTGCTAGTTATAAATAGTATGGGAGTAGGCTGAAATCCCTAGTAGAAGTCAGTCAAAACTGTCCAAAGTTTGTGAACAGGTCTGGATTTTATGCATTTCAGACTGGCCTATATCTAGATACCAATCATTTGAGAGTAGTCTAGAGTTCCTTAGAAAATTTTGTATTATTTTAAAGGTGATTCAAATCGAGAACAGAACTGCAACCCTAGTTTTAAAGGCCTCCTTTTTCCTTCATAAATAATATGAGTAGAGACGAAACTTCCTTGGAAACTAGAACCGACTGGATCGATCAACTATATCATCAAAGAATAATCGGCTAAAGCATTGTAGTAATATATATTAATGAAAAAGTGTGCTTGCTGCAGCACAGCCGAAGATACCCTTTCCTTTCCCTAGTCATCGGTAACTGGATCTGCCATGAGCCAGAAGATTAAGATGAGACCTGGGAAGAGCAACTTTTGGCAACAGCTGCTGTTTCTAAGCTCCAAAGTAAAACGACTCATCACAGTAGTCCTTTACTGTGTGAATAACGAATCAATTGACAAAGTCTTGCTTTCCCACTGACTCCTTGGCCAGAAGACCGATCAAACCCATTAGCCAAATCGAGAGTTGGTCTAAGACTTAGACAGAGAGTAGAGAAGATAAGAGGGGGATTCTGTGCTATTAATTTATTAATTAATTGAGTCACTGTCAGAGAATATTTTAATACTAGAAGTAACAATGCAAAACTCTTAGGTTAATATTGTTAAAAAAAAAATTGTTTATTTTATTTTTTTCATTTTTGATTTCAAAATAAAATCAATAAAATTTACTAATGCAGCCGTCTCTCGTCTTCGATTACGACAACATTTTTGTGTTGTTTTTTTTTTTTGTTTCTGTTTTTGTTTCTGTTTTTGTTGTTAAAAATTACATAATTACATTTATTTACACGAATTACACAAGAAATGTGCGTTGACATTTTACAAACTAAACTAAAAAAAAAACACTATACTAATCTCAATTAGGGTATTCCTTTTATCATTATTATTATTATTATTATCATTATTATTATTATTATTATTAGGCTGTTATTTAAGGTAATTCAAATTAATGTTTATGTTTATGTTATGTACATGGGAAAATACTTTTATGTAGCAGTGTTTAATTTACTCGTTTATATATATATTTTTTTTTCTTGTTTACATATATCACACAGTGCGTTGGTTGTTGCTGTTGTTGTTGTTGCTGCTGCTGCTGCTGTTGTCGCTGAAATCAAATTCCCACATCGATTTTTTTTTATAAATAAATACAACATAAAATCAAAACAACAACAACAACAACAGCGAACAGCAACAGCAACAACAAATTTCAACTAATTGCGAAGCTAATTTTGCGCAATCTCATGAAATGATTTCAATGGGGGGCTAAAAGGTTAGAGATGAGCGATTCTGCTACTTTTCACGCAAACAGTGACTGTTCCCAAAAAAAAAACAAAAAAAAATACCAGTGACTGTGTAAGCTACTTGTAACAGTTTTGCTATTCCTCCAACACTGTGACTCTTCGCTTCTCGCTCCCGATACGCGTGATAAGTAACAGTGGCCGTTGGCTCGCTCAACTCTAATACAGGGTGTCCCACCAGGTGGACGGTTGTTCGTTGCATGACTAGAACTGCTGCTGGTTCAAGTGTTAGTTCCTTCAAACGGAACTAACTGCCGGAACTGGCACTGGCAGCGCTGCTTTGTTGCTGCTGCTGCTGTGCCTTGGCCCGCTCCTTGGCCTCCTGTTGGGCCTTCTTGGAGCGTTTCCATTTCATGCGTCGATTCTGGAACCAAATCTTCACCTGTGTCTCGGACAGCATCAAACCGCTGGCCACCTCAAAACGTTTGGGTCGCGATAGATATTTATTCTGCTTGAATTGCTTCTCCAATTCGAGCAGTTGCTGCGAGGTGAACGCTGTACGGGGTCTTCGGGTCTTACCCAAGATTGCATGATGCGGATAGGCGGCCAATTCTGGTATACGATGATGCAGCATCCCAGCACGGGCCAGGAATTCAAATTGCAGCTGGGAGGGCATAAAATTGTGACCCATGGGTATCTGGAAAGAGGAAAAAGAATGGACTTGATGGTCAGCAGAAGCTCAACACAGGAAGATAAGCCACATCAGAAATTGGGCTCAGATCTTGTGCTTACCGGTATGGGCTTGCCGGAGGGATCTAGGGGCCGGTGAAAGGCTGAACCACCTTGCGCCAGCAGCTGATAGGGATGGCCGCCCGCATAAAGCGGAAAATCCTGTGGCCGGATTGGACTATGGGGCGGTACGGGTTTCTTGAATTCATCATGCAAGTCGGACATACGCATGCCCATATGCTGGGCATGATGATGATGATGAGCCGGCTGGGGCTGTTGATCCTCGCAGCCGGGACTTATAGGCGGACTGGAGCGATGCGAAGAGCTGGGAGATTCAGATCTGGAAAACAGAAATAAATGACTGAGTAATGGAACACCCTGTACATTGGTACATTTATCTAAGCTATAGAATAAACACGGCAAATTAGGGTTACGCGACAGATTTGAAAACAATTAAAACCCATTCGTAATTTGTTTGCTTTTCCACTCCGCACACTTGAAATATTTCGCATCGGACACCACACAAACACACATCATACACTGCGTATACGTAATAGGTAATCGCAAACATAATGAAAGCAACGTGACCACGTTTGGGGCTACTCTATTGGGTCTAATGGGTGTATTGGTCTATTGAGCCATGTTGTCGAGTGCTAACAAAGCTGCTTTAAAGCCCAAAAGCATTGTTGGTATTCCCTTATTCCCGCTTACCCGCTTTTGTTTATAGTACTTTATGGGATTTGCTGAAAAGCTACTAACATAAGCCTCAGCAATATGGCCAAAAAGGCAAGAGATTTGCGAAGTTTTTCGAATTTTCTTTTTTTGTTTTTATACAGAAGTTTATTATATTTTATTTATACACATATTTCCGAATTGAATTCCGCTTTTAAAAGAGTATTAAAGAACTCCTAAAATTGTGGAATTATATCTAAAATTTATATAAAATATTACGAGCAGGCAGGTCTATAAAAAATCAATTGAATCACTGAAAATATAGCTAGATATTGTAGGATAATACCTGATGATCCTGAATATAAATATCGCTAGATATTGTAGATCTATAATTATATTTAAAACGTATCCATGAATCGAATTGAGATCCTAATTTCTGCACTAAAATTTTGATTGAAATCGGCTAAAGTAAAAGTGATTTAATAGCTTTATATATCTTTATCTATTTTATATATTTTAATGGAATTTATTCAAGCTGGATAGATTTAATAGATGCCAAAACTCTTAAAAGCAGAAATTTTAGATATAAATTCTTTATAAAACCCTTTCCCTACCTCAGATCACTCTATTGATCTATCTATTTATTGGCATTACATTTTCGGACAATACTTTCGACGGGAATACTTTTTAAACTGAAAATAAATAAAAAATTCCGATAATCAGAAGCTATATAATTTATCAAGTGGAGCTCATTATTTCATATGGAAAGTCCGGCCGTAAATGAATTATACTGCTTGACCTTCGATTAATTCATTAATCGATTAATCACTTGCATAATTATCTTAATTATGGTTTGATTAGATCTAGAATAGAAAACGCTTACCTGGACATGCCGTCGGGGCTGGGTGAATCATAATCTCTAGATTCCCTAATACGCTGCAGTGCCTCATGATCGCTTATGCCGGCGGCAGCTGCGGCAGCGGCAGCATTTGAGGCTGCCACAAAGGCATGATTAAGTTCAGCCTGATCCCGAGCATAGTGCAGAGCGACCAGACGATGATCCTCGGCAATTATATCTGAGTGTGCAACGGAGGGAGCTTGATTCTTGGCCAGAAGCGCATCTATGCAAAAGGATTTCTTGGGCTGTTGCAACGTTTGAGTCGAGGGCGGCGAACAGCTTGCCACAGGCAGAGGCAGAGGCAATGCTGCGCCGGCTGGTGAATGTTGTGTTGGTGGTTGTGGTGCAGGTGGTGGTGGTGGTGGTGCATTGCCAGGCAGCATAACAGCAGCTAGGGGTAAGCGTGGCAACGGATACGGATGTGCCACATGTTGATGCGGCGGAAAGCTGCTCTCCATGTAAAGACGCGGATGTGGTGGGCCATGATGTGGTGCATGTCCCATGGGTGGCATGGGTGCCACTAGAAGAGGCATAGTCGGTGGTGGTGCTGCCAGCTGTGTTGGTTCTGTCGTCGCCGCCGTCGTAGCCTCCTGTGCTGCTCCTGGACTATTTGTGGGCGCGTAGGCGCTCTGTGGTGAACCTGTTGTGGCACAGGAATGCGTCGGACTTGAAGCTGTGCCGGCAGCTGCCGCAGGACTTCGACTGCCGCCACTAGATCTGCTGCTCTGATCGCAGTCGCCAGGTGGCGTCTTTGCGTTTGTGGCACGCTGTGTGGCAGCTATATGGCTAATTAGGAGCTGATTAATATGTGGCGACTGTTGCAACTGTTGCTGCTGCTGCGACGGCTGCTGCGGCGGCTGTGACACTTGTGCACTGGACATACTTTTTTGTCTGCCCGATTAAAACACGCTGCTGCTGCTATTAACCTTTGTTTATACTCGCAACTTCTTCTATTATTATTATTATTATTGTTATTGTTATTGCTATTACACTTGCAACACTTGGTGGCACGTAACTCTTATGTTTCTCTCTCTGTTGTGTCAAAAAAAAAGCGCGTCTTTCTATTTTGGTTTTCTATTGAAAGCGACTGCGAACTCGACGCGACGAGCGCTAATCAACGACTGTGTTCAACGCCGGCCCGCAGCAGTTTCATATACGACGACGTTGCGATAGAAGAGTCTCATATCTCCCAATGATTGGGCCGTTCCAGACCAGTCTCTATATACATGTGCCTCTGCCTTCTCACAGCGAGAGAGACAGCGCTACAGAGGGAGAGCGCGATTCCACTGGGGTGGATTGTTCAGCTCTACTCACAGTATATAGCATGACTGTGTCTCGCATACACTGAGCGAAAATTAAGTACAAAGCAATTATTGCACCGCTCCATTTTGGTTCCAAAATATGTGGTTCGAACTGCGAGGTGAATGGTTTTCCTTTTGATTTGTTTGGTTCATAAAAATTGTTCAATATTTTAACATTTGCAGAGGCTTCCTAGTTTCTTGGCGCTAGGTGCATGAAATTTGGTATGGAGTCTTCTTTCTATATCATATAGCTGCATAGGAACAATCGGTTGTTGATTGGAAAGCTTTTTGGTTTCTTAAGATTTTGTGATAAAACTTACAGGCTGGACGTAAGAGTATGTTTTCTAAGAGCTACCTAAAAATATTTGGAATCAGACTTCTATATGATATAGCGGCCATAGAAACAATTGATTGTTGTATAGAATTGATTGTTGTTTGTTTACTAAGATAATTTTATTGGGCAGTATTTTTTCTAATACCATCAAGATCGGATCTCACTCTCTCTCTCTCTGTATATATATATATATATATATATATATTATAGCTGCCTTTTAGGAGGAGCGTCACAATTATTTTTAGCTTAATTTACTTAACACAAATTTCTCACAGTGTAGAGCAGAATATCTCGTTAGCACCTTCTTCGCTCACTAGCTGAGCGCGCGCTCTCTCTCGCTCGCGCTCTTGCTCTCCCTCTCTTTCACTCTCTCTTCGTGCTGTTCGCTCTCTCTCTTTTCACAGTACGCTTTCAAGATGGAGGCGCTCAGGGCATGCCAACTCGCTCGCACCTACAGAAACTAAAGCGAAACGGAAAATAGTCGCTGGGCGTTGCCAATTTTCGGGCCACAAAAAAATGTCGTATATGCGGGGCAGAGGGCGTGGCTAGAGAGCTGATATGGCGCTACGTTGACTACTGAAAATTTTATATAAATTGTTGGAAAAACGAGCTATAATTGCCATCATTATGGAGTGTTGAATGAGTCGGGGGCTGGGCTTTTGGGGGGCTCCCTCGGACTTCATAATCAACATCAACTGGATGTCCATCCAGCAACTCTGTCTCTCTCTCTGTGTCGGACACGGACAAGGAGTCGGAGTCGGAGACGGACTCGGAGTCGGAGCCGGAGTCTGGCTGGTTGCCCGGCACATCATTAGAGCAGCAATTAAGGAGGCAGTTTGTTACTTGACTGATATTTTTCACGTAAAAATCGTATCTTTAAGTCGCAGGAAAATCGATAAAAGTCCTGACATATTTTCCCCCATTTCTCTTTGTTCATTGATATTCAATTGTTATGACCACTCAAATCGGTGTTTCGTCTGATGACCATCGCACTACAAATGATATAAATGATTCCTTTTCTCATTGCCTTTTTATAACTTGCTTTCCCCATTGCTAATGTCCAAATAATGCATTTTTTATAATAGCAGACTCTTCTTTCCTTTTTTATAGGGTATTTTTGGAAGCCTTTTATGGGTCATCAAATGAATTTGTCTGTAATTTTACTATTTCTGCATTATATGAGCTGTGAACCGATATTTATTGCAGACATATGTTTAAATTGATTAAAAACCTGCATACACTTTAACTTAGATATATAGATATTATTTTATCTGGGCAAATTGGGTATTATTTTACAAGTTAAGAGGAAAAATGAGAATCAATTCTTCTCCAACCGCCTCGGAGTGAGAGGTTTCGGTCCGATCAAGGTTCCAACCCAATCTAGAAATCCTCAAAAAACAATCAAAATCGAACTGGTAATTGGTTCGGTTCAGGCTTAGCTTTCAGGGTTTCGGCTGTCAATTCTGGATCGGTTCAAGTTGGAGAAATAGTGGGATATCCATTCGGAACCAAACTGCAACCAGAGCCTCCGTTTGACTTTAACCCAATCCTTAGTTGAGAGATCTGATTGAAAGAACCCAAATTTATTTGTAAATCTTCATAATAATTTTCTAACCTGTTTTTTCTCTGCAGCTGCATCTCTCCCCCCAGTTTGTTTTGTTTTGGCTAACTGGTTCCAGCTCCAACTCCAACTCCTTCATTTCGGACTTTTGTTGTTCATCTAATGTCTGCTGCGCCCTAATTTGAACTATTCACCTATGCCAAAATAAACAACGGACTCTGTGCAGCTGGCAAAGGAGAGCAGAGCAGAAAGAACTCTCCAGACGGAGCATGTTGTTCTTTAGAGTAAGTAGTATATCATGCAATGTCCGGGTTCGGGGCTTGGGTTCGGAGCAGCCATCAGAAAACTGAAAACTGTTGGCTAACAAGAAACGTGCTAAAGTATATTTTCTTTGGCCACGTACAACTTGGAAATGGAACCCAAAAACTAGCTCGAAATTAGTGCGACGAGACTGCAGCGACGAGGACTGATTACTGTTGTTGTTCTTACCCCGTTCCTATTTTATTTTCATTATACGATATTTATCTACTCATCCACGTGCATTTAACTAGCATTTACGACGAGAAGGGGCCAAAAGGGAATGGAAACGGAAAGAGAAACAGCAGCAGAGAAACAGAGCCACAGCCAGAGACAGGGACAGAGACAGAGAGAAAGAGCTGGCCCTCGGCCAGAACAATAGAGCTGTGTTCCAAAATAGTTTACTTTATATAACAAACAAGTTAGAGTGCGCTATATACTCCAGTACTCGACTACTAGATACCCTGTATATAGAACTGTAGTTGTACAATATAATTTCCTAACTATATCGAATTTCTAGTCGGGAATATAGGAGCCCCTTCTATGCCTGGCCTGTTACATACAAAGTGTAGGTTTTTAAGAAGTACAGGGTATAAAAAGAGATAGACTGGGCATCTATCATCGTCTCTTTGCCTGATTTCATTTTGATTTTGTGGAAATGGTTGCGTAAATATGCAATTAGAGCTGCACTTCCCCCCCATTGAACTCCCCTGTTTCTAATGCAATCCATTAGCTGGCATTTCAGGGATATTAGCACGACTCTAATCAAGCATTTATCCAGCAAATGTCAAAAATTGAAATACTAATAAATATATAAATTGTCACATATGTTGCTGCAATTTAGCTTGTGGTCGCAAGGGGCGTGCCAGGGGAGGTCGCCCCTGCAACCCTCTCGATGGAGAGAGTTCAACAGGAAGAGCAACCCCTTGAATGCCAGTGTTAATTCATCCGATAAGTGCACAATAATGCCATAAAAAGTCTTCACGTTTATTTCAGAGCCAGCCTCTGTTAGCTCTGCAAATAAACCCTATTAATTTTTGCCTTTAAAGGGGAGGAGGGGCTGAGTTTTAAGCCACTTTAAAAAGGCTAAACGATTTGTTTTGCCAGCAAATTTGAAAAGTTTTGACAAAAACAATGTAAAGCAATGCGACTAGAATGGAGTCCCAATGCGATAAATCATTAATCACGCGCCCAGTCGAGGCCCCATCCCACGCCCACGCCTACGCCCACGCCCTCAGCCACACCCACGTGACGACATGCAATTGATAATTAAACAAATATTTATGTACAAATAATTGGCATTAAATTGCGTTATCAATAAATAATTTTTTACAACTGAACTGAAGCGTTCACACTCGTCGTATAAACAGCCAAGGCTGCAGCTAGCAACAGTTACAGATACAGCTACAGATACAGATACAGACACAGATACAGATACAGATACAACGTAAAAAAGATACAGATACGCGCCGCATATTTAAGCATTGGCTAATTATGTTGATCGAGTTGCGGTCACTCAGAGTCACTCTATATGCAGTTGGTGTTTTTTATTTATTTTGCAATTTTTATACCCTAGCAGGGGGCACTTTGCGAGTATATTGTGATGAGATGCGTTGAAGGATGCTTCTCCGACAGCATACGGCATATGTATATATATTCTTGATCCGCCTGTCTGTCTGCCTGCCCCTCTATTCCTCTGTTTCTAGTCTCTCAGCGATAAATCGGCTACTAAATCTTATACCTCTCTCAGAAAGGAACCAGGAAAGCAACAGCTTCTTTTGGATGGAAACCCTTTTTTGTTGCCCAAGATATGTTAATTCAACTTGTGAGATCGGACGACTATATAGCAGCCATAGGAACCAATGATTAGACGGCAGGCCAAAGGTAGCCTTTCCTTAGTAGCAGGCTCAGTCGTTGATTGATAAAGTTGTATTTATTAACGATGATTATGGCCATTTCCAGCTGCCAATTCCGTTCCCACTGGTTCGAACTGGCAATCAAAATAGGCCGTATATTATGGCCTTTTATTACTCTCGCGTATTTGTAGAATTTTCCATTAAGAATCAGCGAATCAGCACTTTTAATTTTCATTAAGTACACATCAGGCTATCATCATATATACAGGAAATTATGGTTGATAATAAAGTAAATTTCATTTATTGACACAAAATTTTAATTCAATTTCAGCATTGAAAAAAAAAATATACACATACCTCGCCTGTCTATATATATGTAGTGGTATATTTAACGTATGCGTATTGACCCCCTTTTCCCGATTCGAATTCCCCCCCGCCGTCCCTTCCCTTAAATTATTGATAAAGTTTATAATTGAGTTGTGTTTTTTTCATTAAGTGCGCGAATTGATTTGCTGTTGTTGTTGGGGTTCCCGTACAGAGCAAACTTATTAAAAACTGATAAATGAGTTTTATTGAATTTTATTTATTATATGTACTGTATTTATTTATAAAATGCATATATATGCGTGTGTGTGTGGGGTATATACTCGAAAGTATTACGAAAATAGGGGCAGCTACTGCGTAAACTTTGATGACGATAATACTCGTACGACACTTTTGGGGTGTGTAGGGTATAATTCTCTTGAATGATAAGAACCTTCCAGCCTTAAGCTTCGGGTGCTATAAAAGAGGATTTAAAGAGGAAATTGAGCTGCTAAGTGGCTGCTAATGCTAAATGGTAAAAGCTAAGCGATTGCTAAACGATTACAAATTATTCCAATCAGCTGTTGACTACCAAACTCTATTGGATTATTGCCTCAAGCATTGCATTCGCTGTCCTAATTAAAGATTTCTATTTCGCTCACCTGGAGTGTTTGCCTAGAAAGATGATTATCGATCCACTAAAGCATATTTCTTCATACTTTTCCAGCCAATCCAACCTCAACCTGCACCAGTTCCACTCAAATTGTCCTTACTTTGCCCATGTGAACCGGTTTTCATATGGAACACCATTTAAGCCTTGATTTGTGCTTTAAATTTAACTAATTTTAATTCTTAATATTTAAATATTTCGAATTTGTTTCTACCTGCATCTATCTTTATACCCGTCCTTTCATTGGTGTCTCTGTATCTGCATCTTTCTGTGTGTCTGCATCTGTATCTCCATTTGTAGCTAAACCTGTAATTATATCTGGACTTTCAGCAGTATCTTTATTTAGGAATTTATCTGTATCTGCATCTTGAGAGGCACATATATGTGCATACATAGACATATTTATGTCTGCGCTTGTATCTGTATCTGGTAGATATCTGTTCAGGCCGAGAGAATCGCTGCGGTCGCGTCTTGCTGCGCTGCACAAATATAGTTGGCTCATTAGGCGCAGGGTAAACAAATTCGCTGCCATTGAAACCAAGCAACCCGTCAGCCCAACAACCCATCAAGTAGGCAACCCATCAGTCAGTCAGTCAGTCACCCAGTCACCCAGTCAGTCAGTCAGCCAGTCAGCCAGTTGGATAGTGGAAGAAAATGTGTAGCAATGCACGGCAGTTGTTTGCTCAGATACATTTGCTGCCGTTGCCGTTGTTGCTCTTCTTGTAGCTCTTTTTTGTTGTTGCAACAAAGTTTTTTAACCTTTCTGGTACACTCGGAAAAACAGAGAAGAGTTCTTCCTAAAGTGTATTTTCCTCTCTTTCCCTTTTGAGGAAAGTACATCTAAAAAGGAGAACCATTCGAATGGTTTCTCTCTCGGAGTATAGCAGACTGAGGCGTATTCGAAAACTGAACTGGGTTTCCCATTAATTAATGTGAGAAGAAATACTTTCGCAAGGTTTTTCTCCAAGTGTAGCAGACGGAAAGACTTCCTTGTAGCGCCAGGGCAATCG
Organism: Drosophila repletoides; assembly: GCA_018150835.1. NCBI lineage: Eukaryota > Metazoa > Arthropoda > Insecta > Diptera > Drosophilidae > Drosophila > Drosophila repletoides. Next base: position 17,996,367 of record JAECWQ010000031.1, on the reverse strand, counting down.
TATTCGTATTCCTATTCGTAATCGTAATCGTATTTGTAACCTGAACCCGAGCTCGCGCTCAAAACTGAGCGGAGCTGAGTCGAAAGGTAAACGTGTGCTGAAGATAAGGAAAATCGCATTTTGATTTGTATTCCGTATTCCGTATTCCGTATTCCGTATTTGATCAGATACACGACGAGTTACCCGAGTTCGATTCAGTCACATTTACCGTTTATTTGAACTGTATTTTGTAATTATTTGTTTTGTAAATTCAATTGCCAGATAATGATGATATCGCATCGCATCGTATCCTTTCCCATTCCCCTTCCCTTTCCCTTTTTTCCAGATATCAATATTATTTTATTTTCGGTTAGGTCTTTGTTTATCTTCTTCTTGTGTGCCTTATAATATATTATCTGTTTTCTTTTCCCTCCACTGACCACACTTATCGATAGGTCGTCCTCTCTCTTCTTCTGACGTCTATTATGATGGATTAATTTTCAATTATTAAAACCCGTCGCCCAGCTGCTGCTTATCGAGCCAGAAAGGCAGCCCCAATGGCCCAATAGCCGAGTAGACGAATAGCCGAGCGAGCTGCCTTATCAATTCTTCTGCCATCGCCAATAATCAATTTTCAATTAATTCAAAGCGCATATCAAAACTCAGAAAACTCAGAACTCAAGACCCCAATCCCATAATCAGCTTCAGATAGCGTTTGCCCAGAATGAAAGAAAAAAAAAAAAAAAAAGGAACAAAATTAAAATTATAGAAATTTGTTTAAAGCCGTTTAAATTGCACTTTAAGCGACGTAGTGTCACTCGAGCCGTAATCTAATCTCCGTCTGCGATTTAATTTATATAATCAACTTGTTTTCATAATTAAAAAATATTAAAATTGTTTATTATACATTCCCGTACTGCGCGATAACAGCCCCCAATTTCATCTGCCTCGGACATTCATATTTTATGGCCACCTTTCGGTTAGTTTGATTGGTTTGTGGTCGCTTCCAACTCGCCATATACAATATACGCGTGTGTGTGTGTGTGTGTGTGTATAGCTTTATAGCTATATAGCTATAGCTATATAATTTAGCCGTTTTCTTATCGCTATTCCACTCTAATTGAAATTGCATTGAAATTTGATTGATTTGCTCATAAATGTGAAATACTCGTGGGTAGAGCGCATTTCTTAAGTTCCATTGTTTGTTAATCGTTTTATTTGGTCGAAATTATCGTAATACTTATGTGGGTTATACGAGCAGTTGTATCGCTTGATTTGTCGCTTTTCAAGTGCCTCTACAGATGCTCCAGCCAGCCCATTGGAATACCTGAGTAATACACTAAAAATAATACAGCTAGCAAGGAAAGGCTCTCTCCGGCGCACCGAAGATTGCATACCCTTTCTACCCTTATACCTACCCTTAATACCCTCTGCAAGAGTATATCATTGATAGTTAACTAATGGATAATTCTTTATGCTTAACATTTTGAAATTTATCTACTTAGCCACTTCATGAAAAGTACTCACAAAATTATCGATTTCTATGATTGATTTCTTAATAAATCCGTTAAAAAATGTTTTTAAAAATATTGAATTGTTCCCTAAATATTATCATCTCTCGAATCTATTCCTTAGAAGAGTTAATTTAATTAAAATGAATTTAATATGGCAGTTTTCTAATCCATTTATCTGACATTTTCGCACTAATCTACGTTAACCTCAGACATTACGTATACGTCACGTAGTCGCCCCGACTCGACGCTTTCCCACGTTCTTAATTAGCTGGTTGGCATAACAAAAAATGCAAAACCATAAAAATATCTAAATAAATAATATTCGACGAGGAGTACAAATAGTTTTTCGAAAACATTTAGCAAAGTAAACACCGTCGGGCGCCTCTTCAAAAAAAAGAAATAATATAAATAAAAAAATATATACGCATTAATCTCCATTAAAAGGGAATTTCAATGAATTTACGTTTGGGACAATGTGGGACACTGTGGCGCCAGTGGGTGCCAATTGCTTTAATGTCTGCTCAGTGTTGAATCGCAAATAAAAGCTAGATTTGGAGGGAGTATAGAGTATAGAGTATAGAGTATAGAGTATAGAGTATAGAGTATAGAGTATAGAGTATAGAGTATAGAGTATAGAGTATAGAGTATAGAGTATAGAGTATAGAGTATAGAGTATAGAGTATAGAGTATAGAGTATAGAGTATAGAGTATAGAGTATAGAGTATAGAGTATAGAGTATAGAGTATAGAGTATAGAGTATAGAGTATAGAGTATAGAGTATAGAGTATAGAGTATAGAGTATAGAGTATAGAGTATAGAGTATAGAGTATAGAGTATAGAGTATAGAGTATAGAGTATAGAGTATAGAGTATAGAGTATACTCTTTCATTTCCCGCTATCATACTTTCAAAAAAGGCCATATTTCAACTGGAAAAAGGCGAATTTGGCAGCACTGAGCCACTGAGAGAATGAGAGACTGAGACACTCATTGTCCACACTCAGCCACCGCACTTACGCGACTCGTTTCGGTGGTTGTGTGGTTGTACTTACATTTGCAATAATTCGAAAGCAAACAAATGCCAAAAATGCTTAGAGAAAATTGAAGATTGTACAAGTTCCCCCCGTTTTCCCGTTTCGCCGCAGCGCCCCCCTCCGATCTCCTAAAATGTGACGACGCCACAGCGCAAACATTTTAGATACCCAAAACGCTAATGGGTAAATAGATGCGGATGCGGTAAAGATCCAAAGTTGAGTCTGAAGTTGGAAGCTGCCAGTTGGAGTTGGGTGCGTTTTGGGCGCGTTTTAAAACGCGACGCGCAACGCTTGGAAAAACTATCGCCAGGAAATGGCCACTTGAAATGGGCAAATCTTGTGATTAGCGCAACATTTTCATAGAGATTGGTTTTCCCATGATAAGATCGAAGAATATTTGATTTATCAATTTGCCACAGCTGCCAATCAAGATGTATTAAGTTCTAATCATAGACATTGATTTACCAGGCATCGTCTAGGGTATTATGGCCCATAAAAGCCACGTTATAAATAATATCATATTCCTAATGGCACTACCAAGCTTTCTGGTTATATATAATTGTTTATAATATAGTATTATTAGCAACAATTGCAATTATCAACAACTTTTTGAACTGCTTCTAGTGCCATGACGTCTCTGTTTTTATACCCTTCCAGAGAGCACTATAATTTGTAGGGAAAGGATGCAGCACCCATCCCATAAGTTATATATTTTCTCTCCATCTGTTTGTTTGTCTGTCTCTCCAAGTGTAGTAAGATGGATCGAATAAATATATCATGTAGTAGCTGTCATTAAAGTAATCGATCCTACATGAAATTTTGGCCGAATAGCTGCCCAAATCGTACAAAATCGGATTACTATATCATATAGATACCATGGGTTAACTATATTAAAAATTACTTGTACTAGTATTAATCTAGAAGGGTATTTAAATCGCCAGCGTGCCGCAGTTAGCTTTTCTCTCTTGTCTTTCGCTTGTTTTCTGAGTTCAGATACTTCACAGAGAGAAAAAGAGATAGAGAGACAGAGGGAGAGAAAGAGAATGAGGGAGAACTGCAAGTGGAGCACTCCTGTGTCGTATGACAAATCTGTTTACCTGACCAACTTGAGCTGAATTCGAGTTTCCAATTAATAGCCGTAGTGCGAGTATTACTACTTGTATATCAGCCTCGATATCTGTGCAATTTCCCGAAAAATGTGTCGATCGTAGAGTGATTCAATTATAATGAAATGATATTTTGTTTCCTTATAGACATTGTGTCACCATTGTCACAATGACGTTGATTAGCCCCAAGCTATAAGAAAATAATGATAAATGTCATTGATAGCTCCATAGTAATACTTGTATTACTAAGGGCAGTGTTTGACGTCATACCAAAAGTCCGGAGCTGTAAACTCTTCCGGTTAATCATTATTTTTTAAGCAAAAAACAGTCAGAAAGCGATCATATCGACACACCAAAAACAATAAGTCTTTTATGGGTCAGTTCTTAATAATAACTATGAATTATTATGATAAAATTGTTGTTTCAGATTATGCAACTTTCTCGCAGGAAAGGAAGGTATATTTTATTTGAGTTTAAGGACTTTTAAGGATATGTTTCTTCTGTTAAGTGAAAGTCGACTACTGTTCTCTTAATTCTTTCTTCTTTTCAATATATTTCTTTCAACTAAGCTTACTATCTCCGAAAAAAACGAATACCTCACCCAGTCACCCTGTGAGTCACTTAAATTGGGCATATCACAATTCGGTCAATGGCTTGCGTCAATAAAGTGATATTTAATGAGCATTATCGTCAACGACAGACAGACAGACAGACCGACAGACAGACAGACAGACAACAAAGCGAATTTTAAATATAAGCCGCCGCCGCTGCCGCAGCCGCTGCCTGAAAAGTTGGAAAGTACGAGTATTCGAAACCCATCAACACCCATCCAAGTGAGAGATACTTGGTAGTAAATATTATATTGACTCAAAACGGTAGCTCAACAGTGGCTAATGGTCATAATTAAAGGTGCTTTTATTTGCATAACTCAAGTAGAGAGGATTGGAGCAGTGAAGGGTGAATCGAGCAGTGCAAACCTTGGAGCGAAGTCCAAAAGAAACCGCCTAACAACCGAACTCTCTTTCTCCCCTCAGGCACACTCTGTCAGCCATTTTGGTTAGTAAAAAACAGAAAAAAACAAAAAAGAACCTTCCATTATTATTAGGCGTTGCACTTGGGTCTTAATTTATAACTAATTGTCATATGACCGACGACTATCAATGGTTGTGAAATCTCCAGGGATTTGTTTCGCTAAGATCCCTGCCCAGGCGTGTCTAATTGCATGCTAACTGTACTTAAATATCTTTATAATTGACGCCATTGGGTGCCATAAAAGGCATCGCGAGGCGTAATACTAGTAGTAGACTATACCCTAGTAGTCTACGATGTTTGACTAAGCTTAGAGGGACTCAAACCACCCGCAATAAAAGCATTTATGTGTTATTTGTCAAGTTTATCGCAGTGGGCGTCTATGGACAACCACTGTGCCTAATTAAACCCAGCACGGTGGGGCTTTATCGACTTGTAACGATCGTTCAATGTTGCGTTTATGATTTTCAAATACCAGTAGCTCCGGAATGGGAATGGGAATGGGAGTGAGAAACGCACCGGGAATGGGGAATGGGGCATGGGTATGGGTATGGGGCATGTCATATATTTCAGATTGGCTGTTTATTTTGATTTCTATATTTCGATTTCGATAGCTGCGGCAAGTGTGCTTTAAATTCATGGGACAGTGGGACAGTGGGACAGTTTATGGTTTACGATGGTGCATTTACAGTGGTGTTCAACCTAACCGTCTAAAGTGATTGTGATTGCGATTGTGATGGGGATTGTGATTGTGATTGCAATGAATGCACGGTAAACAAACTATTCAAAAGCACAAAACGGCAAACACAAACATCCGACATAAAGAAGAAAGAAGTCTCAAACGCTAAGACGATTCTACAGAACTAGAGCTGGGCACCATTAGAATGCACCTGTGACTGAGCTACTGTGATGAAAGACCATTCTCAGAGATTGTCACACTCCTCTTTAGATGTCCCACAGTTTCTCATCTTTCTGCTAAGCATCCGACAGAGATTTGCACCTGCGACTGAGTCACTGTTACACGGTCACAGTCCTGATTGGAGTCACAGTATCATTAGTCATCTCTCATCTCTCTCTGCTACTACTACTACAAACAGAAGCCAAATGAGCTTGTCTCGCGTCTTCGGGCTTGAAACTCTCTCTCCCCGGGACCGGAAATAGTCAGACGAAGGAAGAAGATGCGTCTTCTCGGCGGCTTCTTTGGGCTCTAATCAAAGCCAAGTGCAACTGCTTGAGCTGCAACTGTAGGGTCTGTGACGACAACGACGACAGCAACGATAGCAACGACGATGGGGATCAAAAGGGGCCGATTGAAGCGTTCTTTGGGTCAAACAAACCTCAAATCTCTCAAACATTTTAAAGGTGTCTTAATCCAAAGTGGCTACTGAGTTGCCTACTACTCATTCTTCACTCTTTCAGTCTTCCCTCTTCAATCTTAATTCTTCATTCTTCATTCTGCATTCTGCAAGTGCAAACACTTCTTCTGGCATTTCGTCAACAACACTTTGACGCGGCTACTGATCTATCTGCCCCTCTCTCTCTCTCTCTCTTTCTCTTTTTCACGCGCTATCTCTTTCCATCATCTCATGATGTCAGGTCATCAAACACAAGCAGCTAATACACTCAGAGAAATCAAATTTAAGTTTTTATGTAAGAACATTATATTCTAATTTCTGCAATTCAATCTTCAATTTTTCTCTCCTTCGAACCGAAAGACTAGGTTTGAGCCAGCGATTCCTCAATAAAAAAACACCAGGCGGCTATTGCTTCCAAGCGTTTCCGCGTTGTTTCTATTTTTCTCTCAGTGCAGGCTGCTGTCAATCTCCTGTGGCAAATAAACTCGAGTGGCTCAATATGCAAATAATCAAATATTTACTCTCTCCGCTTATTAAGTGAGTAACAGCGGTCACCGACTGAGAGTAACAGCGGCAGCAGCAGCAGCAGCATCTTCTTCTTCTTCTTGTTGATCACTTACATTTTTGACTCATTCCATTCAGCTGTGCATTGCAAATTGTTTGCTTTGGCTGTTTAATCGTTTTAATGGCTTTAAAGGCAATTAACATTTCTGAGCCGAAATGAAAAGAAAAAAACGACAACAACACAAATGCTGAGCTTAGAAATGTACAATTTTTACGACTTATTTGAAGCATACATTGATTTCAAATTGTAACGGCCATGCAGCGCTCTCTAGTGTTCCATAGATTCCATTCGATTTCAATTATAATAAAATTTATTAAAAATCGCTGTAATATAATTAAATGAGCCCTCTGTTCCGTATATCAGTAGTAGTATAGTGGCTAGCTAGCAGTTTAATTGATTACGCTTAGATCTGAGCAGGATAAATGCTTATTGTGCCTTGAACACCCATCCGTAACAGCGCAGCAGCGCCCTCTAGTGTTCGCAGCACAAACTGACTGACAGTAAACTATAATCGATATAAGCATTTGTTTTTTTTATTTCAGTTGGCCCCAAAGCAATGGAAAACTCCCGTTTTCTTCTTCTTATAAAACACCATTTAATTTGTTTAAAGCATTTCATGGAAATAATGTGCACTACTTTCAATATGCCATCATATTTGTTTACATTACAATAAATACAAAAGTATTAAAAAAAAGTTTTAAAACTGCTTTTGGGCTGACGATAACGATTGTGTACAGAGCTAACATTTATAAAATGTTATTTAAACAGTAACTAACTACTCTGTTACCACAAGTTCGCAGGCCTGTTAACAGCGTGCTTATAAACTAAACAATTGCAGTAGAGGCAACAACATTTTCTGTTGTGGGTGTTGTTCTTGTTGTTGTTGTTGTTGTCAGCTGTAAACTGCTGCCGTGGCCAATTTTGTTGTTGTTTTTGTTCCTTTCTATTCCTTAGATGCCATGTGACCCACTAAATTGTTTGTAATTTTCTCAATTCTCTTCAGATCAGGCATATTCTCTGCTTTGTACTGTACGCACTGTAACAATAGCATAATTTTAATATATATATTTAATTTATGTATTTGATTGTCTTACCTTCACATTATCCGTCATTTTCAGCAGTATGTGACCCTTTGAGTGCACGTATTTCATTGTATAACGGCAATTCTTTGGATTTGCCATATACATATTCTCGGCGGCAATCTCGAAATCTTCCCAGTTTTTAACAAAAACCATTTTAGAAATTTAATCTGTTTTGATGAAATGCAAAAAATGCGAAACAGCGACAACAGCCAACCCACAACAACACAAATGTCAAAAGACAGCGTGTCAAATAGCAGCGATAGTTGAATATATCGATATATCGATATTTGTGAGTATCGTACGCACGATATACAGTAGCTGGCCAACACTGGCTGGCAGTCATACTCAACCATTCATCAAACGAAAATCGCTCGCTCGTCGCCTATTTTTTTTACAATTAAAACTACGAACTGCAAATATGTGCTAAAAAAGACAACAAAGTGTTTCTTGCTAATAATAAAAGTGCATTAAATTAGGTTAAAGCTGTGCGACGGAAAATTAAATATGAAATCTAGTCAAAAATACGTCGCAAATGGACGGGGGAAAGAGAGCGAATGAGGATGATGATGATGGCCAAACAGCGAAAAACGCAAATAACGGAATAGAGTGACACGCAGCAGCAGCAATAGAGCAAGAACAAGCAAAGATAATGCAATTGAATTAAAAATAAAGCAAGCTAAATAATAATAATAATATATAGAGAAGAGAAAAACAACAAATTCATCTGATAGTACGAAGCTAACACACAAAACGGAACAGGCAAACACAGTGTATCATTTTTGTATTGGTGTATGTGTGTGTATGTGTGGGTGCAGCACACACACACAGTAGCAAGTGTTTGTCGTCGTTGTTGTTGTTGTTGTTGTTTTTGTTTGGGGTTGAAAGCTGCATAACGCGTGACGTGTGACAACCCCCCAACCTCCTCTCAAACACACACACACACACACACATAGGAGAGAGAGAGAGGCGTGAGTGGAGAAGCTGAGCAAAGACAACAACAAAACAAAACAAGAATAAATAATGATGGACAACGATGACACAATGCTCAATAACTGTGGACCACAGCCGGGCGCTGAGACGGTCTACGGCACCGAGGACAACAATATGGTTATGTCCGAAAAGGTATGTAAAGCCCTGCCCTATGGCCCCCATTCACCAAATGATTCACAGCCTTCTTCTACTCGTTTCGTATGATAAGCGCTATCAACATTTTCTTTTACTCATAATTAAAGCAGAAGACAAGATAATAAGCAGGAAGTGCTGCAATCTTCAACTCTATTTTACTCCCTCCCCATCTCTCTCTCTCTCTCTCTCTCTTTCCTGCTTGTTTATTATGCATCAGCTGAGGGCTTAGCCTCGAGTCATTGACATTCACATTGAGAATGTGCCAAAAACAAAAATCCAAAAAAAAGCTGACCAAAAAGGAGCTCAAGCAGCGAAAGAGAGAGAGAGAGAGAAAGGGAGAGGGAGCATAGAAATCAATAAAAAGAGTCAGTTAGGGCAGTGTCGTATGCCGGAGGGGGTAGGTCAGTTGATGTAATTAGCCCCCTTCGCAGAATGTTGAATGAATTAATTATAGAAATGAGCCAAGAACTAAAATCAACTAAATACGAAAATTTGTTTATAAACTTCCGCCATCGTCCCCCATAAAGCAAATTCCTACGCCACTGTTGCCACACGCAATTCACTTCTATAAACAGTTTATTTTTATTTTTATACCTTATACTCATTAATATGAGTAACAAGGGTGTTTTAGCAAGCATCTAATATGAATTCTATTCCTAATGAGTTTCCAATAAGAATCAAGCGGCTTTTCATGTTAGACCCAATAATCCTTTCAAAAATGCCATCAAATTTGTAGCGTATCTCGTAGTCGAGCAGTCGAAAGTAGAGCACTCTTAGTTATTTTTATGTATTTGCCCCCCTTTTCGCTTTGATTTCCCTTCAAACGCCGCTTTTGCCTTTTATATGGCAATCAAAGCAGCTTCATTGATTTTTGCACTTTATCAGCTTCGCAGTAGTTTCAGTACTTTAATTGTGCGCTCTTTTTCCCGTCCCGTCCCGTCCATGGAAATGAGCTCATCGAGCGACTAAATTCTGTCGTCCCCGAAAACCCTTTAAAGCGGCGCACATGTTTCACCTGCCCTATGGGGCTACCTGTTAATTGAGTCAAAGTAGCTGAAGTAAACTCAATCCGACTTAACTCATTCAAGCGGCTCCGTCACAGCTGTGACGCATATATAATGTATGTGCTCAGGTATATAAAACAAGTAAATAGTGTGCGACTGACAGATACCCTGTAGCTATTTCTATTCCTAATTTGGTAACAATAATTTGAGATAGAATTAATCTAGATTGTTACAATTATTGGTAGCAACTCTGTCTGTTATATCATGATTATTATGATCAAGAATATATATGTATATAGTCCAACGTTTTTAGGGAAATATGTTAGATATTTAGGACTCTCAGATTGACTCTGTTTTGGATGCTGTTCCAGAATAAGTATGCGGAAATGGATATGCCTAATATACTCTATTCTTAACCACATAACAATGGGTACCTAAGCAGCATAAGTAAATAAATATAGTTGTAGTTGTATTTGTTTTTAACTATTTCTGGTTGTTGGGCAACAAAACTGGTTAATCTTCAAGCAACTTTAAGACAGAAATAGTTGCTCAGCTGGCCTTATATAGCATACACTGTGAATGTAGAGCCTTACCTTGGTCAAAAAACAATGTTTTGGGGTCTCTGAAAACACTTTTGATTGATGAATGGCTTAAAAAACATTTGGATTTCGATTAGAATTTAATTGCAATCATAAAAAAAGCTAACTTTCATTTCATTTGTATTCATAAATTTAATCTGCACTCTCATTTCCCATAAAGAAACACACTGCACTTGGGTTGGGTTTGGGGTATTTTTTTTGGCTTTTTACTTTGTGTTCAGTCCTAAAATTAATTTTAATCTTTTTTGTTAAATTTTTGTTTTTTATGTGCCCTTTTTCTCTTCATTTTTTTATTTTCTTTCTCTTTCAGAATGAAGAGGTTGTCAGCATCGTGAGTTCAAAATTTGTTCCTACTCTTACTTTTATTATTCTCTCTTTTATTGTTGTCTCACTTTATTTTGTTACCTAAACGCACGATATTCAAATAATTTTAATTGTTTCTTTTTTTTGTTTGTTTTATTTTTTGCCTCTTAATTTGTTATGTTCTGCACTTAACTTGAGTTTTATATTTGTTTATTCGTTTCTTTGTTACTAACAAAATGGCATGAGAAGTTTTTATACCCTTGCAATGGGCCTAACAGTTTTCTCAGCCCAGTTGTAGTCGGGCTTAAGCCGAACCGGTACGAACCCGAATGTCTTTCTAAATTGAACCAAAAATAGAGCTACAATAGTTTATAATATGTCTATGTAATCGCTTCGAAACTGGAATCAAAAGCAGAGCTTTGACTGGGCTCGAACCGGCGAGTAGGAGAAAGTCGTAGGAACAATCGAATAGTATAATCAATGAAACCAATTCTGTTTTTTAAAGACATCTAGCCCAATCCCAACATTCCCATATATATACATACGATCTGCAAGGGTATTTAAGTCTTCGGCATGCCGGTGCGGGCTTTTCTTTCCTGCTAACTTTGACCTTTCAGCTTTCCCAGCGCCTCTGCTCTTACTTAACGGCTTTAACTGTCTTTTGGTTTGGCAACGCATGACTTGCGTTTTCATTGGAACGCTTTCATTACAATTCCATTCATAAAACCAAAAAATAACAACATAAAAAATTAAAAGAGCCAGAAACCGCAACTGCGATTGGCTTTAATTAAGCTATTAACTCTTTTATCTAACTGTGGCTCTTTCTATCTGTCTTTGCACTAACGTTTGCCTGTGAATGTTTTTTTTTTTGAATGCACCCACTCTGAACTCTCCACTCTCTTCTCTACTCTCTCCAATCTCTGCTTTCTCTCTCCCTTTTGCTCGCTGTGCAGGTGCAGCAGCTGGCGGGCAGCATTTATCAGGAATTCGAGCGTATGATCAATCGCTATGATGAGGATGTGGTTAAGAACCTAATGCCGCTTCTGGTGAACGTGCTGGAGTGCCTGGATGCCTCGTATCGCATTAATCAGAAGCAGGACGTCGAAGTGGAGCTGCTGCGCGAGGACAATGAACAGCTAATAACACAATATGAGCGAGAGAAGAGCGCGCGCAAGCAGTCCGAACAAAAGGTGAGCATCAGAGTTAGACAGGTGCAATAAACACAAATCATAATTAATTAAACCTTTCCACTGTGCAGCTGCTGGAGGCGGAGGATTTGGCTGAACAGGAGAACAAAGAGCTGGCCAACCGCCTCGAAGCCCTAGAGAGTATAGTCCGCATGCTGGAGCTAAAGCACAAGAACAGCGTGGAGCATGCCAGTCGCCTGGAGGAGCGGGAAGGGGATTTAAAAAAGGTAGAAACCAGTCCAGAAAATGGAGCACCAAGTCTATATTTTTTACTCATACTTATGCCTCAACCACACAACAGGAGTACGCTAGGCTGCACGAGCGGTATACGGAGCTGTTCAAAAACCATGTGGATTATATGGAGCGCACCAAAATGCTGATGGGTTCGACGCACTCACAGATGAGTAATGCCTCCGATCGCATGGAAGTGAGTCGGGCACGTTTAAATCCCGTGGCCCGTAGCTCCGGTCCAGTTTCCTATGGCTTTGCCTCGCTGGAGAACTCTGTTATGCTGGACACGGAAACGATTTGCAGTGTGGGCAGCCAATCGGATGACTCCGGACCGCCCTCGCTACAGAATGAAATGGACAATTTGGCTGGAGCCGTGGAAAGAGGCGCCGCAACAGATGCCCAGGGCACCTCCCCACAGAGTCCCGATTTGAGTCCCGTTGTGCCAAATGTACCCCAAAATGGTAGGTTTAAACCATTTAAAGACCACAATTGAACCTTAAAGCTAACCTGCAACTCCACTAATTTTCCAAATTTTCTTTTTGTGTTTGTGTTAACTTCACTAAAAATCCAAAACAAAACAATACCAAACAAATATACCAAACCCAGTTGGTCGTTCGACCACTAAAAAGGAGCAACGCTCGGACAATAACCTGTACCAAGAGTTGTCCTTTCAGGATAATGAAGAGAGTGAAGAGAATGAAATTGTTACAGGTAAGAAATGGATCCCGGTGCGGGCCCCACTTGATGAAAATATCGCACGAATTGCCTCAATACTCAACTCAACTCAACTCTCTTCTCTATTATGATCCAACCACGCACACAAAACTAAACGCTGCAAAACTGGAACTTCAAATTTCTTTGCTTTGTTTCTCCACTCTCTCCCTCTCTCTCTCTATCCCGTTTCTTTCCGCATTGCAGGCAGCTGGGTACATCCCGGAGAGTACGCATCCTCAGGTAGGTACCACACACAAAACCAAAACCAAGACCAAGTCCAAGAACAACAACCACAACAACCTCCACCAACACCAACACCATATAATTCCTACATATATGGATTCATCTATATAACCTGTAAATACATCAAATATCATACGATAATCGACTGAATTAACTCGAAACTGAGAAATAATCAAGGATACTCTAAACGAAAATTTGTTTTTGTGATACGATACGATACGATACGATACGATATATATATATGTATGTGTTGGAATTTGTGTGCTCGAGATAATGTTGTCACATCAATGCAAAGCTTAATAAAAATAACAAATAATGTTTGATTTCTAATCAAATTTCCAAATTTCTCTTTTTATGCCGAAACTTTTTTTACTTACTCAAAAAAAACCAAAAAAAAAAATACCCTTTCCCTACAAAAACTTTTTGTATAAACACAAAAACAACAACAACAACAACGACAACGACACCCACAACAATAAAACACGCAAAAACAAAAACAATCAACAATTTTGTATGATATCGAAGCAAACGACAACTATTTTGGTAAGTTTTTTTTTGAAGTGCGATACGAAACAATACTCGTACGTATATACATATATATATATATTCATTATATATATATATATGTATAGCTATAGTTTCTAACTGTCGTAGTCTCCTCCTATGTAAGTAGTGTCTCTTTAATCGCTCCTTTGTCGCATTCAAAATTCAGTTTAATTCTTCAGTTTTCTTTTCTTTTTTTTTTTTGGTTTGGAGTTTAGTTCGTTTTGGTTCGGGTTTTCGGTTCCGGCATTCGGCATTCGGTTTTCGGTTTTTTGACTTTGGCCTCGACTTTTACGTTTCTCATTTTACATTTTCAAACTGAAATTTAAATTTCTACTGACATTTTAACATTCTTCATTTCGTTTTTTCACCCGTCATCCGCGCATGTTTCAAGTTTCCCTGATTAACCCATCTTTCCCCGAGGAAATAGCCATAATAGCCATTAGCTTCCATCTAACATCCATTTGCCTTCCACACACAATTTTTTCAATTTTATTTTGTTTGTTTTGAATCTGGACTTATTTTTACTCCTGCTAATTTTACTATGGATGGTTTTACAGGCATGGGCAAAGAGGTGGAAAACCTCATCATGGAGAATAATGAGCTGCTAGCAACCAAGTAAGCATCACTAGGATCTTTCGAATTGAATGATCCACTTATTAATCAATCGTTTAATCAATAGGAATGCACTCAATATTGTCAAGGATGACTTAATAGTCAAGGTGGATGAGCTGTCGGGTGAGATAGAAATTGTGCGGGAGGAGCTGAATGCCATGCAGCAGTCGCGCACCAAGCTGAGGCAGCGCATCAGCGAGTTGGAAGACGACCTCAAGAAGGTCAAAGAGCAGGTGAAACAACAGAGTAAGTTAACCATTAATTGTGCCTAGTTTGTCCAGACTAACGTTTAACCTCTCAACAGACACCGAGCAAGAGGAGAATGATGTGCCATTGGCGCAGAGGAAGCGTTTTACACGCGTAGAAATGGCCATGGTACTCATGGAGCGTAATCAGTATAAGGAGCGGCTAATGGAGCTGCAGGAGGCAGTGCGCCTCACCGAAATACTGCGGGCTTCGCGCACTGTGGATAACTTGGACAAGAAGTCGAAGCAAAGCATTTGGAAATACTTTAGTAATCTTTTTACGTAAGCCTTTTGATTGTATGGGAAGTAATCAATATTAATTTCTTCTTCCCTATTCTCCCAAAACAGCCCCTCCAATCGTCCGACGGAACGCATCGCGGACGGTCTCGGAGGGGGGCCGATGTTTCGTCACACAGGCGGAGGCAGCGGAGGAAGCCCAGCCCACAGCCATGGATCACCCAGCCGTGGAGGAAGCGACAATCGCCTTGCCCTAGCACAGCCACCGCCCCATCCGGCCAGCGCTGGACTAGCTAATGCATTAATTATGGCCAAGGATTATGCCGAAGAAGGCAGCTCAGAACGTATCAGCGCGCGAAGGCGTGAACAATATCGTCAGCTGCGTGCCCATGTCCAGAAGGAGGATGGTCGGCTACATGCCTATGGCTGGAGTTTACCCATAAATAAGACCAATCAGGATGCTAATCCCAGCCGGCATTCGGGCGGTGTACCCGTGCCCGTCTATTGTAATCCCCTTGCCGAGGCATCGCCACATATGAAAGTTTTTTGCGCAGCTGGCGTTAATCTGCAGGGCGGTTTCACCAAGGATGGACAGTCTTTGATACCCGCCAATTCACCGTATGCGCCGACTCACCCGACGTTGAAAATTGCTGAGATTACCAGCCCAACCGTAGAACAGAGCGCCGAGGCACTCGATCGTCAGATGGCACGTGCCAGCCTAGAAACGCTCGAGCCAGAGACTCAACTCAGCTCCTTTGTCTGGATCTGCACGAGCACACATGCTGCTAGTACAGTGAGTGTGGTGGATGCAAATCAGTCGGCCACTGTGCTGGATGCTTTTCCCATTTGCGCTTCCCATCTGCTATGCATTGCATCGGTGCAGGGTATCATGGAGTGTGACTATGCGCTGCTTGAGCAATCTGAAGTGGTTAAGGCAGGCGAGATGCTGCAGCATCCGGGTGAAGGCACCGAGCTGCTGGGGAAAGTAGAGTTTATACGGGTGAAAGCCAAAGCAGAGGAGGCACAACCGGAGACAGAGGAGGATTTGGTAGAGGCCAAAGAGGCTACAGAGAAATCAAATGAGCCGGTGCCACCCTCAGAACCTCTGGGCAATGTGGAGGCTATAAAAATACGTCAGGCTCTGCCAGGCGCACCACAGCGACTCTCTGAATCAACCAACAACAAAGTCAATAACAACCTACAATTTAAGTCCTTGAATCCCATTCTGGAGACCAAGGATCGCGAGGACCCCGAAATGACTTCAATGGGTCCGACCATGTGGCTGGGTGCTCAGGATGGTTGGCTCTACGTGCACAGCAGCGTTGGACGCTGGCATGAATGTCTCCACAAGGTGCTCCTGCCGGATGCGGTCCTCGCGATTGTCCATGTGGAGCGTCGTGTTGTTGTTGCTCTGGCAAATGCTCAGTTGGCCGTGTTCCGCCGCCAAACAGATGGCCAATGGGATCTGAATAGTTATCATCTGGTTACACTGGGTGATCGCAATCATTCGATACGTTGCCTCTGTGTGGCTGGGGAGCGCATTTGGGCCGCACATCGCAATAAGATCTTCATTTTGGATCCTATTTCGTTAAATATTGTACACTCGCTGGACGCCCATCCGCGCAAGGAGTCCCAGGTGCGACAAATGGCAGCCACGGGCGCTGGCGTTTGGGTATCCATACGGTAAGCCGACATAGATTGATTTCACATTAGAACACAACTAAAACATTTGCAATTCTCTCCAGCTTGGACTCCACGCTGCGTCTGTATAATACGCATACCTTCGAGCACAAGCAAGATGTGGATATAGAGCCATATGTGTCCAAGATGCTGGGCACAGGGAAGCTCGGCTTTAGCTTTGTGCGCATCACAGCACTGATGGTCTCTTGCAATCGCCTTTGGATCGGTACCAGCAATGGAGTTATTATATCAGTGCCTCTGGCCGAGACGCAGCAAAAGCCATGTAAGTTATCCAGATCACTAAACAGCTGGCTACAGAGATTGTATTTATATTTGAATCTTATTTTCCAGCTGATCCGCATGGACAGATGCCTTTGTGCTGTATGGCAAATGCTCAATTGTCCTTCCATGGCCATCGTGATGCGGTCAAATTCTTTGTCTCGGTGCCCATGCTACAGCAGCCGAACGGAGCTTTAACCTTTACAAACAAGCGACCCGATATGCTGGTCATGTGCGGCGGCGAGGGGTATATTGATTTTCGCATAAGTAAGTGCAGCGATCTACCCGCCAAGCTCTAAGTTATCAAGAACTCAGCTGAAAAAAAAAACTAAGACGCGTCTATTCATTGTATAATCAATCGTTCCATATTCCTCTGCAGGACATGATAAATTCGATGCTAGTGATAATGCAGCGCATTTGATAGTTTGGAAAGTCGATACGTAAGCCTTTAATTTTGTTTTCGCTTTTGCTTTTGCTTTGATTTTCATTTTATATTGTTTCCTTAATTATCCTTTTCCCCGAACTTTGCGTAGTTCTGTATTGTTTTTTGTGACGTATTCGTTGATTTTTAATAGCATTTTTTTTGCTTTCTTTTGTTTTTTTTTGTTATTTTTGTTTTAACTTACCGGCCGTGTAGTACCTTCAATTTATAGTGCTCCGCTCAACATTGCGAGGCCTCACTGTAGGGCCCCGCCCAGCTTCAAATTGGAATGCAGCATTTTACTCTCTGAGCCGTGTGACCTGATTCAAGACCCCTTAAGGTTTTTTATATATGCAAATTTATGTTCAATGTTTTATTTCTGTTTCTGTTGCAATCTTTCGATGGCACCTAAATAAAAAAAATATTTATATGTTTACGCACTTTGTCACACACAGTCCACAAGAGTTCCACAACAACAAAGTCCACACACAGCCTCCACAAGTGGATTGCATTGTAATTGTTACTTTCAATTAAATTGGTGTCCCTGTAATTTGTCCTTCTGAATTTTTACTCGGTGTCTCTGATTTTGTACATAAACATTAATTTACCATCCAAATTTTAGTAGTAGAATTCTTATACTCTTTATTGGACAGCCGTAGTTATTGCTCTACTTACTTTTCCAAATCTAATTTAATCATTTTCTTATAGTAATAATAT
This sequence comes from Drosophila repletoides, assembly GCA_018150835.1. Lineage (NCBI taxonomy): Eukaryota > Metazoa > Arthropoda > Insecta > Diptera > Drosophilidae > Drosophila > Drosophila repletoides. The sequence continues at coordinate 17,978,562 of JAECWQ010000031.1, read as the reverse complement.
TATTTTTTATTGTAAAAATTGCTGGCTTTACTACAAACTACCAAACAAAACGCGCACTCTCACTTCAAAATACTCAAATCAAAACTAAAATACTAATCAAAAACTAAACGACTAGGGAAAGGCTATTTTCGGCGCACCGAATATTGGATACCCTTGCAGGCTGGAGTAAGGATTGAATATTTTGACCGATTGTTCCCTTTTAGGGCAGCTTTGTGATATAGACGCCTGATCCGGCCAACAGAAAGAACAGTCAGACAGACGGACATGGCCCCATCAACTCATCTCTTTCTTCTGATCGATAAAGTTATAATGCCCACTGCAAGGGTATACAAAGAATCGAACTTTAACACTAGAGGAATACATGAATTACTACTACCAAAAAAAGAATATTATTAACGACATCTTAATGCTTTTTTTGTAATATATAAACGAGATAAACCTTCATGCTCCTTCCTTTCGTAGTTGTTGTACATATTTGTAGAGTATCATTATAGACTCTTACTAATCCTATGCCTGATTTGGAACCCTTTACAGATGACAATGACATGGAGAACAGTATTCAACTGGAACCAAATCAAACAATCGAAAATCGAGGCGATAAAAGTTATTTGATTGTGTGGCATGTTAGTCAACGTTAATGCTAATACGTTTTTTTTAAGTGTACGAATGGAATATTTATATAGAAAACAAAGTTATATGCCCATACTTCCTATACACATATATATATATATATATATATATGTATGTATGTATGTATGTAGGCGTATGGGTGTGCGACCTACGCAGGCTAGACAAAAAATATTACCTTAATTTAGTATTAAAACAAAGAATAAAAATACTGGTTTTAGTTAAAGCAAAGAAGGAAAGAAGAAGAAGGGAAACCTACAATTTGTGCTAATATTTTATGCTTCACATAAATAGCTTCACGTAATCCTAGAATTAAACGTTATTTGTCAGTGATAGCCCGCTAAATAATGCAAGAATGCAAATATATATATATAAACAGATGTATCAAGAATATATATAGAATAAGATTTAAATTTGTACATTTTATGCGCTCCACAACAACCAGATATATATCTATATATATATATATTCGTATACCTTAAAGAGAGCGCCCCGCCCCGCCCCGCCCTATATATTTCTTGCAGCAATTTGTGCGTGATGTTTTGTCCAAATATTTAGTTGAATTTTATTTCTCTTAAGTTAACAACGATTTCTGCTTAGTTTAACTGTTAAATAATTTTAACAAACGTTTTTTTTTTTTTAACTGTTATTCATTTGTTTAATAATAAAACGAAAGAAGAAGAAGAAGGAAGAAAACGATTCAGTTTTTCGATGCGCGCCAAGTGATATTTTTTTTCTTGAATATTATATAGAAATATTTATTGGGAGATTCAATTTTTATGCAATATTTCAATGCAAATTATATGGCTTTGGCTTGTTTCGAGCAACTAAATAGAAATAATAATACTAAATGACGTATCCATAATTTATAACAACAAAAAAAAAAAACACTAAACAAAATACTGTACTGTAAATAAAGCCACATTTATATTATAATAATAATAATAATAATAGTAATACTATTATGTGAAATAAATTATTAATTTCAATTTACCTATTCGCATCTAGAGAAATTTAATCATTAATTTTATTAAGATATCTTGAGGAAACGAGGAAACTTTTGTTCCTTCTGTTCCTTTCTATGGCAGCTATATGATATAGTTGTCCGATCCGGCCGGGTGCCATCAAAAGAAAGCTCTATACCAAGCTTCATTCTACAAGAAACAGACGGACTTGGCTATATAGACTCGTCCTGATCAATAATATATATAGCGATAGTTTACGGGCTCGAACATGTTGCATCTTTATTTTGTTTAATTTTAGAATCAACTTAATAACTATTACAATCTTTGAATCTGTTAGAAATTCCATTGAACCTCCTCGCCGCACATTTCATGGCCATAAATCTCAGGTGGTTCAATACACTCGTCCTCAACTGAGGGAGGATTATTCTGGAATTCGTTGCGACATTTCTTGATGTGATCCGAGATGGTCGAGTGACGGCATTGCTTGAAGAATGCATGGGTCATCAGTTTTTTGGCACTCCAGCGATTTTCAGCATTGCGATTTAGGCAGATTTCGACATATTGATGGAAATCGTCGGTGAGAATGCGCTGGCTATAGATTTCATAGGATCGGCGTCTGTGTGAATTTTCGAATGGCATTTTTCCCTGTTCATCCAGGAGCATAGTGTAGGTGGATCTGTCCAGCAGAGAGGGCACATTGCCCCGTATTTTCTCAGTGTACATTAAAGTGGGTTGAGTTTCCAAATACGGTTGAATACCGTTAGCCATCTCACAAGCCGTTATGCCCACCGAGTATATATCACACTTTTCGGTAAATCCATTAACATTTTGATCCAATACCTCCGGTGCGGCCCAGTTCAAATTCTTCTCTAGAGAAACGCCATGAAGAACCTGCTTCTTTTTGCCATGCTTTATAAAGCTGCGGCTCTCATGGAAATTCGATAATACTGCCTTCTGGTTGTCCAATAATATATGATTAGCCCTCACCGATCCGTGAACAAAATCATTCAGATGTATATACTGGAGGGCAGAGAGTATATCCTTAAAGATCAAAGAGATCAGCGGCTCGGGAAATCCATTTGTGAAAATACTCTCCAGCAATATTTGGCAGGTGCCGAAGCACATATATGGATAGAGTATAAATACGTCGGTTTCCACTATAAAACTGTGCAGGATTCTATTGATATTCGGATGCTTGAACTGGCGACAACGGAGAATCTCGGCGAAGAGTCGCTTTAGATCATCATCGTTGTCATGCTCGAAGGAGAACTTTTTGATGACAATCACTCGATTGTTTACCAGGTAATTTGCCTTGTACACTGATCCAAATTTCCCGTTTTTAAATAACTTTGTAAATTGATAATCTGTTAAAGAATTGCTGAACAACATTGTTGCAGTTGCTCGTTTCCTATTATTACTGTCTGTTGTCAGTTCGAGTTCGAACAGTTTCGAGTTTTCAACAGCTGACATTAAAAGCGCAGGTATGAAAGGCTGTCAGATTCGAATGTGGTGAACTCTGACGTCACTTATTACAGTTTCAACGAATGTGCCTAAGCTAGAGATGAGTGCGTTCCACTCAAGTATCGATTCCAATATGGTGAGTTATAGCCTAACGTCACTTCTCCTTGTCAAAAAATATATATTAGTTTTAAAGATTATTCACAAGTTAGTCTTAATAATAGAAATTTAAGCAAATAGAACAATTCTCACGGCACACACGCTCATATTTACGCGACGCGCTCATCTCTAGTTTTGTACACACGTGTGACGTCACGAAGACAGCTGATGCTTTAACGGCGTTGCAAAGTGTTTAAATGGCGGCGGCCAACTGCTGAGTGACGCACAAAAATTGTATTAAAGAAGAAGTGGAAGCAGAATTGGAAGACTAACACTAGGAGCACAGCATTTCTTGCTGTTTTTTTTACATTTTAAATGCATATCTAACCAGAATTAAAGGACTAGCACATGGCTACACTGTATGAAACATTTCGCGGCCACTGGCTAATCTCATTGTTTGGCCTGACACTGTTCACAGCCGGCGCCAGCGTTCTCTACTGGAACGAGGGTCGGGCAGTACATACGATGTTGGCACTAGACGAGGCCTACGCAGAGGTTTACTCAATGCAGTTCACGGAGGAGGAGCAGGATCAGAGCTACGAGAACCGCATAGTACACTTGACGGGGCCGATAATATGCGGGGAACCGCTCACCGAACCGGACTATAATATACAGCTGATGGCTGTAAAGCTGAAGAGACGCGTCCAGATGTACCAATGGGTGGAGGAGATGGTGGAGAGTCATTTCGGCAGTGCAGTAGGATCCGTGGAATCGGATAGCCGTAGTTATTATTATACCAGAGAATGGCGGGACAAGCTCATCGATTCCCGAAACTTTCAAAATCCCTATGGGCACAAGAATCCCTCAAGATTTCCCATAGAGAGCGCTGTGCAGGTAGCCGGTGCCGTCTATATAGGCAAATACGAACTGGGTCCGGAGGTCAAGCATAAATTCACCAATTATAACGAACTCACCTCAGACATACGCCCAGAGGATACCAGTATTAAGCTACATCTTGGCTTGTACTATCATACCAATGATGTGTTCAATCCGGAAATCGGAGATCTGAGAATCCTATTCACCTATGCCGGCATGGAGGGTGATATGTACACTGTGGTGGGTAAACTACAGGGCAACAAAGTAAAGCCATATATCACCACACGTGGTGTGTCCGTGCTGCTCGTCTATCCTGGAGAAATCAGCGCTATTGAGGTGTTTCGACTAGAATATCGCACTCAGGTGTTGCACACCTGGTGGTGGCGTTTCATCGGCTGGCTCCTCATCTTCTTTGGCGTTACATGTAATTCCAAGGTGCTGCGCGTTTCACGTAAGTCTTAATGTTAAGAGATGATTCTTGGAACCATTAAGTCCACAAAAAAGTCACGAATTTCGAAAGAAAGCCATTTATAGAGATACTACATAAATATATATTCGCTTTAATATCTTACATAGAATATATATATTGTATATATACACATAGATATAGATATAATTAATATCATAACATAATTATTATAATGATCTCTGGGGTCTCTTTTCTTCAGTGCTCCGAGTACCGCTGCTGATAGCTCTGGCACCTGACCATCATTTCCCAATAACTGGGAATTTTATAATCGCCTTTTCGCTGGCGTTGACTATAGCTGCCGTCGCTTGGATCATGCATCGTCCTGTGATTGGAGCTTGCCTATTCCTGGCCGGCGCCTCGCCTTACGTTTGGCTAACGCGCAACATTGTGGACTATAATCGAGTGGATTAAGGATTGGGCTCGAAATCTACTCTGAATCTCTCTGAATACCAAAAAACAAAATCAAATCAAATCAGGTGTAACTATTTACAATTATTTTTTATGTAGCTTGTTTCGTCTGTGTCTGTGCCCATTAAAACTGAATAACACTTAATATTATAATCAGCTGGAGAAGATCTGCAAGGATCTTTTTGATTTGAAGTTTTACTTTCTTCGCTCTGAGAGATTCCCTTTCGCTACTCCGAATAATGTAATGGGAGATTCAGTAGAGTCTCCCTCTAGCTGCCCTACGACTCAGTTCGCTACGGCAGTTCGCTAACTATACTACTACTTAATCTAAGGATTAATCCTAAAATTCCCTAATTCCTCCATTCTGTGGCTCATTGAGAGCATTTGAATTGCTTGGTCCAGTGCCAGCGCTGCTGGGCTTTGGTGTGGACTCGGTCGAGGTGTGAACACTGGGACTCTGTGACTTATCCTGCTCCTCGTGACAGGCGGGCGGCTCCTCGAAGCGTACATAGGGCTCAAAGCTGTTGTTGATCTGAACAGAACCTCTGTGCAGATTATTGGACTCCGCCTCGAAGAGTATTTCATTGATAAAACGCTCGGCCAGCAGACGCTGTTCGCGTGGCAAACGTTTCAATTTATGGGTCCAGGTGCGTGCGATGGATTCCTCCTCCGGATAAGTGCCAGCCAAATATTCACAGGCAATATTAAGCAGCTCGTCCGTGTTGTGAGTGCTCACTGTAGTTGTGGTACCGCTTCCTGGTCCAGTTCCTGTTCCAGCTGACGGCGGAGTTTGCCTGGCTCGCTTTGCAATACTGTAGTCACCCTGTGAATGCACTGGCTGATGCATGACGGCTGAGGGCGGTGCTGGAGGCGGTGGGGGAGGCAGCGGATCCACTTTTTGTACATGACCGAAAGATTTATGAAACATTTCGGTAATATTAGGCGTCTGTCCAGGCGTGCCACGGTAAGCATACGGATGTTGTTCCATAAAACTGGCCGTGGAGCTGGAATTCTCATTAAAAGAAAAGCTTGGTTCATTCTTAAACGTTGGATTTACGGCCAGAAACTTTTCCGTATTCCGCAGGAAATCCAATTCCTGAAATGTCCAACAACGCGGCGTATGCAAGCTGCCCGAACGCATCGCACTCTCCACAACTTTCAATTCCTTTCTATAATTTGTTCTCAGTGTATTTATCTTCTTCTTCACATCCTCCACGGTGGCGTCCCGCTTCAAATAATGATAGATGGGCACCAGGCGCTGATAGGCCTCCGCCCGTTTTTCCCGGTTCGTGTAATCTCGCAGAGAGGTGTCCCATAGCACGGGCATATCGCGATATGTTTGTATGAAGGCTCTCAAATAATGACGATTCTCCTCGGCCCCGGACATTATTTTAATACTTTGCTGCGGCGGCGGCGGTGGCTGCTGGTGTAGCATAATCTTTTTTTGAATTGGAATTTCAAAAAAATGCCCACTGTTTGGGCGGCAAAGGCCAACGGCAAAGATTTCCAGGTTCTTTCAAGTGAAAAAATGAGAAAATTATGTATGGATCTATTGACGAAATGTCAGTTTTGTGTTGTTGTTGTAGTTGTGGTAGTGGTGGGTTGTTTGACAGATTGCTGGGCATATTGCTGCATTGACGTAACTGTGCTGTGTTAGTGTGTGTGACGTCACAGCAACAAGTGTTGCTCGTTATTATTTTTTTCGATTTTCCTTTTAGTAAAGCAACACTGTTCTTAACCAAACTGTTATCGATGAATGCGCCGTTAGCAGCCCTGGCCGCAACAGACCGCTGTTAACAGCAGCGTGAGCAGCTCACAGCTAACATTTATGTAAAATAAAGCGAGACGAACAGCCGTGCGACCGGACGTGTTTGACCGTTGATTTTCGATTTTTAATTCGGACGCGCAACTTAAACACGTACTTGCTAAGGCGCGTTGTAATTATTTAGAAATATTAAAGAGAAAATAGAAACATTTGTGCAATCAAACGTGAGACTTGAACAGAGTGTAAAAAAAGTAAACAAAATTTGCGAGAAGTGTTACAAAAAAAAAGCGACGCCGCCTTAAGTTCCTGTCTGTGTGGTTGTGTGTGTGCGGCGCTTCTTTCTCTGTGTAGTTTTGCGCGCCGCTTTTAATTTTTTTTTGTTTAATCAAAGTTTTTAATGGAGTTGTTTTAAAGCAAAAAAAAAACAAGAAAACAGAAAAGATGTTTTTAAGAAATGAGTAAAACGTAGCAAAAAAATAACATTAAAACAAAGAAATTTTTTGAACACAAAGTGAAGGCCTAACTGTGTGTGTGTGAGTCTAACTGCGTGTGCGTGTGTGAGTCTTTGGCGTCTTTGGGCAAAATTTAATGCGAATTTGAATTCAAAAGAAAATGGAAACTATCGAGGAGCAATCGAAGTCAGGTGAGTTATAAAAAAAGACGTGGGAAGGAGGAGTGGGCAGAGGGAAATACCAAAAGCAGCTGTTTTTTTTTCTTCTTTGCTTTTTTGTTTTCTATTTCTCTTTTTCAATGTCGCATAAAAAATGTCACTGGCAGCAAATAAATAACATTTACTTTTTATATTTAGTTGTCAGGGAATTTTAATCTTCTTTTTGCGTAGATTTATATTTATATTCGTGTCAATGGCAGAGAGAATGTGTGCTAAATGTTTTTTGCACCCTTCGCTCGTATTCCCCGCAACCCTCGCAGCAGCCACGGCACTGTACCCGAGCCACAGGCGCTTAAGGCCTGCGCCGCTGCCTCAGTCGCTGCCTCTGCCTCGGCCGCAGCCTGCGCAGCACTCTTAGGTAGAATATAGAATGAAGGAAACAAATTTCGTTTGCGCACGCACCCTCTCACTTACTTTATCTGGCTCTCGCTCTTGCTCTTTCCTGCTTTTGTTATTGTTGCTGTCGCTGTTGTTGTTGCTGTTGAGCTGTTACCTACCACGTTTGCATGTCCTGCTTTCCCTTCGCTTCCTTTCCCCCCACCCTTACGCATAACAGCCCGCTTTCCGGGTATTTGCTTAACAGAGCAGCGCATACAGCGCACATGCCATTGCTTTCCTTTCTGTCCGCTGTCAACTGTCTGCTCAATGTTAATGGCATTTTTACATACACTGAGCAAAAAACAAAGGCGATAATATAAGTTTTCTCTTGAAATGGTTGTTATTTAAGGCTAACCTCGGCGCGTCGAAGATTAGATACCCTTGCCGACTATTCTTTTCCATTTATTTATTTTAACCGATTCTTCCTGTGGCCACTATATATAACAGTAGTTGCCTCTTAACAATCTTCGGTATGCATCTCTTTTGACCACCTTGAAAGTCTCATTAAGATACCTGAAGAAACGAAGAAGGAACGATTGTTCCTAAGGCAGCTATGGGATATAGTTGGGGCTTGTCTAAACAGACGGACATGACACACTTCGTGACAAAACTATAATACCCTCTGCAAGGGTATACAAATTCCAATTAAATGCTCCATCTGCTTTTGGCTGGGCTTTCTTTATCGTAAAACTTGTACTTTAAATACACAAATATTCAAAAATAGCTTGAACGCTGATTAAGAACAGGCTCTGCTTTTTCTCAGTGCACATCTGTAGATATTTACGCTGACTGCGCTGCGAAGGTCTACCCAACGGACAGACGCGCGAACTACGTAAAGAGCCTTGACGTAGCAGAAAACGTAATTTTATTACAAGATTCCACTTTGATGACAAATCTTTCGGCCAACATTTGTACGAATTTATTTTCATTATTCAAATGCCACTCAATTAGTTTTTCATCATGTCTTTGGCATTCGGCCAGTAAAAATCGAAGGCAGCAGCAGAAGAGAGCGAAGCGGCGAAGAAGGGAAGAAGAACTGAGCGAGGAAATTCCCAAAAAGCAAAAAAATGTTTGCCATTACGAATATTTCTTTATTCTTTATTTCCCTATGCACCACCTGTGTGTGGCCTGCCATGGTAGTTGTAGTCCCTGTTTTTCCCGTACTTCCCAGTTTAGTCTTTATGAAGAGGGAGAGAAAAGAGGAGCGGAACACCTGTGGCTTTCGCGCCTGACTGCCTCCTTTTCCCTGCGAAATTTCGCTGCGTTCTCTCTCAGCTTAGTTGCAATCCAGAGTTTGATCTTGAAAGGTCGGAGATCGTCCCTTCGCCGTCATGTTGCACTTGCAACATCCTCCGTTCAGCTTCAACAGCAAAAAAATAAATAATTTGGTCACGGTTCGCCGAGAGAACTGGTCGTATTTCACCTATGCAGCGCAGGAGGAAGTCAAACAGGCGAATCTAAAGCAGGCCGCACTGTGTCAGGTCTACGAGGATTTCACAGGTATTTGCATTGTTTTTGTATGCACTACGATTTTCCAGAGAGGGAGGTTTGGTTTTCAAAAGCACCAAGGTCTGTCTTTAAGTCCTTACAATCATTAGAGGACTCTACCTGAAGAAACCTTTTTCGCATACGTCTGTAATTCCTTACAGTCTTTAGAAGAATCCAGCTAAAGAAACCATTTTCTCGCTCGATCTATATAGCTGTCGTAGAAAGGAATAATCGGCTTAAAAAGTTCCGGTGTAGCTAAGATATCCTGATGAGGAGTGTTTTTTATTCCAAAGATCGGACTGTTATATCTTATAACTTTCTTCCATAGAAACAATCGAACTGTTTTGTTCCTCAAGATATCTTTATGGAACTTCAAAGTTGGATGTATAAAAGTCCTTCCAAGGAAAGCGTATCTTAAAAACCTAATCTAGTATTTCATTAGGCAAGGCTATATAGTCTTCTGCTTGGCAATCATTGATTAAGTTTATTACAAGTGTATTATGGTATTAATACCACGTAAAAGTGGTAAACAGCCTGACATATTGTGGAAATTATTTTCCAAATTTCTTGGGAACGTAATAAAGCCAATTTCATTATTAGCTGGGTGGCTATATATACTATATATCAGATCAAATAACAGGTTGAAGAATTCTAGACAAAATGCCTATAATAAACTGACTGACCAAATAGTCGATAGAAAGTTGTTCACATGCACAACTTGCGCAATGTAAATAAAGTCCCCCGTGTTATTTTCCCAGTTGCGCCTCTCGCATATATATATATATATATATATACCCAGATATCTGTAGTATTGCGTTTGGTATCATTATTTCAATTACTGCGTGTTTTCCACTCGCTTTTCTCAAACGTTGACTCACAATAATAAATACTCCGAAGCGGGGAGCTATTAGAGTTGAGTGCCTGTCGTCAGGTCATCCATTGCGATGCCCCAACAACAACAACAACAACAGTAAACAGTAATTTTTACACCTTTATAAACATAATAAAAACAAGTCTTGGGATAGTTTCGGATTCAGAAAATTCCATTGCAGCAAAGAATTTATTCTAAAAATTCCATGCGTCATATGGGAGAGCATCAAGGGAAGGAAAATAGAGGTAGTGGGTGCCAAAGGTGGGGCGGGGGGGAGTCTGGACTTTGCTCAATTGGACGTCTCAAGCGGCAACAAAAGCGCAATTGGCATCAGTTACAGCTGCAAAATTCTGGATAAAATTAATGCACAACTATATGTCCAGACCCCTGGCTGTGCTGTGCTGTGCTGGTGCTGGTGCTGGTGCTGGCCAGATCGAAGGGGCGGGCTGGGAGGAGAGAGAGGAGTCTGCTGCTGTTGGAAAATTGAATGCACTTGAGTATTTCGCTGTGTTTATAGAGCTCGTGTGGGTGGCTGGCTGCATTTTCTCTACCAATTGAAAGTGTATAAAAAAGAGTCTATTGAATGGTTGCACAGCCCAAGTCTTATAAAGTCTATAGGTATATATTCTTGATCAGATCAGGCTACCATCTATTCTTTCTCAAAGCGTCGAACCCAGGGAGCAGCTAGAGTTATAGTTTCCTGTATAGTTTCTAGGCAGAGAGAGAGTAACTGGTAGTCGGGCATGCTCTAGTTAAGCATTTCTACTAGTTTCTTTCGTTGCTTCTGTTTTTGCATTTTTCGGCTTGTCAAAAACTAAGATGGCAATGATGCGAAGGTCGCAGCGGGGAGGCAGCAGCAGCGTCTATGGGGCAGGGCATGTTGCAGCAGCTGACAACAACAACAAGAATATACAACAAAAATGAAACAACAATAACATTAACAACAATCAACACTTGGCGATCACAATTAAAATTGATGTCAACAGCTCGCAAAATGCTGCGAAATGATCGACGCTGGCTTCTCCTCTTTCGCTGCCGCCGTTGCTGCCTCTGTCGCTGTCGCTGTCTCTGCCCTTCAGCTGTAGTAGCTGCCGCTGCCGCCGCTGCTCTGGCAGATCTGATCTGATAGATGCTACTACGCGGTTCTATTTAATATCTGCTCATCGCTTGAGTTTCGTTGGTTTTTGCACAAAACTTTTGCCCTCTAGTTTTCTTGGCTTTTCGCTTGCCTTCGCCCTCGCTCCGCCCCGCCTCGCCTCGTCTCGCCTCGCCTCGCCTCGCTTTGCAATTTGCAATTTGCATAAACAAACAAAACAAATGAATGAATGGCCATAAATCAAAAGTACCAAAACTTTTCTTGTTTTACTCTTCAATAAAGTGTACTTAAATTTATTGGACTATTCTGCTTTTTGTGTGGTGTGTGGTGAAGTAGTCGGGGGTTAAGGCAATGCGAGGCCCATAAACTCTAGAAATTAGAGGGAATTATAATCGTATAAACATCGAAATATGGAGGCTATAACTTAGCTCGGTTGAGGAGTATCTGAAAGTCGTTCAGTTCGGGCCACTCGCTATGCTTTTTTTCTTTTGACAGTTTCCTGCACTTAAACATTATAATCTTGTGCTAAAAATATATAGCCCAGCCAGCAAAGATCAGAGCACAAATATACTGAGATACTACTCGTTGTACCTAAAATAAATATGAATATACTCGTTAGTAATGCCTATGCTGTTTCTTTTGTCATTTTTCGAACTCATTCCACAGAGATGTCCATTATGTCGAAGCTGCCCACACGCATCTGTTTGGTGGGCGGGGCTGGCAAAGATGCAGGAACGTTGCAGGCAGCCGAGAGTTTTGGTATACCCGTCATCCAATCGGAAACTGGGCTGGATATCATCAACGATATGGAATGGCGCACGTTTTATATACTGCAGGACTTTGAGGACGAGATCTTTGAGTCGATACACAAGCAAAAGGAATGGTAAGTCAATTTCTCCCTTCTCTCTGCCTCTCCGGCTCTCTCATACTCTTTTGAGGTTGATCTATAAATAAATAATATATAAATATCGGAATAATGTCACCAAATTGAACAAGTCAGACGCCACAAAATGCCACGAGTGAAGCAGCAGCAGCAGCCAACTTTTGAAATTGAGACACACGCATGTGCCTTAGCCCCCCACCTCCTGCCACGCCTCCTGTGTTGCCCCTTTTCACAGACTTGTTGCGGCAGATTGACAGCAGCAAACCATGCTGACAATTCACCCTTCCCATTCCCATATCATATATACCCTGTACCCATGGAGTATATAGCTAGAAAAGGGTAAACTAAGTTTCCTATTCTCAGTTAATCTTTACTTAATTTTCCATGGCAGTAGTTGGCCTCCAACGCCATTCCTCTAGACACTTGACCACGATAAAGAAGAGTTGGAAACTGTAAAAGATTTCTTCTTGCTGCTCCCTTTCTTCCCTAACAACTTCGATCTAGTAATACCCAGTCCTTTCCTCTTTTGACCAAGAGTGTTCGGAGAAGAAAAGGATCTTTATGGTATCACAATGAGCCACACTAGGCCTAAGACTATTATTTCAGAGCGTTCTTAGCCTGTCTATAGTAGGCTCCTTGGCGCAGCAGAGAAATAATCCCAAGAGCAGACTTTACTGCTGTCGATTTAAGCCATTTTTAAGTGGACTTCAGACCAGGCCTGGTAGATGTAGCTGGCATCCTCAGATCCAGTACTTATATAAAAAAGGACTAACTCAGTTCTCAGCTTGTTTGAGAGCTCGACTTGTTGATGGACTTTTGTACAGAGTATCTGTAAGTCGGGCATAGAGCTAAGTAGAGCAGTTTTACTTGTTTTTCTGCGTTTCTGCACATTTTTTGCTACAAATTGTTGTCAAATTTGGGACTTGTGGCATAATTCGCCACGCTTGATTAATTTACCCGCTGCGCAGTAATAGCAGCATTCAAATAAAGCAGCAGCAGCGGCAGCAACAACAGCGGCAGCAACAACAACAACAGCAATAAGCCTGCCTCATTAGTGATTAACAATAATATTCTTTTTATTTATTTACGATGATATTCAAGGTTAACAAATGCGTTTGTTGGCATTTGTTGCTTGCAGATTGCGTGTGTGGGGGAGGAGGAGGAGGTGGAGGAGGATTGTAGAGTGATGGAGGGGGAGGAAAGGAAGGTTTCTTCCTCCCTCCCTCCGCCGCCTCTGCCTCTTCTAGTACTACTGCCTGTGTTTATGCTATGCTGCTTTCATGTTGAACATCATTTTTTATTTTCATTATTTTCGCACAGACAAAACATGTAAAGATCGAAAGAGAAAGAGAAAGAGAAAACGGAAGCGAAAAGAAGAGGCACCTCCTCCATCCATAAAGAATTATTATTTATTTGCCAAAAATTCATTCATGTTTCGAATGTTTGTATTTCTCATTTTCATTTTGGTTTTCTTAATTTCTTTCTTTTTGCACCATAAAATTGTTTTTAGTTTAGAAGTAAATACATATTATTTTTTTTATGGCATTCTGCTAGGAATACATTTATCATAAGGTTTAAAAATAATGCTTAATTGGCCGAGAATTATACTGAAAAATATTTAGAATTTTAAGAGATCGTTTCGTCACAGCGCAAGAACAAAGATGACAAAAGGAATCATTAAGAATTTGGGGAAAAATACAGCTGTGCTTCATAGTAGACCTATTAAGTTCTATATGATATAGTTGCCTGATCCATGGAATGGCTGCCTGGAACAATAAGAAAGGTGCCTGCCAGGTTTCATTCACCTAGCCCAAAAACCGAGAGAGACTAGTTTGCATACAAAGAGACGGACAGACATGGCGATATCTTCTTTGTATATATTTTATAGGGTATGACAAAGATGTAATACCCTGTGGAAGGAGTTAAGCTAAAGATAACATTAATCCGAACAACCTTTGCTCAGTGGAAGGCTGCGAAATACACAACTATCTTATATACAATTTCATAAGAACTTGCATTTACTTCCTGAGAAAATCAATAAAATGGGAAAGAATTGGAACAGCCATTGAGAAAATTCCCTGAACTGCACAATAATAAGAATTTCCCCCCCAAAAAAAAAAACACATTTAACGGCCACTTAAACTCACACAAATTATGCCACAAAGATCTTGTTAATTGTTGTTGCCCCAGCATGGCTATATATGATCCTATATATGTATGCAGATATACAGATATACAGATATATATATAGATAATCTGAATCATAGCGAGAATCGCCTGCATTGCGATCGTTTGGGGGCATTGCCTATTTTGGGGCGCTTTCGTTCCATTCATTGACTAATCGGCGGCAATAAAAACAAAATAAATACTATAAGATATTATAATATATATATAAAATAAACAGATGACAATTTTTCAGAGAGGAATTTGTGTTTAAACCGAAAAGTTTGGGTACTTCCAATGAAATCGAAATGAATCGTTCTGCCTTTCGTTCTGTGATTGCAAAAGGGGAAATTGTGGGGAATTTTTTTTAGATTGCAGCAATCGTTTGGCGCCAAGATTCTATAAAATTTTTGTATATAGAACAAACAAAAAAAAAATACAAAAATTATGAAAAAGACGCGTAGGAATCGTGTGAAAAAGCGTCGCCAACAAGTCGGAAATTCTTGAAAAATAAAACAGAAAATTTTCAAAAAAAAAAAAAAACCGATGTATTATGTATATAAGCAGATTTTTATTATGCCCCCAGTGGCCGGGCCAGTGCGTGTGTGTATATAATTTATAAGTTTCAATATAGCAAATTAATTGTGAGAACTGAGAACTCGGAGCAGAACTCGGAGCATCGCATCGCATCCGCTGCTGTCATTGACTGTTCTATAGTTTTGACCCTCGCAAAGTTCGACTGGAAGGGGCAAAAGATCAAGCAACTGCGTGCTCCATGGATAATCCATCCATAATAAGAAGAGTATCGGAAAGAATAATATTCGGAGGTCATCAACAGCTCATCATCTTCTTTCTTTATAGGGAAGGGAAAGGGGAAGGGGAAGGAGGAGGGGCAGCGAATCCAACTCAAAGCACGCGCTGCGCATATTTGTGCTTTGACTAAGCGTTTCGCTTGGGGTTTTCCTTGAATTTCTTTTAATGCTCGCATATATCGCCTATATAAAATATATATTTTTTTTCATTTCAATTCAAATATTTGCATAAATTCACCTGTCGCAACTCTGCAGTGGATTCAGCTATCGTTCAATGTTTGCGCAGCTCACAAAACCATTTTCTCTCCTCCGGCTGCTCCTCTTCTCTCCTCCTCCTCCTCTGGGTGTGTGTGCTCGTCTTCTGTATAGAAGAGAAATGTATGTGGCATTTGGCACTTGTGTGAGCCAACAACAACAACAACAACAACAACGTCAAGTGGCATTTTCTATTTCCACAATTTTTCATTTCCATTGCGTTCCGCTGTACGCGCTGTTCTCAGCGCTTTTCCTCAATCATTTTCCGCAGCGCAGAGACAGTTGTGTTTATTTAGTTGCGCCGTTAGAATCAACCAACAAATCTCGCGCGAGTTTTCACCCTAAATAAAATCAGAAGAAAATCATTTGTGAACTGCAACGGAAAACTGCTTAAAAAAAAAAAAAGTCAACCTATTGTTTTTCTTTCAATAAAACTATTTGCTGCACATGGAAATTTATTATTTGTGGTAAGAAAAAGGTTGTGGGAAAAATGCAACTTGCTTCTTTTTTTTCGTGTGTGAAAAGCTTCGTCTTCTAAAAGTGAAATTTAAGTGCAGTTCTTATCCCATTGAAGCTTCAATGCTTTTTCATTGTGTTTCTCCATTCTAAATAAGAAGAGACCCATTGTAATAGACTCTCGACTCCAGACTCCAGAAAAGCCCCCTTGACTTGGTCTTAACAAGGTGTTTTGTGGTGTACTACGAAACAGTATTTTAAATAGGAGTGCGAACCGGTTTTAGACCGATCTCCGGGATATCTGACTATTCTACTAAATTGAACCACAAAAGTACGAACTGAACAAGGCTACAAAAACATAGCCGAACCTGAACTGAACCAATGTTTCTGGTTTGGTTAAGAGATTGAAGACTCAACATTGGATGAGCCAAGACTCGAACCAAGTTCATTGGCTTTGGAATATTCCATATTCTTGAACCAAAACCAGAGCTGCGATTCCTCTTGAATATTATAGAATTGATTGCGAGAGAATTTTGAAACAGTTTTCAAATCCTTCCAAGCATTTCTTATTACATTTTAGGCATGTTCCATGTCAATCTTGAGTTATTTCAATATAATTGGACTTGCCCAAAATGTTTCCTGGAATTTCTATATTTATTTTTTTCTCTTTCTCTTTTTTTATTATTGCTCATTGTTACTCAACCGTTTTGTGGCAGTGTAGCGTGTATATAGCTTATGAATGATGAATAAAGTGTAAATAAATTAAATTCAATTCAATTTAAAAATATATCATAAATATGTCTGCAGGCGGGCAGCCAGGCAGCAGGCATCAGGCGGAGAAGGCAGCATCCGCCCACTTCCGCTCGATTGATTTGTTTATAAAAACTTCCGGTTTGTGGCCAGTTGGAGGCTGCCCTCCCCCTCCCCCTTCCATCCCCCTTTCCCTTTCCCCAGATGTCAGTCGTAAACAAAAAGCCCTTAAACAAATTGATCTCTCTATGGATTGCAGACTTCAAAAGGGAGGGAGGGGGTCTGTTGTGGGGGCTGCGAGCCAAAGTTCAGTTGAATTCGTCGTGCTCTTAAATTATTGTTTACACGCCCAGCAATTGCCACCTGGTGTCAAGTGTGTCTGTTTCCAGTAGCTTTTTTTGTTTTTGAGAGGGGGGGATCTAGCCAATATTATATTCAATTATAAAAAGTATCTAATTGATTTCAACTCTTTCCGAAACTTCTGTCATACGCCGTATAAGCAAAAGGGGGCTGCTGCATATATATGCTGATAAGAGGGGGAACTTTTGCGGCTCCTCTTGGCATACGCCTCTGTGCCGTCGCTCCCAGTCGCATCTCGACTTGCTTCAGCTCGGAGCTGCTTGTTAACTTGCAGTCATTCGTAGAAGGCCTGATCGCACGGCTGCTCGACTATTTCTCTGCTGGGATTCTCGTTTTAAACCGATTTATAGCCGAGTGATTCGGGCAATTGAAATATGGCCGAAACAACGCAATGGCCAAGGTCAATTGGGGCATTAAAAACCAGATACAAATAATGATACTCATACTCGCACTCGCACTCGTATTGCCTTGCATAATTCGAAAAGTGTGCCACATAAATATTTAATTGTATTTTCTCTCCCTTGCAGCATTTTGGGCCCACCCGCTTTGAAGTATGCGGCGGAGATGAAGCAGACCCTGGGCCAGAACACTCGGCCCATTTACAACTATGCAATGCGCGGCGTGGTCACTTGCTTCACGGGCATACGCAAAAAGGATGAGCTGGTGAGTAGTTCAGCCCTTCTGGCAGTTCACTCAGTCACCAGGTGATTAATCATCTGAATATCCTAATTCATTTTACAGACGAAACTAGTGAATCTTATACACTCCATGGGCGGCTGCATCAAGAAGGATCTGAATACAAAAACCACCCATCTGATCTGCAATCACAGTGGCGGCGAAAAGTACCAGTAAGTACCACTTCTCTCTCTCTTTCTTTCTGCCTCTTCCACTTGATATGACAACTCTTTGATTCACTTTTATAGATACGCTAAAACCTTTCGTTTGACTGTGGTGCGTCCTGCTTGGGTCTATGCTGCCTGGTCTGCACGAGATTCGGGGGAGTTTGAAGCCACACAGGATACCTTTACTAAGGCGCATCGCTTGAAGGCATTTGAAGGGCAAAAGATTTGTTTCTTTGGCTTTCCCGCCGAGGAGCATCAACATATGGTCGATGTGCTGCTAGAGAATGGCGGCGTCTGTGCCGAGTTGGATGATCCCGAGTGCTCGCATGTCGTGAGTGTTTCCCTTCAGACCTTGTCACTTTTGTAGTTATAGTTGCATGCTGCTTTGGTCTCTTATTTCCCCGTTTGTTATGGTTTGTGTGATGTTTTTTTTTATGGCTGATTATCGTGTATATATCTTACAGGTGATGCCCAATACGGGCGCTGTCCTTACTAGCACTTCTAGCACTACAGATACTAACTCCAGCACTAACTCTAAGCTCCCTCTAACAAGCAGCAGCCCCTCGCAGCACACACCCACCAAATCTACGGATCAAGACGTAGCTGATAAGGCCGAGCAGCCAGCAATGGATAAGGAAAATCAGCCAGAGGATCTGGATGATATACACTTCGATGAACGTTTATTTGTAGAGGCTGGTGATATGCAACAGCCGGAAGAATTGCCCTTGCCCGATTCAGCCGATGAAGAGGATGTTCAGGCTAGTACGCCCAAGAGCATTAAGCAATCCCCGCCCATAACAACTGGCACACCCACCAGCACATCGCCTTGCGATTTCCAGGCTCCCGCTGAGAGTCTATCGCCTATTTTGAAGGCGCCTGCCAAGCTGCTGGCTATCGAAACTATTATGGAATCGGATGATCTCGAAACGGGTGTCAATGAGAATGATCTGAAACGCAAAAGGGATAGCTTTGATAATGTCTCCCTAATGTCTGTGGACTCTTTTGCTCTGCCTGCCAGCACCAAGAAACCCAAGCTAATACGCACTGGCTCCATTACGCGTACTCTGAAACGTTCCATGAGTTTTGTGGCTGATCGCACACCCATTATTAAAACGCTGCGCACGAGACGCAGCTCCATTGCTGTGGCCGATTCATCGACTTTTCTGGCCAGCGAGACGCTTGGCGCCGATGATTCCATCTGTTCCCTGGCCAGCATTAATAATACTTTGAATGAATCTATAAGGAAACCCGTTAAGGAGAAATTTCGTAATATTTGCGATCGAATTACTCGCAGCAGCAGTCGCAGAGCGGAGCGAGAGGCAACTCCTCAGTCCAATGATGGAGGGCTCTTGGACAGCGGCTTCAAAACTCCCAAGGCGCCGCTACAACGTTTTGGCGCCGGCGGCAGTGCCTCTGCCTCGAAGAAAACAGCTAAACGTCTATTTGGTCCGGTGGGTGGAACGGGTGTAAGCTGCTCTCTAACATTTTCCACTAACAATTCCCATGCCCCTCCTTCTTCCAATGATACTGTTTCTTCTGCAATGGCAATGTTGCCCCTACAAGTCGCCTCATCCATATCAACAACAACAACTGCATCTGCATCTGTATCTGCAACATCATCATTAGTATCATTATCATCGTCGATTGCTGTGGAAATAATTGATAACGCCGCTGAGCCCAAGCTGCCGCCCGCTGCCGAAGAAGCCTTTCCAATGGTACATTTTACACCTACCACCCAGTCGCTTGGAAATGCTTTGAAACGACACTAAAAGAAACATATTCTATAGGGAATCGAAGCTCAAAAATCATCGACTATGCTTGAGGAAACTGTTTTAGATCAGTCGGAACAGAATGGACAATGTTAATCCTTGAAATCTCTGAACTGAATCTTAGCAGTTTTGCGTTGGTTTCCTTTGGCATATTCTCTCTTTCATACGCTTCTGTTTCTGAAACATTTTTGTGCTATTCATTTTTCAAATTTGTCATTACTCGAGTCAACGCGCATTTTCAACATTTTTTCAGTTGCTTAACGAGCTGCGGATGGATTTTCGGCATTTCCATTTTCCATGTCCATTTCCCAAATTATTCCCGTTGTACAAATTAAATTAAATTACATGTTAATTGTTTATGGTTATGTTGTAGTTTAAGTCATATTTTGGGTGCGGTAATTCTCTTCTTTTTTGGCTTTAAATATTTACCTCTACTCACCTCACCTCACCTCTATTCTATTCTAAATACACACGCAACAACAACACCAACAACAGCACAATAAACAATAAATATTGATAAACATTTATTTGCCTAACGAATAGCAGAGCACACACACTCACACACACACTCTAGACACACACACACACTCACACACCACACGTTCCGCTTGAATAAATGTTAAAAATGCCTTTAAAAAACAAAATCTATAGAGAAAGAGCCACAGCAACAGCCACAGAAGACTTGCTGACGCTCTTCCAGACTATGGACTAACAAATACTCTTATTTGCACAAATGTTTCATTATATAGCTGGCAGGAATGTTATTTGATATATATATATATATATATATGTATATATTTTCTTTTATATGATTTTGCTTGCGATCTCTTTATGCCGTTTCAAAGTGTTGCCAAAAAGTATAAAAAAAAATGTGCATTAAAAATGTTTTGTTTGGCCAATAAATACGGAATCGGATTCAGATTCAGATTCAGTTTCTGTATATCTAAAAGTTTAATAAATAATTTATTGTGCTGCTGCTGCTGCTGCTGCTGCTGCTGAGTATTGTGAAATGTACAATAGATTTAATTAGTTAGACGCTTGACTTAATCTTGTATTAATGAATTTGGCAACAAACAAAACATTTTTATTTCCCGCATTGCACATTTCCATACAGTTTATACGAGCGATTATAAACAATTCATAAATTTCTCAATTTCGCATTTTATTAGGTCGTTGATGAGCACACGACTGTCTCGAAGCCGGAGCCCAAGAATCACAATACGCACATCCTCAAATCGGACTGGTTCTGGTATACCATACAGAATGGCTATGCCAACGAGATGGACTATCTATTTGGCGATGTAAGTGTATATGTCCTTTATCCCTTACAAACAAATATATAACCCGCTCTGTCCTTTTAGTACCTGGATAGCATCACGAATACGCCCAGCACAGATCGTCGAGATTCTCTGCCTATCAGCTTCAATAAGCGTAAACGGAAGCGTTTCTCACAGCGCATACAATTGGAGGGAACTCCATTGGGTTCGGGCAAGCGACGCTCTTCGGTATCCGATGCGGGTCTTTTATCCGTTTCGAACAGCTTCTTTGACTGTACCACCAGTCCGGATAAGCTGGAGAATGATAAACTGCTGCTGCATGCTGAGCCAGAGGCCGGCGAGGCTACGCCCACCAAGAAATCCATGCGCTTCAACCATTTCATGGACTTCTTTACCACAGAGTCCAATTATGTGGGCATTCTGGATACCATTTTAAATGTAGGTGGTCCGAAATATTACCAAGCATAATATACTTATTAATGAACCCATTCCTCTCTCTTCATTCCTTAGCTGTTTAAGAACAAATTGGAGGAGCTGGCAGAAACGAATGATCCTCTGCTAAATAAATCGGAAATAAAATCAATATTCGGCAATTTTCTGCCCATACACGAGGTGCATCAGAGCATGCTGGAGCATTTAAGGAAGCTGCATGCCAATTGGCGTGAGGATTGCCTAATCGGGGATATTATAATAAAGCATCGCGATGAGCTTATAAAGGCCTATCCACCATACGTTAATTTCTATGAGCAGATGAAGGAGCAGCTGCTGTACTGTGATCGCGAATATCCACGTTTCCATGCCTTCCTCAAGATTAATCAAACGAAACCTGAATGTGGTCGTCAGAGCCTGCAGGATCTGATGATACGACCGGTACAACGTCTGCCAAGCATTAGTTTGCTCCTAAATGATATACTTAAGCATACGACAGCTGGAAATGTGGATCATGGGCGACTCGAGGAGGCCCTCAAAGCCATTAAGCAGGTGACGCTTCATATCAATGAGGATAAACGTCGCACTGAGTCGCGCATGGCAATCTTTGATATATTCAATGATATTGATGGCTGCCCCGCTCATTTGGTTAGCTCCAATCGTAGCTTTATATCCAAATGTGAGGTCAACGAACTCTCCGATTCATTGAGTGGCCGTGGCGATAGTCTACTGCTTTATTTATTCTCCGATTCCATAGAGCTGTGCAAGCGACGCTCTCGGGGCTTCAATACAGCCAAATCGCCCAGCACGGCCAAGACGCACAAGCACATTAAATTGATATCCCTAAATACGATACGCTTTGTCATTGATATCACCGATAGCCCTAGAGCGTTTGGTCTCCTACAGCGTGGCGATAAGGAGAAGCTATATACCTTTAGCATGATCGATGAGGAGACGGATAAGCTGGTCTATCTAAAGAAACTCTGCATGCAGATTGCAGCACACACCTGTCGCACAGATGCGGTGAGTTAACAACAAAAATGTCAATGAATTTATAATAATTAATTATGATATTCTCTTATAGGATAAAATGCTCCTGAGTCGCACTTCACTGGAACTGGAGGTGGACATCAGCGATGTAAATGTCAGCACCCTGAGTAAGGCCTTCAAATTGGCTGCCAAAACGCGTCTAAAGGTGTGTGTCCACTACTGAATTGCCACTTGATCGTATTGGTTAACTAGTTTGTTTTCTGTTTTGTTAGGTGGGACGTGCCTTTTCTTTTAATAAGACGCCCAATAAGCTGAAACGTGCCGTTTCCACAATGATGACATCACCCTTTGGCAGCACCAACTCTTTGACGCCCGCCTCGCAGCTGGCGCAGATGCGTCTGGCCAGCTGTACCAATATTAATGTGAGTCTAGAGCTGCAAAATCTGTTAGTTTATATGCTAATTCTCGTGATTTTTACAGGAAGTTGCCGATGAGGATTGTGCCAGCATGCGTAGCAATTCCCCATCCACGCAATCCGAGATGCTAGTGGTGCCACCGCTCTCCGTTCAGCCGACGCGCAAAAATAAGGCTGTCGTTGGCCGGATTTAGCAATGAGCCAGGAGCCATGAGCCTAGCGGTCGTTAATGCTCAACTCCAATAATTGTGTATTCCATTTGAACTGTCTATTTGTGTAGGCTTTAAGTTTGTCTCAAAAAACTCGCTTACAAATCTCTTTTTGTATACGTAACATTTTCGAATTCGTAATCTCACACACATATAACATAACTCACGCGTCCAGATTCAGTTCTAGCTCGTAAGTTAGGCATTTCGTGTAAGTTCTTGTCGCCAATTTCGCACGCAAAACGCAAATGTTGAAGCGTTTGCGATATTTTTTTTTTTTTTTTTCGGCGTTCCCAATTCTATAATTAATTGTAAATACTTCTATTATACACGCTAAAACTTATATATATATATAAACATATATATACATACTTATGTCACAATATGTTCTATGTAATCGTATAATCGTATATAATGTAACTAATCGTATTAGTGACTTGAAATCGCATTCACGCACTGAACACGATCGATCGATCGCCTCGATTTCATTTAGTTTCGGCAAAAGCTGTGAATGTTTACTGAGTAAATTTTTTTTAAATATATCTAACGATCGATATATATCGTTCGAGATACTGGCTTACTGTCCGGAAATTGTATTGTAACCGATGCATGATGATGATGTTTAAGATATAATATACGAATCATGATATAAAACTTCAACCAAAGGTGTTTTTTCTCTATGGGGTACTTTTGTATCTTTAAGATACTTTTGCAGCTTAAAGATATTTTTGCAGCTTAAAGATATTTTTGGTGCCTTAAAGATACTTTTGTATCTTTGAGATACTTTGGCATCTTTGAGATACTCTTGTGTCCAGCAGATACTCTGCTAGAGGCAGCCATCGAGATGCAATGACTCGGCACATTTAAAATTGTCCAAAAATTGTCGCAAATTTCGTTTAAATTCTGGCAAAGCACCAGGCAAACAGAATTCTCAGCAAGTCGACAGACCAAAATTCTGTCCACCTGCTGCCAATTCTCTTTGCCTGGTAGCAAAGTTTCAAATTGCAAGAAACAGAAAATTTTCCTCGCGGCGCCCTTCAAAGTATGCAACGAAAATTTTCTCCCTGCTGCTTTTGCTTGCATTGCAAATGGGATGTTTAAAAGGTCATAACTTCCGTAAAT
This sequence comes from Drosophila repletoides, assembly GCA_018150835.1. Taxonomy (NCBI): domain Eukaryota; kingdom Metazoa; phylum Arthropoda; class Insecta; order Diptera; family Drosophilidae; genus Drosophila; species Drosophila repletoides. The sequence goes on along the minus strand of JAECWQ010000031.1, from coordinate 17,954,663 downwards.
CCTTACGGATTTTGATGCGACTACCCGCGTTTTATTTGTGTGGACCAAATCTATCGATTGGCATTCAAGGAATTGGGGTCCTTTAAGGATCAGCGACTTGAAAGGTTTCATTCGAAATGCGCAAGAAAATGAGCCGAAAACACAAAAAGCAGGATAACTCAGAAACGGTAAGGACGATTTGAATGTCCTTTGGTCAGATGATAGGCCTTATCAATACACACTGTTTAACACAGGACTCGTCAGGATACGCAAGGACTCGACCGAGTTATAGCCAATTCTGTGTACACACAAAAGCCCTTTTTCCTCAGCTCCTGGAAGGACTTTCGTCCTTTTTTTTGTATACTATAATCCGGGAAAACAAGGACTATCTGGTGGCCAAAGGACACCCTGATAGTCCTTTAAATCACCGAGATACAGTGGATCTTCTGTTTTTAGGTCATTTTTTCCATGCCTTGGAAAATTTCAAGTCCTTTTTTTATTCGAAAAATTGCTCTAACTCGGGCAATTCCTTGTGGATTTCGGCAGGATCTTTTGCGTTCGGATCGTTGGAACCAACTGAATCGATTGGCATTCAAGGACAACTAAAAAGGATAAATAAAAGATATTTGTTTTGTGCTTTCGAAAAAGCCTTTTTTATTAGAAAAATTAACATGGGGAATTTAGTTGCCGGAATTTTCAGTACATCTATAAAATTTCAAGAAACAATTTAGTGCCGTTGCCGAAATGAATATTTTCTATATACGATAGATACACGAGTGTACATATCTATATATATATTTCTCACGCCAGTCTCCGTTGCTGTACATACCCATCTGTTTGTTTGTATTTACTAATCTTAACGTAACATCCATCATAGACTATAGACTGTAGACAGATCGGACTCCCGAGTTTACTTTGGACATGGCATCCGAGTGCAGTTGGTACTGCAGATTGTGCGACTGCAGCTGGAGCAGTGTTTTCAGCTTGAAGCCAATCTCCAGGACGGCCAGTTCATTGGTGCCGTTGGCAGTCCACACAGCTTCAATTAAACATAAATAAAAGCTTAAATCTTTTTTTTTTTTTTTTTAAGGATATTCGTATTGTTTTTGGGGTACGTACAAATCTTATTGCTTTTGGCACGTATATTTACCACAGCGCCACAGATTTCGCTAGCATATTCAAAGGATTCGCCGATCATCAAAAGCAGGATATCCAACCAGATGCGATCCAGGCTCTCCTTGGAGCCTTTGACCACTGTGAACAGCCAGCGACCGCCTTTAATATTGGCTTCATCCTCCCACATGGGCCTTTAAAAAGGATTCAAAAATTATAATTATACAATGGTGGTTAGGTGTATCGAAAGAGAGCCTACTGGATGCCCTGCTTGAACATGTAATAGTCGCTGCCAACCTTCAGCTCCGAAGGCGTCTTAATTGTGTAGTACAGGCTGCAAAGAAGTTATGTTTATATTTTGTTGGATACTGTAATCTGTTAGTCCCTGTGAATTTAACCTCCAGAATGTTTCAATACTGTCTATTTGGGTGATTTCATTGAGCATATCCTTCCAGTGCTTGGTGCGATCATTCTCCAGATACCACAGGGTCCAGATATGCTCCAGCGGATGCTTGTATTCGATTTTATAGTTTTCGCCTGCCATTTCCAGCTCCTGGTCCTGGTCGAGCTCCAGATCTAGATCCAGTCCCTGTTCTTCTTCCTGTTCCTGTTCCTGTTCCCGTTCCCGTTCCTGATTGCAATGCAATTGCTGGTCAGCCAAACGGCTCTGCAGAAATTTATTTGGCTCAAAGACCAATGGCTCAAAGGTGTCCAATTGAGCGCTAGCCATTTTGGGAATTTATTGTGACTGGGCTCTTCTTGCCTACAAATTTTCTCGTCGGTTGCCAAATAATCCACAAGATGTACGTGTGGTAGAGTGCGTTTCCCGGAATATTGCGAAAAATACCAAAAAGTTTTGAAGCGAAAACGTAACGTGCCGAAGCAAGCAATTCTAACAAATCAAATGACAATTTGACAGTTAAATCGCAGGTAAATCGAATTAATCGAAAATATATCGATATATCTGTATGCCGAACAATACTTATCGCATCTATCGAATATCGAATAGAAGCGGCTCTGATACAACATCTTCAGTTTCTTTTTCGCTTATACAAATTAAGGTATAATTTTATTTTATTTTAAAAATCTGCAAAATTATATAAATACTGCAAAAACTTAGCTTTACAAAAAAAAAAAAGAAACATTAAATGCGGCGTATTTTAAAAACGAAGAGAAAAAAAGATGCTTAACACTAAAATCGATAAAAACAATCTAAAATATATAGCTTAAGGCATAGATAAATATATATATATATATCGGGATATATATGTATTAGATTCTAAACCCAAAGCACGGCGGCTGCATCCTCGTTGGAGAGCGTGGAGAAGCGTTGGTAGCGATTGATAGCATTGCGATAGGTTTTCGAGGGCGATTGCGATTGGGATTGCGATGGCGTCAGGGAGCTGCCGCTAGGCGAGAGCTGTGCTTGCTGTGGCTGCAGCTGTAGCTGCAGCAGGGGCACGCCCACCACATTTAGAGCCGACTTCAGCGTGGAATTGCGACTGTTGTTGTCGCCTATCAAGGTGGAGCTTAGAGGCAAGCCCACATCGTGAAAGGAGCTGATGGAGCTGAAGCCGCTCTCATCCTCTGTACTGGAGCCAGTATGATTGGCTGCTGGCTTACTCAGCTTATTGTTGTTATTGTTATTGTTATTGTTGATCTCCTCATCGGTTTCCATTTTCGAGGAGGAGGATGCAGTGGATGATATGGTGGAATGCACTGAGCTATCGGTGGAGCTGCGCAGCGATAGACGCGAATCTCGCATGGTATTCGCACGTAAAAACAACATTTCTGCGGTGGGCGGGCCACCGTTTGCAGTGGTGGGCGTGGCAATTGTATTATTATTCTCCGACTTGGATATTGAAAGATCCATGCAGGTGGAGTTGAGCAGTGGAGGCGGAGGCGCCACCAGAGTCGCCTTGCACAGGCGTTGAACTCCTCCGCCGCCGGCTAAAGAAACCATAGAAGAGCTGGCCAGGGAATGGCGAGGCTGCAGAAGATCCGGCTGCTGTTGCGACGTATGCAACAGGTTGCGTATGGTGCGTGCCAGACGAAATGCTTCCTGGTTGAGCTTCTCCTCAGCTGCCTCCGGCGAGGAGAGACGCGCTTTGCAGCCGCCAAATTTCTTGGGCGAGCGTCGCCTGCACAGAATGGAAGCATAGAATTAATAGGGCATCTATTGACTATCAATTGATCGACTTGAACATACCATGTAAAATCCTTGAAGGCATTGTAGCTGCCCGCTGGAGCAATGCTCTCATAGTTGTGATCCTCATTCATGGTGAGCATCGATTTATTCAGCATTAAATTAGTGCTGCTGCGCGCTCGTAGATACGAGGCGGAGGAGTTGGAGCTGGCGCTGGCGGGAGAGTTGCTGGCATCCTCTGTATATCCATTGGGATCACTCTGTACTCCCTGCACATGATGTAGACTCTTCGAGCGTGAGATTTGTTCACCGCCACCGCCCAAACTCAGGCGATTTGCTTGCAACTGCTGCTGGCGAGTTTGTTGCTGCTGTTGCAGCTGCAACTGTTGCTGCTGTTGCTGTTGCTGCTGCTGCTGTTGATAGCGCTCAAAGAAGCGAGCAACTTCCTCCATAACAGCGCGATACATTTCACAATTGGTTTCCGTCTGAAAGAAATTGCAAAAAACAAAAGTTTAGTCTAAATTTACGACCCATTTAAGTATCTGTTTATAGAGTATTAAAAATCTGCTTGTTTTTTCCAGTTTATCATATTAATCTACATAACAATAGCCAAGCAGAAAGAAAGCTTATCTCTCTCCTCTTTTATTAGCTAGCGAAATAAGAAAGGTGAAATAGTAATAGAACTAGTAGGCAAAAATTAACCTCGGCGCACCGAAGATTGGAATACCCTTTCTCGATCTCGATAATTTTTGCTGTGCCCGAAACTTTTCATTCTATTTTTCATCCAATTTTCAATTTGTATTTTGTTATTTTGCAAGGCCAAATAAAGTTTTGAATACAACAACTTTTAGACCGATTGTTCCTATGGCGTCTATATAATATAGGGATCCGATCTTGTTGGTTTTTGGAGAACTTCCAACTTGTAAGCTTCGCGAAGATTTATTGCAAAGCAAAAAAGGTATTCAAACATTAAATTTCTGGACCGACGGTTACTTGCTATGGCGCCTATATGCTATAGTTATTCGATCCGGTCGGTCGGAGATTTGTGCTGCACGCCTACCAGCAGCTAGCTTCAAAATTTGGAGACAAACAACAGACTGACCGACTTTCCTGATTAATGATGACGCCTCTGTCTCCTTCAACGCCTTACACATTGCGCGACAAAGTCGTAATACCCTCTTCTGTTAGGGTATCTCGGAGCTCTTGCGAAGTTTCAATCAAGTCACAGTAAACGTTCCCGCATAAACGGCTGCAATTCTAGAATTTTGATTGCATAACCGTTTCGCCTTGGTTGAGGGTTCTTTGCTGGGGCTTGGTGGGTTTCTTGGCGGGTTTTGAATATCATTTAACGCTTCGTCTGTTCTCAAATTGAAATTCATTTGTGGCCAATTTGTTATGCTAATTATTTCAGGTAATTTTCCATGCAAATTTCTTGGACAGTTTTAGGTTTTCGGCTTTAGCTTTTCAGTTTTCAGTTTCGGGCCGAGATTCTTTTAATGCCTAATTTATGCGCTTTTCTCGTAAATGTTAACTTGTTTTCGACTTCTTCTGGCGGTTATATTAATTTTTTGTTTTCTTTTTTAACTGTTTTCTAGCTGCTCTAATAACTCTCGCATTTCATTTATGTTTATTTACTGAATTTGTATCTCTATCTGTATCTTTTCACTGCATTTCTCCAGAGTTTGGAGCCACTGTGCAAGGTCGTTGCTTCTAACCTCTCCATTGATAATTATAGTTGATTTTAATCTGCTCGGCATCGAACAATTTATAGATTATGTTAATTTATTTATATCAGAAAACATTTTCTATTTCGATCAGTCATTCACTGGCCTTTTCTCTGCCGCAACTTTCACTTGGGCGACAATATCGACTCGAATCTTGAAATCTTTCTCTCTCTGTCTCTCGGCCAAATATAAAAGAGTCTTTAGGCCAAATTGTTGGCCAAATTTTGGTTGCCTAATTAACAGGCATCGGCAACGATTTAAGGCGTTGCCAATTTGGCAACTCAAAGTGTTAAGATGCCACCTGACCAGCTCCCCCCCCACCACACCACAAAAAAAAAAAAGAGACAACCTGCCACATGCCACACCCACGCCCAAAATTGGCCAAAAGAGTTTCACACGACGCCCAGTTCGGGCCAAATAAGTTAGACTAAGCCAAGAGGAGTATGCTCAACTAGCAGATACTTAGCGTGCAGTGCTCTCTCCAAGACCAGCTCCGAATTTATAATCCAATCTCTCTGGAATTTTCGATGCAAAGATGATATTCCTCCAACTATTTTCTTTTGTCTTTATAGACTTTGAATATACCCGCTTTACCCAATTTTACAGGGTATATAAACGTTGCCAATGCAATTTGGCAGCAACGATTTTATCCAATGTGTGTTTTAAGTTTTTTGTGTTTTTTTTTTTATGTTTTTTGGCCTGTCTACCGATTACGTAATACACCAAATGTTTGTTGCAGTTTTCTTGTTGTTGTTGCCGGTTGCTGCGGTGTTTTAAAATTGTTGCTAATTTTTTTTTTTGTATTTTTTTTAGTGGTCGTTTTTCCGTTTGGTTTGAAGCAGCTGCCGTTTAAAAGTTTTCCTACTGCGTGTTTATTGCTTGGGAAGATGGGAGTTACGAGTACAATTTACCCCCCTCCGGCCACCCCTCCTCCTTCCGCCCTCCTCCCGCGCTCCCAACACTCGCCTGTTATTGGTATGTGTGATTTATGTGAAAATTATGTGGAAATGCTGCTGCTGCTGCTGCATTTTGTTATGCCTTGTTTAATTCATTAATGCTCATTTGACAAGCAAATGCAAGCTGGAAATTCGAATTGAGATTCGATCGTGGTACACCGCCCCCCTCTCCCCGCCCAAGGCACTTCCTGGCCCAAATTGAAGATTTCTTTGACTTCTCTTCGATTCATTAAAAATCAAAGAAATTTCGCAGCACTTTCAGTTTGCGGGGAAGATCTTAAGGAAGCTTTCAATGTTTTCCAATCAATTCGATTTTATTCGTTATACCCTTTCAGAGGGTATTTTAACTTTGTCACGATATAAAGAAATATCGTTTATTGACAGAGGATAAATTTTTCTTACTAGTTTTCCCAGTTTTCCCTAGAAGAGGCTACATATTCTGCCTCTCTCTCTGTTTTCCCAATTACTCTTAGGGCTGGTTCAAGGGTATTTAAAAGTTCGGCTAGCCAGTTCCTTCTTCATCAGTTGGTTCATTAAAAAGCCATCTAAAGTGGCGCCAACATCCGCTCTGTAAGCCCACAATGACTGCGGCTGATTGAAGTTCCTGCCTTCAATCAATCGACGCCATCAATCAAACCGGCTCTGGGACTGGGTTTGGGTTTGGGTCTGGGGTCTAGCGTCTGGTCTGTGGTTGAGCCCACGCTTCGTCCGTGATTTGTTTGCTATTCCATAAAGTTGTTTTTGTTTTTTTTTTTTTTTGCCGGTTGCTGCTGCTGCGGCAACAACAGCAACAGTTGCTGCTGCTGCTGCTGCTGCTGACCGCCTTTGGCTGCAACATAACCCAGTTTTTTGCCTTTACCAAGTTTTCTGGCCGGCATTCCAAGCAAGCAGCAAGCACCAGACACGGACCAAAGTGTGGAAAATATTTATCACTGATTATATTGCAATTTTCTGCCACCTCAGCGCAGCTCAGCTTTGCTCTGCTCTGCTCCGCTCAGCCAACTGCTTTCCAAGTTTAGAGGCGCATTTAAAGCGCATTAAATCGAAATGAAAGCGTAAATATTTTTCCAACTGATGAATTATACGAGAATCTTAAGACTCAGCTCGCTGATTGAAAGTGTTGCACGGTCATCTCAGCCATCAGCCATCAGCCATCAATAACATATTTGTATGAGAAAGTTGAAGGTCATTGCAGTTCAACTGCTCGTCGCAAGACGCTTGGAAATTGAATAGAAAAACGAAGAAACAGTAGAATTATTGAGCACAAGATGCGCTTATGCGTTAACCGGGTTAGCAGTCAAGAAAATGGCCCAAATATTTATTACAATCTTGTTTTCTAAATATGAACAAATTGGCTCAGACGCGCGTGCTCCTGGGCTCTGTGAAACAGCATTAATTCTCTCTAGAATTAATACTCTGTGAAATGGCCAAGAGGGGTAGATCAGTTAGTAGATCTGAGCACGAATGTAGAATGAGTTGAAACAGTTCAAAGGGAATTGGTAATACGAGTTGACTGAGCTAGGAAGCTAGAAAGAAGAAAGAAAACTTTAAAATATGCCCACAGTTCGCTTCTGTTTTGACTGAGTTGGAAGAGGGAGAGAACCCAATCGACAATTATTACCATTCCTGGTAATAGTACTACCAACTAGCTGTAGTTCCTGTCTTGTCTCTTTCCTCACCACTTCAAGTTGAAATCTTTATTTGAGAATCTTAAGTATTTCCCTGTGATTAGCTGCATAGAATTCTACTCGTAACATTTCCAGTTATCCATCGACATTCAATAAAAGAAAGAAAAACAAAAAAAAAAAAAAAAAAAAAGGGAGTTGCTTCTTTTTCCACAGAGTTCTGGCCAACCTTTTGTGAGGAAATATAAAATTCACGCTGCCAAGCTTCTGGCCATAAAGGAAGTGGCCAGAGCCAAAAAGACAATAAGATGATGACATGAACAGAACAGAAGAAAAGCGAAGAGAAGAGCAGGGAAGAGAGGAGAACTTGACGACCACCGGAGTCTATAATTAAGCGTTAAAAAGAATGTGCCGCCTAATTGTTGTGGACGTGGCTGGACGTCGCCCTAACACACGACTGGAAAGAAATCCGGGAAACAGTGAACAGCAAACCAGCAAAGAGAACATACTCGTAATGCTCGTATAATACAAAACTAAAGAAAAACGAATCAAGGAAATGCTACTAGAGATATAGATAAAAAAACAGAAAAAAACAGAAAAAAAAGAAAAAGAATTAACAACAAACAAAGGCCACTTAACATGGCGCTGAAAGACAACTGGAGAGGAGAGGGGAGGCCGGGAAATGGGTTGGGGCGTCTCTCTGGCATTGAGTGGTAATTATGACTGTACGAGAGTAGAGTATTAGGCGTGAGAATACAAACTGCCAGAGACAAAAGAAGTGGAACTGGAACTGGAAAAGTCAAGGGAACAGGTTGAAGTTGAAGCTATTTGGAGCAGCAGCAGCCACTGAAAGGGAAGACCAGGGGCAGCAGGAGGGATCAGACTGAGACTTTGCATAGTTAACAAGCTAAAGTGAACGGTTTAGAGTCACGTTCTATCCACAGCCGAGTCTACACTCGAAAAAATGCTGAATAAATGTGTATTTCTAATGTTTTTTTCTAATTTCAATTAAAAAGCAAACTTCATTTGAATATCCGCGCTCTAATTTAAATCTTAAGTCCAAAAAGCCTAAAGCTGGAAGGGGCCTAAAAGACTTTACACCTATTCTTGGCCTGTTATGTTTTATTCTGTGAAAAATATCCAATTTAGGGGAAGAGTTAAACCGATTTGCGGGCTCGAAGCCCCTTCCATTTCCGGCTTTTGTTCGCGCTTCGAGCTTATAGCTTCTGTTCGAGCTTTGATTGATTAAGAGAAGTGGAGAGAATATAAGGGAAATCCATTCAGAATATCTTTAAGGCTATGAAAATATTAATTTTAAATATTATTTTTGAGCCGAACCGGAGATATTGGTTCGGTTCAGATTAAGCTTTCAGTTCTTATACGTTTCAAGTTGGATCAGCGTCTAAGCTACTTTGAGTATCGAATTTTCTTTGAGTGTACTTATGTGAGGTTTGTGTCTTAAGTCTTTTGTTTCAGACTTCTGTCTGTTGTCCCAACTCACCTGCTTCAATTGCCATTGCAATGTGTCCACCTGATTTTGCAATATGACAGCCTCGACATTTAACGTTTGCTCATGTGTTGCCGCCGCCGCCGCCAACTGTTGCTGTTGTGCCTGTGGTGATTGCTGCTGTAGCTGTAGCTGCTGCTGCTGCTGTGGCAAGTTGTAGTTGTTGTTGTTGTTGTTGTGGGGTGCGGCATCCTGAAAATGTTGTCAATGGATTAAAAAAAAAGCGAAATAAATAAAATACGCGTTAAATTAGCTAAGTTTTGCCATTTGAAAAATGTTGTCAAGCGGCGCCAACACCAACCAGCAGCAGCAGCAGGCTGGCTGGGTGGCTTTTTTTCTCCTCTTTTTTTTGTGTTGCGCGATTTCATGCGAATTCGTATAACCAAAAGCGGAAAAATCATTAAAAAAATACTCGTAAAATAAATAAAACTAGTAAGGAGAGGGGCTCATTCGAACCGCACCGAACATTGTATACCCTTGCCGACTGACAGAGAAGCACACTCTCACTCTCTCTCCTTGAGAATCTAAAGTCTTCCTTAGAACAACTTTTGAACCAACTGATGCTGTACTTAGACGACAGACGGACAGACAGACAGAGAGCTGAATATGGCTAGGACGAGTCGTCCCATCGTCCTGCAGTGACAAAGTCTTAGTACCCCTCCGGAAAGGGTATCAAAATTAAATCAAAACTAAAGCTGCAAAACGTATGTACAATTAATTAGAGAAATTGTTTAACAATGTTTTTTTTTTTTCGTTTTCTTGTTATGTTTTTTGTTTCTTTCGGCTTTTCTTTATTAATTTTTTTTTTGCTTTTTATATATTTATTTCCACTCCTTTTTTCACACTACATTAAAAAATGCTTGCAATAAATTTCTGGTATACTTAAAATTTTCAACATTTATTCAAGCGCAGCTTTTTATTATTATTTTTGTTTTTAATTTTTATTTTTATTTTTATTTTAGTTATCTGCTGCTGCTGTTTCAGTTGTTGTTGTTGTTGTTGCCTGGCAGAACCCGTTTGCCAGTTATGCGCCATATATATATTTTTTTCACATTTTTTTTCGTTTGTTTTTTATGTCCATGGTTTACTTTTTCTTTTATAACGTCATTTTTTCAAAGACTTTGACCCACAATAAAAAAGCAAAAAGAAAACAAAACTAAAAAGTTATTACGCGGCTATTTCTACCTACTAAAATTAATACGCATAATTAGCCAGAACCTTTCTAGTTTCGACCAGTCTCTCGTATTTGGCTCTATATATGATGGCTCGTCTGGAAGGAGAGGCACGCCGAAGATCGCATACCCTGCAGGCAGGCAGCCAGCAACAGGCATTTGAAAATTGTTCATTTTATTTCTTTTCAAGCCGATTGTTCCTAGAACTGCTATATTATTTAGTAGGCTGATCATTAAAGGCTTAGGGAAGCACAATCTGGCAACAAGAGTTTTCCCACTCAACCGATTGTTCCTATAGCAGATTTATGATATAGAATATAGCACACTCCAACATGTATCATTAAATCTTTGATAAAGAAACCATGAGAAACAAACTTATTCATACTTTTGGACAGATTGCTCCTTTTTATAGCATCTATATGATATATATATAGTACTTCGATCCGGTCGGCACCAACATATGTGTTGCATGCAGCAAGATGAAGACTCTTTACCAAATTTAATCAGAAACTGAGAGACAAGCGGACCCATCATCCTCTTCTCTTTCTATTATTGGTTCGCAGAGACCCCCCATACCCTCTGTAAGGGTATAAAGATCTAGCTAAGCCAAGTTCCATCAATACAGCCGAGCTGAGCTGAGAGCCTAGTTTAAATGGCCAGACGTAGTTAATTGGCCGGTGGAGATTCAGCTCATTTCCTCACAAAATACACTCAAAATTGTTTATCAAAAGTTATTCCGACTATTTGTTTCGCTGACCACAACAACAACTGCAGAAACAAAAAAAAAAAAAAAAAATTGTACCATTTGTGGTCAGCTCTGTGGCCAGTGGGGGCTGCTGCCACGCCCCTCCCTCTTCGGTTTTTTGAAGTGTGGTCAGTCCGAACTCAATTTGGCTCGATTTTAACGCTTGTTAATTAATGTTTCTATTTTGATTTATCTATTTGGAGCCTGTTTATGGTCAACTTTACATAAAAGTGCATTAACAAATTAATATAAATAAATACATTGTGGTTGTTGTTGTTGTTGTTGCTCCACAGGCGGCAAATCAAAGGAAAACCGTAGATGAATTTAAATAGATAAAAAACTACTTTACATTTCGGTTTTTTTCTCTTTTTTCGGGCATCGAAATGTGCTGCATATACGAAAATAAAGATATTTTTAGAGTATGTTTTCATTTTGGAGAACAACTCAAGCTTTTTTGGAGTAGAAAACTAAACTTTACCCGGCCGTGCCCGGGGAGAGTCAATATTAAGATCAATTAACTTTTAATTTTGGAAAAAAAAACAGTTGGGGGAATAGCACCCGCCCCATATTCACCTCAAAAAAGTGAACTTTCCCCTAGTAGTGTAACCGATGGGTGATACTTTTTCCTATCAAACTTTCGACTTCCATTTCCCACTCGTAGGGCAAAATTTATCAGAATATTTAAATGTCGTTTGCATCTGAATGTTTCCCTTTTTCCCTCCTTGAGTGCTGAGCTTTCCAAAATCCCTACTAAGTGTATACTTTCCTAATAAATGCATCTTGAATTCAATTTTCAACTTTCTACCATGCGACAGTTAGGACAAAGAGGATATTAAGATATTATGAGCTCTATTTGGAGTTCACTTTGAAACAATCTTTTAACGACTTTAGCAATAATTTCTTTGAGTATTTCTGGGCAAAAATGTTGATTTTTTATGCCAGAAAGCGAGCTAGGAGTACACTTCAACTATTGCAGGGCCTGTGTAATTTATATAATGCATACAATATAGCCGCATATATGTGTATCTTTTTATTATAAACATTTTGATTATACAACGTTGCACTGTTATTATGCTAATAACCACATAGATACACGCATACATAGGCACATCTGACCCCCGTAATAAGTATTTAATTACATAGTGCAGCTCGTGTGACGCTTTATAAATCCATTTCCCAAAGTTGGCTCGTATTATGACTATCATTAGACACACGCCGCCCGCCGCCCGCCGCCCACCGCAATTATGGCTTAAATGTAATCCAATCCGAGCTGAGTTGTATCTAAAAGTATTTCCCCTGATTTACCTCTACTCCCTCCCCTTCCGCCCCGTGGAAATTCTAATTAAAATGCGCGTTACAATTCGCATAAAGAGACGCCGGGCGACCTCATTGCAAAAATTAGTTTGGCATGCAAATTTTTTGGTTCTGCTTGCCAACAAATCTAACTGCAAATAAATTGCACTTTTCGTTCCTTTACTGGTTCCAGTTTCGGTTCCAGTTCCGGTTCCAGTTCCGGTTTCTTAATGCAAATAAACCTCCCAAGCAAATGCAGTTCCCAATTTCTGTTCAGAGCTGCTGCAGCTAATCAATATTCAATTGCTGTGAAGCAACTGCAGTTCCGGTTCCAGTGGCAGTTCCTTAATGCAATAAAACCTCACAATTTCTGCAGTGTTCCGAGTTCCAGTTCCGAGTTCAACTGGTTCTCATCAATGTTCTATTTTGTGCGGCTTAATGCAATGAAACCTCAGCAAAGTTCGAGCCAGCCAGCTTCGAGTTGCCAGAAGAAATCTGCATTTTAAATCAGCGTCGACAACAACAGCAGCAGCAGCATCAGCAGCAACAACAATAAACAATTGCATGCTCCAGTAATTTTGTTGCAACAACAACAACATCAACAACACTTGCAACAAGTGCGGCAAAAGGGTTTCCACACATGGAATAAAAAAAGAGCAGTTTCCCAGGCCAGGCCAGCCCGGGCCGGGCCGGGCTAGTTCAGATTCAGATTCAGACTAGGCACAGATGCGGCAGCTCCATTACCAACTTGTTATTTAAATTGTTTTGGACCAGAAACTACACATAAAAGATACACAGATATGTCGGGCCGAGTGGGAGCATGGCTCGGCGGGCGACAGAGAGAGAGAGAGAGGGGGCCACAATAGGCTGACTGAAAAAAAAGGGTCAAAAAGTATTTAAAATACCGAATGGAATGGGAATGGAGCTGTTCTTTCCCTCTCCCTCTCTCTCTCTCTCTGTCTGTCTCTCTCTCTGACAGGTTGTATGATAATAATGAAGTTAAATGTTGCTCTTGATTAACCAGATGTGTGCACAATGAAGTTGACTCTGTTCCTTTTGTTGCTGTTGCTGTTGTTGCACCAACAGGAAGTTGTGTGCTGCAGCAGCGGCAAAAGGAAAAGTTGTAATTTTTATTCCTGTTGACTGCCACTTTAAGATCCATAAATTGATATGTCAGCATTTAATTAGATTTATACAAAGTTTCTAATGCACTCAGCAAAAGAGTAAGGAAAAAGCTATGTTCGGCCGATTGTTCCTAGAGCCAGCATTATAGAAATATATATATATTATTATAGCTATCTTTTGGGTTTCATTTCAATAAGTTATCTAAATAAAGAAGAAAGTTTCCAACAACTTTTGAACCTCCTTCCTTTCTTTCTCTTTTCCCTCTTTAGATTTTATTTTAGCTACATTTTCCATATGGTTTTTCCTCTTTAAAATTGCTTTTCAGGGAAATTCCCCAACAGTTTTCCCGCTCAATCTTTCATTTTAATATAGAGCGACATCAAAAGAAAATGCAAGGCTAGACACAATTCGCAACGCTTGCAACACGATTTGAAGAGTCGCTTGGGTTGAAGAGAGACCCAAAATTAGTCAATCTGTATATAATATAGCCCAATATATAATACCCTAACTGATGCCCATTGTTGTATCAGTTTTGCACAATCCGCCAAAGCAAAGCGAATCCATTTGCTCTGCTCTCCAAGCGGACAACAATCAAATTGAATGCTGCCCCCTCGCTCCGCCTGGAGGGTCGTCTATGCAATTTCAAGGTAAGAAAACTTTAAATGTTGGCTTGACCAACCAACAATTCAGCAGCAAATTGATGTCATTACAATTATATACAATCCATAATTATAAACAAAGCAGATAAACAGAAAAATAGCTAAAATAAAAGTAAAACCGCCCACTAAACGCCATTTGCACCGCCCTCAACACAAAGCCAAGCTTAAAGCTGGAAAAAAATTCGAAATAAAAATTATGTGTTGCGCTATCATTGGTACATTATCATTAAGCTCGCAGTACGAGTAAAAATCTGCATTTGGCACAACTTTCTCACATGAGTGCGCACAACAACAAACAACAAACAACAGCAACAACAGCAACAAACAACAGCAACAAACAGCAGCAGCAACAACAAAAACAATGACAATCTTTAAAACTTTAATTGTTGTCCGGCATTTTGCAATCGACGACAAGTTGCTCAAAAATCTGATTGCTGTTTATTATTGAGCATAATTATCATTATTATTATTTCTTTTCGTCTATACCCTTGCAGAGGGTACATTCATTTTGTCACGGAACTTGCATAGCAGGCGCCTCCAATCCCATAAAGATGATATGTTATTCCTGAGAACAATGAGGCGAGTCGAGGTAACCAAGTCAGTCTGGTTGTCAGTCAGGTTGTCTGTCTGTCTATTCGTCCGTCTCTAGGTCCATCCGTCTGTCTCTCTGTCCATCTGTCCATCCGTTTATAGGTCTATAGGACTCTAAGTCTGTCTGCCTGTTTTTCTCTCAGTTTTTAAACTAGGTTTCTCTATGCAGCCTCCTTCTTTGTTGTAGGCAGGATCGACTAACTATATCATATAGCTCCTATAACTTTAATATATATAAGAGCTGTGCTTACTAAATGCCTGCCAAAATGCTATATATGCACATCCAGTCCACTATATCATCATAGGAATAATCGAGCAAAATAAATAACTTTAAAATCGGCAAAGGGTATTCAATATTCGGTGCAGCCTTTGCTTGATAGCTTTTCTCTGTTGTTTTAATTATGTTTTTGCATAGGAATTTTAACTGATTTAAGTTTTCTGTCACTTTTCCTAGATGAAAATCTTTTGCACGTCTATTTCCATTTTTTGCTTTTTTTTATATGTTTTTTAATGTGGAGTATCTGCTGGAATTAGGTTACTCATACGAAGCGTTGTCTGCGGATTGTCGCATTTCCGTTTAATTGCTGCTATTAGCAGATGTTTTTGTTGTGCTGCCTTTTGTTGTGCGTGTGTGTGTGTGTGTGTCTGTGGTGTGTGCATCTGTCAGATACAGATACAAATGCTGGGCGCGCATAACTGAAATGCACACGCTGCGAAGTGGAACGCATTTCAATATCCGCCACAAAAGCAACTACATATTACTATATTGAAATCATAGCTAAAAAGCTGGAATAGGACATACCCTGTAAAATGCTATGCGTTTTTTAAGCATGTTTGTAGGGTTATTAAATGCTTCAATAAAACTAAAAACTAAAACAATCAAATTGTTGCAACTGTTCCATTTCCAAGCCTTTTGTATCACACCCTGTATTTTAGCTAACTTTGAGTTACAGGGTATCCAGACTACCTGACAACAGTCTTAGCCCACCCCCGCCTCTCTCTCTTTCTATCTCCCGCTCTCTTGCTTTACTTTTGTCACCACAGCTGACCTTCACTGAGCAACGCTTTGCTGATTAACCATATAGCGACCTCATCTCATAAGCATCCTCATCATTTATTCTCATTGTTCATTTTTCTTTGGGGGTGGTGTTGCAAGGTGGTTCACTCAGAGAAAGAAACGCTCCAAAATGTATCAAGATTTTAATTATAGGCCGAAAAGCTCAAGCATCCAAAACGCTTAAGGTTCAGAAGACGTTCAGTTTGGGGGTTCCAGCCTGAAGCAGTGCTTTAGGTTCGCTTCGGTTGGGGTTCCCTTTTGAACCAAAAAGAGGTCAGGTTCGAATTAAGATTTAGGTTCAAGGGATGAACCATTTTGTAGGTTCAGTTTAGGGATGCGCTCTCAAAGAGGTCTGGTTCGAGCATAGGTTTCTTAGATTGGGCTATTTTGTAGGTTCAGTTCATGGTCGGGCATAGAAAAACAAGAACTGAACCGGTTTGCGTCGTTCCTTAGTATTGTAGTAGAGCTTAAAACTGAAGTAATATATTCAGTTTCAGGCACAACGACTGCTTTTTTCTCCAAGTGTAGCTGTGGATGATGTTGCAAGTATTTCAGTTTCACCTTATATGTCCGTGCCGCGTTCCATTTCATGGCAATTGCATTGACAGTGAACCACAGTGAACACTCGCAGCATTGTTTACCACTTATGGAAGGGGTGAGGGGAGGCAAATGTCATTTTAAATGGAGCCCTAATGGCCAACCGTTCGTTCGGTAAGCCCTTTTGTTCCGACTCTTTTGTGGGCGTTGTGGGCTGCTTGGCAGTGGCAGTGGCAGTGGGAGTGGGAGTGGGAGTGGAAAGGGAGCTCCTCTTTTGTCATTGTTTGTTGTTGCTGTTGTTGTTGTTGTTGCTGCTGCTGTTGTTGCTGTTTACGCACAATCAATTTCAATTGTTATTTAACGCGTCGCTGCTGACGATTTGCTTAATAGTTAATTAAATGTGACTATAACACAAAATTGGAATTTTCGACAATTCACAGGAAATTCTCAGCTGGAATTTTCGACAAATGCTTCTCTTTAATGGGTGACTTTTGCATAACTTTGATACTCATTTGTTACTTGACTATTGAAGTGCTTTTCCCCAGGGAACAGACAACATTTTATATACCCTTTCAGGGGGTATTATAGCTTCGGCAGGAAATAGAAGGAAGTAGGCGAGTCTTTATAGCCAAGCCCGACTATTCGACTGTCTGTCTATCTGTCGGACTATCCGAGTATCCGTCTGTCTGTTTGACTATCCATCTGTCTGTCTGTCGGACTATCCGTCTGTCTATCTATCTGACTATCCATATGTCTGTCTGTCTACTATTTTATAGGGTATTTAATCTTCGGTGCGCCTCACTAGTCTACCTCTCCTATCGTTAATTATGTGTGGAATTTCTCCCAGTGTACTGACAACATTTTTTAGTTCTTGTTAATAAAAAGAAAAAAGAAAAAGAAAAAGAAAGAAGGAAAAAAACTGCATGAAATTTCTTTTTCAATGACTTTGGCTATTTGCGAGTGTTTTTTTTTCTCAGCGAGTTATATAATATTTGTGAGGCGTTTATTGACTTTTATAGTTGATTTTATAATAAAAGCAAATAATTAAAATTTTGATTTTATTTTCCATTTTTATTATTGTTACAATTTTTGACAATTTTTCGCTTGGAGATCTCTTCACGACTCATTTTGAGCTCCATTCGAACCAATTGAACAATTCGATTTTTGGACCTGCGGCCAGCGTTTCTCAAGCCTTTTTTTTTGCCTTTTTTTCAAGTA
This sequence comes from Drosophila repletoides, assembly GCA_018150835.1. NCBI lineage: Eukaryota > Metazoa > Arthropoda > Insecta > Diptera > Drosophilidae > Drosophila > Drosophila repletoides. Next base: position 17,937,216 of record JAECWQ010000031.1, on the reverse strand, counting down.
GCTTCAATTTGGTTCGCCCCCTGAGGCCAAAAACAACACTTCAGAAATGTTCGCAAGTTGTTTTTTCTCTTCATAATTTTGCGAATCACGCGAATGCCTTTTGATTATGCCTCGAAATTGATTAATTTCGCTACGTTGTTGCCACAAGAAAAAAAAGACTTTCAAAAAAAAATGAAGGCGCAACGGCAGCAGCAGCGGCAGAAAAGATTGTTCTATAGATTTGTTGAAAGCAACAACAGAATTTAATTGAATTAATAGGAGCGGAATAGAAGAACAAGATCGACTAAAGTATACCCCGTAGGCAGGGTCTGGCCGCCGGGTCTGACTGGGTCTCTGGTCTGCTGGTGTCTGGTGGTGTCTGGGGTCCGGTTCGGTCCAGTTGGGTGAATGCCGCGTCGCTTGGTGTTTGGTGTTTGATGCTGACGCGCTTTGAAGTTCTTTTCTTTTCTATTTTTCTATTTTTTATACGCTTGAATTAAATTCGAAATGGATTTCAACGGGCAGCTGGCTGGCTTTCTAGAGACTTTCAAAATTCGCAACAGCCCAGCAGAAAACGAGCGGAACTGCTCGACCAAGAGCTACCCTAGAGACATTCAGACTCTCGGAATCGCAGCGCTTATTCAGACAGACAGACAGACGGACGTCAACAGGTTGGGAAGCATAGATAAGCCTCAATCCAAGATCGGAGCTCGAACTGGTTTGCCTTTGCTTCAAGCCCAATACGCTCGTCTCAGCCTTTTTAACAGAGTATTGTGTATAGAAAATTGAAATTTCAGCAAAATTATCTGTGAAACCTTTAGAGTTTGGCTTGATCTAACCTTTTCTCCTCTCTGCTGTTGTTTTCACTCAATTATCGGCTGCTCCGAACGCCCCAATCACGAAAGTCTCGAGCCATGGCATATTCTTACCTGACAGGTGGGTAGTCCGCGAGTTTACCTGTACAGGTTTGCCTTTTTGCCATTGCCTTTTTCCAAAGCCATTGGCCTTCAATGACCAGCCAAAGCGGCGGAACCAAACGCTGCGGACGTGTGGGGAGTGGCCTCTGCCTCTGCCTCTGCCTCTGTTCTCCCCCCTCCAGCCGCTGCCTCTGCCTCTGCCTGTGATTGTCGTGTGTCATGCACGAAGAACGGAAATGCAAAGCACTGAACGGAACTGGAAAATTGTTTGACTATTGATGGGCCCCACAAATGATTGAATGCCTAGTCGAAGTTCCCCGACTCGAATGGCCAGCAACAAAAAACTAATGGAAACTTCGAACTTGCTAGAATCATTGAAGGAGATCAAGGCTCAATTTGGAGAAGTTCGAACTGTTTCCTTTTGGGCTGTCTGCCGCAGCCTAATCTCGCTCTTCTAAAGGGTTTTCAAGTTTTTTCTACTCTCTTTAGTCTTGGCCCCATTCAAAGAATACTCTGAATTTTCTCTCAGTGTACTTTGTATTACATAGTTGTTGTTACGCATTGTTTTTGCCAGATTTGCTTTTGGGTTTATGGCCCGCTCGTTGGCTCATTGGCTTTAACATTTTAGCCTTCTTCCCATAGATTTATTTCAGTTAGTGAAAAGCACAGTTAGAATCGCACGACTGCGCGTCGCCTCAGCCAATCCCCGCTGCCCGCTCCCTGCTCCCTGCTCCCCGCCCGCCCGCGGCTCACGTTCTTTTTAATTTTCTGATAACTACAAATAGGTTCGACACTCGTGCAGCAAATTTTACCGCTGCTTTTTAGAGGGTGTGTGCGAGTGTGTGTGTGTGTGTGTGTGGTAAGGGAATCGGGAATCGGGGTACAAAAAAATCCAAGCATAATGCGCGCCCTGCATACGTGATGAGCTCTCCTCTCGTGAGTGCCCCAGCAGCAGCAGCAGCGGCGTTGGCGTTGGCGTTGGCGATGGCGATGACGACGCAAGCCAAAAGTTCTGCACGATTATTTTACAGATGGCTCCGCTGCCTCTCCCTCTCCCTCTTCCATGACGAGGGTATTTTAAAATTGTAACTAAATGTGTAACACTCTCCCAAAGGGGGCGGCCTTTCTTCTACCCTCTCCGAATACTCCGAGTGGAAAGCCTTTCACTTGGAAGTTCTGCTAACTTATTTATTATTGCAGAGTATTTCAGCTTCGGCTTGCTGCGCGCAGTTTCGGTTTTTGCATTAATTTTTATTTCTTTTCAGTTTTTCGTTTTTTGCACTTTTGCCGGTGTATTTTCTGTTTTGATTCTTTGGGTCGTGTCGGCTCGGGCGTTGGGTTCGGTAGACTGATTTTATTTATGCGCCGCTTGTGGCAAGCTCATAATTCAGTGTGTGAAGTAACATTAATTTGCCGCACGCTGCAGCAGAGCAGCCAGCAGCAGCAGCCAGCAGCAGCTTCAAGCTTTTTTCAGGCTGCAACTGCAATTTAATTGGTTCACTTGGCTGAATCCTTTTTCTAATGTCAAGGATATTCGTATGCGTTTAAAGGCGTGTTTAATTTCCTACAACTTTTATTGCATATGCCGCAATTAAAGTTGAGTTCTATAGTTTCTATATGGCTTCTATAGCTTCTCTGCGGCTCTGAGAGAGTATGAGAAGAGGCCCGGCCCAGAGTAGCGCAGAAGCACTCGTAAAACTTTACTGCCCGTTTGAAACTGCACATAAAAACTCAAATAGCTGTGAAAATTGCTTTTAAAATACTCACACTCACACTCACACTCACACTCATACACTCACACTCGTATTCGTGAGGCTTTGGGATCCTAAATTATTTATATATCACGCGATATTACGTATGTATGCATATAGCATGTCTCCCCCCAAGGCGATATATTCATTCGCCAGAATTCACTTTTAAAGGCAACTTTCAGAGGTTCAACGAACTGCCGCCAAAAATTAAATCAAAATCAGAATCAGCATCAAAAATCGAAAATCAAAAATCAAAAATTCAAGCCACACCAAAAAAGAGATCAAGATATGGAGCTGATGTGGGCTTTTGGGTATTATGAGAGTCCAAAAGTTGTTGCCCAAAAGAAAGAAAGAAAGCAACTTCTAGATCTGTTTTCTTTTGTCTCTTTTATGCCGAGTTCTTTGGCCTCTGTTAGGTCATCTCTGAATCGCAAATCTTGGCCAACCAAGCGCTCACCTTATAATATCTTTAATACCTTTAATACCTTTAATATACCCCATGATCGTTATCCAAACGAGCCCGACCCGCAGACCAAAAACCATTATCATGCTTATAAAGAGCCGACTGAAAATTGCATAATAATTCTTTTTTATGTGTCTACTGGCGTTTGCTCATTGCAAAATACATACATACATACATATTTATATATATATATATATATAAGTTTGTACAAATATAAAATATATATCTCTTATACCCTACAGCGGGAGGGAAGTTCAATATTCCCAACAGACTTGACGTGCTCCCCCAAGACATACAAATTGATTCGGCTTTTTGGATATATCAATTGAGGATTACTAAGTCTTTTTCTTGGAAATCTTTTCAAGAGAGATTCATATATCAAATTATATAGCTATCATTGGATTATTCTTCAGCTGAATCAGGCAACTATATCACTGAAGATCTCCAGCTGTTTTTCTTAGATATCTCAACAAGTTTTAGTATGATTTTTTGATCGTATTATATAGTTTCTAGAGTCTTTCTGAGCTGAATCAGGCAACTATATCACTGAAGATTTCCAGCTCTTTTTCTTAGATATATCAACTAGTTTTAGTAGGATTTTTATATCGTATTATATAGTTATCATAGGGGTCTTTCTCAACTGAATCAGGCAACTATATCAATGAAGATTTCTAGCAAGATTTATATATCAAATTTTATAGCTAAAATAGGGTTCTGTTCCAGCTGAATCAGGCAACTATATCAACAAAACGAATTGAAGATTGGAAGCTTCTTTTTTTTAGACATATTTTGAATACACATTATAAAGTAGAGGTCATAGGAATAGTGTATTATAGCATGGTAAAAGCTTGAGATATCCAGACCCGATTTAATAGCAAATAGTTGTTGAAAGGGTATTTAAGACTTCGGCATTTGTTTAGAAACTTCACACTTCTCTGTCTCCCCGCTGCCTCTCGCCCAGAGACTCTCTATTTCTAGCGGTCGTCAGTTTTTATGGTTGAAAAATTGGGACAGCAATTTGCACGCTCAGAGTTGAAAAATATCAAAAAATAAAGAAAAAAAAAACTGAAACCAAAACAAAAACTCAAAAACATGGAGCAAAAATTAAAAAAAAAATGATTTTTTGATTCTAACGGAAGTCGTTGCTAATGTTTTGGCTTTTTTTTTCTGTTTTGGCTGTTGGCTGAAACAACTCTTGGCCAGAAATTGGCTGCCTGTTGGCGCTGATGACCCATGCTAATTGGCTAATTGCGTTTAATTGCCTTTTAACATATTTATATATATATTTTTTTAAGTGTATATATACTTCGGTGTGCGAGTGGGTTGCTGGCTGGCTTGGAAGCTGAAAATTATTTAATTAAAATATTCGCTTAATGCGCCTATGAGGCGGCTCATTACAGGCGAACGTTTTGGCCATTTCTGGCTTTATGGCTAAACTCTGCTGCAGAGCAGGATGAGATCTTAAGCCCTGATATATTTGTTTCTATATAAAGGAAATAGCTCACATCTTGAGAGGATTTAAAGAGTCGTTGCAACTTCAAACAGATTCTGAGGCTGTAGCCCTATAGCTCATCCGAAAAATCAACTCACGGAAGTTGGCCAACACTCGAGAAACACTAAAGAGTTTATTTCTTTACGGACAGCCAAAAAACTACTGCAAAAACTAATTAAAATATGGCCAAAACAAGCCGTAAACAAACTGTAACTAAACTCAGCTGATTTATGAGCCACTAAGAGGATACAGATACAGATGCAGATGCAGATACAGATACAGTAGCTAAATTTAAAGAGCTCTTAGCTGTTACGAGTGTACTCTATATGCACCTGCCTGCCCGCCCCTCCGTGCCTCCGTCCCAACGCCCCTACCAGCTAGAAAACTCTGCGAATGCAAGTAATTTATGTCGCAGCCAAAAAAGATAAATTCCGGGCAAGTGTTGCCGTATACGCCGCATGGGCGGCAAGTGCGGCAAGTGTGGCAAATGGGATGCAACAACGAATTGAGCTATAAATGTAACTGCGAATCGTGTTGTTCCAAGTGTCGAGTGGCTGGCGAAATGCGATACCGCATGATTAATTTGATAGGCCCTCCTAGGCCCGGACCCGGACCCTCTGCCTCTGCCACTGCCTCTGCCCCAAGCCTTCGCTATTGCCTCTGACTGTGGCACGACAGTAAAAAAACAAATAAGAAAAGGGCTAGCCGCACATCTAAACACCCTGCAGATATTGTTGGAAAACTGAGAGAAAACATGAAGAAACCACCTTCAATATTGAGATGATATTAATCTAAGAAGATATATAAAATATTCACATTATTTCCCTCTTGATCTGAAGAAGATTTTTTTGTTTATCTAAATTTTTCAATAAAAAAAGAAGACTCCTCTCTATCGATCCATCTACTCAGCTGAGTCTTTCAGTCTCTGAACGAAATGCATGCTAAAATGCGACTACCCCTCTTCTCTCTACTCTTTTATAGAGTATAGAAAATGCACTGCAAACGTTGGCTTATTAGTTTGTAGCGAGTATCTCTGAGTATCTTTCATAGCTGTGGCGGCCGTGCAACACGTTGCATGTCAATGGCCATAATTAAGCATGCGAAAACGGAGCAGTTTTCTGAAATGAAAACAATGCGGGCACCGAGTAGGCCTCCCCCCTCAACCCCCTCTCCCCCCTCTGTTGGCCATTTTCATTAATGGTCCACATAGAAAATATGCGTACCCCAATGTGCCCTCCCCCCTGCTGTTTCTCCTCTCTGCCCCCTGCCGCACTGCCATTGTGTTGCAGCGCGTTGCACTTTTTGTCTGTTGCATTGTTTCTAGCCGTGTTTTGATTTCAGCATCAGCATCAGCATCAGAGTCAGCATCAGCCACAGTTGTCAGAGTCGCCACACACTCCCAAAAATAAATGGAAAAAGAGACTAGAGACTAGAGAGCCAGCCCTCCTCCTGGGGCTGTCATTATTTCAAAGTTTTTCTCTGGCATTGTTTTCTTTTCAGTTAGTTATACCCTGTAGATGTGAAAAGAGGGGAGAGCATACCGGAAGCAGGGCAGCGCATCCTACAGAGATTTATGTGCAGAGTGCAACTTTTGAGAAAGTTAAATAGAATGCGCTTTTCTTTCCTAATGGAAGATTTGGACTTTCTGTCTTGGAAAGAGTAGGAAATCTTAAAAGGGAATGTTGTGGGAGCTGAGTTTTGATAGAACTATGAATATGCAACCCAGTACAGGGTATCTGCTGGTCATTCAAGGAGCCTTTGCTGTGGCCATTGTTTTGTTTCGTGGCGGAAAGGACAACGACGACAAAGTCGACGGATCTCGGCTTTCGAGTCTCGTTTCGTTTCGTTTCGTTTCGTCGCTATTGGCCGCTTGGGGCGCTCCACTGCATCGCATTGAAATGCACACAAAAGTCGCCACCCATCCAGCGGCAGATAGCGCAGCACCCACGTTTCCGTGACCTTTATGAGCAGCACATTTGACCTTATTACGGCCATTTCAATTTGTTGCTGTTGCCGTTCCTCTGCTGCTTTAGAGTGAAGCCATGAAATTAGTTTTCGAGTATATTTGCCATAAAACTGTAATGGCAAATTGTTGAGGTTTTTATTTTGAATTTTGTATCTTATATCTCTTGGCATATCTCTTAGGTATCCCTCTTGGCGTGCAGATATTTTGCCTTTGATTGCTTTGACCTAGGAAATGTTTGTTTTTACTTCTTTTGTTTGTCCAACCAAATGCTGGAAGAGCATTGAGAGGGTCGGGGAGAGGGGGCTAAGCTTACTTGAGATCGACTTAAAAGTTATATAAATAATTGAAATGATGATATCAGCCTTCAGGCCAAGTCTGAAGACTGCAAGCAGCCTGCGGAAATATTCGGTTTGATGAGGGAAAGATTTTCATTCATCAGCCTTGGTTCACTTTAACTATTTCTTCTACTAAATTTTCAAGTATTTTATATTTTAATTAAATTAAGCTCAAGTTTTGTTCTTTTGTTCAACAATAAGGAAATACAGAATCTACCAATTAAAAATTTGCTATTGTCTTGAAGTAATTATAAGCAAACCATTCATTTTATTTTTGAATCTCTATTCTCTATTGAGAACTGTTCCGGCTTGGGGGGGTCAATTTGAGCATACCCTTCTGCAGGGTATTATAAATGTGTTATCCACTCAAGGAGCCCACAAAGAAAGTATATTTATTATTGAGCTCGTCGAGGAGAAGATACAGTCGTTCTCTAAGGCTGGCAACTCAAAATATCGATAGTATCGATAGTTTATTCCGAAGGTGAGCGATAGTTCTCATCGAAGGAAAACTTCATGAAGTTCATCCAGCAATAGAGAAAGAGAGAGAGAGAGCGAGACAAAGAGAGAGAGAGCTTTAGGCCCGGAGAGATGATGAAGTTGCCTTTTCCGTAGATAGGGATCACTACATCCTTCCAAAAGGGGCTCTCAAAGGATGTTCTCAAGGTGGGCCACGACGGAGTAAAAAATGGGCAAAACTCCGGTTAAAAATTGTTTTTTTATGAAACAGTTCTACAAAAAATTGGGAAGAAGCTCAACAAGTGTGCAGCTACTATTCTAGCTATCTCACTTTAGCTTGGTCCTCGCTGTCTCCCTCTCTCTCCCTCTCTTTCTCTCTCTCTCTTCTCGCTTCTCTGTCGGGCAGAGTTCATCAAGTGTAAAACAAAAACAAAAAAAAAACAACGAATAAAACTAAAAAAAAAAAAGCTCAACAGAGCAGCAAATTTCAAAAGGCGGAATTGTGCCGATAACAAAAATAAAAAAAATATATAAAAAACAACAACAACAGCAACAAAAAACAATACAACAACTACAACGCAGACCAAATTAAAGTAAAGTAAAGTAAAGCAGCCCGCAGTGAACGCGTTTCGCTGCGTTTGCTCTGCGTTCCTCTTCAGCGGCCACCCTCAGCGCCAGCAACAACAACATTAGCAGCAGCGCAGCAGCAGCAGCAGCAGAGACGTCAACGTTGCGCATGCGTACCTGTTGCTCAGTCGACGTCGCCGCCGCCGTCGCCGTCGCCGCGAATGCTACTGCGCTGCTGCTTGCATGTTGTATGACTCAATGGAACATCGCACGCCTGTCAAACCTTTTCTTTTTTTTTGAGGGGTGATGTTTTTTCTTTTTTGTCGTGCAACATGTTGGCGGAAATAATAAATTCTAGCTCAACGGCAGTTGAAAGCTAAATACATATCAGGGTATTACTTCTGCTGCTATACCCTGTACACAATTGAAAAGGGGCATTTTGCTTGGGCAGAATTATAAATTCAATACGTACTTTGATGTTTGTATATCCACTCTATATAATTTGTCTACTGACTGATTCTCCGTTCTTACTGTTTTTTGAGCTGGCGGATCAGAAAACTATATAATATATTTATAGCTACCATAGGAAAGATCGTTCCCAAATATAATGGCTTCATGTTTTTAACACTTGAGTTTATAGTAACCTGTTTTACCCGGTAATTATCAGATTACGGGTGGAGTTACCCAAAATCCCAGTGGAAACTTTCATCAAAAATAAGCGCTCTATTTAAATTTCAACTTAATAAGTATAAGCTATTTTTTGCAGTTAATCTTAAGAAGATAGAAACAGCTTAATAGAGGGCATCTGCTAGTCGAGCTGCCTCAATTGTGTCGGATTAGCATGACGTACTACGTACAATTACACATGTCAGCATTCAGAAGAAATCAAAAGGATTGCTGGTTTCTTCATCATCATCATCATCGCCGTCTGCTTCAATCCAATTCTCCTCTCCCCTTTTCTTCCCCCTGTATTTCTACCTGTTTTCATTTTAGTTTCATTTCTTTGGGTGAAACTTGAAGAGAGAAAAACTTTTTTTTTTATCTAGATATCTGGAGATTGTCTCAAGCGTAACAGCTAAATTAACAGCGTTTAAGTTAAAACGCATTTAAAACAGAAGATATTTAATGAAAACCCGCCAAAGCAGAGACTATATAAAAATAATATGGTGAGAAATTTTTTTATTTGGAGTTCTTTTTTATTCTGATTCATATAGGGGTGGGTTCTGAGCAAAGCGTGTGAAAGATCGGAAAAGAAACCACCCAATGCGCAATTTCAGGCTAAATGCGTAGAACATAAGAGAGAAAAAAGAAAAAAAGAGTTAAGAGCTCAACGAAGCAGAAACTGGAAACAAATAGAATATGGTGTAAAGAGGAGTACAATGATATGTTTGAAATTTTTGTACAATTTGATTATTTCTAGCTACACTTATGTTAATTATGGCCAGCTCTTCTTCTCCGTCTTCGTCTTATTCTGCGGATTCTTGGCAATTTCATGGCTCTTGGCCAACTAGGCACTTGAAGTCACTCTCCATAGTTAAATCGCTTTCAATGGCAAGCTAATTGTGTCTTTCATTGCTGCAGACAACAACAACTTGAAGCATTTAAATGATGGCCTAAACGCAAATAGACACTGACCAAATCTGGCCTACACCCATGGCTCCAACCTGTCGCTGCCTACCTGGCTGGCTGTGGTATGCCAGCCAGCCAGCCAGCCAGCCAGCCTTTTGTAGCCAACTCGTTACCCAACTGCCAAAAACAAAAGCAAACAAGTAAGAGTGCCCCAAAGACCAGAGGACTCTCGACTAGGCGATACTCTTCACTCGAGTTCTCCTAATCCATAGAGTCCCCACAAGAGCTGCCTCTCGCATAGTTAATATACTCTTCTCTGGCATTTGCAATGTTTACAGGGTATTTTAAACAACAAAGAGCAACAGAAAAAACAAAAACAAACTGTATCAATGTGTCAATCAAAGGCTGCCAGGCTGACAGATTGCCATTTGTCCGTCTGTCCGTCCGTCCGTCGGTCCCTGCGTCTCGCTCTCCCCTCGAGGTTGTCGGTTGTCGGTTGTCATGCAATGGAACGCATGGAGATGCCATGGAAATGGCTTAATTGGCCAACAAGGCGCAGCAACTAAAATGACCAAATATTATGGCCAAATAGTTTCCGGTATGGAAAAGTGCCTAATGAGCTGGCGACGATTTCACACAGTGTCCGTAAGCAGAGACTCCAAATAAAATATACACAAATGGGTGATCGAGTCCGACTCCGAGTCCGAGTCCGAGTCAGAGTCAAAAGAGTTAGCCATATGGTATGCAGCAGTGGTAACTGGGCAGACAGTTAGTTGATAAATTAGTCGATGGCTTTCTTTGGCTTTGCAACGCATTCTTTGGCTTACAAATTGTGGTTCGAAAAGAAAATAGAAAGAAAAGTTTTCTTTCTGGAATACCCTAGAAAATGGGTCTCCATCAAATATTGAGCCACAATTTCTGTATTATCATCATTCCTTACATAGAATAAGCTTTTCAGAAGAGCCAGCAATAGTTATCCCAAAGAATTTTCATCAATTTTCGACTTTTCCCGTCTGTTTTTCCAACTTGAAAACGTCATTTTCATTTGTTGCAGTGTAGCGATTTCGTAATTTTTAACATATTATCTACGGTTTATTGATAGAGGCAGCTGTACCAAGTTTCATAGAGATTGCTCCACGGGGAGACTAGTTCACATAGACTGGTCTATTAAATTGCCGGCTTGTCTCTGTTGGTTTTTAATTACGTCTAGCCAAGACACGCACCAGCTAGAGAGAGGAGTACGTCCTCCGTCTGCCCGGCTGCTGCTGGTGCTGCATATTTCTTTTGGCATTTCTGGAACCGTTTCACAAATTGCCTTGACAGTTGCAACATATTTCAATTGTCGGATCTCTTATTCAATGAAATTCAGAAACTAAATTGTTATGATTTCTCTCTCTCTCCTCTCAGCTCCTCTCAGTTCTTCTCAGATTTATTTCATTCAGTGCAATTTTGCCTGCTTTTGACTCATGAATAAAACATACTTGAGCGAGCGAGTTAACCCATTTTCCATTTTCCATTTTCCATTTGGCATTTGCCATTTTCTTCATGCAAAAAAGATATATGTTCATAGACTGCTGCAGATATGTAGATATATAGCCATTAAGCTATTTTCGCTAGACGCACCAACTTCGACTATAAATAAATATAACACTTGCCTCGCTCTGCAGCAGCCGCAGCTGAGAAAATTCTTTGCCTCTGCGCCGGATAAATTTATGTGGGACCTGTCCAATATTTCTGGCCCACTCTTCCCTCTGCCACGCCCCCATCCCCCCCGCAAGACGATTGAAATGTGCAAAAATCAACAGTCACATTCATTTCTTTTTTTTCTTCTTTTTGTTGCTGCCCCTTCTTTAACCTGAGGCAACTCTGACGATTGACGAGCCAAATGGAAATGTGAAAATGTGGAAATGTTTGCATGGTGGCATTTCCAATTGCATCTCGCATCTCTGCCCCTTCCCCATCCCCTTCCCATGCCATCCCCCTCCTCTTCTATATGTATATATAGCCATAATGATGTAGGGATTTCATGTGCGCTCTTAACGAAGTGCCACAGAATATATTTTCGTAATTCCAAAGTGGCTTTGCGCTTCGCAAAAGAACTTTGTCTTTTCTATTGATTTATTTGTATACCCTCCCTGCCAGAGGGTATTCCAACTATGACACGCAGTATGTAACGAATTGAAGCAGCCAGCTCCGAATCCATTTCTATAGTCTATAGTCTATCAGCTTTCGAGCTAGCTGAATGAAATTTGGAATGAAGCCTTCATTTGGTGGTTCAGAGCCGAGCGGATCGGGGAACTATATCAAATTGTTCCCATAGAAACAATCGTTCCAATATAAAATTAATAAAAAACCCACAAGTCAGATTAAGGAGCGGGTTTTCTGAACTATTGCTCAAAATATACGATATATATTTTCGAATGTCTATGCCAGTCTGCTAGGGTATTCAATCGTCGGTGCGCCAAAGAAAGCCTTTAATAGTTTAAACGTTTTTTGTATCTTCGCCTTAGATTGAATTACGAAATCAGGGAAAATTAATAAACATTTCCTGGGAGCAGCAAAGAAAACAATTTTCCGACTGCTTTTTTAGCAAATATTTTTGACCTGAGTATTGCCAATTCTAGAATTCATTTTATGACCGAAAATTCTGGGAACATTTAAATTTATTTATGTGTTTTTCATTCTAACTTAACTTTAAAAATACCTTTGAAATAGGCGCTACCAATTGGCTGACCTCTAAAGCTGTTTTTTTCCTGCTGTTTTCTTGACCATGGCCAAAGCAACCCGAGTTTTCCTCCATTCGCTGGCAATCGAAAACAAATTCTTCGATAATTACCTGCCGAATTGTGAACAATTCAGGCCATAAACAATTTTTGTTTATAAACTTTGGCAAGGTAAAAAGCTGGCAGGAGGCGGGCTGCTTGATTGTTGGCCCTCTGTAATTAGCCAGAGAATTTTGTTCGAAATTTATTTGTATGTTCACGCCCCCCCCTCTCCTCCTACCGGCTCCTACGGCCTCCCATTCATTAAGGCGGCAAGGCAAAGGTCAAACATTAATTTAAAAGCATGCAAATTGGCAGGCGGACCACGGTTACTTGTATCTGCCAGATACTTTTCAGTGATTCGATGGCAGTTTTCCCATGTCTCCATGGGCGCAGCTACAAAAGGAAGGAAGGAATATTTAAGCTGCAGCTGAGATTTCTGTTTCCTCTTTGGCTTTTTCAATGGGAGAAATACCTTTTAAATAGAGTAAAAATCAAGGAGGAATAAAAGTCTCCAAGGCGTTTTGGCTCCTCCTTGAGAGCTGCCTCTGAATCTCTCTGTGCATTTTCGCCAGGCAAAGTTTTGCCTCATTACGAAATGTCGCCAAGATTTGCGGCTTTAATAGACGCCGTTATAGACGTAATGGGTAAAAGCAGCGGCAGCGGCAGCCAGAGACGTTCGTCGTTTATTATTTTTATTTTATTACTTTTATTATTTTTTTGTTTTTTGTTTGTTTGTTGTTTTTGCCTTTGCGATTGTCACTCGATACTCATTGTTGTTGCTGCTGTTGTTGGCCTTTTGGCCACACTTCAATGGCGCTGAGGCGCATAATTTGAATTTTTCTAACGCAGCTGCTGCTCCGAAGACTTACAACGCTTTCGCCGAGCCCCACCCCCCCCCCCTCGCCCCCTATTCGAGTACCCCCCCTCCCCCCGCCTGGCTGTGTAGGAGGGAGTTGTTTGGCCGCCTTGGCATGCCCAAGAGTTCATTGCATTTGCCGCTGCGTTTTCACTTTCAATTGGCAAAACCGCATCGACAGCGACGCCGGCAGAGACAGCAGCAGCGACAGCGACAGCTGCTGTCAAAACATGGGACTCCTTGGCGACAACTGCCCCTCCTCCCCGCCCCGCCCCACCCGTCCTCCTGCTCCTTCTTGTCAATTATAAGCAGAAGCGTAAGCAGGAATTTTTCATTGGGGCGCCATGAAAAGTTATATAATTTTCATCTTTTTCTTTTACGAAAATTACCTTTAAAGGGGAATGCAAAAAATTCAATGAACCAAAGTTCGAACCAAAGCCATTGGCCTCGTAGCGTGAACCGGAACCAAAACAGGAAGTCAATATGGATTCAAATCAACGAATCAGCGCTCCCAAGTAATGTCTCTGCTTTGCAGGATAACGAAGGATTACTATAAAATGAGCTTTTATCTGTGGGGCAAGACCAGCCCCCTTCTGGCTACGCCACTGCATCCAATTATTGACCAAACATTGACCGGCAAGTTCAAATGCAAGCGGATTACCCAATCCGTAAACTGGCGCCATCTATCGTTCGGATTGGTTTTATAATCTGTCGCTGTCGCCGTCGCCGTCAGCGTCGCCGTCGCTGTCGCCGTTGTGCGTTTGGCTTAAAGATTGTCATATCAAATGTCTTAATTTTTGGTGTGTGTTTTAGACCATGACCAAAAAACCTAAGTATTATTGCGCTATATATGGCAGTCTCTGCTATGATTATCTCTTTTTTGATATTTTTTTTTCTCTCTCTTCTGAAACTTTGACAGTTTTCATAGCATAACTAAATGCACATTTAGGGTAATTTCGGGTAATTTGTTTGGAACAAGAACTCTGAATTGTTGGACAATTTAATAAGCCATAATAACGCTATTTGCTAGAAGAATAACCAATTTAGACCTATTCTGAGCTCATTTTGCAGGCTTTACTATAGAGTTCTGCTTTTCACTCTTTCCCAGGAGCTTTTGAAGCTTTTGGAAGTCCCAAAAGTGAACCGATTTCCGAAGGAGAATGATCCATAAAAGAAGAAATCTCTCTTCATATTTCTATTTAAAGTTTCAGGAATTCTTAGTCCAAGCGTCTTTCATATTATTATTCCCATCAATGCAAGCCACATCCCCTTCTCTCATTACTTCCCTACTCCCCCCTTACTCGTCCTTAGCCTCATTAATGCTGTAATTCCCTGTGATCTAAAAAGCTCTTCTAAATACTTAAATAATCATATGTAATATTTTCGCACATAAATCATGTTGACCTTAAAAAAGTTTTTCATAACACGGTCAGCATGACGGAGCTAGGAGCTGGGTGCTGGGAGCAGGGAGCTGGAACTGAAAGGGGAGATGCCACATCTTCTGTTTTCAGATTTCCAACTCTGCTCGAATTCCCGCTGACACGACAAAACAGAGGACAAGGAGAGGAGAACAAAAGGGAGCAAGAGCTGCTTGTCAAGGCTGCAAGGGGAACAGGCCAACAGTCGAAGCGACAGAGAGAGAGAGAAAGAGAGGGAGAGGGGCAGAGAAGGAGAAACAACAAGGTGACATAAATATATCCAGTTGCTCCAAAAAGGAAACTAAACTTTTGCCAAGGCAACAAGCCACAGAGACAGCGCGACATGTGTTCGTGCATACTCACACTCACACGCGAGCGAGCGAGTACAGTGGAGACTCGATAGTTAGAACCATTAGCAAGCCTGAACAGTTTGTCGATCTATGGCTTCGAGGGCAGTTTGGGTTAAAAAAGAAAATGTGGTTCAAGCCAAGAAGCCTAATTCCAAACTACTTTTAAGTATCTAAAATATAAATTGTATTTCTAAATGATATTTTTGAACCGAAACGGAAATATCTGGTTCTGTTCTGGTTCAAATTGGAGTCTTAGCTGAAAGAACGGTTTCGCACCGGTTCAGATCTAAGCTAGGTTTGATTTCTAAGACTATATTCTAATCATAAGAATTTAATTAATTATTTAGTAGAATAATCAAAATGCGCCCACTGTGCCGAGCAGAAACTGAAGCCAAGGAGTAAGGCAAGGAGAAGGAGAAGGAGAAGGAGAAGGAGAAGGAGAAGGAGAGGCACAATAAAATTCAATGAAAGCTCACAAGTTACGAACCTGCATGGACCACGAGACAAGCAGATTCCTTTGCTGCTGCTGTTGTTGTTGTTGTTGTTGTTGTTGCGGCAGCAGCAGCTGATTAGATGGCGCTGCTTTAAAATGTGTCAAATTGTTGTTGTTGTTGTTGTTGCTGCTTGTTGTGTGACGTCGTGCGGGCAGAGCTGGCGGCGGCGACTGCGGCGTCAAGCATAGCGTCTGTAATTGCAGCTCCTCCAGTTCCTCCTTCGCCTGTTGCTGTTGTTGTTGTTGTTGTTGTTGCTGCGGCGACTTCTTTGCCAATGCTAAAATGCTGTTGTTGTTGTTGTTGTTGAGTGAAAGCGAACGCGCAAAAGAACTTTTGAAATAACGGCACGGCATCTGGAAATCAAAGTCAGGCGGCGACGTCAACGCCTCTGCCGCAGCAGCTGCAGCGGCAGCGGGAAAAGCTTGCATTGTATTTGGCATTTTCTATTTTGTTTTCTATTAGAGCCTTTTTTTTTTTGATTATTTTTATTTGTTTTGTGCGCCTTTTTGCATTGCTCTTTTGTTTTTGTTGTTGTTGTTGCGATTGTTGCTTTTCCGAATTCACACACCAAAAAAAAACACAAACAAACACACACGCAAACACGCACGTATTAGTTACTGACAGCTGCCGTTTATTTAAATCAATTTTAATTTTGAATTTATTTATTTATTTGCAGCGGTAAATTGAACAAAGTTTTGCGCGCGCGCACATGAAAAAAATATTAAATACACACAGCACAGAGATACAAGCTAACACGTCCGACACGATCAACTGTTCTTATACGAATGAACAGTGGGCTAGACAGAGAGCCGCTACAGTAACAGCTGGCTGTTAGCTTAACAAGTGTATGTTAACGCGCGCGAGAGACTAGCAGAGCAAGCTATTTGCGCATTGCTGCTAACACGCTGTTATGCTCAAAAGGTTATGTTAAGAGTAACTGATCTGTTAATGTATTTAACAGCGGCACCTAAAACTATGCCGCAAGAACAAATGACTAACAATTTGCAGTTTAGACTTAAAATATGCAACTAAAATTGACTTTGCACCTTTTAATACATCATTATAATTTTAACTGTGAAATTGATAAATAATATTTCATAAATCGAACGGTAGTAGTTAAAGATATGTCTGTCATAATGACTTAACATACTGTTAAAACTTTCACAGTGTCAAAGAAATTGCTCAAACAAAAAACGTAGTCAGAAATATTATCAGCTGTAATTTAGAATACAGCTAATTAATACCCAGAGTTGAGTTGAGTTGACTTTGTGTCGAATGAATTCTCCTTCAGGTAAGGGTATTTCGTAGTAATCCCACCTACAAACATAATCCCCCACAAATCCCCACCGAAACTTAATGAACAGACAGCTTGCCAATCAAATTGATTGTGCGGTGTTGTTTACGTATTTTAATACCCTGTAAGCAATGAGGGTATATTGAATTTATGCTGTCGTTTGTAAAAGGCAGATCAGAAAGCCTCGCCTATTTAATATTCACTAGTCTCAGATCTACATATGGGAAAACAGTAGATTTATATATTGAACCCAATCGAATGGGTTCATGAGCTGTCTCAGGGGTCTATTAGATCCCAGTTTCCCAGGGTATATTCTAGTAGAACACTAATACTTCTTTATTTTCCTATTGTTGCTGGAATTTTAATATCAGTTGAAAATACTTTTCCTATACATATATATATTTTGGATTTTTTTGTTTTTTTTTTGATGAGGTTAAGTCCATTCATCCTGCTGCAACTTGAGTCGGAACTCAACTAGAAAAACTCATTAGTCTGTTGGGCATTACCAAAAATAGAAATTAGACTGATCGAGCGCCAAGATTACTCATCATCATTCTAAATGCTAAAAACATATATCTAAAATTTCTCTTTTGGGTTTCTATTTTTATGGCCCACTGTGGCCCCGTGCGCATGCCTTGTTGTTTCTCAATTACATAAGGCTTATATAATGTGGCGATGGTGCGAGCGAGATGACTGCAGCGCACAGCTTCTACTATTGCTCTCTTAGCGTTTGGCACATATTCAACAAAAGCTCTCTCTCACTCTCATTCTGTGTGTGTTTTCTCCCCCACTCCAGCGTCAACCACGTGACTGCAACTACCCCACAAAGCAGCGCTGCCTGCGTCGCTGCTCGGCTGATCGCTGCTGCTGCTGCTGCTGCGGCTGCTGCTGCTGCGCTTTGGCTCATAATTTGATTTTGATTTTACAACTGTTTTCACGCAGTTGAGTTTTATTTTTGAGCAACGTAAGTTGAGTTGTTAACAGTGTGAGTGAAGCCAGCGTCATGTCTGCTGTGGAGCGAGAGAACATTATGGATTTATCAATTAGAGGTGAGTACAAAAGTACACCCCTGCCCCTGCCCCTGCCCCTGCCCCTGCCACTTCCCCTTCCACACTCTACACTGAACTCATTCATTAGTCCACCCACCCCCCTCCTCCCCTTCGCTTGCACTTGCTATAACAAAAGCACGTGCAGCGTATTGCTGCATTTGTGTGTATGTATGAGTGCTTTGTTTACACACACATACGTCACATGCGTGCGTAGATCTGTATGCATGTGTGCTTGCCAGACAACACACACACACACACTCTCTCTCCCTCTCTCTCTCCTAGTGTGTGAATGAGCTAAGCCTCTCCAAACAGAGAGAGAGGAGAAGGCAGGCCATGTGACAATTATTTGACTTTGCCTTCTTTTTTTTATATTGCGGCCAATTGGTTTTCGCCGGGGCGAATTGAACAAATAACAGTAAACAAATAATGATATGGCTGGATATTAAAATAGAATAACAGATAGAAGAGAGGAGAGAGAGAGAAAGAGCGAGGGGGCAAAGAAAGAAGAGAGACAGTGGGAACAGTTGTCATTGCTAATTGCAAAATGCTGTGAAAGGTACAGTAGGCACCCGCTCGAGCTAACTGAGCAAGTCAAAGAGTAATTATTGCTCAGACTGGAATTTGGAAGAATAATTTTCGATTGGGGGTAGGGGGTTACTTAAGCTGAACTTTACATGCTTCGTCTTGTATTTTGATAAGGTATTTAATATTATTTATAAAATGATCACAGTATTTTTTGTGAAATATCTTACTCTATGCTTCACTGTGGCTCCAAGTTAAATAATCTCATGACAAATGAATAATACATATTTGTGTAGAACATTATGAAATTAATTAGCTTATAGCCCAGATGTCGACTAATTGACTCTTATTATACCCACCTCCCTTATGGGCCATAAGTTTATGGCACTCGTATTATCGGGGCTCCCCTCCCCCAAGGTGCCCATAAACGGGTTAAGATAAACAAGTAATACGAATGGACTTCAGGTTTGATTGAAGAAATACGCTATGATCGATAGGCTGACCCCCTGTCTTATCTTATTTCTCGGGTCTCCACAGTCTGCAGTACGGTTTTTATGGCCTTTGATATCAGACTAATTATAGAGACGCCTGGAAAATAAATTTTTGATAAAAACTATTGGTCAGTTCCTGTGCTGTAGTGCTGTAGTTGTTGCCAAGAACTCGGACGGGACTTCTCCACATTGATGAAATAGCGCGGCGACGTCGCTTTATAATCTAAATAAAATATAAAAACATCAAAAAAAAAAAAAAAAACCAAAAATGGAAGAAAAAAATATTATGTTATCATTATCAGAGGCAAGCGACGAGGTTACCACGCGACTATAAAAATTTTTACCCTCATGATTATGATGAAAAAGGCGCTGAAACAGTTGAAAGAATGGAGCCCAAATTTAATTATAAACTTTTACGACTAAGCCATATATACCCTATATCCAAATATGGACAAAGTACAATCACTCATCATGCTGGGCACCTTATCGATATGGACTAAAACACCCCAAAACTTTCTGATTAAAGCATGCCAAAGGGCAATATTAGTGACTAACTAAAGCACAGTGAGCAGCAAAAAAAAGCTCTCCCTCTCTCTCTCTCTCTCTCTCTCTGTCTCTCTGCTCTATCTTGTTCTCTCTTCGTATTTTTATTATTCTTTTTTTTTTTGTTTTTTGCCTGTACTTCGTAATCAGATCACATGGTCGCATTGAAATATCAGTGACGTGACCGTTCCGAACCGTAGCCGAAGCCGAGCCGAACCGAGCCGAGCCGAGCCGAGCCGAGGCGATTGGAATTGGGGGAATCGGTCCGTTCACTTTTTGGTCTGATAAGATCGCATGGCGAGGCGCACGCGTCTGTCCGACATCCATATGGAAAATTTGTCATTTATTTAACTGCAAGATCAGGCTAAAGGTCAAGCTTGAAAGCTCACACTTCTAATCGCACCGTGGTCCACTAATCTTCCAATAAATAATACCATTAAATTTAGAATGCGACGCCAAATCTGGAACTCGCACGCGTCTCGACAGTTTTGGAAAATTTTCAGATGGAATTGAGTCAGGCGTTTAGGTCACCGCCTATAGACTTGGGCACTTTGGTGGCGTGATAAAATGACTAGACACTTTTTTTTTTTCCGTTTATTTTCATTAAACGTTTTCAGTTTACAGTTGCCAGACAGATCATTAAGATTATGTTCCTGATAAACAACAAAATATTCTCTGCTTGCCCAGCGATATGCTCTCTTAACCGGTCTGCGAATCTTAACTCTTCGAAAGATTTCATTCAACACCCAATCCCCATTAGTCTGGAGTCGCCAAACCAAGGCAAACCTTGCAGTTCCTCCCAGTAATTCTGACTAGAATTACTCGTATAATTTTTGCTTATTCTCCATATTCTTCTTAATTACGGAACAACCCGTCCGTCCGTCCGTCAGTCACTCGGTTTCGACTTGTTCCAGACGCTGTTACGTCAATGTGCAATAATAAACAACAACAAAGCAAATAGAAATAAAAAGAGAAAGAGAAAAAAAAAACTGCAGCGCCATCAAGTGCGGTAATAAGCAGGCTATCTCGCTCGCACGCACCCAGCGCATGCAAATGCTTGTAATAAAACCAAAAAGAAAACAAAAACAAAACAAAGCTGAAATTGCAAATGCGAATGCGAATGAGAATGGGTGGGGGGAGGGAGGGAGGAGGGTTTAATGGAGAAGCCGACGCGTTGCCGGCGCCGCTGCAGACGGCAAAAGCAACAATAACAATGTCAAAATTATTATTATTATTATTATGTCATAAGCATGTGTGCGGTGAGTGTGTGCGGTGTGTGTGTGTGTGTGTGTGTGTGTAATTAGTGCGATGCGTATTGTGTTTGGGGGATTTCTAAGACGAGCTTTTAAAAGCTGCCTTGAAACGTAAACACGTGCTGTCTGCTGATCGCTCATTGCCACGCCGACAAAACAGAGAGAGCGATAGAGAGAGGGAGAGAGGGAGCATGGGAGAGCGTAAGGGTGACAGAGAGAAGCTCAAAGAGCAGCTCATACAGTGAGTGAAAAAAGTATTGGCTCCGCACGCTTTGTGCATCTGTTTCAATATTTATGTATGTTTGTTTTAATTAGAAGGCGCTGTTAAATAAATACAACTCTATAGAAATTCGCCAGCAATCAATTTGCAACAAAAAAAAAAAAAACAAGACGGGCGAACTTTTATTTATGTGAACGTGTGTGTGTGTGTGTGTTTGTGTGTGTGTGTATTATTATTCATAAATTGCTTTGCCATTACATTCGCATTTAATATAAAGTCAAGGAGCGAGCGTAAGAGAGAGGGAGAGGGAGGGAGAGGGAGGGGGCGCCAGAGCGAGTCAGACTGAGAGGTGCAAAATTAAAACACACGTAAAACATACATAATTAGCACATACACACACACACACACACACAGGCACACACATGTGCGCGAAGAGAAGGCCAACTAAGAACAAGAGAGCTTTAAAACACACAACCAGCAGCCGCAGCAAACTGGTTACCGTGGTGCAAACCCAGCGAAAAATGCACTCTTGATTAGTGCGCTGTGTTTTTTCTCTTTTCTTTTTTTTTTTAATGTGTTAATGTGCGAACTATGTTTATGATGATTGCAAGAGGTGTTATTATTTTTTTTTTTTTTTGTCTATTTTAAGCCGCGTTTAAGCTGCTAACTAAATAATAATATTAATCTATTTTAAGTTGGGCTCAAGCTCGAAGTGTTAACATTCAGTTGGAATTCATAATTTGAGTAGTAATAAAGAGATTAGCATAAATCTCACACAATATTTTCTATTTTCTTACCACTGTTCACATCTGTCGAAATTGAATTATGTTTATTTTATTTAGTCATCCCACTGTGCTCAGATATCGCACTGCTTTAATCCCTCAAAGCAAACTTTTAGCTTATGCGCTCGATTTAAGCCACCTGCACCACTGTGCGCAGGGCAGGCACGATAAAGCGCCGGCAAAAGTTTAATTGAAAAGCCAACTTTAATAACCACGTGGTGCGTGATTCTCTTGCTCTTCTTCTTTTTAGCCGTTTCCCGCTGTTGTTGTTGTTGTTGTTGTGGTTTATGTGGTGCACTTTCAATTGTTTCTTGAGCACTTGTACTTTTGTTCGACGCGGAACGCTGACAGTTATTTATACCCTTCCCGAGGGTAGCTTAGCTCTTCCATAGGAAAAACTGTTTTAAATATCAGGAGAAATTTTATTAGCTAAAGCAAAAGGTGAGCGAGAAGCAGGCTAGCTCAGAACCTAAGGGGCTAGCTCAGTTCCCAAGAGACTTTTTTGATTAGAGACGGACAGAGAGACGGACAGCCAGACAGACATGGCTATATCCACTCGTCTGATCGTCCTGAGCAAAGTCTATATACAAAGTTGTAATACCCATTGTTATGCTGAAATATGGAGAAACTTGGGAGCTCTCGAACCCGTGTGAATCGGGAGCGGAAGGTTCTATCTCAACCGCAGCTCCGCCTTTGGTTCGATGCAGGAATAACCTGTAAGGGTAGTTAGGACTTCGTTGCTTTCCTTCTCTGCATTTTTTTTTTGACCTTTTTTTGTTGTTGCTGTTGGTGGAACTGCCGAAGTGTCAGCAGATGATGAAAAATGTGCCACTGGAGAGGTCCGCACATTTTTTGATGTATTGACAGTAGCAGCGGAGTGGTGTGAGTGGAGTGGGGCAAGGGGAAAGGGAAGGGAAGGGAAAGGGGAAGGGGAGAAGAAAGTCGGTGCGACGCTGCAGGGGCCTCAGGACTTGAATTTTTATCTGTATGAGTGTGGGTGGGGGTAAAGAAAAAAAAAGGTGAGGCGGGGCGTGTCAATGCTGACAGTTTGTGGGTATATGAGATCAGGCAATACATTTTCCCAGAAAAGAATTTTCTCATATTTTCCTCGTTTTCTTATGTGTTTTTTTTTTGCTTTGCTTTGAACTCTTGTAACTGACACTTTGCGGGGTCTCAGAAATTCGAATTGGTTTCCAATGCATTTGCGGTGCCTTAGCAGTGATCCATCACACGGTAAGCCCCATGTCTAGAAACCCCCTCCACCCCTGCACCCCTTCTCTGAAACCCCTACACCCTTGGAAAACTCATTTGCCTTGTAATTTTCTATGATAATTGACAGTTTTTGTTGCCTGACAGTAAACTGAAATATTGAGAAAATTGTTGAAAATTGTTGAGACACAAAGGGAAAAACCAAATCATCTACAATTTTCGAAATTATTTCTTCTTTTTAGTTCTCTTTTTGCTCGAACACGCATTGAATTTGTTTTAGTTCAAGGTCAAGACAGCATAGAGCTATTTATGTGGGCGCTGCTGCCACGCCCAGCGTTTGTGTACGCCTTAAAACACGCGCCGACGGCGTCACACGCAAAATTTTAATTGAATTTACATTTCACACCGAAAAAAACAAAAACAACAAAAAAAAATAATAATAATAATAAAAATACAGATAAATAAATACCAATACAAATAGAAAAAGATATGAATTCTGTTTGCCATTTGATAAAGACTCAACCGAAAAAAAATTAATTCAATTAACAAAGCAGCAATAAAAACAAAAAAAAAAAAACAGAGAAAAAAAAGACAGGCAAAACGATTGCCTATTAACTGACCAAGGGGGGGGATGGGGATGGGGGGTGGGGTCTGATGAGGGGGTTGGACAAGGGTTGCGCCAAGAAAACTAAAAGCTCAATCAAATTCGCGTGCTTTTGTTATTTCTGTTTGAATACTCTTTGTGCTCTTTACGAGAATGATTAGCAACGGGTATGCTGAGTTTAGGGGGAGCTATGTAACGACCCTACAAAGCTTGGTCTTCCTTCCACAAGGATTCGTGGGGAAGCGCTGTCTGTCCTCGCTGAAGATTCCATATTCTTGCAGTGTAAACAATTGAAAATTTAAATATATTTGCCTCTACAGATTATAAAGTAGTTCGAACCACACTTTAACTTTTACTTTTACAGAGTATTCTGCTAGTCGGGCATTTTCTTACCTTCTTTTATTCTATTCAGGTTCAATAAAAAGCGCAGCCAAAGCGGCGGCCATTTTGTATCAGTGATACAGACAGTTTCGTGTATGTGTCTGTGTGTGTGTGTGTGTGTGGTGTGTGTGTGTGTTTGATAAGTGTGTGCGTGAGCTCTTTAAGGGCACTTCCTGCCCGCAGCCAACCACCCCCAACCCAACCCCCGTCCAACCCAGCTCCCCGCGAGCAAACAAACCCATCAGCTGTCCTTGCCACAGACAGTCTAAAGACACGCTGAAGTTAATAAATGATCGTGCGTGGGCGTCAAGTGGCAAGGGTGGCGAGGGGGAGGGAGGGGGGGGGGTAGAAACAGGAAGAGGGCGCGGGCGAGGTGGTGAGGGGGGCGGTGTCTATTTGACAGCCTAAGTCGTGCGTGTTTGTTTGTCTTTCTCTTTAGAGTCGCTTCGTCTTCTTCTTCGGTTTCTGGCTTGTCACGTGCTTTTTACACTGTCTGTGTGTGTGTGTGTGTGTGTGTGTGTGTGTGTGAGTGTGTGTGTGTGTTTTGTTGTTTCAGTGTTGGTAATATTATTATTGTTGTTGTTGTTGTTAAAGTTTAGCTGGGAAAAATCTAAGGAAATTGGAAAAATGGAAAATGCAACTTTGTGTACTTTGTAATCAAATGGAATTTGAGTGAAAAAGCAGGAAAACTACCGACAGGAAATGATTTAAGAATACACAGAGAGAAAAAAAGGAACAAGTTTTCAAATTGGAAATTTTTGAATTATTTTAAGCCCCCCGCAAGAAGTAAATTCGACGCCTGTCGGCTATGGAGCAGCCTTGAGTTGAGAGCAAACGCATTTTCTCGCCGTGTAGCCTTCTCCCTTGAGTTGCTGGCGGCACTTTAACCATTAGCTTTACTTCTCGATTGATTAGACGATCGTAAAAAATATTGAAAGCATTATTATATGGGCACTCGGCATGTGGGTCAATAATAATGAAAAGGAAAATGAAAATGAAACAATTGAAAATATTACTCAGTACAGTGGAACCAGTAGAGGAAATGTTATGTGGAAATTTAGAAAAAAAAAAAAACCGGCCTTCAAGTGCATTTTCGACATTTTATTGTTATTTAAAAATTCAGCTGTTGGATCAACATTTATAATTATATACAAATTATATAGAAAAAGTGCTAAAAAATGAAAACTATTCGTAGTTTGGTGTTATTAATTCATTAGAGTAATGCTAATGAATTGCCGAATGAAATGTAGCTTGCTTCGGCTCTCAGCTTCGATCTGATTTGCATTTGTCTCCCCCTATAAACCTCCCCTCCTCCGCCCCACACTCCACCATAAGCCCCCCCGCTTAAAAACCCCCTTAGATCCCCCATAGATACAGCATAGAGCAGATGTACTAATTCCGTCATTCATTTGTACGTTAATTTGTACAAGTTTCCTCTTGTCGTCTACAAATTTGTCTGTATCTGTATACCCTTTCCGAGGGTACCATCCCTATGTTGTACACTTGGATTCCACTTGAGACAGACGATGAGTAGATATGGCCAGGTTCGTCTGGCTGACTCTCTGTCTGTCTCTATGTAAGTATCTAGTCGGAACGGGTGGAATCAGACAGCTATACCGTACAGCTGCCATAGAAAGGAAAAATCATTTGGTACCACATAGTTTCTATGATGAAGCCTCTTTCAGTTGTTTGTTAGGGTATTTACTCTTCGGCGCGGTGAAGCTGGCCTTTTTTTGTTGCCTTTACGTATAAATGTGCGAGATTTCAAATAGAGCAAAATGTAGTTCAGATCTTTGTGAATACATTTATATATATATATATATATGTATATGTATATATGGACAGATATGTATATATAGTGGACATAGCTGATAATGGGCCCAAAGAGAGCGAGCGATCTGTGTGTAATCTGACAAATTAGAGAAGTAAACAGACTCAATGCATGTTAAATACTCATCGCATTTACTGCCAGAGGCTCCTCTGCTGCTGCTGGTTGCTGCTGTTTGCTGGTTGCTGCTGCTGGTTGCTGGTTGCTGGCTAACAACTCTGTGTTAATTTTTTACTATTGTGAATATTATGTATACCTCTGCCTCTGCCTCTGCCTTAGGCTTTGCTCTAGAATAAATAGATTATACTTTGACTAAAAGGTAGAACATAAATATATAAACAGAGTTTTTCAGCTCAAACTGCTCCACTTCGATTCTACTTTGGATTCGCTCTATTTGATATATAGAAGTATAAAAGTATTCCTTTATTCAGGTAAAAATTATAGCATTCATAGGGAAATTCTACTCGAGTCTTTGTCGAGTTATTTAGTCTGCTTCCGCATTCAGTTTAAGCGCTGGATTTGGTTCAGGAATATGCGCCTTGAGCTCCGAAGCTATTGGTCTTGGTTCGAACATTGGTTCGAACCTTGGTTCTAACCTTGGTTCATTAATTTCCTAAACTCAAGCTAAGAAATTGGTAACCTTCTTTTATTTAGACCGAAAGGACTTGCGCCAAGAAAAATGGCTCTAAAAGAGCCAAAGAAAATGAACTAGAAATATTGGTTCGACTTGGGTTCAGGTTCGACTATATTTTTGAAACATAGTGCGGTTCGTGGTCGGTTTAAAACCGGTTTATAAAAAGTATTTACATTTATTTTAGTCAAGGCAACTACTAAATATAAATTTTTTTTTTTGGTTTTGATGATTTTGATAAGGCGACGAACCGAAAAAGAAGGTAAACCCTGTGAAACGAAAAAAATAAATAAAAAAAACACGTTTTTATTTTTGGTTTTATTTTATTTCTTTTGAATTCTTTTTTTTTTGGCTGTCATCGTCGCCTGTTTATTTAGTGATATGCAAGCGAGTTGGAGACTGATAAGAGCGCAATATTTGCCAGGTTTTTGGTTCGTTTTTTATTCGTCTTTTTTTATTCTTTCTTTTTTTGTGGAGCAAAGTGGGCTTAGCCTGTTGAAACAATTTTCTTGTAGTCGAAATTCATTTTCGTTCGCTGCGACACATACCAAATGCCAAAGCAAATACTCTGTATCTTTGGCTCTTTGGCTCTTTGGCTGTGTATCTATAGCCGGCTGCCCAGTTCCTTGACAACAACAAGCATGAAAGGCTGCCTTTGTCTTTGCATGCCGACCTTTCGAATACTCTTTGCCCTTTCAAGAACGAACTCCTAAGGTATAACAGCCTAAAGAATCCGAATGAGGCAAAAGAGAGTTTGTGGAGTTCTTGGAAGAAGTCTCAGGGAACCAAAAAAGTATCTTTTGACCTGCAGATTCTATATACCTATCCGATTTGGACTACATAGTTCGAAAATATACTTCCAGTTTCATTTAGTCTGTTAAAAACCTTAAAGAGAATAGAGGAGAGTTCCGGAGGATATCTCTGAAAACCAAAAACCTTCCTCTCATCTATAGATCCTTTAGCTTTCATATAGTGAACTGATCTCTGGAGGAAGAAATAACATCCAGTTGCCTTCACAGAAGAGGACAGTTTGCTGAAACAAACAACTTTTATATAGTAGCCATATAGTCAACCGATCTGTACTAAGTCCGATGAATGCTCCCAAGCGGAACGTCTCAGTCCAATTGCTGTCACTCTGATCGAATATATTTTTCTAGCTATATTTTCTAGCAGCTCTATCAAAGCGTTACACAATGCTCGATAAAAACATAATGCTCTATCTGTCGGTTAGGGTATATATAAACTATGACAACTGTGGCAACATTGTTGGAACTAGCTGAGTGACTGACGAGCGTTCATCTCATATCTCCCACTATGCTAAGCTAGATGCCATAGATATAGATATAGATATAGATACATATATATATATATATATATGTGTATATATGCGAGTATGTAGTATCTGTACTACGACTATGTATAGTACATGTATCTTTTTCTATATAATATCTTTTAGCTGGTTCCAACGATGACAAAAACACCCACACCCACACACATACGCACACACAGAAACACACACACTCATTCAGATTTTGTCATTCTTTTGTTGGTTCTTCAGAATCTAAATTCTTGTTGGGGTTCTGCAGAGGTTGAAGGGGGCTTTGGCCCAGTCAAAAAAGTTGCGTCGCTTCGAGGCTCATTTATAATTTATTGCGCTTGAACACGTTTTGCCTTCCGTTATATGGCGGCTATATCTGTATCTCTATCTCTATCTGTATCTGTACCTATAACTATATATATATATATTTGTATCTGTAGCTGTATCTGTGGCTGTAGCTGTAGCTTTGCTCTCGGCTAGTCTCCTGCCTCCTGAGGCATTTCCTAGTTGCCTTCATTCACTGAAAATGTCACATGATGACAGCCTGACAGCTCTTTTTCTATATATTTCTGAAAACTTTTTTCAATTTTTGGGTATTAAGTTGTGCATATTTTTTGGGTGTACTCTCTGTGTGTGTTTGTGTGGGATGATTCAGAGCAGCCACAGAAATAGCTAAAATATTACGAATAGATAATTTCTAAGCAATACGATTTATATTTTTAGTACGCTTTGTACCACTCGAAGGTTGAGAACTCTTTTATTTATTTCACTAATAATACTCTCTGTTTTTTGGGTAGCTTTAGCTGGAATTGTTTGGAATTCAATTCCTTTTGATATATTTATATTGGTCAAACTACTCCCTGGAGATTCGATTTACCAAATTTCTACTCTAATCAAGTTTTTTATCAGTCTATTTTTTTCTCTTCTCTGTTTTATCAGCTAACAGAATCAATTGTGTAGCATATGTATTACTCTATTGATTGCTTTTCCTTTTATTAATATTTCGTATGCCCTACCAGAGGGTATTACAATTTTATCACGAGGTGTGGGATGCATTGAAGCGACCAGTTGATATACCCAACTGTCTGTCTGTCCCTAGTCTCCCAGGGAGCTTTCGGCTTGTAATTTGCAGCATATTTTGGAAGCGGACAGATCGGTCTACCATATCATATAGCTCTCTTAGAATGGAAAGATCGGGTCTATAGAAACCTTGTGTGTTTCTGAAGAGATCTTCATGAAACCCTCAAGTTCAAAGTATGAAGATCGGTTCACTAAATCAGTCGCCAGTCGGGAAAAACATTTCACAACACTCTTCAAGTGCTTAGTACAGTCTGCCAGGGTATGGAATGTTCGGCTCCTTTCCCTAATGGGCTCTTTATTCTACCGGGTTCGCAGTGCTCTTATCTAAAATGATGTTGTTACTTAAAATAAATAAATACGAGTCTAATGAAAAGACAGTGACTGTGCACGGTTATCAGATTTACTACTTTATTACGGAGCTAAGCTGACTATTTATATAGAGAATTTGAGATAAATCACCAGGCAAGCTTTCCGCTTTAAAAGCGCTTAAACTTACCCCAAAATCCACCCCCTCCCCCCACTGCTGCTGTCCTAATTTGAAGGCGCTCTAATTGCACGCGTCTCGGCTGTACGTGAATTGCAAATTGAATTACAGCTGGCGAATTACATGAAATGTATCTAAAAGTTCAATACTGGAGGGCGGCAGGGGAGGGGGCGGGCTTAGGGCATGGGAAAAATGTCGATGGGGAGGGGGGAAGGGTGGGCATTGATGTTGCGTTCGCTGCTGCTGCTGCTGCTGCGGCTGCTGCTGTGTTTATTTATACAAATTACAGCCAAATGCAAAGAACAACAAAAAATTTCCACACACATTAAAAGTTTTTAGCTATGAAAACGACTCACGTGAGCGCTGCTACAGCGCGACGTCAACGTTGACGTCGCCGTCGCCGCAGTCGCCGCCGCTGTTGCTGTTGCTGTTGCTGACAGCTACACAAATACAAATATGCACAAAAATATTAGAAATACATATTAAAAAAAAAACAACAAAAAATTAAAAAAAAACGCGCGTATGGCAGATAAATCAGTGAAAAACCTAAAAACATTGAAATACCGCTTGCCGCAGTGCCCAACACACACACACACAGCTACTCATACAGGTGCAGCTACACGCACACACACACACACAGCCACACACGCACACAGATAGAAATACAAACGTCAGCAGCGCCGTCGCATTGACGTAATAGCAAAAACGAATAGAACGGCAGAGTAAATTAAAATAACACAAATAAATAAAGCGACAGCACACTGTGCCGGCTGCGATCTCCCAGAGAGCGAGAGAGACAGTGCGAGAGAGCGAGCGAGCGAGCGAGCGTTTAGAATTCGTCTAGATAGAGAGAGAGCGAGCGAGAGAGGGAGAGCGAGAGCGTTGGCAATTAAAAATATCAAATTGAACTTTGAAACGCAGTGGAAAATGCCCAAAGCAACAAAAGAGAACATTAGAAGCAACAACAACAACAAGAAGAGCTTACCAGAGCGAGCGAGCGAGAGAGAGAGAGAGAGAGGCTTAAAGCTTAAAGCTGCGCGCGCTACGTTAGAAAAAAAATGGTTGCCAAAAATAAAAGTTCAAAATGTGCACAGCACGCGGTGCCACATTGAGAGAGCGCGAGCGAGAGCGAGAGAGAGAGAGCGAATATAGGCAGCCACATGGCAGCGTCAGCATGACTCTCAGCTGTAATGTATCTGTAGCTATAGCCGTAGTGCTGTGGCTGTGGCTGTATCTGTGGCTGTATCTGTAGCTGTAGCTGTAGCTGTAGCTGTATCTGTGTGTTTGCCCTTAGCACTCTCGCTCTCTCTCAGTCGCTGTCGCTCTGTGCTGCCAGCCGAGAGAGAGAGAGAGCGCACATTTTGTACACTTTGCAACGAGCGCGTGTGCCCCAGTCAGAATCAAATGAACAGTTGAAGCCGTGTGGACGCAATTCTCAATATACAAAACAATCAAAATTGGCATAGATAATTCATTAAAATCAAGAACAAAAATCAGATAAATAAAATAAATCAAATAAAAATAGCAAAAAATAAGCAATAATTTTGTATTCATTAATTGCGCATGAATATTAATATTAATATTAAAAACAAAAACAACAACAAGCAATAACAGTATCGCTCAACAGTAAAGCACGTGTGTCCAATAAGAACTTAAAAAAAAAAAAAAAAAAACTCATTTTGCCTGACGACAGCGCGCGCGTTGAGTGTGTGTGCGCGTGTGTGTGTGCGTGATTTTATACATATGTGTGTGTGTATTGGTGCGGGCGCTCATAGTGCAAAAAGCATTAGCAACAACAACAACAACAGCAGCAGCAGCAATAATAAGAACAAAAACTACAACAACAACAGCGCAAAGCAAAAGGAAACACACAAAATCAGCTGACTCTCCGCTACGGCTCTCCTACTCTCCCACACTCTCACACTCTCGCTCTCTCGTTGTCTCTCTCTCTCACTGAAGTGCATCCTAGCTGCAGCGGAAGCTTAAGCCAAAAAGCTGCGCTCACTTTTACCATTTTGTGTAGAGTTTTTTCCAACTGCTTCCGCGTCCTAAGCGAACCGAAACCCTTCGAACTTCGAAAGCGCCATCTATCTGTCTCTGTGTGTGTGTGTGCGTGTGTGTGTGTGTGACTCGCTCTTGTCACATGCGCGCTCAGTCAACATAGGCAGCGGCAGCAACAGCAGCAGCAGCAGCAGCAGTCGACGTCGACGACACCCACAACGTTCGAAGACAGCGCTAAGCGAACAGTCGTCGTCAGGCAGCGGCAGCAGCAGCAGCGTCAGGCAGCAGCAGCAGCAACAAATACAACAACACAAAATACACACGCCACGCGCTGAATAGCTACGAACAACCAACAACCAACAACCAACAACCAACAACCTACAACCAACAACCAACAACCAACAACCAGCAATAGCAGCAGCAGCGGCAGCGGCAGCAGCAACAACAATTTGACCACAACAAGGACAATAGCGATTTAAAACGCTAGCAAAACGCGCGTAAACGCATATTGTGCAAATTGTGTGCGTGAGTCGCGTGAGTCGCGTGAGTCGGTGAGCTGTCAACATTTTTCCCATCGATTTTCGGCTCATCAGCTTCGTGTGTTGTCGTCGGCGGCGCGTCCTGTCGTGTGTCGCGGTACCTCGCTGTGTGTCACTGTGTGTGTGTGTGTGTGCCTGTGTGTGTGTGTGTGTGTGTGAGTGCTTGGGCGCGCGCGTGTGTGAGTGTAAATATATGCTACACCCCCCCACCCCACGCTCCCACGCTCGCTCTCGCCGCGCGCTCTCTCCCCTCTCTCTCAGTCTTGCTCGATCGAAGGCTCAGCTCAAAGCTCCCAAGTTCCACAAAAAAATTTGCTGTCTCTGTCGCACGCCGGGAAAGCTCAGCAGCGCAACTCTCTAACTGTTTATTAAGTTTGTAAACTATGCAAATGCCATTCTAGTGCTTTATAACTGTACAATAAATACCAACTACAAAGAAAGAAAGAAAACTCAAAGAAGGAAACGAAACGACAAGGAGAAGACGAAGACGAAGACGAAGACGAAGACGAAGACGAAGAAGAAGGAGCAACAGAAAAGCAATTGATTTTATTTTTAGTGCATAAACCAAAAACAAAACAACAAAAACAAAAAGGAATAAGCAAACGTTAAACGATCTACAACAACAACCTGTCAACAATCAAAAAGCAAAAAAAACAACAAAGAATAAAAATAAAATAAAAATAAAAAATAGAAGCAACGGCATTTGAACGAAGGACGGAAGACAGAAGAAAGCAACAAAATAAAAGAACAGAAGATGCTATAAAAATAGCGCAATTAGCCAATGAAACAGCAACAAAAGGAAAACTTAAATTAAATGAAACTAAATTAAAATAATACAAAGAAAAAAACACAAAAAAAGAGACACTCAACGGCAAAGCTAAAGAGAGTTGCAATTGTTTAAATTACTGTTGTTGTTTTTTTATTAAATACATACATAAATATACACAGATATATAGAGAAAGCATATTTTATGTTGTTGTTGTCAACAATAAAAAACGCAAAACAAAAAGAGAAGAAAGAACAAATTGTTGAATGAATTCGCGGTGCCTTTATTTATAGCAAGCAGCATAAATAATTATAAATACATATAAATATATATATATATATATATATAGATTAAACACACACACTTATATATATACTAAAAAAATACCAAAAAATATAAAACAAATAAATACTGCAAGCATATTTAGCCAAGCAATAAAAAACGTTAATTGTAACGTGCAATATTTAAAAGTTTACATTGAATTTAGCCTATAAAAAAAACATAAAAACATTATTTTTTTGTACATTGTGATTCCAAAAAACATATAAAAAATACTAAATAAAAAATACCTAAATTAATAAAGCAAAAAAGAAAAAAAAAACACTACACTACAAAGTTAACGCAGCAAATAAATCAAAAAATCAAGAGCAACGTTTTTTTTTTTTTGTTTTTTATTATAAAATTTGTTGTGAGGCGTTTCTAAATAAACGCCCTGTGTTTTAACCTGAACAAAAAGTTGTTGAAAAAAGTTAATTAATTAGTAAAAAGAAACGCGACAAACACAAAAAACAAACACAAAAAACAAACCCAAAACTCAACTTTGTTGTAATTCGTGTATAATCACAAAATTGAAACAATTTTTATGAAAAAATGAGCGACAGGGAGCGATCGTCCCCAACACTGATCGAAACTGGTTTAAAAAACTTAATCGGCGGCCGTGATGGAAATTATCCACTGATCAGCGGCATAAATGGTGAGTGCTTTTTCGAACGAACTGTACATATTTTATCCACCCCCCAACCCTAGCCACAAGCTGGGATATAGCAGGATTCAGGGATGCAAACTCTCAAAATTTTGAAATATATTCGATTCGTTCAAAGTCAAATGAAAGTTTTAGGTTCGATTTACCTTTTGGTTTCGAACTTCAATTTAAGGCAAAGATTTTCATATTTTAAAATATATATTTGTTTTTGAAATAATATTTCCATACCATTTTTTATGAAAGAACCATTTTTTAAGTCGAAAAGTGGTTGGGTACAATGGGCGAGCTATTTTCTATGTTTATTTTCTTTGATAAGAATTGTGAGTTGAACCGGTTCAGATGTGTTTAGATTCAGGTTCAATGAGCGAGTACCTTTTTTGTCAACAATTCTCAACTGAACCGGTTCAAAACTGTTCCTTGATAAGCAAAATAACTAAGAAAAACAATTAGGGCCTTAGTCTCTTATGATTTTTTCAAGCAGCTCGACAAATACCCTGTAGAAAATAGCTCTATTTCCGACATTAGTGCAGGGTATTTGTATATTCTATGCTAAGGCCAAGTCTGTTGAACTAAATCCTTATTAATGGGCTTAAAATGTTCTGTGGAAAATGTTGCTAAAGCATAAAGAAAATTCTCCGCTCCTCTGGCACCATAAATCAAATGAAAGCTCTGCACGGAGCATGACGTAGAAATTGTGGATTGGGCGAAAAGAAAAGAAATTCACATATATCGATTGGACTCCGATAGACTTTGAGAGCTGATTACACGACTATTCGTATTCGTTTAAAGTGGAAACTATTAAAATATGGAGAGGCGAATGAATACCTGAACTCTCGGTGCAAAGTTCGAGGCGATGAGGCAAACCGATTTAGATTTTGAAATCGTTTTTAATATTGATAAGGTTATTAAACCATTGACAACGCCAAGGGCATTTTTAGTTTCATTTGCTAGTAATACTCACTATATTTTTTTATTTTTTATATATATATTTCTATTCTATTTCTATTCCGATTTCGTGTTATTTGTTCACTTTGAAGTACAGCCAAATGACAATTCAAGGTAGTTTTGGTTGCTGGGAAGAAAGTGTAGTGGATTGTTCGAAAGATTCTTCTATAATCTCTTCTATAATCTCCACATTTCAAAAGCCTTTCGTTTCACGCTGTGCGGCAGTCACATTTTGGCTGATTTTTCCAAGCAATTTCACAGCAATTAGGCGGGAAAATGCTGAATTTCCCGCTGATTTGCATAGAGCAGAAGCAACATATGGGGCTTCCAAACTATTGAGAATAATTGCAATTCAAGTGACATTTTATACGAACAGACTGTACCAAATGTTCCGAATTTTCCTCCCCCCCTTCTCTTTGCCCCCTTCCCGTGGAAAGCCCCACGCAGCGTCGTAAGCAGAAATCAATAGCATAAAAAACGGCCAAAAGGCAAACGAGAAAATGCCATTAAAAAGTGTCATAATCGGTCAGCATAATGAAGAGTGTTTTCTGTATGTCTCGAGAGGAGGCCTGAAGGGAGGCGTGGCATAAAAAAGGGGCTGCCGGCGGGGAATAACTAAAGAAAATCCCTTCCTCCCCCACCCCCTTTGCATTTTTTAGTTTGCTTTTTGGCTGCGTTTTTTCGTTGTTGTTGTTTTTGTTGTTTTGTTTTGCCGTCTTGTTTCATAAATCAATAAGCGGAAACCAAGCAATCGAGGGCCCTCTCTATATACCCCAACCCGCTACCTCTTTCCCCTCCCCTGTGCAGCTATGGCCAGCCAGTTTAATTTATTATAGCATAGTTTTCAAGTTGATTTCGTAGCTTATCAGGAACATTGCGCATACGCCGCGTGTGTTAACAAGCGCTTGATTACCGCATTAAAAAACTAGTATAAAAAAGAAACACGCTAGTTAAATATATATATAAATGTATATACTTATATATATATATATATATATATATATGTATATAAGCTGATAAGCCATCGTCGCGTATAGATAATAGGGGGAAACTGGGAGAGGAACTGGGGTCAGCTACAATGATTGTGATTGCTTCTAAATGCTGGTAAATCTTACATGAACACATAGAGATAAGATTGCGCTCGAAAATATGACAGACAGGGGAATACAGTGTGCTTAAGTGGGCCACAGTGGGATAAAGTGGCCCAGGAATGCTATAAAATTGCTTTCATTACGACTACTGTCAGTCCAAAGAAACGATTTTCATTCCGCTCTAAGGCCCTTCCCGGCTAGCTGGGTATTACGGCTAGTTCTTTAATGGTAATCCCAATTAAATTACAGTCTTAGGGCAAGCCTCATTCTAATGAGAATTCAATGATATTTCTATGAGATACCATTAATTATTACAATGGGTTTTAGTCCGATGTGATTTGAGAATGATATGAAAAATGGAACTTAAATTATAAATAATCTCTCTGTGTGTCTACCCTTGCTGAGGGTACTATGATTGTGTCACAAGCTGAGTGCAGTCTGTCTGCCTGCCCGACTCTTATAGCTGCCTTGAGAAGGCTATGGCTGAATGATTGGTGGAAAATTGAGCTGTTTTTTGGGCAGACTCTTTAATCGAAAAGGGTATTCAACGCTTCGATGTGCCGACGCGAGCCTTTTCTTTCCACGAGTAGCTTTGCCAGCGATTGGCGTGTCATTTTGTTGCCCAAAAAGTTGACTGTTTTTTATGCATGGAATCAGATGTGTTGCATGTTAACACTGCATAAGCAACAACTCACAGCAGCAACAACAACTCACAGCAGCAACAAGAATTTGGCATAAATAATAAATTGGCAACCAGGCAGCCAACAAATTTGTTTGCCATCATAAACAAAGCGGCCAAAAAAAAAGAGAAAGAAAGAAAGAAAAAAAGGGAGGGCAGATAGGGAATTTATATATAGATATATATGTAGGGGCATAAAAAAATGTAGCCGTCAAATCGATGCCACTTTAAATGTCAATTAACAGTTGCTTTTATTGTTGTTGTTGTTGTTGCTGCTGTTATTGATTACAAATTAGCAGCTAATCATCAAATTGCACAAATACAGAAACAAAAATTGCACAAATTGTTAGCTTGTTTGTGACATAATCGCATTTATTGACTGCACACGCAGGTTAGAGCCTGGAAAAGAGTGCTCGACGGGCAGTTACCCTGTAGCTGCACTTGCTTAGGGATAGGCAGGCCTCAATATACCCCAATATATGTTGAAAACGAACTCTACAGGGTATATAGAGTGTCATATTGATAAGCTGAAATTCCGCTGAAATTCCGCCAAATGCCGAATACTTCTGTGTGTAAGTGTGTGTGTTCTTGAGAGTCTGACAATAAGCTGAAAATTGGCAAAGCGACTTCAAGTATTTCCACTCAAGTGTCACTCAAATGTAGCCAGAATTCAGCTTGAAATATGCTTTGAATTTACGGCTAAATTTCAATAAACTTTCAAGAGCTTTTCTCACAAGCTAAGCGACTCCTCGGCGCATCTATATATAATATGGCAAGCATCATTTCTGTATAACTTTCAGATACTTTTATTCTGTTATTTCTCACCTGTAATCTTTTGTCTTCGCCCCGCCTACCGTCCCCCGCCTCCAATGTAATTAAAAGTTTTAATTGAAAATTGCTCAATGCATACAAAAGGGCGACAATGCGAAAGGGTGTGGAAATCCCATGGAAATGCGAGTATCATAAAATATGATAAAATTCCTTTGCCCTCTGCAATGGAGCAGGGAGAAAAGGGAGCGTTTGTCAATATTGAGCCATCAATATTTGCAATATTTATTATATTCAATATTTAAAATGCTGAGACAGCTGCTTGCAATAATTATTTTTCGTAATCTTCGCAAGAAAAGAGAGCGAGGGAATTGTCTTAATTAAAAAAGCTTTCAAAAAGCGCTTAAAACTCATAATTTTTAAGCTGTTGGCAATAAAAACAAAAACTGAACTGAAATTGCATTAATTTATATTAGTTTCAGAAGTGACGTCAACTGAATATTAATTTAATTAGAAAGCGCTAAATTTTAGACTGGAAAAACTTGCCGAAAACTTGACAGAAACTCGAAAAAAGTGATTGGAAAAACGAGAGAAATTAAAAGTAAATCAATTTTGATTAGGCTGCAAAGGCAGAAGGCTTTACTAGATACTCTTATACCCTTACAGAGGAATATATCAGGAATATATTGAGGAATACTCCAGTCCGCAAGGGTATCTAGTCTTCGGCGTTGATAGCCTTTCGGCTGAAGATAGTTTTATATGAGACACAGCCATTAGTCATGTCGAGGCCCGTTACTAATTTAATTAAAAAATATTTAAATATTAATACAGCTCTTTAATGTTGTGTGGCTCACGCTGCGTATGCGTAATTTCTTTTCGAAAAAAATGCTCAATAAAATAAAATAAACAAAAGATGCCAACAAAAATGGCGAAATGTGTTGTGACAAAGTGTGAAAAATATTTTCATAAACTTAATGTTGCATGGCAGGACGAGAAGAGAAGGGGGCGGGGCGGGGCGGGGCAAAAGAGGGGAAAGGAAAGAGAAATGAGAATTGCAGGCAAAACAACAAAAAAAAAAGGCGCTGTGTGAATTTGTCAAGCGAAGCAGCTGATGCTCATTTCTTGTGTGACAAAATGCGGTCAAACAATTTGTTTGTGCAGCTATTTTAAACACAACAACAGCAACAAAGAAAGCTGAATTTTCTATTAAGTTTTTCCTCGTTATATTTCTTCTTCTTTTTTTTCTTTGGTTCAGTGGAAAATGCCAACAAGCTGAGGAAAATTGTTTAATCAATGCCACAAAAAAAACTCAAACTCTTTAAAAAAAAAAAGAAAACAGAAACTACTAAAATTCAAACAGAAAATGCTAAGGCACTTACACACACACACACACACAGGCAGAGTGAGTGAGAGCGGGAGAGAGGAGCACACACATACTCACACAAGGATATGCGGCAAGGACGAACGCAAACAATGCCGTTTGCCAGTCGGCAACTTTTGTACCTGTAAAAAGAAGAAAAAGAATAAAAATAAACGAAGCGTAGGCAAAAAAAAAAAACTACGAAAAACTAGCAAGGAAAGGCTCCAAGCAGCAAGCCGACTATTACATACCCTTGCAGGCTGAAATAGAGACTTAAAGAGCTAAAAGATAGAGTAAGCGGATCTTGATTTTAGCCAGGCTTTTAGCAAACAAACTCTTAGATCTAACTTGCCAGTTTCATAGGGATATCTTGAGAAATAAAATGGGTTTTCCAACTGGAGCGATTGCTCCTTTCTAGGCTGATATAGTTGTCCGATCCGGCCAGTTCCGTATGCCATTTCATTCAGCTAGCTCAGAAACTGAGCGACTATTTAGCATAGAAACTGACGGACAGAGAGACAGACGGCTCGCCTCATTGTCCTGCTGAATATTATGAATATTCTTTATGGGTTGCTTGAGTGCATTACACATTTCATGACAAAATTGTAATAACCTTTGCAAGGGTATAACAAAAAAAAAATCAAATTAAGGTTAAATACCACAAAGCGAGTATCACACACACACACAGTGAAATATGTGTGTGTATACACTCCATAGTTATGCCTTAAATCCAAACTAAGCAGACTTACACCCACACACACACACACACACACACACACACGCAGACAGTAAAAGCTCGAACACACACACACACACACAGGCGGCGCCTGAAAGCGGGCAACACATTTTGGCATTTTCTTTTGGCCGCTGTTGTTGTGTTGTTGCTGTAGTTAAAGGCAACGTAGGCGTTGCCGCCGGAATTGTGTTGGCAAAATGATGGACAACAACAACAACAACAACAACAGAAACAACAACAACTAAAAACGGTGGCAGGAAGTTGAAACAGTCACGAAAGCCCACGCGAAAAAGGGCACTAAAAATACGCAAAGGCAACAACAGGGATAAAAACAACAATAAAACAGCAACAACAACAGCAACAACAACAACAACAACAACAACAATAATAACAAAAACAGCAAATCAACATTAATAATAAAATCCATAAATGAAATAATGTTGACTTCATTTGTGTTTGCGCATGACGTCAAAAAAAAAGAAGTAACACAAAAAGAAGTGAAATAAAAATAGAAATAAAAATAACTGCAGGACATTCAAATGTGCGTAAAAATCGAAATACAATTGGCGAAAAAAGAAGAAAAAAAGCAAAAGCAAAAAATGAGAAAGAAAAGTTCCTTTTTGCTTTCTTTCCTCTGTTATATTTTTGTTTGTTTGTTTGAACTTATTCGCTTCCCTGTTTCAGCCACCGCACCCGCTGCACCCCGCAAGCAATCGGCACTTTTAATGGCTACGACACACAGACCCACATAGCTTTCGGCAGGCTCCCCCCCTCCCCTTCCTGCCGTGCTGCTCCCTCGCCCGCCTCCTTCTCTCTCGCTCCCAGCGAACATGTGTTGGTTGTAAACAGGAAGCAGAACCCGAAGAATGTTTTTGCCTGGCGAAATTTTTGCCTCGCTCTCTCTCCCTTTCTCTCTCTCTGTCGCGCGCTCTCTCTCTCTCTCTCTTTCGTTCAGTCGGCAGCATGTTGCAAATGTCAAAGTAGCAAAACCCGGAAATTCGAAGGACATGTTCGAAAAGGCTGCCTCAACAACAACAACAACAACAGCAACAACAGCAGCGACAACGACGCCCACACACATACAACCTACGCCCACTCAGGCACACACACACACGCAGAGAGAGAGAGTGAGAGAGAGAGTGAGAGAGAGAGAGCGGCGAAAGCAAACTCTACACAAGTTGTAGACTTGCGCAACGCTGCGCTCTGCCTCAGTCTCTCTCTCTCTCTCTCTGCTCGCTCTCTCCGCGGTCGCTCTCTTTGTAATTGTTATTGTCTTATTGTATGCCGGTAATACACACACACACACACACACACACACACACACACACGCACACACGTAGCTGTAGTGTGCGTGTATATGTAAGTCAACGCTAAGCGTCTTAAGCCAAAGTTAGCGTCCTACGTGATGCGAGCTTTGACTTGACACTATTTGCCCCTCTTCAACCTCCCCCAACTCCTCTCACCTCTCCCCTCCGCCCTCCACCACCCCTCCTTTTACCTTAATGTATGTGATTTGCAGCGCGTGTTTAAATTATTAACTAACTTAGCAGCCTGTTTTTTTTTTTTTTATATTATTTTTATTTCTATTTGATTTTTTTTCTCGTTTCGTTTAGTTCGCCGCATCACGAGTTTCAGTTTAACAGCCACAAAAAAAGACAAAAAAAAACTACTCGATAAAGCTTACAATGACGCGCCGAAGTCTAAACACCCTTCCAAAAGAGTCTCTAATTGTATATGGCGGCTATATGATACGCTTGAGCCATCCGATCGGCTCCGATCGACTCCGATCGACTCCGATCGACGTGGAGGGCTCCGTATCAAGTTTCATTCAGGCAGCTCAAAGCGTGGGAGACTCGACAGACAGACGGATAGTCAGACAGACGGACAGACAGACAGTCAGACGTATCTTCACCCCGATCGATACCATAAATATTTACTTGATGTAAGCGGAAATGCCTGTGGGAGAAAATTGAAATACCCTCGGCAAGGGTATCAAAAATTGCATGTTCACAATTTGTTTAGCAAATCTTTGCGTGTGTGTGTGTGTGTGTGTGTGTCTAGTCTCTGTGTGTGTGTGCGTGTGTGTGTGTTTAAGTTTCACTTTGTTTGCTGTGCAAATTTTCAGTTAGCAAAGTGTTAGCCGTACGTTTTATTAGTGCATAAAATGTTACCAAGTTTGCTGAAGATGATGAAATTCTCCCCTTAACTTTTTGGATACGTAATCAGATTTGCTAATAGATAAGTTGACTTTTAAAGGCGGAACAGAGCTGATTAAATACACTTGCCAAAAATAAGTGTTTATTGGGTTTTTTTTTGTACTAAAACTTGCTTTTTCTTTCTCTAAGTGTAGCCTGCAGAAATATTACTCATACGCAGCGTTGGTGCGAAGGTGAGGGATGAAAAGCACTTAATCTTAACAAAAGCTTCTGCTGCTATCTGTAAATACATTTCATTCAGTTTTAAGGCCATTCTGGCTTGTT
The DNA here is from genome assembly GCA_018150835.1 of Drosophila repletoides. Lineage (NCBI taxonomy): Eukaryota > Metazoa > Arthropoda > Insecta > Diptera > Drosophilidae > Drosophila > Drosophila repletoides. The sequence goes on along the minus strand of JAECWQ010000031.1, from coordinate 17,895,802 downwards.
AAATGGCCAGAATAAAGCCACTTAATGCCTACAATATGCCTGATTTCCCATGCTACAATTACTCAAATCAAATATTCATAAGTAATTTAATATGTTTTGATGTAATGAAGCCGCTTCGGTATTCAAAATGCAGTTGAACCGAATTTTATTGCCTTAAAACTGATTGATCTAGGGATTATTTCGCATGATTTGGAAGCAACCGAACCGGTTAGCAGGGGTTTTTGTATATAGGTTCAGAGAGAGAGAGAGAATAGTATATTTAATCTATGGAGATTATTGTAATTGGCGCTTAAACGTAATCAAGTTCAAGACCCAAGGGCTAAGAGGCTAAATCAACAAGATTTACGAGATTCAACTCATTCCGTATCATAATCAGCTCTGACGTAGATAGATCAGATCCGATGATAATGATGGCAAAATCAAAATTCCTTTATGCGAGTAATTTTTTCTTGGCTTTTTCTTTGTTTTTGTGCCTGCTGCCAAGAATACACACACACACACACACACACGCACATAGATATACGGCAAATAAACAAATAAATATGTATGTATATTTTAGAAAATATTTAAAAATTCTGAAATGCGAAAGAGATTAGAAATGAAAGCAGTTTTTACAGCAGAAGAAGAGACAAAGCTATTTTAATGCGGCGCGTTTCAATTGGGCAACATTTTTGCAACAGTTGCAGCAAATGCAACATGCAAATGCAATTTGGAACAAAAGCGAACCAATCCTTCTCTTCCCCAAACCGCCTCCATTTGAAGATCCCCCCCCACCACCTTGAAAATCCACCCCCCCCCCCCTTCGGGCAATTCGTCTGTTTGTGCGTCTGTTTTTCTTGTTCCACGCCCACGCAGCTAATTTACCTTAAAATTCATTTTCATTTTCAGTTTTTCTTTCTTTTTCTTGTTTAATTGCCAAATATTCTTCTTTTTTTTCTTTTTTTTCTGTGTGTACAATAGAATTTTTAAGTCTGTACATGAAAAATCGAATATATATTTTTTTAACTCATAATATATATTTCTGCTCTTTTGGTTGGAATTTCGTTTGGGCTGACGCAATTATCGATTGGTTTTCGAGCAGTCTGATCTGTGTGGCTACCCTGTGGCTAGGCTAGGTGTGTACAGGGTATCTTTGATAAGGAAAAATTCGCAATATTTTGACCTTAATTGCGAAAGCCGAAAAACTGCTTTGATAAATTGAAATTGTTGTGTTAAGCGCCGGAAATCGAACGATTTGCTATTTCTTTTTTTAAGCTTATTGAATGGGCTGCCTGATAACGGCCAGACAGAGGCGTAGAAGGGGGGCTGTGTGGGGGGGGGGGGGTTTGAAATGCCACCCAGCAGTAAATAATGTTGCTTTCAGTTGGCAATTAAGCTTTTTATACCTGTAGCAGCCTGCTGCTTCGGTAAATAAAACTAATCGTATTAATTTTGCTTAGCCGGTTCTGCTCGATTTATATAAACATAAATAAAGAGAGTATCATTCTCAGGCATTAAATTTTAATAGCCACTGTAATTGACTCTTCAGTTCCTAAACTGCCTTTTTATAGGGTATTATATATGCTATACTTTCCCATTAAGTGCATATGGAATGGATCTTGACGATGAGACGAGTTTGCTTCTCTCTCTCTGTCTGTCTGCCCGTCTGTCCGTCTGTCTGTCTGTTTCTATGCAATGATATAGCATATAGGAACAATCTAATAACTGAAATGATTAGGATCAGCCGACTATAGCATAGAAACAATCGCCCGAAATAGAACAATTACCCAACTAGTTGGCTCTTTTTTTTTACTGTGTGGCAAAAAATTTAATACTCTGCTAAGGTTGGCCCCAATGTGTTTTATGGTGCACTCGATTAGAGTTTCTTGGAATAACGTCTAACGATAGTGACCGCCAGGGTCTAAATATATATATATAGATATAGTATACATACTTTTTACCGGCATATAGAGCCAAAAGTTATCAGACTCGTATTACCCGAGTGTGTATATATTTTATGGCAATTACGTTCGGTTTCCCTTCCACAAACAATTAGCAATCAGCGACAGTTCGGATAGATAGATATATATATATCTTTATCTATATCTTTGTATATATACATATATATATATATATGTGTGTGTGTAGGTACAGTACTTTATCGATAATGCTCACGATAAAAGTGCACATAAATCAATTGTGGCCGCCAGACGGCTTCAAAAATTGCAAAACATTGCAAAAAATTTATTTGTATATTTATTTCCTTTTATTCTCCCCATAGATACAGTATAATATTTTCTGGTCTGTGAGTCTGCTTAGTTGGGGAGGGGGGAATTTGGGGGGATTTTGGGAGGATTTAAACGCTCGCTTTTTGGCCCATAGTTTATTTAATTGAGAGCTGGCGATTTGTATATTATACGAGGCTGTAAACAAACGATTATGGTGTTAAAACGAAACGAAAACGAAAACAAAAGAATTCTGTTTTTTTTTTTATTTTTGTTTAAATGAAATATGAACACGAGACGTGGGTGGAGCCAGCCACAACAGGAAATCGATGAATAAATGATGAGACGAGCAATATCGATGTGGAGAGGGCTAGACAGATGCAGGGATATTCGATACATTCGGGCTTGATAGAAAGATACTTTTTATGGGCATGGGAAGCGAATACGAGACACAGGCTCACTTCTAATTTCATGCTGGGCACTGGCCAGAAAACTCGCCAATTGCTGCCTCTTAACTTGGCCAACACTGAAACGATTTAAGCTTTAGTCTGATTTGATTATTGTAAGCACAGAACTGGCTAGAATCGACTGAGCGACCCTGAACGTGAATATATATAGCGCTTAGAAAAGTTAGCCTTCTCCTTTAGGCCAAATACCTTTGTGAGCATAACCGCAATCTTTATGGCCTTAACTACTTTGACAAATAATTGTCTAACAAGTTTATCGATCCCCCTAGACTTTATTTAACTGTAAGTGCAATATTATTGTTATTGTTTTTTGCTGGAGCTAAGTAATTCCCCGAGCTGTTTTCCGGCTAGAAAACTCATTTGTGTCATATGTCCATTCTGTCAAACTGTCATTAGCTCAGTCCTCCGACCGGCCATAGACAAAAGATACTGCTGTAACTACACACAGATACAGATACAACAGATACACAGATACATAAATAGATATATGGACAGATAGACGGATAGACGGATAGATATATGTCTATAGATATAGATATAATCGCATGAGTTTTCATTGAAAACTGAGCATATGAAATATGCATTAGTTTATATGGAAGGGTTCGTAATTTGTTTGCGGCCAAAGTCCTCAAAGTCCTCTGACTTTTTGCAGGACATGCGAGGCAAAATGGATTGCCTTTTTCCTTTGCTTTTGTCCTGTCCGGCCTGTCCCGTCTGTCCCGCCTGTCCTGTCCTGTCCTGTCCTGACCTGAAAGATGGCCCATTGACTGTCATTTGGATAACAATATAGGGGCTCTGTCTGCATAATTGATGAATCTGACAGGGGAGGAAAGGACATAAAGGGAGCAGAGGACTTGGCCACATTTATGAGCGTATCTATTTAATATGCAACTAAGTGTTTCAGCCCGATTACAAACAATTTGTCCAAAATGCCACTGAAACTCACAGAAGCCTGCAGGCAGCTGAGATCATTTAGTTAGTTGGCTTTTCATTTGCTTTCTATACGTTATACCCTGCGAAAATTGTGCTAAATGAGGGGTATATTAATGGAGGGGGCAAATTAAAGAGTTGTATAAACAATCGGATATCCAGTCTCGAACCGGTTCGTTTCAAAACGTTCGCTAAACTTGAAGAAAACCGGCAATAACAAAGGTTCAGTTTTATGGGCAACAGTTCGCTTTATAGTGCGGTTCAAGTTGGAGACCGGTTCGGTTAAAAACCGGTTCGCAGCCTTGACAGAAGCTCAAGTAGTTTCCAGTCAGCAAAGTGCAATATATCAGAAGGTCTTCTCTGAGAAGTTCTTCTCAGAGAGGTTCTTCTCAGAGAAGTTCTTCCCAGGAAGTGGCCTGTTTACAGGGTAACTGCCAGTCGTGTCGCGCCACTTAACGCATTTGGCTTTGTGGCTTTTAGCTTTTCGGCTATTTGCAATTAGTTTGTGGCTGCATTCGTTTGACATTTTGGCTGGCTTCTCTTTTTTTGCTCGTGCTCGTTTCTGTTATTTTTTGTTAAATGACATTTCTATTTCTTCAAGTAAAACTGAACTGAACAGATTTTGGCTTTCGCTTCTGCTCGGCTGCCCCTCCCACAGTCCGCCTCCCTTCGCTCTCTGTCCGTCCGTCGTCGTCGTCGTCGTCGTCGTCTGCCACTAATGTGGCGTACATTTTTTGGCTAACACTTTATCAAGATGGCAGACGCCTTGGAACGTGGCCAAAAGCAATGCACAAACCTATAAAAATTCTACCTAGCCAACGGTTGTGGGACAGGGGCGAAAGAGGGGGGAAGACGGCGTACAAAGGGGTAGAAAGAGTTGCACCTTGGTGAGTCCTGTCCTGGCCAAGGAGCAACTTTCTGCGCTTGCCAGTAAAATGATCAAAAAGTCAAATGGCCAACTTGAAAGTTGGCCTAATTGCAGACAGCAGCAGAAGAACTATGCAAATTATGACTCAGCCAAACGCCCTTACCGCCTCTCCACGCCCTTTCGTCCCAGAGTGGTGGGCGTGGCAGCTACAACTATGTATGTGTAAATATATATGTATTCATTTAGCAAAGAAAATATTTGTGTTTCACATTCGTTTGCCGACACTGAGAGAAATGAAGGCAACTAGAAAAAAGAAAGAGGAAAATCAAACCGAAAACCTTCAAATATTCTGTCGAATTTCGAATTCTTCCAGAATTAGTTTTCAGTGGATTTTGGTGAAGTTTTGGTGAATATTTCGCTCAGTGCATCATCTGAAATGTATCTCTTGGCATTTTGTCGCAAATGCTCGACTTTCTAATAGATTGCAGCCCCTTTTAGTCTCCCCCCCCTTTCGCCAGCCGCCCCTGGCGACAACGTGCGCCATTTGTCTTAACCTTCAAGAACATTTAGACGTCATTCATCTCTCATAATTTTTGTTTTCTGTGCGAAATCCAAGTGATTTGTTTTTATTTTTCTTTCTATTTCGATTTTTCTTATTCTTTTTCTTATTCTTTGGTTTTGTTTTTGTTTTTATTTCTATTTCTTTTCTGTGGCTTTTGTGTGGCGCTTTTCTTGCGCTTTTCGGTATTTTTCCACGCCATAGAAAATAGTTAAAGGTACGAGAAACCGACTATTTGTTTTAGCCATTTTCGTTGTCTGCGCTTTTCTCGCAAATTAAATTTAGCAGCATTTTTGTGTGTTTTCCTCTTACTTTTCACACTCTATACCCATTGAAAATGGCTAGAAAAGTATATATATATTCCCATGCCCTATAAAAACTAATGCAGATTGAACTTTGTTCGGTTTTAAAAAACCCCCTCAAAGAAAGAAGGAAATTTTATTTTATAAACATTCTTTTTTAAATGATTCCTTAACGAGCGAAAAATAAACACAAAAAGGCAGGGCATTTTTTAGTCTATCACAAAGTATAAAAATTAATGCAAATCTTCTGCAAGGGTATTTAAGCTTCGGTGCGTCAAAGATTGGTTTTTTTATTAGTTTTATTTCTTTTGTTTTTTGGTTCTAAAGTTTTTGGTTTTTGGCGTCGCTTTTAGCGCGCGATTTTTTATTTTTATTTTCGGTTGGCTCATTGACATTTGCCTCATCCTCAGCCTCAGTCTCAACGCTGAATCTCTCATTCCCTTTTACCAATTTTCACCATTTCCCCACCCAGCTGCAGCGTCGACGGCAACGGCAACGGCGCAGTCAGCGTCGTCAGCGTCACTCGAGTCATGTGAAAAATCTATGCGGTGCCTCGGTGCTCGGCCCTGGCCCCCAAATGCCACCCCAAACCCCTCCCCCCCTCCCCCTCGCAGCTGCTGCCTCCCTTTGGCCCCTTTTTGATTGCTTTATGAGCCAGCCATAAAGCAGAGTGTCGGTCTGTTTGCGCAGGAGACGCTCAAGGCCGTTGATAAGATAAGTAGTCAAACAGCAGCAGCAGCGGCAGCAGCAGCAGCAGCAGAATGAATGGCAACGGAAGCAGCGCAGCAGCAGCAACAATAACAGAAATAGCAGCAGCAGCAGCAGCAGCAGCAGCAGGAGAAACTTGAATCATATTGCCGACATATAAAAAATGGCATTTAATTTTTTAATGTGAGCCAAGTTTAAAAGCAGCTGTGGCCCCCAGAAAGTATGCTACGTTGATCAGCCATTAGCCCATTTGCCCATTAGCCAAGTTCTCTGTGGGACTTGGTAGCAAGCAGAAATATGCTCCATTTACAGTCCATTAACAGCTGCCTGCCATGTTAAATGCTCTCCCAGCCTGTGGCTCTGTTAAGTATTTCATTTTGGAGGATTGTCAACAGTTCTTCATGGTTTCTATTAAAGGTTTTTCAATATTTTAGCCTAAATGACAGCTGTCTCTGAAGCATAAAGAATCCAAAATGCGTATTAGAAAATTCCTTAAACTTAACCCACATTTCTTAATGTTAAAAAACGTAATATTTTCAAAATTTGACAGCTCCAATGTCCCTGAGAATGCCAAAGTCCAAGCATTATAATTTTTCCGTATTCTCCCTAATCCTACAGAGAAATATATGTCGGCTATAACTATGCCATTCGAATTAAGAATAGCAACAAATAAAATGTTGATATATTATTAAATTTATGAGCAGAATTTAAGCGGACAGCATGTAAAGGCGACCAGAACAAAAAACACGAAAACTAATAAAATACAATTTAAGAAAATATATATACCCATATATATATATATATATATATATATATATATAGAAAACTGAGAAATATGTGCCATTTAATAATACTAAAGAATTTTTGAGCAAAAAGGCCGTGCAATCAAAAATATTTTGTAGTATTTATTTTTATTGTCTTGATTAGAATCATCATCAGCGATATGGATAAACATATATATATAAACTGATATATATAGAGGCTACTAAAGAAAGGCCGAAGACTGTATACCCTGTACTGTAGTAGACCGATCCTAATCATTTTAAACACTTTTATTGAGATATCTTGTGAGACAACCCAGTTATTTGTACAACAATCTTTGGTCCGATTGTTCCTTTCTCTGGCGGCTATATGATATAGTTCTCCGATGTGGCTGATTCCTAGTTTGAGACAGACGGACTGCTAGGGCTATGTCCTCCCGTTTCTTCATCCTGTTCAAAAGGAAGACGGAGATGCCTGCCTCAATTACACACTTCGTGGCACAACTATAATACCCTGGGCTAGGGTATATAGGCGAGTATAATACATATATATTATATATATATATATATATATATATATATATATATATGTATATTCGACTGCGATATGGACATTATACAATACCAGGAGATTGCCTGGCATGGGGCCAATAAATGAGACTGCAAATGAAAACGAAACAAAATGGTATATAAAATGAAATAAAACGAAAACAGAGGCAGAGGCGGAGGCGGAGATGAAGATAAAGAGGGAACGGAGGGGGGACGGAGGGGAGACGGAGGGGGAGGGAGAGGCGGAGGCAGAGGCAGTCGGGCGTGATATTATATAGAAAGTAGAAGTGCCAACAAGAACAGAAAATACAATTATGAAAATGACAACAAATTTGATGAAAATGAAAAGCAAAAAATCAACAAATAAATGCACTTAATAAATTATACACAATAATAATAAATAATAATAATAAATTCTATTATGTTTTTTTCCCTCTCTCTCTCTCCCTCTCTCTCTCTCTCTCTCCTTTTTTTCTGTGCGTTTCATTTGTGATTCATTTGTAACCATTTATTTCCACGTCTGTCTGCCTGTCTGTCTGTCCGGCTGTCCGTCCGTCTGTCCGTCCACCTGACCAGAGCGTTCGTATCTCTCAGTTACAATGTTTGATGTTATTTTTTGTCTTTGGCATTTTATTTTTTATTCCATTTTTTATAACGCTCGCAGAGTTGTTGTGTAATTTATTGGGGTCATTTGCACTTGGCATGCTACGAGTATTCACACCATTCGTGAATAGTTTGCGGAGCTCGAGGCTGTAAATAACGCTACCTGCGCTTTACAGAAAAATAAAAAAAATAAATAAAAATAAAAAATGAAACACGGCTAAAAGGGGCATCGATTGAAGTAGCTGAAATGGCTGATAAGCAAAGACATTTCGATTGCTTTCGATTCGTACAGCTGGTCAGCTCTATTTTTTATGGTGTCCTACAAAGTTTCAGTTCTGTAATGAGATAATATTAATTAGTTTTTCGTGTGATAAGAAAATGATTTACTTAAATCACTCAATACAATAAATGCGCACTCTGTTAACTCACTGTTAACTGCAATCGCTACTGTATAAACTCTGTTGCGTAGTGAAACATGTTAACAGTCTGTTAAGTGCACTTCACTTTTCACTTTTCATAGTTAGGCTGCCGTTCATTCTGTTAACTGACTGTTAAGTGCAAGACTGTATAAAGTCTGTTGCGAAGTGAAACAGCTTTTAGTTTACATAGCGCTCATGTTAAGCGTCTGTTAAAAGCAAGCAGAACAATCTTCACTTCTTCACTTAAGCTGTCATTCTTTCTGTTAACTGACTGTTAAGTGAACTGTAATGTAAACCTGCTGCTCCATTTGATAACAGTCTGTTAAGTGCAGAAAGAACTGTTTTAAGTTTTTGGTGTAGAGTCAAGCAGCTATTTCATTCGATAAGAAAATTAAATTCACGATGATCGTCAAGATTGTTGCTGATTTTTCCTTTAGTAAGAAAATTCAATTCATGATGATGGCTAAGGGAAGGAGAGCCGTATAAACTCATATAAAGTGAAGTATCTTATCACTAGCCCTGTTACGCTCATGTTAACTGACTGTTAAGTGAAAGCAGAGCCGTATAAACTTTCCTACAAAGTGAAGTATCTTATCACTAGCCCTGTTAACGTCATGTTAACTGTCTGTTAAGTGCAAGCAGAGCCGTATAGGCTCTCCTACAAATTGGAGCGTCTCCAGTCTACTCGTATTTCGTTCTATCTTTCAAAAATTACGTAGCTCGACCCAAACAAACAACTAGTTGTTGTTAATTTTGACATGTCGTAACTAAAAATGATTTGCTGCATTAGTTGTCATCGCTTAGATCATTGTCCAGCTGCAGTCTCAGCTTTCAGCTCTCAGGTCTCGATTCTCAGGGGTCTGTCTAGAGCGCTGAGAATTATTCGTAATGCGCTACTTTGTCTATTTACCTTATCCGTAAGATTAACCTGTCACGAGCTGTGCCTCTCCCTCTCTCTCTCTTCCTCTTTCTGCCGCTATCTCTCTCTGGCCACAGCATTCATATTCAGTTTTTTTTCTCATTTTTCCAGAGCTCTAGTCAATTTGCGTTTATTAGATACACACAGCAAACATACTCGTAAGATACGGATACGAGCAAAGCTCAAAGATACACAGACAGCGTTCTAAGATGAGGGCAACTTTGCCCAGTTTTTGTTCTTGTTGTAGTGGTGCAGTGGTGTAGGCAGAAAACATGACTAAAGGGGGTTTCCCATACAGTTTAGCCGGAGCTTAAGAAAACTGCTTTTCAGTCTGTTTGAATTGAATCAAAACCGGAGCTTCTCAATGCATTTTTCTCTTTTGGCTTACAGCCTGAAAGGCAGGGGCTTTCCCTTTTGCCCACGCCACTGTTTCATAGTAGTTATTGTTGTTGTTGCTAGGGCGCAGCTGGCAGCAACAACCTCGACTAAGAAAACAACAAAAAGCAGCAGCAGCAGCAGCACTTCAAAGCCAAAAGCGTGCTCAACTATTTTCATAGTTGCAAGTTTGTGTCTTCTACACACATCTTGAGAGCCCCCTCCCCATCGCCCCACCCCCCCCTTTGTAAGTGGCCGCTTCTCAGCCCCCGCTAGCCCCCTCTGGGATGCTACACATGCTACACTTTTTATTCAATTAACACACTGCTGCCAGGCCGGGGCTAGAATGGGCGAGAGAGAGAGAGAGAGATGGCCAAGTGTTTGCTGCCAAGGCGAATGAGACATGCATTAATTTATGCCAACAACAGCAACAACAACAATGAAAACAACAACAACAACAAGCAGCAATTGAAGCAGCTGCCAAAATTGACTTAATTTGTTGAACATACAGTCAAAAGAGAGAGAGAGAGGGAGAGAGAGAGGGAGAGGGAGAGGGAGAAAAAACAAATAAATAAAAACAAAGAAAACAACAACAACAAATAAAAAAGCTGAAGAAAATGCTGCTTCCCAAGGGATTCCTTTCAAGCAATAATTAGTCAAACTCTTAGAAATTGAGGTGCATTTAACCCTAGAATGGTGTGAATTCCACCCCCCCTCCCCCCAACCCCTCCCAAACCGCATCCCTTCGTAACAACCCCCTCTTAGCCAAACGAAACATATGGCTGTCTTCAAAGAGGCTATAAAACAAAAGTGCAGCAAATGCATTGAGCACGAATATTGCACTCGTAAAATGGCTAAAAGAAAATGGCAAAAGAAATGCTCGGCAGGCAAAGTGGCGAGTGAACGACTAGAGAATATCCTAGAATCCAAAAGTCTTACAACTGTTTAAAACTACAGCAAATCATTAATTATAGTATACTTTTTGGAGCAGGATATCTTTTTAAGCTTTCCAAAAGGCTCTATAAAGTATAGAGGCGATTACATACCAAATTCCATAGCTATAACTGCTATAGTGCCCGATCTCTGAACCGATTTATGCTGATATATATATATGCCAAGAGGAGACTTTTAAAAGAGGCATTCGAAGAGAATTTCTAGATGATTTCTGAACCGATTAAAAGTGGCACTCGAGATGAGATTCCCAATTCTAATTGCTTTACTACCCAGCTACCAATCTTCTAGAAATTACAGGGTATTCAAAAAACAAAAAGAAGACAGAATAGTGTGTAAAATTGTGTGCAAGGCAACAAGAAATTGTGGATACTTTGCATTTGATGAAAGCGTCGAGCGTCGAGCGTTGAGTCGCCACAACGTCGATTCGGTGGAGGGCGGGAAAAGGGGTTGGTTAATAGGGGGCTTGGGGGTTGGGGGTGTCATTTCATTGAAATAAAAAACACTTAAACACAGCAACTGCAGCAGCGACGAAACAAAAAAAAAATAGAAGAGAAAAGTGCAAAAGCGAATAAAAAACAAAGAAGAAAAATAGGTAGCAACTGTGGCAGCCACTTGCGAATGAAAATGCTTCACTTTCAGCCCCCCTCCCCCCTTCAGACCCCTTCGCCTCTGCCAACCCCCAACAGCTTCATTAAAATTTTTGGTTTCATTTCAATTAAGTTGCGGTTTTGTGGCCGGAAAATGCTAACAAAATGCGGGAAAGGCGGGCAGACAAAGAGAGAGAGAGAGCGAGGAAAATGATTTGGGAATGAGCCGCGGGTAAAGTAAAGAAAATTGTTATTGTTGTCAATTAAAAAGGAAGCTGAAATTAATGCCAAGTCTTTGAAATTATAATTGATTGTAATGCAAATGAGGGGAAGGCAAATAAATAAATAAATGCAATTATAGTTCTTTAATTCTAGAATCAATTAAATGCTCTTTAATTCGGGCGATTAATCCAGCTATTTTTAGAACCAATTATAAAGCAAATAGACACCAAAATAACTAGCTAGAAATGGCTTTAGTTTCAGCAAATTTTAGCTATTTTTTGAGGCATTTCTTCAATGAGAAAAGCCAATGAAAATGTGGTAATTAACGCGAGTCTTCACTGTAGAAATTCACCTTTAAAATTGCAGCCAGAACGAAGGCATTGTATTTTCTTTTCGGCTGAAAATATTTTCGAAAAGTTTTGGGCTATTTTTGGAGGAATTTCGTAGCCTTTGATCCTACAACGAAATGGAATTCATCAAATTTATTATTATTTTTATTGCTTGTATGAGTTATTAAAGTGCCAAGTTGTAAACTGAGGCGAAAATGTGGAGAAAGGAGGGGGAAAATGGGAAAAGTGTTTGCACAGTTAATGAGGCAATAAACAAAAGTTGGATTTTTGCAGCTAAATCAATAAAAATTGCGCTTTGTTTGGCCTTTACCGAATGTCAGGGTCCAAGAATTGAAAATTACATTTTCGAAATGAAATATAGGAAAACGCTTAGTATAAACTAATGCAGTTTTTGGGCCGTTAATTACTTGGCAGTAAAATGCGTACTGCAAAAGTGTCAAAAAGCCAAACAAAAAGGCCCGAAAAGAAAAGAAAAGAAAATCTCGACAATTTCTTGTTGAATTTTTTTTATTTTGTGCATTTTGTGTTGAAATTTTGGCACAGTGCACAACATTTTTAAATGATTGCTGTCCATTTGGCATTCTCCCTACCCCCTTTTCCCCAGTCTTTCCCCTCTTTTCCCTTCTTGGCTTGATGTATTTGCCACATCCGTTTCTCCCTCTCTCTCTCTCTCTCTGGCTCTCTGTCTCTTTCTCACTCTGTCTTTCAACATGTTTTCCTTAATGAATTTCATCACCTCCTCCTCAGCCTGTTCTGCCCCTCAGCCCGCTCCTGTATTTTTTTGAGGTTAGATCACATGCTGCATCTCTATAAGAATTATATTTTGCTGTTCGCTTTCTGCTTATTAAATTTGTACTTTTAATTGCCCAAATAAAAAAGGAGGAAAAAACTACTAAGAAAAGGCCTTCTATTCAGCACCGACGATTATATACCCTTCTATTTCCATTTGAACGATTGCTCCCTGTGGCAACTATGGGTTAGAGTAGACCAATCTTGATGGGTTTCAATATATTCCTCCTGGTCTAGAATATATTTATCCTATGGATTCACAGCTGCCTCCTTCAATGCATTGGCACATTCCTTAAGAAAACTAGAGAACCCTTTGTGAGGGTATAAAAACACATGTCTCGCATTTTTGGCCTATGTTTGGCTCAGAAAATAATATTAATATTTATTTTGATTTCAATTAAATTTATCTTTTTTCTCTCTCTTTGCAGGTGAGTGCTCTTTCTGCTACTATACAAAAATAATATAGTAGAATTTCTCAAACGGCTGAGTAAGTCTTTCAACAGAGTTGAGTGAATTATTCAATTTTAAACGTAAAATTAAAAATATTTGAATATGAATAAAGTGAATTATTCAATTTAAAACGTGGGAATAATATTGGTGGAATATAAAATAATAAATTGCCCTATTTATTTGCTAGTTTTAAGCTCTGTAATTTAATTAATTAGGGAAAATGTCTGATGTCTCGAGGAGCACACAAATATTTGCTCAAAAGTTTTTCCCAATTTGATAAGTGCTTCAGAAAGAAACTGAAATTGTTTCTAACAGTTTTCCCGTAAAGTTTTCCGATTTAATTACATTAGCCAAAGCAGTGGAAGCAGCTTTAATTAAATGTTAAATAAATACGACTAGTTCTCTGGAATAATTTGAAACTACTGAGGAAAGGCTGTCTTCGGCCTGGGGGACTCTCTGAAGAGAGAGAAAATTAATGTAATTTAAATATGAAAATACAACAATATAAATGGAGTAACTGCCAATCAATTCTTTCAATAAAAATTCATATTTTTATATGAAATATTCCCCTTTTTGTGGCAGCGCAAATCTCTACACAAATTTGAATAGACTTTCCCGGCTGATAGCTGCCCTTCGGCACAGCTCAAAAGGCGACGTATTATTTGAGTACTTAATTAACACTCAGAGGAAAAAACAATAATAATAATAATGGAAATAATAACAATAACAATAATAAAAAAATGCCGTAGAACATTGAGCACAATAACAACAATAAGCAGCTCAATTAACGCCAGTCAGACACACATCACTCAACAGGGACGGGGCGGGAGGGGGTTAGATAAATTGAGGGGTGTGGGGGGGCAATTTAACTGGGGGGTGGGATGGGTTAAGGGGGTTGGTAGGGGAGGGTATTATAAACCATAGAAAATTACTAGTTTCAAGTAGTTTCACATGCGAGTGCGCTGCTGCGGCAATTAAAAAAGAGAACAAAAAAAGTCGGTTACATCATTTCGGGCAGCAGCCCGGGTTAATTTCCATTGAGAACGGAAATAAAAAAAAAAACAACAAAAAAAAAGTAGAAACTACAAACGAAAAGTGAAAAAGTGAAAAACTGAAACTTTTTTGTTGTAGTCCATTGCAAAGCCATTTAAATATTTCACATATTTTCTAAAGGAAAAATTGAAATTTAACACGCGCCTTTGATTTTATTTAAGTTTATCTCTTTCTTTTTCTTTTTCTATTTCTATATTTTCGTTTTGGGTTTTTGTACGAAAATTTACACATTTTTAGAACTGTCAAAGACAAGTGTCGCATCATTTTTTTCTCGTTTCTTTCTTTTTTTTGCTCTTTTTTTGTTGAAAACTTAAAGAATTAGTCGAGAAATACACGTATAATTCGTGTACGAGTACAATGACAAATTGGAAGGCACAAATATCTGCAGAGGAATAGAAATTTTCCATTTTAAATTTACATTCTTTATACCCTGGCCGAAGGTATAATAACTTTGTCTCGCGCCCCTTAGGACTATATAAATTTTGATTAAAAGAAGAGTCAGTACAGTCACTGACGGACAGGATATAGCAGCCCAATAAAATATAAATTTATCTAACAATTATTATAGAGTATGCAGTATTCGTTGAGCCGACTGACTTGCCTAACTAGTTTTAAATTTTATCAGCTTTATATTCATTTGCCTCCTTCAAGTCCCCAACTCTCCACATATTTCTCTAAGTCCTTTTTACTGCTTCATTCGTAAACGTTTGCCGCCTGAAATTAAGTTCCTTTCCTCTTTCTTTCTCTGTACAGTGCTTTCTTAGTGAAGCTCTTGCAACCGTTATTACTTGAATTCCCCTTTTAAAGCTTAATTCGTAAACGTTAGACTCGTTGCTTACGTCTCATTCGCTCTGTGAAAGGCAAATTGTTTTGAATTCTTTTGTGTGGCAAATAAAAGAGACTAGAAAATAAGAGCAATTTTCTAGAATTACCCCACTTAAATAGTATTATAATGGCATTCAGTTGGTTCGAGCATAAATACCAGTTTGGTGAGGATATAACTCAAAAAATCCACACTCAAGCTGTAAAAGCTCGACTCAATATCGAGTGCAAGCTCGTCTGGTGGCGCTCTCTAGCGTTGGCAATTGGCAACAATTCTGTTCTGTTCTGTGAATGAATTCAAATTTTTTCGCATTTATTTATAACAGCGAAAAAGAAAGAGATATACGAAGAGCGGAGAGAGCGGGTGAGGGAGGGAGATAGCAACGCACAATTAAGAGCCAAAAATGTTTTCACTCCAATTCCAATTTGAATGAATTGTACTTTGTATTTAGCTATATATATTTATATATATATATATATAAATTGACGTGTGTGAGCTGATAATTATATTTAAAAAAAAGCTTGTTTTTTTTGCATGATTTTACTGAATGATTTGTGGTTTTTTTGGTATACACTGAGTCTACTACTAGTTTCAAAAAAATGCTGCTACGGCAACACTCGGAGCAGCTAAGCTTTCACTAGCAGCGCCCACTGGCGGCTGTTAGGCGCAACACTGTAGAAGCTTTCGCTTGAAAGCTCTGTCTGTCTCTTTCATGCTGTAGGCAGCTTGTCTGGCGCGCATCCCGTTACACCGCCTGCTCCCCCCCTGCGAACCGCTCGCTCTTCTGCCGAAGAACCGTTGGCTGCAACACGTGCGCAATGCTTAATAAACGCCGCTCCTCCGCCTCCTCGCGAGGAACTTCCCCCACGCCCCGCCCCTTCAGTGCCTGCTGCAATTAATTTCAATTTTTGTTGCCTACGACAACAATTTTCGTTGAAATTTTTGTATTCTCGTTGTTTTTGGTCGTTTCTCCTTCACCTTTTACTTTGCCTTCGTCTGCGAATTCTGCTTCCCCGCCTCCTTCACACACAGTCACATGTTGGCGCAGTGTGTCCGTAGCGATGCGTCGCGCCACAGACGTCAGCAGCGCTGCAATTGCCCTTGCAATTTTTTTTTTTTTATTATTGTTTTTCTTCACTTTTATTTTTATTTTGTTTTTCTTTCTGTTTTTTTTTTTTTTTCTGAGCTTGTTTTGCGTCAAATTTCAACTCCAAATTGCCACAGGTTGATTTTGCTGCTCCTCCTCCCCCTTTGCTTTTCTTCCTCCTTAGAAGGGCACGCGGCATAAGCAGAGCATCTTGTTGAATGAAAAGCTTTAAAGCTTTGTTTGAGCTTTCAGTTTGTTTTATGCTTGATCCAAGCAATCTTAAGATCTTTACTCGATTTCTATTTAAACTGTTGAGCTAAAAGCTTTAAGCTTGTTTGTGCTTAATCCGAGAAATTCCATGGAATAATTTCCAACCCTTTTTTCGCAGTGTATAATTCGATTCTATTACAAAGAGACTTTGCACCCTCGAAAAGACTGACTGAAACGGGAGTAGCTTTGGCTCTTTTTTGTTATTGTTTTATGTTTAATTGGTATTTATTTATATAGATATATAAATTTTTATATGTATTAATTATAATTGAGCGCCGATAGATACATTTGTATTGTACAATCGGAACCGGTTGCTGATAAGCGCCCAAAATTGTTTTGAAAGCATCGGAGACTTGTTTCGCATAAGTTCTATAATTATTTATGTATATTCATTTAGCTGCTCTCTCTCTCTCTCTCTCTCTCTCTCGGTATTTATCGAATATTCCATATGAATATCAGGTAATATAAAGGGGTAATAAAACCGGCACGTGGCAGTTCTAACGGTACTACGAATGGGTTCATTATACGAAATTGTTTTTGGGGAGACAAATCAAAAAATTGATTAGAGCCGTAGGAAAGTTTTTGGCATCAAATAGATCGAAATTCCCAATATAACAGCAAGAAAAATACCTTTGGGAAATCAAAAAAAAAAATAAATTAAACTCTCGCCTGGTCGTTCGTCGTTCGTACTGCTTCTATCTGGGTCAGCTGTCAAATGATTATTATTTATAATTTAAAGCGACATTAAAAAAAAATGTGTTTAACTATTTCAAAAATAATTACAGCACTTAAAGAATAGTTTACGAGCTGCTAAGCTGGACACACGTGTCAAACGACTTAACTACAGTAAATCGGAACACCTGAAAGATATATATTTACCTATACCAGATATATATATATATGTAGGGTATACCCCCAGCGAAGGCTATTCAAATTGAGTGTAGCCTAAAGTATGGATATATCATTGATCAGGCTGATGAGGCTAGAGAAAGTGACGGAATCGGACAACTATAGCTTATAGCAGCAGTAGGAACAATCAATATAAAAAGAGACTTGTAAGGATTGGAGGAGACTTGATTGTATCAGGATCAGACGTATATATAAAATAGATAAATTTGAGAACAATTTTCAAATGAATATGTACTGCCCTAGTGCCACTGTGCCCGCCCTGAACCACTGTGCAGCCAAATTTAAATTGAGAGAAAATCAAAGAGGAAATATGGTCTTCTGTGTGTAGAGCTTAATTGCTGCGCTTTTCAATTAAACTATGAACAAAAGTTGTTAAATTTATAATAAATAAAACAATAGGCAGCCCAGTTGTTCGTTCAGTTGCCTTTACAGCCCCTGCCTTGCCCCTCTTTGCAGCGGCTTCCCTCGTAATTGCGACAATTATTTTGTTTACTTTGACAGAGGCGGGTTAATAAAAGGGGGCCGCAACGAGGGCGGCACATAAACTTTAGCGAAGCTTTCGATATTTATTTATTTTATTTTGATTTTGCATCATTTATGCGGCTGCCCTCTCTCTCTGTGTGTGTGTCTGTGTGTGTGTGTGTGTGTGCCTGGCTGCATTTCCATTTGCCTCTAATTTGCTATTTATAAACGCGCCGTCCCAGCAGCAGCGGCAGCGGCAGCCGTCGTCTATTTTGTTGTTCTTATGTTTCTTCTCCTTCTCCATCTCCTTCGCCATCTCCTGCGTCTTCTTCGTTCTTCGTCAGCATCTCAGAATGTTCGCGGCGTTGTTTTTACTCTTTCCACATTTGTTTTGTTCTCACTCCACGTCTCTCTCCCTCTCTCGCCCTCGCTCGCTCTCCCAGCAGCAGCAGCGGCAACGACGCTCATTCATTGCAACGGCAAGCGCCACTACACACGTGTGTGTGTGTGTGCGTGTGCGTGTGAGTGTATAATCAAAAGCACAACACACACACACACAGAGACAGACTCACACTCACTCACACTCACACTCACACTCGCACAGACGGGGGCCGGCGCACGTGGTAGCAAAACGTGATAACACAACAACAAAACAACTGAAAAGCAAAACAAATAGAAAACCTGACGACGACAACGACGACGCAGCTGTTTGTCGCTTCGTTTGCGCTGTCGGCGTCAACGCTGGCAGCGAACTGCGCTGCCAACTGCGACGGCGACAGCGCTGCTGTCCAACAGTTGCCAGCGTCTGTTGTTCTGATTGGTTGCCGGGCCGCCGAGCCAATGGCGGGCAACGCAGTCGCATCCTTTACGCTCGGCTGCATCCAATTGGCAGGAGTTTATTGCTCGGCGCTCGGCTTTGTTTTCAAATTAAACCCGAACAACAATAAGGCGAAAAAACCCGAAGGTGACTTGTTGCTGTGCGCGTTTTAAAATAGTCGCGCGTCACGGGGCGTATGCTTGATTTGGTTTCTCGATGCGTTTGCGGCAAGGTGGGAGTGGGGGGGATGAGCACGCCTGTGCTGGGGTGGGAGGAATGGGGCAAAAAGTTAAGCTGTCCTCGCAACGATCACAATAAGATAAGGGGTAGAGGTTTACGGGTTCAGCTTTATATTTAAAAATAGTTGTTTGCTTCTATTTATGGCCATTAATTACTACAATTTATATTTATAGCTTATTTTTTGCTTCTTAATTGCCAGCAACAAATTTCATAATTTTCATATTCATTTCAATTGCATAATTCATTTCAATTTTTTTAAAACTATTCCAAATAAATATTTGACAAGGATTATATCTAGCTGCTTATATTGAATTAATGAAAGGGGATAAGGTACATATTTTATTGATCAGCACAATGAGACGATTCGAGCCATGTCCTTCTGTCTGTATGTCTGTCTGTCTGTCTCTCCGTCTTGTCTGTAAGCTTTTGAATAGTGAATGAAATTTTGAATGGAGCCTTCCATTCTATAGTAGCTGGATCGAATAACTATATCATATAGCAGGCATACAAAGGAGTCTAAGAGTCCTTATATCCCCAGATATCTTAATAAGACTTACAGGTCGATTGAGGGATTGTTTTTTCCAAATTCCACTAGCAACTATAAAGAACAATCAGCCAAGACAAATTAATTTATTAATTTTTAATTGCCTATTCGGCAGTCCGTAAGGGTACGTAATATTCGGCCTACTGAAAAAAGCCCTTTTTAATCAGCTTTTACCTGGTTTTCAGTCGTCGCTCTTGCTCACGTTTTCCAGATTTACACGGGGGAGGATAATTAGTAACGCGGGAGTTTTATTTGGTTATTAAAAAAAAAAAAGCAAGTCGAGAATCGAGAGTCGAGCAGAAATACCTGCTGAAAAAAATCTATAAACAATTATTATAAGTTTGCAAATTAAACGGAAATTTAATTATCAAAGTATCTGCAGGTAATTAATTCTTATGACTTGTATGAGCGCTAATGGAATAGTCGTCTACAGTGGGCATAAAAGTTCGAGTATCTTAATTTCCTTTCAATTCAGAGCCAAGTTTATACTTAGAGCCAAGCCAGCCAGCCAGTCTTTGCTCGTGTGTCCACTGTATCACGTTTTGGGGCCTTACAAATGTGGGGGGCTGTCTGGCAGCACGCAGAGGAATATTTCCATTAAATTACGCATACGTCACGTGTTGCAAGCCAATTAATTTCGACTGTTGCCTGTTGCCCGCCGCACTTTGTGGCAGCAGCAACAAACGACGCACTTGTCATCGATACTTTAATCACTTTTTGCAACCAAAACCAAAACCAAACAAATCAAAGCCAAAAATAAGGGTATAAAAAGGGCAATTAGAGCAGGAAATGGAAACGCAAAACGCAAAACGCAAAACGGAAGATGACCAAAGAGAGAGAGAGAGGGCGGTGTGAGAGCTCTTTTTTTTGCTCTAACTGTAACCATGGAGAGCTAAGGCGCAAGCAGCCAGAAGAACCAATGCTCGACTGGGCAATACTCTATAATTTTCAACCCACTTTTTAGCGTATTCTTTTTGGCCAGAACAGGATTAAGATATTAAAATCTAGGACTATTTCTCCAGCTCGAACTTTCTAGTGGAAAGTATCTCTCTGTTGCCACTCATCCCAATAATAGGTAAACCTTGACACTCCAGTTGGGTGTGGAATTTTCCAAAAGCCCCGCTCAGCGGAAGCTTTGCTTACTACGCTTATATCTAGACAGTATGTAGATGAACCCTGCGGGGTTTGCTGATCACGCACACAAATCTACCCTTTGTAGCTGGCAGTTGAAAGGGTAGCGGGTAAAAAAAGCTCTCTAAATGTGACCGACCGTATCTACGTACGTCTGGCTGTATCTGTGTGTTTCTATTTGTATTTGTATCTGTAGCTGTATCTCAAAGTATGCCAAATGCAATGCACATTCAACGTGCTCGCCGCACACATGCACCCCTTCCATTTGTGTGTGTGTATAAGTGTGTGTGTGTGTGGCTGTCTCTCACCTGTGTGCATGTGTGTGTGTGTGTTCCCGGTGTGTTCGCAACACGTGCTTAGAACGTTGCTAGACGTTGGGCTTTGGGTCATACTCAAAATCCGCGTGACTTTGTCGCTGCTGTCGCTGAGTAAATTTTACATTACATTCAGCTACAACAACTGCGTCGTCGCTGTTTGCGTTGCCGTTGACGTTGACGTTGACGTTGACGCAGACGTTGACGTTGACGTTGACGTCGCTGCATTAGTGTTGTTGTTGTCGTTTTTTTGCGTTTGTTGTGTGTTGAGTGTAAATAATAAATATTTTACAGCTTTTGTTTTTTATGTGTTTGTATAGACATAAATAATTATAACAATTAAACAGCAAAAAAAAAGAAAAAAGGGTTAAAAAATAAAAATAAATAATTCTTGGCAAAAAGAAGAAAAATTGCACTATACGCAAGTCTTGTAGGTGTAGGGTAGGTGTGCGCTGCTGCAGTCCCTGCCGCTGCCGCTGCCGCTGGTGCTGGCGCTGGCGCTGCTAACGTTGGCAGCGCTGCGTTCAATGCGCTGCTGCCGCCGCCTGGCAGGGCTGAGACCTGAGGCTTTGGCTATGGCCCGGCATTCGTTCGCATCGCGTTCTCATGTCGCAAACGTTGCGGTCGCTCCATATTTTTTTTTCCAGTTAATGTGAAAAACCAGTGAAAAATCAACGTGAATTTTTTTTCAAAAAAAATATAGAAATATAGAGAAAATTATTATTAACAACAATAATAATAATAATCATAAGCAAACTAACGATGACAGCTTGAAAAGTGCATATCAGAGAATATAGCTAAAAAGCTATAGCTAAAAAATTGCGCACTAACGTTGGAACGTTGGAAGAAAGCCTTTCGGAGCAAAGTTCTAAAAAAAAACCAACTGCGCACACTAAAAAATAGAAAAAACTAGTATATAGTATATATACCCTATATATACCCTATATATATATACATTTATATATATGTATTTGCATATACATATATGGAAATAATCGTTCAAGTGTTTCAAACAAAAGCAACAATTGTATAAAGTGTTTTGTGAGCTTAAACAGTTAACAAAGTAGTTGAACAAAAATACAAAAATGCAAAAAAACAGCTAGTAGAAAATTACAATAATAAAATATATATTTATATATACTATATGAATACCCTATAATAAATGCAAGCAGCATCGCCAAAGTTACGGATTTAATTTCAAACAGTTTACATTTATTTTAATTACTACAAACTAAATAAATCAAAGAAAAAACCTACTGCAGCTCATCAGCAATCTGTCTATATTATATAGATATATATCATCATATATATCAATATATCATATTCCGCGAATAGGAAAAGGTATTGGACGAAACGAGAGTATTTTTCAATTATTTTGGCATATAATAATCTTATTTGTTTTTACTATTTTTACCATTAAAAAATGAACTTTATTTCATTTTCTGTGCACACTTTGATGCTCTGTAAATCTTGGAAAAATCTAGAAAAACTACAAAAATTTTATTACATATTAAAATTAATTGAATAAAGTGCAAGTGGAAGGAAAAAAAAATGGGAAAAAAATAAATGCATATATTTAAAACAATGCCTTTTCTTATTCCTTATCGCCACAAACACCCATGAAAATAGAAAATACACTCAAAAAGCCAACTAATACTCATTTCTATATACTGTCTAACTCAAGTAAAGCTACTTAGCTGTTAGGCTAACTTCGGCACACCGAATATTGCATACCCTTGCAGACTGCTGGCATATTCCACTATAGGTTATAGTTGTCCGATCTGCGTTTCAAGCATAGAATCCTACAACTGTCTTCCAAGTTTCCTTAAGATATCTTGAGGAACAAAGAGGTTTTCCAGGCAACAACTCTTCGACCGATTGTTCCTTTCTTTAGCAACTATAAGATATAGTTTTCCGATCCTTAAAACTTTCAGGTCAGCATTCAGAAAACACTCGCATATTTTCTATACTATAAGATTCTATGGCAGCTATACTATATAGTTGTTCGATCCATACTAAATTTCATTCAGATAGCTCTAAGTCTGATAGGCTTTATCGACTTGTCTCATCGGTCTGAGAGGTCTCCTCACAAAGTACGTGATAAAATTGGAATACCTTTTGCAAGGGTATAAAAAAGAAAAAAACCAGCACTCATCATTGTCATGATCATTATCATTATCGTTATCATTATCATTATGATTATTATCGAACACGTCATGGCTAGAAATCAGAAATCAGAAATCAGCAATGAAAATAGGAAAATTCCTAATCAGAAAGAGTGAAGCGAGCACACAACTAATCGATGCCTTTTCTTGTTGTCTGAACTTAAAGGAAATCTTTCAGATATGATAATTAATCTATGAACTATATAGAAAAACTAGAGAGAGTGTTAGAAAAGAAGAGTATTAGAAAATGCGCACAACTTTAAGCAGTTGTTCAAAGTTCTTATTGAGATACAATCGAGCCAATCACAAGGACGTGGCCACCTAAGCATAGAAATTGAACCAGTGAAAAAAGCAGTGCTGAACCAGTGCTAAACTCAGTGCTAAACCCAGTGCTAAAAAATGTCGTCGGACACCAATTCGTGTGCCAGTTTCTTCGCCCAGGAGCATGCGAATGCGACGCTGTCGCAGTATTTTCAGCAGCTGAACTCGCAGGTAGCGGCAGCAGCTGCCGTTGCTAGTAGCAGCAGCAGCAGCAACAACAACAACAATAACAACAGCTCGAACGGCGGCGGCAGCAGCAGCAGCGGTAATAGTGACAGCGGCAACGATTGCAGCATGTCAGGCTCAACGGCAACATTGGATAACCATCGCAGCAGCGTTAGCAGCAATGATTCCGGCAAGAGCAGCAGCGGTGGCACCTCGGCGGCAGCAGCTAATGCTTGGAACTTGCAACAGCAGCAGCAACAGCAGAGTGCAGCATTGCAGCAACATCATCACCAGCAGCAACAGCAGCAGCAGCAGCAACAACAGCAACAGCAGCAGCAGCAACAACATGCACAGCAGCAGCAATTGCAGCAGCAGCAACAGCAGCATGCACACCAGCAACATGCAGCTGCCGTGGCCGCTGCGCAACAGCAACAGCAACTACAGCAGCAGCAGCAACAGCAGCAACAACAACAACACTCACATCACACGCAGCACTCGCAACATCATCCGCATGCACACAATCCGCATTTGAATCCACATCATCCGCACCAGCAACAGCAGCAACAACAGCAACACCAGCAACAACAGCAGCAGCAGCAGCAACAACACCTGCATCAGCCACCGCCGCAGCAGCCGCAACATCACGCCGCTCAATTGGCCCATACGCTTTCGACAGCAGCAGCTGCTGCTGCCGCCGCCGCCTCCAACACCAACACCCACTCGATCTTTGGCACCGGCAATTTCCACTACAAGACCAACAATTCGTGGACGCTGCCAACACTCAGCTATCAACGTATTTATCAGGAAAATCCACATTATCATCAGCGCAACAGTTTTATGGACACTCAAAGCACTGCTGCTGCTGCTGCTGTTGGTGCGGCAAATGCAGCAGCCAATGCTGCTGCTGCCGCTGCATCAGCAGCTGCTGCCTCAGCAACAGCAAATGTCAACAGCAACAATAATCCGGTTGCAGCGGGCCCCAACAGCAACAACAGCAGCAGCAATAATAATGCCGTGCCAAATGCAAACAGCAGCAACAACAGTGGCAACAGCAACAACAGCAACAATGTTTCCTCCGTGCAACACGTGGCGAATGCAGTCGCTGCCGCAGTGATCGCCAGTGAGCATCAAAACCATTTGAATAGCCTCAAAGCGCGTTTTCAGCCATCCAGCTCAGGTGCGTCTTTTCCTAGCTTCAAAAACTCTATGAAAAAACAGCTAAGATGTTAATTTTTATATAAAATATGTATTATAATTTTTAGAGATAACGTTATGCTTAGTGGGAATCGATATTCGATTACCGATAACCGATTCGTTGGAAACGTTGAGAAATTTCCGTTTCTTTTAGCTAGGAAAACATTTTACTAAGCAAAGTACAGAAATAATCTCTAAAAATATCAGAAGTATTGAAAATTGGATGACTTTTTTTTTTAAATCTGAGAACAAATTTAAGAACTCGAATCGGTAATTACCGATTGGTCGAACCTTGTTCAGTTGCGATACGAAAATGGTTTTCTTTGACCATTTCCAGAGACTCTGAAGGGAATTAGAATAAGCTCTGCCCTGCCCCTCTCTTTTCTCCCTGCTTCTCCTGCCATTCCTCCGCCCCTCTTCTTCCCTTCTTTCTGTATCTGCCTATCTTTCGCCTGCTGCTGATATCATCGAATATCATCGCTGTGGGAACTTTGAGTAAACTATAGAAAAAGCTCGAGCACTGCACACGTGAGCGCGCCCTGACGTCCATATATACATATATATATATATATATATATATATACACACACATATGCGCAAGATATATGCAAATATGTGTGAGTTGAGCTGACTGCAGCAGACGTCATTCAGCCTATCGCAATGAAAAGTTAATTAAAATGCGCTGTGCTTTTTATATGAAAGTTTTTTTTTTGCTGAGCTTTGCAATTTACAGTTGATTTTTAACACACAAAGTTCGACTGAGCTTTTCTTTCGTCTGTTTTTTTTTTGTTTTTTTTTTTTGATCAGTTATCAGTTACGACCTAGCCCAAAAGCCAATTTAATTACAAGTTTCTCCCTCTCGCTCTCTCTCTCTCTCTCTCTCTCTCTCTGCCACTTCCTCTTCCTCTTCTCTGTCTCTCTTCTGTCTTGGCTTATTCGCAATTTTTCACACTTTCCGCATGCAAATTGTCATTTAACAGTTGTGTTTTGTGCTGGAAAATTGTTTAAAATGTTGTGAAATTTGTAATTAATAAAAATCAAATGGAAATTAACACAGCTATTATATTATTTTTTACCAAAACGAATCGATTTTGGTATCAGAAATTCCATTTTTCAAAAAACTGATGTCTTGAACCGAACCGTTTTGGTTCTTAATATTATTCGAGCTGAGAATAATTCTGGATGGGTTTTTTTCCTTTGTTCCTAAAGATAGAAGCTCATTTTTGAGCTTCCATTTAAATTCGCTTAGAATTGAGGTTAAGTTCGCGAATAGGTCACATATCGCTCGAAAAAGTAGGCTCCTCCGCAGGCAGCCAGGCGGCAGGCAGGCAACTGATTAGCCTAAAAGATTCAATTGACAAATTGGCTACAAATGTTGCCACCATTTTTGGCTCTATTCATCGCTCAACCTTTGACCTCCCCCCGTACCCCCCGAACCGCTGTGACCTGCCCTTTCCTCGACTTTTTGACGGACTGACCTCGCCTTTGTGCAGCAGCAACTCTTTCGTTTTTTAGCCATTAATTTTGATTAGGTTTTTGGCCAGAATAAAAAACAACAACAACCACAACAACAACGACAAACAGCGGATAGAAATTGAAATTAGACTGATGAGATGACTAAATTATTATGGAAAATTATACGAGTACTTATGAAATGAGCATATTGAATATTGTAGGGCGCGCTTGAAATAAAGCAGCAGGTCTAGAGGATACCCTGTAAAAGGGCCAGAACAGCCCTAAAGTATGCTAGAGCAAATGTTAAATGATTCCAGGGAGTTTTCGAATAAACTCAAATTGAAATTGAAACAAAATTAAAGCGACGTTTCGAACCGGAAACATTAGTTCGGTTTAGTCGGAACAGTGCGAAAATAAACTGAAATTGTAGGGTAACTGCCATACCCCCATTGCTGTCCCTCCCACCTCCTTATACAATAATAATAATAGCACTTCGAAATGGGTAAAAATAATAATAATGAATATTTCCATTCGACTTTATAAACATTTATTTTATTTATTTTTTTTGATCAGCCCACACAGCTGGCAGTTGTCGAGAATACTGGCACTTCCGCTTCCCTCCCTTTGGGGGCGGCTTTTCAGTGTCATATTTTTAGCTGCAGTTTATCCGCCTCCGTAAAGCCCCTTTTCTGATGCCAGTTAGATTACCTGGCATGCGATTTGTAGGCGTTTTTAACTCGGAACGATACGATACGATGCGATACGATTTGGATACGATACGATTTGGATACGATACGATACGGTTTCGGTTTCAGTTGGTGAAATTTTTTCAAGTTTATTGCAAACAATCGAATTCGTTTTATTCGTTTTATTCGCTGCGCTGCGCCGCTTGAATTTAATTTATGTTTTTTTTTTTCATTTTATTTTGTTTCTCTGCAGTGAAAATTGCAAAAAATGACCTTTTAAAGGCCTCTCAGTTATCGCCGTTGTTTTTGTAATTGTTTTTTGCTTTTGTTTTTATTGTTTTTTATTATTGTCGTGTGGGCAGAGCAGAGGGAAAGCTGCGAATTCGAATACGCCATGGGGTGGCCCACTGTTCAATGCCAATGGCAAATGACAAGTGAGAGAACCAGCGACACACAGAGAGAGAGAGAGAGAGAGAGGGTTAGAAATTGCCAGAGTGCTCGACTAGCAGATACTACGTACCCCGAAGTGAGCTAGGCTAAATGTCTCTTTATAAAACTATCTTTTTCTTGACTAACTGACTGATTGATTAAGGCCCAAACGGAGTTAAAGTTGGGCTACAAGCTTCATGTAATAAGGAAAGCTTCCACTAAGAAAGGATTTTGGAAAGTTCCACTCCTGAGCGGGAATGAAATGTTCCTTTTTTTAAAAGGATGATGAAGTTGGGAAACAAGCTTCATGTAATAAGGAAAGTTTCCACTAAGAAAGGATTTTGGAAAGCTCCACTCCTGAGCGAGAATGAAACGTTCCTTCTCTTTTTAAAAAGATGATGAAGTTGGGAAACAAGCTTCATTTAATAAGGAAAGTTTCTACTAGGAAAGGATTTTGGAAAGTTCCACTCCTGAGCGAGAATGAAACGTTCCTTCTTTTTTTGAAAGTATGATACTTAGTTTCTACGGTTTTTATTCTATTTCTGGATGCAGCTGCCATCCTTATAACACAGCTAATATGCCCGCTTTGAGCCATAATCAATGGGTGTAAGGCATAAAAATGGGGAAGTAGGTTTACATTTTGGCTGGGGGAGCGGCTGCTTTTTCTGACGCTGTGGGTGGGCAGAGGGTGTGTGTGTGTGTGTGGGTGAAATTACTGTAATTGCCTATTACTATGCATTTTATTAATATTCAACCATTGTTTTTTTTGCTCTCTTTGCAGGTAAGCATTGCACACTTTGTAAATTGTGTTGAATGTCAGCTGCAGGCTGAGCAGGCAGCTTTTGGGCCTCAGACGTGACTGAGGACTGCATTGAAGCTTTACGTGTTTAACGTTCATTGTTTAACATTAATGTAACATTAAGTTAACATTTGTGGTGTGGGTAAGCTGTTATCATAGTGTTAATAGATGCGAGTCGAGAGTGGCAAGGCGAGGAGGTGCACTCAAGAGCTTTAAGCTTTCACTCAACGATACTCAGCGATGCTGGCGTAGCGGTTGGCGCAGCGGCTGACGCTGGCGCTGGCGCTGGCGCAGGCGTCGCTGTGTGTGTGGAAAATCTAAGGCAAATGCCGCTTCCGCATGCTGCAGCGTTAGCAGCGCAGCAGCAGCGACAGCGTCAGCCAACAACCAACAGCCAACAGCGACGAAGCGTAGCAACAGCTTTTTTTCTGTTTTCACACAGATACAAATACAGTTACAGTTATAGTTACGCTCAGTTCGGGGCTGCGCGAAAGAAAGTAAACAGCGGAATGCGCAAAAAACGATGAAATGTGAAAGAGTCGCGTCGCGTCGAGTCGAGTCGACTCGAACGCCGAACGAACACGCAGAGCGAAAGAGCGAGAGCCAAAGAGTGAGAGCAGCGGCAGCGGCAGCAGCAGGCTGCTTGCTGCTTGCTTAATGCTTTCGGTTTCAAGTTTGGCTTTGACGCTAGCTGCGCAGTCGCAGTCACCGTTGCCGTAGCCGTCGCCGTCGCTGTCAACATTTGGCTTTGGCGCTTTCTGCGTGGGGCTTTTTTTTTGTTGTTGTTGCCTTTTTCTGTTTTTTGGAGCCGATCTGAGCTGCGTTGCAAGAGGCGCACGGCCCGCGCGTTCACTCAACGTTTGCAGTCCGGCGGCACCGGTTCGGTTCACGGCTCCACAAAACTAAACTAAACTAAACTAAACTAAAAAAAAATATACAAAAAATAAACAAAGTCCCCCAACAACAATAAAAGACGACGGCGCGTGTCAACGTCTCTCTGCCACGGCCTCTGTCTCTGCCACTGCCTAGTGGCTCTGCCTCTGCCTCTGCCTCTGCGTCTGCTTTCGAATTCGAATTCGTGCGAACTTGTGAACTTTCGTTTTCGAAGAAGGACGCCAACGGATGTGTTAAAGAAATATAAATGTAAAACGAAAAAAGGCTTTGGTGAAAATTTGAAACTCGGCTCTGTTGTGCAGTGTAAAAGATCTCAAAATATTTCGAATTTTTTTTTTAAACATTTTTTTAAATCTTTCAAGAATGCAAAAAAATTTTCTAAAAATACAAGAAAAAAAAAAATGCTAAAATTTCTCAATTAATTAAGAAAAAAAGCTGCAAATAAAAATCATGTCAACCAGTTTAGCACATAAATAAATATTTTCTGTATATACTCGAGAAAAAAAAAGCGAGAAGAAAAATCATCAGGAAATTAACATAAAAAAAAAAAAGAAAAAAAATATAATAAAACAAACTGTGCTGCGCCCCAACGACAACAACAAGAACAACAACAATAGAATCCACTCAGTTCACGTTCCACACAATTCGCGATCCACAAGCTATAAAATAGCTAAAAGCGCATAGCAAAAATTCAAGGTCAAACTTTTCTCATTCAAGCGACGACGACGTCGACGACGACGACGACGCGAGAACCCCTTAAAACGCCAGACCCAGCGGCCCCCCGCCCACCGCCTCCGCCACCCTAACCCTACGTACTCTGCCTGCACAACAAAAAAAAGTACGCGAAATAGTTGACAACAGCAGCAGCAGCAACAACAACAGCAACAACGAATAATAGAAAAAAAAAAGACAGCGCAAAGAAAACAACAAAAAAGCAAACAACACACAACAAAAGGCAGGTGACTGCGACGTCGGCTGCGGCAGAAGTGTGGCGACAATTGAAGAGCAAAGAGCAAAGAGCGCAGAGAGAGCATAGAATATCTGCTGTAAGCTCGCTGAAAGCTGCGCTTCTAGCTGCTGCTTCTTCTTCTTCTTCTTCTTGCTCTTTTTGCTGTTCTTCTTGTTGTTGTTGCTGTTGTTGTTAGAACGCGCGTGCGATAAAAAGCTTTATTATTTGTTTTTTTTTTTGCTTTTTTGTTGTGGAGCAGCAGTAGGAATTTCTAGTGGCAGCGCAGCAGCAGCGACGCCAGCTGCAGCAATGTTTCAACAAAAACAATTAAAGAGCTAATAGAAACAACAACAAATATTTGCAACAATTACAAAACTAAATTAAACAAAAAAAAGTAGCATAATATTTATATACAAAAAAAAAGAAGAAAATGAGAATGGACTATCAAATGCCGCCGCCAGTATTGGCGCTGCAACAGCAACAACATCAACAACAGCAGCAGCAGCAGCAACAGACACACAATGCGCTGCAACATCAGCAAAATCAGCTGCAATTGTTGCAGCAACAACAGCAGCAGCAACAACAGCAGCAGCAACATCAGCAGCAACAGCAAATGATTGGCAACATGACGCAAACGGCAACATTGCCGCCGCTGAGTAGCCTGCCGCTGCAGGTGGTGCACAATTTGCCACACCTGCTGGCAGGCAATAACAACAACAGCAACAACAACGGCAGCAACAACAACAGCAATGCAAATCTCAATGGCAACAATGTGGCCTGCAACACCAACCAGGCTGGCAACAATTTGCTGCGGAACACCATGCAGCAACATCAGCAGCAGCTGCTTAATAATCTCAGCAACAACAACAACAACAGCAGCAACAATACGCCTAACGGCAGCAACACGGCAACGCATGTTGCTAACGTTGGCTCATTGCCGCCGCCCACGCAATTGTTGCAACATCATTTGCAACATTTGGCGCATGTCAATGTGAATGCTGCGGCAGCTGTTGTTGCTGTTGCCGCCAACAATCTCAGCAACAATCTGCAACAACAACATGGCAATGGCAGCAACAACGGCAGCAACAACAACAACAACACCATACTTAACCACAACAATCTCAATATTATTATCAATAATCACACCTCCAACAATAACAATAACAACAACAACAACAACAATCCAGCAACACCAAATGCAAATCTCACAGCTGCCACGCCCACAGTGAACACTGCTGCCGCTGTGGCACAACAGCAACAGGCGCATGAGAACAGTCAACAGTTGGTCAACAGTTTAGTTGGCGTCATTAATGGCAACAGCAACAACAACAACAACAACGCCAGCAACAACAACGCCAGCAACACCAACAACAACACCAGCAATAACAACAACAACAACAACAACAGCAATAATAACGGCGATGATAGCAATCGTTGGACACAATTTCAGGTGCAACAACTGTGGAAGCAACATGCTAACTATTTGAATGGTATGATTTAAATATATATTTTCATATATATATAATAATGATAAAGCCCGGAACTAAGCCAGCAACAACAACGACAACAACAACAGCTGCAACATGTTGCAGTTGTCTGTTTGATTGGGTTCTTCTGCAGCCAGCAACAAATATCGCCAGCAGCATGTTGCTGCCTTTAACTTGTCTCTGAAACATTTAACTAAAATCAAGACTCTCTTTTGAAGCTTTGAACCAAACCTATAAGCTTAGAGGTTCGGTTCGGAATCTTCCTTAAGTGGTACGCGAACCCAAACCGAAATAAGTTCGTGTATTTGGTACTGAAAGCAGTTGGCCAAGCTGAAACGGTTTACAGTGCTGCGTTTAACCTTGTTTTCCATTTCTGTTTCGGTTTCGGTTTCCATTTGCATTTCCTATTTTCCTCCGCTGCTACCTTATTCTATTATCTACCACAAATTGATTGCATGCTCGACTAATTAACTGGCTATTAGAATTGACCCTGATGAGGTGTCAAAGTCAGCTTATATCGATTGCTATTTAGTCTATAAACTGGGCCCATACTTATGACGCGCTGATATATGGGTTCATTGCGGTGCGCTGACATTTTCCGCAGACATTTTCCTTTCTGCCAGTTTTTGCCCAGTTTTCCATTCGCCATTTATCCATTTATCCATTTCCCACTTCCGCGTAGAGGCTAACAGTCAGGCTCAACTTTCAACTGGATCTCTTTCTCTCTTGACTCTCTTGAGTCTTTGAGTCTTTTAATCTTAAGTCTTTGACTCTGGGTTCACAATCACTTTTGCTTTCAGTTTTTTTCAGCTTTTTTCTTCAGCTTTTTTTTCTTCAGCTTTTTTTTTCAGTTTTGAGTTTTGGTATCTGCGCAAAGGGCCAAGAAAGACTTCAACTTGTTGGCCCGCGACATTTTCAGACTTCAGACTTCAGACAACTTTCGTTTCGTTTCGTAGCCCAAAAAGTCAACTTTTGTTTTATTTATTTAAAAAACAGAAACAAAAGAAACAAAAACAAAAAAAACAAAAAAAAAAAAACGAGAGTCTGCTTGGACTAAGCCGCTGCTGCTGCCTGCTGCCTGCTGGCTGCTGGCTGCTCTGTGTTGTTGGCCATTTTGTTATCAAAACTTTTATCTTTTTGGCTGCTTTATGGCCAAGATAAAAGGCCGGCTTTTACGGCCTCAACAAACAAATAAAATACAATCGCAACAAAAGGGCAATTTTTGGCAGTCGCCTTACCCCCCTCCATCGCCCCTCTGCCCACTGCCCGCTGCCACTGGCGCTGTCGCAGCGCTGCCCGAAACGTGTGACATTGCCGCATATAATTAATATATGTCCAACAGTATAAAAAAAACTTGTAAGAAAATGCTAACTTCGACTAGCCGAACATCAGATACCCTTCCGGATTTATTGGGTTTATTTCTGTTCGGATTATTCCTCTGGCAGATATAGCTATACGTTATAGTTGTCCGATCTGGCTGACTTCAATATGTTGAGAAGAAATTGAAGCCTTTAGTTGGCAGACTGAGAGACTACTTTGCATATAGCACAGACAGACGGACGGACGAACAGACAGACAGCACTTTATGGGCTCGAACACGCCTCCTGCCTCCTTATGACCAACAGCTATAATGCCCTCTGCAAGGGTATCAAAATATTCATTTGACTCTGCCGAAAATGCGTTTTTACTTTCATTGAGCGGCGCTGGCGTCGCGGTCGACTGTGACGTCGCCGTCGTCAGCTGCTCTGCTCAGCAGCGCCGGGGCTAAGCAACATCACAAAAATTAACTTTCACTTTTTCGGCAGTTTTTAAATTCATTTCTTTTTTTCGTTTTTTGATATTTTTTTTTTGTGTTTTTGGTTTTTTTTTTGGCTGTTGGCAACGAATTTTTGTTGCTGCCGCCGCTGCTGCTTCTTCTTTGGGAAATATTTAATTTCATCCATACCAAAAATGTACGTATTTATTTCGAAAGTTTTTCGCTCTCTGACAATTTTTGGCAACGAATTTCTAATAAATATTTAAATATAAAATAAGTATAATAAAATTGTATTTATTTTAGAGCTGATCTCATTCCCCAAGCCTCACGATGAAGAGAAATGAGGGAAAAACCATAAAGTTTCCCTAGAGACTTGACATACTCATAAAAGGCTTTATCTGCTGTCGTTTTTCTACACTTATTCTGCTTCTTATCGGAGCGAAGAGAATAATAAATAGCTCGTTATTGCCCGGCATTGCCCGGGAAAACTCACTATTCAGTTACTAAACTCTTAAGCTAAAAAGGGTTCCCCTTCATTTCTGCTTCTTCTGGGTGGATTTCTGCAAAATCTCTTCTTAGTGCAAACTTTCCTCATTATTTTTATCTTGAGTTCATGTCAGTCAGTTGTAAAAAAGAGGTTTATATGGAGAGATATATGTGCATTGGAGATTATACGAATAAATTTAATTAAAATTCCCAATGCATTCCACTCGCTCTCTGCCTCTCTCTGCCTCCCGCTCTCTCTCTCTGTCTCTTCTTATCAGCCAAGCTTTCCATTGTGCTCTTATCAGAGAGCATTTTTCCCCACTTTGACTCATTTGTGAGTGCAATTTAAGCCAAATGAGGGCGACTTCCTTTCGTGCTTTTAGCCATAAAAATTGAAATGTTTTTATCCAATAATTTTGTTAAAATGCATTTTGTTGGCGCATGTGCCGCCCCAGCAGACATGACAAAACGACAAATTGGCTCGCGCTGCCGGCAGAGGCGCGACTGCGCTGTCGCCAGCGTCACACACTACTCACCCAGATACGATACGCCGTTCGAAGCGTGCTCGTGCTCGTGTTCGTGCTCGTGCCGCCTGCCAAAATGCAGCGAACGCGTATTACAGTTACTTCAATCAAAGCCAAGCGCCAAACGCTTTAAGCCAACTCGGTGCTACTCGTCTTTCTGCTGCCGCTGTCGCTGTCGCTGCCACTGCCGCTGCTGCGCTGATTGCTGCCTGTCCAGTGGCAGCAGCAGCAGCGGCAGCCACTGTTGTTGCGCAATCGACGCCAGCAGCGGCAGCAATGGATCAAGTGAACCAACTGTAAAACGTGCAAAATACGGCATCATTTAATGGCTAGCTGAGAAGCCGTTAGCCGTTAGCCATATACGCAGTGACAGCCAAATCACAGGCCGATCACTGTGACTCCAACTGTGACTGCCAACTGTGACTACTTCGCAAGCTATGCAGCAAAAAGAGCGTCGAGATTATTCTATTTTATTATTAGAAGAATATTTAATGCATGTAATGCAAACCGGTTCGAGCCCTAACCGCTCTGTACCAGTCCATGAACCAAGCTTATAATTAAGGTATACTCAAAATTCAAGGCTTTACTTGGGTTGGGTTAATGCGATGGGTTCAATGAGCGGTTCGCCAGCTTTTAACTTGGTTCGCTCCAACAGAAGGAACCGAATTTTATAGGTTTATCTGGCAGCTCTTTCACTCTTCTGTTCTGTAACAGTGCCTCAAAGAGTTCTTCAAAAAATGCCTCAAATAGTGCCTCAAACAGTGCCTCAAACAGTGCCTCACGCTTCAGTCAGGGGCATCTCTAACAGCGGCTGTTATTGTTGTTTTTTTTTTGGCAACAGTGGCTCAAAGAGTGACTCAAGTCACAGTTACTCACGCTCGGGTCAGGCGCATCTCTAGCGGCGGGCTACTCTCGTCACAAAGTATCAGTGAAAGTGTCCGTTCGCACCACGCGGCGTATGAGCAATCTTTTAATTGTTACTATTTCACACGTCGTCGCGCCTGTTCCCCGTTTGGGCCAAAGACCAGAAGCTGCTTTTTTATTTTTGTTTCGTATGTTTTGATTGAATTTCTGTGTTGCTTTTTTTGTTGATTACGTTTTAATTTTTGCAGCAGTTTGCCACGCCCCTGGGCGACTTGACGCCCTCTCCCCCCCTGCGTGCTTGGCATACTTGCAGTCAATTTTTGTTTTGTATTTGGGTTTCGGTGTCTCTTTTTTTTTTTTCTCTCTGTTTTTTGTTGCTGTTGTTTTTTGGTTTTTCTACCGTTTTATGGGGCTGTAATTTTATAGCGCGCGCGATACGAGCTTCGAGCCGCGAGCTGCGAGCTATGATTATTATTATCATCGTCTGCTTCCTTATTTTAGCTAATTAACTGCACGGCGCCAGCGGCGGCTTTCTTTCACTCGGCAACAACAAAAATGGGGCTAATAGGGGTAGCATTACCTATAAATATATATATATATACACACACATATATATATATATATATATCTCTGTCTTTATCTGGGAAAATATGTTACAATTTGTCTCGTCAAATGGAATAGGCGTGGCCCGAACTGAACTGCGCTTTTTACGGGCATATTTCTTTTCACTTTCGCTTCGTAACAGTTTTCCTCTATTGCAAATCGATTGCTTTTCGTTTGATTCAAAATATTCGATAGATCAATAAGAATAGACTGGAAAAGGCATTGCCAAAGCTACAGCTCTTGGCTGATTGTTCCTATGGAAACTAAATCTCTCTTCTCCGGCCAAAGAGCAAGTTTCAGCCAGATGTAAAGAGAAACAAGAGAGTTTCGGTTCGATTGTTGAAAGAAGGCTTCCCACCGAGTGACAGTTGCCTGACAGACGGACAGACAGACGGAGCCAAGTCTGGTTGCCCCGATCAATATAATATGACGTATGACGTATACTTAATGTGTCGGAAGTGGCTCCTTCAATGCCTCAGACACTTCCATCCGCCAGGCTATAAATATAAAAATCAACTCTTGCAAATATTTTATTTTATATTTTTTAGGGACATTAATTTCTATTAAAAAAATGCAAAAAAAAAATAAAAACTTGTTTACGGTTCATAGGCTCTGTGAGCTTTTATGCTAACAACCCGGAAATAAAATGCCCAACACATTTTCCCACACATAATTAATTTTATACACCAAAAAACAAAAAAAAAACTAAAAAAGGAAAAGCCTTATAAAAAGTAAAACAAACATTAAACATAAAAAAAAGTGCTACATAAAAATACAAAAAAAAAACACACACAGAGCTATGCAAATGAGCGCAAATGCGGAATGAATGCAATGCACACAACAGCAACACAACGGCAACAGCAACAATAATCACAGCAACAATCACAGCAACAACAACAACAACAGCAACAACAACTAGAGGCAAGACAACAATCGAAAGTGTTACACTTTCTGCACTTCAGCAAAAGGCAGCCAGGCAAAAAAAACAAAAAAAAGAGCCAGCAGAGCCATAAACGAGTGCCATGTAATACTCGTACAACAACCAACAACAACCACAGCCAACAACCAACAACAACCACAACAACCGACCAACAACAACAACAATAATGCAGTTAAAATTGCCGCAATTGCGCCATCGACGGCAACACGACGCGACGCATGCGCAAACAGTAAACAGCGACGGTGACGGTGACGGCGACTGCGCCGTCAGCGCTGACGTCGACTGCGACAGGTGAAAGGGGCGTGCAAGCAGCAAAAGCAACGTACGTGCCCGCCGCCGGCTCTCTGCCTCAATTGTTGAGCTGGACTCAAAAACTTGAGCTCGTTGCGCGCTGTGCGCTGCATTGCATAATTTTAGATAATTTCATACTGCATACAGCTGAAAAAGCCACTGAATATGCGCTGAAAAGTCAGCAGTTCTTTGAGACTTTTAACTAGTAGTACTCTCCACACACACACAGAGACCAAATGCCAGCTGAAAGCGCCAATGAAAGTGTGCTGAAAAGTCAGCTGATCTGCTGTGGTTCTACGAGCAGTGCCCGGAATTTCTCTATTATTTCTCTATACACGACGTAACTCCGCTTGGATGTCAATGTCGCGCGCTCGCCTTCAGTCTTTTATTACGTTCGAGCTGTGTTCTACTTATTTTGGCTCATAGAATGCGACTTCGAACTTGTTTCTTGTCTTTCTTTCTTTCTTTTTGGCTCTTTGGCTGTTTGGCTTTGGGGGGGGAAACTGGTTTCTTATGAATTTCATTCAATTTGGTTCGGTGTATTGGGTTTTTTGGGGTTTTTTTTGTTTCTTCTGTTTTATTGTTGTTGTTGCGACTTGTTTGAGCTGCTATTTTTACAGGAGATTTTACTCTCACTTTCATTTTAATGCGAGACAGCGGACAGAGGGGAGGGAATGCAACTCAAGTCGCTCGCTTTTTATTGCCTTGAAACGGATGTGATCGAATCGAGATCAAATTAAGCCAGTTGCTTTATGGAAATACTACAGAAAGTTAAATATATATATATACAAAATATAATACTCTCGGGGAATTTAGAATAAATTAAATACAGTTCTTTGTTTCATTCAAAAATATTGCTAAACAATTGCTGAAGTGTAGACAAAATCCAGTGGGGTACTCCGCAGATTGTATACCCTGGCAGACTGGAAGGAGCAGTAGGAGGATATAGTATTACGATCCT
Source organism: Drosophila repletoides (assembly GCA_018150835.1). NCBI lineage: Eukaryota > Metazoa > Arthropoda > Insecta > Diptera > Drosophilidae > Drosophila > Drosophila repletoides. The sequence goes on along the minus strand of JAECWQ010000031.1, from coordinate 17,858,167 downwards.
TATGGTTTTGAGAGTACTTTTAATACACATCTTTCTTCATCATTTGTACCCTTCCTTGGCAGCCATATGATATAGTAGTTCGATCCGACAGCTCCAAGACTGAGAGACTTGAGTCTAAAGATGGGACTCCTCTCATCGTCCTGATCAGTAATTTCTTTATATATAATTTACTGGCTTGGAAATGTCGCCTTCAATGTATGACAGATTTCGTGACAAAGCTATAATACCCTCTGCAAAGGGTATTAAAAGTGAAAGTGTATAAAGCGGCATTAAAATAATAATAAAAAGACCTAAAAAAAAAATGTGACCAACTCGTCGCTGTCCATTAACACAACAAAAGCTCAGGCCACCAGAGGCTAACAATTTAAAATAATAATAATAATAATAATAATAATACAGCCAAAAGCAACAAAAAATTATGCCCAAAAAACAAAAAAAAAAAAGAGGCGCATTCCGCTCTACATTTTCACCAAAGAAACACCATAAATTTTGTTGTCGTAGGCTCGCTCCGAGTGCGTATTTCTAATGAAAGTAAAAGAAGAGAAGAGGGAAAAAAGAGAAAAAGCGGAAACCGAATTCAAAAGCGACACGAAAATTATGCAAATTATTTTAATTACAAATGAGAAACTCCAAAAAAAAATATAAGCAAGCAACGAAAATCACATAAAAAAGCCCATAAAAAGTGCGAGGGCTACAAAAATGACGCACTTTTTGGTAAAAAAAAACACAAAAAAAAAAACAGTTGACCCACTTAAAATGGCAAGAGAAACTGTAACCAAAACCGACCCAAAACAAAGCCGGCTTCCAGCCCAAAAAAACAGAAAAAAAAAGCGCAGAATCCGAACCCGAATCCAAGCCGAACTTTTTTTGTATCTAAAAATAAACCCTGCGCCAGATTCTTCTGCGAGTCTCCTGTGCGTGAGAAAGTGACAGCAAAAAAGTATCTGTCGAACGCTCGTATCTTTTATCTTTTATCTTTATCTTTTGCGCTCTTCTTTTACTCATCCCAATTGACATTTGTATTTGTTACACTCGTTTTTGTTGCCTTTGTTGTCATTGTCATCTCGCTTTGTGTTTTTTTCTGTGCTTTTGTTCCATTTCTATCTATAAATATGTTTTATTTGCTCTTCTATCTATTTTCTTTCAATTTTTGTTCTTCTGTTTTTACAGGCAGGAAATCTCCATTTTTGGGTTTCATTTGCAAAGCAAACGGTAATTTTTTGTTCGTTTTTTTTTGTTCACTTTTTTTTCTGTTAATTTCTTTTTAAATTTTTCATGTTTTTTGCAATTTTTTGAATGTGCTTTTTTATCTATTTAGTTTGAAATGTTTTCCATTTTTTATATGTTCATTTAGAGAAAAAACCCCACATAAATCTCTCATTGCTCTTTGATCAACTCCATTTTTAACAGCCTTCCCTCTCCATCAGTTTCGTAATATAAGAAAAGCTATAAGGAAAAAACAGTTCGGCACACCGAAGACAAAATACCCTTGCAGACTGGTAGAAGCCTTTAAAATTTGTTCTTAAATTTATTTATGCTGAGGCATTGTTCCTATGGCAGCTGTTTTTATATAGTAATATTAATAATCCATTACAAAGCCTGTGACAAGGCTATAATACCCCAAGCAAGGGTATTAAAAAACGCAGGAAATTTCCCAAATATAAATCAGCGGCAAGCTAGTAAAAAAGTAGAAACACTCAAATGAAAAAAATGCTTAATTAAAAAGCCAAATAAAAAGTTGCGCATACGCCGTGTGAGCCCAGAAATTGCATGCAGATTTGCAAGTCCTAATTTTATTAGCATATAATACATATGTATATGCATGTGTGTGTGTGTATACATGTGTGTGTGTGTGTGTGTGTGTGCATTACTATTACTTCACATTTCACATGCAATAATACAAACGGCACACAAGAAAAAAGGCAAAAGAAAAGCAGCGAAAAGCAGCGAAAAGAAAAAGAAAATATTACTTCACTGCCACAGACCAGAAATGTGGTCGCAGTCGCTGCCGCCGCTGTCGCCGCCGCCGCCGCCGCCGCTGCTGCTGCTGCAACATTTCGCAATAGTTGGTAATTCGCCTAAAAAGCAACAGTAAATATATAAGAAACAAAAAAAAAGTTCGCAAATGAAAGTGAGAGTGAATAAGAAAGCGGAAACTAATGCAAGCGAAACCAACAACAACAACAGCAGCGGCAGCGGCAGCAGCAGCAGCAGCAGCAGAAGAAAAAACTCTGCACGGCGCAAACCGGTTGCTGTCGACGTCGCAGTTGCCGTCGGCAAACTCGTTTTGTGTGCAGAAGAAATCAAAGAGCGCGTCGCAGCAGCAGCAGCAGCAGCAGCAGCGGCGCCGGCAGCGGCAAAAGCACGCTCAGCTGCGCCTGCGCAGCGTCGACTGAGCTGAGCGAAGCTTTTTTTTGAGTGATAAAAATCAATTGAAAGCTGAAATTTCACTTTCGCTTTTAGCTTCCTCTTTGTTTGCTTTGTTTGTTCGTTCGTCTGTCTCCCGTCTGTCCGTCTGTCTGTCTGTCTCCCCTCCCTCCCCCCTTCCCCTACGCCTCTGCTTGTGTTTGTTTTTTAGCTTTGTATTTGTTGTTTGAAGGCGCATGCGGAAATTGTCGACTTTTTTCTTTTGGCCAGTTTGCCAAAAAGAATTGCCCAGTTTTTTAATGCTTTGTTTTTTATATGTGAATATTGAATAATATATGGCGCTGCCCCCCCCTTGTGATCCACCCCCCTCGAGTGACCCACTTTATAAGGCAGACAGCTGAGTGGCGCTCTCAGCGCCCCTCTTATCACTTGACAGCTATAAAAATTTACAGCAAAATAAATTCTAATAGAAAAACAGCAAAAAAGAGGAAAAAGAAGAGGGAAAAACAAGCACTTAAGCGCCCTGTTATCAGCGTCTACTTATGATTAATAATACCCCTTTCTGGGGGGGAGGGAAAAACAGAGTATTATTATTTTTAGTACTTGTATTTGTCATTGGTTTCTCTAGAAAAAAAAGCGTTGTATTTTTTATTGTATTTACTTTACATTTTTTGTATTTTTTTTATTGTTTTTACAGGCAAATCCACATCGAATAGCAAAGAAATCATCTGCCCGGATGATAAATACAAAGAGGAGGGCGACATTTGGAATGTTGAGGCCCAAACGGCATTTCTTGGCCCAAACCTATGGGACAAAACCTTGCCCTACGATGCTGACCTCAAGGTAACACAAGTTAGTATCATATCATCGCTGCGTAGTGGCTGCGTCGTCTGTTTTACCCCCTAAACGAACCCCTCCACCCATCCCACCATCCCCTACACTGCCCAAGTCTAAAAGAAAAAGCAAAGTTGCAATTGAAACAGTTACACACACACGCACACACACAGACACTTGTATATATACCCTACAAAAAAACCATACGAAAAATATTAACCTCAATCTGGTGCTTTTTTTAGTGCGAGAAGTGTATTCTCATCATAAATATTGTATATATATATATAAAATGACTAATACACATTTGTATATTTTTTTAATTACACTCTGCATCTCAGCTTTAATTACTACTTGCGGTATTTAATTACTCGAAAGTAATTCAAGTAATTATTTAAGTAATTGTGCCTACCAAACCCCTTCAATTTGTGAATTACAAAATTTAGTTATAGCTCTGTAAATATTACTCGCGGTATTTAATTACTTTCACAACCTTCAATTACTCAAGTAATTATGCTTCAAAAAAAGCTCAAGGATACGTCTCTACGTCCATTAGAATAGTTGACTATTGAAGAGAATTCAATTACTTTTAATTACCCAAGTAATTGTGACTTGAAAAATGTAAATACATCAAGAATTTCTCACTTCTAAAGATGAGATTAGATTGAAATTCAATTGTAATTACTCAAAGTAATTAGGCAAGAATTAAAGCTCAGCTCTCTCTCATGAGAGCTTTCAGCTCTCTTTTGATGAGAGCTTTCAAAAGCACTCAGATTTTGCGAGTTGTCCAAGTGTTGTATTGTTGCTGTTTCTGTTGCCATTTCGAAAATGCTTTTGAATCCATTTGCGCAACATGAAATTTTCAATTCTCCCATTTTGCTTGTATCATCCGTCTATATAGTATGCCGATTTAGATGAGTTCTTGTCGGAGAATAATATACCTGATGGCTTGCCTGGCACCCATTTGGGACACTCGGGCGGTCTGGGAGGACATCGTTCCGATTCGCTGAGTCATGCAGCGGGTCTGTCACTGGGTCTGGGGCATATAACCACAAAAAGGGAGCGATCTCCATCGCCATCGGATTGTATTAGTCCCGATACGCTAAATCCGCCATCGCCGGCCGAATCAAGTGAGTATTGCGTGAGAAACGAACGGAGGGGGAAAGCGAGAGCGAAAGCGACATCGAAAGAGAATTCCCTAGTAGAATGTCCCCCATATCACATAATAAATATTAACGATTTTATCTTGATTTTCTACTCAATTTAATTTATTAAAACAAAACAAAAAACAAAAAACAAAAAACAAAAAAAACCAAAAAAAAAAACACAAATGGAATGGACATTGCGCCTATTTAACTTTTGATTACCAATATATATTTGATATATTTGATACTTGATACTTTGATATTTGATATTTGATATTTGATTATGATTTTATATACGATACCAAAACCATATATACAACTTTTTCATCTAGCGAAGTCACCCTCCAAAAATGAAAAATGAAAAACGAAAAATGAAAAAAAAACTATGAAAAATTTTTGAAAAATGTTTTTGCTCATGTCTTATCAAATGCTAAATGTTAAAGGCTGAATTACATTCCAATTTGTGCAATTAAAAAAAAAAAAAAAACCAAAATTCGAGGCAAATTTTTTCCTTATACTTTCTCTTCTTACTCTTTACTACTTGTTCTTTTCTATTCTATTCTATTCTATTCTATTCTACTCTATTTTCTTTTCTATTCCTTTTTCTGCTACATTTTCTGTTGATTCTGTTGATTCTTGCAAGTTGTGCTCCATTGTTCAACCGATCCAATTATAATTTAGCACGAGAGAACAGTCTGTGAAACATTGTTAACATTTAGTATTTGATATTCCAGCATTTTCATTCGCATCGTCGGGGCGTGACTTTGATCCGCGCACCAGAGCATTCTCCGATGAGGAGCTTAAACCGCAGCCGATGATTAAAAAGTCACGCAAACAATTTGTTCCAGATGAGCTCAAGGACGATAAATACTGGGCCCGTCGACGAAAGAATAACATTGCCGCCAAGAGATCGAGGGATGCACGTCGTCAGAAGGAGAATCAAATTGCGATGCGGGCTCGCTACTTGGAAAAGGAAGTAAGTACTGAAGTAAGTAGCCTGATTCCACTCCTAGACGACAGTGCATTTTTTTACATATCCTTTTCCCCTTTTTTTTCTGCGTGGAATTTCCTGATTCCACTAGAAGAGCTTACATTTTTCAACATTCGTCTAGCTGAAAGTAAATGATGAATGTTCGAAAGATGTTTTCTTTTTTACTGTGTGGAATATGCTCTTCTATTGTGGAATTGGAGGTTATTCCAAGCGCAGCAGATAAATGTTGCAATATGTGAAATTATGTGGAATAGGGGAAGCTCCCAAACTCCCACTACATTTCTCACATTCTTTTGCTGAGTAAACCATTATTTGCTTATAAAAATTGCTTATAACTAGAAGCGGGGTAAATGGAATGTGTATGAAAATGTTCTTTTTTATGTAAACGCCGGTTCCACACACACAGAAAAAAGTACATTTTTGAACATTCCCCTACTCGCAGTTCACTATTTACATTATCAGAGTTTTACATTTTTGTGCACATCAAAATGTAAGGTAAATGATAGAATATGTGAAAAAAATGTTCTAGTGGAATTGGGCTATTTAACCTACAAATATATTCGCTTAAGAGGAGACTTACTAATTTCGATAAATTCGATTTATTCACATAGAACGCTACACTACATCAGGAGGTCGAGCAGCTTAAACAGGAGAACATGGACTTGCGTGCACGTCTATCGAAATTCCAGGATGTGTAATAAGAAATACAACAGAAAAATGTGACTTTTGGGGGCGTTACGAAACCACAACAACAACAACAACAGCAACAACAATTACATTATAATAATATAATTATAAAAATAATAATAATAATACGATAAAAATACTAATAATTGTTAGTAGAAGAGACAGACATGAAAGCAAAAGTACACTACAAGAAAAGCATACATATATACAAATATATATATATATATGCATATATATAGCAGACACACACACACACATACACACACATACACATACATACACATACACAGTTATATATTTATTTTAAACTAAATGCAAATTAACTAAAACATTTAACTTACATTTTTAGTGTAGCTTAAAGGAAAAAGAAAAACAAAAGCAAAAGCAAAAAGAAAACAGAACATTTTCAAATGCCTCTCAAAAACATAATCGATAGGAAAAGCTATCGACAAATAATCGTGTTATCGAAACAAGTGCAAAACCATAAAAACAAAAACAAAAACAAAAACAACTACTTGACATTTGTTAGCTAAGCTTGAAGAGAGAACCTAAAAACTAAAAACTAAAATCTAAAAACTAAAAACTAAAAACTAAAAGCTAAAACTATTTTCTAGAATTGTTAATTTTTACCTAGTGTGTTTTGTTATTAGTTTCTAAACGAGTTAAAACTTTTTTTTATATACATAAAAATATAAATATATATTTTTTTTTGAGCACACTTTTAGGATTAATCTTAATCCTAATTTTTTCTTAATTTTTCGTTAAGTTTTCGTTAAGATAATTAATTTTTTGCTTTTATCTTAACATGAATCGTTCATACATATGTAAATAATTTCGTTGTCTTTTTTTTTTCAAATTTGACTCAAAAGAAAAACCCCAAAAAAATATTAAAAAAAACAATTGCAAAAAATGTAAAACAAAACAAAACAAAAAAGAAAACAACAACTACTATAAGTAAACAACAAAAACAAAACAAAAAGAAAAACAAAACAAAAAAAAACCATTTAGAAATGAGCAAAGAACTTCCCTCCTCAGTTGCCTCAGCCCCAAGAGCGCCAGGCAGCTGTTAGTTTAAGTGAGCTATGATTTTTTTTTTTATATATACAAACATACTATAAAGGCAACATTAATTAATTAATTGATTAATTGAAAGAAGAAGAAGAAAACAAAAACTATTATTTCATAGTTTTTCCTTTGTTATATTTGTTGATAACTACAGTAAAACTATCAAGAAACGAAAAGAGAAATGAGAGAAGAAACAGCAGCTATAACAGTGGGCAAAAGTCAGAGAGCGCAACAATATCAAAGAGCATTTCTTTAGCCAGAGGGAAGCTTTCGCTCTTGGGAGCGACAAGAAACGATAGGCCGTAGAACAGATTAATCGATTTTCGATATCTAAAACTAAATAATTTCGTACCAAACAAAGGCAAATATAAATGAAATTAAAGCGGAGAAATTTCCAAATTTGAATCCAACAAAATTATGAACCGTTTTTCGCACTCGAGTTCGAAAAGAGAGCGCAAGTTTCCCTCTGGAGAGAGACGAATATACTCTCACGCTTTAAAGCTTGCTCACAGTCAGCTTTTGAGTTCAATTTTTCTTACTTTAAGTTCTACTTTTTCCCCCCACTCCTCTACTCTATGGAACCTTTTACAGTTCATAATATTTTCGCAACATTTTTCACTATTTTCTAGTTCTATTTCTACTTCTATTTCTATTTCTATTTCTATTTCTTATTCTATTCTTCTACTCTTTTAGTTTATAATCTGAATTTTTTTTTTAACATAATTTGTTTGGTGTGATTTGCAAAGATCTAAAATCTTATATTATAATTATTATTATTATTATTATTATTATGAATATATTATATTATTATTATTATTATTATTATTATTATTATTATTATTACTATTATTATTATTATTACTGTTTAAGTTTTATTAATTTTATTTGTTAAACATTGAGTTACATTTACCTGCATATTTAGCATTCTAAGCTAACGAAATAACAACAACAAAAGAGAAAGAAAACAAAAAAACAAGAGTAAAAATAGAAGAGAAAGTGAAAAGAAAAATTCAAATAAATTTTTTACAAAAAAAAAAAAAAAAATACACTCGGAGAAATTTACACTTTATATAATAATGATTTTCAATTAATATACAAAAGAATGCAATAAGTTTTATTTATTTTTTAAAGCAAACGGAAACCAGATAAAATAGAATGATAGAATGAGAGACAGAGAGAAAGAGAGAGAGAGAGAGAGAGAGGGAGAGCAAGAGCAAGTGTAATAATAAAAAATGTAAGCTTTGCTTTCACAAAAAATTTACAAAAAATTGTCTTGTTTTAACTTGGAAAATGCCAGGAAAAAGAAAATGCGAAAGAAAATGAAACTAGAATAAAATGCAAGGATCTCACAGCAAGTACAGTTAGCCACAGAAAACAGAAGAAAAGAAAACAGAAGAAAAGAAAGAAAGAAAGAAAAACTACTCATAAATACGTACCCGAAACTAACCCTAACGATAATAAAAAGAAAGGCAATTATATTCGTACTATGTAGAAAAAGTATTTAGATGTTTATCCGAGCAACGAGTGCACTTAGCAGATAGATGAAAAACCCAAGAGAACTTCCAGAATTCATGAGTTTTTCCCCAACTTTTCTCCTCAAGCAGAAAAAAACAACGAGAAAACTACACTTAAAGAAGAAAAAGAAAAAAAGAAAATACAAAAATACCCAACTAAAAACCTAACCTAAAAGCCTTTTGCACTGCTATGAAACCACCTAGAGAACTATTATAATAAAAGTGGACGAGGAAATGGAGGAAAATGGAAATTTTTCCGCTATCATTCGGAACATTTAAGTCAATATTTGAGCTTCGGTTGTTTTTATAAGGTGACACAGAAAATATACCATAAATATACACACACATACACACATACAGTACACACACACACACACACACACACACGCATAGTACATATAAATAGAAGGATAGACAAAGTAAAAGTAGCAAAAGGATTTAGCTCCACGAAAACTTTCAGTAACTAAGCAATTGTATGGAAAAACAAAAAGCAAATCAATTAAAACAAATACAAAACGTGTTATATTTATACATAAATATATTCAAAAAGGAAAAACTCTCTTAGAAATAATAGAAATATGTCTAAGAGCAAATGCGCATAGAGGTGAAAAATATAAACGAGTTGCGAGCCCAGCGGCTGGGCGAGTGTGACCCTAGCAGGCGGCTGCCCAAAGCAGAAAAGTGTGACCAGTTCCTTTGGTAGCAGTACAGTTTTTTTTTTTTTTTTTTCTCGTAGTGTTTAGTATAAAGTTAACCAGAGGATGTCCCCCGCTCTTCGAAGAGAGAGCCGTAAAACGAGGAACAGCTCGCAAGGCACAGGCGGTTTTTGGCCATAAATAAAATAAATCCATGAAATTAGAATGAAATATTAAAAAGTATCGATACAATTGTAAAGAAAATCAGTGAAAGAAATTCAAATAAACTGGAAAAGATTGAAAATTTGAAGTCAAAACCTACAGAAAAGAGAGAAGAATGATCGAAGCACAGCTCACCTGTTCGAGCGTTGCCCGTGTTTGTGCGACACGAGTTCGAAAGAGAGCGAAAGGGCAGCCCTCTAGATAGGTTTGTAGTATATATTTATTCAGTCTCTTCTTTTGTAGCATACTTTTGGCCAGCACTGTGCGGCGCCTCGCTCAGCCCAAAGGCGAGCAACAAAAAAAAAGAAAGAAAACAGCTCACAAAATAAATTATATACACAAATATTTGATGCAACGAGAGTTTGTTGTTGTAGATTTGATTTCAGTTCGTTAGTGATGGAAAATTAGGTTTTTAATTAATGCGAACCTTTGCATAGAGCATAAACCAATAAGATAAATGAATAAAAGAATAAAAATATAAAATATATATATGTATTTCTGATAAGAATGTTCCGTAACAAAAACGTAGACTTTAGCAACAAACAGAAGACGATAAAACTGAAAGTAAAACATAAAATAAAGAATTTTTTGTTAGAAGAAAAGCAAAAAGAAAAACGAAATTATAATAAAATAATATACATCATATACATACATACATATATATAGTATATATATATATATAAAGTATATATTTATTATATACAAAAGGCAGCATGTTATTTAATTACGATTAAAGGATTAGAGATTTAGTTGAAGTTGAAGTTGAAGTTGAAGTAATTTTTTGTAGATAAATTCAGATAATATATTGTAGCTGATGATGATTTTTTATAAGTACTTACATACTACAACAAATATACTAAAAGAACAGATATACTAAACCCATATACTTAGTATATTAAATATACCATTTAGTATATACATACTTATACTTATATACCACAATATATAGAGCAATGGAGCTAATCGTAGGCAGGGTTAAAAATAGTAACTAAAGACACAAATTGTTGCAGTGCAAAAATCGCAAAATTAGCTAAAAACAAACAAAGAAAATGCAGAAAAGATACAAAAGTATCCGGATATCTAGATATCTAGAAGATACGTCTAGAACTAAGCCTACAAACAGAGAGAGAGAGAGAGAGTCAAGTAAAGTAAGCAGAAAAAAGTATGCTGAGTGTTTTTAGTATTTTAAGCAACAAAGGAAAACTGTGGGCAATGCGAACATATTAAATATATATGAATATATATAGATATATGCGTATATATATTATTATATATACATATATACACATAAATATATACATACATACATATATAAATATATTCTTACATATTATTAAAGACCGAAAACAAAACAAAAAACAAAAATGTTGTTGAATTTTATGAATCAATAAGAAATTAGCGAAAAAAAAAATCACAGCTGATTAAAAGATAAATTTAAAAAAAAAATACTAAAAAAAAATTGTTAGTTGTTGCAGCAAAAAAAGAGAAGCTAAAAAAAATACCTAAAAATTAAAATACCAAAAAAAAACCTAAAAAACTACCAACACACACACACACACACACACATGCGTTTTTAGAGCCTTTACTTATATTTTGAGAATTTTGCGATTTGAAACGAATGCAAATAATTTTATACCAAAAAAAAAGCAAAAAAATACAGAGAGAAAATATAAGAGAAGCGAAATGCATAAATAAACGGCTAAATCTACGGCTAAAAGTAAATTAGAACTAACAATTTGTAAAGCGTTTGTATTAGTAACAAAGAAAAAGAAAAATACTAAAAAAATACTAAATAAAAAAAAAAAAACTCTGCTTGCAGCAATAGAAAGAGACAAAATACTGCGCCTAGTTGTTGCAAAACAAAAATTCAAAATAAAATACTAAAATTAAAGATTTAAATACAAATTCAAAGTAAAATATAAAGTAAAAACAAAAACAAAAACAAAAAAAAAAAAAAAAACAGCCTATGCAAGGACACTAACATGTACCTAGATATACATAAATATATATACATATATATCTACATATATATCTGTATATGTGTACGTATATATAGGTATATATATATATATATAGAGAGAAAGAACAAGAAAACAAAAGAAAAAGCGTAAAAAACAGCTAAACACAAGTGCTGCAGAATATTTAGTTTTAATTTAAATAAATAATTTAATTTAAATTTGTTAAATATCAGAGAAAAAAACAGAAAAAACAGAAAAAACAGAAAGAAGAATACTGAGCTTTTTCCCATTGATTTTAACATAATTTCTAAGCAAATTTTTTTGAACAGAATCATGTTATAAGTATGTTTCAATGTTATCTGTATGTTACTTTCTGCTAATTCTCTGTTAAGTGAATGCAAGTTAGAAGAAAGTAAGCGAGGAGTAAATTTGATTTATTGAGAAACTGCAAAAACCCAAAAAACAAAAAAAAAAACAATAAAGGTTTAGATACAAATTTTGAAACGATAAATGCAAAAAAAAATAAACACTGGCTTGTTCTTTTTTTTTTCAATAAGTTGTTGCTAAACACAAAAATGTTGCAGTGGCTGAGAGAAGAATCTGAAAAGCAGCCGTAAAAGAACTGCTGTAACTATGCTACGAGGCGCTGTTATCTAACAGCATTTTATAGCCCAGTTTTAGGCTGCTGCTGAGGCGAATTTCAGTGCACCGCATAAAAGTAAACTTTAAAAAATAACTTGGAGAACTTCAAGCTTAACAGCTGCTTCAGCTGACCTTGAAAAGTTGAAAAAAACAACGCCTGCCTGCTGCTTGGCAGAGAACTCTGCAATAAATGTTGCTAGCAACATTGCTGCACGGGCAGACTAAGCGACTGTAGCAACCAAGACATAAACCATAAATGCCTATTTTATATTAATTACCAAATAAGCTAAGCTGCATACAACTGTTATTAAATTATGCAAAAATTTAAGCGAATTTCCTCATGTTTTCTTTTTGGTTTCTTACATTTTGTTGAAAACTTCCGTTCGCAAAAACAACAGCAGCAGCCGCAGCCGCAGTCGCAGCAGCAGCGGCGGCAGCAACATGAGGCTGCATAACTTGTTGTCGATTACACTTCCCTATGAAAGAAAACGTGCGTGGCAAATGTTGCAATAAATGCGAGCAATGTTAACACAACAACACAAGACAACAAGAGAGTGTACACATGTAATCTCTATAACAGTGGCGTTTACAGAGGGGATCTTGTTAACAGCATTGTAAGCTAACCCTTTCGCCTACGCTACTGTTGCTATGAATATGTATAGAGCCAAGCCAGACAACGCAACAAATTACCAAATTACGAAAAAGTAACAGGCAATAATAACAACAGCAACACCAACAACAGCAGCAACAACAGCAGCTGCCATTTAAAATGTTAATAACAACATCAAATGCTAAACTGGAAAAATATGCAGCAGGCCAACGTTGAACTTGAGCTTGAAATAGCGAGCGTCGTCGAACTGACTCTGTCTTTCTCTCTGCTTGGCTGAGCTTGAGCAGCGCTGCCTGCGTTGCTGTTGCTGCTGCTGTTGTTGTTGCTGCTGTTGTTGCTTGCTTGGGGGGCTCTCTTTTGATCGCCAAATGAGGTCAACGCGTCGCATACGTAATATGCGTTAAATGACAAAACTTATGAAACCAAACAGCAGGCGGCAGGCAGCAGGCAGCAGGCAGCGGCTACTGGGGGTGGGGGTCAGAGTGTTGCCATTTCTCTTTTGAGTGGCGCCGGAAGCACACAACATACGATAAATGATGAGCCAAGCGTGGGCGTTAGCTCATCCACCACCCCGCCACCCTCCAACCACCACCCCCAACACACACACACACACACACACAAGTTTGGCGTCGCCCTATTTGACAGTTGACGTTTTGCCGGCAAATCTTAAGCAGCAGCCGAAGCAGCCGAGCAGCAGCAGCAGCAGCAACAGTACAGCGCTTAAGAGAGCATTGTCAAAGTGATGACGCAACAGAGCTCTGCTGGCTGCTTAAGAGAGCTATGACATAATAGGCATATGTATTTGTGTGTGCGTGCTCAGTGTGCTCAGTGCTTTTTCGGTCGTTGCTCAGTGCTGACTGACTGCTGACTGCTTGCTGCGTTCATTTGCTGTCGAACAGCGGCCGTGTACAGTACAAGGTACAGAGCAGCACAGGCAAGGCAGCAAGCAAAGAGGAGCGATATACGTATAAAATAACATAGCGCTGTCGTCGCCGTCGTCGTCGTCGTCGTCGCAGTTGTTGTCGCCGCCCTCTCGAACACGTTACGTTACGTCTGCCCGCGCGTATCGCGTAACCGCAACATAACGTAAGCGCATTACAAAACAACGCTTCGCTTTGCTTTGCTTTGTGTCAACGTAATCAATTTATGGTTTTTCCAACTGTGTGTTCAAAGTTTTCCTCAATTCTGAAAGAAAACACAACAAAAATAAATAAAAGAAATAAAAAACAAGTGAATACGTCATTAGTTTGCCTCCCTTCGCCGTGCAAAGAGAAAAAACCGCCGTGTAAAACCCGTCTGCGGGTTACGTAAAGCCGAGCCGTTCGAGTTCTTACAAAACAACAACAACAACAACAATCTAAATACCAATACAGAGGCAGAAAAAGCGCGCATAACAAAATTAAAAAATTAAGAAGAGCAAAAAAAGAAATAGAATTTTTTCAGTGTTGTTTTTTTTTTTTTTCGCGTGTGGCAATAAATTTTGACACAAAAGAATTTATTGAGTGTGTCTCTGCTACTGCTGCTGCTGCTGCTGCTGCGCTGCTCGGGCAGAGGAGGCGCGGTCAACTAAAACAAGCAGAAGCAGAAGAAGCAGAAGAAGAAGAAGAAGCAGGCGAAGCAGAGTGCGCGACAGGTAAAGTTAAAGAGAGAGTGTGGCGCTAAGAGCGTATATACTTGTTTTTTTTTCCTCTTCTTTTTTTCTTTCTTTCTATCTGTGTTCTCTTCAGCCTATGTTACGACATCAGGCCACACGCCGTCTGCTGTGTGCGCCTGTGTGTGTGAGTGTGTGTGAGTGTGTGTGTGTGTGTGCAATGTGAATGAACGCCCGCTCAACTAAGTTGCATTTGCTCTTTGAACAGCAGCAGCAGAAGCTGAGCAGCGCAGCAGCAGCAACAGCAGCGGAAAAACTGTTTTTCATTTGTGTCGCTGTTGTTGTTGCTGCTTTTCTGTGAATTGATTGTGAAAACAAAATGCGCTGCAATGAGCACCCAGCAGGTGTTGCGGTGGGTGGGGGTGGGGGTGGGGTTAGGCGGGGGTCTCATTTTGCACCGCTTACGTGTTGCCATATTTTTAAAGGCATTACTAAGCGGTTTTTTGTTGTTTCTCTCACTCTCTGTTGTTTTCCGCTGCTTCTTCTTCCTTGGCTGTTACGTTTCGCTCCCTCTGTGTGTGCCTCTGTGTGTGTGTGTGTGTGTGTGTGTGTGTGTGTGTGTGTGGCGAACGTGTTGTTGTTGACGTTTGTTGTTTTACGTTCTACCAACGAAGGCGAATCGAATTGGCAGCACTTGATAATAATTTATATTTAATTTGTGATAAAAGCATGCAGAATTCTGACTAATATGCATGACAACAGAATTCACATCAATTTCCTATTCGAACTCGAACTCGAACTCGAATTCCAATTTGAATACGAACAATGAATGATGCAATGCCCTAGAAAGTTGGCCAAAGAATATTACACACAAAGAACCAAGTTAATCAAAAGCGAATTACACAATTTTGGAAATTAATAAAAAATAAAACAAAAAGTAGCAAGCAAAGGCTCACCGACGCTTCGTATACCCTCGCAGAAGCTCTGCTAAAATCCCTTGAAACAACAAATAAAAGCTAGTGGGAAAAGGACTATCTTCCTGCGGAGAGGACTCTGTTAAATGTATTCTATATATATACAGATCGTTCCTATGGCAGCTATATAGTAGTCTGATCCTGCCTCTAGAAAACTGACTCTTTCAGCAGTAAAAGAAAACACTCCCACACACTTTTCCTTTGGCCCCAAAGAGCAGATTATTCCTTTCTACGGCAACTATAGCATATAGTGGTTCGATCCTTTAGCTCTGATATGTGCTGCCTGCAACCCAGAAAATAAGAGGTTAGTTTGCACGGAAACAGACAGACAGAAGGAAGGACTTGGCTATATTGAGTCGTCTCTCCATCCTGAACGATCATAATATATAGCAGATATATAATTTATGGGCTTGTATGCATATTAAGTCACAAAGTTAATACACCCTCTGCCAGGGTATACATATTAAATTCAGAAGTAAAGGGTATAAATAAAATCTGGAATCAATTTCTAGAGAGAAAAACAACTTGAGAAAATATACCAAAGAATTAAGGAAGAAAGAAGAAAGCAGAATGAAGATTGGGGGGGGAGGAATTATATAAATAATAATTTAGCTATTTAACTGTTTAATTGAAATTATGCGCAGCTTTTAAGCTTTTTGAACTTCATTGAAAAGTCAACGAAAAGTGCTGCATCATCGGACGACCCAAGAGCCGCCCCCGCAAGACGCCCCCTCCGCCCCCCGCCCTTAAAACACCTCAATATTCCAGCTGGGGGCAATGATTGCCGGCTCGTTGCAGTTTACGTGACGCTGGCAGCGTTGTCGCCCCATTGACGCTGACGCTAACGCTGACGTTGACGCTGACGTCGCCGTTGGCTTTGGCATTACGAAACGCAAAAGCGAAGCGAGGCGAGGCGAGGCGACGCGACGTAACGCATTATGCGAGCCTCTACAACAGCAACAGAAATAGTCGTAAAACCTTTAACTCTAATTGCAAATTGCAAATATTTCCTTCGTCATTATGCAAAAATACAACAACAACAACAACAAAATAAATAAGTAAATAAATAAAAAGCCAAAGCAAAAGTCGTGTGAGTCACTGAACCTTACATAAAAGGGCCTAAAAGATAAGCGGCCCCCGCAATTAGTCAGAATCCAAAGAGAGAGGGAGAGGGGGCGGGGGGCGAGAGAGGCGACAAATCAAATGGCCAAATCAACGTAAACAGCCCTAAAAAAAAAAAGGCTAATAGAATTTCCTTGGTCAATAATTTAGCCAGCTGTTTTTATTATTTTTTTCTTGTCGTTTTTTGTTTCTTGTTTCTTTTTTATTGTCGTCGCAGAGCCGTAAAAGACGCCGTAAAAAACACAAATGAAAAGCCAATAAAACAAATATCAGAGCTAACAACAACAACTGCGACAACAACAAGAAAATGTTTATGAAAATTGTATAATAAGTTTAAGCGATTTCATAACGCTTTGCATATAAATTGTGCTCGCTTCTCGCTTCTCTTCGCACTTATTGAATGGCAATCACAGCAATTATGTAATTTCATTAGGCCCAAAAACTTGGCCTTTCACACACACACACGCACACACACACACACGCGCGCACACGCACACGCACACTTGTGGAGCTATAATAAACGTCGTAACCAATTAAGGAAAAGGCTAAAACCAGGCAAGAGGAGGCACTGGCGGAGGAGAAGCCGGAGGAGAAGGAGAGAGAGAAACCTTCGCCCATTTTGCATTTGACATTGCATTTCATGGCAATTTCTTGTCGCCACCCACAACAATTGACTTAAGTAATAATGCAGGCAATTTGTAGCATGCAGCACGACTAGCAGATACCCTGTAGATTGAGGAGAGAAAATATTTTAGGCATATTAAAGCAATTGCTATGCAGCAAATCAAAGTAGAGAAAGGACTTGGACTAAAGAAATAAGGGAAGTAAAGAGAAGTGACAGCTCGACTAGCAGATATCCTGTTAATTTTAGGGAGAATAGAAAATATAAGGATAGTTATTCAAGGATACAAATCAGAGTCTCCAAAAGACGACTGTAGCAAAGTGAGTGATTTGTAGATATCTTGTAAACCATATGAATAGAACAACTACAGGAATCACTTGAGAAGGAATCCTTTAGGACAGAACTGAATTAGGCTAAGAGCCTTAGCCCTATAGTTAACTTTTTAGCCTGTTTTCATAATGAATCATTTGCTTAATGCAATTTAGATACTACCCCAATATAGAGGACTACAACTCGAGGGGAGCGAGGGGCGTTGAAAGGCAAGCCCAGTTTATTAGTATGAAAAGAGAAGGCCTCTTCATAATGCATATGCCCCTTTTTACTTGCACGTTTTAGTCCAGGGTATTCATAAAGCAGTTGACGTCGTCGTTGTAATTGGTTTTCTGTCTCGGTCTCAGTTGCCTTCTCAGTCTCAGTCCAGTCCCGGTTCCAGTCTCCGTCTCCGTCTCCGTCTTCGTCTTCGTCTTCGTCTCCGACTCAGAATATTGTCGCCATTGCTGCCAACTCGTCTGACGACAAAGGCGACTGAGACGTCGACAGCGACGACGACGGCGACGGCGAAGGCGAAGGCGACGGCGAGAACAGGCAACGATAAATGCAATCGCGAAATATGATTGACATTGCATAATACGAGTATGAATAAATATAAGAAATAATAAAAAACAAACCAAGAATGAAAAGGAACCGAATGCATTTAAGTACTCGTTGCTCGTTGTTGTTGTTGTTGTTGCTGTTGTTGCTCGTTGTTGTTGCTGGTGTTGAATGTTTGCCTAGTCGCGCAACTCGACATATTTGCAGTTCGTTTTGGAACGTTTATCAGCGAGTTCTGATATTATGCAATTACATGGCCATATAAGCACACACACACACACACACACACACACGCACACACACACATAGAGGAACGAGCGAACGAACCAACGAACGAACGGACGAGCGAGCGAGCGAGCGAGCGATTGCATCTTGTAGATACACGTGTTGTTATATGAGTCGTATACATAATTTTTACTTACGCAAAGCAAAATAAGTGAAACGAAACAAAGCCAGAATCAAAGTGGAACTGGAAGTTGTTAGCCAACTTTTAGCCTTGAAATGCGTCACATGTTGACTGATTGTCTGTAAGACTAATACACGCTCATAGATACAGCTTACAGCCAACACAGAGGCAGAGGCAGATACGCGGTGATATGCGAGAGATATTTCCGAGAATATTTCCTGATTAGACTGGAGACCAACACCGGAAGATCAGTTGTAGTCAACTCTGCCTCTGCTCTTCGCTTCGAGCTGCATCTAAAGAGGAAAATGTGCAAAAGAGAATCGAATAAAAATAAAGTATAATCAGCTGTCTTTCTTATCAGCGATCAGCGATCATTGAGAACTTGAGACGATTCTATGGAATATACAAAGTCTCTATATAATTATATCTCTGACACGTGTTCCCAGCCCACGTAACATTTCAAGAATAAAGTATATAAATATAAAGATAGATAGACAGTTGGACAGATGGACAGAGATAGCGATATATAGATATAGATACAGATATAGATACAGATCTGTCTGCAGCGATTGTTATGCTGAAATCATTGAATTTCATTGTCGCTGTGCTCAAAAGAAGCAATCAAAATTTTATATAAATAAATAAAAAGACACACACGCACACACACGCACACACACACACACACATGAATTTATATAAAAACCTTCGCTTCCTCGCTGGCTCGCTGCTAGCCGCTTTTCTTGGCTAACTACCAATAACACACAGAAAGAGTAGATGATATTTCGGCATTACTTAACATCAAAATTTATGCAAAATATTTGGGCCAAATGCGTACATAATCAGTCGATTCAGATACTTGCGAACAACAACAACAACAACAACAAATGCGGCAACAACAAAAGGAGATGAAAAATAAATAAATAAAAAAAATCTCGTTTTTATTTGCACGCAATTTTCTTTGGCACACTTTGATTTCACATTTGCGCTGAAAATGTATCTGTATCTGTGGCCATAGCCGTAGCCGTAGCCGTAGCCGTAGCCGTAGCCGTAGCTGTGGCTGTGGCCTGTTTATCTCTGCGAGATGTAAACAAATTATGTTCAGCAGAAGGAGGCAAAGCAGAAGCAGAGGCAGCGGCAGCGGCAGCAGAGCAGCAGCAGCAGCAGAAGAAGCACGAGAAGCAGCAACGCGCCAGATAGACCAAAAAATTATTGTTTACATAACAAAAGCAAAAACATTTCAAACGTTGCCAATAGCCACGAAGCGCGCTCTCTTCAGCGCTCTGCCTGTGTCTGTGTGTGTGTGTGTGTGTGTGTATTGGTGTGTTGTGCCGGCATTGTTTATCTTCAAGATACAAAGAAAAAAGAAGAAACCAAAAAAAAAAAAAAGCGAACGTCAAAGAAAAACGTGCGCATTAAACAGTTCGTAAAGAGAACTGTTCTGCGAGCATCAAAGAGAAGCGGCGCTGTTACTGTGACTGTCCCCCTCCCTCCCCCCCTCGCTCTATCCCTCTCTCTCTCTGTGTGTGTTTCTGGCATTGTTTGAGTTTTATTATTGCTTTGTTTTTCTCTCAGTGTGTGCCTGTCTGTGTGTGTGTGTGCGCCTGTGTGTGTGTGATTTTGATTTTGATTTCGTTTCGTGATTCAGTGTTAATTTTCATAATATTATGTAATAACATGTGCCGCCAGCAGCAGCCGTCGCAGCCGTCGCAGCAGCAGCAGCAGCGCAGCAGCAGCAATTGAACTGCGAATGAACTATTAAGAGAGCTGATTAGAGCAGATTAAGACTCTCCTGCTGCAGACAGAAAGCAGCAGTCATAAAAGTTGCGCTCAACTTGTGAGTTTATTTTGTGCTGCAGGTTCGTTGACCGTGGCTCGTTTATGTAACGAAAAGAGCTGCAAAGCTCAGAATTTTAGGGCTCTGTCAATTAACAGGCGAACGCGCGCGCGACAAATGTCACATCGCCTCAGACTAAGCAAAGAGAGTTGCAAGAGAGTCAAACACACACACAGTGAGCGAGAGAGAGGGAGAGCGGGAGAGCGGGTTGAATAGCAGTAGATACGCTTTTTGGAGCTGTCATAAAATTATAGGCAGCGCGCAAAGAGAGCAACTTAGGCGCGCTCTTTAGCTTGCGCGCGCTCTTCAAAAGACTCACTGTGTGTGTGTGTGTCGGCCTGTGTGTGTGTGTGAATTATAAAACAGAATCAAAAGCTGCGATGGCGGCAGAATCAGGCAAAACGCAAACGGCATTTTTTTGTACGTTACGTAAATACTCACACACACACACACACACACACACACAGATACAGATACAGATACAAATTCAGTTGATTTCTCATTTCTCATTTCATTTGATTTCAGTTGATTTCATTTTTTTTCCTGTCTTTTCTTCTGCTTTCAGATGTCGCTTCCGCTGACCCAGCAAACAAAATAATTCTCCAAAATAAAAAAATTCTATTCTTCTATATATATAAATTATCATTGCACACACACACACATATATATATATATATATATATATATATATATATACATTTATATATATAATAATAATAATTTAATCAAAAGAAATTTATATTGAAAGGAAAAGAAAAAAAAAAGAGGCCCCAGTGCTGTGCTATTTTCGGGGCAGATGCTGATATGAAAAGCTCAAAGAGCGTCGGCCAATGTGAAGTGCATGACAAAAAGAAACGAAACAACAACAGCAACAACAACAACAACAACAACAATAACAACAACAACAACAATAACACAAAAACACTCAAGGGAAAAATCAACTCAATAACAATTGCATATTAAATACAAAAAAAAAACAAAAATAAAAAGCCAACAAAAAGACGTCGGCGTCGACGTCGTCGTCGCGTCGCATACGTGACCACGGCCAGCTACACAGCAGAACAGCAACAGCAACAGCGACAGCGACAGCAACAGCAACACAAAGAACAGGAAAGAGAGAGAAGGAGCAGCAACAGCTGTCAAGATGCCGCTCTCTCAGGGCTACTACATGAAGCCCTCGGTGGCCACCAAACGCGCTCTTAAAGCTCTGCGTAAGGAGAACAATCAACAACACCAACACCAGCAACACCAGCAACAGCAGCAGCAACAACTACAACAACAACACCAGCACCAGCAGCAGCAGCAGAGCAGCGCTGGCAGCTCAACGCATACGCTGCAATCGCTGCTGTGCAACAACAACAACAATAACATTAACATTAACAGCAGCATTGATGTATCCTATCTGCTGGGCGAATCCTTGGCCCGTTTGGGCAGCCTGCCGCAAGCTTTTGATATGTACGAGCTGATCGCCAGCCGGCAGCAGGACAGACATGTGCCGCTGGACAAACTGGCCGCCTTGGCCAGTGCATTGACGTCACATATACGCCAGCTGGGCGGTATGAACGCCTCATCGCTCACTGTTAACACGCTGTTAAGCACCCCGCCGTCGCCACCGCCGCCACACTCCAGCCAGGCCTTGGAGTCGATGCATAAGAGTCGCTATCAGCAGGCGCGTCAAAATGTGGACAATTGGACGGCATATTCGTTGGGGCTGGATCTATTGCCGGGCGGCGAGGGTGAGCAGGATCTGTTGGATTTGCATGCGCCCTCGCGAGAACTAGGCGTAACTAGTGCAGCGCTCAGCCAGGACTATGATCCGTTGCTCTGTCCACTCTGCACGGATATGCTGCGTTGTCCCGTCACAACGAACTGTGGCCACACCTTTTGTGGCCAGTGTTGCGAGACGATTACACAGTGCAACATTTGCCATACCAAGTTTCCACCGCGCAGCGTGGAACGCCTGCCACAAACGGTGGCACTCACCAGCACCACCAGCAGCAGCAGCAGCAGCAGCAGCAGTGGTAGTAGTAGTACCGGCTATGGTGGCTACACTGGCTACAGCAGCAGCATTAGCTCCAGTTCCAGCTACAGCTCCAGCTCTTCGCCTCGCTTCATCGCTGCAGCTCCACTCAGCAGCAGCTTTCGCTATGCAGGACTCGGTCTACGCGTGACGTTGCCTGCACCCACCACAGTTACCACCACCACGGTGGCATCTACCACAGCGACAGCAACCACCACAATGGCATCCACCAGTTCGGCCACAGCGTTGGGCGGCTATGCTTTGGGTGGCTCTACGGCCATGAAGTTTATGCCAGATGTCCTGGTGCGACGCCTGGTGGAGAAGTGGTGGGGCGCCGAGCTGCAGGCCAAGAAGATCATCGAGAAGGCCACCAGCTACATGCACCTCAATCGGCTCGACGATGCGCTCAAATTCTGCAATGCCAGCCTGGAGAAAGGTGAGTCCAAAAAAACTCGTTAGGGAATTGCTCTTTTTTCGCGCCTCTTTTTCTTTTCTCTCTCCCACTTTTTACGGCCAGTTGGCTAGAAAAATCAATAAAAGGCTGGCTTTAGGATTTAGCTCCCTGCTGACGTCAGCAGGCACTGAGCTGCGCAACAAGTTTTCATAGCCCCTTCACATGACACCTTCCCACCTTGCTGCTAGCCAGCAAAAGCTACCAGAAACCCTTTCCGAACGCTTCTCAGGGACCTGCCCACAGTTCGTATGCATAATAAAGTCAGGAGTGAGAGAGGGAGAGACGAGAGGGGAAGGGAAGGGAAGGGAAGGGGTGGCACCCTTAGCATCATTTGTCAACAGTGCAAGTTGTGTCATTGTTGTTGTTGTTATTCTTTCTCTTCTAATTGTGTTGTTGTTGTTGTTGATTTTATGGTCGCTATTTGCTTAGCTCTTTCGGCCCCTCTTCCCCTGCCACTGCCTCTGCCTGCGTCCGTCTCTCGGCTCTCTTCTGGCACGCTCTGTGGGCCAAGGACTCGATTATTAAATATTTATGTAGCAAATTCAAAGTAAATAAACCATGCCACGAATAGGTGCCACAGGCACTTGGGACAGCTGCCAAGCAAAGCAAAGGGCAAAAGAAAATTCATATGAAAAGCAAAAGAAAAGGAAAACCTCTAGTTAAGGGCAGCACATTTCATTTTCCATTTCATTTCGACTGGCAGACAGACGCATGAATAATTGAGGCGCTGAGTCAACTCATTGGAGGCTTTTCCCTGCCAGGAGCCAAAGAAAAAGAACCCCAAATAACAGCTAATTAATCATTTAGCGCGACAAACAGCTCCACAAATAGTTTGCCAAAGATATCTGTATATAAGTATATATATATATATATATATATATTGGCTTTTTTTCGTTTTTTAAAAGAATCACAGCGATCGACGCACTTAGAAATCCATCAAACAAATTGAGAAATACCAGAGACACAGGCAGAGACACAGGCAGAGGCAGAGGCAGAGAAAAGCACTTGACTGGATGGCAGATGCCAGCAGGCAGATGAAACGTTTAACACTAAGAGAGAGAGAGAGAGAGAGGGGGGAGAGGGAGAGGAAAACAAAGGGGAAGATCTGAAGGAAACACATAAAGAAAAGCGACAGCTAATCGCAGTGTTCACTGAAATTAGCCAGATCAATTGAGAATTCTGCTCGAGACAACTTTTTGACAACAGATATTCTAATAGGCAATTTCTCTCGGTGTACGCCAGGGAAACCGCCTAGAGCTGTGTGTGTGTGTTTTTCTCTAAATATATATTCTGCTATCTCATTTGAATTTTTCGGTTTGCTAATTCGCTATGAAATATAGCGATAATTTTACAGGTGCAAATACGGGTATACGATTCATGGGGGCAGCTGCAAAGTGGGGAATTTTCGAATAATGCCCCGACTATTGCGTGACTTTTACGGCTTGTCACCCGCACACAAGTTGAAACCAGAAAAAAAAAAGTAGAAGAAAATTATACTGTTGCTTTCATAATTATCACAGTGTTTACTGTTGTGATTCAATGGGTTGATTAGCCGGCTCTGTCGGAAAGAGAGGCAGAGAGGCAGAGAGAGGGCTGACGCATCATCGCACGAGTGCGAGTTTTCATAGTAGAGAAATCGGTTGGAAAAAGAATCAAATTGGGGACAGAAGTCACATAGAAAGTCAAAAAGTGCTCGTACTTTTTACAGTCTTATGCTATTTATAAGCATTGTTTGTTTTTGTTATGAGCTTCTCTCACAATCAGTTATTGACTCTTGTGCGCTGCCTGATAAACAGCAGGCCGAAAAAAGCAAAAACAAAAACATATCGAAATCAGGGCAAAAAACAACACAAAAAAGAACTCGGGGGGAATAAAAAAAGTGAAAAATGCGAACAAAAATTTATACTTAAAATAAGCTGTGAATAAACATTTATATTACTCTCTTTGTTGTTGATAAACAAAGTGTCAAGTCATGGCGTTTAGCAAAAGCAAAGCAACAGCAAAGGCAAAGGGCGAAAAGGAGAAGCTAAAGCCAATTAGGCGAATAAACAAAATCAAATGAAATAGGCTCTCGTATTCGCACTCGACTCGAAATTGATGTTACGCATACGCAGCGTTGCCAGACAAACGGAGTCAAAGGCCAAGGCTAGGCAGGGCAAGGCAGGGCTTTAAATGGCAGCCTTTAAAGCATCCTTCAAAAGTGTTTGCTTTCCCTTGGCTTACACCACTTAACAGTCGGGCTTTAAGTGAGGCACACAACACGTGGCAGACATGAAGATTATCCCCAACACACACCCAACACCCAACGCCCAACACCCACACAAAGAAACTTGAGCTCTGACAGAGCTGCTAATGTAGTCGTCGACCTCGTGCAACATTGCCTCATGAGGCATGGCGAATTTGCAATTACAGCGCAAGAGAACTGCTCCAGTTACGCTGGCTCGACTGGCAGTTACTCTCTTATTGACTTAAGAATCTACATACCAAATTTCAACTCTCCAGTTTTTCTAGTCTCTGAGATCGTATGGACTGTTTTCATTTGAGATCACTTTTCACCTGGATCTGCCTTGTCATATTGAGAAACTTGACTTTTTAATGACTCTAGAATCTACATACCAAATTTCACGTCTCCTGTTTTCATTTCGGATGACTCTTTAGCTGGAAACAGCTGCTGTATAGAGAAACCTGCAGTTGTTATTGACTTTTAGATGTCTCAGGAATCTACATACCAAATTTCAATACCCTAACATTTACTTGTCTCGGTCAGTCCGTGTTGCTAGGTGGATACCCGTTTTGGTGGGGGTTACAGGGTACAACACGTGCACAAAATTATTTGCTGGGCTTGTTTTTGACTTGGCTAAGTGTAAAGAGTTGTAAAACCGCCGCGAGGACTTGGCCTGAATACATTTCGAGATAGCCAGTTGGGGCGGGCAAGGAGAGGGAGAGGGAGAGAGAGGGAGGTGCAGGCGCAGCAGAAAATGCCCGCATATCATGCAATGTTGTACCGTTGCTGGCCTTTTTTTTCTCCCTCTTCTGCTGTGGTCTCTGCACGCAGCTCCAGTATAATTTATGTATAAAATGAAATATATATATATAAATGTACATATCAGAGTATCTGGGGGTATCCGAGTATCCGACTATATATCGCAGATCGTATAACGTGATGGCGTGTGCTTAGGCTGGCCAAAATGTGCATTAAATGCTGAAAACGTCCGAACGAAACGAAATGGCTAAAAGAATTCAGCACGCGCCATGCAATTATTTTTACTACGAGCGTTTTACTAACCCGGGCTCTATTTGATTTCATGGATTAAATGTGGCACGCGTTTAATTAGCGGCTAACTAAAAATCATATTTATTCTTTCCACGAACCTATTTCAGCGCTAATGAGGTCACTCGACTTCCAAGGAAACACTCGTTACTCCAATTCCGGTTCGGGCCTTGAACCGAACCACGTGTCACACTAAGTTCTAGAGTCCATTTCTAGCCAACTCTGTCTAAACTGAACCACAGTTCAATTGGAATATTCTGCTTAAATCTATTAGAGCCTCCCTGAAAATGTTGGCTTGTAAAGTTGCCAGAAAGCTGCTAAGCTTCAGGCGCCCACACCTTAAGAGAAACCGCATCGATTTCCGCTGAAAGAAATAGCATTTTGGCCATAATTTGTTTTGTTTTTCATGCTTGATTAAGAGTTTATTTAGCATTTGTTTTCAGCAGTTAATACGTAGCACAGAATACTATACAAAATTGGTATAAACAAACCCTGAACTTGACTGGCTCCCAGTCTTTCTGTGCTCCCAGTCCAAACTGCGCAGCAGTATGAAAAATGCCAAGGGCGACGCAGCGGCGTAGCGGCGGCGTGAACTCAATTTAGCTGGAATACTCGCAGTGTTATCGTATATATAACCATAACCCAAATACATGCCAGATATGCCCGATAATCGTATCGCTATCAGCAGTATATAGTATAGTCGAGTATACCCTAGTTCATGGCTCCATCGTTCCATCGCTGATGGCTCATATATCCATCCATGTGACTCGCTGCCTGTCAGCTGAACACTTTCCAGCTGAAGTCGACACAAAAACAGCTGATAAAAGTGACGGCAGCAGCGGCGGCGGTGGCGGCGGTGCTGATAGTCATATTTATATAGTATAGCGTATACCCTGCGCGTATTGGGGTCTCTCAACTCTATAGAAATATAATTTCTTTTATATCTTTTCCCCGCCCCGCCTCTCTCTCTCTCTTCGCCTCTGCAATCGTTCAAAGTGAGTGCACTAATTAACATTCGTTTTTTTCTTTTTTTCTCTTTATTTTGGCATTCATTTTTGGATTGTTTTTGCTGCTTTTTAATCAAGCTGAGTAGTCGGCGGGGATACGAGGGGGGTGGGGGAATTGGGGATTTTCGTATATTTATATTAACCGACTTTTCAGTATTTTTTGTGGTGTTTTTTCTGTTTTTTTTTTGTGATTTTTGGTTGGGTTACTTAATGCGCATTTGAGCAGAAAAATAAATAAAAAGTTCTTTGTTCACTTTCACAAAGAGACCAAGAGACAGGGACAGACAGGGAGACAGGGACAGACTGGGAGACAGGGAGACTGGGAGAGAGAGAGCGCCGAGACTCGAGGAAAGTTTAACGACCAACAAATTGCCATGGCCTTGAGACAAAGCCAAATGCCAGTAGCATTTCGTATACCCCTCGAAACTCTCTCCCTCTCTCTCTGTCTCTCTGTCTGCCCCGCCGCCCGTAATTTATCTGGAATCGCAGCACTCACCGTTTGTTCTCTATATAAAATACATATCAAAATATTGTGTTAATTTTTTCTGTACCGCTGCTGCTGCTGGTGGTGCGATTTGATTTGATTTATTTGACGCGAACTGAGTAGACGCCACATTCGGATTTAACTTCTTGCCATACGCGCTGCATTGCCGGCATTCCCCAAATGTCCCCAAATGTCCCCGAATGTATCTTGTAGATACTTTTGTCTATGGCATGCGCCGCCTTTTGGCTTTGGCTTTGGCTCTGGCTCCTCAGCATTTCTCTCATTGCTATTTATTTGGCTGCCGCCCCTCTCTCGTCCCCCCGTTCCCAGTTGCCCGCTCAAGTCTGGCGCACATTTCTAAACATTTCTAAAATGCCAGCGCACATTTTTCGTACTTTTTTCTAGCTAGAAATGCAAAAGGAACTGCACAAATTTTTACAATACATTCGAAAATGAGACTCTTGTGGCCCAGAAATTGTTCACTTCAAATATTTACCTCCCTCTCCCCGCTACCCCCTCCACCCATGGCCACATAATTGCAGCGAAAAGGTGCTCAATGGATTCCTCAAACAATCCAAAAACTTTCCATTCAATGGAGAGACGCAGCTCAGCTCGAATTTCATATTCTTCAATCAACATTTGATGTGCTTCCAGTATGGAGAATGCACATGTTTTATATGGAATTATGTAGTAAATAAATAAAGGAAATATTCTTGACTTGAAATTCAAGTTCTTTGTATACAGAACGGGCTGCAAATCAATGCCGGACACTCAATTCTTTCATAACAATACTAAAGGAACCCCCGTTCCCCTCGTCTCTCCGGAGAAGTCGTAATAAATACGTAATGAATGCATACGTAATAATAATAAAATACCAGCAATATAATCAGTAATACAGTAATAACTCCCTGTCACCGAATTACCCATAAAAATTGCCTGTCTCAGCGTAGGGGCTATATATCAGACAGGCTCAGACTGTGGCTTAGTTTTCAGGCCCATACGAAATTCTGTCTGGCCAACGAAGAATGATGTAATAATCAGTCTCCCAGTCTGCGCCATATAATGATAATGATATCTTCTGGGGGTGCACTGCGATATATAATCCCCCCCTTGCGCCTGCTCTTAATTAAAACTAAATGGCAGCACATTATGGAACTGCAGAGCCCCCTAAGCCCCCTCTCCCTCTCCGTCTCCCTCTCCCCCTGCGACCCAACTGGTATGCAAAATGCCCATGCGGCGGGTGTGTGTTTTTTTTTTTCTTTATATATTTTAAGTCTTGGGGTTCGGTCTTTGGGTCGCTTGAGTCTGTGCGAGGCTTTGGAGTCGCTCAGCAAAAATATTTTCTTTGCAAAATTCGCTTTTGTAATTGCATAATGAGGCCCGACGGGCGCAAAAACGATACGAAATACGAAACAAAAATAAAAATAAAAACAAATGGCAGCTGGACGGGATTGAAGCAGCGTTGCAGCAACAGCAGCAGCAGCAGCAGCAGCAGCTAACAGCAACAGCAACAGCAGCAGCAGCAGCAGCTAACAGCAACAGCAACTGCAATTGTTGTCCTCATTTGTAGCAACAAAAAACATTTGACTACAATTTTGATCGATTGTTCCTACGACAGCTCTGTGATATACTAGTCCAAAATTAATAAGCTCTGGCAATCATCTGTCCTCTCTAAGTTCCATTCAGATATCTCGGATCTATCCCTGTGGCAGCTATGTAAATAGTGCTCCTATCTGGTTCATTTCTTGATGATTATTTAGAAGTCTATCTAACATCTCATAGAGCAAGTTGTGGACAGACTGTGCCCAAGGCAGCCAGAAGATATAGCAGCCTGATCCGTTCGCTTTCGACATATAAAAGGCTCCATACCAGCTCAAAGACTGAGTGACAGTCAGACGAACGTATAGCTCTTTATATCGACTCATGGGTCAATAATATATGCATAGAGTCCTTGAGGCTTCCTTCCTGCCGATAGGTTACACATAGCGTGACAAAGCGAATATACCCTCTGCAGAAGGGTATTCCGATAATCATAACACTGTGGCAGTGCTGCCAATAAGTCGCTTGCTGTCAGATTTGCGCCTGCGAATTCGACGACGAGTCGAGTATTACCTATTAAGTAATATTCTATTGTAAATTGTAAATTGCAATTGAAAATTCACTTTCAACATTTGTAAACAAAAGGCGACAGCAGCAACAACAACAACAACAGCAGCGACAGCAACAAAGGCAGCAGCAGCAGCAACACAGGCAAAAACAACAAGAGATTACTCAATTGACTGCAACAACAACAACAAAAGCAACAAAAATCAAAAGTAAGTCGCTCGTTTACTCACACACACACAGACAGACAGACACAAGCAACAGCTCCCTCTCTGCCTCTCACTCTGTATCTGTGTGTGTGTGTGTGTGTGTGTGTCTCTATCTCTTGCGTTGCCTCTCCGCCTCTCCCTCTGCCTCTCACGAGCGCGTTTGAATTACAGTTATGTCATAGAACGTAGCTCGTAAGCGATGGCGGCAACTGTTGTTGTTGTTGTTGTTGTTGCTTTTTATACTCGATACCCTCTGAAAACAGACTGAAGAGGGTATATCAACCTAACGAGCCTGCCAGCTATATAAGTATATATTC
Organism: Drosophila repletoides; assembly: GCA_018150835.1. Classification (NCBI taxonomy): domain Eukaryota; kingdom Metazoa; phylum Arthropoda; class Insecta; order Diptera; family Drosophilidae; genus Drosophila; species Drosophila repletoides. The sequence continues at coordinate 17,828,216 of JAECWQ010000031.1, read as the reverse complement.
TCGATCAGCATTGAGAGATAAAGCGATTCAGCGGCATAAAGAGATATCTCTCCCTCTTTACGATTAAGAGATATCAATTTGTCAGCTGAAACAAAGAGAACAATATTGAGTCTGGCTATGCTCTGGTTTGGGTTCAAGCAAAAGGGTTCGGTTCGAACCTAAACCTAAACCATTTTGTTTGATTGAAGTTGAGTAGTAGAAAATTGGAGCTCACCTAAATCGCTGCACAAAAGTTATGCAGAGTATTTGGCAGTCGCGTATACCCGACTAGAGCACTCTTACTTGTTGTCGGTCGTGTAACTGTAAGCTGCAAGCTGTAAGCCGTAAGCGATTTGACGGCAATCAGCGAATGCAATTGCAACAATCATTCGAGTCTATTGAGTAATAGACACGAGCCGTTCGACTAGCTTGAGTTATAGACTGACTCTGAGTCTGGGTCTGGGTCTGAGTCTCAGATACTTTGCCTGAGTAGGTGTAGTGTGTTACCTGTTCCCAGTGAACTGTTCCCTGTTAGCTGTTATCTGCGATCTCAGATCTGTGAGATCTATTAAGGCTTTAGCTACACAAAGTTCGCTGCCCTAACAATTTGTTGGGCAATACATCAGTTGCTCCTTCGCTGTAGTCCCCTGCCCCAAATCAATCTCTGGCATTTAAATTTGTATGGGAAACACCCAGCGACAGCGTTGAGGTTCAAAGTTCAATTACAAAGCAGGGAAAATGCCAAAAAAAAAAAAACAACAAAAACAAATAAAAAGTTCCATAAAGTGCCATAAAAAACGAATAAAAATCGAACCGAACCGAACCCAATCGAAGCGAAGCGAAGCAATTCAATTCTGCTATCAAATTGTATTAGATCAAAAAGCACTCAGAACTGAGAGCCTCAAGTTATGCAACAGTTGCTAAACCCCTGAGAAAGTGGCCTGATTCGCAGGTGGTTGTAAGAGGGAGCACAATAAGAAGAAGAAGACGAAGAGGAGGAGGAGCGGCAGAGACGATGGCAGAGACGAGGGCAGAGGGCAGAGCAAAGTGCCGCAAATTAAATGAAAAGTTTATAAAGCTTTTACACACTTGAAAGGGGTTGACAAAGCTCATTACGTATTCATAGAGAACATGCTGTAAGCTGACAAATGAAATTTAAGTTCAATTATACAACAGAGAGAGGGAGAGTGGGAGAGGGAGAGGGAGGGGAGGGCTCTTAAAGGCCTCAGGCTGAGTTACACTGGGAGAAAGAAGTGTTTTCTTTCTACTTAAATTGCATTAGTGCCGCTCCACAAAAAAGACTGCGCAACTCCTTATGTAATTCATTATGTAAGCGTGCTAAATTGGGCTTAAAACAGAAAAGAATTCTCTTCTTATAAATAAAGCGAGCAGAAGAAATTGATTAAGCCACGAAGAATGACACAAGTTTTAACTCGTAAGCAATAATAGAAGGAAAAAAAAAACACACAAAACAAACAATTAACAATCAACAATCAACAATCACTTTCAAGTCGTTCGCTTGTTGCCACATTTTGTTGCTGCTGCTGCTGCTGCTGATTATTTAATCGCAGCAAACACAAAAAACTTATTACAAAATTGCCAAATTCACTCCCCCTCCCTGTTTGGCCGCCCCTCTCCCCTCTCCCCTCCACCCATTTCCCTTTCCCTCTTTTGTGTGAGACGAAAAATTGAGCGCATTTACAAATCACGATTTAATTTTTAGGCCGTCGCGCAGTCGACGCCGACGCCGACGCAAAAAGTCAAGCGTTGAAATTGGCAACAAACAAATGAGCTGCAGAGTGCAGGGGAGCAGAGGGAGCGGAGGGACGGGGGCTAAAACGGCGTGAAAAAGACAAAAGGCTAAGACGAGCGTTGAGTAAGAGATGGCAGAGTGGAGCAGGGGAGCAGGGCAGCGCATTGGTTTTGGGCTTAACGTAACACACACGAGAAACGATGACGATGACGACGATGACGATGACGATGATGGCCAACAGTTGGCTACTGGCCTGGCCTGGCCTGGCCTGGCTTGGCCTGCAGCAGCCCCCCCTCTTGCCCCAGTTTCCTGCTGTCCCCCTGCTGCGCTTACATAACCAAAGAGCGAGCTCTACTTACCAAACAAACATAATAAAAGGTGACGTCGGCAACATCGCCGTCGACGCCGACGTCAACTGTGGCAGCGGCAGCAACATTTGACTTTGACATACTTTTTTGGCTTTGGCAAGCGTCGCAGCAGCAGCAGCAGCAGCAGCAAAAAGAGAGTCAACTGTCAAACTTTTGACATAAGCCAAGCTTGCGCTCTCTTTTCTTTTTTTTCGTTTGTCTCTTTAATGGATCTCGCGCTCTTTGGCCCTGTTGCTGTTGTCAGTTTTTATTTGCCTTGACTCCGCTCTCTTTGAAAATGTTGTTGCACAAGCTTACTTACGCTCACGCAATGCTTTTGTCCTCTTTCCCTTCTCCTGCCCCTGTCCACTGCCCACTGCCTGTTCAGTTTTTTTGGCAGCTTTGCATAAAAGCCGGTTTCGAGTTGTCGATGTTTTTCGATATTTTTATGTGTCGACTCTTCGACTTTGTTAGGGGCTGTTCGCGCCTAGCTCACGTTACATAATTGCCACTCTCTTTCCCCTCTCTTTCTTTGAGTCGCTGTCTGAGTCTCTGCAGCTGCCCAAAAATAGTTTAGCATTAAAAATAGACGCTGCGAAAGAATCAGAGAACCCCGCTACCCCCGCTCCCCCCTCTCTCCCTCGTCGCCCCTGCCCGCATATATATATATTTTTTAAATGGATTATAGGCGCATGTGTCGACAGTTTTGTTGGTGCGCTGGCTGGTGGGGAGAGGGGCGGATTTGTGGTTTGGAGGGGGGTCTCAGAAATCAATTAACTACGCGTCAAAAACGCCTCTCAACGCCGACCGGAAGTGGAGCACTGCGTATGTGTGCGTGTCTGTGAGAGAGAGAGAGAGAGAGAGAACACTGAGAGAACATTTATCAAATGTCAACGACAACAACATATGGCAAATGAGCAAGCAAAGTCAATACACAACATATGGCTTAACAGGGGTGTGGGCAAGGGGGGGTCTATGCTGCGGTAACAATGGGGTTCGCATGGGGTGGGGGGGCAGTTGGGGATTTGCTGGCTTCATATCTCAACGCCGCAGACTTACGGAGCATTTAGTGTGCTTCCAGTTGAGCTTTGTCCACAACAAAGGCGCCGTCTCTGCTCGAGCAAACTTCGACAAGGCGAACTTTTGATACTCTCCAAATAGAAAGACTATAAATAGAGTTCTGTACTTGTTTGCCCTACTGAAACCTATTTAAGCCTGGTCCGAATGGAGGGTGATTAGTTAAATATACTGCCCTCTGCTTCAATATTCAAAGCTTTAAGAAAGTGAACCCGTTGCAGCTAACCGCCCAATTTATAGGGTATCCCAGGGCAGGGCGAGGAAGGAGGTAGGAGGAAGGAGACTTAACTCCTCCTCAGCTGCGCGCTGTGCGGTTCACAAGTTGTCGGCTTTGTGCTCTTTGAATTGCATAAGCTGCTGGGCTTAGTTAAGAGCCACACAAATGTTAACTATCTTTGGCTGCCACAACACAACACAACAGCAACAACAATGGCCAAGACAAAAATGAAAACAAGTTTTGCTCCAGCTTACGCCCCACATAATTCCATGCCAAGTGCTGGACAGAAAGACAGACAAACAATGCTTAATACTATAATAAAATAAAATTATTATTACTTGTCTTATATAAAAAAGGAAGCAGAAATTTCATGGCTACACTCCACTTCCCCCCCAACTTCGCTCCCCTCTCTCCAACAACAACAACAACAAGATCTCTGCTGCCTGGTTGACCTTGAACACAGGCCAATGCGTTAACGTTGACGTCGCTGTTAGCGCTGACGTTGACGTTGGCGTTGACGTCGCTGCCTTTATTGTTCATTGAAGCGATTTTTGTTGCCGTTGTTGCTGCCGCTGTTGCCTGTGTTTATTGCACGCTCATTTTCCAGTACAAAATTTGTGCGCCTCGTAAAATTTGCCTCGCGCTGCTGGCAAAATTGCCTCCCTCCAGTTGCAATTGAACATTTAAAATAATATTTATAACAAAAATTTGATTGCTTTTGTTTACGGAGCAGAGCGAAGAGGCTCCCAATTCGCATTCCTTCATATTAAATGCTTGCAAATTGCAAAATTGTAATGCTCCCTCCATACAAAAACAGACACATTTTAATACCAGTGGCCTAAGTAGGGTATATTGACAGCCTGTTATGCTGGGAAAGAGGGAATCCACTTCAGGCTACAGTTGCAGTTCAGTTCGAAAAGGAACCCCGCTGAACCGCTTCGATTCGCAATTTGAATGTCTTTTAAAGCGAACCACATGCTGAGTGAATCTCCCAAGAACTCTTGCCATGAACCTGACCCCAAACTAGAGCTGTGGTGACATAAATGAAGCTATAATACCCTCTGCAAGGGTATACAAGTTTTAGTTAGTAAAATAGCTTTAAATCAAAGCTTTCCATTGGGTTCCAAGTCCCCAAATCGAAGCTCCAACTCGATTTTTCCTACTTGGATAACGTTGACGGAGTAGAAAAAGCATTTGGGCCACGTTTAGTTTTAGTTTTTCCAACTTGAACAGAGTGCGAGCTGCATTTTAGTCCTGTTTGCAGGGTATCCACTAGTCGAGTGCTTACAGCCAATGTTATTATTGCTGTTAACGCTCCATATTGCTTGAAGGTTGCGACTGGCTGAGCGTAAGATACTCGTAAGATATTCGTAAGATACACTCGCACTCGCATGAGAAATAAGCAGCGCGTTGGTCTTATATAATCTCTGGCTAGAGATTGTTTTAACTTTGTTGTTTCTGCTGCTGTGTTTGGCTTACCTTGAAAACATAATTTAGCTTAAAGCCCGAGTTGAAATGCTGTTTACTCTCCTATTTTTATTTATATTTATATTTTTATTTCTATTTCTATTTTTCGTTTTCTTTCCACTTTCGTGTTGTTTTTCTGTGGGCTTCTATCAAAAATACTCGCAGTTCCAGAGAGAACGGCGCAGATAACGCCAAATGACGCATACGAACCGTTGTTTGCCCCGCCCCGCCCGCCGCCCCTTAAAGCCCCCCTGGGAGAGCAGGGAGACAAACAACAAATTGCGTCGCAATTGTCGCAAAAAACAAAAAACAAAAAATGGAAATAGAAACGAAAATGAAAATGAAAATCAGAAGCTGCCAGCAAAGCGTTGGCTGTGGGCTGCTTTGGTTGGGGTCAATCACCCCCAAGCAGCCGCAGCACTTGGCAAATTCTCTTCTTAGCTCAAACGCTTACCCAAAGGAAATGCTTTAATATTTAGTTTTAGCTTTGTTTTTAGCTTTATTTAGCCGCACAATTGACAGCTTACAGCTGACAGGCAGCCCCTTCTCCGCCGTTCTCCGTCGTTCTCCGTCGCCTGCTGCAGCTTCCTGTTGACCTTCCCTTGAACCATCGCCCACAGCGTCAGTTCAGAGTTGACATTCGAACGAATCTTTACACTTCGCTGACTAGAAACAACAAATGAAACTGGTCAGGAAACGCTGTCCTCGCCACACCGAAGATTGGATACCCTGCAGAGAGGAATGAGCACTTCAGAATAGTTAAGCTCAATTCCAAAGGGAGCTATGGGATATAGCAGTCAGATCTCAATTGTTTTTGGAGCTATGTGATATAGTTATTCGATCCGGAATTAAGATACTCTTCTTTTTGAGAAGCTGACAAGCGTTGCCTCTGAGGCAGCAGGCTCTGCTTTAGGGTATTGGCTCTGTATTTGCTGCGTTTTGTTGGGTTTCTTTTTCGGCTTTGACATTTAACAGCCAGTGGGCGCTGCCACGCCCACACAGAAAAACAAACATGACGCAATGGGAGTAATATATAGACGTATATTGAAGCATTTTTTTCTTTTTTTTTCTTCTTTTTGTCGACATTTCTGTGGCAGTTGCAAAGCCGCAAAAAACGCCATGGGAAAATGCTGCTGAATGCTGCTAAAATGTTGCCAGAGACTTTAAATAAATAAATAAATATCTCTGTGCGGCAACAATTGAATGTCATTTAAATATAAATAAATAAGCATTATTTTTTCCTGTGTAATTTATATAGTTTTATAGTTGTTTCTGTCGAGTGGCCGCCGCTGCTGCTGCCGCTGCTGCGCCGACTGCGCTGCCGGCAAACATAATTAATGGACTTTTGAAATTTTGCTGCAAATTAAACGTTAAATAGCAGACGCTCGAGCAGAGCAAACAATGCGTCGCATTTCCTGTTCAAAATGCCAATGTTTTTTGCTTTATTCATACAGAATATATAGAATAATATCGTGTATATATATCGTATATATATATCGTATATATATACAGAGATCTGACAATCCACATTTCAATTGCAATAAAATTAATTTGGCTCTTGGCAAGCAGAAGCTGTGAGAAACCCTTCTAAAGACTTTGACTAAAATTCATTCAGAATTTAATTAAAAATCTTGCAGCTATTTTCGCATCTTTTGATGCAGCTGCATTTGAGGAGCATTTAAATGAAATTTGCTTCTATTTATTTACGAGCGACCTTTGAAATGAGCTCAACTTAACTCAAGCTTAGCCTGGCCATAAAACTAGCTCAATTTACGAGTATCTCTGCATTGCAGCAGGCATCTCCGACCCTATAAACTATATATACCCTTATGGACCAGGCCTACGAGACGAGTCTATATAGCCTGTCTATAAGTCTTTCTGTCTCTTGGCCTTCGGATCGGCTAACTATATCGAATAGCTGTCATAGAAAGGAGGAACTGTATGGAAAAGTATGAGAATCGAATTGCTATATCTTTTAGCAGCCATAGGAACAACCGGTCTTATTTCCGTCTATAAGGCTATGCAGTTTTCTTCTTTCTACGTTTTTTAATTATATTCTTATCAGTTGAAACATGTTTTGAATATGTATTTCTGGAAATTCCCACTTTACTTAGAGCACTTTTACTGAGCGAGCTGTGGCTGCTAAGCGACCTCTGAGCCCAATTTTATTGCCCTGAAATGAACTGAACTAAACTGAAGCTTAGTTAGCCATAAAACTAGCTCAATTTACGTGAATTTCTGAAAATTTATTTTATTGCTTGTAAAACCGCACAAAGGCAAGCAACCAGCCCGGCCCAACCGCCCCGACCGCCCCGCCCGCCCAATGGAATCAAAAACCTAAAACGCATAAAGGGAGTTTCGCATAAATTTTAAGCACCAGCACCAGCAGCAGCCTAAACAGCACCCTTTTCCCACCCAGGCCCGCCCCTGGGCTGGGGGCATTTTATGGACATTCATTTTAGTATTTGGGTCAGTTTTGCTTGTTTGCGCCATGTGGTTCAGTTCCAGTTCCAGTTTCAGTTCCAGCTTCAGCTCCAGCTGTGGTTTTTTTACATAATAACGTAACTATCTATGTGTGTGTGCTCCTCGTGTGTGTGCGTGTGTGTGTGTGTGTGTGTGTGTATTTGCATTGTGCTAAGAGCAATTTGCACAGCATAATCAAAGCTATTTCCTCACAGTAATTCCAGAGAGTCGCTCCACGCGGCGTATACGCAATATTTTATTTTTAGCAAATTGCTTAACGACTTTAGGCACAATTAAGTTTAGTTAGGAGAACAGCAGCAGCATACAGCAGCATACAGTGTCTGTGCTGATTTATACACGACAATCATCATGATCATCATCATCATGGTGATCATAATGATGTTCATAAAGACGATAATAAATAAGATGCTGACCCACAAGTGCTGCAAAATTAGCCATAGCCTTAGACGATCTCTCGATCTTGCGTCTATTTCTCTATTTCTATTTCTATTTCTCTATTTTATTTCTTTCTTTCCCACTTTTTTCTGCCTGCCTTGCAGTTTATTATTTCGTTTGTGAAATAAATATAATAAATGAATCATGCGATGAGTATGCTGAGTATTATTGAGTGCCCTGAAATTGAATAGCTCGACGGGCGGCTCATTGTTGAGGTTTTAATACGCCTCGTAATACAGTGAATATTCACAGAAGTTAAACCGAAAATGCTAAGCAGCCTCTCCCGTGCCTTCAGCCTGCTCTTTCTCTGTGCGAGTTTTCTTTTGACTTTCTAAAGATACGACAGATCCTTTTGCTGCCTTTCCCCTGTGCTATTTTCTTTTCTAAGTTTGAACATTTCTTTCTTGTCTTTTAAATTCTATAAGTTCCTTCATCCTTTTCTTTTTCCGTTTTACTGAATGTTTCCTTCTAATATCAGAAAATGATCAATTTCCTTCAGCTCTGTTCCTGTTTGATTCTTCTTTTTCTTCATTCTTTCTTCTCCATTTCAAAAGTTGATTCTTGCTTTCTCATTTCTTAAATTTTTTAAGCTTTTTCAACAATCTTTTCCTGTTTTAGCCTAATTTGAAGTTTAGAACTTTTCTTACCAATTTTTAACGATTCGCAGATTTCATTTAATTAGTTTTTCATTCAAGAAAATTCTAATATTTTATGCTAGTTTCGGAGAACTGTTTAGTTTGTTCAGCTTGCGCTTTTCCGGCTTTATTTTCACTCAAAAATTTGAAGTTTCGTCAGCTGTTTTCTTACCCGTTTGTTGTCAGCCAACTTCCGGTTATTCTTAATTCTTGAGCGTTCACTGTATTTTCGTATGATTTAATTTCTATATTTTATTTAGCTTATCTTCTTTTTGTTTTTGCTTTTGCTTTTGCTTTTGTTTTTGTTTTTGTTTTGATCTTATGCAATCTGCAAGTGGCGGCCACTTGTCAACGAAAAATTCGCGAAAATGCAAATGATTTTTAATGTACGTGACGAAATCTGATTTCAATGCAAGAGGCATAAGGCCAACAGAAAAAGCATATATATACACAGATATATATATGTGTGTGTGTGTGTGTGTGTGTGTGTGTGTGTGTGTGTGTGTGTATATATAGCTTCACTATCTGTAGCCAAATGCAATTTATCAACAGTTGGGCTTAAATTGTCTGCAGCGTTACGGAAAAATTATTAAGCGTAGAAGGATGCTAAGGAAAAGGCGAGGGAGTGTTCAGTGTTCGTTTGTTGTTGGCGTTAAATTCTCTAATAAGTGCAAATTGACAACAACAACAACAGGGGGCTAGGGGGGAAGGGGAGGGAGAGGGAGAGGGGGGAAACCGTGTAGATTCGCTCGGCATTTGGCTTTGCATTTTAATTGAATTTGCTCAGCGTTTGAGTTGCTTTTTTTTTCCCCCTATAAACTCGCCTATCGAACGGGAAGTAGTTGCGCTAAAGAACGTAATAAGTTGTACGCATTAATACGACTATATATATATATATACTCGATATATAGCTATATATATATCGAGTACATAGAGACATACTCGCTTAGAAGAGATTGATATGCATAGCGGGTTCTACGAGTACCAGTTGACTCGCCGCAGCAGCAGCAGCGGCAGCAGCCTTCTACGATAATTTAATTATAAAGATTGCTCTGCTCTCAATTACCTCAAGATACATTAGTTAAGATACTGGCCAAGAATATAAACTGGAATAGAAACTAGTCGGAAGAGGCTCGCCGAAGATTAGATACCCTTGCAGACTGACCTAACTTTTTTAAGAGCGTCACATTTATTTATTACCCACTGTTGCTATGGCCGCTATATGATATAGTTGCTCGATCCGATATAGTTGCTCGTAGCTCAAAAACTGACAGATATTTTGCCTAGAAACAGACAGACGAATGGACAGACAGACTGACAGATGGACGAAGAGACAGACAGACAGATTGAAATATCGCGTTATCTCAGTCTTTATCAATAATAAATATGCTTCATGCCATATATTATAATACCCCCTCTGCAAAGTGATTCTGTTTCGAACCTTTGTTCATCCAAATTCGCCCATTTATTTTCATAAAATTTAATGTAAGAACAAGAATCTAATAAGATCCAAAGCTTGTGAAAATATCAATTTAAAGCTCGGAAAAGAATTTTCCAGCTAAATTCTGGGAATCAAATAGAAAATTTGAACTACTTTGCAATATTTCTGAAGCGAATTCTAAATTTAGGTTCGATTGGGCCTCAGTTGCAGCTTTAGTTGTGGTGGTGCGGTTCAAGCCTTATGCAGTTTTCGAACCGGTTCTCTTGAATATATATCCTTTTTTTTATTGATTCTGTGTTTACCTGTGCACCAGGTCAATTACTGTTATACCCTAACATGTGTGTGTGTGTGTGTGGATTTAATTAGTGTTTTTTTATATACAAATATTACCGGAAAGTAGCTCTCTATTGCCTCACTTCAGTCATTCACATTTTTACCTGCCTTATCTGCTTCTATGAGCAATATCTGGCTGCCCCTTCCCTTGGCGCACCACTTGACATCAATTTGGGGCAACAGAAATGTTGACAAACATTTCGAGTCAACATTTTTACATAACAAACATAAACAAACCTAAATAATAATAATAATAATAATAAAAAGCACCAAATAACGACATCATTATAAACATAAAAAATCAAATCAATTCGTCGCGTCAAATATGGAAAAAATGCAAATTAAATATATTTTTTTTTTGTTTTGTTAGTTGATGCGCACAGCTGCTGCAGCAACATTTTAGTTTTGCTTTCTATGTAATCATTTTTGCAACAATTTGTATAACAATTGCAACAACTACAACAACAACAACATAAGTTGGAGGCCCTCAACAGACGTCGCTCGCGTTTATTGATAATCGACGTCCACGTTGAGGCTGCCTTTGCCGCTGCGCTGTTGCGCTTTTTTTTGTTATGTTGCGTAATGTTAGGCTACATAATCGCGTTTTTTAACAGACGCGTCACCAGCAGCTGCTCGCTGCTAGCTGCTCGCTGTTCGCTGTTCGCCGCCTGCAATCCCTTACAGTGCCCCCACGAAGTAGGCGCTCTTAGCAGTTAACAGCTTAAGAGAGCCGAGCAGCAGCACAAGCAAAGAGCGCGCGTGCTGTGCTCAATTTGAGAGCTCTGTTAGCCGCCTACAAGCTGTTAAATTGTTGCCAGACTGTATTTAACAGTCGCGCGCCAATGTTGCTTAGCTACTTAGGTTGGCAACAATGTTAATGTTGACAAGTCAGAGCTAGCAACATTGCTGGCGATTCAACAATTGCGCGCTAATGTTGCTGAGCTGTTTTGGTTGGCAACAATGTTAATCTGCCGGCAACATAAGTGAAGCTAATACTAAATTGTTCGGTTTTTGATTAAATTTTGCAACTAGTATTAACAGTTGTGTGACTTTTAACATGATGTGGTTATATAAATACCTCAGGATAAATAAAGACAACCAAAGCATTCCAGCTACATGTCTGTTAAACTTGTTGCTAGACTCAAGTTAACGTGCAGTTAAGTTGCTAAGCATTTTCGGCTGGCAACATTGTAAATGTTTACAAGGCTGCACTAGCAACTTTGCTGGGGCTCTTAAACTGACTTTGTTGGTATTTTACTTTTAATAGCCAAAATTTCCATTAACTTTTTACACTATTCGCATCAAAACTACGCCTGAAACCAAAGCATACAACTGAGGAACGACTACTGAATTCACATGCTAATTAGAGGCGCGTGCCGCTCGTTAACAGCGACTGTTAGCCGTCAATGTTAATGTTAAAGTGCAGTGGGATGGGTCTGCCAAATCGCGTGGGCATTTTGCAGCTACGTCAACGTCAACGTCAGCGTCGGCGTCGACAGCGCCGCATCGAAGCTAATTGTCGAATTGGCGCGCGTGTTGAACGTCTGAGGTAAAAAAAAAAGAACACAGAAAAAATACATGAAATGAAATGAATATAGATATTATTCAGATATATACGAAAAAGCAACAAATATATATATAATTGGCAGGCGAAAAAAGAAAATGACGAACGGTGGCGCTGCGTTTTGACATTTTCATTTAGAAAAGCTGACATTAAGTGTGTAATTTTCGTGATTTTCATGAGTTTTACGAGATTTTCATAATTTTTACAGTCTGCCCGTCACTTTAATTAGCAGCAACAATTAGCAGCAGTAACATGTTTGTTAACATTTCTGTTTAACATTTCCGTTTACAGCGCCTAGCAACTTCAAGAGTCTCTGTCTGCGTGCCGAAGTCCTGCTCAAACTGAGCCACTATCAGAGCTCTCTGGCGGATATTGAGAATGCTCTAAAGACGCGCTGCACCTCGCCAAAGGTAAGACAGAAAATCCTTCTACTATTACCACACTGAACACTCGCTAAAACGAACCTCTTTCGGTACTTTACAGGCACATTATTTGAGGGCCTTGGCGCTGAGCGGCATGGGCAAACTGGAGGAGGCTCTGTACAATGGTTTTCTGGCCATTTGCCTCGACAAAAACACAAATCTCAGCAACTCGGAAATATTTCAACATGATCTCGCCAAGGTGAGGATTCTGCGATCTTAGAGTGGAGCTATTCTAGACGATTTTATAGAGCCAAACTCGGCAGAGAGACAGAGTTCGAATTATCAACTAAAGTAATCTTCCTTTCTTCATTCTTCCTTCAGATACTGCAACGTCTTTTGGCACAAACACCCAAAAGCCGAGCAGGAATCGAATTGCTGTCGCAGCAGTCGGCAGCGCAGCAGCAGCGCAGCAAAGCGCCCTACAAACTGCTCTGGGAGCAGCTGCGTCTACACCGAAAGCAACAGCAGCATCTTCATCATCATCATCATCATCATCATGTGCACCTGGACGAAGTGGAGGATGAGTTTGGGCATTACGACAATTATATTATGGCCGACGACGGGGAGAATGAGGATGAGGATGGCTCGCACCTGGACATGGATGGGGATTTCCTTTTCCCCTCCGCCCTTGACTATATTGATTCGCATAATGTCTACGATCAGCTGCACAGCGCCAAGCAATTCGAACTGCAGGCGCGTCGTCATGCCAACCGCAAACATTGCCGCAGAAAATGGCCAACGCTGCAAGCGTCGCAGCTACCCCTCCCCTTCGAGGCATCCTTCGAGAGTCGACGCTGCAGTCGACTGCTCAACGGCGTCCTGGAGCGCACACAGCTCGAAATGCAGCGACTGAGAAGTGAGTAAGGACGGATACAGGGAGAGATGGGGAGAAAGAGAGAAATTAGGGACAGAACATGGGAAGAGAGAGAGGATTCTTTGCCCCTTCTTTGAGAAGTCTATCCTTCTTGTAGGAAGATAATATTTATATCTATTCTAGAGAGAGCAGAGGATCAAAGAGAAGACTTTAATATCCTCCTTTGGTCAGTATATCCTCCTGCTGAATGAGAATTATGATTGGATTACTGAATTAAATTTATATATGTGATGCATAGGTAGAAATTAGGAGCAGAGAATGAGAGAGAGAGAGAGCAGTTGAAGAGGTTCTTCTACTCTTAAGTAGTTCTAAGCGGTCGAAGATGCCCTTGACTATATCCTTCTAGATCTGTATTATATATATATTTCTTACTAATTATATCGGTCTACTCTTTGCAGAGCTTGAGGACTCGGGTCGTCGTCAGGTGACTGCAGTGTCTGGACAGCTGATAGATGCCAGTGATTTCGATTGCGTGCTGTGCTGCAGGACACTGTGGAGACCGGTGGTAACACCCTGTGGACATACGTATTGTTGGGTATGCTTGGATCGTTGCATGGATTACAACTCCTCGTGTCCATTGTGCATGTCACCACTTGTGGAACTAAATGTCAATAATACACTGTATCAGGGCTCATCCTCGCCAGTTCCCTTTGCGCTGGCCAAGCGGCCAGTTACGAAATTCCTAGAAGCCGCAATGAAACGATTCATTCCAGACCACTACGAGGCCCGTTTCCGTCAGGAAATTGATCAGGAACCCTCTGTGCCGGTATTCATTTGTACCGCTGCCTTTCCATCGGTGCCGTGTCCCCTGTTCGTCTGTGATCCCCGCTACCGTCTGATGGTGCGGCGAGCTCTTGAATCTGGCGATAAAACCTTTGGCATTGTTCAGCCGCACAGTGGTAAATCGCGTTACTATGACGTCGGCACCATACTGGATATAAGGGATTGTGTTCTACTCGGTGACGGTTGCTCCATACTGAGCACGATCGGTTGTAAGCGCTTCAAGATCCTGGCGCGCAGCGAAAAGGATGGCTATGAGACGGCCAAAGTGGAGTACATCTCCGACGAGCCCATTTCCTTAGACGAAGTTCAATCGCTGGCCGAAATGCAGAGCCTTGTCCTGGCCAAAGCCACCGAATGGTTCGAGAGCCTCAGCACTGAACAGAAGCACGAGATACTGCAGAGCTATGGCCAGATGCCGCCACTGGAGCACAGCTGGGAGCAAATACCCGATGGACCCGCCTGGGCCTGGTGGATCATCGCTCTGCTGCCGCTCTCCCAGCAGCTAAAGGTACGGAAATGAAAAAAAACCCTCGATGAAAAAGCTCAGAATTCTCTCAACTCAAAAATGATAAGATTAGGACTTTTTTTAATACAACAATTACACTTGTTTTGTGCACTAAAAAACGAAGAATGCAATATAATAACTAAAGCTAATCGCTCTCTCTTTCTCTCTGTCTCCGTCTCTGTTTTATAGGTTGACATTCTGGCCACGACGTCGTTGAAGAAGCGTCTGCGGGCCATTGATAAGACGCTCGACTGGCTGCGGGAGCTCAGTCAGCCGCAGCCGCAGCAGCAGCAGACGCCACAGTCGCCGCAGCAGCCGCACGATCTCAGCTTGGATTGCGAGGAGCAGGAGGCTGTGGGCGGCGCTGACAATGTGGACGAATGTTGCCTCTACGCGGAGCCACACACCGACGAGGAGCTGTTAGTGTAGTTTTACTGTAGTTCTAGTTGTAGCTTCTAGCTCTTAGCTCTTAGTTCTTAGCTCTTAGCTCTTAGCTCTTAGCTCTTAGCTCTAAATAAATGTCAGACATTTCTCAATGTGGTAAAAGAAAAGATGGAAAAGTAACGCAAAAAGCAAAAAGAAAAAGCAAATTCTGTGTCTAAGCCATTTGTATTACACGTTAATTACTGTTATCCTAGGGGCCAAAACGAAAAACGAAAGATGTAAAACTTAGCAGAACCAAATTATCAGTAGTTGAAAACATAACTGTAACTTAGCGACCCTAACTGTAACTGTAACTCTAACTGTAACTGTAACTCTAACTGTAACTGTAACTGTAACTGTTAGCTTTTAAAACTGTAAACTGTAAACTGTAAACTGTTAACTGTAAACTAATTTGTGTGTAAATTGTTGAAAAGTTGAACTTTGATCGGTGTGTAGAGAGTTTTACAACCTAGATGAAAATTACGCGTATACATTTAATACTAATATGAATACACACATACAATCAAAAGTCTTTTGGACAAACCCTACCAAAATATATCTAGAGAGCCCCAAATTACCTTGTTTTAGCCACAAAAGAAAGCCACATTCCACAGCAACAACAACAACAACAACAAGAAAAAGAATCATTTTCACATAGGCAAATGCTTCTCTCCAGCAACAAAGAAAACAGAAAACAGAAGAAAACAGAAAACAAAAGAATCTTTAACAACAACAACAACAACAACTCATGGTTTCTACAACAAAAAAAACACACAAATTTTAAATTTAAATATACGAAAATTTACTATTAAAACAAAAAAATACTAGAAAAAAGCAAAAATACCAAAACTGTGTAAAGGCCAACAACAACAACAACAACAAAGAAGATTGTAAAAACACGATTTTTTTCCCCAAAAAACAAAACAAAAAAGAAATGAAATGAAAAGAAAAGAAAAGAAAAGAGAAAATGAAAATGAAGAATTATTAAGTAGAAATGAAAAGCAGAGAAAAACAACAGAGAAAAACTCTTAAAGGTTTTTCTTGATTTTTTTTTAGTATAAACGGCTGGAACTATAAGACAATCTGCAACGTTTTTTTTTTATATATATAACTATAATGAATGATTAAAAACAAAAAAAAAAAAAAAGGAAAAAACTATATATACAGTAACTGAAGAAGGATATATATACTTGTATATATACATATATATATATATATATGTGTGTAAATGTATATAGAAAAGAGAGAGCTCTTGAATTAGCGAGTAGTTAGAATTCATGTATACAAATTCAATTTCAATTCTAGTTTTCTGTTAGCCCCTGCCCTCCCCCCTCTTTCTCTTAAACTCTCTCTCTCTCTCTTTCGCTCTGTATCTCTCTCTCTCTCTCTCTGTCTGCCTCTCTCTCTCTCTCTGTCTGTGTGTACAGGTCTTTGATTAAGCTATATATGATACGATTACTATCCCCAAGAAATGTTATAATATGTATGTACGTATGCTCATCTACCTAAATGATATCTATGCCAATCTATTAAACCGATAACCGGCTAAAGCTAATGCTCGTTTTTCCCCCTGTATTCTGTATTCTACCTAATTATTATAGTTATATTTAACGGGATCTGTAACTGTATCTGTATCTTTATCTGTATCTGTATCCGTATCTGTATCTGTATCTGTATCTGTATCTTAAATCTGTATCTAAAGTCCGCATTCCTAAAAACGAAAAACACACACTCACACACACACACACACACACACACAACAAACACAACAAACTTTAAGTCGTAACTTAATTTAATTAGCTTTAAGCCACTCTCATGACTCATTTTATATATATAAATAAATATATATATATATGTTTTTTTTTTTTTTTTTGTACAGCAAATCAATTTTTTAAACAACAATTTGCTTAGCCAGTCAGCTCATTTATATAATTAATAAATTAATTAATAAAATTGTATATACATATATATTCAGGACTTTGTTAAAACACGCCTTATAAAAACGCCAAAGAGCATTTATCTTCCTAGAGGGAATCCTTCGCTCTTTTGCTTTGATTTCGAACCGAGGAACAGATCGGTTTTTGAATGAAAAAAAAAAAAACGAATAAATAAAATTTAAATTTTGTATTTCAAAACTAGACTAAAATTTCAAAAATCTTAACGCAAAAAGAGCAGCATCAAAATTTTCGAACACAGTTCATTTTTATGTGTGGGCGAGCAGTTCCTCCATTTGTGGTTCGAAGGAGCGAGAAGTTACCTCTGGCTAGATTAACACTCTTCGCCTGGAGGAAACCCTTCGCTCCGAACCTCGATTGGAAATACATAAAATATGAAAAGAGGAATAAAATTCAAATTTAGTAATCGAACACAGTTCATTTTGGGTTGACGAGCTGTTCAACCGTCCCTCGTTTCTCCCCACTCGAGTTCCAAAGAGCGAAAACTCACCTCTGGCCAGATACAAATATACTCTTTGTATAAAGCATCTTTATTATATGATCCACGAATCACGAATTTAATTTAATTTAATGCATGCAGCTAAAACACACACACACACACTACACACACACACCCAACACACACACACACACATACACATTTAGCACATAGCTATGTAATTTTATACAATAAAAAAAAAGAGAAAAAAAAAATGGAATTTTTGCAAATAAGTTTGAATATTCGACATAATTTGTAAAACGTTTTTTGTGTCTAATTTATACCGAAAACACTAAAAAAAAAAAAAAAAAATAAATATATAAATATATATAATGAATTCTCTCTGTGTTCTTTCTGCAATAATATCAAAATTGTACAGTTTCAGGTTTAATGTTATTGCAAATCCATTCTTTCATAGCCTTCAAATGGATCTAAAGTCCATTCAACGCTACGAAAATTCTATCTGAAAATTGAGTTCTACACGGGAAAAAAATTGGTTCAACGGGAAGGCAAAGTCGGATGTCCACTGGAAGCCCTTGGATCAGTTTTATCTATGCCGAATCTGACCCTAATTCTAATTCTTCAGAGAATCCTATAAAGAATTTTGATGGGTTTAATCTTATCGTATAGCGGCTTCTAGTAAACCGGTTCGTACTTCCATCTTTTAGGAATTGGAATAGATCTTTTCTTTCTGTGTACTTCTCGTAGAGTCGTATGCCCCGATTTACTGGGTCGCCTCTTATAAATATTTAACACTGGCCGCTGATCAGAGCAGAGGCCCAGATATCTAAACAAATTTCAATATACGCGTATCCTGTGTGTTGCATAAAATGCATAAAACTTCAAAACAAAACTCGCTGAAAAAGAACTCGAATGCACTATGCAAATTTCAATCTGCGGCTGCTGCTGCTGCTGCTGCTGCATTACGTAAGCATCTAATAAATACGAAATTTTGTAGTGCAATCCGAAGGCAAAAAACAGAAGGAAAAACTCAAGAGTTGAGTAACATTTGAATTTGAATCGATTATTTGATATGATACTTCAGCTCAATCAAATCAAAGGATAAATCTACCCAAAGTCTTAAGTCTGTTTTTTTAATTCAAGCTGAAGTATCAATCTGTTTCCTTCCTTCGAAAATTACCATTATAAAACGAGTATCCTTGGGGAAAACTAAGCCAAGTTTCTCTTAAATATGGATCCGTTAAAAGAATCTAAAGTTGGCCCAAAGAATTGGCCGCTTCTTTCTAAATAAAGGACACTATTAGATTGAGAATGTTAGAGAATCCAGAATGAATAATTATAGTGAAGCTCTTACAAATCTTCTCGGCAGAAAGTAGAATCTGGGACAACTGAAGAAGCGATGCTACTGTAGAAGCCCCCAGAATATTTAGTACGATAATTATAGATAATACGATAATAGTATTTTTGGTTTAATAGACCCCAAACTGCTCTTCAAACCCGGAATATTACAGCTGAGTCTGCCTCATGCTGTATTAAATATATAATTTGAAATCAAGCGAGCGATTCCGATAGTTGCAGCTGAGTATTGAGAGAATCGATCGAGGAGAATTCGAATTTGAGTGGAATTTAAGAGTGATTTGTTTTTTTTTGTTTTTGTTTTTGTTTTTGGAGTGGGTTTACGTAGTTTTTGATATTAAATAATAGCCGGTCGCTTGCCGTGGAGACTCGCAAATGTCAGGTAAAGCTGAGAAGGCGCGCATATCGCGTATACGAGCCGTGGAACCGTAGAACCGTTGCGTTGTGCCGGCTAGCGAATTGAATACCAAAGCAAAACGGCAATCACTGTTCGTGTGTGTGTGCGTGTGTGTGTGTGCGTGTGTGTGTAGCGTACTCAAAGTGTGAGTGAGACGAGAGTAAATGAGCGATTTTTGTTTTTGGTTGCGAATTGCGCTCACATTTCATTCGCTCGGCGTTTATCCACAGAACTCAGAATATTCGTACTGTATTTTTTTTTTCTGCTTCTTCTTCTTTCTGCTGTTGTTGTTGCTGTTGTTGTTGGTGTTCTGAGCGCGTCGCAGCTTAGAAATTGCAATTGCAATTCTCGTGCGCTGCTTTTTGGGGCCTTTTCTTCGGTTTCAGTTTTATTTTGACACGCGCAGCGAGAACGAGCGCCCAACGCGCGCGTTTCGCCTCTACTCTGCTAGTAACCAGTTCCAATTCGCAGTGCCTTTTCACCGACTATTTCAGCGGCTACCTTGTACTGAGTGCTGCGAGTCGCCGCGAGCGACTCCTGTGGCGCATTCGATCCTCACCCAAACACAAGTAATACTCGTCTATTTCTATCGATCAGCTCGATCCTTTCGCTTTCCTCCTTGATTTGGAAAAAGAATAACTCGAAAACTACAACTAAAAGAAGAAGTAAAAGAAACTGAATGAAACGCGTGTAAAAATAATAATAAAAAAAAACAAAGTGAAGCGCTATGCAGAAAATATAATAAATAAATATTCTGAATTATTTTTATTTATTTTTTTTTTTAAATGTTTTTTTGGGGCACATGTGCGCACGCGTATGAGGAAAAAGAGCAGAGTAAACAAAAAAGAAATGCCCGAAGACAGCAGAATTATGTAATTAATAAATGATGGACAGATAAAAGCAATAAATAAATAAAGTGCATAAAAGAAACATGTTGAAACATGTTATAATTACAATTTATTAAACATTTTAAAGTGCCATTAGAATGCACCCCATAAAGCACACACATGAGATTAGCAGGGGAAGCGAATCAGCGACCAAAGAGTGCGGCGAAAACCAGAACTATCAAAAGTGCATTCAACCAAAAAATATTTTTTGTTGTTTTGTCATCTCCTTTTTTGTTCTAAGTACGGCAGCAGCAAAGGAGAGAGCGCAGTAAACGGTGGCTCAAAAGATGCTAGCGAAAAAAAAAGAAAAAACCTGACAAACAAACAAAAAAAGGAACAATAATAATAAGAGAAAACTGCAAAGAATATACAATTACTCGTATACTAAGTATATTATAATATTGAGTGTTTTTTTTTCTTCTGTTTTTTTCTGTTTTTTTGCTGTTTTTTTGCTGTGTTTCTTCTTAGTTGTTTGGTTTGTTTAAGTTTTATTTTTCTTATATTCTTATTGTTGTTTTTGTGCAATTTTCATTGTCAAAGTCGTGTTACCGGTTCAGTGGTAAAAGGGGTGCAAAGGGGGCGGAAGGCGGGGAGCAGCGTCTTTTTGAAACGTCATAGTCAGCGTTTGAGTTGCACCGTGTGTGTGTGCGAGTGTGTGCGAGTGTGTGTGTGTGAGTGTGTCTAAGTATGAGTACGCGTGTGCATTTCGCATTGTAGTGTTCTCTCTGCATACATATATACACACATGTGTGTGTGTGAGTGTGTGTGTGTGTGATCATGCGCCAGATAGAGAGACAGACAGTGAAACGGACAGACAGACAGACAGACGAACGGACGGACAGACAGTCGAACGGACAGACAGAGAGACAGACAGACGGATTGTCAGCGTAAAACTATTTCAATTGACAACTACTAGTAAAAAATTATAAACAAAACAAACAAAAATAAAGCAGCAAATGCAATGAGAAGAAATTGGATTCGTTCTTTAAAGGGGAAGTATGAAAACTGAGAGAAATAGATTCCCAATTTTAATCCCTTGGCTTCTCTTTTTGACTAGCACAATAATTTACAAGTAAAGAAATAATCAGAGAAAAAGTATAATGCAGCCATAACTGGATTATCAATGGTTCTTTATCAGAGATACCCAAGAAAATGTACATATAATAATGAAAGGGTTTACCTATGTTCCGATAAGCGATTCCAGCGGTTAACAGCTGAGCTTATGCGTCATTTAAGCAAACATTTGTGGACAAAGAGTAAACCTAATTAATATTTGCCCAATTGGAGGAGTATCAGGTGAACAGAATTCAGAGCAGGCTGTTGTTGCTTCAAGATTCCACTCTGTGGAAGGGAGAGGAGCACACACACAGATCACCTAGCTGGAAAGGGAGGAGGGGTTTCAACTTGCTAGATAAGCCAGTATGAGGGGCAGAAGAAAGAGCTCAAAGACTCTGGGTAGCTGATCTCCCCTCCAGCTATTGTTAGCCTAGGTATCAACTATATCTGCCAGGTATTTGACTCAGGTGAGTCGGAATAAGAGGGGAATACACTTCTTGGCAAGGAGGGAAAGCACACTTTGATCCTTTCGTTAGACACAGCGCCCATTGACTATTGACCAAGTTAGAGACAAAAGTAGAAAACGTAGAAGTTAAAGTAATCCTAGTAAGTGAAATAGAATTGATAACAAGTTGATCCACAGGTGGAAGGGTACTCAAACACTCAAAGTCAATTTGCCAGCTTAGTTCGATAAGGAAGCGCAAATTGGAATGAAATAAGAACGACAAATGAGGTGACAAAAGAAGATTTATGCACATTTAGATAAGGCTTCTGCCTGCGATGAATAGCTTCCGGTTTTGTTTTGACATTTCCGCTGTCTAAGAATTATGTTCGCCTGTTAACAACCTGATCGATCGCTTACTGTCAAAGTTAGTTGAGTGAAAAATGAATCAGAGTTCAGTTCAAGCTTTGCCCTCTTCCTTTTATCCCTAATTTACTCATTCGTTAAAGGACACTTAATTTGTGGTGCTTTTTGCCTGTTGGCCTAACTAGCGATATCTTCCTCCTACATAATTCTTTCCTTAAAAGAAGATATGCCAAGTAACTCACCAGATATCGGAGAATATATTTATCTAGTTTTCTCACTGCCTATGCATAGTTTTCACTTCTGAAACGACGCATAAAATCAGCTGTTCTTATCGCCTGTTTGATTATAGGTAGCCTCCAATCGGGTGATTTAATTTCTCCAAATTTAAGTTTAGGCCATGGCTGTATGAATCAGTCGGGAAAGAGGTTTACATAAAGAGGCAAGTGGAGAGGCTAGACTGAAGGGGCCTTAAGTATTGAGGCAGAAACTAAAATTAGTAAAAGGCAAAGTCGTTAACAGCTGCATATCCGCCTCGATCAGAACAAGATGATCGCGCTGGGAAGATGAAGTACCCAAAGTACTCGTAGATCTTCAATCATTGTGATAAATCATGGAACATTTACTCTCCACAGTAATCTCTCGTAATAATGAATTTAATATTGTAGCTGGGATCGGCTGGAAATGGAAATTGCTTGTAAGTGGGGTCAACATTTGATATTACGAGTATTACGGGTCTAAATAAGTACAGGTTAGGCTCAACTGGCGGGTTGCAGCTAAATAAGGGGAATTAAATATACCGGAATAGCTAAATACAGGGAACCATAAAATAAATCAATGAATAACAGACAATTGGCAAAAGATAAACATAAAAATAAAACAAAAACAATAACAATAACAATAACAAAAAAGGAAAAGGAAAACAGAGCAAGAAAAAAATTAGTTAAAAATTTAATTAAGTCAAGTTTAAAGCAACAACAAGAGGAATACAGAAAGAGTGTGTAAAAGACAGCTAGAAAGAGAGGCAGAGAGAGACGAAGAGAGAGGGACAGAGAGAGAGGGAGAGGGAGAGCTGAGCTACAGCGTAAATACGAGTCAAACGGTGTACAAATGCGAGCGAGACAAAAAATATTACAAGCGACGCGCAAAGTTTTCCAAAGGGTGGGGGTAGCTGTGGATAGGAGGAGAGGATAGGCGAGGCGGGGAAGAGGCGTGGCGGGGTGTGTGAGCGTATTCGGTATTATCACATACAGCACACACACACACACAGAGAGCGCACACACACACATACAGCTGCAGTATGCTGTAATCGCAATGCAATTAGCGCTGCTAGCGGCAAAAGCTCAAGTTCACTGACAAAGAAATCAAACACCGACACACCGACACACACACACGCACACACACACACATGAGGCACAACAAGTATGCGATAATTTGCGCGTTGAGCGAAGCTTTAGAAATGCAATCAAATGACGTTAGTTGCACGGAAAGCGCACGAGACCGAAAGACAAAGGGACAGAAAGACAGCAAGACAAACGAGAGAGAGATAGAGAGAGAGAGAGAGAGAGAGAGAGAGAGCGCCACACACAGAGAGTAAAGCTTATCAGAGAGAGAGAGAGAGAGAGCGAGCTTTTCGCGGCGCTGTGAGTAGGTCAGTCAACGATCTTCAGCAACAACAAAAGTAACGGGTTGACTAAACTTGCGACTGCAGTTGTCAGTTGGCAACCGGCTTTTGAGAGCTTTTTGCTTCCGCATTGCAGCGAGTACGAAACTTTTATCAATGCCAAATGAGCATAAAAAAAAACAGGGTTGCAGCAGTGAAGTGTATGCTAATGCCAGCCAGGGGCGGGGTAAGCGGAGGGGCTAGCTCTTGAAACTGTATTTGATTTAATTATATATTTCGTTGCATTTTCTCAAGGTTTACTTTGAGATCCAATATCTTGATTTATCTTGCGATCTTGGAATGCAAAACATGCATGCAAACCTAGTATCATTTGTATACCCTTACAAAGGGTACTTTAGCTATGTCATGCGGAGAGGCAGCTCCATTATTCTTTGAGCCTGCTCCGTCCGTCTGACTGTTTGTGGCTCTGCAAACTAATCTCAGAGCTTTTGACCTAGTTTTAGATTAGTTATTAAAGATATATTAAAGGATTTTAAAGTGTTATCTAGGTCTGTGCAAGGGTATTCAGTTCAGTCGGCAATGACCGTAGCTAATTTCCATACAAGTCTTTGTCTTGAGTTTGATGAAATAGATCTTAGGTCTGTTGACGCTTTGACTTGTATCTTGTATCTCGATACTCGATCCTACAGTTTCCCTCGTCTCTCCAGCTCAACTCTCTCCCGCTTGGCCTCTCTAAGGTTCAATAGTCTAACTTTTGGCAAAGAGCAAACAAGCCGCGCTAATTGCAATTCGAGCCATTAAACCAGTCGTTGGCAATTATCAGCAGCTACTTTTAAAGCTGGCAAAGCTCAGTCTAACAGTCGGTAAGGCAATCCAGCCAACCAGCAGAGAAACTAACTAGAAATTGTCCGACTCGCAGATACTCTGTAAGCAGCAGGAAAATACTTTCAATAGAGGGAAGCTCACAAAATTAAGTCGACATTGAATATAGTAATATTCGTAATATTAAATGGGTTTCTTTTGGCATCTAAGCCCACTTAGCAACATGGCCAAAAACCTAACTAAAACAGGCATAAAACAAAGTTATAATGCACTCTGCAAGGGTTAAGAATGGCTGATTCTGGTATTTATATTTTTATATATCAAAATGCTTCCTTTTTTATGACATTCTCAGAAGCCTAATACACTCTTCTTGTGGTCATTTTCGAGGGGTATCTGCGAGTAGTACGGTGTAAGAGCAACAGCAACAGCTACTTACGGTTAACCAGCAACACTTGGCAAGAGCTACCCCAGCTGATGGGCAGCAGAGGGGAGGGTTTAGAAGGGGGCTAAGAGGGTTGGGAAACTGACGGCATTTTGGCTTTGATGTGTATTTAAAATGTCGCTGGATTTGTAACTGCAATTGTAATGGTAATGGTATACGTGTATCTTTGTATCTTTGTATCTTTAGCTCTGTATGATACATTTGTATCTGTGGAATACATGTGGGAAATTATGACTCGTTAAATGGTTCACTTGTTGGCCGGACAAACGGCTAAACGGATTAATTAAATGGCTTTATACATGGGTTTGGGTGTGTGTGTGCGTGTGTGCGGGTGTGCGGGTGTGCGTGTGTGTAAGCCGCTTGCGTTCTGAATTTAAGCTGCATATTTAAAGGCCAACATTTTAAAACGCTTTTAATTAAAGGTAAAACACCTTTGGGATTGTTTTGTTTGTTGCTTTGGTTGTTGTTGCACGGCTGCAAGTTTTGCATTTGCCAGGCTTTCAGCAGCATTTGAACACTTTCTTTTGGCATTTTCTTTGACATTTTCCTGGGCATTTTCCTCGTGCAAAACTTGTGCGAAAGTTTCAAGAAGCAGCAGCAGCAGCAGCAGCAGAAGCGGAAGCCCTTCAATTGGCAATTAAGCAAACAATTGTTATAAAATATGATATTTGCATGTGTGCGTGTGCGTGTGTGCGTGTGTGTGTGCGTGTGTGTGTGTGCGTGTGAGTGTGCGTGTGTGTGTGTGGGTGAGTTACTTTATTATTCAATTAAATAAAACTCAAACTCAATAACTCAATATCAACTCAAAAATTGCACACACACACACTCAATACTATTATGCAATAGCCGCGTGTGTGCGTGTGTGTGCGTGTGTGCGTGTGTGCGTGTGTGTGTGTGCGTGTGTGTGGGAGTGTGCGGCTATAAATACGCTTGGGGCAAGGGGTAAGGCGAAAGGCAACAACGCAGCGAGGCAATTGGTTAGCAACTGCCCAAAACACACACAAAGAGACAGAGACACACACAGACACCCCACTCACACCCCCACACACATAGAGAGACACGCACGCACACACACAACAATACAAACGGTTAGCTTGAAAGCGGCTCAAAGAGGTTGTTATGGCATTCGCAGTCGTCGCAGTCGTCGCTGTTGTCGCCGCCGTCGCATTTAGTAACATTGGGCAAAATAAAGTAGCATACTTTTTAGGGGTTGCAAAAGTGCAACATCTGCCCCAACATCGGCTGCAATTGGATTGGCGCTTGCATGCAGCGGATTTCCTACTGGGTGCCCGACTTGTTGCGCATGCGCAGGCGCAGCAGAGTGAGTCCTTTCATTGCGTAACTGCACCAGCAGCAGCAGCAGCAGCAGCGCCATCGCCAGCGCCAGCGCCAGCAGCAGCAGCAGCGCAGCAGCAGCGTTAAAGAATAACACAGGGAACAATATCTCTGTTGGCTTATGCCTCGGTATGAGTGTCTACACTCGCAGAAAATGGGTAGAGGATTTATTAAATTCTAATGGGATTACTATAAGAATTGTCCACTTGGATTATTCGCAAAGTAAGCCCATTCCTTATTTGAATATTGAAAAGGAACTGATTCATTTGATTGAAGTCCTGTTGATTTCAAATGAAAAGATAGGATGATTTCAATAAGAATCGAACTGAAATTAAGAATTTTTAAACTTAAATTTAGCATGTCATTTCTTCTCCTGTGTATACACCGCGCGCCAGTTGAATAGGTTCAGCGATTATGCTATGCAAAAACTGGCAATAGCTCTGAAGATAGAAGAGTTATCTTTATGGATTTATTTTTAACTGAACAAGTTATTTATTTATTGTGAAAATTAGAAGAAATTATTGTTCTTTTCTCAACAGTTATTTAATTTTAATTATTTACAAAGCTGGAATATCTAGAATATTTAATTTCATCATTGATTTATTTGTGATTGTGCGCCTAGTTGTTAGCTCAGAAAAAATACAGTAAATAAATTTAATGGAAACTGCTTTTGTTTTCTCTCAGTGTAGCTAGATGTGTGTGTGTATGAGTGTGCGTGTGTTGCCAACGGCAAACGGATAGGCAAAGGCTCAGGCAGAAGCTGAACTGCACTTGTTGCTTACGGTACGCGAAACGCTGCGCGGCAAAAAAAAAGAAAGCAGTAAAAAAATAGAAATTATTAAAAATTAGAATTGTTGATATTTTTTTTGGAAATTTTTTATACATTTTTTTTATGAAATGCGGCATTCAAGTGAATATATAGAAATTAGCTGCCGTGTGAATGTTACCTGAAATACTTCTGCATAAAAAGGCCAAACTAAATTTTCACAAGAGAAAAAGAAAGAAAGAAAGAAAAGGAGAAAGAAAGAAGAAAATAACAAAAATTATATATAATTAATAACTAAATAAACAAAGCCAAAAAGGCTATTTTTTTATCTGTTTTTTTCGAAATTTATTTTGGAATAGTAACAACTTGGATTACCTAATAAATACGAAGATGGACGACGAGAGCGATGACAAGGACGATACGAAAAGGTGAGTGACGGGGGCATACAGGCTCATACGAGTAGAAACAATCAATGAGAAAACCCGTCCTACACATCATATAAATATACCATTACGAATACGAATACACCTACTCACACACACACACACACACACACACACACACACACACACAGAGACGAACGTATAGGGGGTATACGTATAGGTTATACGTATAGGAAACTACATAATAAGAACTGGAATCCGGGGCAATCGACTGCAATTGACAGTTCGCTGATATGGGAGAAGACGTAGTCTCCAATTTTATAGACGTAGTCAAAATTCTGGTGAAAGCTAAATTCGACGCCAACTTACGTAGACAAAGGATACATGTATTATTTTAGATACATCTCTTTTTTATTCTCGTAAGAAGAGAAAAATTTCCACGACAGCTTCCACTTGAAGCTATGCAAAAGGTTGTTGAAGGAGACTCAATGAACTCAATGGACATGGACAGGTAATAGAGACTCTGCAGGATACATTGCAAAACTAATCAACATCGAAGGATAATCTAATTTGGGCGTAATTTGAGCGTGATTTGATTTTGACCACTAAATCATTTCAATTGCATGGAACGAGCAGATAAACGCCGACCAAAGACTCTTGCAATAAAATATCAAATTAGTAATCTAATAGCCAGGTCAAGAAATTATTAATAAGGCGCGGCTAATCTCGGCACACCGAAGACTATATACCCTTGCAGGCGGAACTATTGGACAGATTGGTGAATTGATGACAGCTATATGATATAGTAGTCCGATCTTCATCAGTTGTAGGGTTGATTAAAGCGTCTTTTAGAAAGATATCTTGGGAAAGAATAAGGTGTTGCCATATAACAATTGTTGAACTGACTGTTCCTATCTATAACAGCTATAGGATATAGTCGTCCGATCTTCATCAGTTGTGGTGTGCATTGCGGAAACTTTTTGAAAGTTATTCTGAGCTTTGCCATATAACAAGTGTTGAACCGATTGTTCCTATATATAACAGCTAAAGGTTATAGTCGTCCGACTCTGCCAATTCCGATATATGTGCTCGCTGCAACAAAAAGCAGCTGAGTCACTGGTTTGCATAGAAACACAGAGACAGACAGACAAAGCTTTATCAACTCCTCTTATCATTCTGAGCTATACTATTTATGCTTATACACACTACGTGACCCACTTATAATACTCTCTGTAAGGGTATAACCTGGGCTGTAATTTGAGCTAAATAAGTTGAGTTTTTATTTATTTTTTCCACTACAACTTAAATAAGAATCGATATCTATAAAAAGAAAAGTAATGCGGAGAAGTTTAACTACTATAAAAGATTACTACTATGGAACAAGATTATACTAAATGAAAGTAGTTTAATTGATGAAAAAGAATAGCTTTATTCGACGCACTATATACCTCTTCATCTTGATCAATTTTATATATGCTTGATAAGGCCAGATATGCCTCCTGCTTGATTAAGCTATGATACCTCAGGCAGGGTAAAGGCATATCGCTAGATTATCCAGTTCTTTTGGATTTAGAAGAAATATGAAACAGGATTCAAACAGATTCAAGCTCTTCAACCACACAAACCCGATTGGAGCCACAATTGTTCTTAGAGCGTAATTTAAGTAGCTCTAGTTTTTTATTTAAAATCTTTATTTGAGTATAACTTATGTTGTTCTTGTTTTTTATTTAGAATCTTTATTTGAGCATATTACCACAACTATATTTAGCTAATTATATACTTGATATGATGCTTATTATTATATTTATCACCCTGCCTTAGATAGATAGGATAGAGGAGTCTCACAGAGCTATATAAATCACATAACCAACATGCCTTCATCTGCTTTTAAATCTATTAAATCGATTAATTATAAGTCAGTTTAATTGATTAAAGTAAAATTAATGGCTAATTTAATATTCAGTTAATAATTCCCTTAAGCTTTTGGGTGACTTCCACACTTTCTGTCCACTTTGAGAACTGACAAAAACAGCCACAAAGATACTAAAATATAAATATCCAACTTTCCCTTTCTAAACATACTCGTAACTCAACCCCCCCGTCTCCCACTCTCCCTATATATATAATATGTATATATATATGGGAATGCGATTGAAGTATTTGACATGCGAATGTCAAATGCATGAATCCGAACTCAAAAATGTGTGTCCTAGCGCAATAAATGTAAAGCGACAAGAGAAAAGCAGAACCCCTTCCATACTCCGCCACTGTATTACGAACATATATCCCAGTGGGGGAGGGGGAGGGTTGGGGTTTAGGTTATGTGTGAGCATATGGGAAGATTTGTCCAATAAACGGCAGACAATGCATCAATCGCAGGACACACGTGGGATACAGGTGAGCAGCTGTTTCCTATGAATTTGAATGAGGACAGGGGTGAAAAGGAGGCTGAGCGTACGTGAGTGTGTGTTGTGGGGGGCGGGGAGGGTTGGAAAAAGAAAAGCCTTTTATAATCGTACATTAGAGGTAATTTTAAGCTATTTAATAGATGATACCTTTGCCTTTACCTGTGCCTTACGATTTTTTACCCAGCGTTTCTTTTCTTTGGTAACCCGCAGTCTTCTTTGCAGAAAATCCCGAAATCTGAGCGAGAAGAAGCGGCGGGATCAGTTCAATTCCCTGGTGAATGACTTAAGTGCGCTAATTTCCACATCCAATCGGAAAATGGATAAGTCCACAGTGCTTAAGTCGACCATAGCCTTTCTGAAGAATCACAATGGTAAATGCCGTTTAAAAACAAAAACTTATCAAAAGTCGCTCTTAACTCAAAGTCGATCCTACCGCCATCCGCAGAGGCAACGGATCGTTCGAAGGTGTTTGAGATACAACAAGACTGGAAGCCCACATTTCTCACTAACGATGAATTTACGCATTTAATGCTCGAGTCTCTGGATGGCTTTATGATTGTTTTCAGCAGTATGGGCTCCATATTCTATGCATCCGAAAGTATTACCTCCCAGCTGGGCTATTTACCGGTAGGTGGCGCCACTCGCTGGAGTACTGCATGAATTAATTGTGATCCTTGTTTGTCCAATCAGGACGATCTGTTCAACATGTCCATATACGATGTGGCCTATGAGATGGATCACGAGGCTCTACTCAATATCTTTTTGCATCCCACGCCTGTCATCGAGCCCCGCCAGACGGATATTGGTGCCAGCAATCAGATTACCTTCTACACTCATCTAAAGCGCGGCGGAATTGAGAAAGTCGATGCAAATTCGTACGAGCTGGTAAAATTTGTGGGTTATTTTCGTAGGTAGTCGAACATCTGTGTCCCCAGACAGGTATTATATATAAAAGAATTCTCTTCCTTAGGAAACGATGCCAATACTCCTGGAAATTCCAGCACCGACGGACAGAACAGCAGTCAAACGCTGCCTCGCATTTTTCAGCTTAATCCCAACGTTGAGGTGGATAAAAATCTGGTTTTTGTTGGCACTGGAAGGATACAAACCCCTCAATTGATACGTGAGATGAGCATTATTGATCCTACAAGCAATGAGTTCACCTCAAAGCACAGTATGGAATGGAAGTTTCTCTTTCTGGATCATAGAGCTCCTCCCATTATAGGGTATATGCCTTTCGAGGTGCTGGGCACTTCGGGCTATGATTATTATCATTTCGATGATCTGGACAGTATTGTGGCC